>OU342703.1:11428750-12857500 GCA_910589285.2 Mythimna ferrago
ATCATGGCGTTCCTGCCATTACCACAGGCGTGGTTGACGGCGCCAGCACCGGCAGAAGGCACCGCACCTTCCAGAGCAACAGTACTCACGAACGGCAGCTCACCATCTACAGCAAGGATACCCTCAAAAGAGTTATCAGACGCTACAGAGATACCAGTGGGTGCGTTGGTGGAGTAGCTGGAGACAGGTAGAGCACCACCACTGGTGGGAATGAACTCCATGGCAGGGGTGTAGATTCCATCGTATGCTAGACCTCTACCAGCACCAGAGTAGGTGAATCCATCATATCCCCAAGCAGGAGCAGCCCAGCCACAAGGGGCGGCTAAGGCGGGAGCGGCAAAGCCGCAGGGAGCTGCAAGTCCTGAGGCGTCAGCTACCGCAGCGCGGCTTGTGCAGGACTGTCCCAGCGCAGACTGAAAGCAAAGTAATAACAAATTTAATATTATGTAAGAAACACTGGAAGATGATGGTAGGTATATGTTCCATGTTTCAGTTAAAACAAATTAATTAAAAATGATCTTACCTTGAGCAGAAGCGCCTGAGCGCAGAAGACGAGGATAGCTTTGACAGACATTGTAGTTTGTTTCGAGTGCTGACACAAGACTGATGTTCAGTGCAACTGTTGAGGGATTTATACTCCGTTTTGTTATCAAGTTCTTTGAAAAATATGTAGGTAATATATTATTAATTAATAGGTTGGGCAAACGCGATAAGCTTTCTATTTACAAACAATTAAACAATTTAATTTATTTCGCTTATCGTCACGTTTTCCATAATTTTGAAAGCAGTGTATATTAACAAGGATGGGTATAAAATGTGACAACAGTTGTAGGTCATCATTCAGTCTTCAGCACCTGTTGAAAACACTTCAAACATGTCTTCCTTCACTGTTCTATTGCTCTGCATCCAAGCTTGTTTGGTCCAGGTAAGTCACATGCTCAATTTCAGTTTTCTTTTTAAAATTTTGTCTTTCCATTTTAATGAATATATATTTTGTTTTATAGTATTTTTGAATATGTTTATTTTGCTGATGATTAATCGTGATTACTTATTTTGCAGAATGTATTCAGCCAGGCTTGCCTTGGTGCTTACGCCCCGGCGCCCACTCCAGCTCTTGCATCTCCCTTGAAGGCTACTCCCTGTGGCTTGGCTGCTCCTGGTCTGGCCGCTCCCTTCGGCTGGGCTTCTGGTTTAGCTTACGATGGACTCGCCTACCCTGCTGCGGCTGGTCATGGTGCTGCCGCATACGGCGGCTCCGGTGAAGGCAACGTGGCGGTCGCTGGTGAGCTGCCAGTCGCTGGTAACACCGCCGTGGCCGGTCAGGTCCCCATCATGGGCGCTGTGAAGTTCAGTGGTCCTGCGGCTGCTGCTGGTTGTGTGTCTATCACCGGCAAGTGCGCGTGCGGCTGCGATGCCCCTAATAACTACTGGTACTAGATTTTTAGAAGTCCTGCAATAAATGACGATGCCAGCAAACACATGTATATTTGATTTACTTTCTCTATTTTTCGTACACACAGTAATAACTGTATTAAAAAAAAAAATTGACAATGTTCTCTATTCAAGATTTAAAGATTCAAAGTATTTATTTTCAAACAAACCATTTACCTTTAGAATTGTCAAATAAATTCCAAAGCATAGATCTCTATAGAGAAGAAACTGCGTAGTCACTCTTTTTAAATAATGTTATGTTTAGCTTTATCTCGGTTAAGTGTTTTTGGTCGCTACTATTGTGTGGTAATAATTTAAATGAAGTAAAACTTGTGTTTTAAGACCTTGAGTATTATCCTTTTCATACATTTCTCTTAGGGTTTACTGATATCTCCTCAAAGCACGCATCGGTGACGCGTTGGGCTCAGTCCTTATAAAACGAGTGGACAGCAAGCTATCCCTTGCTTGTCGTGCCTGTCTGTCTGTCTGTGAGAACACCATCATCATCATTGTTATTTCAGCCGAAAAACGTCCACTGTAGGACAAAAAGTTTCCCCAGTTGACGCCACAACGACCGACCCTGTGCGTCTGGCATCCACCGCATTCACTCGACTCTCACCAGGTTATGGGACCTCCTTGTAGGCCTTTCAACGCTGCGTTTTCCGGTGCATGGTCGTCACTCTTGAATCTTTCGGACCCATCAACCATTCGTTCAATGAACAATGTGCCCTGTCTACTGCCATAAAAATTTTGCGATTTTTTGGGCTATGTCAGTGACTTTAATCGATAGAGACGCGCATCAGCGCACCGGAAGACTCTGCTTTAGAAGGCCTCCCACCAAGTGAACCGATGACTTGGTGTGAATCGCGGGAATGCGATGAATGCGTGGTGTACAGGACCGTTAGTTGTGCGAAACTTGGAGAAAGCCTATGTCCAACAGTGGACGTCTTTCAGTTGAAATGATGATGATGATTCAATTACGATTAGAGCATTTACGGACGTAGTCATAAGGTCCTTCTTGAGTGTATGAAAAGAGTCTCCCTGAGCGACGTTCTTTCCGATATTCTGTTACGTCCACGAAAACCGGGCAATTGAAACCTGCTAATTTGTTTATCATTTTACCTTGAACAATATAAAGCTGATTTAACCGAAAAAGACCTTAAATTCACAGTCTTTCACTTGTCACCGCAATCTGTATCCCGCACCACGGTAACGCGGTGTTTGTTGCTCACGACCGCGACACAAGCCAAAACCGTTGGGGTGTAGCGACATAAAAACTGGGGCATCATCCCAACTCACTAGGACATCATCACCCCGATTCACTGGGGCATCATCCCGACTCACTGGAATATTATCACCCCGACTCACTGGGAGAGCAACACCTCGACTCACTGGGGCTTCACCGCAGACAGCTCCAACTCACCGAGAACTAAGCGGAATCAGTTCCGACCCACTAGAACCAACCAACCTATCACTGGCCTGGCACGCATCATGAAGCATCAAGAAACATCGATCTCCGATCTCTGGAGGGGATGTAGCGACACCTATGGTGCCACATAAGAAATAAGAGGAAAGAAAGCTCGCATCGCGCAAGTAGAGTTCTACGCGCAGTTGGAATATATACAACAGCCCAATATGAACTATCGGGAAGATGCGCCCCAGATCATAACACCCGTTTGGTCGGAGGATCCTCCCTTTCAACGGAGGTATGAGAGACTACTCTCTGTTCCGCCACCTCCAAAGGGGCCTAGCAGGGCCGATGTCCGCTAGGGTGGTTTTGGTTAATAGAAGTGTGATAGGATAGGATAACTCCAGAGTGGGAGAAGTCATTGGATGATTTACACCTCAAAGAAAAGTCAGTTAGAACATAATACAGCACAGTAGGTAGTACTGCAACTTTAATTTTCGTAACGTAATGAAAATTTACGATAGTGGTAAGTACTACTTTTAATTTGTGCAGTGGCCAATCAGTAGAGTATTAAACATACTATATATGATAGATGAAATCTATAACTTTGTATGAAACTAGGAATATGTTAAGTATTGAAAGAAAAATTATTTATATTTGTATGTATGTGTGTTTATTTGCCAGATTTCGTTGACGATCAAATTTTTACATGGCGCAGCCACATCCACGGCCAGCCCAACCACCACGAAGACCGAGGCCAGGACCAGCATGAGCAGCGGGAGCCAAGGCGGCACCAGGACCGTAAGCAGCAAGAGGAGCCATGGCGGCAGCCGGGGCAAAGCCAGCAGTCTCACTGATCATGGCGATCCTGCCATTACCGCAGGCGTGGTTAACGGCACCAGCACCGGCAGAAGGCACCGCACCTTCCAGAGTAACAGTACTCACGAACGGCAGCTCACCATCTACAGCAAGGATACCCTCAAAAGAGTTGTCAGACGCTACGGAGATACCTGTGGGTGCGATGGCGGAGTAGCTGGAGACAGGTAGAGCGCCACCACTGGTGGGAATGAACTCCATGGCAGGGGTGTAGATGCCATCGTATGCTAGACCTCTACCAGCACCAGAGTAGGCGAATCCATCATATCCCCAAGCAGGAGCAGCCCAGCCACAGGGGGCGGCTAAGGCGGGAGCGGCAAAGCCGCAGGGAGCAGCAAGTCCTGAGGCGTCAGCTACCGCAGCGTGGCTGGTGCAGGACTGTCCCAGCCCAGACTGAAAGCAAAGTAATAAGAAATTTAATATTATGTAAGATACTGGAAGATGATGATAGGTATATGTTCCATGTTTCAGTTAAAACAAATTAATTTAAAATGATCTTACCTTGAGCAGGAGCGCCTGAGCGCAGAGGACGAGGATAGCTTTGACAGACATTGTAGTTTGTTTCGAGTGCTGACACAAGAATGATGTTCAGTGCTACTGTTGAGGGTTTTATACTCCGTTTTGTTATCAAGTTCCATGAAAAATATGTAGGTAATATATAATTAAATAATAGGTTAGGCAAACGCGATAAGCTTTCTATTTACAAACAATTAAACAATTTAATTTGTTTCGCTTATCGTCACGTTTTCCATAATTTCGAAAGCAGTGTTGATACCAACAAGGATGGGTATAAAATGTGACAACAGTTGTAGGTCATCATTCAGTCTTCAGCACCTGTTGAAAACACTTCAAACATGTCTTCCTTCACTGTTCTGTTGCTTTGCATCCAAGCTTGCTTGGTCCAGGTAAGTCACATGCTCGATTTCAGTTTTCTTTTTAAAATTTTGTCGTTCCATTTTAATGAACATATATTTTGTTTCATAGTATTTTTGAATATGTTTATTTTGCTGATGATTAATCATGATTACTTATTTTGCAGAATGTATTCAGCCAGGCTTGCCTTGGTGCTTACGCCCCGGCGCCCGCTCCAGCTCTTGCTTCTCCCTTGAAGGCTGCTCCCTGTGGCTTGGCTGCTCCTGGTCTGGCTGCTCCCTTCAGCTGGGCTTCTGGTTTAGCTTACGATGGACTCGCCTACCCTGCTGCTGCTGGTCATGGTGCTGCCGCATACGGCGGCTCCGGCGAAGGCAACGTGGCAGTCGCTGGTGAGCTGCCAGTCGCCGGTAACACCGCCGTGGCCGGTCAGGTCCCCATCATGGGCGCTGTGAAGTTCAGTGGTCCCGCGGCTGCCGCTGGTTGTGTGTCTATCACCGGCAAGTGCGCGTGCGGCTGCGATGCCCCTAATAACTACTGGTACTAGATTGTTGGAAGTCCTGAAATAAATGACGATGCCAGCAAACACATGTATATTTGATTTACTTTCTCTATCTTTCGTACACACAGTAATCACTGTATTAAAAAAAATATTTGACAATATTCTCTATTCAAGATTTAAAAATTTATTTTCAAACAAACCATTTACCTTTAGAATTGTCAAATAAATTCCAAAGCATAGATCTCTTTATAGAAGAAACTGCATAGTCACTCTTTTTAAATAATGTTATGTTTAGCTATTATTTCGGTTACATGTTTAGGGTCGCTACTATTGTGTGGTAATAATGTAAATGAAGTAAAACTTGTGTTTTAAGACCTTGAGTATTATCCTTTTCATACATTTTCTCTTAAGGTTACTGATATCAAGGCACGCATCGGTGACGAGTTAGGCTCAGTCCATATAAAACGAGCGGACAGTAAGCTATCCCTTGCTTGTCGTGTGTGTCTGTCTGTCTGTGAGAATACCATCATCATAATCGTTATTTCAGCCGAAAAACGTCCATTGTAGGACAAAAAGTTTCCCCCAGTTGACGCCACAACGACCGATCCTGTGCGTCTGGCATCCACCGCATTCACTCGACTCTCACCAGGTCATTGGACAGCGTTTTCCGGTGCACGGTCGTCACTCTAGAACCTTTCGGCCCCATCGACCATTCGTTCAATGAACAATGTGCCCTGTCTACTGCCATAAAAATTTGGCGATTTTTTGGGCTATGTCAGTGACTTTAATCGATAGAGACGCGCATCAGCGCACCGGAAGACTCTGCTTTAGAAGGCCTCCCACCAAGTGAACCGATGACTTGGTGTGAATCGCGGGAATGCGATGAATGAGTGGCGTACAAGACCGTTAGTTGTGCGAAACTTGGAGAAAGCCTATGGCCAACAGTGGACGTCTTTCAGTAAAAATGATGATGATGATTCAATTGCGATTAGAGCATTTACGGACGTAGCCATAAGGTCCTTCTTAAGTGTATGAAAAGAGTCTCCCTGAGCGACGTTCTTTCCGATATTCTGTTATGTCCACGAAAACCGAGCAATTGAATTCTGCTAATTTGCTTATCCTTTTACCTTGAACAATATAAAGATGACTTAACCGAAAAAGACCTTATATTCGTAGTCTGCCACTTGTCACCGCAATCTATATCCCGCACCACGGTAACGCAGTGTTTGTTGCTCACGACCGCGACACAAGGCAAAACCGTTGGGGTGTAGCGACATAAAAACTGGGGCATCATCCCAACTCACTGGGACATCATTACCCCGACTCACTGGGGCATCACCGCAGACAGCTCCAACTCACCGAGAACTAAGCGGCATCAGTTCCGACCCACTGGAACCAACCAACCTATCACTGGCCTGGCACGCATCATGAAGCATCAAGAAACATCGATCTCCGATCGCCGGAGGTGAGTGATGTAGCGACATATATGGCGCCACATAAGAATTAAGAAGAAAGAAAGCTTTCATCGCGCAAGTCGAGTTCTACGCGCAGTTGGAATATATACAACAGCCCAATATGAACTATCGGGCAGATGCGCCCCAGAGCATAACACCCGTCCGGTCGGAGGATCCTCCCTTTTCAACGGAGGTATGTGGGACTTTACTCTCTGTTCCGCCACATCCAAAGGGGCCTAGCAGGGCCGATAAGCACTGAATCACATAGTGGGTGAAGTCATTAGATGATTTCACACCTCAAAGAAAGGTCAGTTAGAACATTATACAGCACAGTAGGTAGTATTGCAACTTTTATTTTCGTAACGTAATGATTTGCGGTAATGGTAAGCACTACTTTTAATTTGTGCAGTGGCCAATCAGTAGAGTATTAAACATATACTATATGTATATGATACATGAAATCTATAACTTTGTATGAAACTAGGAATATGTTAATTAATGAAAGAAAAAGTATTTATATTTGTATGTATGTGTGTTTATTTGCCAGATTTCGTTGACGATCAAATTTTTACATGGCGCAGCCACATCCACGGCCAGCCCAACCACCACGAAGACCGAGGCCAGGACCAGCATGAGCAGCGGGAGCCAAGGCGGCACCAGGACCGTAACCAGCAAGAGGAGCCATGGTGGCAGCCGGGGCAAAGCCAGCAGTCTCACTGATCATGGCGATCCTGCCATTACCGCAGGCGTGGTTAACGGCACCAGCACCGGCAGAAGGCACCGCACCTTCCAGAGTAACAGTACTCACGAACGGCAGCTCACCATCTACAGCAAGGATACCCTCAAAAGAGTTGTCAGACGCTACAGAGATACCAGTGGGTGCGATGGCGGAGTAGCTGGAGACAGGTAGAGCGCCACCACTGGTGGGAATGAACTCCATGGCAGGGGTGTAGATGCCATCGTATGCTAGACCTCTACCAGCACTAGAGTAGGCGAATCCATCATATCCCCAAGCAGGAGCAGCCCAGCCACAGGGGGCGGCTAAGGCGGGAGCGGCAAAGCCGCAGGGAGCAGCAAGTCCTGAGGCGTCAGCTACCGCAGCGTGGCTGGTGCAGGACTGTCCCAGCGCAGACTGAAAGCAAAGTAATAAGAAATTTAATATTATGTAAGAAACTGGAAGATGATGACAGGTATATGTTCCATGTTTCAGTTAAAACAAATTAATTTAAAATGATCTTACCTTGAGCAGGAGCGCCTGAGCGCAGAGGACGAGGATAGCTTTGACAGACATTGTAGTTTGTTTCGAGTGCTGACACAAGAATGATGTTCAGTGCTACTGTTGAGGGTTTTATACTCCGTTTTGTTATCAAGTTCCATGAAAAATATGTAGGTAATATATAATTAATTAATAGGTTAGGCAAACGCGATAAGCTTTCTATTTACAAACAATTAAACAATTTAATTTGTTTCGCTTATCGTCACGTTTTCCATAATTTCGAAAGCAGTGTTGATACCAACAAGGATGGGTATAAAATGTGACAACAGTTGTAGGTCATCATTCAGTCTTCAGCACCTGTTGAAAACACTTCAAACATGTCTTCCTTCACTGTTCTGTTGCTTTGCATCCAAGCTTGCTTGGTCCAGGTAAGTCACATGCTCGATTTCAGTTTTCTTTTTAAAATTTTGTCGTTCCATTTTAATGAACATATATTTTGTTTCATAGTATTTTTGAATATGTTTATTTTGCTGATGATTAATCATGATTACTTATTTTGCAGAATGTATTCAGCCAGGCTTGCCTTGGTGCTTACGCCCCGGCGCCTGCTCCAGCTCTTGCTTCTCCCTTGAAGGCTGCTCCCTGTGGCTTGGCTGCTCCTGGTCTGGCTGCTCCCTTCAGCTGGGCTTCTGGTTTAGCTTACGATGGACTCGCCTACCCTGCTGCTGCTGGTCATGGTGCTGCCGCATACGGCGGCTCCGGCGAAGGCAACGTGGCGGTCGCTGGTGAGCTGCCAGTCGCCGGTAACACCGCCGTGGCCGGTCAGGTCCCCATCATGGGCGCTGTGAAGTTCAGTGGTCCCGCGGCTGCCGCTGGTTGTGTGTCTATCACCGGCAAGTGCGCGTGCGGCTGCGATGCCCCTAACAACTACTGGTACTAGATTTTTGGAAGTCCTGAAATAAATGACGATGCCAGCAAACACATGTATATTTGATTTACTTTCTCTATCTTTCGTACACACAGTAATCACTGTATTAAAAAAATTATTTGACAAAATTCTCTATTCAAGATTTAAAGATTCAAAGTATTTATTTTCAAACAAACCATTTACCTTTAGAATTGTCAAATAAATTCCAAAGCATAGATCTCTATAGAGAAGAAACTGCATAGTCACTCTTTTTAAATGATGTTGTGTTTAGCTATTATCTCGGTTACGTGTTTTTGGTCGCTACTATTGTGTGGTAATAATGTAAATGAAGTAAAACTTGTGTTCTAAGACCTTGAGTATTATCCTTTTCATTCATTTTCTCTTAGGGTTTACTGATATCTCCTCAAGGCACGCATCGGTGACGAGTTAGGCTCAGTCCATAAAAAACGAGCGGACAGTAAGCTATCCCTTGTGTCTGTCTGTGAGAACACCATCATCATTATCGTTATTTCAGCCGAAAAACGTCCACTGTAGGACAAAAAGTTCCCCCATTTGACGCCACAACGACCGATCCTGTGCGTCTGGCATCCACCGCATTCACTCGACTCTCATCAGGTCATTGGACCTCCTTGTAGGCCTTTCAATGCTTCGTTTTCCGGTTCATGGTCGTCACTCTAGAATCTTTCGGCCCCATCGACCATTCGTTCAATGAGCAATGTGCCCTGTCTACTGCCACAAAAATTTGGCGACTTTTTGGGCTATGTCAGTGACTTTGATCGATAGAGCTGAAAGGTACTGGAGTAGCGACAGCGCACCGTAAGACTCTGCTTTAGAAGGCCTCCCACCAAGTGAACCGATGACTTGGTGTGAATCGCGGGAATGCGATGAATGAGTGGCGTACAGGACCGTTAGTTGTGCGAAACTAGGAGAAAGCCAATGTCCAACAGTGGACGTCTTTCAGTTGAAATGATGATGATGATTCAATTGCGGTTAGAGCATTTACGGACGTAGAAATAAGGTCCTTTTGAGTGTATGAAAAGAGTCTCCCTGAGCGACGTTCTTTCCGATATTCTGTTACGTCCACGCAAATCGGGCAATTGAAACCTGCTAATTTACTTATCATTTTACCTTGAACAATATAAAGCTGATTTAACCGAAAAAGACCTTATATTCACAGTCTGTCACTTGTCACCGCAATCTGTATCCCGCACCACGGTAACGCAGTGATTGTTGCTCACGACCGCGACACAAGCCAAAACCGTTGGGGTGTAGCGACATAAAAACTGGGGCATCATCCCGACTCACTAGGACATCATCACCCCGACTCACTGGGGCATCATCCCGACTCACTGGAATATTATCACCCCGACTCACTGGGACAGCAACACCCCGACTCACTGGAATATTATCACCCCGACTCACTGGGACAGCAACACCCCGACTCACTGGGGCATCACCGCAGACAGCTCCAACTCACCGAGAACTAAGCGGCATCAGTTCCGACCCACTGGAACCAACCAACCTATCACTGGCCTGGCACGCATTATGAAGCATCAAGAAACATCGATCTCCGATCGCCGGAGGGGAGTGATGTAGCGACATCTATGGTGCCACATAAGAAATAAGAAGAAAGAAAGCTTTCATCGCGCAAGTAGAGTTCTACGCGCAGTTGGAATATATACAAGAGCCCAATATGAACTATCGGGCAGATGCGCCCCAAATCATAACACCCGTCCGGTCGGAGGATCGTCCCTTTTCAACGGAGGTATGTGGGACTTTACTCTCTGTTCCGCCACATCCAAAGGGGCCTAGCAGGGCCGATGTCCGCTAGGGTGGTTTTGATTAATAGAAGTGTGATAAGCACTGAATCTCATAGTGGGTGAAGTCATTAGATGATTTCACACCTCAAAGAAAGGTCAGTTAGAACATAATACAGCACAGTAGGTAGTATTGCAACTTTAATTTTCGTAACGTAATGATTTGCGGTAATGGTAAGCACTACTTTTAATTTGTGCAGTGGCCAATCAGTAGAGTATTAAACATTTATACTATATGTATATGATAGATGAAATCTATAACTATGTATGAAACTAGGAATATGTTAATTAATGAAAGAAAAAGTATTTATATTTGTATGTATGTGTGTTTATTTGCCAGATTTCGTTGACGATCAAATTTTACATGGCGCAGCCACATCTACGGCCAGCCCAACCACCACGCAGACCGAGGCCAGGACCAGCAAGAGCAGCGGGAGCGAAGGCGGCACCAGGACCGTAAGCAGCAAGAGGGGCCGTGGCGGCAGCCGGGGCAAAGGCAGCAGTCTCACTGATCATGGCGTTCCTGCCATTACCACAGGCGTGGTTGACGGCGCCAGCACCGGCAGAAGGCACCGCACCTTCCAGAGTAACAGTACTCACGAACGGCAGCTCACCATCTACAGCAAGGATACCCTCAAAAGAGTTGTCAGACGCTACGGAGATACCAGTGGGTGCAATGGCGGAGTAGCTGGAGACAGGTAGAGCGCCTCCACTGGTGGGAATGAACTCCATGGCAGGGGTGTAGATTCCATCGTATGCTAGACCTCTGCCAGCACCAGAGTATGCGAATCCATCATATCCCCAAGCAGGAGCAGCCCAGCCACAGGGGGCGGCTAAGGCGGGAGCGGCCAAGCCGCAGGGAGCAGCAAGTCCCGAGGCGTCAGCTACCGCAGCGCGGCTGGTGCAGGACTGTCCCAGCGCGGACTGAAAGCAAAGTAATAACAAATTTAATATTAAGTAAGAAACACTGGAAGATGATGATAGGTATATGTTCCATGTTTCAGTTAAAACAAATTAATTAAAAATGATCTTACCTTGAGCAAGAGCGCTTGAGCGCAGAGGACGAGGATAGCTTTGACAGACATTGTAGTTTGTTTCGAGTGCTGACACAAGAATGATGTTCAGTGCTACTGTTGAGGGTTTTATACTGTGTTTCGTTATCAATTTTCAAGAAAAATATGTAGGTAATATACAATTAATTAATAACTTAGGCAAACGCGATAAAGCTTCTATTTACCAACAATTAAACAATTTGATTTATTTCACATATCGTCACGTTTTCTATCATTTCGAAAATACTGTTGATAGCAACAAGGGGATGGTATAAAATGTGACAACAGTTTTAGGTCATCACTCAGTCTTCTGCACCTGTTGAAAACACTTCAAACATGTCTACCTTCACTGTTCTGTGGCTCTGTATCCAAGCTTGCTTGTTCCAAGTAAGTCATTTACTTATTTTGAGTTTCCTTTTTAAATTTTTTCTTTCTATTTCTATGTTTTTTTGTGGGTTATTTTTTGTATAATTTGCTGAATATTAATCATGATCACTTATTTTGCAGAATGTATTCAGCCAGGCTTGCCTTGGTGCTTACGCCCCGGCGCCCGCTCCAGCTCTCGCTTCTCCCTTGAAGGCTGCTCCCTGTGGCTTGGCTGCTCCTGGTCTGACCGCTCCCTTCGGCTGGGCTTCTGGTTTAGCTTACGATGGACTCGCCTACCCTGCTGCTGCCGGTCATGGTGCTGCCGCGTACGGCGGCTCCGGTGAAGGCAACGTGGCGGTCGCTGGAGAGCTGCCAGTCGCCGGTAACACCGCCGTGGCCGGTCAGGTCCCCATCATGGGCGCTGTGAACTTTGGCGGCGCTGTCCCGGCTGCTGGTTGCGTGTCTATCTCTGGCAAGTGCGCGTGCGGCTGCGATGCCCCTAACCACTACTGGTACTAGGTTTTTCAAAGTTTATAAATAAACGACGATATCATCACGTATTAATTTGGTTTACTTTCTCACTAAAAATGTCAACCTTTATTATTTATTTAGCTTACTATTTGTGTATGTGAATTTTTATATTCAAACAAATTTGTCCCTGGTCGACCCATTAAAATTTGAATTTTCAGAAAGTGTTAATGCTCACTTTTTTAAAAATGATATAAACTAGTGCTTGACAGCTATTCACCTAATGTTAAGCATTGATGCAATCGTTGATGGCCAATCGCATTACTTTAAAAAGTGTTATAAACAGTAGTCAGCAGATACGCACAGACTTATTTATTATGTTAATCGTGTTAACATAATAAATAACTATTATTAACACAGAAGTAAAATTACGTTTTAAAAAAAAATAAAGGTTTATTAACCTAAATACTAATCACATGAGTTTTATAAGAATAATTAACAAATGTAGCAATATTCCGATCAGAAGAACAGAGTCATCAATAAATCAACAAGAAAGTAATGAAAATACAGAGATACCAGATCACACCGAACAGCTGGCTGGGAGCGTTTTTCCCGCGCTTCCGCACGCAACCGAGTCCAAACCATAAAGATGGCGTGGCGCGTCCCATCGCCTGCGATAGTTTTTTTTTTTTTGTTGCCTCTTCTGTGCAAAGGTAGTAGTATCCAACACTATGTTATATCGTATGTCAAATGTAAAAGTACTAACACTACTACCGTTTACAAAAAAGTGTTTTTTTAAAAACCGTAGTAAAGATGTATAAAATAATCTACAAAAACAAAACAATTAATTAATTACTTATGACTAACTACTAAGTTGGCAAATCGCGCGACTGGTCGAATTACACGGTGGCATCGCATAACATGGCGCGCGCCGATTTCTGCACTTGTCAGCAAATCCTCGCGCATCACAGGTGTCATGGTTATGTCCGTGGCTGTTGCTGTGTGCACGTTGATCATGTCCAAGCTTTCCCCTCTTACCTCAAATTTTGAGCCAGCTATCTTGCCTATGGGGTGAGCCAGAATAAGTGGGAAATCCCTACACCATCACCAGCCCACGCTGAAAACCAGAGCTGTCGCATAGGTAGGTATATACACCGCTAAATTTAAATCGTTTTAATCCCGTGGAGGGTCGATCCGGTACATGAAACACTATCGATTTGTAAAGATAAAATTAAAAAATAAAGTAGCTCTTTTTCAAAACTCGTATTAATTCACGCATGTACGAAATTAGTATCTTTAAGAAAACGCCAGCTGAGCGAGTTCAATAACCTGTAGTTAATAGTCGGCGTTGCGTACAAAGTACCTACAGGTCACAATTCTAACCTAACCTAACCTATTTCAGCCAGTTCGAAATAACGAATAATACCTACAATCTCTCGTAAAAATGTAATTGTATTTTGATTGCACTTTGAACTGGGTAAAATAGGTTAGGTTAGGTTAGAACTGTGACCAACCGCGCGTGAGCCGAACGAGCGTAGCGAGCGGTGCCGCGGCAGCGGCCGGCGAACGCTACGTCCAAGTTGTTTCGTCCATTCGAGATTTTTACCTTTTTCAAGTTAATTCATTTGATAGTTAATAATTTATCCAGTAATCCATTTTGACCTTTGAACGATTTGGTCAATAGTGTAATAAATAATTTAAACATTGATATTCCAGACTTTGGTCAGCTGAACTTTTGATCAAATGACCATCGTTATTTTAAACTTTGTTGATTTGTACGTTGTTCTTTTGAAATTTGCTCAGGAAAGTTTTGATTTTCTAATATGCAACCACACAGCACTATGCTGAGCGTCCGTTTTGCACGGACGTAGCGCATTTATGGTTTTTTTTTTCTAAAATGTTTGTAATCTATTTTATGTTTGTCTTAAGTATGCGGTTTTTCCGGCACATAAAATGTTTTTTTTTTTTCTTACTACTTTTCTGAACTGAACCTTTTATTTACTACACGTAGTTCGCAGCTGCGATGCTCACGGCCGCCCGGCGCTGTAAAAGCTGAGGGGCGTTGTTGTAGCTAGGCTAGCGCCTGTAATGACCAGGAGAGTATGCTCTTCTTGTTACCGGTGCGCAGAACCACAAAATAGATGGTCACGCCATAAATCTACTGGGTACAAATAACAATAATAATATTCCACAACTATCACACAACGTTGTCTAGTCCCAAGCTAAGCAGAGCTTGTGTTATGGGTACTAGACAACTGATAAACATACTTATATATTTCTAAATACATACATATTATAGATAAATTACACCCAGACACAGAACAAATGATCATGTTCATCACGCAAAGATTTATCCTGGGTGGGAATCGAACCCACGACCTCCGGCATAGCAGTCAGGGCCACTAACCACTAGACCATCAGGCCAGTCAAATGGAGGCTAAAGGTGGCTTCTGATTGGCGGTTAGCTCTTGGTATTGTAGCGTAGCTCAGCTTACGGTAGGTTTCGTATTGGGATCTATCTAGAAATAAACACGGGACGCCACACTTCTATAATTATTTTTCTTTGGGCGAAATACAACATTTCATTACAGAAATCACTTCAACACTGAAAAAACAACACACTCCTTTGTTTTTCTACAAAGAAACCTGTACCCCTAGCCAAGTTGCTAATCTGCAATAGTTAACTTTAAATGTACGGGAATGACGTTGTCTTAGGGCTCAGTCACGTGGCCAGAACAAAAGAATTGGCGGCAAGGACAACTCGAATCGCTTGGCGCAAGCGAAACGTTTGTAACTTGGCTAGGGGGGCTGTTCTAGGAATGCAAAATCCTTAAAAGTATATTTTACAATAGCCAGTTCGATCGCTATAAAAAAAAAAAACAACTCATGCGATCTCTTTTCGATATCACAGTATGCTACTCATCTAAATGTAAAGAAGGAACATAGGAAAGGGTTTTGGTCGGACACGTCCTCCTGCTCCACCCAAGAGCGGGGGAAGTCACTGGATTATTTACCACCTAAAAAAAACCCCGAGTAGATAAACTCAATAGTAGTAGTAGCAGATTTACATTCAAAATCAAAGTTCGCGAGTTGATTCGTAAAAAGTTGGCAGTAGTTTCATCACAGCGTTAAGGTTTTTCTATTGTCGATTTGGACCAAAATTATTTGACTATTTTAGTGCATTTATGTAGTGTATTAATTTGAGTATATATTGTATAGTTGTATATATTTATTCTATGGTTTATTAGTATATCTATTCTATGGTCTATTAGTATTTATATTCTTGTATTTGCCTTTTTCTCACTCTTTTATTGCACCTACCACTACTTTTTCTCCGCATCACCTAAAGGTTGACTGGAAGAGAATGCCTAAGGCATTAAGTCCGCCTCTGTACCCATGTGCATAAAGTGTTAAATAAATAAATAAATAAATAGTTAACAAAAATAGTAATCTGAATAAATAATAAAGATAAACATTAATAGTTTTTCGAAACTAACCTTTTTTTTTTTTTTTTTTTTTTTTATGGTGGGAAAAAATCATGCATTGACATCCCCCGCCCTTGGGCGGAGCGGGAGATAGTGTCAGACTCTTACTGACTAAAAGACCCACCCCGTTCCTTCTAGCCTTCATACCGGGGCTCGAGCGCCCTTTCGGATAACCCTGGCCCCAGTAGGCTTCGACCCGGCTGGGTCCCTACTGTTGCTGACAACTCCTTGAGGCGCGCGGGAACAGTGCGCGCCGTCGACGACTTGGGCTTGGTCCGGACAGTTACCGGACGGCCGGACAGTGAGCTACCCATTGCTCACTGTCCACAAGCCACGCCTACGTTGGCCGGAAATCGGGATCAGAATCCCGGCGGCGGCGGCGGCGATGGCGGCGATAACGCCGTTGCCTGATGCGTTCGGCCTCCTCCTTTGCGAGCATTACTGCTTCGCAGAAGTCGGCGACCGCCTGCCACTCCTCCTCGCTCCGGACCATGGCCTCAACCAAGGCCCGGCGCGAGAGGTCTCCGCCGCCGATCGCCCCCACGAGGGCACGGCGATGCTCCGCCCAAGCAGGGCACACCTCGACTGTGTGCTCCACCGTGTCCTCCGGGCGTTCCGCACAGTGGCGACACCCGGGCGTCACTTCCGCATGAATCCGGTGCAGGAAACTCCCGAACGAACCATGTCCGGTGAGTACCTGCGTCATGCGGAAGGTGAGGACGCCGTGAGGTCTTTCCAGCCACGCCTCAAAGAGGGGATCGAAACTAACCTCAAAATACGGATTCAGGGGTTTTCAAGTTTCTATGAAATCATTCCTGCGAATGAATTCGTAAGCAACATGCTAGTATTTAAAACATACCAGCATCATATCAGGGCCCCAAGTCTGCTATTTTTATTAAATCGTCATTGCAACACGATCCCATTGTCATTTTGCTAAAAGTTTGTAATCTACTAATTCATAATGATCGATCATTGATCGGTCACTGGTCTTGTAATAGAATTGTGGTAGAATGATAATTTTGAGCATATTAAAACCAATAACTGCACAATAACGTTCTAATGGTAAAACACTGATCAAATAAACTGTCAAAGTTTTAGCAGATTACCGCAAACGACAAATATTCATTTGTCAATATGTACGAGATTACCATTCTATGCCACTTCTTTCAATGGAGTGTCAGTGGTTGACCATTGGGAAGTAATAATGACGCCATTATATTAGTAGATTACCAAACTTGTCAAAATCGACAATTATGACATCATTGATAGACCATTCTGACACTATTGTAATAGCAGACTTGAGGCCCAGTAAGTACAGCAAAAATTTCAAACTTTTGTACTTTTATTTAAAGGTAAAAACTATGGTAGAGAGAAAGTAAACCAAATAAGTAACTGCTGATATTGTCATTTATTTCAGAACCTTCAAAAATCTAGTACCAGTAGTTGTTAGGGGCATCGCAGCCGCAAGCGCACTTGCCGGTGATAGACACACAACCAGCAGCAGCCGCAGGACCACTGAACTTCACAGCGCCCATGATGGGGACCTGACCGGCCACGGCGGTGTTACCGGCGACTGGCAGCTCACCAGCGACCGCCACGTTGCCTTCGCCAGAGCCGCCGTACGCGGCAGCACCATGACCAGCAGCAGCAGAGTAGGCGAGTCCATCGTAAGCTGAACCAGAAGCCCAGCCGAAGGGAGCAGCCAGACCAGGAGCAGCCAAGCCACAGGGAGCAGCCTTCAAGGGCGAAGCAAGTACCGGAGCGGGCGCCGGGGCGTAAGCACCAAGGCATGCCTGGCTGAATACATTCTGCAAAATAAGTGATCATAATTAATATTCAGCAAATTATACAAAAAAAAAAAAAACAAAAAAACAATGTGGCACTCGGGGACTGCCGCGGTAAAGCTATTGCATAGCATCACTCATTTGTTTTCTTATCGGTCACCACGCTCAAAACAAATGAGTGGGGGGTGTTAGGTTATTTTCGTTACGGAATTTCTGGATTCGGTCTCCACGCTCAAGGCCCGCGATAGAAGCTATGCAATAGCTTAAAATAACATAGAAACAAAAAGGTAAAATTTAAAAAGGAAACCCGAAATAAGTAAATGACTTACCTGGACCAAGCAAGCTTGGATGCAGAGCAACAGAACAGTGAAGAAAGACATGTTTGAAGTGTTTTCAACAGGTGCTGAAGACTGAGTGATGACCTACAACTGTTGTCACATTTTATACCTCCCTATTGTTGATATCAACAGTACTTTTGAAATTATAGAAAACGTGACGATATGTGAAACAAAATAAATTGTTTCATTCTTGGTAAATAGAAAGCTTATCGCGTTTGTTCAAGCTATTAATTAATTGTAAATTACCTACATATTTTTCTTGAAAATTGATAACGAAACACAGTATAAAATCCTCAACAGTAGCACTGAACATCATTCTTGTGTCAGCACTCGAAACAAACTACAATGTCTGTCAAAGCTATCCTCGTCCTCTGCGCTCAGGCGCTCCTGCTCAAGGTAGATTATTTTTCAATAATTTGTTTTAACTGAAACATAGAACATATATCTATCATCATCTTCCAGTGTTTCTGACATAATATTAATTTTGTTGTTATTTTACTTTCAGTCCGCGCTGGGACAGTCCTGCACCAGCCGCGCTGCGGTAGCTGACGCCTCAGGACTTGCTGCTCCCTGCGGCTTGGCCGCTCCCGCCTTAGCCGCCCCCTGTGGCTGGGCTGCTCCTGCTTGGGGATATGATGGACTCGCCTACCCTGGTGCTGGCAGAGGTCTAGCTTACGATGCAATCTACGCTCCTGCTATGGAGTTCAGTCCCACCAGTGGCGGCGCTCTGCCTGTCTCCAGCTACTCCGCTATCACTCCCGTTGGTATTTCCGTAGTGTCTGACAACGCCTATGAAGGTACTCTTGCTGTAGATGGTGAGCTGCCGTTCGTGAGTACTGTTGCTCTGGAAGGTGTGGTGCCATCTGCCGGTGCCGGCGCCGTCAACCACGCCTGCGGTAATGGCAGGAACGCCATGATCAGTGAGACTGCTGCCTTTGCCCCGGCTGCTGCCATGGCTCCTTTTGCTGCTTACGGTCCAGGTGCTGCCTTCGCTCCCGCTGCTCTTGCTGGTCCTGGGCTCGGTCTTCGTGGTGGTTGGGCTGGCCGTGGATGTGGCTGCGCCTTGTAAAGACTGTTTAAAAAAATATGACAATTACTTGAATAAAATGATTCAAAATGCATAATATATTAATGTCCATGCTTTTATTTGAACATGTTTTTGAAATCCCAATTACTATCGACGTTTTCATATTTTATTCTGTTTTACACAATGCATAGAAAAAATGGTTACAAAATGTTGAATTACTAAAAAATAGCATAACGTAGCATAATCAGCCTTTTGATGTTCCCACTGCTGGGGCTCAGGCTTCCTCTCTAGGAAAGGGAATAGGCCGTAATCTAGTACGCGGGCCCAATGCGGTTTGGTGAGTGTCAAACATGTCTTGAATTTTTGGTTCTACGAAATGTCGGTTTCCTCACGATGTTTTCCTTACTGTTTTGTGAGCAGTGATGATGAAATAAATTACACAAACTGCGCCTGATTGGGTGTAAACCCGCGACCTACAACTCAGGCCCGTTATCACTCGGTCACCATTGCTCTAAAAAATAAAAGCAATAATTCTGTAAATAAACAATCAAAGATTAGCTATAGATGCATTTCTGAGCATGGTTTAAAAGCTTGTTGGTTAATAGATGCTGCGTGAATAGATTGCTTCTAGGCAATTGTGTTCCATCGTCGGCCACATCATCGCTTACCATCAGGTGAGATAGTGGTCAAACGCGAGCCTATCCATTATAAAAAAAAACGTAATATTTGATATAGAGGCGACGTGAAAAAAGAGAGATAATAACTGAACGCTCTGTTGGAATCCGGTGATTCTGGCATTCACTCGAATATTTAATAAGAAAACTAGTTCCAAGAAATACGTGATTTATTTTTAAAGTTTTTGGACAAAAATAAAATCATCATTTAGAATTTTGATTAAATGTGCAAGGTAATAAATAATTAAAGGGGATTGCCCAGCCTCTATGGTGTTCCAGGCCAAAGACGGACATCAAATATTACTATCAATGATAAAACTATTGTTTTTTCCATAAAGTTACTTTTTATTTACCACTTAATGTTTATTATAGTGGCGCTCATTTGGAACTAAGGGAATACATATTTTTTTATGGCATAATTAATGAACAAAGTATTTTTTCTCTAGTCAATTGTCCGCTGATGACCTCGAATGGACAATCCCCGTTATGTTTTAATTTTTATATAATTATGTATATGATAACATTATGAAAGGATGAAGTTCACGCAAAATTGCGTTTGTCTTCTTTAATTTCGACGGAAACTTAAATAATATCCACAAAATAATCCGAGTTTAATAAATATCTAGATAAAGATGTAGATATCTCATAAATACGTAAAAGCAGTTGTATGGAAATATGTCAGGTTAAACGCTCGAGGTTGAGTTCGTTTTACAAAAGTCAAAACGAGCCTTTTCATGGAATATGTTTTCTACTAACTCAGAATGCTTAGTTGATAAATTGGAATGTTCTAAACGAAGACGTCGTAAGTTTATGCTTACTGGATAGATGGCGCTGTACACACCATATTAAGTTTTAGTTTTCACGAACCTTTGGAAAATTACCTTCATTATTTATTTATTATTTTTATTTATCGTTTATTTCAGGCATTAAAGTAACATTATTGAATCAAATAAAATTGAATCAATTAAAAGTAGGTATTTATCAGGAATGATAAATACCTACTGGCCACATCATCTCTTACCATCAGGTGAGATTGTGGTCAAACGCGAGCCTATGCAATATTATTAAAAAAAAACACAGGTACTGTAGGGACACATCGTATGACAGGTAATATGATCGCGTGACGTATGTATGTATGTAAGTAACTATGATGTATTTAATACCAACATAGGTACCAACATAGGTGCCATGAATACCAACATAGGTGCAGTCTTACAGCAATATCACCACTTTAGGGTTTTAGGGTTATTTGTATGAGAGAGAATGTACTGAGTGAGCGATTAAATGAAAGAGGTGTAAGTATAGCAAGACCGTATATTTACGACTGTTGAAACTTATTCGACGGAGCGCAGCCGTCGCTATCCATGCATACATCATAGTTACTTACATACATACATACATACGTCACGCGATCATATTACCTGTCATACGACGTGTCCCTACAGTATTCCCCCTACTGTATAAATACGAGTACATACATATGTTTTAATATTTACATTTTTTAGTTTTAGTATACGCACAATCTAGGAGTACTAACAACAAAAATAAAAAAGTTTAGTTTTCTTTTTTTAAAGAAAGTTGGAATTTCAATAATAGTAAATTACAGTTCGTCTATTGAGTATAAGTTTATATCTAACAATAACGCTTTGAGCTTAGCCTTAAAAAAATTTGAGGTTTAACAAAAATGTCAAATTCGCTGGCTGTCTAATAATCCTAACTAATATTATAAATGTGAAAGTGTGGATGTTCACGCAAAAACGGCTTAAAGGATTTGGATGAAATTTGGCATGCATATAGCCTTTGACATGGAAAAGAACATAGGCTACCTTTTATCCCGATTCCTTAAGTACCTAATGCCACGCGGGCGAAGCCGCGGGCAAAAGCTAGTATTAAATATAACGATTTTATACATTTTAAATTTAAAAAAAAAACGAAAAGATTAAAAAATACTTGGAAAAATTCGATGTCAAAATTCTATCGCTGGGGGTTAGCTTCGTTGACAGAGTTTCATAGCTTTGCCTGCATGCATGAAGCTTAAAAACATAAAGCTTCATGTAGGCGTACACCGATCATACAATACGCGTCAATGAAGCTGTACTCGATCGGTTTAGATAATTAACTATAGTTAAACAATCTTGATACTATATCTTTTTATTTCAAATAAATCGTATTTATGACATACAAAGATTATTTAAATTCAGTTAATTACCTAACATCGGTTTAGGTAAAGACATGTGAAGATTGTTTACAGACTATAAATTTTATAGTCTGTAAATTTTGTATAATATTAATCATTTAGAAAATACTAATATTCAATAATTTTCATAAGGTTTTTCTATTAGTAAACAATGATCTGGACCTCTTAATCAACCTTGATTATTAAACCAGTGTTGATTACATCAGATTTCATTTTATAATAATTACCAAGTCGTTTGACTTTTTAGAGAGACTCTAGCTAACTACATAAACAGATGGAGTATTCACGTCCATGGACTGGCCTAAGTCTTTTACTATTTAAATTTGGAACCAACATAAAAAAAAAATCAAACAAAAGAGAGTCACCGTCCATGGACTATAGGCCTAAGTCTTTTACTATTTAAATTCGGAACCAACATTAAAAAAAACATACAAATTTCAAACAAAAGAGAGTCACAGTTTCTACATCAGTGGAGTAGAGGTGTTTGACACACCTCACCTCTTGACACCGCACAGTCGGCTTACACAGGTCGTAGAAGCGCAGCCGACCCGAAGCTCGTCTACGCTCCCGCTTGGCCGTATACCCCGTGACCTGGACACCGACCCTCCACCCACGGAGCCGAATCTTAATGAGGCCATCGGTTTAGAGCCGAAAACTCGACGACTTAGGATAGTTTAGAGCAGCGCTATCCTGAACACTGCTTAACTGTGTAGAAACGGACTCCCCAAAGGCTGAATTTGGAACTTGTTATCACTCAAACTCGCAGGAAAACTCTGCTTGCGCGATGCAGGACCGTCTAGGTTGCAATGCAATTTTAGGTTTTACTGAGCAGGTGTTACAGTTCACTAGTTTTGATAGCGTTGCTGAAAGGAGGGTCCATACTGCGCGCATGCGTACTGCGCTTATAAATCAAGTTCTATCCTCAGGTAAAGCAATTATTTTTGCGTTTTTTGATTTACAGACATAGATTGCGTTACATTTCTTTTATCTTTCATCATGTATTTTTGACATTTAGTACTGGTTGCTAATTTCCTAAAAATAAAATTTTACTTTCTTAATTTTGACATTGCAAATGTTTTGAATTACAGTACCAAAATTAATAGTTCTTGTTTAAATTTTGACATTTCAAATTTAAAACAAAAATTAATAATTTTGGTACTGTAATTCAAAATATTTGCATGCCGCACTATTTGGAAAACATGTCTGAATCAATTTTTATTTCTTTGTTATCCTTCATAAACTTTTTTAATATTATAATAATGTCTAGATACAAGTGCTTGAACAAATATACAACGTGCTTTATTTAATATCCTATAACTCTAAAGTATGAATGAGACAATATCAAAGAATTTCAATTATCTTTTTTTCTTTTTTTCATTTTTTGTACAAAATAATTCGATAAATTCACGATTATTAATGTAATATGTAATATAAGTGAAATATGACAGCGTAGGTAAATATGTAATGTCATTTGTCTTTTGTTTTTTTTTCTCACAAGTTTACTACACTACTGCGAAGTTTGGCAACGTCGCAAAAGTAAAAATTTGTCATAAATTACTAACACAATTCAGTTTTTAGGCAACACGGTACTTCTATAATAGAGTAATGATCAGACTTTCTGGAGTCTTGTTGATTAAAACCAAAGTAAATAAAAATACAAAAAAAAGAAAACAAACAAAATAAAAAAAAAAAAAACAAAAATATCTAATAATCTATTATTATAAATATTTTTCAGGTCTACTTGATATAAAGATGAGAAAAATTACTATTGCAAAAATTATGGACCTATTTTTTTTTTATGGTCGGAAAAATCATCCAATGACAACGCCTGCTCTTGGGCGGAGCGGGAGATAGTGTCAGACTCTTACTGACTAAGAGCCCACCCCGTTCTTTCTAGCCTTCACACCGGGGCTCGAGTTCCCTTTCGGATAACCCTGGCCCCAGTTGGCTTCGACCCGGCTGGGCCCCTGCTGTAGCTGTCAACTCCTTGAGGCGCGCGGGAACAGTGCGCGCCGTCGACGACTTGGACTTGGTTCGAACAGTTACCGGACGGCCAGACAGTGAGTTACCCATTGCTCACTGTCCACAAGCCCGAAAAATTATGTATGGTGTTTGTATTTGTAAAGTTCCTTCAGTAAATAAAAGCTATTTTATTTTTATTTATTTAAATAAAAATACATAGCCGATTTTTTTTCCTAAGCATTTTCGTTCCTTTACATACCTATTACAAGTACGGTGATCTGAATTGCGATTGTGCAGTTATTCGATCTTTGTTTACACACGGCGCGTGCCACATAGTGTCATATTGCGTCGTGCAATTTATTATATTTAATACCTACTTGTTAGTTTATTCATGTTTACAATCAAATTTTTTCGATTCGATATTAATATGCAAACAAGTACGCCTTTTTTGAAGTGAGAAATCAACTAATGAATTCTCACGCTCTAGGGCGGAGTGGGAGGAGGAAGGACATTTTCTTTTTTAAGGTGGGAAAAAATCATCCAATGACAACCCCCGATCTTGGGCGGAGCGGGAGATAGTGTCAGACTCTTACTGACTAAGAGCCCACCCCGTTCTTTCTAGCCTTCACACCGGGGCTCGAGTTCCCTTTCGGATAACCCCGGCCCCAGTAGGCTTCGACCCGGCTGGGCCCCTGCTGTAGCTAACAACTCCTTGAGGCGCGCGGGAACAGTGCGCGCCGTTACGACTTGGACTTAGTTCGGACAGTTACCGGACGGCCAGACAGTGAATTACCCATTGCTCACTGTCCGCAAGTCCCAAAAATTATGTATGGTGCTTGTATTTGTAAGCGTTTTGGGATACATTCATTATGCGTACAGCTAAGGAATGGAATTTCCTGCCGGAAGCTGTGTTTCCTGATAGCTATAACCTAGAGGTCTTTAAGTCAAGAGTGAATAGATTGCTTCTAGGGAAGCGTGTTCCATCGTCGGCCACATCATCGCTTACCATCAGGTGAGATTGTGGTCAAACGCGAGCCTATCCAATATAAAAAAAAGTTTCTTCAGTAAATAAAGTCTATTTTATTTTTATTTATTCAAATAAAAATGCATAGCCGATTTTTTTCCCTATGCTCTTCTTGCTCCTTTACATACCTATAACAAGGTGATCTGAATTGCGATTGTGCAGTTATTCGATCTTTGTTTACACACGGCGCGTGCCACATAGTGTCATATTGCGTCGTGCAATTTATTATATTTAATACCTACTTTTTATTCATGTTTATAATCGAATTTTTTCGATTCGATATTAATATGTAAACAAGTATGCCTTTTTTTGAAGTGGGAAATCAACTAATGAATTCTCACGCTCTTGGGCGGAGCGGGAGGAGGAAGGACATGTCATACTTTTACTGACTAAAGCCACACCTACATATGTCTGGACACGCCATAATTATGGCGGTAAGTCCCCTCTTTGAGGAGCGGCTGTTGGGGTTAATAGGACTCCAAAGAGAAACATCGTTTTAATTCATTAATAACTGTTTATTATCCTTTTCTTTATAACGGAAGGTGTGTTTCAGTATTATCACGTAAGAAGTGTGCTCCTACGCAAGGCTAGATGGGATACAATAACTATGACCATACTAGGGATTTCAGTCAAGTGGTCACAGGGGACTCTGTCTATTAAATATAATATTTATTGCTAGAGAAACGCTATTGTGTTGAAGTAGGATAGATTTGTTTTGTTTTTGACTGGCCTGTTGGTCTAGTGGTTAGTGACCCTGACTGCTATGCCGGATGTCATGGGTTCGATTCCCACCCAAGACAAATGTTTGTGTGATGAGCATAATCATTTGTTCTGTGTCTGGGTGTATTTTATCTATAATATGTATGTATTTAGAAATATGTATATAAGTATGTTTATCAGTTGTCTAGTACCCATAACACAAGTTCTGCTTAGCTTGGGACTAGACGGCGTTGTGTGATAGTTGTGGAATATTATTATTATTATAATTATTATATATTCCAACAGTGGCTAGAAAGACGTCACGGCGTCCTTACTTTTTGCATGTCGCAAGTTCTCACTGGACATGAAAAGTTTGGGAGTTTCCTGCAACGGATTCGCGCGGAAGAAACGCCTGGGTGTCACCATTCTGTGGATTGCTCTGAGGATATGGTGGAGCATACAGTACGGGGAAGCAGGGTCGAAGCCTACTGGGGCTATGGGTTAAGTGAAAGTGATCCCCAGGGCTCAAGGACGCAAGGCAAAAAAGGAACATAGGAGTTTTAGTCAGTAAAAGTCAGACATGAAGAGAGCAGGCCGAAGTCATTGTATGATTTCCTACCAAAAAAAAAAAAACATAATTATGATTTATTCCATTTTAATACCAAACATCTAATACCATTAGTATTTCTTTGAAAGCATTTTTATTGCCTATTCTGAACGGAAACCACTCTTCAAGTAATTTTATTTAATGTACGAACCCATACCAGTGACTTGAATTTAGTACAGTCAGCACAAGTCAACCCTAATCAAATTTTGGTTTCCTAAAATTTTTATACTATCGTAATATATATACAAAAATTTTCACTAACTAATCGCTTTTTTTAAATATGTCTAAGGAAGCCTGCTCGCAAAGGAGGAGGCAGAACGCATCAGGCAACGGCGTTATCGCCGCCGCCGCCGCCGGGATTCTGATCCCGATTTCCGGCCACCGTAGGCGCGGGCTTGCGGACAGTGAACAATGGGTAGCTCGCTGTCCGGCCGTCCGGCAACTGTCCGGACCAAGCCCAAGTCGTCGACGGCGCGCACTGTTCCCGCGCGCCTCAAGGATTTGTCAGCAACAGCATGGACCCAGCCGGGTCGAAGCCTACTGGGGCCAGGGTTATCCGAAAGGGCGCTCGAGCCCCGGTATGAAGGCTAGAAGGAACGGGGTGGGTCTTTTAGTCAGTAAGAGTCTGACACTATCGTCATTGGATGATTTTTTCTCACCATAAAAAAAAAAGGTTAGGTTAGGTTAAACCTAAACCCCATACTTTTGAGGTGTGTCGCT
Organism: Mythimna ferrago; assembly: GCA_910589285.2. Lineage (NCBI taxonomy): Eukaryota > Metazoa > Arthropoda > Insecta > Lepidoptera > Noctuidae > Mythimna > Mythimna ferrago. The sequence continues at coordinate 11,455,656 of OU342703.1, forward strand.
ATCCCTCTTTGAGGCGTGACTGGAAAGACCTCACGGCGTCCTTACCTTCCGCATGACGCAGGTCCTCACCGGACATGGTTCGTTCGGGAGGTTCCTGCACCGGATTCGTGCGGAAGTGACGCCCGGGTGTCGCCACTGTGCGGAATGCCCGGAGGACACGGTGGAGCACACAGTCGATGTGTGCCCAGCTTGGGTGGTGCATCGCCGTGCCCTCGTGGGGGCGATCGGCGGCGGAGACCTCTCGCTCCGGGCCTTGGTTGAGGCCATGGTCCGGAGCGAGGAGGAGTGGCAGGCAGTCGCCGACTTCTGCGAAGCAGTAATGCTCGCAAAGGAGGAGGCCAAACGCATCAGGCAACGGCGTTCTCGCCGCCGCCGCCGCCGCCGGGATTCTGATCCCGATTTCCGGCCACCGTAGGCGCGGGCTTGCGGACAGTTTGCAATGGGTAGCTCGCTGTCCGGCCGTCCGGTAACTGTCCGGACCAAGCCCAAGTCGTCGACGGCGCGCTCTGTTCCCGCGCGCCTCAAGGAGTTGTCAGCAACAGCAGGGACCTAGCCGGGTCGAAGCCTACTGGGGCCAGGGTTATCCGAAAGGGCGCTCGAGCCCCGGTATGAAGGCTAGAAGGAACGGGGTGGGTCTTTTAGTCAGTAAGAGTCTGACATTATCTCCCGCTCCGCCCAAGAGCGGGGGTTGTCATTTGATGATTTTCCCCACCATAAAAAAAAATCTCCAGTACTTATACACTCTTGTAAAATAAATCATTGCTAACCGATCGGCGTCTCATCGTCGACGACGGCTGGTGCTGAAAATCAGCGCTGTGGCTCTGTTTTTCATGAGCCCCAGCATTTTGCTGAGCGCTGGCCGTTTTGCGCGGATGTGACGCATATCTTACGTGTCACTTTTAGTTCGATATTGTTATTTATTTTTTTATGGTATGCGTCATGTTTGACGTGAATAAACACTTTTTCTTTCTTTTCTTTCTTTCTTTCTTTCTTTCCTTGCCAGTCCTTAGACGCCACTTGACTTCAAGAGAGAATCCTTCAACCGGACGGATGTTCTTGTCTGGTCTTGGTAACTGCTCGAAAGTTCACTTTTTTATTAGGTGGGAAAATCATCCAATGATACACCCGCTCTTGGGCGGAGCGGGAGATGGTGTCAAACTTTTACTGTCTAAAAACGCACTCCTGTTCCTTCTTTTGCCATTGTTCCAGGCCCCCAGGAGCCTCTTTTATTATCCATGGCCCAGTAAGCTTCGACCCTGCGACCTACGGTTTCTGACAACTTCTTGAGGCGGGCGTGGAACAGTACGCACCGTCGACCATTCAATAGTAAAGTTGACCTTGGGTTGTTGTATTATGTTCTAATAGCTCAAAGAACTCTAATACTACGATGCAGGATTTTAAAGTGTTGATGTTGTGAGCCTCGTCGTTTATACCGCGTACATTGAAGTACTGGAATTTTCCTGCTGTGGTCTTCCCGTCTGATTACACTTTAGGTGTCTTCTGTGCGAGAGCTAGCGTCTCACCATCAACGATTTCATCACTGCTTATCATCAGGTGAGATCGCAGTAGCACAGCACTAGTTTATATAAATAAAATCAACTCTTTTATTTTACAGGGCTCGTAATTGTAATAAAAAGACTTATTTAATGTACTCTACGTTTATTAGTTGTGGTTTGATTCAACATTTCGCATCTTCAGCTTCGAGTAGTAAAAATCCTAATATAGGGCACCGCAGCCGCAAGCGCACTTGCCGGAGATAGACACGCAACCTGCAGCCGGGACAGCGCCGCCGAAGCTCACTGCGCCCATGATGGGGACCTGACCAGCGACAGCGGTGTTGCCGGCGACTGGCAGCTCACCAGCGACCGCCACGTTGCCTTCACCGGAACCGCCGTACGCCGCACCACCTTTACCAGCAACAGCAGGGTAGGCAAATCCATCATATGCCAAGCCAGAGGCCCAGCCCAAGGGGGCAGCCTGACCAGCACCAGCCCAGCCGCAGGGAGGAGCTAGGACAGGAGCGATGGCGGGGCTGTGAGCACCAAGGCAAGCCTGGCCGAATACATTCTGCGAAAGAAATTAACTTAAATGATGTACTGCTAGTAATAAGTCCAAACTAAGGACATCAAAGTCTAAATGAAACAGGAATGTAGCAAAAAAAAAAGAAAAAAAAAATTAAAAAAATCCAAGGTAAAAAACCAAATAGTTTAGTATCAAATCTTAGAAACCAAAAAATGACTCACCTGGAGCAAGCAAGCTTGGATGCAAAGCAACAGAACAGTGAAAGTAGACATGTTTGATGTTTGTTGGTGTTCAACGTGAAGCTGAAGACTGAATGATGACTTGTAACTGTTGACACATTTTATACCCGGGACCCTGCTGATTGTAACCGCGTTTTTGAAATGTTGAAAAACATGTGGAAAATAATAAGCGATAATTTGTTAGTAAATAGTAGGCTTATCGTGCTTGCACAAGGATTTTATTAATTGCTTTTACCTACATACTAATTTTCTTGGAACTTGATAATACAATAGAGTATAAAATACTCAACAGTTGCACTGAACATCATTCTTGTGTCAGCACTCGAAACAAACTACAATGTCTGTCAAAGCTATTCTCGTCCTCTGCGCTCAGGCGCTCCTGCTCAAGGTGAGAAATATAATAGTATTTTAAAGAAATAAACCCAATTACATTTCTTTTGTAAACTGACTTCTAACTGAATTTATATATTTCCAGTCCGCCCTTGGACAGTGCACTAGCCGCGCTGTTGTTGCTGATGCCTCAGGACTTGTTGCTCCTTGCGGCTTGGCTGCTCCCGCCTTACCCGCCCCTTGTGGCTGGGCTGCTCCTGCTTGGGGGTATGATGGACTCGCCTACTCTGGTACTGGTTTTGCTGGCAGAAACCTGGCTTATGATGGAATCTACGCCCCTGCCATGGAGTTCAGTCCCACCAGCGGCGGCGCTCTGCCTGTCTCCAGCCACTCCACCATCGCTCCCATCGGTATCTCTGTGGTGTCTGACAACGCTTATGAGGGTATCCTTGCTGTAAATGGTGAGCTGCCGTTCGTAGGTACTGTTGGTTTGGAAGGTGCGGTGCCTTCTGCCGGTGCTGGTGCCGTCAACCACGCCTTCGGTAACGGCAGGAACGCCATGATCAGTGATACTGCTGCCTTTGCCCCGGCTGCCGCCATGGCTCCTCTTGCTGCTTACGGTCCTGGTGCCACCTTCGCTCCCGCTGCTCTTGCTGGTCCTGGCCTCGGTCTTCGTGGTGGTTGGGCTGGCAGAGGATGTGGCTGCACCATGTAAACTTGTACCAAAAAATACCAAAGTTAAATAAATTTTAATGCATAAATACTTTTTGTTCTTTTGTTTCCACATTTTTTTCCCGTTGTCATTTTTGTGTTGGTATCATTCTTTTTTTATTATTATTATTGATAGGCTTGCCTTGGACCACTATCTCACCTGATGGTATGCGATGATGTGGTCGACGATGGAACACGCTAGAAGTAACCTATTCACTCTTGACCTAAAGATCTGACAACTGGTGTAACAGGAATTTCTCAGGCCCCACCTGCGTTATATTATTTAATATACTAAATTTATCATAAAATACGTTTCATCCATTAAACAAACCGGTGAAGGTCGTTCTTAACCGTATCCTCTACTAAGACACCGGCAGGGAATTTCCCTCCTTGGCTGTACGCACATTAAATGTTTGTGTGTATGGGTGGAATGTCTACAATGTACCGGTGTCTTGTGATCCGATGATGGAACGGGATTGGCGGAATTAGATTGAGCAATTCCAGTGCACACTCCCCGAAATGTAAACGATAAAAAATCGACAGGCTAGCAACTCGGTGGCGATGCTCAAGACTTTGGAGTTTTGACTCTACAGGAACATCATGGCTGATGATTCTCTTTGCTCACCTTGCAATCGACTCCAGGACTTCAAGCTAGTATTTGGCAGACTCATCTCAAAGATGAGAACAAAATCGATGCATATTTATACAAACTCAAATAGTTCTTATTGACACATACAATTATTTTAAACAGCATTTGAAGCCATAACTTCTGAGCTAAGTAGATACCTGTATTGCAGAAGTCAGTGTCTTCGCCAATTAAGCAATAGCAAGAAGCTCTTTTTTCACTCGCCTACCGTCAACATCGAGCATTGTTTCAAAGCTTGTTACCCCATCTAACGCAATCCAACGCGATGTTTGACGAAGAGGCAATGCGAAAACAGGGAGATGAAACTTGTAAACTATATTTCACAAAGAACAAGTCCAGAAAATACGTGATTTTTTACAACCCTTAACCTTTCAATCGTGGAAATTACAGACACAATAGAAAGACAATAGGTGCGCGTACGCCGGCCGTTCGCTTGGGGTTTAATGAATTAAATTTTTTTCAGAAAAGTTGTTGTCGATCGGCATTTCGATTAAATGTGCAAGGCTTCTATTGATGTACTTTTTTATATTTTTAATATACTACTCTGTCAAGAAAGTACCGGGAAAAGATCAATAATACACATTTTTTTTGTTATTCATCCAAATTTATTTGATCACCTTCAAAGTATGCCCCTTCAGAAACGATACACTTACGCCAACGAATATATAATCAATCATCAAATCATTTTTTAAACGCTGTTTCCGAAATTGAGTTCATTTCTCGCCGCGAATTCTCCTTTATGTCTTCTACAGATTGAAAACGGGTGCCACGAAGTGGTAATTTGAGTTTAGGAAAAAGATAGAAGTCGGCTGGAGCCATATCTGGCGAATATGGTGGCTGCTCGATGGTATTTGTTGAATGTATGGTCAAAAATTCGTTCACAATGATGGCCTTGTGCGAAGGCGCATTATCGTGGTGCAAAATCCAAGAACTTTCTTTCCACAAATCTGGCCTTTTTCGTCGAATTTGCTCTCTTAAATGCCGCATAACGCTCAAATAATATTCTTTATTTACCGTTTGACCTTCTGGTAAGAACTCCGAGTGCACAACACCACGATAGTCAAAGAAAACAGTCAACATGACTTTGACTTTTGATCGACTTTGGCGTGGTATGAGTACATTATGGATGGCCAAAGTTCACATAAAATACCAGATATTCAGAAGTCTTTACAAGATCTGTATATATTTTTTCTTTTACATTACTCTATTTACATTTTTACTATTATAAATTAATTAATTATCTACACTTATAAACAACTTAATAACTATAATTACAGTAAATTACAAAATAAATTAATAATAAAACCCTACGCTAAAATACACTATCTAAAATATGGCGTCAAAAAACTCTTCCACATCGCTGTCGACTGGTAATGTGCCCAAAAGACTGGCGGCATTGCCACGTTGTATGGCAATGCTTATCCTCTGTCCAAGGTAAAAGCCAGCTTTTGGGTCACGCGAAGTGTCAACTAGACGTTTCGACAGATCTTTAAACATATTGTGAGCACTCGGACCCCACGATCCAAGAGTTTCAACCCCAAACGGTTCGAAAATATAACTTCCAACAAGGTTGTTATATTTCCGCCGCTTGAGGTTCTCCGCAGCCGCAGCGGCAGCACCAGCACGACACGAAGAGCTAGGAAGATGTGAAGGCGCAAGAGTATCGACACAAGTAGCGTCCCATACTAAAAGCCTTCCCATCTTCCAAGGAAATAACGACATGCCGTCCGGTCTCTTGCCATCGTCGCGTGCCAGGCCATGGGGTTCCAATACGGCTGGAACGCCGGCGGTGACAAGAGCGCGTCTGATGATGTCGTTGATATTCGCGTGTCGCGCTATGTGACCCGCACTACGGCTGCATGACAGACCGTGGTGTCCGAGGCTGTTGACAACTTCGCCGCAGTGACAGCGATGAGGAGAACAGCAGGGAGCGCCTAGACGTAAGGCAACAGCGAGGCGGAAAGTATTATCGTCGAGCAAGGTGCCGATGTTCGACGACGGTAGTGCGTGAAGCCAGAGACCCGACTCCTACTCTCCCACAGCCAGCAGGCGCGCTCGCTCCGCAGGGGCAGTAAATGTTGCAATCAGGTTTTCCTGCACTACTTTGCAGAGCGGCTCATCCCACCGTCTTTGGGATGATGGTACGTCGGGCGGATTAGAATTCGGGCAAGCGAGTCTCCAGGCATTTATAGCCTCGATGAAGCACGGCACATTGAAATCAATCAGTGAGGGAGAAAGGATATTCCTGATTAATTTCTCAGTGCCGTGAACCGAGGATATAAAGGCTGGTAAACTAATACTAGAAATTTTACAAGATTAGTTTTACACAAATGTATGTTTTGATTTCTACAAAAGCCTAGATAATATCCACAAGATAGCTGTGTATTCAAAATATTAGAGAAAGATGTGTAATAACATCCTAATGACGTAAGAGCGGTTGTTTGAAAATGTACCTCTAAAAAGACGCTCTTAAGTTAACCCTAAAAGATGGTCCCAGCCACCGCCTCGATTCGGATCCCGATTTGCGGTCACCGTAGGCGCGGGCTTGTGGACGGCGAGCAATGGGTAGCTGTCCGACCGTCTGGTAACCGTCCAGACCAAGCCCAAGTCATCAACGGCGCGTACTGTTCTCACGAGCCTCAAGGAGTTGTCAGCAACCGTACCCCCCCAGCAGGATCGAAACCTACTGGGGTTAAGGGTTTATTTCTGAAATGAAGACTCGACCCCGGTATGAAAGGCAACGAAGGAACGGAGGAACGTGGTGGGTTTTTTAGTCAGTAAATCCCGCTCCACCCAAGGGTGGGGGATGTCATCTAGATGATTTTTACCTAGCGAAAAACAAAAACCCTTAAAAGATACGCTCTCGCGAAGTTATTTTGATGACTGAAAGAAATCTTTTTATCATCCACATTGTTTTGAGGTAATTTAAAAACATTAATGATGTTAATGTTAAACTGAGAAAGCGAGGAACCGTGATCGTTGGAAGGAGTGGAGGGAGGCCTTTGCCCAGCAGTGGGACAGTGTGGGCTAAGTAATAATAATAATATTCCACAACTGTCACACAACGCCGTCTAGTCTCAAGCTAAGCAGAGCTTGTGTTATGAGTACTAGACAACTGATAAACGTACATACCTATATATATTTTTAAATACATACATACTATAGATAAATTACACCCAGATACAGAACAAGTGATTGTGCTCATCACACAAACATTTGTCCTGGGTGGGAATCGAACCCACGACCTTCGGCATAGTAGTCAGGGCCACTAACCACTAGACCAACAGGCCAGTCCAAATTAACCCTAAAGCACTCACGACCAGATTACGCGAAGTTCATACTCTGTATTATTATTATTATAAATAAAAGGAGAAACTAACGGACTGACATATATAATGCACAGTCAAAACTATTGGGACTAGAGCTATTGGGGATTGAAATTTTTCACACTTTTAACTCCATACTTAGCTCAGAATTAATGGCTTCAAATGCTGTGTAATTTTTTTTTTCCACAACTATCACACAATGCCGTCTAGTCTCAAGCTAAGCAGAGCTTATGTTATGAGTACTAGACAACTGATAAATATACTTATATATTTCTAAATACATACTTAAACATATTATAGATAACTTCCACCCAGACACAGAACAAATGATCATGCTCATCACACAAACATTTTTCCTGGGTGGGAATCGAACCCACGACCTCCGGCATAGCAGTCAGGGCCACTAACCACTACACCAACAGCCCAGTCGAATTGTATACTGCGTCAATAAAAACTATTTGATTTGTATTTGAATATGCAATAGTTTTGAATGATACCAACGCAACAATGACAACGGAAAAAGATGTGGAAACAAAAGAACGAAAAGGATTTATGCATTCAAATTTATTTAACTTCAGTATTTTTGGAATAAGTTTACATGGCGCAGCCACATCCTCTGCCAGCCCAACCGCCACGAAGACCGAGGCTAGGACCAGCAAAAGCAGCGGGAGCGAAGGCGGCACCAGGACCGTAAGCAGCAAAAGGAGCCATGGTGGCAGCCGGAGCAAAGGCAGCAGTCTCACTGATCATGGCGTTCCTGCCATTACCGCAGGCATGGTTGACGGCACCAGCACCAGCTGAGGGCACCGCACCTTCCAAAGCAACAGTACCCACGAACGGCACCTCACCGTCCACAGCCAGAGTACCTTCATAGGCGTTGTCGGACACTACGGAGATACCGACGGGAGCGATGGTGGAGTAGCTGGAGACAGGCAGAGCACCGCCACTGGTGGGACTGAACTCCATGGCGGGAGCGTAGATTCCATCGTAACCCAGACCTCTACCAGTACCAGAGTAGGCGAGTCCATCATATCCCCAAGCAGGAGCAGTCCAGCCACAAGGGGCGGCTAAGGCGGGAGCGGCCAAGCCGCAGGGAGCAGCAAGTCCTGAGACATCAGCAACCGCGGCGCGGCTGGTGCATGACTGTCCAAGGGTGGACTGGAAATATACAATTCAGTTAGTTCTCGTCAATTTACAAGGCTGTGTTTTTCTTTCAAATAACATTTAAATTATTTCTTACCTTGAACAGGAGTGCCTGAGCGCAGAGGACAAGGATAGCTTTGACAGACATTGTAGTTTGTTTCGAGTGCTGACACAAGAATTATGTCCAGTGCAACTGTTGAAGGTTTAAATACTCCATTGTATTATCAAGTTCCAAGAAAAATATTATGTAGGTGAAAGCAATTAATTAAAAGCTCGTGCAACCACGATAAGTCTACTATTTACTAACAATTTTTCAACATTTCGAAAACGCGGTTACAATCAGCAGCGTCCTGGGTATAAAATGTCTCAACAGTTACAGGTCATCATTCAGTCTTTAGCTTCACGTTAAATACAAACAAACATCAAACATGTCTTCCTTTATTGTTCTATTGCTCTGCATTCAATCTTGCTTGGTTCAGGTAAGGCAGTTACTCCTAAACTGTTTTGTTTTAGTTTTTTTTTCCCTGGTATTAACGCTATAAATTAGATAGATAGTTCCTTGGTGTCAGTAGTGTTCTCTTATTTCAAACCGTCAGTTATTTAAGATCATTTCTATTGCAGAATGTATTCGGTCAAGCTTGCCTTGGTGCTCACAGTCCTGCCATCGCTCCAGTCCTAGCTCCTCCCTGTGGCTGGGCTGCTGCTGGTCAGGCTGCCCCCTTGGGCTGGGCTTCTGGTTTGGCATACGATGGACTTGCCTTCCCTACTGCTGCTGGTAAAGGTGCTGCTGCGTACGGCGGCTCCGGTGAAGGCAACGTGGCGGTCGCTGGTGAGCTGCCAGTCGCCGGTAACACCGCTGTCGCTGGTCAGGTCCCCATCATGGGCGCAGTGAGCTTCGGCGGTGCTGTCCCAGCTGCTGGTTGCGTGTCTATCTCCGGCAAGTGCACTTGCGGCTGTGGTGCTCTCTACCAGTAATTGTATTAGGTAAACATATGATTCGGAATATAGAATCAAACACTGACTAATAAACGAAAACTACTTAATAATGTTTTTTCTTACAATTACAAGTCTCGTAAAAATAAAAGTACAGAATTCGACCACGAACAAAATGTTTAACATAGTCCATGATGATATATTGTTTAATACAATTCGGTATGCCGTCATCTAAATGGTCTTCAAAACAAGCGTGTCTTCAACAGTCTTTCCCTTGTGAGACAATTCTTTGGTAAAGACACGCTTGATGTGGACTCTCCTTCGCTAAGTTCTGTAACCGACTTTGGCAGTTTGTCTTAGAATAATCTCCATTTGGGTAATGCACTGCGCATAGTTTTGTTTTGAAAGTCGCTTTTTATTACCATCAGGTGGGATTGCAGTCAAGCTCTAGTTTATATCAATTATACAATGCAATTATATATTTATATAAAGTGAAGACGGAGTCCGTATATCGATTGTTTTATGTTTATAAGTCACTTGCGAGAATTCATATTATGATTATTGATTCTACATCAGCTACAGCTTTTTGTTGGGGGGATCCTAGAACAAAAAGCTCTAAGACATAATACAGTGGCTATAAGCATAGTAAACTAACTTAGCTTTGACTACATCTATCAATTGCCTTATTTTCCTTACTGCATTATTATGGAGCTGAGCTAAATCTATCTGAGAAAGTTTTAAAATGAGCGCCCTACCTCAATTTTGAATCGATAGTTTATACCTACATAAAAAACAGGTTCGTCAACAACATCAAGTTTTTTGCTGTCAAGATTTTAGATTGAAGCCAATCTGAGGGATATTTGGTAATAAAAACTTTAGACATTTAGTTTTGATCACATTTAGTAAGAAGGTTACTAATTGCAAATCATTTATAAAGAACGACATTTCTGAAGATGTACAAAACTTTCATTTTTTTTCTGTCTATTTAAAAAATAAGAGAAGTATTTCCAGTTAATAGAATTATAATATTTAATAAATTAGCCATTAAATAATGAAGGTCTTTAATATAAACTAGAAAAAGAAAGGGCCAAGAATTGAACCCTGAAGCACACCTCACTAATCACTATGTCTTTACTGAAGACCCCGGAAACCTCGCCTAATAAACGGTTACTTTCTATTCATTTCCTAAATATCCTCACGACTGTCGTCCGAGTGTCTTCGTAAGGTTCTGCAAGCAATACTTCGGTCACATTGCAAGAAAAGACGGTGGCCACCTAAAAATTCTCATTGTGATTGGTAAAGTTGATGGGAAAAGGCCTTGCGTGAGCAGCCCAATACGTCGGTCCGACCAGATCCGCACCGCTCTTGACTCTACGATATAATGCTCTTCACCCCGCCGGAGACAGAGACCCAGTTGTGCGCGGGTGCGTAATGCCCACTATGACTTGCCGTGGTTTGTTTTGTACTCAGTGTCGGTGGTGTCCAAATGAGACCATTTTTAAATATTTTTGGGAAAAACTTTGAAATCGATTCAGTTACTGGTTCTGAACATACTTTAATTATTCAGTATTTTCTTTCGCATATACTAAAAATAATGTTGAAAAACGCGATGTTGGTGAAGGAAACTTGATGAGTTGCCAGTCATTGGCACCTCCGCTATTGTTGGTCAGGTTACCATCATGGATGCTGTGAGCTTCAGTGATCCTGTGGCTGCTACCGGTACTGGGATCTCCAGTTGGTGCGTGTGCGACTACGGTGCAGTCTACTAGTAATATTTCTTTCGACCAAATTGCAATTACGGTTACCAATATCAATGGAGATTTGTTTGGTGCAACTTTAAGTATTTATGACACGCATGCTTAGAAATCTCTTAGAAGGGAAGATGCATCTACCAACATAAGAACTACCCTCTTTGAGACGTGGCTGGAAAGACCTCACGGCGTCCTTACCTTCCTTATGACGCAGGTCCTCACCGGACATGGCACGTTCGGGAGGTTCCTGCACCGGATTCGTGCGGAAGTGACGCCCGGGTGTCGCCACTGTGCGGAATGCCCGGAGGACACAGTGGAGCACACAGTCGAGGTGTGCCCCGCTTGGGCAAAGCATCGCCGTGCCCTTGTGGGGGCGATCGGCGGCGAAGACCTCTCGCGCCGGGCCTTGGTTCAGGCCATGGACCAGAGCGAGGAGGAGTGGCAGGCGGTCGCCGACTTCTGCGAAGCAGTAATGCTCGCAAAGGAGGAGGCCGACCGCATTAGGCAACGGCGCTCTCGCCGCCGCCGCCAGGATTCCGAACCCGATGTCCGGCCACCGTAGGCGCGGGCTTGCGGACAGTGAGCAATGGTTAGCTCGCCGTCCGACCGTCCGGTAACTGTCCGGACCGAGCCCAAGTCGTCGAGGGCGCGCACTGTTCCCGCGCGCCTCAAGGAGTTGTCAGCAACAGCAGGGGCCCAGCCGGGTCGAAGCCTACTGGGGCCAGGGTTATCCGAAAGGGAACTCTAGCCTTCATACCGAGGTTTTTAGTCAAAAAGAGTCTGACACTATCTCCGGCTCCGCTTAAGAGCGGGGGTTGTTATTGGATGATTTTTCCCACCATAAAAAAAAAACATAAGAACTAAAAATTTTAAATTCTACGCTGATCAGAGCTCTCCGCGAGATCAGAATATCTGCAATAACTATCAGGCAGATAGCCGGCCCAGACACAACACCAGTCTAGTTACTGTTGAGACCACTGCCTTCAACATCGTAACACGCCGCCGGCGGCAATGAACGAGGGGAGTGAGTACAAAAGGGGATCAGTGGCCGACGACGGCCGCCCAGCTGGTCGCGCGCTCCATACCTCACATTAACCGTCAGTCAGCTGTGCTCTAGGCATCCTGAAATTATTATTTATCCTTCCGTAGACTCATTTTTTTCTTATTGTGTCAAACCTCAGTAATTCCGTAATAGATATCAGTTTATAAAATTCACTGAGTTTTCTTCATTGAACCAGCCACGGCACACTTCAACAGTTACACCTCTAAAATATCTTATGGGCAGCTCATTTTTTTATAATCGCAGCCTTTATTCAGTTTTCTCTTTCATTGTATTCTTGTAGTACATTAGTAAATTATATTTTATCGTTAAGACTAGATATTATGACGAATCGTGCAGCTGTTTTAGATATCAGTTTTAACTAATACTTATGACTCAGCATAGCGAAGGATTCTTGGACGTTCTTTTCCATAGAAATCTACGCTTTGGAACGTGAAATTTAACTTCACTTTTCTTGGACTGACCGACATTTGACTGTTCAAAAGTGTCTGATAATGGTCTATTTGAAATAAATGTTTTTGATTTGATTTGATTTGATTCATTAATAAGTACTGATGATAGAAAAAAAAAACTTTTTACAAAAAAAAATATAACCGACTTCAGTCTTAAAAGACACAAAAGTATAAAATAACTTTTGTACTTTTCAGTGTTTTTTACAAGAAAAAGTGAAGTCGGTTATATTCTTTTTTTTGTAAAAAGTTTTTTATTTTACACTTTTTAGTTATGGTACCACCACAAAAAGTACCCCTCAGTCAAACTTAAATACTTTATAGCCAGAGTGCATCTCATAACGATTCTAATCCAAACACGGTTAGATTACATTAATATACTTTCTGGCTTCATCATCAGATCAGTTCGATACACCCCTCTTTTCTGTCAGTCTGTCAGTCAGTCATCGACTACGCGTATAAACAAAGCAACTTTACTTGTAACCACAATTCTGCTGTGATCCTATGAGGAGTTCTGTTCCATATCTTCGAAGCTCATGATCAAATCATAACAATATTTCTATGACCGAGATATCAGTGAGCATACATAAAAAAATAACCATACATTCATTCAGCCGAACATAGAACCTCCTCTTTTTCAAAGTCGGTTAAAAATTAATGACTACCAACAATGAACTTTTGAAGGGAAAAACAAAAACTTGTACATTGTAAAGGAAATAAATGTTGAGTAAATAAAAGTACGAAAATGATTCATGCATTTCGGTTTATTCAATCTTAATGTTTTTACGGAATAAGATCTTAGATGGAGCAGCCACATCCTCTGCCAGCCCAATTACCACGAAGAGAAGAACCAGCACGAGCAGCAGGAGCGAAGGTGGCACCAGGACCGTAAGCAGCAAGAGGAGCCATGGTAGCAGCCGGGGCAAAGGCAGCAGTCTCACTGATCATGGCGTTCCTGCCATTACCGCAGGCGTGGTTGACGGCGCCAGCACCGGCAGAGGGCATCACACCTTCCAAACCAACAGTTCCCACGAACGGCAGCTCACCATCCACAGCCAGAGTACCTTCATAGGCGTTGTCAGACATTACAGAGATACCGACAGGAGCGATAGCTGAGGCACTGGAGACAGGCAGAGCGCCACCACTGGTGGGGCTGAACTCCATGGCGGGAGCGTAGATTCCATCGTAAGCCAGGCTTCTACCAGCGAAGCCAGCGCCAGAGTAGGTGAGTCTATCATTACCCCAGGCAGGAGCAGCCCAGCCACAAGGGGCGGCTAAAGCGGGAGTGGCCAAGCAGCAAGGAGCAGCAAGTCCTTTGACATCAGCAACCTCAGCGCCGCACGCACACTTGCCGGAGATAGAAACGGCACCAGCAGCAGCCGCAGGACCACTGAAGCTCACAGCACCCATGATGGGGACCTGACCGGCCACGGCGGTGTTACCGGCAACTGGCAGCTCACCAGCGACCGCCACGTTGCCTTCACCAGAACCGCCGTACGCGGCAGCACCATAACCGGCAGTAGCAGGGTAGGCGAGTCCGTCGTAAGCCAAACCCGAAGCTAAACTGAAGGCAGAAGCTCGTCCTGGAGCAGCAAAGCCGCAGGGAGAAGCACGAGCTGGCGCGATCGCCGAGACAGAAGCTCCAGGGCAGGCCTGGCATAAATTCTGAAAAAGCATTGATCGTAAATTTTAAACTTACCGTAAAATTCTTTAAAGAATAAGTAAAAACTACAGACATCAGAATAAGAAGTTATAATAACAAACATAATTAGCTTTATACTGTTGCCACCGCTGAGACTCAAGCTTCCGCTCTGGAAGAGGAAATGGGTCGTAATCTACCACGTGGGCCCAAAGCGGATTGTTGGATGTTATATGTCTTTGAATGTTTGATTCTAGGACATGCCGATTTCCTCTCGATAAATTACACAAAGTATTACACCTGACTGGGTTCAAACTCGCGACCACTCATAAGTCCAAACCTTTATAAAGGGCTACCACTGCTCAAGTAGTAAGAATTAATTTTATAAAATTAAACGATGATGAAATGATGATGGATGGCTTCCTTAAGAATTGGAATGATAAAGCGAGGAACAAGAACCGTGACCGTTGGAAGAAGTAGAGGGAGGCTTTTGCCTAGCAGTGATACAATATGGGCTAACTATAATAATAATGACACAGTCAAACTCAAATAAAAAAGAAGACACTCACCTGGACCAAGCAAGCTTGGATGCAGAGCAACAAAACAGCGAACGAAGACATGTTTGATGTTTTTCAATGAGATGCTGAAGACGGAATAATGACCTGGATTTTTTGACATATTTTATATCCAGCATATTGGTGATATGAAGTCGCTTACGAAACTTTGAACAACGTGACTGATATAACAAATTAAAAAACGTTTTTTTTTTGTTTGTAAATAGTAGGCTTATCATGCGTATTAATTAATTACACTCACCTACATTAATTATTTTCTTAGAATATGATAATTACAACGAAATGTAAATCGAACTGCAGTATCGTCTCCATTGCAACATCTTTTCAAAGTATATGATTAAGTAGTTCCTTCAAGTACTTTTGTGGCAAGCAGTGCGATAAATATAAGTTACACCAAAATGCCTCACAAAAAGTAAAAGAAAAAAATCTATTTAGAGAAATGACAAAAGGCATTAAGTCCGCTTCTGTACAGTTTTTTGTGCATAAAGATTTAATCTATAATATAAAAATGAATCGCAAAATGTGTTGGTAAGCGCATAACTTAACAACGCCTGGACCGATTTCGCTAATTTTTTTTTGTTGTGTTCGTTATTATGAGGAGAAGGTTCTTATCTATAATTAAAAAAATGAAAATTAGGGTAGTGTAGGGTAGAGTAGGGTAGTGTAGGGTAGTGTAGGGTAGAGTAAGGTAGAGGAGGGTAGAGTAGGGTAGAGTAGAGTAGGATAGGGTAGAGTAGGGTAGAGTAGGGTAGAGTAGGGTAGAGTAGGGTATAGTAGGATAGAGTAGGGTAGAGTAGGGTATAGTAGGGTAAAGTAGGGTATAGTAGGCTGAAGTAGGGAAGAGCGGGAGCGAAGCCGCGCGGGCAAAAGCTAGTCTATAATATAAAAATGATTCGCAAAATGTGTTGGTAAGCGCATAACTCAACAACGCCTGGACCGATTTCGCTAATTTTTTTTTTGTTGTGTTCGTTATTATGAGGAGAAGGTTCTTATCTATAATATAAAAATGAATCGCAAAATGTGTTGGTAAGCGCATAACTCAACAACGCCTGGACCGATTAGGCTAATTTTTTTTTTGTTGTGTTCGTTATTATGAGGAGAAGGTTCTTATGGGAAATAAAATGAAAATTAGGGTAGTGTAGGGTAGAGGAGGGTAGAGTAGGGTAGAGTAGGGTAGAGTAGGGTAGAGTAGGATAGAGTAGGGTAGAGTAGGGTAGAGTAAGGTAGAGGAGGGTAGAGTAGGGTAGAGTAGAGTAGGGTAGAGTAGGGTAGAGTAGGGTAGAGTAAGGTAGAGTAGGGTAGAGTAGAGTAGAGTAGGGTAGGGTAGAGTAGGGTAGAGTAGGGTAGAGTAGGGTATAGTAGGCTAAAGTAGGGAAGAGCAGGAGCGAAGCCGCGCGGGTACAGCTAGTAAATAAATAAATAAATCCCTATTTCCCTTGGTCACGCCATCACGCCTGAACGGCTGGACCGATTTCGCTAATTCTTTTTTTGTTGTGTTTGTTATTATGAGGAGAAGGTTCTTATGGAAAAAAAAATTTGGGTAGTGTAGGGTAGAGTAGAGTAGGGTAGTGTAGGGTAGAGTGGGGTAGAGTAGGGTACGGTAGGGAAGAGAGGGTGCGAAGCCAGCGGCTTCGCTCCCGCTCTTCCCTGCTCTAGGCAAAGGCAAGTATCTTTATATTTCAAGGCTGATGACGCTCGCCCGGTTTTCATGACTGTTTGGACCGTCTGGAGAACATAATAGCATACGTTAGAGGTGTGCCCCGCTTAAGCAATGCACCGCCGTGTCCTCGTGGGGTGATCGGCGGCAACGATCTCTCGCGCCGAGCCTTTGTACAGGCCATGATCCGAAACGAGGAGGAATGGCAGGCGTTCGCCTCCTTCTGCGAAGCAGTAATACTAGGAAAGTAGGCAGCAGCACGCGCGAGGGAACGGCCCTCACGCTCCATGAAAGAAAAACTCTCCAAGCCCTTTAATCCAAGGCAATGAAGAAACTAGGTGTGGATTTTAGTCAGAAAAAGTCTGACATGCCTTCCCGTTCCACCCAAGGGTGGGAGATATCATTTGATAATTTCCCACATGAAAAAAGGCTGATGGTGCTATATGAATGAAACAGATTATATAGCTCAAATATTTTAGTTTGAGCGCCTGCAAATTTTGTCTATTTCTTTTAGTTTTGGGCTAAATAAATACGACTGGGTGTACTGTGTGTTCTTTACCCACATTAATTAATATATTTATTTACCTCTCACCTAACAAACTGATTAGCATCCATATACTCATAGTAAGGTTCAGTTCAAAGCCAGCGTCAGGCAATTGCTACGTAGTGGCCTGGCAGTATGGTGAACTGGACCTATTTGGCGCAGCCGTGAGACACACATGTGGATGTATTTTAGGATTAAGTAGTTAAGTTTCTATAATTGTTATCTCATTGTGTGTACTTGTGCCAAATAAACGTGTTTTCTTTCTTTCTTTTATGTTTGTCGTTTTACTGTCTTATTGGTCTCGTAGTTGCAAGCGTGACTGCTGAGCTTAGCTTTTTACTTAGTTTACCCAGGATGGGTTCGATTCCCGGGTCGGGCAAGAAGTGCTGATGAGTTTTTCCATTACGAATTACTCTGTAGCAGCCCGGAGGTTTGAAGTTGTTAGTGTGACACCCCATACCTAGGAAAGCACGTAAAGCAAATTATTCCTGCGTCTGACCTCTCTCCGGTCGTGTCGGATTGCCCTCCCAGCAGACTATGAGAGTAAAGGAGCAGAGAGTGCGCATATGTTTGCACATGCACTGGTACACTGTATAATATTTTTGGAGTATTTGGCTAAACTCGTGATATACTCCGTGATCGATATATGGTCGGAAAGATTAAATATGTCCTTCGTTGGTTGATTTTTGTCATACACGGATTTTTTTTTATGTTGGGAAAAAATCATCTAATGACAACCCCCGCTCTTGGGCGGAGCGGGATATAGTGTCAGACTCTTACTGACTAAAAGACCCACCCCGTTCTTTCTCCTGCCTTCATACCGGGGCTCAAGCTCCCTTTCGGATAACCCTGGCCCCAGTAGGCTTCGACCCGGCTGGATCCCTGCTGTTGCTGACAACTCCTTGAGGCGCGTGGGAACAGTGCGCGCCGTCGACGACTTGGGCTTGGTCCGGACAGTTACCGGACGGCCGGACAGCGAGCTACCCATTGCTTACTGTCTGCAAGCCCGCGCCTACGGTAGCCGGAAATCGGGATCAGAAACCCGGCGGCGGCGGCGGCGGCGGCGGCGAGAACGCCGTTGCCTGATGCGTTCGGCCTCCTCCTTGGCGAGCATTACTGCTTCGCAGAAGTCGGCGACCGCCTGCCACTCCTCCTCGCTCCGGACCATGGTCTCAACCAAGGCCCGGCGCGTCATACACGGATGCGGCGACGGAATATATCTTATGGCATTGGATGAAATATTTACATTCCATTCTCTGACGTAAAAATATATCGTGAACCTCGACTTTCATTTGACATACCATGCATAGATCGACGCTCGCAAACGCAATGAGGAAGAGAGTCTCCAAGGGAGCTAACAAATTCTGCAAAAAGATGATGTGGAGGTATTGGATTGATCACATTAGCCGAATTGGGAGCAAACTTGCTTCATACTTAAATAATAAATAAATAAAAAATAAAAAGCCTTTATTATTCCTGACAGCACACACACTAACCGTGAACTACTTGTTCAGGGTTAGTGTGTTAGTAGTATAATAAAAAGACTTATATCTATAGATGTTAGAGTTGTGTGTTAGTATTATGACGACTATGAAGGTCACATAGTAGTTAGGGTAAAAACTGACCACGTAATGGATCTTTTAAGTTTTATGGCATTGAAGAATAGAATAGATTCGAAATGTGATAGATAGTTGTCAATGAAGATAAAATATTAATTTGATTTTGTATTTTATCATAATTTAAAGGCTGCTAACAATATAATAACTTAAAGTTAAACATAAAGCCTTTTATTGCGTCTCCCCACGCTACAGTATCTAAGTCTTCGTTGCTCTCGTGTTCAATGTAAGGTCCGCCTGTGGCGATAAAAACTGACTGTGGTAAAGCAAGTTGGTCCCTAGCTAAGTCAGTTGTGTCATATTTCTATTGTCCTTCTTTATCATTACTTTTGAAACCTGATGGATCACAGGCCCACACCGCTGAGGAGAAGACAACTAGATTTGCCTTTTTTTCGGTATCTTAACGTCTGAAATCAGATGATTCATGGTCCCTTGATGAATGCAAGACGAGTATGTCAGACATTCGTATTAATCAGAAAGACATCCGTAGGGTGCTACGTAACCTTGAAGTAGGTACTAGCAGTCCCAACGGGTTACTTAAGGCCCAATCTCTCGGAGATATATCTTGATGCGCTTGAGTCAATTATGAAACGAGCCAAGAAGATTATTAGTAATATTTTACTCCTCGAGACAAAGCTTCAAAGTCTTGAGCATCGATGCTGAGTAGCTAGCCTGGTTTTCTGCCGGTTGCATTTTTGGGAATATGCGTCAAAATAGCATAACCTAATTCTACCAAACCCGTTTCATCATGAGACCAGGGCCCTAAGTCTGCTATTACAATAGTGTCAGAATGGTCTATCATTGATGTCATAATTGTCGATTTTGACAAGTTTGGTAATCTACTAATATAATGGCGTCATCATGACTTTCCAATGGTCAACCACTGACACTCCATTGAACTTCAACTTCAACTTCAACTTTTAATTAATGGCCTTTGTGGAAGAGACACCACAATTTTGCCAATAACACGTGCGGACTGTTAATAAACCATCAAACGTTGGAGAGTATTTAGCGTGAATTAATAGTAAAAAAATGATATCTTTCTTTTTAATGAATTAATGAAAGTAGAAAATAAAAGAATTTCTTCGCAGATACAGACTGACAAGTGACAAGTCCTATGACCACAGATTATGATCAGTACATGACAGAGAGAAAATAAAAATATATAAAAAGGTTATAAAAGTTACAACTTAATTTTATTAATTTCAATGAATTTGCATAGTTTAAATATAAAACGAGTAAACACAAAAGGTAGAAGACATTTGACCGAGGTTGGGCGCGGAATATGAGGAGGAATGATTTCATGAAAAGAGAAGCACAATTTAGGACAGGAGAAAAATAAATGGTCCACGTTTCCTTCATCCAAACCGCATTCACAAAGAGAGTTATTCTTAATCCTAAGTTTGGCCAAGAAATGAGGAGAGCAACAATGATTTAAACGTATACGACAGATAGTTGAGGTAGTGATTTTTTTCCAATTGATATTTAAAGAACCAAGGTTTGTGGGGTATCTCGGGTTGTATATCTCCATAAAATTTACCTTTTATGGACTTAGAGATTTGCCATGCCTTAGACCAAGATTTAAACATGGTTATAGGAAGAGTAGAACAAATATCATGGGAATAAATTTCAGAATGGGCAAGAGAGCCAGAGAGGACAGCATTTTTGGCGCATGAATCAGCTGACTCATTACCAAGAATACCGACATGACCAGGAATCCAAGCTATGACAACATTAATTCCAAGTTCATGACATTGAAATAGCAAATCTTTAATTTTTAGAATTATAGGGAATCTTGACTTAGATCTAAAAGGATTAGATAAAATGGCTTGAAGACAACTTTTTGAGTCAGAAAAAATATTTAACTGATGAGACTTAACAAATGAAATAGCTTCAAAAATGGCAATTGATTCACCTGTAAAAACAGATGTAATAGAAGGGCACTTATAGGTAATTTAAAATAATTTTTGTATGAGGAATCCAAAGAGCAACTCCTACAGGGCTGTCATCGGAGACTTTGGAAGACACTCCATTGAAAGAAGTGGCATAAAATGGTAATCTCGTACATATTGACAAATTAATATTTGACGTTTGCGGTAATCTGTTAAAACTTTGACAGTTTATTTGATCAGTGTTTGACCATTAGAACGTTATTGAGCAGTTATTGGTTTTAATATGCTCGAAATTATCATTCTACCACGATTTTATTACAAGACCATTGAACGATCAATGATCGATCATTATAACTTTTAGCAAAATGACAATGGGATCGTGTTGGAATGACGAATTTATAAAAATAGCAGACTTGGGGCCCAGCAGACGTACAGCGATGCGTTACCGGTACATCATCCCCTTTATACGCACAAAACGTTTTGGAAACACCTTCAATAAGCAGTTAAGAAGTGGAATATACTGCTGGAGTCTGTTTTTCCTAATAGCTACAATCTAGGAGTCAAGAGAAAATATGTTATTTTTACGGTCAAATTACTTTTCTTCTCAAAGCTCAAGAAATCATTCATTCGTTAATATTAAAAATTAACAATGACATCTCACATAATTAGAAATAAATATGAACCGAAAGTAAAATTGTGATTATTTTCTTTTATTTTCTAAAATTATTGTAATAATAATTCAACTACAAAGAGTAGTCAGCGAAACTGAAAGGGGAACTTGGGAAAGCGATCCAAAAAAAATTGTTGGCTCATTGCTTAAGTACATTTTATCTTCAAAAATTATAATATTAGATTATATCATTGTGGCTAGGGGATAAAGCAGGATCTTAGAATCACGGGCGACATGATGAATTCCGAAACAAACGAAGGTTGCTAAGTTTTAATCCCGATTGCAGCGAGGGATATATGTAATTCACTCCTGAGCTCTGCAAGGGAGTTAATAAAATCAAAAAGTTTTGCTAATTAAAACATTTTTATTGCGACAACTTCAAAACACATGTCTGTTAGGCAAAGAATAAACAAAGTAGTTGCTGGATATCATTTATTTTATATTATAAAGGTTTCACGCATCGTTGTTTAGTACAGGTAGTTGTTAGGAGCACCGCAGCCGCAAGCGCACTTGCCGGAGATAGACACGCAACCAGCAGCCGGGACAGCGCCGCTGAAGCTCACTGCACCCATGATGGGGACTTGACCAGCGACAGCGGTGTTACCGGCGACTGGCAGCTCACCAGCGACAGCCACGTTGCCTTCACCGGAGCCGCCGTACGCGGCAGCACCTTTACCAGCAGCAGCAGGGAAGGCAAGTCCATCGTAAGCTAAACCAGAAGCCCAGCCGAAGGGAGCAGCCAGACCAGGAGCAGCCAAGCCACAGGAAGCAGCCTTCAAGGGAGAAGCGAGAGCTGGAGCGGGCGCCGGGGCGTAAGCACCAGGGCAGGCTTGGCATACATTCTGCAAAAATACTAGTGGTAAATATCAACATAATCTATGAAGGAGAAGTTGAAACTGAAGACAGGGTCAGTATTGTGATTACCTTATTACAAGCTGGCAAGCACAAGCTCAATTCTACACATCTACACTTCTACACCTATATTATAAAGAGGGAAAGTTTATTTTTATGTTCTATAAGTATTCATAAGTACTGGTCCCATTACTAAAAATTGTTCACCGATAGAAAGCTGCTTTATTTCTGAGTGACAAAGGTTTTATTTTATGTACGCAGTGAAACCGCGGTCAAAAGCTAGTAATGAATAAATCATAATATTAAAGCTTTAAAAACAAGAAATTACTCACCTGGATCAAGCAAGCTTGGATGCAGAACAACAGAACGACGAAGAAAGACATGTTTGTTATATTCAACGAGATGCTGAAGACGGAATGATGACCTGGAATATTTGACACATTTTATTACCCCACGTATTGTTGATATGAACAGCCTTTTCGAAATTTTGAACAACGTGACTGATATCACGTGATCGTAACAGAATATTAAACGTTTTCTTGTTTGTAAATAGTAGGTTTTTATCATGCTTGCGTAAACTATTAATTAATTGTACTTTCATATATATTATTGAAAAATTTTTGAATTTGATAACACAAAGGTTTATAAAACTCCAAACAGTTGCACTGAACACCATTCTTGTGTCAGCACTCGAAATAAACTACAATGTCTGTCAAAGCTATCCTCGTCCTCTGCGCTCAGGCGCTCTTGCTCAAGGTAAGAAACTTACTTTTTTTTCAACGTTCAGTTATTACGTATAACGTTTAGTTCTTTGTTGAACCTTGATATTTTATTTCCAGTCCACCCTTGGACAGTCATGCACCAGCCGCGCTGCGGTAGCTGATGCCCCAAGACTTGCTGCTCCTTGCGGCTTGACCGCTCCCGCCTTAGCCACTCCTTATGGCTGGGCTGCTCCGGTTTGGGGATATAATGGACTCGCTGGCAGAAGTCTGGCTTACGATGGAATCTACGCCCCCGCTATGGAGTTCAGTCTCACCAGTGGAGGCGCTCTGCCTGTCTCCAGCTACTCCGCCGTCGCTCCCGTTGGTATCTCCGTAGTGTCTGACAACGCTTACGAGGGTATCCTTGCTGTGGATGGTGAGCTGCCGTTCGTAGGTACTGTTGGTTTGGAAGGTGTGGTACCCTCTGCCGGAGCTGGCGCCGTCAACCACGCCTGCGGTAATGGCAGGAACGCCATGATCAGTGAGACTGCTGCCTTTGCCCCCGCTGCCGCCATGGCCCCTCTTGCTGCTTACGCTCCTGGTGCCACCTTCGCTCCCGCTGCTCTTGCCGCTCCTGGCCTCGGTTTCCGTGGAAGTTGGGCTGGCAGAGGATGTGGCTGTGCCCTGTAAGATCTTGTCTCAAGAAAATACTGAAATTGAATAAACTGGAATGTATAAATAATTTTTTGTTTGCACATTTATTTCCCATTGTCATTTTGTATTGATACTCTCCAACACTTATTTTATATTGCTGGAAGGTATAATGATACCTGAATTTGTGAATTGAATTGAAAATGCAATTGAAAATTTTATAAAAATTTTCATTCCTTGCCAACGGCCTTCATTAAAAAAATTATAAATTGAAAAATAAGAAAGGATCCAAATACGACGGTAAAGGAGACATTTAAACCAAAATTCTTAAAAAACCAATGAACTATAGTATCCAATAGCTTAAGGGGTCGTTCAAGTATTACGTAATCATGTTTTTTGCAAATATTAACTCCCCCCTCCCCCTTGTCAGCAAAAGTAAGCAAAGCCCTCACCCCCTCCCTCTCTGCTTACATAAGAATTGGTACAAACATTTGTCAATGTGTTGGTTTCGTTATTAATTTTTGTGCACTAGTTGTAGTAAGTCTTAAAATAAGGAATAGGCTTGAAATAAAAGAAAAAACAAAGTTCATTTAAAATTTTGACATATTAATTTAAATTAACAGTCCTCAGTCCCTTTTACACGAATTCATATCTCTAAATCTTCAATGACATTAGATGTTTGCTGCTTAGACATCACTAAGCAGCAAGCACTGCTGCTTAGTGATTGTCTTGTCTGCTCATTTTCTTATGATTTTGGAACATCGACATCGTTTTCACCTTTCAATCGTGGAAATTACAGACACAATAGAAAGACAATAGGTGCGCGAACGCCGGCGTTCGCTTGGGGTTTAATTAATTAAAAACTAAGAAAAATATATACTGCTGTCGTAATCACCATTTAGACACCCCCATCCCCCATGTCATCAAAAATAAGCAAAGCTAAGACCCCCCTACCCCCTGTAGTGCTAATGTATTAGTGGAATGGCCCCTAACATATAACAGTGCCAGATCTGGTAAGCACAAATGAGGGGCAGCCACACCCACACACATACTCTAAAAACAATTAAGAAATTTTATAAATAAAAAGTGTGAGAACACGGATGAATTTTGGTATTTTTTTTAGAAGTTCTGAAGGTAAACCAATTATACGTTTTCTAATATTCTTTCCACGCTTTATTCCTGAGTGACATAGGCTATATTTTATGCACGCAGGCGAAGCTGCGTGCAAAAGCTAGTAATTTTTTTTTTTTTTTCCACAACTATCACATAACGCCGTCTAGTCTCAAGCTAAGCAGAGCTTGTGTTATGAGTACTAGACAACTGATAAACATACTTATATATTTCTAAATACATACATATTATAAATAAATTACACCCAGACACAGAACAAATGATCGTGCTCATCACACAAACATTTGTCCTGGGTGGGAATCGAACCCACGACCTCCGGCATAGCAATCAGGACCACTAACCACTAGACCAACAGGCCTGTCAGTATAATAATTCAGTATATTTATTTATGTTAGTATAAGTAATTTATATGACAAAACAACGTTTGCAGAGTCTCTCTCAGAGGTAGTAAATGAATAAAGCTTCTACCTTCATGCGAGGGAAGCCTGTACCTGTCTTTGTTTGAAAAATAAGGAAAATACATAAACACCAAAAATTTCGGTTTATTTTCTAAGACTTCGTTTTGTGTCAAAAGTTTTCATTTTTGCTACGTTATGACACAAAAGATATCCCCCTCAAAAAACCATTAGATAGGTACCCTTTCAACTTTGCCAAAGTTTTTGAACTGCCCTGAAGAAAACAATATGACTTGGAACATGTTTTTTCCTGTTCGTTACCTACTGTGTTTTTTTTAAACTGGAAAAACAAGTTACCTACCTACTCGTTTAAAAAAAATCATAATCGCATCTCCGTTCGAATCGCGTCACAACTCAAAAATCAAATTATTGAGAAAAAGGTCTTTAAATTGTAATAATTCTGGCATGTGACACAACATATAAAAATTAAAAATGAGTAGCTCTTCGTTAGTCTTGCTAAAACTCGGTCGGGTTCATTTTGGTCTTGAAATATTCGTGATAGTTCAGAAAAGGTCTAAACGGTGAGAAAATCTGGAAAAGTGACGAAAAAAAAATCGAATACAACGCAATCTCTAATTAAAATGTCATTTTGAAATTAATTATGCTGGTTCTGGTCTTTGTCATAAATAAAGAGTGGAATTTTCCAAATCTTAACTTTACGGAACACCCTTTCACGCAACCGCATGCCTGAGCTAGAACCATTCCCACGCAAATACAGACAGTAGATGTCGTGATGACCACCTTGACAGAAGAAAGTGAATGAAGTGAGTCGTTATCAGGATTAGAGCGTGACTATTTACCTTGCACCATAATGCCAATTCAATAGCGGCATAATTTAACTTTTCTAGTGATAAACTGACTATGCTGATACCAATGCTGCAACATCATCAACATATAAAAGTGAGTGCATGGTTTTTCGGATTAAGGCGTATAGTCCCTTGAACCATCTGGCCGAAATTATGTGAACGCAACTCTCGCACTCGCCTAGGCGGCAGTACGCAAATCTGTGCATTTATTTGCGGCCAGCAGCGCCCGGAAAGCGCTTTAAATCCATTTTCTCTGCGAGATATTGATTGATTTACATATTATGCAATGTTCACTTTGAAGAATATTTAACCACCAATTTTTATGTGTAAAAATGTTTCTAAAGGTCCAAGCCGTTTCGAAGGAGTAAGGAAAAGTTGCGAAAAGTTGCGAAATTGCTAAATATTTTTTTTTGACAAAAGTATTAATTGCACGAAAAAATCAAATGTTGATATTATTGTTCATGAATCTATAATAAACATATATTTTTTTCAAACCAATTGACCTAGCCGTTACGGAGGAGTAGGCCTCAGAAAATCACTGTTTTATGGCACTTTTCGGGCGCTTGGCCCTTAAGAGGGGTTAATTTCTGGAAATCAAGCTCAAAACCTTGTACTGGTTGCTGAAGCTCCAATAGAGACTGCGATTGCATGAGTTGCTAGTGTATAATAGTATATTGAAGCCAATATGGACATATGGTTACCAAATATGGAGTCCTCATCATCATTTCAGTCAAAATACGTCACCTTGTTGTATATAGGGCTCCCCCAAGTGTTGTCATAACGACTGATCTTGTGCGATTTTATCCGCTCTAGGTGGCGTGTCAGACTTTTACTGACTAAAATCAAACCTCCCAGTTGCAAGGACTTCCTTTTCAGAAAAACTTTCCTTACTATTATTCCCAACTACTACTTTTTGAGTCCCGTTGCCCAGCAAATCTGTCACTAAAGCATGCGACGATTCTACTACTCTGTTATGCAGTCATCTAACGCCTCCCACAAGCTGAACCGATGACCTGGACCTAGACCATGACGTTTAAAGTAAGATTGTTTTAATCTTGTTTCGGTGTGGGTAAGAGACAGAGCTATACAGGTTGTCTAGTGCCATCTCTTACCCATGGTAACCCCGCTGGTAAGGGTATCGGAAATCAGATGGAGGCAAGGCGCACAGGACCGTTCATTGTGGCGACAGTTAGGAGAGGCCTATGTCCAACAGTTGACGTCTTTCGGCTGAAATAATGATGATGATGATTTTTTTTTTTCGATGGGAAAAATCATCCTATGACAACCCCCGCTCTTGGGCGGAGCGGGAGATAGTGTCAGACTCTTACTGACTAAAAAACCAATCCCGTTCCTTCAAGCCTTCATACCAGGGCTCGAGCGCCCTTTCGGATAACCCTGGCCCCAGTAGGCTTCGACCCGGCTGGGCCCCTGCTGTTGCTGACAACTCCTTAAGGCGCGCGGGAACAGCGCGCGCCGTCGACGACTTGGGCTTGGTCCGGACTGTTACCGGACAGCCGGACAGCGAGCTACCCATTGCTCACTGTCCGCAAGCCCGCGCATACGGTGGCTGGAAATCGGGATCGGAATCCCGGCGGCGGCGAGAGCGCCTTTGCCTGATGCGGTCGGCCTCCTCCTTAGCGAGCATTACTGCTTCGCAGAAGTCGGCGACCGCCTGCCACTCCTCGCTCCGGACCATGGCCTCGACCAAGACCCGGCGCGAGAGGCGTCCGCCGCCGATCACCCCCACGAGGGCAGAATAATGATGATGATGAAATGTATTATGTTTTGTAAAAAGTCGTAGAACATGAGTCGTTGTTTATCATTTATGATGTTAGTAATACCGTCCTGTAAGGTCGCTAGTGTTTTAACCCTGAGTCACATCAATCAATATAGTTACTGATTAAAGTGGGTTAAATGAAAAAGGTTAAGTCCATATCTATTTTGACCACAATTTAAATACTTATATACGAGGGTGACAGAAAAATTGAGCAAACTAGCAAGTTATGGTTACCAGAAGTACCTAACTAGTTTTGTGTGTTGCGATTCGATATTGTAGCTGTAGGTGCATATAATACGTTTCGTAGGATTTTTTAGTTATTCCTTGGCCCTTGTATCTTGACCTTTTCTCATAAAAAAAACAATTATGAGTTCCGAAGGGGCCTTACGCAGCGTTTAGAAATATTTTGTTTTTCATTGAACTGAAGTGACAGACGGCCAAAATAACTTGACTTTTGATTTAATTTGAATAATGATACCTTCCAGCAATAAACAATATAATTTGGGTAGTGTGGGTTTGGAAACACATTTACGATTTTTTTATGCATTCAAATTTATTCGTTTCTAGTATTTTTGATACAAAATCTTACAGGGCACAGCCACATCCTCTGCCAGACCAACCACCACGAAGACCGAAGCCAGGACCAGCAATAGCAGTGGGAGCGAAGGCGGCACCAGAAGCGTAAGCAGCAAGAGGAGCCATGGTAGCAGCCGGGGCAAAGGCAGCAGTCTCACTGATCATGGCGTTCCTGCCATTACCACAGGCGTGGTTGACGGCGCCAGCACCGGCAGAAGACACCACACCTTCCAAACCAACGGTACTCACGAAAGGCAGCTCACCATCCACGGCAAGGATACCCTCATAAGCGTTGTCAGACACTACGGAGATACCGACGGGAGCGTTGGCGGAGTAGCTGGAGACAGGCAGAGCGCCACCACTGGTGGGGCTGAACTCCATGGCAGGAGCGTAAATTCCATCGTAAGCCAGACTTCTGCCAGCGAAGCCAGCGCCAGAGTAGGCGAATCTATCACTTTCCCAAGCAGGAGCAGCCCAGCCACAAGGGGCGGCTAAGGCGGGAGCGGCCAAGCCACAAGGAGCAGCAAGTCTTGGGGCATCAGCTATCGCAGCGCGGCTGGTGCATGACTGTCCAAGGGCGGACTGGAAAGAAAATAATTTATTAGGTTTAACAAGGAACTATAACAATAATTACACTTTTGTTTCCAGCAAAACAAAAAATCTAAAAGTAGGTTTCTTACCTTGAGCAGGAGCGCCTGAGCGCAGAGGACGAAGATAGCTTTGACAGACATTGTAGTTTGTTTCGAGTGCTGACACAAGAATGATGTTCAGTGCACCTATTTGGAGTTTTATACACCGTTCTGTTATCAAATTCCAAGAAAATTTATAAATACAGGTAAGTGTAATTAATTAATAGCTTGTGCAGGCATGATAAAAGTCTAACAATTTACAAATAAAAAAACGTTTAATATTATATTCTGTTACGTTATATCAGTCACGTTGTTAAAAATTTCGAAAACCTTGTTCATATCAACAATACGTTAGGTATAAAAAGTGTTAATAATTCCAGGTCGTCATTCAGTCTTCAGCATCTCATTGAAAATCAAACATGTCTTCCTTCACTGTTCTGTTGCTCTGCATTCAAGCTTGCTTGATCCAGGTGAGTTAATTCTAGTTTTTAAAAAGTTCTATGATTTATGTTATTTATTATTTGAGCTTGTGCTTTTGCAATCTTATGATTCATTCTAAAATCATATGATTCTATACAATACTTGCGCTGATGTCCAACATTTTTAATGACAAAAAATATGATGATTCAGATACAGATTCAGATTCAGATTTCTTTATTTGCTCAAATATGAGTGTACATACAATTATTATGGAAAAACAATGCATGCAAGGTGTTACAATGAATGGAGTTTGCTAACATATTTACCATATTGTCATGGTGTGCAAATATTATATAATATGTTTAGGATTAATATAAGTATGAATGATGCATATTGTACCATTATTACTTTTGTAGAACGTACGCCAACTGTTTTATTCTGAAAATGTGTTATAAGTAAGTACTAACTTCAATGCCGTTAGTTTTGTTTTATTTCAAACAGTGTTTTATATCAAATCTTTTCTTCTACAGAATGTCTTCGGCCAGGCTTGCCTTGGTGCTCACAGTCCCGTTATTACTCCTGTCCTAGCTTCTCCCTGTGGCTGGGCTGGTGCTGGTCAGGCTGCCCCCTTGGGCTGGGCTTCTGGTTTGGCATACGATGGACTTGCTTTCCCTGCTGGTGCTGGTAAAGGTGCTGCTGCGTACGGCGGTTCCGGTGAAGGCAACGTGGCGGTCGCTGGTGAGCTGCCAGTCGCTGGTAACACTGCTGTTGCTGGTCAGGTCCCCATCATGGGTGCTGTGAGCTTCGGTGGCGCTGTCCCGGCTGCTGGTTGCGTGTCTATCTCCGGCAAGTGCGCTTGCGGCTGCGGTGCTCCTATCTGTACTAGACGATGACGCATGTAACCTTCAAAAATTTAAAATAAATTACACTCAGTAACAACTTTGTTTGTATACTTTGTTTAAGTGGCAGTATGCAGAATTCATTACTTGCAGATTAGATGGTCAGCTGGTTTGGTTAAAAACGTTCTGTAAAAAGATACTGTACCTATCTGAAAAAAAAACATAATAAAAAGAATGTTTTTTTTTTAAATAAAAATTATTTAGTGGGCATCAAAACATTCATCCACGTCGATGACATTAGAAACAGTGCCCAAAAAGCTGGCAGCTTTACCACGTTGAATTGTAACGCTGATTCGTTGGCCAAAAAAATCCCAGCCGTCTTGAAGAGTCATCTAGCTACTTGCTAATTTCTCGAACAACTCGATGAGAGACTCGGACCCCACGGCTGGTGGCGGGCGGGTATGTAGCGTACCTGTGCTTTCATAGATATGTTAAAAACATGAGACCCAATGCTCGCCATTGGACTTCCGTTCCGTTCCGATATGAAGACCCATTTTCATGAGATTACCTCCCATTCATAGCAATCCTTACCAACTTACATTCTAGCTGCTTCATTATGTAACTGAAAAAGCTTGTTGCACAAAGAATTGTTTTCTCACTGGGTAAGAGAAAAACACCTTATTGATTTAAGTAAAAAAATAAAAAATATCCCATTATTCATAGAAAATCCTACATCGGCTGTTAATATTCTCCATGCGTTTTGGAAATGTTCCACAACGTGAGAAGAACTATCGAGCATAGCCTATCAGACCCAGTTCTCGTCTTGTTGGAAGAACTTCCCTTTCAATGGAGGTTGCAAGACTTCACACCCTATTCTGCATGTCTCTATACCACCTTACATCTCTATCTTGCTTCAGAAGATAATTGTTTAGAATCCAGTGAGACGAAACGCTTGAGAGATACCTACTGTGGTGACCTCTCGTGTCCGGACCTGATTGAGGTCAGGATACAAGACAAGGAGGAATATCAAGCAGTCACCTCCTTTGCTCGCTTTGCAGAAGGCAGAAACCGTGAGGGAGAGGACATCCTCAACTCTCACTCAAGAGATGCCAGGATGTCTGCAGGCGCAGGGCGATTCCCGGTCACCTCTACGGTGTTTGCGGATGGTGAGCAATGGGTAGCTTGACAAAATCCACGAGTGGTCGACGGCGCTTACGGGTGTCTCAATGAGATGTCAGCACTACCGTTCGGCTCAGCAGGACCAATACCCGCTAGGGTCACCGTGATTTTTTGAAAAGGAAACCTGTGGACATAGAACACAAGTGTGGTTTTCGTTTATAAAAATCTGACAATCCCTCTCGCTCTACTGTAGAGTGTGAGAAGTCATTGGATGATTTCCCACCTCAAAAAAAGTATATTATTAAGTATTGTATTCATGTATTTTATTGTTCTTTTTTATATTATTTATGATGTTGTTCACTGACAGCTCTAAATCTTTAGCTCCTCATTCAGTCTTTTCAAAGGTATCGGTAAGAGATTGCCCTGTGCGGTAAGACAGCCATAAATTGTACACTTAGTTTAAATAAATGATTGTCCTGTGTTAATAATATTAAATAAATAAATAATTTTAAATACATAACAAGGGTAATTATTTTTTCCGTAAAAAACGTAATGTGATGTACTTATGTGTGTGATGGACTAAAGTACCTTCATAATATATTGATAATTTATGATTAGGATCTGTAGGTAGGCCTACAAAATGAGTCGAAGTATGTACAACCATCAGTTAGTAGCAATATACAGGTAACAGTGATCAGCTGCTTTATTCCTTGGTCAAATCACTATTAGCTGTCAATTTACTTGTATGTATACCTTTTAGATTATTCCCTGACGACTTCGTCTCTTTATCCTTTGATTTTAGACAAGAATTTGTCAATTCAGAAGATATGAATAAAACATTATTTTTTTTAAGGAAAAATAAAACTATCAAATAATTACTTATAAAATTCATTTATTGAATACAAAACAAAAACATAATTAAACTTTAATATTAATTTGGTTTTTAGTAAACACAACCGCATCCTCTACCAATACCGTGGTAGCCAAGAGCTGCATTACCGAAACCAGGTGCGAACGCATTAGGAGTGAAGGCAACAGCAGGACCATATGCACTAGCTGAACTGAAACCAGCAGTCTCACTGATCATGGCATTCCTGCCATTACCACAGGCGTGGTTGACGGCACCAACACCAGCAGAAGGCACCACACCTTCTATCGCAACCGTACCCATAAACGGCAGCTCACCACCCACAGCCAGAGCACCTTCATAAGAATTGTCGGATGCTACAGCAATACCAGTGGGTGGGATGGCTGAGGCACTGGAGATAGGAAGACTACCACCACTGGTAGGAGTGATTTCAAAGGCATCGCAGGAAGAACCGTACGTAAGTCTGTCTAAAACAAGATCTCTTCCAGCCCATGCGGCATCAGCGTATGGTACAGCATTGTGTGCTACAACGGGTGCTGCGGAACCAGGAGCCATCATCCTGTCGTAAGTGAAACCATTGGCACCGAAAGCTGAACCAGACAGACCATGGCCAGAAGCAGGGCTAGCAGTTGCTACTGAAGCAGAAGTTGAAGTTCCACTGAGAGCAGACTGAAAAAAAAAAATAACGCAATGTAGGAAACTGTTCACACAAATTCAAAAAATCAGTGTAAAAAGTTTCATAGAAATTAGTTTTATCAATAAATTATTCTTTTTCTTTTCTTATTTTGAAAAAAGAGTAGCCCTTACTAGAAATTTTTACTGTATTATGGGTGCATGTAGAAACATAAAACTTCACATGCACAAACATCTAAACCCAAAGCAACTGTCTGAAGGAGCACATAGTCGTTTCGTTTGAAAAAGAAATCGCTATACGTAACGCTAATAAAATAACAATCCAGTGCTGTTACTGAAAAACTAATTTAAAGTATTAAATTGGCTAGGGGTGCCAATTTGATAATCTGCAATCGTTAACGCTAGTAGAAAACTTCAAATGTACGGGAATGACGTCATCTCGAGTTGTTCGACGCAAGAGAAACAGTTGTAACTTGGCTAGGGGGGCTGGGCAGAAAGAATAAGCAAATATTGATGGTTTAGCAAATATTGATGGTAAACCAAAAATAACTCAACTTACCATAGCGTTAAGTCCATTTCCACAAGCATGATTGATGGCACCAGATCCAGCGGTAGCCAACACTCTATCAAAAGCAGCAGTACCCACGAACGGCAATTCACCAGCGGCGTTCAAAGCACCTTCATACATATTCTCTGACTGAACAGAAATGCCAAAAGGAGCCATCGCTGAAGAGCTAGTAACTGGAAAATCTCCACCACCGGTAGCAGTGAATTCCATAGCAGGAGAGAAGAAGCCACAACCAGTTCCAGGGTATGCGGGTCCATCATATGTCCATGCGGGAGCAGCAAGTCCATCATACGCCAAGCCAGTGAAGCCAGAGTTAAGAGGACCGCTAAACCCGAAGGGAGAACTGAGTCCAGATGCTTCGACTGCGGCTCGGCTGGTGCAAGCGCTGAAGGCAGACTGAAATAATGAAACAAATTGTAAGCATAGAAGTATTTTTTTCAAACTAAAGGCAATAAAGAAAATCAAAAATGACACTAGAAAAAATGCAACAAACTCTAATATGGTTGATCTGACCTGATTAAGATATAGTGACATATCTAAAGTAATATTGTAAAGAGGGAAGATTAGATTTTTTATTTATTTATTTGTATGCTACAATTTAACTCAAAAACTACTTGACCGATTTCAAAAATCTATTGTCATTAGAAAGCTACATCTTCAGTGCTACTTCTACACTTCACAAAAGCTATTTATTTTGTACTTTCATGCGGGCGAAGCTGCTGGCAAAAGCTAGACATATGATAAACAAACTCGTAATTATTACTAAATAAACTTCTTCACAATGCGGTTCTCCGACTCAACGACGCTCATCTTTAAAATATTTCTAGGTTCTTTTAATGAACTGAAAAAGATTGAAAGTGAAATTTATTAACTTATTTTTTACTTTTTAATCAATTGTTTTTTGTGATGGGGGTTCTTTTCAATGAAGTTTAGTATGTAGCTGTTTTAATTATTTGTAAATTGATATCAAGTGCCTACACGACTGAAGTAGAATTATTGAAACAGGAACGATCTTTTTTGTTTTTAAGCTATTGCATAGCTTCTATCGCGGGCCTTGAGCGTGGAGACCGAATCCAGAAATTCCGTAACGAAAATAACCTAACACACCCACTCATTTGTTTTTTGAGCGTGGTGACCGATAAGAAAACAAATGAGTGAACAATCAATCAAAATTCAATTCAATGTGTGAAAGTGTAACTTCAATTAATATCAAAGAAAAAAAAACAAAGGAAAAAAATACTGCATAAATAAAATAAATAAATAATTATAATTGCATTTGTTGATAAAAATGCTATGCAATAGCTTTACCGCGGCAGTCCCCGAGTGCCATACGTCTTTTTTTTTTTTTTATTGACTAGTGCTTGACTGCGATTCCACCTGATGGTAAGTAGTGATGCAATCGTTGACCATCAATGAGGTGCACTATTTTATTAAGAGCCTATTCACTCTAGCCTTGAAGACACCTAAAATATAATAATCGAACAGGAAAACCGTAGCAGGCATATAGTTCCAGTCTATCGATGTAAACGACGAACCAATACGCTTAGTCCGGACCGTAGAAGTACCGTAGATCTTAGTTAAATAGCGCTGAAAATTTACTATAGTATTGACTACCTCAGCAAAGCTTGCCGAGAAGACTGACTGGATACATTTACTGCCAAATATTGCAAAATCATAATTTGTTGCATCCACATTCCAATGTCTGTTATACTCGTATTTATTACTGATGATGAGGCGCTATCGTCTTAAATGCCTCCCAAAATAGGGTGAAGAAAAAAAGAAACAAATAATTTGATGATGAAGATGTATAAAATCAAAAATATTTTACCTGGATGAAGAGTGCCTGAACGCAGATGACGACAAAAGCCTTAATTGTCATTGTAGTTGATGTACTTGGTACTGATACCAATGCTGATAATTGAATGATTTCCATTCCACCGTTTAAAGACTTTATACTAAGCTACAAAGTAATTTTCCAAGAAAAAATGGCATATGAATAATTAAAATTTTCGTAAATAAACGATAAGCCTAATATTTGTAACAAAAATAAAACAACGCAACTTATTAAAACACTCTTAGTTAAGTATTAAAGACAGAATGATGAAACTTCGTAAATACATAGAATTAATTTCAAGCTGATAAAAAAGTGCGTCAGCTATAAAAGTGTAAAGGAAGTAATTTATTCAGTATACAGCTTTACGTTAGACACAAACAATCTTCAAACATGTCTTCCTTCACTGTTTTGTTGCTCTGCATCCAAGCTTGCTTGGTCCAGGTAAGACCTTACAACTTTTGACTTGTTTTCTACATTATTTAGTTAAAAGTTATATTTTTTTAATATTTTAGCTTAAGGTTTTGAAGAAAAACCGAAGGTGTTCGTTCATTAGTTGATCTGGTTCGGATCAATAGGCCCCCATCCCCTTTGGTCAGCTGCGTAGTTTGCTACATGAACACACACATATGCAAACAGAGCGCTGATGGTCCTTGACAATAGGATGCAGGAAGGCCAAGGAGGCCATGCCACACCTCAACAAAGTCATGAGACTAGACCAGGCGCAGGCTGCTTCTATCCAGAGGGCGCCATCATAAGATACTGCACACGAAATAAGCATCTCTACACATTAGGCATCATAGATAGTCTTTTGTGCAAAGCATGCTTGGGGAAGGAGAAGACAATTGCGCATGTGCTCCTTGATTGGACAGGTGTTACTAATACACGCATACGAATCTTAGAATCCCCAAATCCCCTTACAAACACCCTGAAAAGATCTCTTCTGCTTTTGGAGAGGGGTATAATGAATGAAACATAGCCTGCCAAGTGAAGACCATAGCCCTCGTACGATGGTTCACAAAGAGATAAGTGCGAAAACCTAACTCCAATAGAATAGAAATAGTTATAGATATCGTTAACATGTTTTCAACATAAGAGGGGTAATTTTGACTGAAGGCGATTAATATTATTCAAAATGACGAAAGATTTCCACTTTTTATGCTGTTTGCAAGCGTCTCTACAACGAACGGTTTTGTGCGCCTCGCATCCATTGGATTCTCGTGATTGTAACCAGGGCATCGGTCTAACTTGTAGGAACCACTTCAGAATCTTTCGACCCCATGGACCAACTGTTCTCTGAACAACGTGCCTTACCCACTGCCACTTATTACTTATTTAGGTACTGATACTGAATCTTGTTACAGAACGCATTCAGTCAAGCCTGCCTTGGTGCTTACGGGCCAGCCATTGCTCCAACTTTGACTGCTTCTCCCTTACTTGATGCTACTGGACTGGCTTATGATGGCCTTGCGTATCCTGCCGTCGGTTTTGCTAGTGCATACCCTGCTGCTGGTGCTGCTGCGTACGGCGGTTCCGGAGAAGGCACCGTGGCGGTCGCTGGTGAGCTGCCAGTCACCGGTAACACCGCTGTGGCTGGTCAAGTCCCCATCATGGGCGCAGTGAGCTTCGGCGGCGCTGTCCCAGCTGCTGGTTGCGTGTCTATTGCTGGCAAGTGCGCGTGCGGCTGCGATGCTAACACCTACTGGTACTAGGTTTTTTAAAGTTCTGAAATAAATGACAATATCATCAAGTACTATTTGGTTTAATTTATTTTTTAGGGTTTACACCCTAAATGGTGGTAATTCTACCTAAAAATTTAAAAAGTATAATAATTTGATGTTTCCTAAAATTATTTTATCTTTATTTACGAAAATTACCAAAATGCAACAAATACAAGCTATAATCATGAATAGGTACCATATAGATAAATTGACTGACTTGATTGATTGTTGACTGGTAGAGAATGCCTTGTTGCATTTAGTCCGCCTATGTACCACTATTGTACATGAAGTTTAAATAAATAAATCGCGATATAGTGCGTTGGGGTAAGATCAGCATTGGGATAAGACCGTATAAATATAAATGATACCACTACTTATTTAGTTAATTTTATTTCACAGTTGTTAGAGTATTTTATAGACAATGTGATAGTATATGATATTTCATTATTGTGTACTAATAGCCCGTTTTTCGTCGGCTTTTTCCCACAATGGAATACCTTAGAGCTGGTTTAATGCTCTAAGCGTGGCACTATGAAAATAGCAGAAGTTAACGGACTGTCTTTAAATCTGCGATTTTGTCTAACAGTGTACATGCTAAAGAACTAAGTTTTTTAGATAATTTATCTACATTTACATCTACACTTGGGTCTTAAAGTTTAGCGTCTAGACTTCTGCCCATAAACACTATAGTATCTCAGGACTCAACCCTTTATCTTAAATCAGCATACTTGTTTCCATTTGCATAACATGAGGCAACATAAACATAATACATTTTGTTATTATTACGAAGCATTTTTTTAACATTAAACCAGAGAACTATTTTTTGAAAGAATGAAGAATTTATATTGTTAGTGACCACAGTTCAAGTATAAACAAAAGTGAAGTGTCATCTGCAAACAACTCTATAAAATATCAAGGTTATTCTTAGTGAGGTAAGGTAAGTCGTTCATATAAATAAAAAAACAAAAATGGGCCCAGAATTGAGCCCTAGGGAACATTTATTATTACTATAGACTAGGGTAGTCTCTTTTTCTATTTGTGTCAGCTCTTTGAATCCTCAGATGTGAGAAGATCCAATGAGGAGTTCTGGATTCCGTAATGATGTAGTCAGGTTAATATTTCATGGAGAACACAATCGAAGGCCTTGTAGAAATCACAAAAAATGCCCAAGGCATCGCATTTGTCATCAACATGCATTATAAAAATATAATGTCCTAAAATTCAACATTCATCATCGGTTGTTCATTTGTTAAAAGCGAACTGTTTGATAAGCAACAATATTAAAAATCTTTGGAATTGCTAAAATGTGAGCTATATTAAGGAAAACAGACTTAACAATAAAAAAAACCATCTCAGACTTTAATCTGCATGGTTCTCATATGATTTGACCTTTACATGTTTGCTGTATGGACTTTAAAAGAGACTTTGACTCCTGAGTTTTTTTTTTTATTGATATAAACTAGTGCTTGACTGCGATCCCACCTGATGCTAAGCAGTGATGCAATCTCTGATGGTGAGGCACACTAGTTTATTAAGAGCCTATTCACTCTAGCCTTGAAGACACCCAAATTATAATCGGACAGGAAGACTGCAGCAGGCAAACTGTTCCAGTCCTTTGAGGTGCGCGATATAAACGATGAGGCGAAACGCTTAGTCCGGGCCGTAGAGGTTTCAACAACGTTAGAGTGGATATTCGCCGAACGTCGAGTTGTTCGATGGTAGAATTGAGATGGCGGAATCAAGTTATGCAATTCCTGCGCACACTCTCCAAAATGCATCCTGTAAAACACCGAAAGGCTGGCTACCCTACACCTGTGCTCAAGGCTTTGAAGGTCTTATCCAAATCTGGATCACCAATTAGCCTCTTCGCACGCCTTTCCACCGAGTCCAAAGCTGGCAGGTGGTATTTTGCAGCACCAGCTTATATATATGTGGCTACAGTACTCCACATACGAACGGACCTGTGCTTTGTATAACGTTAAGAGCTGTCCCGGTGTGAAGTACCGCACATTTGCAAGAACACCGAGTTTTCTATCAGCTTTCTAGCACCTTGACTTTGGACTTAATGAACCGCCCAAAATTGAGGTCTGAGGAAAGGAGGATGCCGGATTTTGTATGGGCGCGGTCCCCACCCTCCAATAGACATGAGACAGGTGTAATTCGAAGCGTCTAGTTTAATAGAGTATTTTTTATAGAGCGACACATCTCTAAAGTATGGGGTTTAGATTTTATAAAGCATTATATTTTGACCTAACCTAACCTAACCCAAGTCTATATACTCATAATATAGTACTGTCATATATTTTTGAATGTGGCTTTGCGAGAGCTCTGTACGATTCTGCAACATTATTGCACAAAGGGCATTGCGTAAAACTGTCCCAAAAATGATACAACAACAACAGCAGTTAAATAAAGTATTTTTTATTATAGCAACACATCTCAAAAGTATGGGGTTTAGGTTTCATAAACAATTTTTATTTTAACCTAACCTAAGCTGACCTAACCTAAGTTGCGCGCATATATCCCTTGTATGGTACATGGGGTTACTGAAACATATTGATTTTAAACCACCAGCAAAAATGCTTGAAGAAAAAAAAGTCTTTGTATGAAAAATAAACTCATATTATCAAGATGTTTTTTTTTATCAGTTGTTTTGTCTTTTGTGGATAAGAATAAACAAACTGACATGCATTCTATGTCTGTTATGCATACAACTTAGGTTAGGTCATTAATTTGGTATAGTCTTATCACAACGTCCCTTTTTTCTGTTGGTGTATTATACATTACTATATTCATTTGACAATATGTGTGACTATTTCAGTGAACAGCTCAAATAAGCAGTCACAACTCAGTACAGCGAGGAACTTAATAATAAGTGGAAAGTAGATAGTAAGAAGTGATACTTCATTTCTCTAATGATAATTTCTAGAAATAAATATTAAGTTTGAAAGGGTATCAATTTTAAACAGCAATTGAAACTTTAAAAATTATTTATGCATTATTTACTCGGATTCAATGTTTTTTTAAATAATATTTTACAAGGCGCAGCCACATCCACGGCCGGCCCAACCACCACGACGACCGAGCCCAGGACCAGCAAGAGTAGCGGGAGCGAAGCCGGCACCAAGACCGTAAGCAGCAAAAGGAGCCATGGCGGCAGCCGGGGCAAAGGCAGCAGTCTCACTGATCATGGCGTTCCTGCCATTACCGCAGGCGTGGTTGACGGCGCCAGCACCGGCAGATGGCACCACACCTTCCAGAGCAACAGTACTCACGAACGGCAGCTCACCATCCACAGCAAGAGTACCCTCATAAGCGTTGTCAGACACTACGGAGATACCGGTGGGCGCGATGGCAGAGTGGCTGGAGACAGGCAGAGCGCCGCCACTGGTAGGACTGAACTCCATGGCTGGGGCGTAGTTTCTATCGTAAGCCAGACCTCTACCAGCACCAGAGTAGGCAAGTTCATCATATCCCCAAGCAGGAGCAGACAAACCACAAGGGGCGGTTAAGGCGGGAGCGGCCCAGCCGCAGGGAGCAGCATGTCCTGAGATATCAGCAACCGCAGCGCGGCTAGTGCATGACTGTCCAAGGGTGGACTGGAAATAAAGTTATAATTCAGTTAGTTTTCATCATTTACAATTTGTGTGAGAAGTGATATGAAACAAAATGGAAGAAAAAAAATATAGTGCGTCAACCCGCAATAACACGGAACAAGGGTAACCAGGTAATGATGACGCATCAGTTTACAAAGTATTGCGTTTTGCTTTTTTTTAAGATTTTTATTTAAAATAATATATGTTTCTTACCGTGAGCAGGAGCGCCTGTGCGCAGAGGACGAGGATAGCTTTGACGGACATTGTAGTTTGTTTCGAGTGCTGACACAAGAATGATGTCCAGTGCAACCGTTGAGGGTTTTATACTTCTTTGTGCTATCAAGTTCCAAGAACAATATAATAAATAGACATACTATTTAGGTAACAGCAATTAATAATATGCTTGTGCAAGCACGATAAACCCTACTATTTACTAACAAATTATCGCTTATTATTTTTCACACGTTTTTCAACGTTTCGAAACTGCTGTTACAATCAGCAGGGTCTTGGATATAAAATGTGTCAACAGTTACAGGTCATGATTCAGTCTTCAGCTTCACGTTGAACACCAACAAACATCAAACATGTCTTCCTTCACTGTTCTGTTGCTCTGCATCCAAGCTTGCTTGGTCCAGGTGAGTAATGTGCCTTTAATTTATTTTCATTTTTTCTGGTTTTGGAACTATATTCCTGTTTTATTCTGATTACGTGATACAACTGCTAACTGTGATGTTCACAATTTTGACTTACATAAAAAAGTATGTTATTTATAATATTTTCTTTTGCAGAATGTATTCGGCCAGGCTTGCCTTGGTGCTCACAGACCGGCAGTCGCTCCAGCTCTAGCTGCTCCTATGTGGGCTAGTCCCTGCAACTTGGCTGCTCCTGGTCAAGCTGGCTCCTTGGGCTGGTCCTCTGGTTTGGCGTACGACGGACTCGCCTTCCCTGCTGCTGCCAGCAAAGGTGCTGCCGCGTACGGCGGTTCCGGTGAAGGCAACGTGGCGGTCGCTGGTGAGCTGCCAGTCGCCGGTAACACCGCTGTTGCTGGTCAAGTCCCCATCATGGGCGCAGTGAGCTTTGGAGGCGCTGTTCCTGCTGCTGGTTGCGTGTCTATCTCCGGAAAATGCGCGTGCGGTTGCGATGCCCTGTACTAAAAATTTAATTCAAAATGTTGGTTTAAGCCACGACTAATAAACGAACAGTACATGACAATATATGTTTTTTATTCTCACAATTAAAAGTCCTGTAAAAACAACAATTTGTTTACAAAGAAATCGCTCAAACATGGTGCCATCTTTCAAGCTGTGGTCTGTCCAGCATGTATTTTTTTTCGAATATGCAGATATGGAGATTTAGGAAAAAAGATGAATGAATTGCTGGACAGACCGCCGTCTAAATAGTCTTTCATAGTTTTTTTGACCTTCCTACATTCTTACGTTATGAGTTGTTTGATGAAAGGGTTCACGTAAACGCTACTGAATTTAATTTCTATGTGTGAAATTAAAAAAAAAACAAAATTCGGGGGAGTCGGGAGTTTGCTGTGTTGCAAAGTCGGGAAACTATAATACAAATGTAACGATTTGAATCATTAGGTAGTGAAACTGGAAGGCCTACCAACAAAACCATTTGGTTTCTTAGCTTTGTTATAAATGACAATTTGATCAAATTGGAGCCACGGCTTGTTATGTCTTTTGAATACTCTTTTTGAGAAATCCCCGTATCAACAAAAAAATCTTTGAACTCATGAGCCACTACTATAATCTCTACTTAATTAAATAAAGAAAATGTTAAAATTTACAAATCCAATTATAGTTTCGAACATGTTACTTGTGTACATATATGAATTATTTAAAACTTTTAACACCTTGAATGTAATAAGACTGCAGATCTATGGGATAATTTCTTGCGTTGAGAAATAATAAATATTTTTTTATTTTGCAAATAAATAAGTTTTATAAAAACACTTTTACACGTCAATTTTTTCGTCAATTTAAACTAGATGACGCCGGTATTTCCTAGCTGACTACCCTGAGAAGAAACACCGAAACAAACAAAGCCAATCTGATAGGATTCAACGCCGCCAAAACACAAGCGTGTCTATTCACCGCCAATGGGAGTTGAAATTTCCTCAGACCACAATTTTGGGCGGTTCGTTGAGTCCAAAGCCCAGGTGCTAGAAAGCTGATAGAAAACTCGGTGTCCTTGCAAAGGTGCGGTACTTCACACCGGGACAGCTCTTAACGTCATATAAAGCACAACTTGCTTATGAGTTCAAAGATTTTGTTGTTGATACGGGGATTTCTCAAAAAGAGTATTCAAAAGACATAACAAGCCGTGGCTCCAATTTGATCAAATTGTCATTTATAACAAAGCTAAGAAACCAAATGGTTTTGTTGGTAGGCCTTCCAGTTTCACTACCTAATGATTCAAATCGTTACAATTGTATTATAGTTCCCCGACTTTGCAACACAGCAAACTCCCCACGACTTTGCTTTTTTTATAATTTCATACATAGAAACTAAATGCAGGAGCATTTACGTAAATCCTTTCATCATACAACTCATAACGCAAGAATGTAGGAAGGCAAAAAAAACTATGAAAGACTATTTAGACGGCGGTCTGTCCAGCAACTCATCTTTTTTCCTAAATCTCCATATCTGCATATTCGAAAAAAAATACATGCTGGACAGACCACAGCTTGAAAGATGGCACCATGTTTGAGCGATTTCTTTGTAAACAAATTGTTGTTTTTACAGGACTTTTAATTGTGAGAATAAAAAACATATATTGTCATGTACTGTTCGTTTATTAGTCGTGGCTTAATCCAACATTTTGAATTAAATTTTTAGTACAGGGGATCGCAACCGCACGCGCATTTTCCGGAGATAGACACGCAACCAGCAGCAGGAACAGCGCCTCCAAAGCTCACTGCGCCCATGATGGGGACTTGACCAGCAACAGCGGTGTTACCGGAAACTGGCAGCTCACCAGCGACCGCCACGTTGCCTTCACCGGAACCGCCGTACGCGGCAGCACCTTTGCTGGCAGCAGCAGGGAAGTCGAATCCATCGTACGCCAAACCAGAGGCCCAGCCCAAGGAGCCAGCTTGACCAGGAGCAGCCAAGCCGCAGGGACTAGCCCACATAGGAGTAGCTACAGCTGGAGCGACTGCTGGTCTGTGAGCACCAAGGCAAGCCTGGCCGAATACATTCTGCAAAAGAAAATATTATAAATAACATACTTTTTGATGTAAGTCAAAATTATGAACATCACAGTTAGCAGTTCTTTCTATCACGTAATCAGAATAAAACAGGAATATAGTTCTAAAAGCAGAAAAAATGAAAATAAATGAAAGGCAAATTACTCACCTGGACCAAGCAAGCTTGGATGCAGAGCAACAGAACAGCGAAGGAAGACATGTTTGATGTTTGTTGGTGTTCAACGTGAAGCTGAAGACTGAATGATGACCTGTAACTGTTGACACATTTTATATCCAAGACCCTGCTGATTGTAACAGCAGTTTCGAAACGTTGAAAAACGTGTGAAAAATAATAAGCGATAATTTGTTAGTAAATGCTTGCACAAGCATATTATTAATTGCTGTTACTTAAATAGTATGTCTATTTATTATATTGTTCTTGGAACTTGATAGCACAAAGAAGTATAAAACCCTCAACAGTTGCACTGGACAGCATTCTTGTGTCAGCACTCGAAACAAACTACAATGTCCGTCAAAGCTATCTTCGTCCTCTGCGCACAGGCGCTCCTGCTCAAGGTAAGAAACATGTATTATTTTAAATAAAAATCTTAAAAAAAAGCAAAACGCAATACTTTTTAAACTGATGTCATCATTACCTGGTTACCCTTGTTCCGTGTTATTGCGGGTTGACGAACTATATTTTTTTCTTCCATTTTGTTTCACATCACTTCTCACACAAATTGTAAATGATGAATACTAACTGAATTATAACTTTATTTCCAGTCCACCCTTGGACAGTCATGCACTAGCCGCGCTGCGGTTGCTGATATCTCAGGACATGCTGCTCCCTGCGGCTGGGCCGCTCCCGCCTTTACCGCCCCTTGTGGTTTGTCTGCTCCTGCTTGGGGATATGATGGACTTGCCTACTCTGGTGCTGGTAGAGGTCTGGCTTACGATAGAAACTACGCCCCAGCCATGGAGTTCAGTCCTACCAGTGGCGGCG
This sequence comes from Mythimna ferrago, assembly GCA_910589285.2. Classification (NCBI taxonomy): domain Eukaryota; kingdom Metazoa; phylum Arthropoda; class Insecta; order Lepidoptera; family Noctuidae; genus Mythimna; species Mythimna ferrago. The sequence continues at coordinate 11,500,234 of OU342703.1, forward strand.
CTCTGCCTGTCTCCAGCCACTCTGCCATCGCTCCCACCGGTATCTCCGTAGTGTCTGACAACGCTTATGAGGGTACTCTTGCTGTGGATGGTGAGCTGCCGTTCGTGAGTACTGTTGATCTGGAAGGTGTGGTGCCATCTGCCGGTGCTGGCGCCGTCAATCACGCCTGCGGTAATGGCAGGAACGCCATGATCAGTGAGACTGCTGCCTTTGCCCCGGCTGCCGCCATGGCTCCTGTTGCTGCTTACGGCCCTGGTGCCGCCTTCGCTCCCGCTACTCTTGCTGGTCCTGGGCTCGGTCTTCATGGTGGTTGGGCTGGCCGTGGATGTGGCTGCGCCTTGTAAAATATTATTTAAAAAAACATTGATCCGAGTAAAGAATGCATAAATTATTTTTATAGTTTCATTTGCTGTTTAAAATTGATACCCTTTCAAACATAATACTTATTTTTGGAAATTATCATTAGAGAAATGAAGTATCACTTCTTACTATCTACTTATTATTAAGTTCCTCGCTGCGCTGAGTTGTGACTGCATGTTTGAGCTGTTCACTGAAATAGTCACACATATTGTCAAATGAATATAGTAATGTATAATACAGCATCAGGAAAAAGGGACGTTGTGATAAGACTATACCAAATTAATAGAGCCACCAGTTTCATGATTATTTTAAATGAATCATCTTTTTTGAGAGATTCCTAAATATTTAGGCCAGCCAAGCTTAATCTGAATTTACAAGAAGTGGTGCAAAAAACTCCCGAGAAACACATCGTCCTGTCTGTTAAATCAAAGAACCTGAAGTTATGCAAAATAATTCACAGTGTAGCAGTATAACATAGAAAAATATTATAGTGTAGGTCCAATACGGAAGTCTATATTTTTTTAAATATAAAATTAACAAACGAATGACACATTCAAAACTTATCTTAGTACTTACACTGTACACTTCTAACTTGTGTCAGGGTGAGTTGCACCATTTAACTATAACGATAACAAAGCCGTTAACAGTTGTCAAATCGTCGAATAGACCAATAGGCGGCCATTTCACAGCTGGTTATGGTTTGGTTATCGTTATAGTTAAATGGTGCAACTCACCCTAAGATGTTTTGTGTATTGTGAGTTTACATGTTGGTTTAGTACATTCCTTCTCTTTAATTTAGTACATTTTTAGTGTGAGGCAACGTATCAAAAGGCAAAACAAACAAAATAATTAATTTTTCAAAAATTACCTCAAAAAAATTCTCCACATCGCTGTCGCCTGGAAGTATAAGGCCGGTGAACTTCGTTTTGCATAGCGATGCTCAATCTATGGCCAAGGTAAAAACTAACCCTTGTCAACAAAATGTCAACTGGGTGTCTGGATAAATCTTAAAATCCTCTTCCTTGCGTCGTATTCCTCGATGCCGAGCGTCGTGACCTCCCTGCTCTATCACTTTAACCTTTATGATAATTATTCTTCCATCTGTTTCTGTCTCTGGCGGTGTGAAGGGCATTGTACATTCGTAGAGTCAAGAGTAGTGCGGATCTGGTCGGACCAACGTATTGGGCTGCGCCCGCGAGGCCTTTTCCCATCCACTTTACCGGTCACAATATAAGACCTTTCGAGGTTGCCACCGTCTTTCCTTGCAATGTGACGGAAGTATTACAGAACCTTGCTAAGCTAACGAGGTAACGAGAGCACACAGGTTAGTCAAAAACGAGCTTCTTCAAGAGCAACTCACCAACTTTCTAAGCTCCCCAACACCTGAATAGATAAAGTGCTTTAGGTGCTAGAACAGTGGTGGCCGAGTGGTAAAGGCCCCGATTTACGAGTTATAGGTCGTGGTTTCGAACCCAGCCAGGCGCATTACTTTGTGTAATTTATTTCATCACCACTGTCCTCAAAACGGTGAAGAAAAACATCGCCAGGAAACCGGCATATCCTAGAACCAAAATTCGATACGATACGGGGATTTCTCAAAAAGAGTATTCAAAAGACATAATAAGCCGTGGCTCCAATTTGATCAAATTGTCATTTATAACGAAGCTAAGAAACCAAATGGTTTTGTTGGTAGGCCTTCTAGTTTCACTACTTATAATGATTCAAATCGTTACAATTGTATTATAGTTCCCCGACTTTGCAACACAGCAAACTCATCTTTATAGTAAATCTCCATATCTGTATTGTATACGAAAAACCGGCCAAGAGCGTGTCGGGCCACGATCAGTGTAGGGTTCAGTAGTTTCCCGTCCGTCACAATAAGTGTACCCACTTATGAGTTTAAAAAAATGCTTGCTTAAACGATTATACTACAAACTTAGTCCAGAAATTATTTTGTGCAACCTTTTTGAATTTTTTGGTACAAAAACTGTTCTTTCCATCAAGTTCAATATGATTTTCCTAGAAAGTCCCTATAAAGTTCTACTGTTCAGATTTTTTTCATATTTTTTAAACTTATGGTTTAAAAGTTAGAGGGGGGACACAATTGTTTTTTACTTTTGGAGCGATTATTTCCGAAATTATTGACATTATCAAAAAATGATTGTAGTAAACCCCTACTCATTTTTAAATACCTATCCAATAATATATCACACGTCAGGATTGAAATAAAAAAAAAAATCACTTCCCACTTTACATATAGGGGGGCCAGCCTAATAAAACATTTTTTTTTTTCAATTTTTATTTTACCCCTTTGTTGGCATGATTGATATACATATTGGTACCAAATTTCAGCTTTCTAGTGCTAACGGTCACAGAGATTAAGCGAGGACGGACAGACGGACAGACAGACAGACAGACGGACAGACAGACATGGCGAAACTATAAGGGTTCCTTGTTGACTACGGAACCCTAAAAAATTACATGCTGGACAGATCACAACTTGACAGACGGCATCATGTTTGAGCGATTTCTTCGTAAACAATTTTTGTGCTTTTATTTTAACAAGACTTGGTAAATGTGAGAATAAAAAAGAAATTGTAAAGTACTCTTCGTTTATTAGTCGTGGCTTAAACCAACATTTTGAATTAAATTTTTAGTAGAGGGCATCGCAACCGCACGCGCATTTTCCGGAGATAGACACGCAACCAGCAGCAGGGACAGCGCCTCCAAAGCTCACTGCGCCCATGATGGGGACTTGACCAGCAACAGCAGTGTTACCGGCGACTGGCAGCTCACCAGCGACCGCCACGTTGCCTTCACCGGAACCGCCGTACGCGGCAGCACCTTTGCTGGCAGCAGCAGGGAAGGCGAGTCCGTCGTACGCCAAACCAGAGGCCCAGCCCAAGGAGCCAGCTTGACCAGGAGCAGCTAAGTTGCAGGGACTAGCCCACATAGGAGCAGCTATAGCTGGAGCGACTGCCGGTCTGTGAGCACCAAGGCAAGCCTGGCCGAATACATTCTGCAAAAGAAAATATTATAAATAACATACTTTTTTATGTAAGTCAAAATTGTGAACATCACAGTTAGCAGTTCTTTCTATCACGTAATCAGACTATAACAGGAATATAGTTCCAAAACCAGAAAAAAATAAAACAAATGAAAGGCAAATTACTAACTTGGAGCAAGCAAGCTTGGATGCAGAGCAACAGAACACCGAAGGAAGACATGTTTGATGTTTGTTGGTGTTCAACGTGAAGCTGAAGACTGAATGATGACCTATAACTGTTGACACATTTTATATCCAAGACCCTGCTGATTGTAACAGCAGTTTCGAAACGTTGAAAAACGTGTGAAAAATAATAAGCGATAATTTGTTAGTAAATGCTTGCACAAGCATATATTATTATTAATTGCTGTTACCTAAATAGTATGTCTATTTATTATATTGTTCTTGGAACTTGATAGCACAAAGAAGTATAAAACCCTCAACGGTTGCACTGGACATCATTCTTGTGTCAGCACTCGAAACAAACTACAATGTCCGTCAAAGCTATCCTCGTCCTCTGCGCACAGGCGCTCCTGCTCAAGGTAAGAAACATATATTATTTTAAATAAAAATCTTAAAAAAAGCAAAACGCAATACTTTTTAAACTGATGCGTCATCATTACCTGGTTACCCTTGTTCCGTGCTATTGCGGGTTGACGCACTATATTTTTTTTCTTCCATTTTGTTTCATATCACTTCTCACACAAATTGCAAATGATGAATACTAACTGAATTATAACTTTATTTCCAGTCCACCCTTGGACAGTCATGCACTAGCCGCGCTGCGGTTGCTGATATCTCAGGACATGCTGCTCCCTGCGGCTGGGCCGCTCCCGCCTTAACCGCCCCTTGTGGTTTGTCTGCTCCTGCTTGGGGATATGATGGACTCACCTACTCTGGTGCTGGTAGAGGTCTGGCTTACGATAGAAACTACGCCCCAGCCATGGAGTTCAGTCCTACCAGTGGCGGCGCTCTGCCTGTCTCCAGCCACTCTGCCATCGCTCCCACCGGTATCTCTGTAGCGTCTGACAACGCTTATGAGGGTACTCTTGCTGTGGATGGTGAGCTGCCGTTCGTGAGTACTGTTGCTCTGGAAGGTGTGGTGCCTTCTGCCGGTGCTGGCGCCGTCAATCACGCCTGCGGTAATGGCAGGAACGCCATGATCAGTGAGACTGCTGCCTTTGCCCCGGCTGCCGCCATGGCTCCTGTTGCTGCTTACGGCCCTGGTGCCGCTTTCGCTCCCGCTACTCTTGCTGGTCCTGGGCTCGGTCTTCGTGGTGGTTGGGCTGGCCGTGGATGTGGCTGCGCCTTGTAAAATATTATTTAAAAAAACATTGATCCGAGTAAAGAATGCATAAATCATTTTTATAGTTTCATTTGCTGTTTAAAATTGATACCCTTTCAAACATAATACTTATTTCTGGAAATTATCATTAGAGAAATGAAGTATCACTTCTTAATATCTACTTATTATTAAGTCCCTCGCTGCGCTGAGTTGTGACTGCATGTTTGAGCTGTTCACTGAAATAGTCACATATATTGTCAAATGAATATAGTAATGTATAATACAGCATCAGAAAAAAGGGACGTTGTGATAAGACTATACCAAATTAATAGAGCCACCAGTTTCATGATTATTTTAAATGAATCATCTTTTTTGAGAGATTCCTAAATATTTAGGCCAGCCAAGCTTAATCTGAATTTACAAGAAGTGGTGCAAAAAACTCCCGAGAAACACATCGTCCTGTCTGTTAAATCAAAGAACCTGAAGTTATGCAAAATAATTCACAGTGTAGCAGTATAACATAGAAAAATATTATAGTGTAAGTCCAATACGGAAGTCTATATTTTTTTAATATAAAATTAACAAACGAATGACACATTCAAAACTTATCTTAGTAATTACACTGTACACTTCTAACTTGTGTAAGGGTGAGTTGCACCATTTAACTATAACGATAACAAAGCCGTTAACAGTTGTCAAATCGTCGAATAGACCAATAGGCGGCCATTTCACAGCTGGTTATGGTTTGGTTATCGTTATAGTTAAATGGTGCAACTCACCCTAAGATGTTTTGTGTATTGTGAGTTTACATGTTGGTTTAGTACATTCCTTCTCTTTAATTTAGTACAGTCTTAGTGTGAGGCAACGTATCAAAAGGCAAAACAAACAAAATAATTAATTTTTCAAAAATTACCTCAAAAAAATTCTCCACATCGCTGTCGCCTGGAAGTATAAGGCCGGTGAACTTCGTTTTGCATAGCGATACTCAATCTATGGCCAAGGTAAAAACTAACCCTTGTCAACAAAATGTCAACTAGGTGTCTGGATAAATCTTAAAATCCTCTTCCTTGCGTCGTATTCCTCAATGCTGAGGGTCGTGACCTCCCCCCTGCTCCATCACTTTAACCTTTATGATAATTATTCTTCAATCTGTTTCTGTCTCTGGCGGTGTGAAGGGCATTGTACATTCGTAGAGTCAAGAGTAGTGCGGATCTGGTCGGACCAACGTATTGGGCTGCGCCCGCGAGGCCTTTTCCCATCCACTTTACCGGTCACAATATAAGACCTTTCGAGGTTGCCACCGTCTTTCCTTGCAATGTGACGGAAGTATTACAGAACCTTGCTAAGCTAACGAGGTAACGAGAGCACACAGGTTAGTAAAAAACGAGCTTCTTCAAGAGCAACTCACCAACTTTCTAAGCTCCCCAACACCTGAATAGATAAGGTGCTTTAGGTGCTAGAACAGTGGTGGCCGAGTGGTAAAGGCCCCGATTTACGAGTTATAGGTCGTGGTTTCGAACCCAGCCAGGCGCATTACTTTGTGTAATTTATTTCATCACCACTGTCCTCAAAACGGTGAAGAAAAACATCGCCAGGAAACCGGCATATCCTAGAACCAAAATTCGATACGATACGGGGATTTCTCAAAAGACATAATAAGCCGTGGCTCCAATTTGATCAAATTGTCATTTATAACAAAGCTAAGAAACCAAATGGTTTTGTTGGTAGGCCTTCTAGTTTCACTACTTATAATGATTCAAATCGTTACAATTGTATTATAGTTCCCCGACTTGGAACACAGCAAACTCATCTTTATAGTAAATCTCCATATCTGTATTGTATACGAAAAACCGGCCAAGAGCGTGTCGGGCCACGATCAGTGTAGGGATCAGTAGTTTCCCGTCCGTCACAATAAGTGTACCCACTTATGAGTTTAAAAAATGCTTGCTTAAACGATTATACTACAAACTTAGTCCAGAAATTATTTTGTGCAACCTTTTTGAATTTTTTGGTACAAAAACTGTTCTTTCCATCAAGTTCAATATGATTTTCCTAGAAAGTCCCTATAAAGTTCTACTGTTCAGATTTTTTTCATATTTTTTAAACTTATGGTTGAAAAGTTAGAGGGGGGGGACACATTGTTTTTACTTTTGGAGCGATTATTTCCGAAATTATTGACATTATCAAAAAATGATCGTAGTAAGCCCCTACTCATTTTTAAATACCTATCCAACAATATATTACACGTCAGGGTTGAAAAAAAAAAAAAAAAATCACTTCCCACTTTACATATAGGGGGGCTACCCTAACAAAACATTTTTTTCCAATTTTTATTTTACCACTTTGTCGGCGTGATTGATATACATATTGGTACCAAATTTCAGCTTTCTAGTGCTAACAGTCACAGAGATTAAGCGAGGACGGACAGACGGACAGACAAACAGACATGGCGAAACTATAAGGGTTCCTAGTTGACTACGGAACCCTAAAAAATGATATGCTGGACAGATCACAACTTGACAGACGGCATCATGTTTGAGCGATTTCTTCGTAAACAATTTTTGTGCTTTTATTTTAACAAGACTTGGTAAATGTGAGAATAAAAAAGATATTGTAAAGTACTCTTCGTTTATTAGTCGTGGCTTAAACCAACATTTTGAATTAAATTTTTAGTAGAGAGCATCGCAACCGCACGCGCATTTTCCGGAGATAGACACGCAACCAGCAGCAGGGACAGCGCCTCCAAAGCTCACTGCGCCCATGATGGGGACTTGACCAGCGACAGCGGTGTTACCGGCGACTGGCAGCTCACCAGCGACCGCCACGTTGCCTTCACCGGAACCGCCGTACGCGGCAGCACCTTTGCTGGCAGCAGCAGGGAAGGCGAGTCCGTCGTACGCCAAACCAGAGGACCAGCCCAAGGAGCCAGCTTGACTAGCCCACATAGGAGCAGCTAGAGCTGGAGCGACTGCCGGTCTGTGAGCACCAAGGCAAGCCTGGCCGAATACATTCTGCAAAAGAAAATATTATAAATAACATACTTTTTTATGTAATTCAATATTGTGAACATCACAGTTAGCAGTTTTATCACGTAATCAGAATAAAACAGGAATATAGTTCCAAAACCAGAAAAAAATGAAAATAAATTAAAGGGAAATCACTTACCTGGACCAAGCAAGCTTGGATGCAGAGCAACAGAACAGCGAAGGAAGACATGTTTGATGTTTGTTGGTGTTCAACGTGAAGGTGAAAACTGAATGATGACCTGTAACTGTTGACACATTTTATATCCAAGACCCTGCTGATTGTAACAGCAGTTTCGAAACGTTGAAAAACGTGTGAAAAATAATAAGCGATAATTTGTTAGTAAATGCTTGCACAAGCATAATATTAATTGCTGTTACCTAAATAGTATGTCTATTTATTATATTGTTCTTGGAACTTGATAGCACAAAGAAGTATAAAACCCTCAACAGTTGCACTGAACATCATTCTTGTGTCAGCACTCGAAACAAACTACAATGTCCGTCAAAGCTATCCTCGTCCTCTGCGCACAGGCGCTCCTGCTCAAGGTAAGAAACATATATTATTTTAAATAAAAATCTTAAAATAAAGCAAAACGCAATACTTTGTAAACTGATGCGTCATCATTACCTGGTTACCCTTGTTCCGTGTTATTGCGGGTTGACGCACTATATTTTTTTTCTTCCATTTTGTTTCATATCACTTCTCACACAAATTGTAAATGATGAATACTAACTGAATTATAACTTTATTTCCAGTCCACCCTTGGACAGTCATGCACTAGCCGCGCTGCGGTTGCTGATATCTCAGGACTTGCTGCTCCCTGCGGCTGGGCCGCTCCCGCCTTAACCGCCCCTTGTGGTTTGTCTGCTTCTGCCTGGGGATATGATGGACTTTCCTACTCTGGTGCTGGTAGAGGTCTGGCTTACGATAGAATGTACGCCCCCACCATGGAATTCAGTCCCACCAGTGGCGGTGCTCTGCCTATCTCCAGCGCCTCAAACATCACTCCCACCGGTATCTCCGTAGTGTCCGACAACGCTTATGAGGGTTTCCTTGCTGTGGATGGGGAGCTGCCGTTCGTAGGTACTGTTGGTTTGGAAGGTATGGTGCCCTCTACCGGTGCTGGCGCCGTCAACCATGCCTGTGGTAATGGCAGGAACGCCATGATCAGTGAGACTGCTACCTTTGCCCCAGCTGCCACCATAGCTCCTCTTGCTGCTTACGGTCCTGGTGCTGCCTTCGCTCCCGCTGCTCTTGCTGGTCCTGGCTTCGGTCTTCGTGGTGGTTGGGCTAACAGAGGTTGTGGCTGCGCCTTGTAAGATATTGTTTAAAAAATATTGAATTCGAGTAAAGAATGCATAAATCAATTTTATAGTTTTATTAGCTGTTTATAATTTTATAAACAGCTAGCTTTCAAACTTACTGTTTGTTGTTAGAAGAAGAAATTATTAGAGAACTGAAATATCACTTCTATATTATCACTCTTTATATACGTTTGAGCTGTTCACCAAAACCGTTGCCCATATGATTTTACTAATGTATACTACACCAATAGGAAAAAGGAGATGAAACAAAATTGAGCTACCGGTTCAATGATACTTCTAAATGATTCGTTGATGACTGAAGTAGGCTTAGACATAAGGCTTCTGGATATTCTTTAAATGACAGCTCGAAAATGTAACTGCCAACAGGGTGCAAGTAACGAGAACATAGAATAAATTAAAACCATAAGCTTCTTCTAGAGTAACTCACCAGTTTCCCTAACACCTGAACAAGTAAGATTATTTAGGTACTATAAACTTAGGTCATCAAGGCAGCAAAGACAATCTCGATCAATAGGAGTTCTCGGACGGTTCTGATCTTCAGTATTTATGTAGCGTCTCTCCGCAGACCATGTTCTAACTCCCATCCTACGTCACGTGCCTTATTACGTGCCTTATAACCTAATGACTGCATCTGTAGATGGCATTGCTGTGGCCAAATACTGGACTAGTCAAGGAGTTTAACTAGTTTTACCATCGACACGATAAGAAAAAAAAACAAGGCCGCTAGTAAAATCGATTTGAAAGGAGCAAATGGCAATGACGACCCCATCAGAATCTCTTGTGCTGTGAAAGTATCTGCAGAACACTAAGACGCTACATCACTACTAAAATGAATCCAGACTGCTCCACTAATATTATCTTCTCATAGTTACAACGACGTAAGACCACCACTTACCACTTGAAAAGATACACCTCTGTATCAATAATTTTGAGTCCAAATAATGGGTCGTCATCTCAACGCCCAGTCACGTGGTCAAAACAAAGGAATCAGAGGCGTGGCCAATTTGAGGCGTTCGACACAAGACAATTGAAACTAAACAGTCGTAACTTGGCTAGGGGAGCAGATGTTTCCAAGAGCTTTGTGAAGTCCTTCGAGTGGCAAAGCGAACGTATCCTGCTAGGTGTTGCGTCATTACTGTCCTCGCACACGGGCCTCATAGTCTAAGGTCCGATTAAGAACGACCTTAACCGGTCTGTTTAATGGATGAAACGTATTTTCTTATAAATTTAGTGTATTATATAATATAACGCGGGTGGGTTGCCTAAGAAATTCCTGGCCAGACTATTATTAATTAAAAATTGAAAATTTATTTTATTTTTAGAAAAATGCACAACCGTTATCCATACCAGATTTATTTGCAGACAACACTATAACATCGTATTCGTAATGAAACAGCGTTTATGTTGATATAGAATTTGTTGTATATAAAAAAAAAACACACCTGTTTATATATACCTGTTTATACCTGGCAACCCATAGCTATGCCAGGAAACAAATAGGCAACCCAACATTTTTATGTTCTACTGGCTTCACTCTTTCGGTCAGTATTAAATTTACTCGTTAAACACACCGGCGCATTTAAAAAAAAAAAAAAATTGTTTGGCCAGGAATTTCTCAGGCAACCCAACCGCGTTATATTATCTAATATACTATATTTATCATAAAATAGGTTTCATCCATTAAACAAACCGGTGAAGGTCGTTCTTAACCATATCCTCTACTATCACAAAAACGCCGCCACAAAAAAACGTTAGAAGCGGTTGCAAAAAACAGCTGAAGGGCGTGACACCTTTTATGTCCGGTGATACTTGAAGTCGCTTCATGAGTTTTTTTGTGGCAACACCGCCGCACATGAGCCTGCAGCGCGAAGCTTGAAGCGGCGTTTTTTTGAAGCCCGTGTGCGGGGACAGTTAGAGGTTAGCGCCACGGAGAACTTGCTTTAAAAGTGGAACATATTTTTTGAATTTCGAAAGACTATTCCAAAACGGATTAAAAGTTTATGTAGCTGGTGTAGAAGGTGTAGGTATATTGACAGTATCTGAAGTGTTTCAGTACCTATCATTAAGGGTGCTCTAGGGCCAGGGTTATCCGAAAGGGCGCTCGAGCCCCGGTATGAAGGCTAGAAGGAACGGGGTGGGTCTTTTAGTCAGTAAGAGTCTGACACTATCTCCCGCTCCGCCCAAGGGCGGGGGATGTCAATGCATGATTTTTTCCCACCATAAAAAAAAAAAAAAAAAGTTTGTCACCATTTTGAACTGGTTTTTTTTTATTTTTATTGTTGATAGGTTCGCGCTTGACCGCTATCTCACCTGATGGAAAGCGACGATGCGGTCGACGTTGGAACGCGCTTACCTAGAAGAAACCTATTCACTCTCGACTTAAAGATTCCGGGGTTGTAGCTATCAGGAAACACAGACTCCGGTAAGGAATTCCACACCTTAGCCGCACGCTCAATGAATGTGTTAAAACTGTTACCCGAGAGACGATAAAAGGAAACGAGGCATGCAAAATAGAAAGAAAGAGAACGAATTCAGGCAAACTACGTGTTCTTATTGGAGGTTGGTGCATGGGCATGTTGGAGTGAGGAGAGTAGCTGGCGGTTACCTCCTTCTGCGAAGCAGTTTGTTAGTAAAGGAGGAGGCCGCAAGCGTGTGGCAATGGCGCTCATTGCGGCCGCTGCCGCCATCGGGATTCTGATACCGATTTTCGGCTACCGTAGCCGCGGGCTTGCAGACAACGTGCAATAGATAGCTCGTCGTCTAATCGTCCGGTAACCGACCGGACCGAGCCCAAGACGTCGTCGCTCGTCAGGTATTGTTCCACTCGCGCCTCAAGAATTTGTCAGCAACCCGTAAGGGCCCAGCAGGGTCGAAGCTTACTGGGGCAGGGACCTGCTTCTGAAAGGAAGATTCGGCCCCGGTACGAAAGGTAACGAAGAAACAGGAGTGGGTTTTAGTCAGTAAAAGTCTGACACTATCTCCCGCCCTAGACAGGCATCACTGGAGGAAGCTATTGGAGGCCTTTGCACAAAGGTACTCCGAATTAAGGAATACTACTCGTACCTAACAAAATCTATTTAATATTGTTAATGTACGAGTAATAGATTATATCTATTGTTTTGTAATTCGAAAACAAAGGCTAGACTGAAATTGTATAATTTAATCACATTTATTTTAACACCATATTATGAATTATGTTTTTACAAAACCACATGTTCTTTCATTTGCCAAAAACAAGATTTCGTAGTTCTATATAACACATTTCAACTCTGTATTTTGCTGTACCTACCTACGTCTGTATGACGCGACGCAAGTGAATCAAGTAACCTCGCCGCCCGATCGGTTCCCTCCACCACTGTACTATCGCTTACTTCGCATGGACTTCGTAATATTTAAAATGTTCAATTTTTTATGTTTTATTTTAACATGAAAAAGTAATAAACTAAAATATGATACATTTTTAAAAGTCATAGAACAAAAGTTATTGTTTATGATGTTAGTGACATAGTCTTGATAGGTTGCCAGTGTTTAACAATTTGCGCCTGCGTCAGGTCTTACAGACGCAGGCAGGTAGAGCAAAATACAGAGTGGAAATGTGTTAGATAGAACAACGAAATATTTTTTTTTTTTTTTTAATATTGTGGATCATAGGTATTGTCATTAGTGAATAGTACAGTGCTATCGTCAGCGAATAATGTCATGTCATGATTTATTACTGAAGGCATGTTGTTTATATATACAAGGAAGAGCGGGGCGGATAAAATACCCCCTTGTGGAACGCCAAGTTCTACCGTTCTAGATTCAGACGCATAAATATTGATGATTAGTTTTTGGTAAATGAATTATGTTTTGTGCGAAGTCATGGAACAAAAGTTGTTGTCTAAGATGTTAGTAACATAGTTCTAAGAGGTTGCCAGTGTTATACAAATAACCTTGTATATTTACTGTAACTAGTTAATACTAATGTTTTTAAATGCATGCGATAAATTTTGACGAGAGAAATTTGAACTATACTGAATGGAAATGTCGAACATACTTGAAATACTACGAAAATAACAGCCCTTTTCATCATCATCACCAGCCTTTTTAATGTTCCCACTGTTGGGACTCAAGCCTCCTCTCTGGGAGAGGGAATGGGCCGAAATCAACCACGCGGGCCCAGTGCGTGTTGGTGAATGTCACATGTCTTCGAATTTTTGGTTCTAGGACATGTCGGTTTCCTCACGATGTTTTCCTTCACCGTTTTGAGAGCAGTGGTGATGAAATAAATTACACAAAGTAATGCGCCTGGCTGGGTTCGAACCCGTGACCTAGAACTCGTAAGTCGTGGCCGCTACCACTCGGCGACCACTGCTCTCAGCCCTTTTACTTATTTTAAATTTGAATAAAAATACTGTTATCTACACAAAGTAAAATAAAGTTTGTTTTTTGTTTGTAGGATGTTATCTCTCTCTCTAAAAGTACTGCTCCCCTAGCCAAGTTACAACCGTTTTGCTTGCGCCGAACGCTTCGAGTTGGCCGCGCCGCCAATTCTTTTGTTCTGACCACGTGACTGAGCGTTGAGATGACGTCATTCCCGTACATTTGAAGCTTTCTACAAGCGTTAACGATTGCAGATTAGCAACTTGGCTAAGGGGGCTGGTCCGATTGCTAAAAATTGTCCACCGATAGAAAGCTGCTTTATTTCCGAGTGGCATAGGTTATATGTTATGTGCGCGGGCGAAGCCGCGGGCAAAAGCTAGTATAATAATATAATATTCTTATTACTTTGCCAGTTCGTGATTAGGTGTTTTCAGTAACATGTAAGATACTGATATTTGTGATTAGGTACTGGGTACTATACTCCACTTTACCATAAAATTGTTTTTATAAAGAAGACATTCCTATTGTTATTAATGTAACTGTATGTGTAAATCAAGAGTATAAAAAGGTAACATCTAAGTTACTTGACAAGGTAAAAACAAACACAGAACTAAAGAATTTTCATATATTAAAACACAAATGAAAAATCAACATTTAACAAAATGAACAACAAATTCATAATCTAAAAGTTTCCTTTGCAGCCACAGGCGGGACCTGCGAGGCCATTGAAACCCAGACCGGGAGCAGCAAGACCAAGAGCAGGGGCGCTCAGGCCGACGACTCTACCAGGAGCGATACCAGCAGCTGGAGCAGTAGCACCATAGGGACCAGCAGCAGCACCAACACCTTCGCTCACGATGCCAACAGCACCGCTACCACAGCCATAGTTGATGCCACCAGCGCCAGCAGACGGCAGAGCTCCATCCAAAGCCACAACACTCAAGAACGGCAGCTCCCCGTTTACAGCGAGCGCACCCTCGATAGCGTTCTCAGAGAAGACGGTGATGCCAGTGGGGCTAATGGGGGAGAAGCTTTGGACGACGAAACCACCACCGCTTGAAGGCGCGAAGGAGTTAGCAGCCAGTCCGTAGTTGTTGCATCCTGCGTTACCCCAAGGTGCTGCTAGGTTGGAGCCGTAAGCAAGAGCGTTGCCAGCTAAAGCAAGTTCTTCAGCCGCTAAAGTGGCACCGGCAATGCTATTACAAGCACCGATGGCTTGGCCTGAGATGGTCTGTAAACGAAACGAGCAAACATCAATACATTTATGTTTATTTGATTTTTTTTTCATATAGATTGGTGAAGAGGGAGAGGGAGGCCAAAAAAAAGATGGATGGATTATGTGAGGAGTGATAAGTAAGAAAAGGGAGTAAGTGACAGTGTAAAAGGTGACAGGATAGAATGAAAGAAAAAACCGTATTACGCCGACCCCAAGTAATATGGGATAAGGGCAGGAAGAAGAAGAAGATGTTTATTTTATTCTTGTGGTCTTCGAATGACGATGACGAATTATGTGAAATCGAGAGAGACGCCAAGCCGTTTACCAATAATCTGGCATAGAATATCTTAGCGCCGATTTGTGAGAAGACTTGACCTCCATATAACGGTAACAAGGGAGGACAAAGAAGAATAGTTTCAAATTGATAAAGGCAAACATCGTGAGCCGCCATGTCCTAGAACCAATAATTCGTAGACATTTGACATCCACCAATTCACACTAGACCCACGTGGTGGATTACCTACGGCTCATCTCCTCTCCTAGAGAAGTCTGAGTATCAGCAGTGGGAATATTATAAGGCTGACTATGGTTATGCTGGGTTATGCTATGCTATGTGAGAAATATGTCCAAAAATTAACAAAAAAATTAGGATTTATTTCAGAAATCTTTGTAATAAAATACTTTTTTATTGATAATATATTTGCTACTACTTATTTGCGATAAACAGTGATGCAACCAATACACTAGTTTATTAAGAGTCTATTCACTATCTTTGACGACATCTAAATTATAATCGAACGGGAAGACCGCTGTAGCCAAATACTTCTGGGGCTTGATAGAAAAGAAGAAAATACTCACGTGAACCAATAAAGCAGAAGCACAGAAGATAAAGAATGCTTTGGCAGCCATTTTGTTGTAGTAAGTTTTTGTATTGAACACAAATAACTGAATGATTTTCAACTAAACGTTCCAACATTATATACTAAAATATTACAATATTTCTTCGCAACTGATGGTAATGTAATAATTATATTGCGTGCTGTTGATAGCAGTGGAATATGAAATAACCTGTACAAGAGATAATACACCTGACTTACGTATTGAATTTGATGAATAATCACGTTTTTAAGTTAGTAACAGAAACGTATATTTCTTTAATGTGATTATGTCATTGAATAACATTACTCTCACATTTACGTTTATAACATACAGATATACTATCTTATTTTCTAAACACTTATTTTAACTAACACCATTATACACACACATTCGGTAACCATTGTATTTTTTTTTGTATTCGTTCTTAAAATGAAGTTAGCTTAAAGAACATGTTCTAAAGTTGATAAAAATGTAAGGTATGGATGGAGCCTGGATCTCACGTCACAGGGAATCCTAGTGTGAGTTCCAGGAAACAAACTTATATAAATGTATCTTTTGTAATAATAAATTATTCTATTCTGTTCTATTCTATTCTATTCTATTCTATTCTATTCTATTCTATTCTATTCTATTCTATTCTATTCTATTCTATTCTATTCTATTCTATTCTATTCTATTAAATGGCATAAGTATGACTATTTAAAATAGGGTATTATACCGATTTTTGAAAAGTGTCTCAATTCGAGCTTCATTTTTCAAATGCAAAACCAGAGTGTTTTCTTACAATACGACCTTTCCCTGGACCACAAATCGCTCAATTGCCACTTCCCCTCGGCGGCATACGTAACCAAAAAAGTGAGAATACGAGACTGTACCAAAGATGATAAATGCTGCTTGATGCAGAGTTTTCGAAGTATAGACTTGTTATATCTATAGACGCTCTCAAAGTATAGATGCGCAGGGCTAACTCATCATAACGAACACATGTGCTTGCGGATAATGTATAATAGGTGGTCTTGCTATTCGACGGGTCGTGGAGCAAAACCGTAGGGGCCGGGCAGGGCCGAAACCTATTAGGGCCATGCGTTGACTTCCGATACGGAAACCCTTCATCCTGGAACGCAAACGGCAAGAACATAGGTATGGTTTTTGTCAGTAAAAGTCTGACACGCCCTTCCGCTTCGCCATTGAGCGAGAGAAGTTATTCGATGATAATTTCCCACCTTAGCAAAAGGTGCTAGTCTGATTAATATATCCAGAGTGTATTTTTTTACACCACCTGCTCGATAATGTCGTTTTATACGTCATACAAACCTCACTTAAAGCAAGTCATTCTATCCCTAGGGAGATAATGCAGTATGGCCGATCAAGGAGATTTGAATTTGCAACATCAAAAATCGTCAACATTGTGAATTAAAATGTACGAGTACATACAGTTGCCATCACGGATCTTGAACACTTGCGCAGAAGTCAAATATTCGGTCTCTTTAGTGGTGCAAAGTGCGAAGTGGGGGCGGGGAGTGTCAGTGATTAGCTGGCTGCGCCATCGCGACATAGACGTCACTCCTCATTCGTTCACTGCGTTGCTGCAAGTATCTAACAACGAAGACGATTGGCTCACCAATGTATGGAATGCGCAAAGCGATACCCACTCTGGCAATGTACGAGCATCGAACAAGTTAACTCGAAATTCAAACTGGCCACTAACAAAAAAAAAAAGAAATTAGAATAAAACGTGCTTGCTTACTGACAGGAGCGTTATATACTTATATTTCTCTAATTTAAGATTTCGTCGACCAAATTGTATTTTAATTATCTCACAGATGCGATGATGTAAAAAGTAAAGTATACAACATGGGGATAAAGCTGTCTTTGTTTTGGGCGGCTTGAATTCCACTTCACTCAGGTTTCTTCATTAACTCCCTCGCAATGCTCGGGAGTTAATTATATAGATCCCTTACTTACGTTCGGGATTAAAATCAGCAAGCTTCGTTTCATTCGGAATTCAACATGCCGCCCTCGACTTAAAGACACTGCTTTATCCCCTAGTCACATAATCTACTATTACCTATAGAAATGATTGTTCTCCATCTTAAAGTAGTAAGGGTAGGGAGGGCTGTCAAAATCTTACTTACGAAAACCCCATTTTTTGTGAGCTCTTAGGCCTCAGACAAACACGGTCGCATTCTCAACAATAATATTCAGAACGTACGTAAGCAGTAATTTTAGTCAAATCATCATAACAAACAAATGTTATACAATGAACAATCTCGCTGACACATCAGTTTATAAAGGTCGAGTGTAAAATTCACATTGTTTTCTGCTGTCCTACACGTTTTAGTAATGCAGAGTACTGCATTCTTTTCATACTGCATTGTCAGTAAATATGGACTTATGTCATATGGAGTTGATCCGCAAATCACGTGGTCATAAGCATAAAGCGCAATAGCCCGCCGGGCCGGCCTATATGAAAAGAATCATATCCGTTGCCGACATAGGCCGGCGGCCCGGCGGGCTCAGTGTGTATTGCGTTTATGGCGATCAGAACTGGTTCAGGCCATGGTCTGGAATGCTTTATCTTCGCCTATGAAGTAATAATGTGAGTAAAGGTGGTGGCTGCTACTATGAGGAAATGGACATGTTCACCGCCCCAGCCGCACTATAGGCGCGGGCTTGCGGACTACGAGCAATGGGTAGCACAACGTCCTGCCGTGCGATAAAAACCAAACTCGATTCAATGGCATATAAAGAACATAATGCGCCGTCGACGACTTGGGCTTGGTCCGGACGATTGACGAACATTGCTCGGAGTTCGCAAGCCACTTCTAAGTTCAGCTAGAAATCGGGGTCGGGATCCCGGTAACTGGGACGTGAGGAGCTCCGTTCTCTCACGCGTGCGATTTGCTAGCGTTACTGCTTCGCAGAAGGAGGCGACCGCCTGCCATTCCTCCTCGCTCCGGACCAATACCTGCACCAAGGCCCGGCGGTCTTTGCCACCGGTCACCCCACGCGGACATGGTGGTGCTCCGCCCAAGCGAGGCACATCTTCACCGAATGCTCCACCGTGTCCTCCAATGTGCTCCGCGGTCTACGCAATGGTAACACCCGGGCATTTCTGAAGCACAAACCAGGTGTAGGAACCTCCCGGACTTATCTTGCTCGGAGAGGACCTACGCTATGTGGAAGGTCGCCGTGGTATCTTTCCAGCTACTCCTCAAAGAAAGGACTTACCACCACAATTATGCCGTGCCTAGAGTATTTCATTATGAGTTCGGTGCGACTATGAAACAGGGTAGATAGTATGAAAAAATAAGACTAGTAAATCTTTTATGATCATTCATTTATTTTTAAAAACGCACACGCTACGTATAAATAAAATAATTTAACCAAACTAAATAAATAATTACTAAATCTTAATACCCATAAGGCTTATTGCCATGCACTGGCAATTGGTCATAGTGTGGTCCATTTAGCCCACAAGAAGCACAGCTGCCAGAAATAGTGACAATACCGTTACAAGGCACGTTGCCATTAAACGCCACTTTGCCAGTTAATGGCACATGGCCAGTTACAGATGTCATGCCAGAGACTGGCAACTCTCCATTGACATCTACTTTACCGTTACCAGATCCGCCATACGCTGGGTTTGACATGCCAGCACCGTTATGGAATTGACTTTGCTTGCCAGCACTGTTAAAAATTGGTTTTTGCATGCCAGCACCAGCAAAAGCTTGGTTGGGCGTGCCAGCAAATGCTTGGCCGTTTGACATACTTTGACCATATGGGCCATGAGCTTGTTTAGGTCCTATTAGTCCCTTGCCAGGTCCATTTATGACAGCGCCAAGTTGTGTTGTTCCTTGTAATGGTGTATTATTTGGTCCGTAATGGAGACCATTATTATTTGGTCCATATTGAAGTCCTTTATTCATCATTGTGGGTCCATTGACGTTGATACGTTGACTTAATGCATACTGAAAGGAATGAAAAATTATTATTAATGTAAACCAATATTATGGACCTGAAGAGTTTGTATTTTTGCTTGAACGCGCTAATCTCACGAAGTACTGGTTTCAATTGAAAAAATAAGTCATCACTTTGTCTTGGTATGGTCATGTAAAGAGGAGTTTAAAACGCATGTTACTTAAATAGCTATGAGCATACATGTGGATGGGTGGAGAAGGAGAGGGAGGCCAAAGAAAAGATGAGCAGATTGTGATATGAAAGAAAAAGAAGTTAGTAATAGCATGATAGACAGAATAGTAGAAAAAAACTTGTTGTGCCAACCCCAAGTAGACGAGACAAGGGCAGGAAGATGATGATGATGATAGCCCATTTATCGAGGAAGGCTAGAGAGTATTTATTTATTTATTTAATGATAGCAGAACCAACAGCTATGACAAATGGATAACAACAGTATAAGAAATATTGAGCCAATTACAGGTTCTCACGGGTGGAAACAGTTAAGTATGTAATAGAAAACTTACGATCACTAAAAGCACATATTTAGAAAAAGAACATAAATAAGAATAATTAGACATCCCTTAATTACAATCAGCACTTGAAAAAGTTCGCATTCGTATTTAAGTAACTTCACGTTGTGATTAATAATAGCAGCGAAGTAGTAACCAAACACGCAATTGCAACAGACAATTAGTTAAAAAAGTGAAAGACTTTTTTCAGAATACTCAAAGCAGACATCTTTTGTTATTCATTCATAAAATAACACAGTTTGTGGAATGAAATATATAGATAATAATATAATACTTTTCTAAAATAAAAAAAATAAGAACCAACCTGAATCAGGAAAATTTGCACAAAGCAGATGACAGAAGCGGAAAACATGATGTTATTAATCAACAGAATAATCTCTAATGATCACTACACGTTGTAAAAAATCCTTTTATAATGAAATTTATGAATTTTGAAATGCACTAAGTAATTCTGTGAAAAATCATGCAAGTAATCAGTGATTTTCTTAGTATATCGATAATTGTAGATCTTTTGATAACGATGCAAGATATTGATTGTAATCGGAGCGACATCTGTCGACTTGTGGAGGCAATGATGATTAATCTTTAGTTGATCTAAGTTTTCTAATGGTTGAATAGATGGCAGCACATAACAAGTATTTATACACCCTTATTTTAGTACATACCGACTTTCGGTACCTCGGGTCGCTCGTCCAAGTGGATGGTGAGGTGGACCGGGACGTAACACGTCGGATCAACGCAAGATGAAATGGCGACAGGTCACGGGAACCACTTGTGACCCACGGATGCCCCTCAAGTTGAAGGGTAAAATCTACAAGTCCGTGATAAGGCCTGTCATACTGTATGGATCAGAATGTAGGGCTGTGAAAAAGACGGATGAAAAAAGATTGCATGTAGCGGAGATGAGAATGTTAAGATGGATGTGTGGTGTGACGAGAATAGATAAAGTGAGAAATGAGTATGGGGAAGTTTAAAAGTGACGCCAGTGACTGAAAAGTTGAAAGGGAATCGTTTGTCTTGGTATGGTTATGTGAAAAGGAGGGATGAAACGCATGTTGCTAAAAAAGTTATGAGTTTACATGTGGATGGATGGAGGGGGGAAGAGGGAGGCCAAAAAAAAGATGGATGGATTGTGTGAGAAGCGATATGAAAGAAAAGGGAGTTAGTGATAGCGTGACGAGTGACAGGATAGAATGAAAGAAAAAAACGTGTTGCGCCGACCCCAAATAAAATGGGACTAGGGCAGGAAGATGATGATGATGATGATGATTTTAGTATATACAAAACCTGAATATAGTTTATTCAGAATCAGTTAGTGAATCAATTCCAATAATTTTTACACCATGTTATATTTTTCCCAAAAAAAAAAAGTTCACAAGTTGGCATCACCGACACTAAGTACAACATAGGTGACGGCAGATCATAGCAGGCATTAGGCCTCAGCGCACAGCTGAATGCAAAACAGGCCCTCAGGGCCCCAAGTCTGCTATTTTTATAAATTCGTCATTCCAACACGATCCAATTGTCATTTTGCTAAAAGTTTGTAATCTGCTAATTCATAATGATCGATCATTGGTCGGTCAATGGTCTTGTAATAAAATTGTGGTAGAATGATAATTTCGAGCATATTAAAACCAATAACTGCACAATAACGTTCTAATGGTAAAACACTGATCAAATAAACTGTCAAAGTTTTAGCAGATTACCGCAAACTTCAAATATTCATTTGTCAATATGACGAGATTACCATTCTATGTCACTTCTTTCAATGGAGTGTCAGTGGTTGACCATTGGAAAGTCATAATGACGCCATTATATTAGTAGATTACCAAACTTGTCAAAATCGACAATTATGACATCAATGATAGACCATTCTGACACTATTGTAATAGCAGACTTGAGGCCCAGTTATCTGGATGGCCCGGTGACTGTGTATTTTTGCCGACATAACAATTTATTGTAGTATTGACTTCTTCATCGAAACTTGCCAAGAAGACTTTTCCACCTCAAAAAATAAATAGCAAGGTAAATTTTTAAACAGTGTATTAGCACTCGGACCCCACAGCCACTTGATATTTTTCTATGTACTAACTTACATAAAAGTACGTATTAAGCAACAAAATGTGTCACATGATGTGACAGTACATGAACCCTTATCAACCATGTAATAATATCCATAATATTACAAAATTCTATTACTAAATACTAATGCAATTGAACAGTATAAATTCTTCGACATTAGAATCGGATATCATTCTCAACTTTGTGTTCTACAGAGAAACATACAAATCCAAGATGGCCGCCAAGTCTATCCTTGTTCTTTGTGCTTCAGCTTGCTTTGTCAAGGTAAGTTGTTATTACGTGAAAAAGAAAAAGCAAAGTTTACTCACCGTCTGTGTAGCTTTTATGTTGGGGTTAGCTCAGTTAGCAGGGTGATTCCCGGCCACCGTGGGCCCGGGCTAGCGGAAGGGGCCTCCCGAAGATTTTATCGAGCCGTCGGAGAGCCTCCCTCCTGGACACGAGTTGCCATGGCCAACCTGGAAAACTCAAAACAGACTCCGCACCCAGGTTGGGCGCAGCAGACAATCTCCACAGGTGGGGGTTCTCGGATGGTTCCGATCTTCAGTGTTTGTGCGGCGTCTCTCCGCAGACCATGTCCCAACTACCGTCCTGCATCACGTGCCCTGTTACCTGCTCACGTAGGGAACTAATGACAGCATCAGCGGACGGCATTGCCGTGGCCGAATTCTGGCCAGGCAAGGAATTTAACTAACTTTGCCATTGATACGCTAAGAAAGAGAAGAAGCGAAAGGGGAGTAAAAGCTAGCTCGCCAACCGGCCGTTCGGTAAGGACCAAGGACGAGTCAAAATTGTTCCACATGAGACTCAAAATGTCAGCAAAATTAACAGGGCCCATAAAGGCCAATTATTTCTAGGATTGCGGGACTGTTTAAAAGAGTTACCGGGGCCTTGAAACGCAAAGGGCGAATCAAGGAAGACATATCGGTTTTAGTCAGTAAAGGCTTGATACTCTCTTTTGCTCCACCCAGAGCGGGTGAAGATATTTGATGACAAAAAAATGGGTGGCTTTTATCATTATGCAGCAGAATGCCAATATCTTATATGTAGTAGCTGCCTCTTGGATTGCTGATGATCGCATTTTCAGACTTCTTATAATGCGTTCTGTCAAAATACAACATCTACCAATCGGTATAGTTATAAAAAGGATCCATCAAATATTTTATGGTTATAATTGGTAGTTTCTAGTTGATCTACTCACCTTCTATCAGCAAAACCTATCACTAACCTAAATTCCCTTTTCAATTCACAGATCATCTCAGCCCAGCAGTGCCTTGGTGCCGTCAACAACATCGCTGCTTCTGCTCTTGCAGCCGAAGAGTTGCTTGCTAGTAACGCACCCTGCGGAGCACCCTTCCCTGGACAAGGACTTGGTTATGGCTACGCTGCAAACGCCATCGCCCCAACCAGCGGCGGTGGTTTCGTAGTCCAAAGTATCTCACCCATAGCTCCTACTGGAATCACTGTCATGTCTGAAAATGCCTTTGAAGGAGCTGTAGCTGTCAATGGAAACTTACCTTTCTTAGCAGCTATTTCTTTGGATGGTGCTTTACCAACTGCTGGCGCTGGTGGTATCAACTATGGATGCGGAAATGGCGCTGTAGGCATTGTCAGCGAAGGTGTAACCCCTGGTGCGGCCTCTGCTGCCTACCCAGCTGGTATGAGCTATACTAGTGGCCTGGCTGGTGGTATGGGCTATGGAGCTGGCCTGGGCAGCGGACTGGGTTACAGTGGACGCCCTGGACTTGGTCTAGGATGTGGTGCTGCTCACTAAGTAGTGTTGTTGTTAATTGTTGGTTGTGTATAAATAAATGTTATTATTTGTAGAACGTATAATTGTATTTTTATTTTGGTAACTTTCTTTTTGGCCTTGAGGTTTGTCAGCGAGCCATGGAGTGCAGTATCTTGGAGATTCGAATTTCCAACCGCGTAGGAACACGATACTGCAAACCACACCTACCATGGTGTTGTCTCTCTTAACTCAAAGGTTGAGAGAGAATGCCTTATTGCATTAAGTTCGCCTATGTACCACTACTGAAGTATTGAAGATGATGTTGATGTAACCTGAAAAGCTGCTATCTGCTCTAAAGCGGAATTGTGATTAACGTCGTGACGTTAACGTCGCAAGTTTCTACATTATTATTATTATGCAGCTTACTAGCTTAGTTGGCCTTATAATGTTCCCACTGCTGGGATCCAGGCCTCCTCTCTCTAGGAGAGGGAATGGGCCGTAATCCACCACGCGGGCCCAGTGCGAGTTGGTGGATGTCACATGTCTTCGAATTTTTGGTTCTATCACATGCCGGTTTCCTCACGGTGTTTTCCTTCACCGTTTTGAGAGCAGTAGTGATGAAATAAATTACACAAAGTAATGCACCTGACTGGGTTTGAACCCGTGACATACAACTCGTAAGTCGGGGCCGTTACGATTCGGCCACCACTGCTCATTGTTATGTACTAGAATATAATGCAAAAGTGAGTTGACATTTATTTGTTCAATATTATTAATAACAGTTAGATAAGAGAATCCTATACTACCAAGAATCTACAGATTATTGAAAATATATATCTATTTAAGTCCAATGTTTTCAATACAACAAGTAAATCCTTTAACGCAGACAGTGTCTTTTATTTTTTATTTTTATTTTATTATTAAGGCTCACCAACAATTTGTTTACAATATTCTCCCATTGAACATGCAGAAGATTGTACAGTGCATACAAACCAATTACAGGCGTGCACAACATCCACAAGAAGAGATTCAACATTCATGCGTACCTAAATTCTTACTATTTTTAAATTTAAAAATTAGATGTAATTAAAATTTTAGGAAAGAACAATAATAAAGAAATAATATCAAGTCAAGAGCTAACTCGCCACTCGTTCGTGCGCTTTCTGTGCTTAATGCTCTTCTGACTCTAACACCAGATTGTGACTTGTTTGCTGGGAGATGGATAGATATGTGTCGTGAATGTCTGAGGTTTTGTGAGAGGATGGATGAAAAATAAGTAAACGTTGTCTTATTTGGTTTTGTGGGATATTTTATATTAGTGGTAATGTATATGTTTTCTTCATTTTTTTTATTTTCTTCTTTTTTTCTTGTTTCTGTACAACGCATTAGTTTAGTTATACTGTAATGTTGTATAAGTAAGTTGTAAATAAATAAGTAAAGGAATATATTATTATGAAATTGTTCGAAGCACAGGAACAATTTTGACTTTGACGTTGTTCAATGTTCGAAGCACAGGAGCCGTTTCGCCGTTGCAAACACAACCTGGGCCTCAAGTCTGCTATTACAATAGTGTCAGAATGATCTATCATTGATTTCATAATTGTTGATTTTGAGAAGTTTTGGTAATCTACATAATGGCGTCATTTTGACATTCCGATGGTCAACCACTGACCCTCCATTGAAAAAAAAGGCATAGATTGGTAATCTCGTAGGTACATAATGACAAATGAACATCTGACGTATGCGGTAATCTGCAAAATTTTTTACAGTTCCTTTGATCGGTGATCTACCATTACGACGTCATTGCGCAATTAGTGCTTTTAATAAGCTCGATATTGTCATTCTACCACAATTCTATTACAAGACCGTTGACCGATCAATGATCGATCATTATGAATTAGCAGATTACAAACTTTGATTGATCGTGTTGGAATGACGAATTTATAAAAATAGCAGACTTGGGGACCTATCAAAGTGGGGAATTATAGACCCATCCGATACCCAGTGCGAGTGCGGTGCTCCTGACTAGACGATGGCACACTTATTGGAGTGTCCAAAATGTCCTTAGACCTGCACTTTGGAGAACCTAAAAATCGCCACTGACGCCGCTATAAACGCGGCAACCTACTGGGCCTTTTCTGGACGCTCTGAAGTAGTGATGTGCCGTCGCCGGCAATATTGCCCGAAGTATGAATATTGGTGGAATTTTTTTTTTTTTACAACTATCACACAACGCTGTCTAGTCCCAAGCTAAGCAGAGCTTGTGTTATGGGTACTAGACAACTGATAAACATACTTATATATTTCTAAATAAATACATATTATAGATAAATTACACCCAGACACAGAACAAATGATTATGTTCATCACACAAACATTTGTCCTGGGTGGGAATCGAACCCACGACCTCCAGCATAGCAGTCAGGGTCACTAACCACTAGACCAACAGGCCAGTCGAATTATTGAACATATTGCCAGCAATATTCCCATATTGCCGGCGGCAACGACACATCTCTACTCTGGAGAGGCGCTTCAAATAGGTACAAAAAATTAGCTGTCAAACATATAGAACAGTGCTGAAATAAAGTTTAAAAATAAAATCATTAAAAAGGTTTTGATTTGTCTCGACATAGTTTCACAATAAAGAGGTGGCCCAAGATACTGGCTATTTTTGTATGAGAACTAGAGTGCGTCTACTGAAAGCGTAACCTGGAGTTTTTTTTTTAAATTAAATTGGCAACATTGTTTTGCCGAAAAAAATCACGTCAAAGTCTATGGTCGCAATTGTCAGTTTTGGAAACAGATATTTATTTTTCAAGAATAATTGCTTAATTATGGGAAAAACAATAAACAGTAACGTGCGAAAACTGCTACACACTATGGTTAATAAGTTCAAACAAAAACAAGAAAAGAAAGAAGGTGTTTTCAATGAAAACCAACAATGTTTACATACGATTTCAGAATTTTTAAGTTAGTATGACGTTATAATCTTGATCCTTGTCGACTAATATTATTAGATAAGTAGTTATATTAAGGATATAATGATAATTTTTTTTTCTTATATTTTTAGATAATCTGACATATTGCGAATTTCATAATGGACAAAAACATCAAACAAAGAAGGCTTTTGGTGAATCGACTTAATCAAAAACACATGCTAGTGAGTGGTAGAATGCGTTCAAAAGCAGTTGAGATGTAATGAAAGATTTGCCTCACTTTGTCTGATAGAGCATCAAAATCTTCAACTGAAGTTAAAATTGCGAAAGTGAAGGAAACAGTGACTGAAATCCTAGTTCAAGTTTGAGAGCTGTTGAACTTTTTGTGTCTCACGAGTCGATCCATATCATTTGAAACAATCATTGGAGTATAAAACATGTTCCCACTTGACTAATCCCAAAAGATCTGAATTTTCTCTATGCTAAAACGAATCGATTAAAACCCAACAACCTTGAAATACACTAGTGTTGGCGAGACGCGATGAAGTTGAAATCATGTTGACCATTTTATTTGACTATCGCGGTGTTGTGCACTTGGTATTCTTGTCAGAAGGCCAAATGGTAAATAAAGAATATTATTTGAATATTATATAGCGCCATTTTTTTTCCGATTTGAAAAATCATCCTATGACAACCCCCGCTCTTGGGCGGAGCGGGAGATAGTGTCAGACTCTTACTGAATAAAAAACCCATCCCGTTCATTCAAGCCTTCATACCGGGGCTCGAGCGCCCTTTCGGATAACCCTGGCCCCAGTAGGCTTCGACCAGGCTGGGCCCCTGCTGTTGGTGACAACTCCTTGAGGCGCGCGGGAACAGTGCGCGCCGTTGACGACTTGGTTTGGTCCGGACAGCGAGCTACCCATTGCTCACTGTCCGCAAGCCCGTGCCTACCGTGGCCGGAAATCGGGATCAGTATCCCGGCGCTGGCAGCGGCGGCGATAACGCCGTTGCCTGATGCGTTCGGCCTCCTCCTTTGCGAGCATTACTGCTTCGCAGAAGTCGGCGACCGCCTGCCACTCCTCCTCGCTCTGAACCATGGCCTCAACCAATGCTCGGAGCGAGAGGTCTCCGCCGCCGATCGCCCTCACGAGGGCACAGCGATGATCCGCCCAAGCGGAGCACACCTGGACTGTATGCTCCACCGTGTCCTCCGGGCATTCCGCACAGTGGCGACACCCGGGCGTCACTTCCGCATGAATCCGGTGTAGGTACCTCCCGAACGAACCATTTCCGGTGAGGACCTGCGTCATGCGGAAGGTAAGAACGCCGTGAGGTCTTTCCAGCCACGCCATATAGCGACATTTGAGAGATCAGATAAAATAAAATAATTTGGGATAATAACTAACATTTTGTGTGTTATTGACCTTTACCATACACCCACCAAATAATTAAGTCTACACACATGTTTTTGACTAGGATTAAATATTATACAATTGTCATAAATACAAAAAATACTCTTGTATCAAAACTTTTTTCTCCTACTATTTCAATAATACCACATTCAAAATTTTTGGTTGTAACCTCCTTTTCTCAGGTCACGCTTTCATTAGACGGACTCTAAATGAAAACAATTTGACAAAATAGAAAAAAAAAACAAAGAAAAAAATGAAACTTAATGGCGTCTCAAAATTGTTTTAAACGAAAAAGGCCAGTAGTCGGGTCCTAATAGAACCAGCGCAAGAAGGTTGTTTACAAATGTACAGTAATATTATATTCACCAAAAATCAATTATATTAACAAAGTAAGTGTGGCCCCTATGGCCACTGTTTTCCACGCACATGATTCATGCGGTGGATGCAAGACGCACAGGATCGGTCGTTGTGGAGACGCTTCTAATATAGAGTAAAGACGATCATTTTAAGTAGATAGATCGCACCACACAATTACATCCGCGTGGTTTTCAACACGCGACTCAAGAAGATGTCAGCAACCGTAGGGGCCCAGCAGGGTCAAAGCGTACTAGGGCCATGGGTGATGCGAAAGAGATCCCTGGGTCCCTGGCACAATAATAAAGTCTGACACTATCTCCCGCTTCGACCAGGAGTGGGAGATATCGTTACATGATTTTCCCACCTAAAAAAAAAATGGTATGGTAGTACCTATCTTCCTAACTGAAACTTAGGTCCTGATGCGTTGCGAGCTTGCGGGCGGCAAGCAGTAGGTAGCTCACCATCTGACAGTTCGGTAACTGTTCGAACCGAGCCGAAGTCCTCGACGACGCGTAGTGTTCCACACGTGCCTCAAGGAGATGTCATCAAAATCGTAGGGGCCTAGCGGGGTCGAAGCCTACAGGGGCCATGTGTTTGCTTTTGAAAGGTAAAACCAGCCCTGGAACGCGATGCAAAGAAAGAACAAAGGAGTGAGTTTTGGTCATTAAAAGTCCGACACGCCCTCCCGCTCCGCCCAAGGACAGGAGATGCCATTACATGATTTTCCAGCTAAAAAAGTCATAATGAGTCACATGACAAGTCACGTGTCATATTACATGTACCTATTTATATTTCTACGTGACCTCTATGCTGTTGCATAAAATGTAAAGCAGAAAGTAATGACATCATTACGTTTCGTTTTATTTAGGAAATTATGTGACGAGAATAATTGTCAGACATTTAAGTGATAAATGTTATTTATTTTGCAAATACGTTTTTTGAAAAACACTTTTACACGTCAATTTTTTCGTCAGTTTAATTAGATGAGGCCGGTGTTTCCTAGCTTACTACCCTGAGAAGAAACACGGAAACAAAGTCAGAGGTCAAAATCTCTTTTCAAAGTCCATACAGCAAATATATAATGGTCAAATCATATGAGAACCGTACAGATTAGTGTCTGAGATGGTCTTCTGAGGAAATAACCACACAGATTTGAGAAGACCTGTCCAGTCAGTGCAAGCATTTGTCAATATTCGTGTAGCTCAACTTTTATAGACTAACATCTACTTGTGTTCCTTCAGTAGCCACTTACGTTCCAGGGTCGCGGTAACACTTTCGAACACTCCGCAGCCATGGCAGGCATCGCCCCTAGTGAGGCTCTTCAATTTTGCTGACAGTTCTTTCAGCGTACGGTTGCCATCACGGATCTTGAACACTTGCGCAGAAGTCAAATATTCGGTCTCTTTAATGGTGCGAAGTGCGACGCGGGGGCGGGGAGTGTCAGTGATTGGCTGGCTGTGTTTTTTAAACCTATTTGCAAAATAAATATCATTTATCATTTAGTATTTCCTACGAATAAAAAAAAAAACTTTAGAGTCTGTCTAAAAAGTCAAACGACTTAGGTAATTAATAAGGCAAAATGAAATCTGATGTAGTCAACACTGGTTCAATAATCTAAGTTTCCTTAAGAGATCTTGATCATTGTTTACTAATAAAAGAACCTTATAAAAAGTATCGAATATAAATATTTTTAAATAGGTAACTAAATATTATACAAAATTCCCAAGTCGTTCGACTTTTTAGACAGACTTATACCTCTTTAATTTAAGTGTCATTAAACCATTTACACTTAAATTAAATACCCTTTTTAATTTATTTTATTTCAATTTAATTGTGGGACAATAACAGCTAAGATTTACATATTGTAAAAAAAACAGTGCAAAATAGTTTATAATATTACAGCTCACTGCGTTATTCACATATTGACGCATAAGATTTATCAAGAAGTCAGTCAAAAAATTATGCTAATTGCACATTTTAAAGTGGATCTAGATCTCTATGGAGAAGGTTGTGCAAGACAACTCCATTGCCATCATTTTCAAAACACCTTACCGTAATTTTCAAACGTCGATAAAAAAGATGCTTTCAGTCATTAAGTCTCTACCTAATTAAATAAGTAATTATAACTTAAATTAAAGTAACAAAGTTCTCTGAAATCCTACATTTCTTATTATGTAAATAATAAAAAGTTATCACACCACGCACAATTGCGCAATTATTAACACGTACTTATAGATTAAACCTAATGAAATAATTTGTATAAAAAGTACAGACATTTTTCAAAAAACATCATTCGACTTAGTTGATCAGTACAATACTACAATAATTAAAAAAAAAAACAATATGGCCGCCAAAATTGTGCTTTTCTTCGCTTCCGCGCTTCTTGTTAAGGTGAGTGTGATATTATACTTTTGAATAATTAAGCTCGCAGAACAGATGGCCGTTGGGGCCGAAAGATTCTGGGATGACAATTACGTACCGGAAGACGTAGCGTTGGAAGGCCTGCTACAAGGTGGACCAATGACTTGGTAAGGGTTGCGGGTATCCGATGGATGCGAGACGCACAGGATCATTCATTGTGTTGACACTTGGGGGAGGCCTATGTCCAACAGTGGACGTCTTTCGGCTGAAATGATGATGATGTCGATGATGAATTAAGACCAATTGTTTTTAAATTACTGAATCTTTTCTATCGTTTCTCAAATACATTGGGGAATATTTAATGCAACCGAAACCTAAATAACAAAATACCAGGAGCCTAAGTCTGCTATTTTTATGAATTCGTCATTCCAACACGATTCCACTGACATTTTGCTAAAAGTTTGTAATCTACTAATTCATAATGATCGATCATTGATCGGTCAATGGTCTTGTAATAGAATTGTGGTAGAATGACAATATCGAGCTTATTAAAAGCACTAATTGCGCCACTGATCACTGTCGTCAATCAAAGGAACTGTCAAATTTTTTGCAGATTACCGCATACGTTTTGTATTCATTTGTCACGATGTACGAGATTACCATTCTATGCCATTTCTTTCAATGGAGTGTCAGTAGTTGACCATCGGAAAGTCATAATGACGCCATTATATTAGTAGATTAGCAAAACTTGTCAAAATCAACAATTATGAAATCAATGATAGACCATTCTGACACTATTGCAATAGCAGACTTGGAAGGCTTGAAGGAACGGGATGGGTTTTGTAAGAGTCTGACACTATCTCCCGCTCCGCCCAAAAGCGGGGGTTGTCATAAGATGATTTTTCCCATCGAATAAAAAAAAAAGGTCCTAAACTTTAAAAGGAGCAACTGCCTATCAAATCTTCGCAATAGAAGATCCAAGTCAATTCAAAAATAGACCCATCCGACACCCAGTGCGATTGCGGTGCTCCTGACCAGACGATGACCCACTGCACCATGACCACCTGCACTTTGGAGGGCCTAAAGCCTAACGTGGTAACCTACAGGGCCCAAAAACTTTGAGTTAAAAGAAAACAATCGATTCGAGAAGGAGAATTCAAAAATGTTAACCCTTGATTGTACTTCTTTTCAGACCATCTCAAGCCAAGCCATCGGCGCTTGCAACAGCATTGCCGGAGCAACTCTAGCGGCCGAAGAACTGGCTTTAGCTGGCAACGCTCTCGCTCACGGCTCCAACCTAGCAGGACGTGGCTTGGCAGCAGGACCTTGGAGCAACAGCTACGGTCTGGCTGCTAACTCCTTCGTACCTTCAAGCGGTGGTGGTTTCATCGTCCAAAGCATCTCCCCCATCGCCCCCACTGGTATCACCGTCTTCTCTGAGAACGCTATGGAGGGTGCGCTCGCTGTGAACGGAGAGCTGCCATTCTTGAGTGCTGTGGCTTTGGATGGAGCTCTGCCGTCTGCTGGCGCTGGTGGCATCAACTATGGCTGCGGAAGCGGTGCTGTTGGCATCGTGAGCGAAGGTATTGCTCCTGCTGCTGGTACCGCTCCTGCCAGAGTTGGTTATGGCGCTGTTCAAGCTGGTCTTGGCACCCCAGGTCTGGCCTTCAACGGTCGTCCTTCTGCCGGCTGTGGGTTGTACTAGATTTAAGAAATTGTTGTAGAGTTGTTTTCATTTAAGTGTTTGTAATTATATGGGAATTAATATTTTAGAATTGAATGTGTTTTGTTTCCTCTAAAATTCTGAACAGATGCATTTCCATAGGGTGAATCCTCCCCTTCCTACCCTCCCTGCTTTACCTTTAAGTTAAGAGTGGACAGGTTACTCTAGGCAAGCGTGCCTTATCGTCGATTATATCATCGCTTACAGTCAGATGAGTAAGTGGTCAAGCATGAACCTATCAACAGTAAAAAAAATCTAGGGACCCCATGATTGTGGTTATGATTTTGTAAGATGAAGCGTAAGTTAACATTATCATTTTCTATATGTTCTTGATAACTGTTAATTTCAGTGTGCTTAAGTATAACTCTATACTCAAACACTATGGTTGAACATACATAGGACCTATAAGATAGCTTTCCCTTAAATGGGCTTACCACATGTACGAGATTCAGCACAGTTTTGCCTGCTAGGCTGGTTTGTAGACGGTACACCAATGTGTGTTGTTCAATGTGCAAACCGTTCTGCGCAGGCAAAACTGTGGTGAAGCTTATGTGTGTTGTAAGCCCATAATATAGGGACAGTATCTTATAGCAAGTTATCTTTCTGTCAAGATTCTTTAAAAATATATCCACCTCAGGTCTTTTATGCAGCATGGGTAGGATAACAGCTGGACAAAAATATGCATCTTTGAAATGAAAGAAAAGGATAAGTAATAAAAGGAAAAGGAAAAAAAAAAGACAAAGGGAAAAGGTTAATTATATAAATCCTTCACTGACGTTCGGGATTAAAATTAGCAACCTTCGTTTCTTTCGGAATTCAACATGCCACCCGCGACTTAAAGACACTGCTTTATCCCCTAGTCACACAATCTACTATTAATGCATATGGGTGGGATGTCCACTATGTACCGGCAGCGACGCCGCATCGCCGTACTTTTGATTGTCTATAATGATTTATGTCCATATTATGTCAATCGGAGAGAGTACAGCAATTGCTACAGGATGGTGTGGGTGACAGCTGTCAAATTCATACTTACAATGTAGCTACATAATTATCCTTATCTTTCATTCTATAGAAACCTGAGTGAAGTGAAGAATTCAAGCCGCTTAAGACAAAGACAGCTTTATCTCTGTATTGGATACTCTACTTTTTACACCATCTGTGAGATAATTAAAAGACAATTGATTATTTACAAGTTAATCTTAACGATCTCTCAACATTTTTTGAGATTCGAAACAAACAAAATTCACTTCTCTAAGATTCTATAGTTACAATTTTCTATTTCATTACATTTATTTTTTTTAGAAAGTCGTCATTAAACCGCGTATTATTCTGTTTATTTTTTTTAGTGCCCAGTTTGAATTTCGAATGAACTCGTTCGATACACGTACATTTTATAATGTTGACCACAGAGATGTTGACGATTTTTGATGTTCCAAATTCAAATCTCATTATTCCCTAGGGATCGGCCATTCTGCTTTATCTCCCTAGGGATAGAATTACTTGCTCTCGTGGTTGGATGACATATAATAGGACATTGTCGAGCAGATGGTGTAAAAACATTTTATACGTACAGCTAAGAAGTGGAATTACCTGACGGAGTCTGTGTTTCCTGATAGCTATAACCTAGGTGTCTTTAAATACAGAGTGCACTATAAATATAAACTGTTATTCAATTCAACAAATAATAACAATTGCTTTTTTTGGGTGGAATATCATCCAATAACTTTTTACGCTCTCGGGACAAAATATTATTATATAACGAGACGTGATTGTTTATCGAATAAAAAAAAATAGGACAAACATTCACAAAAATAAGTGTACAATGACCGGTCTTATCTCCTATTGCATTTTTTTACAATCTTTAGATGGACTGAATTAACCTCTCTAACGCCAGGGGGTTTTTATTATTGCCCAGCACTGGGTTGCGGTAGTCGCTGACGCCATTTCACCATAAGATCCCGCCGGAACTCTGTCTACCATGCCGAGACCTATCGAGGCAGCGGACTTTCGCCCCGACGTTGCATCTCCACGCGCAAATCATGCATGCGTACAAGGACTGTTGCCTCCAGATCCCATGGTGGCAGGCCAGCAAAGAGGCTTGCGGCTTCGCGGGAAACGGTGCGGTATCCCCGCACCATTTTTTTTTTTCGGTGGGTACAAATCATCCAAATGACATCCCCCGCCCTTGGGCGGAGCGAGAGATAGTGTCAGACTCTTACTGACTAAAAAACCCGTTCCTTCTTGCCTTTCATAATGGGGCCAAGCTACTTTTTCTTACAATTTAAGCTAACCCTGGCCCCAATAGGCTTCGGCCCTTGCTGTTGCTGACAACTCCTTGAGGCGGGCGGGAACAGTACGCGCCGTCGATGACTTGGACTCGGTCCGGACAGTTACCAGTGGGTCGGACAGGGAACTACCCATTGCTTACCGTCCGCGAGCCCGCGCTTACGGTGGCCGATCCCCGCACCATCCGTATTGCCATGACCATCTAACATACGTTCAGCTGGGCTTTCAGTTGCTGATGCAGCGACGGCGGTGGCATGCTCCACGAAGTTCCACCAGCTGTCGAGAAC
Organism: Mythimna ferrago; assembly: GCA_910589285.2. Classification (NCBI taxonomy): domain Eukaryota; kingdom Metazoa; phylum Arthropoda; class Insecta; order Lepidoptera; family Noctuidae; genus Mythimna; species Mythimna ferrago. The sequence goes on from OU342703.1 coordinate 11,535,400, forward strand.
GAGTCTCAGGTACTTCATCGTCGACCCGACGCCGATGTGAACTCCTCCTACCGTTAATTGGGAACCCAGTGGTGGTGCAATCCGAGAGCCGTGGAAGCACATAGCCTCGGACTTGTGCAGCGCTACTTCAAGTCCCAACTGCTGGATCTTGTCAACAACTATCGCAACCCCGAGTGCCGCTCCCTGCGCTAGAACCAGCGTGTCGTTTGAGTAGCAAACCACGCTGACCCCGTCAGGGAAGTCACCGCGCAGCACGTAGTCGTACCCGATGTTCCACTAGGATGGTCCTGGTATCTGCGGAACACGGCACGACCTCTCTCGGCGTTTCCACTCTCCCTGGTGACTGGGGTAGACTATGTACCTGTCCGACAGGTAGGTCTTGACCACTTGGCATAGGTAGTCGGGCACCCGGTGGCACCCGAATTCGCCCTCCGGATCGTACTCCAGGGCAAGGAATTAAAGGCGTTGGCAATGTCCAAGGACACTGCCACTACACACCTGCCCTGGGAAACCACATCCCCCGTCGAAAGTCCTCTGGGTCATAGCGGGCCTGCTGTGCCCCTACGGTTTGCTGACATCTTTTTGAGGAGTGCGTGGAACACTACTCGCTGGAGACGACTTGGGCTTGCTTCAGACGATTACTGGTACGCAAGCCCGCGCCTACCAAGACTGGTAGTCAGGGTTAGAGCCAAGTACGTAGTCCTATAAGTGGACATTGAAAAGGGCTATGCCCGGAGTTTTCTTGTGTGATCGAATCAGGAATGAGGATATCCGCAAAAGAGCCAAGGTTACCAAACTTAAGTGGCAATGGGCAGGGCACATTGCTCGCAGAACAGATGGCCATTGGGGCCGAAAGGTTCTGGAATGGCGACTGCGTAACAAAAGACGTAACATTGGAAGGCCTCCTACAAGGTGGACCGATTATCGGTTATCAGGTCGGTAGGGATTGCGGGAATCAATGATGCGAGACGCACAGGACCGGTCATTATGGCGACAATTGGGGAGGCCTATGTCCAACAGTGGACGTATTTCGACTGAATGATGATGATTAATAATATTATCATATTTCAAAATGACGCAACATTTAAAAGACTTAGACAGATAACTATACATATTTTTATCTAAGTTCGTGATATTTAACTCATTTTAAAATCAATCAAAGACACACTCACTATCTACTTAATACATTATCTCTTAACATCAATATATATTAAGAAATACTCCTAGTATATAAACAGAAAGGCTGAGCTGTATGATTCATTACAGTTATTTTCATTTTACCATCATGACTTCTTACATTGCTATTATATCAGTATTCTGTTTAATCCAGGTAAGTTATATTTCAAATAATTTATCATTAGCCATTTCAGAAGAAAGACGTCCACTGTTGGACGTTGGCCTCCCCCAAGTGTCGCCATAATGACTGGTCCTGTGCGGCTCGCATCCCTCGGATTCCCGGGACTCTCACCAGGTCATCGGCCCACCTTGTGGGAGGCTTTCCAACGCTTCGTCTTTCGGTATGTGTACGCCACTCCAGAACCTTTCATCCCCATCTACCATCAGTTCTACGAGCTCAAAAATTCTTTCACCAGTTTCCTTGCGTGATCGAATCAGAAATGAAGATATCCGCAGGAGAACTAAGATTGCCGACATAGCACAAAGAATCACCAAACTTAAGTGGCAATGGTTAGGGCACATTGCTCAAACAGATCAACAGATGGCCGTTGGAGCTGAAAGGTTCTGGAGTGGCGATCTAGTATCGGAAGACGCAGCGTTGGAAAGCCTCCTACAAGGTGGATCGATGACCTGGTGAAGGTTACGAAAATCCGATGGGTGCGAGAGGATCGTTCGTTGTGGCAACACTTGGGGGAGGCCTATGTCTAGCAGTGGACGTATATCGTCTAAAATGATGAACAGTTTCGTGGTTTTTCATTAATGATTGACTTAGGCTATATATTTTCTACTTTCACGTAAGCAAAGCCGCTGGTAAAAGTGAGTCTTATAAAAAATCACCATCATCTTCCTGCCCCTGTTCCATAACCATGTTACTTGGGGTGTCGGTGCAATATGTTTTCATCTCCCATTCAGTCCTGTTAATCGTCAAGAGATTCGAAGATAGCGTCTTTGAATCTCAATTCTTTCACAACCTCATACAATCATCTAAGTCTAAGTCAGATTTTCCAGTAATTATTTAATATAAAACATTTTTTATATCTAGTTAACTTGACATAATATTTGACAATCCAAATAAAAAACTTTGCATATGTTAGTTAAATATATAAAAAACGACCAATCATTTGAATACGACTGATTTTTTTCCTTTTTTTTTAACTTAACTATTTTTTTTTGCAGAATGCATTTGGTCAAAGTATCGGCTTTGGTAATGGATTCCCTTCAAATGGACTTGGACTAAGCAATGGTTTGGGACCCAATGGGCAACTAGGAAACGGACTTGGGTTAAATGGACTTGCCCCAAACGGTCTAGGTCCTAACTTCAGTGTTAACAATTTTGCGGCAAACAACTTTGCAGCCAAAAACTTTGCTGCTGGAAACTTGGCTGCAGGCAATTGTGGCGGCAACAACATGGCCAACGCCAACTTTGCCGCAAATAACATGGCTAACGCCAACTTTGCCGCAAATAACATGGCTAACGCCAACTTTGCCGCAAACAACTTTGCTGCTGCTAATTTCGCTGGAACTAACATGGCCAATTATCCACTAAACAACAACATGGCATTCAACAATAATTTAGCTGCCAACAATGCCATAAATAATGGCTTGCAGAACACTGGCAATGTTGGCTATGGTGATGTGTCAGTAATCGGCGAATTGCCAGTGGGTGGCAACACGGCTGTGGCTGGCAACGTGCCAGTCATAGGCTATGTGACCTTTGAAGGTACTGTACCAGCCGGAGGTTTAGTTAGTGTTGCCAGTAACAATAACTGTGGTTGCAACCAACAATAATAGATTATGTTAAAATGCCGTTCGAGTCATTATTTCAAGTTGTGCATTTATTTAGTTGTAAAATAAATGGTTGTTATTTATTAATTTATTCATGATTTATTTTATTTACCTTTATGATTTACTATGTAGCAGTGATGGCTCAGTAATAAAGTCATACATTCGAACCCAAGCAGGCGCTTCACTTTCTGTATTTTATTTCATCACCACTACTCTTAAAAAGCGGTGAAGGAAAACATCTTAAGGAAACTGCTAAAACCAAAAAGTCGAAGACATGTAACATCCACCAATCCACACTGGGCCGCTCGACACATTCAGTCACCTAGAGAAGAGGCCTTAAGGTTATAGCACATTTAAACGACTCTGCTCCAACACTGCCCTAAACTAAGACGACTGCTCGCAGTCCATGCGGCGACAGCTAACAGGCACCCAGCAGTCCACGCGGCGACAGCTAGCAGACAGCCAGCTGTCCACCCGCCAACCGCTCTCGTGTAGATACTGACCGACCGAGTGGCGACGGCGGCGGCGCGGTGACTGCTAGCAGTGAGCGCGCGGACACCGCGCCGACCGCTCGTCTACAACGTGCAGCCAGCGAGGCGTCAACTACCTACCGAGCAGTCTGACGGCGGTAAGCTCGCTGAAAGCGAGCTGTCTGCTAATTTATGATGCCAATGTAAAATGTATCTAAGGAGCAATACTTAAAGCCCATATTTGAATGACACTCTTTTTGCCGGGTGGAAGCAGAGTCGTGTAAGTGTGCTATGATCTTTAGACGTAACAGTGGGAACATTATAAAGCTGATTTAATTTATGCTTATTATGTATTATTGCAGTATTTTAAGTGCAACTGTACATAATAAGCGTTTTAAATTATTACTGCACTTCTGTACAGTCATAATTTTATTTATGCTTACGTTTTACATTCTTGAATGTTTACTACTGCTACTAAGTTATACTTCCACGTACCGGGAGACGCGGCGTTGGAAGGACCTGGATTGCGGGAATCCGATGGATTCAAGATGCACAAGACGGGTTCCTGTGATACTTGGGGGAGGTTAATGTCCATCATCTTTCGTCTGAAATGATGACTTCTGCTACTACTTATTTACTTTTCCAGAAATTATAAGCTGTCGCTAAAGATTTTGTCGCTATTTTTTTTATTTTTGATAGGCTTGCGTTTGACCACCATCTCACCTGATGGTAAGCGTTGATGTGGTCGGCGATGGAGCACGCTTGCCTAGAAGTAACCTATTCACTCTTGACTCAAAGCCCGCTATCAGGAAACACAGACTCCGGCAGGGAATTCCACTCCTATTTATTGAATGCTAAAGTGGATAGATTTTTAATAAACTAGTGCGCCTCACCATCAATGATTACATCACTAATGATGATGATTAATTCGCTTTTAGCGATAAGACCGCCCATTGTGACACCCTATTAATTTTAAGTTCCTGATGTAATTTTTATTGTTGGTGTACAATAAAGAATATTTCTATCTATAGTCTGTCTAATAAGTCAACCGTCTTGGGAATTTTGTATAATATTTAATCATTTAAAAAAATACTTATATTCGATACTTTTCATAAGGTTCTTCTGTTAGTAAACAATGATCTCTATCTGTTAATCAACCTTGATTATTGAACCCGTGTTGACTACATCAGATTTTATTAAATCCTAATAATTACCCAAACCGTTTAACTTATTAGACAGACTCTATCTATCTATCACTGCTTACCATCAGGTGGGATCGCAGCCAAGCACTAGTTAATATCAATTTTAAAAAATGCTTAATGCATACAAAAGTACAGAGGCAGACTTAATGCCTTAGGCATTTTCTACCAATCAACCTTTGGGTGTTGCAGAAAAAGATAGCGGTGGCGGGTGGTTACCTACCACCGCATGCTGTATGCTGTATTTAATTTTATTTTTACATTCAGTGATATCCTGTAGTTCTCCCTAAATAAATTGTTATGTTAATGCAAAGACGTCAACGACATGTATAGTATACATTTAATAGTAGATTATGTGACAAGAAGATAAAGCAGTGTCTTTAAGTCGCGGGCGGCATTTTGAATTCCGAACGAAACGAAGGTTGCTGATTTTAATCCCGAACGTTAGTGAGGGATTTATATAATTTACTCCCGAGCATTGCGAGGTAGTTATTAAATAAACCTGAGTGAAGTGAGGAATTCAAGCCACCCAAGACAAAGACAGCTTTATCCCCGAGTTGCATACTCTACTTTTTACACCATCTGTGAGATAATTAAAAGACAATTTGGTCGACCAATTCATATATCAGAGAAATATAAGTATTATATTTACAAGTTCATCAAACAAACAAAATTCACTACTCCAAGATTCTATAGTTTCAATTTTCTATAACGCTAGTCAGTACGCACGTTTTATTCTATTTTCTTTTTTTTGTTAGTGGCCAGTTTGAATCATAGTGATTACATACTCTTTGGTTTGAATTTCAAGTCAACTTGTTCGATGCACCTACATTTTAATTCACAATGTTGACGATTTTTGATGCTCCAAATTCAAATCTCATTATTCCCTAGGGATTGGCCATGCGTCATTTAGGGATAGAATGACTTGCTTTAAGTGAGGTTTGTATGACATATAAAACGACATTATCGAGCAGGTGGTGTAAAAAAACGTATATATTGTTTACATTTTCAAAAGTAGATGACCTCTCGACTAAGTGGTGCTAATACACAACAGAAATGTCACTGTTGCTTATTTGTGGATGATGTGATTTTTAACGTTTGGTAAACAAATGTGCCTTATTGTCTGCACTAATTTGAAATGACCTGCATAAACTGCATTACATTATTGCTTACCTGACACTGTCATTGATGTCAACTAACTTGTAAGCAAGTTTTAGTTCATACTTTTCATCTAAAAAAGTAGCATGATTCACTTAGTAATTACTTTTACTATTTATTGTTTTGAAAATCAGCGCGTTTGTACACGCGCGAAACACAGTTGAGAAATTATAAAATATTATATCTTTACAAGATTTTGAAGCTGCTGTAAATAAAAATTTTGCAAAAATGGGTTGCAATCTTCGATAGATAAATAAAAGGTATTAGGGCTTCTAGAAAAAATACAGAATAAAATCAATAAATAACTTTATTTCTACAATAAATTAATTACTTAACAACACTAAACTGCAGCTAGTGAACCACAGCCATAATTAACAGATCCTACGCCTTTTGATGGCACATTGCCATTCAATGTCACTGCGCCAAAGATCGGCATTCTGCCTGCTACAGTCACCAGTCCTTTCACTTCCAAGTTATCAGCTAGAATGTTGATACCAACAGGATGGTTGCCATGGGAAACACCAGTCACAGTAACAGGAATGGGGGCATTGCCAAAGTTGTATGTTGCCCCATTTGGTACCTTAGGTACAACAGACGGCATGGCAATGTTGCTGATAAGATGGTTATTGGCAAAGTTTTCTAAAGCTGAAGTAGTAATATCATTTGCCAATTTCGATTCTAGAATATTTGCCAAGTTAGCTTTCGGGTTTGTATATACCAAGTTGTTTGCATTTTTGTAATAATGATTTTGATGATTAATATTATTTCCTCTTGCCATATTATTGGCAGCGATTGGCAAATTCCTGCCAATTCCATTTGTCAGCCCTCTATTCATTGCGATATTTGTGACTCTGTTTGGCACGCCATATGGTAATGCTTGCGATGATGTACACTGTAAAAAAAAGAAAATATGCTTTTTATGTTACAATATGATATTAAAAACTGATTTGATTTCTAAAATTAATATAATTATTTGTAAAAAATTATTTAAACAATACAAGTGGCAATATTTACCTGCACAACTACTGCAAATATGAAACAGTACCAAGAAATCATTTCTAATAAATTATAAAATTTTAATTCAAGATATTTTCAAGAAAAATAATATCAAGATATTTTCAAAATCTTCTATTTTAAAATTTCTGATATTTTATAATTGCAATAAAACATAAAATTCTAAAAAAGTAGACCTTTGTCTTGGAGATGAAGAATGATTATGAATAATTAAAGCTGAAAAAGAAGCAATATAGGTAGTGTGTTTGTCAATCAATTTCTAATAAAATCTACTGATTCAATAGTCGATAAGGATCGAATGATAGAACATGTACGAGAAATATATACGATTGATTATATCGGAGATAATATGATAAACAATGACGTAACTTTAAGATTAAATAATTGCATCGAGATTTTACCAATAAAATTAAATGCGATTGCACCATATTGGTTGGAAACTTACAAGCATGCAAAAAATAAAAAAAAAGCTTTAATATAAAAAAGCAAACTTTTAATTTGGTTAGAGATTAAACATTACCTTTTGATCATTGTACTTTAGGCACATTTCCAGTCCACAGCGTAATGTAGGATTTTTTGACACCATATTGTAAGATACTAGCTTTTGCCTGCAGCTTCGCCCGTGTACATAAAATATAGCTTATGCTATTGGAATAAAGCAGTTTTCCATCGGTGAAAAAATTTTAGCAATCGGACCAGTACTTTCAGAGATTACTTCCTACAAACAAAAAAGTAATAAACTAAACAATTTACCTCTTTAATAAATTAGTGTAAGTTTAATTAGTCAGTAGGTTTTGGGTTTTAACATATTACGTAGTATAGTCTGTCTAATAAGTTAAACGACTTGGGTCATTATTAGGATTTAATTAAATCTGATGTTGTCAACACGGGTTCAATAATCAAGGTTGATTAAGAGTTAGAGATCATTGTTTACTAACAGAAGAACCTTATGAAAAGTATCGAATATAAGTATTTTTCAAATTATTAAATATTATACAAAATTCCCAAGTTGGTTGATTTATTAGACAGACTCTACACTTGTTGATAGTTTAGTGCCTATAGTTAATAAATTGTGTTCAACTATGTGTATTAAAATTAAAAAGTCGGCAACAGTCGTCTCAATAAAAAGCAAACCAAATAAACATTGTATTCAAGAAGAAAGCAAAATAAAATAATGGTTTCTTAAGTATCTTCTAACATTATTATTAATAATAATACAGTTATTTAAAACAATTTGCTTGCTGCGGTCTTCCCGCCCGATTATAATTTAGGTATCGTCAAGGCTAGAATGAATAGGCTGTTAATAAACTAGTGCGCCTCACTTTCAACGATTGCAACACTGCTTAATAACATATGAGGCCGTAGTCAAGCAGTGGTTTTTATATAATATTAAAAAAAAAATACTTAGAATTATTTTTTTAAGATTTACAATACATTTAATTCTTCAACAAAAGTGAGCCGAAATCCTAACACGTCCTGAAGCTGGTACTTTGCCACTAAACTTAATCGGACTAGCCACATTGCCATTTAACACATCATTTGTAGGGACTGTCGTTGTGACCGTTATAAATGTCATTGGCGTGTCTGGCACTGATACAGTCGATGGCGGATCTTCAAAAGTTTGTGTAATTGTTGTATATGGTACGGAGACTTCTGGCAAAGTTGTGATGGTTGGCAATGATGTGTTCGTTGACAAATTTGATGTTGGTATTACTGGTTCAGGTGTTACAATCAATGGAGTAGGTGGTGCTGAAGATGGTGCTGGTGGTGATGTTGGTAATACTGGTTCAGGTGTTACAATCAGTGGAGTAGGTGGTGCTGAATAGGATGTAACGGCTGCAAAAAAAAAAATTACTTTAAGTCTTGGCAGCAGAACTTTATTATCAACTTCCTGCCCTTGCCCCATATTTCTTGGGCTTGGTGATGTCGGTGCAATACATTTTTTTTCCATGCTGTCCTGTCAATCGTCATACTTTTACTGACTCTCTTTTCTTTAATATCGCTCCTCATACAAATCCATCCACTTTTTCTTTGATCCTCTTCAAACGATACATACATACTTATGACATACTTGTCTTCACAAGACCATAATAAGACAAACGATTCCCTTTCAACTTTTCAGGCACTGGCGCCGCTTTAAAACTTCCTTCAATATACTGATTTCAAATTATATCTCTTTTTGGTACTCCACACATCCATCTCGACATCTTCGTAACAGAACTTATTTATGGATAAAAAACGAATTCTTCATTAATAAAAGGTCAATTTCATACATTTTTGTTTTTTTTTCGAATAGTTGTCTCCGAAAAAATGTCTGTTTTTGTTAAGGTGAGTCTGCTGCACTGCTCTCAAAACGGTGAATGAAAACATCGTAAGGAAACCGACATTCACCAACCCGCACTGGGACCGCGTGGTGGATTACGGCCCATCCCTTCTAGTAGAGAGGAGGCTTGAGTCCCAGCAGTGGGAAGATTTTCTAATCTTCCCATTGCTAGGACTGAGGCCTCCAGCCTTTTGGCTGGTTATGCTATGCTACTATGGGTCTACACTAGAAGAGTCGAGCACGAGCGGAGTACGAACCGAGCTCAAATGCGTATAGTGTCGGTATGGTCGGTTTCTTTAGAGTCGAATCTCACCCACACTACACGAGTTTGAGCTCGTCGTAGACCTACCTTTATGTGTCTTTTTAATAAGGCTCTTTGATGAGCTTATTTTTTCCGAGGCATTTACATTTGAATAATAAATTATTTAAAGCATACAATTACGAATTAAATAGACTCACTTCCATATCCTTGGTTTCCAAAATTTCCCATTATTTTGACGGATCCTTTTGCTTTAACCTGTCCTCCAAAAGTCCTGCCAGTAGTCTGATGGAAAGGAGACCTGACAGTTGGCATCATCATGCGTTGATAGTACCAGGGATCGAAGTAGTAGCCACTGTTGTAATATGGTACGGGAATCGCTTCTATGTTCTGCAATATGAGAAAATGATTAACTGTCGTTTTTAGACAATCAACTTTTATAATATTTAGAAAGAAGTTGAAAGAAAATCGTTTTCTCTTAGTACGGTTAAGTGAAGAGAGAAGATGAATCACATGATACTCAAAGAGTTATGAGTATACTTGTGGATGGATGGAGAAGCAGAAGGAGACCAGAGATGAGATGGATAAATTGTGTGTGGAGTGAAATGAAAGAAAAGGGAGTTAATGATAGCGTGACCGATGACAGGACAGAATGTAAGCAAAAACTTATTGCGTTGACCCAAGTAACATGTAGGACAAGGGCAGGAAGATGATGATGATATTCTAGAACCAACAATTCAAAGAGATGATTCACCAACCCGCATTGGGCCCGTGTGCTGGATTACGATCCATTCTCTCTCATAAAGAGGAGGCCTGAGTCCCAGCAGTGCAAATAATATAGGGCTGATAATACTATTATGCTATGTATATAGGTAAAATGTTAGTCATTATTTTAGTAACTGAGAAGAAATAATAGATATTAGAATTGGTCTTACCTGAGGTAATAAGTAAGCTAATTCTTCAACTGGTATATACGCAATTATGTAGTATTTGGAAGGGTAGGTTGTACCATACTGTAAACAGGTTTTATTTGAGTTTAAAACAAATGACTAATTATTAATCATAGCACAGAAAAATGCTAGAACTACATTAGACCGACCCACCTGTGGACCATGCTTGATTTTTATGTAGAACGACGTCGCGTGGCGTGGATCTAATGTAGCTCTACAAGTCTAGTTTCTATATAAAATGTATGGAGACCGACGCGCCTATGTACGCGGACTACATGTGTGCAGTTTAGTTAGTTATAATTTAAACTGAGAATCAGCGTGCTTTTTTTTTCATGCAATTTTTTAGGAGTTGCTACAACTAGTGGGTTGGTACAAAAAATATAATAGACTGTGGTGCGCCCAGACACCAAATTTTCCACACTAGTCCAAAATACACTACATTGTGCACCTAAAATCGGCAGGAATGGTAGTGGGTTTTTGATTAAATATATTAAAAAAATAATAAACAACTTGCCTGTAACAGTAGCACTTGCAAAACAATAAAAATCAATGGACAACACATTGTAAATATCGGTCACTAGTTGCACAAAGTATGACAATTTTACGTGACCCACTTTTATATGAAACAACCTGTATTATCTTTTGGTAATTAATATGTATAATAGTACTTAGTCATAATTGGAAGTCTGTCTGTATTTCATTATGAGCCCACTTTTTTTTCTATTGATAGACTCTTTATTAACCAGAAGCAATGATGTGGTCGACGATGGAAAACTGGCTGTCTGTCCGAGGTAGACGTAATCGTTCATAAATTCGAGTGTAGAGTCTGCGATCTTGATCGGAGTGGGTGCTACATGGTTGTTTACCATGACTTTGGTATTGTCCATGTTCATTTTAAGACCCACTCTTTCAGAAGCTCTACTAAGGTCATCGAGCATTGTACTGAGCTGCCCGTAGTAGTCTGGCATTTCGCTGAAATGGACCTTTTTTGGCGTAAACGTGTGACAGACAATGTTACTTTTTATTTATTTATTTTTGTTTTGTGTTTGTCTTAAGTTTTTGTTGTCTACAATGTTCTTTGCGCCAAAATAAATACTTTTCTTTCTTTCTTTCTTTACTGAGCTCCTCCGTAGTATCAGCCATGAATACTATATCGTCGGCTATTAATGGGTTGTAAGTAATAAAGACATAGTATGGAATCTTTTGATGGCTCAATAATCTTAAGGTCAGGCTGATCTTCAGCCCTTGAAAACACAAAAACAATACTGCCTAAGTTTCATGTTGTCCACTCTTCTCTCTCTACTTCTTCTTCTTATCGTATCGATGGCAAAACTAGTTAAATTCCTTGCCTGGCCCAGAATTCGGCCCATTTTCGGTCTCTCTACTTAATAACATTTCAAACAAGATAAAGCTAGAAAGGCGTACTCTTATAGGCCTACAGTCCACGGACGCGTAGCTTCTTAGACGCGTATTCGTCATTATACACCACACATTTTTAATTAAGACACATACTTAAAGAGCTTATTAGAAAAACCCTTATTATTTTATAAGTAAAATCTCAATAAATATTATTCATAAACAGCAAAGTTATTAGCGTTGGTTTATGTCCCAAAATGTCACTCAATTTATGGTAATATTGTGCAGGCTATTGATTAATAAATGAATAAGTGACAATTATTAAAGAAAAACACTGCTCGCAGTATTTTCTACTAGCAATTGTTTTGTAAGATTGATTCTATGATAAAATTTACCTTTTCGTGGTCAATTTTAGGATTTCAGTTTTTTCTACTTTTGACTACAAAAATATGATCAGTGACGGGTACAGATAGAGCCCCATTTTTTTGTGTACTATTTAAAAATTAGGGGTGTATGTTTGGTGTACGCCAAAGCGGCAGCTTCGTGTCGTTGCCGCTTCGTCAACACAATTTCATAGTTTTGTATATAAGCTTCACGCTGGCGTATACTAAGCATAATAATAACGAATACGCGTCTATGAAGCTACAGATAACGGCACGAATCTTGAGCGCTGGCTTCAAGTTGCGCAAAAGTCAAATATTCGGTCTCTTTAGTGATAAGAAGTGAGTCGCGTGGACGGGGAGTGTCAGTGATTGGCTCGCTGCGCCGTCTTTTCATAGACGTCACTCGTGATTCGTTCCGTGCGCTTGCTGCATGTATCTAAAAACGACGACGATTGGCTCGCCAATGTATGGAATGCGCAAAGCGATACCCACTCTGACGTCGAGCGCTCAAGATTCGTGCTGGTACCTGTACGCGTTCGTGGACAGCAAGTCTTAGGCATTGTCTACAAGTCAACTAAGGGTGGTAGAGAAATAACGTGGTAGGTGCACAAAAAAAAAAGAAAATATTCTTATGAAATTATTATTACTCTTAATTACAAGTAGGTATACATAATATATTTTTTTACATATCAACAAATTATTTGCTATTGCGTCTTAACAATTAAATACTCTTTATTTCAGCCGAAAGACATCCACTGTTGGACATAAGCCTCCCCCAAGTGTCGCTATATAGACCAGCCCCCCTAGCCAAGTTACAACCGTTTCACTTGCGCCGAGCGCTTCGAGTTGACCTTGCCGCCAATTCTTTTGTTCTGACCACGTGACTGAGCGTTAAGACGACATCATTCCCGTACATTTGAAGCTTTCTACAAGCGTTAACTATTGCAGATTAGCAACTTGGCTAGGGGGACAGTTTTGTGCGTCACGCATCCAACAGGTTCCCTCACGAGGTCATCAGCCCACCTTGTGGGAGGCTTTTCAAAGTTGCGTCTTCAGAGACCTGGTCGCCACTCTGCCTGTGAGCAATGTGCAAAGACTTTGCCTTTTTTGCCTCTTAAGTTTAGCGATTCTTCGCGCTTTGCCAGTAACCTTGGTTCACCTGCGAATATCTTAATTTTTGATGTGATCACGCTAGGAAACTCCGAGCATAGCCGATTCCATTGCCCTTTGGGTGACTTTAAGTCTTCTGATAGAGCCCATTGTAAGCGACAACGTTTCAGAGCTAAAGTAAATACACAATTGCCTGGCCTGTTGGTCTAGTGGTTAGTGACCCTGACTGCTATGCCGGAGGTCGTGGGCTTGATTCCCATCAAGGACAAATGGTTGGTGTGATGAACATAATCATTTGTTCTGTGTCTGGGTGTAACTATCTATGTATGTATTTAGAAATATATAAGTATGTTTATCAGTTATCTAGTGCCCATAACACAAGCTCTGCTTAGCTTGGGACTAGACGGCGTTGTGTGATAGTTGTGGAATATTATATTATTATTAATTCTTATTAAATTAAAATATAAGTGAAACCGCGTGCTTTGATATAGCTTCTAACATAAACAATACGTGACCTGGGACAATGTACTTTTATATCAGTAGCTAGAATTATTTCTACATTTTAAAAGTATAATGTTCTTTGTCCTTTTCCGTGTTTTGTGAAAAGCAATGATATGGTCATATTCATCACATTTTTTAGTTGAAAGATGTCCACTGCTGATCATATGAAGGCCCCCCGGTACATATCGATATATCAACTAGTCCTGGCCTATGTGTAATAAGAGATTCGACTTGAGGGTTAGAGCTATCGTGGAAAGGATAGACTATGTCTTTTTTAATCATTTATGACAAAATAAATATGTACCTGTGAACATAGATGTAGTTGTAAAGAAAGACAAGAATAAGACCGAAGAAAAGACGAGTAGAATATGTGAGGAATGATATGAAATAACAAAAGTGTGACTGTATAACGTAATGGTTGACAGTGAAAATGAAGGGAGTAAAAGTATTAACAATCATAGGAAAAGTACTGTAGCCTGAATCACGTAAAAACAAACAAGCCAAATATCGTTGAAGTTTTATAGTCGTTCGATCGAAGTCTTATCCAAAAGCGGTATTCACGATCTATCGACTTATTTCCACTTACATTAATAAGTATTCTACCAGGATAATGTAATACAGTTTTTTTTAAAATCGACAAATTTCAAACGACTTTAAAATCGGTGTCGTTCAAACTCGATTGATGGATGTGAATACGGAAATGATCTAAACGACTAAATCGCTACGATATCGTTACGGTTTTCATTACGTGAATTGAGCTACAGATAAGGTATCTTAATCAAGTTGGGTAAAAAATATTTTGGGCTATGTTTGATATACATTTAATTTATTCCAAAAACTTAAATTAAAATACATCAATAATTTATTTACTTAAGACTAAACCATCACAGCCATTAAATAATATGAAATAAAATTTTCTATTTAAAAAGACATTTTGTGCAACTATTTTATAAATTATAATTATATTTTTTATATACTTTTAATTTTATAAAATAGGTGCATATAATTATTAACGATTTAACACAGTAACTGTTTCAGTAATACCAGCCACTGGCAAGCCATTTAAAAATGGCATGCTCTTCAAACCTTCGATTTGTAGGTTTTCAACCAACTCCTTTGCCAGGCTTATACTATTAGACATTAAACCAGGCTGGTATTCACTGGGAACATTTGTTATCATATGCACTCCTTCAGGCAGTATAATCTGAGTATCAGGGAGGTTCGCCTCTACCGTTTCATAATGCAAGTCATCGACTGGTACTTGAATATTGTCAAATTGAACTTCATTGCTTGAAATGACATTGGCATCACCATTTTGTACGTGTGTTTCTTCGGTATTGACTGCATTATTAGAAAACAAAATGTCTTTTAAATATCCTCCATTAAAAAGTGGTATGCCATTAGTTATAGCATCTATCAGTCTGCTGTTAGCATTTTGTTCCACAGTGTTAGCTGGAACATGATTGACGGCTCCAAAATCATTATTAAACGGAATATTACTAGCAAAACTTTGTGCATTAACTGGCATCATATTGTAGTTTTGAAAATTACTGACATCTTCTATGCCCTTGTTTAGAAGTATCATGTTAATATTTTCTGCTTCACCAGCAAAGTTACTTACGCCGTTTATATTAGGAAAGTTATGGACACTTGAAAATCTATTAATATCTTGTGCATTATTTGACACTTCTGTGATAAGAGGCGTATATAACATAGCTGGAAATCCATTTATGTTTGTAAATTCATTAGAACCTTGATGTGTCAATCTATTTACGTTTCCCAAATAATTAGGGTTAAACAATACATTGCTGTTTGGTTGGTCGTTGCGAGGAAATCTGTTAATATCTCCAAGTCCATTTCCAAGACCAATTTCAGTTATTTGTAAATTATTTTGCAATGGCAAATTATTGTTGATCGGTGGCATTTTGTTTTTAAATGGCACAGGATAGGCAATCCCACAAGAAAAGTCATTAAAACTTGAAAAACCAGTCGCAATTGGTATATTATTAATATTTGATATTGAGTTCACACCTGGTAAATTATTTGAATTCAAAATATTATTTCCAGCTGGTACATTGATGAAGTTTTGAAAATTTTTGGTGCCAGGCAAATTATAATTATTAGGCAATCCATTAAGCATAATATTAAAATTGGGCATTGCTCTTGGAATGTTATTAACACCTGGTAACCCTCTTGGAGTGTTAAAACCTGGCAATCCGTTTGGTATATTATTAAAACTAGGCAATTCGTTTGGCAAATTATTATTGAAAATTGGTAACCCGTTTGGGATACTATTAACACCTGGCAACCTGCTTGGGATGTTATTAAAACCTGGCAATCCATTTGGTACATTATTGAAACTTGGCAATTCATTTGGCAAATTATTGAAACTTGGCAATCCATTTGGCATATTTCTAAAACCTGGTAATCCACTTGGGCCATTATTAACACCTGGCAATCTGCCTGGGATATTATCGAAACCTGTCAACCCATTTGGTATATTATTATTAAAAGGTGGCAGATTATTTGGTATATTATTGAAACCAGGTAATTCATTTGGAAAATTATTGAACCTTTGTAAACTGTTTGGGATATTATTTATAGGTAATCCATTATTATTATTACCATTTGGTAGTAATCTGTTTTGTGGTATTATATTCGTATTTGGAAATGGATATAGCATTGAGGAAATTGGTGAACTATTTGGCAATCCCATATTAGAAGTTGGTAGTCCATTGTTCAAAGCTAAGTTGCCTGGTGATCCATTGCCCTGAGCAAAATTAAATGACCAGACATTGGCAATCCCTTGAACTGGCAAGTTCCCAGTTCCTGGCAAATCGACTGTCGGGTTACTGTTCTGTCTTCTAGATCTGATACATCCTGCCAATTGTGTATTTTCCAAGTTATTCAGTACATTCTGGATAACAAGATCTCTGGCTAAGATCTGAGCAGAAATTTCCTGTAAGGAAAAAAAATCATGAGAAAATCATTCAATGACAACCCCCGCTCTTGGGCGGAGCGGGAGATAGTGTCAGACTCTTACTGACTAAAAAACCCACCCCGTTCCTTCAAGCCTTCATACCGGGGCTCGAGTTCCCTTTCGGATAACCCTGGCCCCAGTAGGCTTCGACCCGACTGGGCCCCTGCTGTTGCTGACAACTCCTTGAGGCGCGCGGGAACAGTGCGCGCCGTCGACGACTTGGGCTTGGTCCGGACAGTTACCGGACGGCTGGACAGCGAGCTACCCATTGCTCACTGTCCGCAAGAAACAGTGGCTGGGATCGGGATCAGAATCCCGGCGGCGGCGAGAGCGTCGTTGCCTGATGCGGTCGGTCTCCTCCTTTGCGAGCATTACTGCTTCGCAGAAGTTGGCGACCGCCTGCCACTCCTCCTCGCTCCGGACCATGGCCTCAACCAAACATAATTAATATCACATTTTTATTGTAAAGGTTCGTGAGTATGTGTGTTACCAGTAATTAGTATGAGCCCGTTGTGTCCCACTGCAGGGCGACGGCCTTCCTTGTGTGTGTGCTGAGTCTGTGTGTTTGTAATTTTGATGAAAGATTGGATGAAATTTTTTACAAGTTCAGACCATGCTGACCAACCACAAATAAAAATTAACATAACCTGCCAAATACAAAAATCTTAAGAAAAGTTGAATTTCACAGGTTATTTTTTTTTTTATTGGGAAATCATCTAATGACTTCTTCCGCTCTAGGGTGGAACGAGAGGGCGGGTAAGAAATTTAACTGACTAAAACCACGCATTTGTCCTTCAATAGCTCTTTGCGTTTTAGGACCACGAGTTTCCTTGTCTGAAAATATTCATATAACAATAAAGGGCTCGAGGAGACTAGAAAAGTACTAACACACTATTACGTCTCCATTTCTTTATTAGGGTTCCGTAGTCAACTAGGAACCCTTATAGTTTCGCCATGTCTGTCTGTCCGTCTGTCTGTCTGTCCGTCCTCGCTTAATCTCGGTGACCGTTAGCACTAGAAAGCTGAAATTTGGTAACAACATGTATATCAATCACGCCGACAAAGTGGTAAAATAAAAATTGGAAAAAAATGTTTTATTAGGGTAGCCCCCCTATATGTAAAGTGGGAAGTGATTTTTTTTTTAATTTCAACCCTAACGTGTGATATATCGTTGGATAGGTATTTAAAAATGAATAGGGGTTTACTACAATCATTTTTTGATAATGTCAACAATTTCGGAAATAATCGCTCCAAAAGTAAAAAACAATGTGTCCCCCCCCTCTAACTTTTGAACCATAAGTTTAGAAAATATGAAAAAAATCTGAAAAGTAGAACTTTGTGAGGACTTTCTAGGAAAATTATTTTGAACTTGATGGAAAGAACAGTTTTTGTACAAAAAAGACAAAAGGGTTCTACAAAATAATTTCTGGCTAAGTTTGTAGTGTAATCGTATATACAAGCATTTTTTTAAACTCATAAGTGGGACGTACACTTATTGTAACGGTCGGGAAACTACGGAACCCTACACTGAGCGTGGCCCGACACGCTCTTGGCCGGTTTTTATGGATAGGCTTTTTTTTATGGTAGGAAAAATCATCCAATGACAACCCCCGCTCTTGGGCGGAGCGGGAAATAGTGTCAGACTCTTATTGACTAAAAGCCCACCCCGTTCCTTCGTTGCATTCGGGCTTGAGCTATCTTTCGAATTAATCCTGGCCCCAGTAGGCTTCGACCCAGCTGGGCCCCTGCTGTTGCTGACAGCTCCTTGAGGCGCGCAGAAACAGTGCAACTTGGGCTCGGTCCGGACAGTTACCGGACGGTCGGACAGCGAGCTACCCATTGCTCGCTGTCCGCAAGCTCGCGCCTACGGTGGCCGGAAATCGGGATCGGAATCCCGGCGCCGGCTGGGGCGCTGTGAGCGCCGTTGCCTGATGCGGTCGGCCTCCCCCTTCGCTAGCATTACTGCTTTGCAGAAGTGGGTTACTACCTGCCCCTCCTCCTCGCTCCGGACCATGGCCTGTACCAAGGCCCGGCAGGAGAGATCGCCGCCGCCGATCGCCCTCACGAGGGCACGGCGATGCTCCGATTATGGATAGGCTCAGGTTTGACCACTATCGTACCTGATGGTAAGCAATAATGTGGTCGACGATGGAACAAGCTTGCCTGGAAGTAACCTATTCACTCTAGACTTAAATACCCCTAGGTTGTAGTTATAGCTACCAGGAAACATAGACTTCTGCAAAGAATTTCACTCTTTAGCTGCATGGACAATGAATGCATAACCATAACGCTTTATACCTATGGGTGGGATGTCCAACATATATAAGACGGTGGCGTAACGCGATACGCCTATCGAAGGCGTCAGATAACCGTGGAATAAAGTACATTGACCTTTTCCTAATAATCTCTGCGTAGGTACCCGAAAAACCAACAATGAATTGCTTTTCATTACTAGATCATGTAAAGGATCACAATACATGTCTATTCAAGACAGGTTTATGTCTTTATTTCCGTTTTTGAAATTAAGAATGTCAACAAATGTACGAGGGTCAATGACCGTTATTCCACGTTTATCTAGCACTTACCCTTAGTGGTCCGATGATGAAACGGAATTGGTTGAATTAAATGGTGCAATTCGAAAACAGACTCCACGAAATGTAAACGATAGTAAACCAACAGGCTTGCGACTCCGCGTCGATGCTCAAGACTATGGAATTTTGACTCAACAAGTGCATAATTCAGTTTCAAATTAAATTATACACCGTTAAATTTTAATCGTTTTAATCCCGTGAAGGGGCGATCCGGTGCATGAAACACTATCGATTTATAAAGATAAAATTAAAAAATAAAGTCCTTTTTTTTCAAAACACGTATTAATTTAAGCATGTACGAAATTAATTTCTTTAAGAAAACGTCAGCTGATCGAGTTCAATGACCTGTAGGTAGTTTGTACGCAACGCCGACTATTAACTACAGGTAGTGTTTCATGCACCGGATCGCCCCTTCACGGGATTAAAACGATTAAAATTTAGCGGTGTATAGAGTAGGTACCTACCTGAATTAAAATTAACTGGAGAACACCAACAAGTTTTAAGATCATTTTACTTCTTGTGATCTCATCACTGACTTTATTATTATGCAACTAAGATCTATGCCGGTAATATGATAAACTTATATAGGAGCTCTGTTTAATATTCTGATGACAAATTTTAAATACGTGTTTCATCTTCTTTTGTATCACAAACGGTGAGTTTATAATAATTATTATCTTTGTATCACTCAAGACGTGATTTTTATTGTAACTCTTATTGATAAGTAGCTACCTTTTGAATTTATTTTATGAATCTATAACTTTACTAATTATTCATAATATGATTATATTGAAATCGGAAAACTTAATGAAACGTATTCTAGAAATAAAAAGAACATTTTTAGAATGAAAAAAGTTCAAAATAAGTCACTTTAAGCAGTCGAATGCAGTTGATGGCGTCAAATATGACTTCGACTTATTTCTAACTAGGTGTCCGCCCGCGCCTTTCCTTTTCCTTCCCTTTTCACTCCCTCCAGGACAGAATGGAAGAAAAAAACGTGTTGCGCCGACCCCAAATAAAACGGGACAAGGGCAGGAAGAAGTGTCCGCCCGCGCCTTTGTCCGCGTGTACTTCGGTTATCGCACTCTAAACGTGTTTTCCCGTAGGAATAAGATGTTTCTCCGGGATAAAAAGTAGCCTATGTTCTTTTCCATGTTAAAGGCTATATGCATGCCAAATTTCATCCAAATCCGTTCGGCCGTTTTTGCGTGATTAAGTAACAAACATCCAAACATCCACACTTTCACATTTATAATATTAGTTAGGATTACACTAGAGTGACTGTGTGTGTTTGTTTTTTTGCAGTTTTTTGAGACTGATTTGAGGGTTCCATAACCTCAAAAGGAAAAAACCGGCCAAGTGCGAGTCGGACTCGCCCATGAAGGGTTCCGTAGCAGCAAGTAACATAATACAAAAGTTCTTGTAATGTGTTGTAACTTTGATCGATGTTTTAATAATACTGTATTTTTTTCGATTTATGACGCATTAAAAAAAAACTACTTACTAGATTTCGTTCAAACCAATTTTCGTTGGCAGTTTTTATAGTAATGTACATCATATATTTTTTTTAGTTTTATCATTCTCTTATTTTAGAAGTTAGAGGGGGGGACACACATTTTACCACTTTGGAAGTGTCTCTCGCGCAAACTATTCAGTTTAGAAAATAATGATATTAGAAACCTCAGTATCATTTTTGAAGACCTATCAATAGATACCCCACACGTATGGGTTTGATGAAAAAAAAATTTTTGAGTTTCAGTTCTAAGTATGGGGACCCCCAAAATTTTTTGCTTTTTTTCTATTTTTGTGTGAAAATCTTAATGCGGTTCACAGAATACATCTACTTACAAAGTTTCAACAGTACAGCTCTTATAGTTTCGGAAAAAAGTGGCTGTGACATACGGACGGACAGACAGACAGACAGACATGACGAATCTATAAGGGTTCCGTTTTTTGCCATTTGGCTACGGAACCCTAAAAACGGACCGAGAATTCTGAAATTTAGCATGGAGCAAGGTCTCATAGCACAAAAGTAGTAAAAAATCTGAAAGCTTTTAATGACGTCACAAAAAAAAAATGCAGAAAACTTAAGAAAATTTAAATTTTGCGTACTGCCAGGTTAAATTTTATAACTGATAAATTGTCTGAAACTTCCATTAAATCATCTGCCTTGAAAACCCCAAAACCTCCATTGAATGTCATCAAGGTCATTGTCTGTACAACATTGAGGGCGTAGCGTCCTTGTTTCTAGGTCACCTGGAAACCTTTCCTTGACCTCGAGGTCGCATTCAGGGTGGCAGTATAAACCTTGTCCTCGACAACAAGGTTAAACCTTGGAAGAAGGGTTAGCTTTAGAACATGTTGTGGTTTGTGGAAATTGCTTAGATATTTTGACATCTAAACCGACTGTTTTTTTAATTACATCCTTACAAATCCTAACTAATATTATAAATGTGGAAGTGTGGACGTTTGGATGTTTGTTACTTAATCACGCAAAAACGGCTGAACGGATTTGGATGAAATTTGGCATGCATATAGCCTTTGACATGGAAAAGAACATAAACTAAGTACCTAATGCCATGTGGGCGAAGCCGCGGGCAAAAGCTAGTATTTAATAAATTAGACTATAGAGACAACTAAACTAATAAACAACTTATTAGAAATTTATTTTATACATACAAGTAAATGTGTATAAAAGAGAAAATATGTACCTAACATCCAAACTAAAACACTTAACAATATCTTACTTTAATTAAACATGGAATGACAAAAACTTAATTTATAAGGCATTTTATGTTTTTTTTTTTCATAATTTATTCATCCTTGTTTTGGTTTCAATAAATCCTTCTGTTTAGAACAACAGTGATTATGAAATATTTAAATTCTCAAAATTGTAGTTAAAAAGTACCATAAAATAAAAACAAACGTTATAAAATCAAATAAATAATTTATTCATTAATAAATACTTTACAATAAATATTAGATATTCTTAGACAACAAAATTTATAAATTGTTCCCATTCAAACGTCAATGATACCTGTCAAATCTGACATTTACCGGTCTGTTAGTTAAAACGTCATTTGCAACTGTCATTTGACGTTGAGGCAAAGGAACTCTGCCTTCAGCCTTGCGCGAACATTTACAAGCGTTAGCAGCAAACATCAGACTTTCCAAAGCCGTTTTTTTCAATGCTTCTGCCATATGAATCCTTTTATGAGCCATGCCAGGACTTTTTGGCGGCAATTTTTGGATGACAGCTGCAAGAGTGTTTAGTTTGTCGACGAAAGGCATGTTCGAAGCGTATGTTGAGAGTAGAGAGTTTATAAATGGCGGCTGTGGTTGACTGTACGGTTTATTTTTAATCTGTGGTCCGCATGGTAAACCTTGAATTCTGTATTGGGCGTGAATATTCTGGAAAAGAAATTGTTAGATGTTTATTAGTTTCGTACTTAGCGGAAGATTGTATGAATTGTTGAAATAGTTCTTAAAGCAAACTAGGAATTAGGATAAGAAAATAGACAACAGAATTAACGCCTGGATTCTGGATTGCAAATTCAATGCGAAATATCTTGATGAACTTGATTGGATTTCAACCAATCTTACACATACACACATAAATAAAATTGACTAGAATAAAATTGGAGTGTCTGTTTGTAATATTGAAATAACTGCTTTTTACTACATGCATATTATGAATATATATGCGGTACATACACCAAAATAACATTTTTTACAATTTTTGTCTGTCTATCTGTCTGTCTGTTTGTCCGGGCTAATCTCTGAAATGGCTGGACCGATTTTGACGGGACTTTTTTTGGCAGGTAGCTGGTGTAATAAGGAATAACATAGGCTACTTTTATTTTAGAAAAAATAAATTCAAAATCGTGTAGTCTACGTGAACGAAGTCGCAGGCACAGCTAGTAATAAACAATATAATAATATTTCACAACTTTCACACAAGAGCGGAGTGGGAGGGCGTGTCACTTTACTGACTAAAACCCACTCCCGTTCCTTCTTTGTCATTGTTCCAGGGCCCTGGGATCTCTTTCGCATCACCCGTAGCCCCAGTAGGCTTCAACCCTGCTGTGCCCCTACGGTTTGCTGACAACTCTTTGAGGCGCGCGTGGAACACTACGCGCCGTCGTCGACTTGGTCGGACGGCCGTCCTCAAGCCCGCGCCTCCAGTGGCCGGAAATCGGGATCGGAATCCCGACGGCTGCGACGCGAGGGCCACTCGCGTGTCCCTCTTTTGCTAGCATTACTGCTTCGCCGAAGGAGGCGGCCTGTAGCACGGCCCGGCGCAAGAGATCACTGCCGCCGAGTGCCCCTACGAGGACACGGCGGTGCTCTGCCCAGGCGGGGCACACGTCTACCGTATGCTCCTCCGTGTACTACGGGCGGTCCACACAATGGTGACACCCGGGCGCTTCTTCCGCACAAATCCAGTGCAGGAATCTCCTGAACTGACCATATTCGGCGAATACCTGCGTCATGCGGAAGGTACGAACTCCGAGTCGTCTTTCCCAGACACTCCTCAAAGAGACAGAACGACTGCGTGTGTTAAAAAAAATACTTACACTCAATAATAAAGTTTGAATCAGGAACACAGCAAATATTTTGAAAATAGCGGCCATCTTCCTTTTTCAGTTAAATACCGTTAAATTTAAAATCGAATCAACACCAACAATAAATTTTTCTGCTAAAATTTTGAACTTTGATTTTTGAATATACAAATGTTTCAACCTGTTTTTAATTTGTAATATTTTGAAGTAATTTATTAAATTAATAAATATCTTCACCACCTGTTACTGATTCTATGAATAAATTAAAAGTGTTTCTACTACTGTTTATGTATGATTTTTTTATCAGTAAGTTATCTTTACCATCAAATTATTATGTAAAATTTATTACTGCATTTATATTTTTGATTAGATATATTATTACAACATACCAAAACCAGATGGCAGACAGAGTTCTCATGCCTATCTTTCACCTTCCGGCTCCATCATTAGATAAGTTATGTATGTATATGGTTCCTTATAGTCAGAGTGCATCTCAAGAAAATAGGCTAGTAGTCGTAAAAAATGTAATTAGTCCGTCTTTTAGATTATTCAAAAATTTTACAAATAATTTCATTTACAAATAAAAAAAATACGTGTCCCTTACACGTATTTTTTTATTTGTAAATGAAACCAAAAATGAAAAAGATATAGCCCATTAAATTTACATGTGACGTCACGCCGTGTGTATTTGTGTAATCGAAAAAAGAAAAAATACGTGTCCAATATTTTTTTATAATCTAAAATACGGACTAAATAAAATGTAATTATTTTGACCCTGGACACTATCCTATTCTAATAAGCCCAAACACGGCCAGGATAAATTTATTTATTAGAAAGTTCCGGTTTCAAACTTTCTACCTTTCGGCTTCATCATCAGAACAGTTTGATGAACAGATTGAAGAAAGAGGGATCTTCCTTCAGTCAGTCATAGACCATACGTTTATACAAAGCTATTTTGCCTATTACGATAGTTTTGCTACGATCATATGAGGAGTTCCGTTCCATATCTTCGAAGTTCATGATCAGATCATGACAATATTTCGGTGGGACCAATTTGAGACTATACAGGGTTCCGGGCCTTGGTGGAGGCCATGGTCCGGAGCGAGGAGGAGTGGCAGACGGTCGTCGACTTCTGCCAAGCAGTAATGCTCGCAAAGGAGGAGACCGACCGCATCAGGCAACGGCGTTCTCGCCCGCCGCCGCCGGGATTCTGATCTCGATTTCCGGCCAACGTAGGCGCGGGCTTGCGGACAGTGAGCAATGGGTAGCTCGCTGTCTGGCCGTTCGGTAACTGTCCGGACCAAGCCCAAGTCGTCGACGGCGCGCACTGTTCCCGCGCGCCTCAAGGAGTTGTCAGCAACAGCAGGGACCCAGCCGGGTCGAAGCCTACTGGGGCCAGGATTATCCGAAAGGGAACTCGAGCCCCGGTATGAAGGCTAGAAGAAACGGGGTGGGCTTTTAGTCAGTAAGAGTCTGACACTATCTCCCGCTCCGCCCAAGAGCGGGGTTTGTCATTGGATGATTTTTCACACCATAAAAAAAATGGTATAAAGTAGCTTTCTATCCGTGAAAAAAAAGTCACTCCTCCTCGCTCCGGACCATGGCCTCAACCAAGGCCCGGCATGAGAGGTCTCCGCCGCCGAAGCTACTTTATACCTAAACATCATAGGCTATATTTCAAGTACGCAGGCGAAGCTGCGGACAAAAACTAGTAGTATATATATTTGTTTTATGTAGTATCTTTTATACGTATCTATTTAGTTTATTATTTTGTAAGAATTATGTATTTTGTATGGGCTTTAGTTGCTTGACAATAAAGAATTATTATTTTAATAAAGAATTTATTAATTAATAAATTATCAATAAATATGTAATCTATTGTTACAATGCAATTCGCGTTTGTAATAGACACTTTATTGTTATCATCACAATCTTTGTGAAAACTTTCGTTATATTTGTTACAAAATTTTTGATATAGTTTAGTATTTAAACCAATTGTTTTATTTTATTTACCACAGTTCAATAAGTTTAACTCATACACAATGAATTCTATTATTTTTGTTGCTTTTTCTGTTTTCGTGGGCGTAAGTATTTTATGTTTTATAGTTTTTATAATCATTACATCAACCAGGTCTTATCAAGGGTATTAATAATTATAAAAATCTTCATTTGAAACTAGAACTATCGTTTGAGCGTAGAAGAGTACCAAACATACAAACAAGCACAATACATACTTTCACTTTATAATATTTGTATTTACAATTGTATCTCCTTTTTTACAGGTCCAATCCCAAATATTCGCACCGGCATACCAAAGAACAGTACCAGCTATGATGCCAGGGTGCCCATGTGGCAAACCTGCCCCATTACCAGTGATGAAGTTACCCTGCGAAATGCCTTTAGCCCTGCCAGGCCCTGTGCCTATGCCACGACCTGTGGCTAAGGCACCCTGTGGTTGCGAAGCTGCATTGCCTGTTGCGTTGCCCGCTACGTTGCCTGCTGCGTTGCCCGCTGCATTGCCTGCCGCGATGCCCGCAACGTTGCCATATGGTTTACCCTTAGCCAACCCGTTCCTTCCTGCCGCTTCACCAGTGTCAGCAATGGCACCATTTTCTCCGTTCCTGCCACCTGCCAACACTTGCAGCCGGTGCCAGTATTTAAAGAAGATTCCTATTCCTCCCCCTTGCATTTAAGTTTTATTTATTTTGGTGAATAAATTATTTTGTTGATTTAATTTCCTTTTTTTGTTTGCCTTTGACCTTGTTTGCAAGAACTACTTATTAAATAACACAAGACATTTATTTATTTAAACTTCATGTACAGTAGTGGTACATTAGGTGCGCTTAGTCTAAAAAAAGCCTACAGAAGACACTGGAGCTCAGAAATTTACAGACAAAGTCACAGGGAGATACAGAACAATATTTTTAGTTTATCCGAAATCTGAGTATGGTTTGTTCAGAATCAGTAACTGAATGGATTTCTAATAGTTTTTACACCATTTTTTCTGCTCTTGGGCGGAGCGGGAGATAGGTCAGACTCTTACTGACTAAAAGCCCATCCCATTCGTTCTAACCTTCATACCAGGGCTCGAGTTCCCTTCCGGATAACCCTGGCCCCAGTAGGCTTCGACCCAGCTGGGCCCCTGCTGTTGCTGACAACTCCTTGAGGCGCGCGGGAACAGTGCGCGCTGTCGATGACTTGGGCTTGGTCCGGACAGTTACCGGAAGGCCGGACAGCGAGCTACCCATTGCTCACTGTCTGCAAGCCCGAGTTTTTACACCATGTTATATTTTTTCCCAAAAATATTAAAAAGGTCACAAGTTGGACACCACCGAAACTAAGAATAAAAGAGGTCACGGCAGGTCATAGCGAGTATTAGGCTCCAGCAAACAGCTGAATGCGAGAGCAAAACAACCCTTCAGTCGCCTTGATGGCCCGGTGACTATGTATTTATGTAAACATAACAAGGAACTTTGTGATTTTTCATGATACAGTTATGAAATTTTGTACATAGATTCTTTACATAAAAATACTAGACTATACTAAAACTAACGTTGTTTATGTATTGCAAAGTGACGTGTTAAGCATAACATAAGTCGCATGATCCGTAAAAACGCTATTATGAAATTCAGCAAGTCAAAGTCAAAGTCAAAATATTTTATTTCACATAGGTCTACATGGGCACTTATAAAACGTCAGAAGCTAGTGCACGGTTCCAAATTGGTCGTTTCCTATGAAGAAGAACCGGCAAGAAACTCCATGGTTACTCTTTGTAAAAAATGTGTTTGTTGTTACAAAATTGATAGCTTATGTAAGAAAAGTGTAGACGTGCAGTCAATATTGTACCTACACAAAAAAAGCACAATAAAAATAATCATATTAAAAAAAGTATGTCGTACTAATAGGAAGTAGAGTTAGTGGAGTATACAGTGTTCTCACATTCACATTACAAAAAAGAGATTACTTACATAAAAAAAAAATATAAAAAAATCAGGAATAATATAAATAATTACAACTATCAATAAAACGTTAACAAAATAAATTACTACAAATTTATGACAGTTAAAGTCTAAGTAATAAAAAAAATATTGCAAAAGCAATCTGTTAGAGAAGAGAAAAAAAAATGTATATGACTAAAATTATTAAAACAAAGGTGGAGCAGTTAATAGACACAATATTGATTATTTACTAGGGTGCCACATGTGCATAGGTAGTCATTACCAAACAAGCGTGTCTTCGACATAGTCTTTAACCTTGTAATATGCTTTTTCGGTTAGAACACGCTTAATATGTGTTACAAGATAGGACGAGTGCACCAAACTGCGTAATTTTCAGACGTCTTGGCGAACTCCGATACATAATAACATCTAAGGTGTCTATAATTAGCAAATTAGATCAATCATTTTAATATCAACATCACTCCTCATTGCATTCAGATGAAGAGCATCAAGATCTAATTGCCAACCAGAAGCATCCTATATAGTCAATTAATTTTATTTTTTCTTAGTGGGAAAATCATCTAATAACCTCCCCCTCTCTTGGGCGGTGCGATAAGGTGTGCCAGACTTTTACTGACTAAAAACCCAGTCCTGTTCCGTCATTGCCTTTCTTACCAGGGCCGATAGTGTTTTAAGTTGAATTCAATTTATGGGCTTAATTTTCTGTTGTACATATAAAGTTCCTTAAATGCAAAATTTCATTTTAATTTACCTAGTTTGATGTAAGAAAACCCAGTTGTGGGTTAAGCTTGCCTATGTCCCAAAATATATAGGTACAGAAGACAATCTACATATAAAGCGCGCTCGAACAACGCACACATAGACACCGCTCACGGACACGATATCTCGGCTCAATCGCCCGGTCGCGCTCGTACAAATCGGAGCTATGCGCTGACCGGTATGTACATCAACTGTCCTATTTTTATTGAATGTTAAAATCGTCTGTACAATAAAGAATAAAGAAAGAAACCTTTGACCCCAGTAGGCTTCGACCCTGCTGGGCCCCAACAGTTTGCTGACATCTCCTTGAGGCGCGCGTGGAACAGTAAGCGCCGTCGACGACTTGGGTTCGGTCCGGAAAGTTACCAGACGGTCGTACGGCGAGCTACCTATTGCTCACTGTCTGCAAGCCCGTGCTTACGGCGGATGGAAATCGCGATCGTGATCCCGGCGGCTGTTACTTGAGGGTCATTCCCACACGCGTGCGTGTACGGGCGCTTCCTTTTCTAGAATTACTGCTTCGCAGAAGGAGGCGACCGCCAGCCACTCCTCCTCGCTTCGGACCATGACCTGTATCAAGGCCCGGCCAGCTTGGATATGGTCAACGTGCAGATAGCAACAGACACGGTCAAAACAACGACACCTGTGACGCGCGAGTATTTGCTGACATGTGCAGAAATCGGCGCGCGCCATGCTACCAGATCCAATCGTGTAATTTGACCAGTCCTGCGAATCGTCAGCGAAGTAGTTAGTCATATGTAATTAATTAATTGTTTTGATGTTTTAAATTACTTTATGAAAAAAATTTTCAAACAGGTTGGTACTTTCTGAGGAATTACTGCAACCTCTTTTTATAAAACTTAACCAATTGATTTTAAAATGTTAATTCCCGTAACATAAGCCTAGTCAGTCTGGTAACTATCAGGAATGAAAATATCCGCAGGAGAACCAAAGCAGCTGACATAGCATGAATAATCACCAAACTTAAGTGGCAATGGGCACATTGCTCACAGAACAGATGGCTGTTGGAGCCAAATTTAATGGTTCTGGAGCGGTGACCGCGTACCGGAAGACGCAGTGTTGGAAGGCCTCCTACAATGTGGACCGATGACCTGGTAAGGGTTGCGGGAATTTGATGGATGCGAGAGACGCACGGGACTGTTCATTGTAACGACACTTGGTGGAGGCCTATGTCCAACTGTGGACCTTTTTCGGCTGAAACGATGATGATGATGATGAGTCAGTAACCATTTTTAACTGACTTCAAAAAGGAGGAGGTTCTATGTTCGGCTGAATGTCTTTTTTTTCTCTCTCCTCATAGGATCACAGCAGAACTGTCGTAACAAGTAAAATTGCTTTTTTTTATACGTGTAGTCGATGAGTGGCTGAAGGAAAAGGGGGAGGGTAGGTATGCATCGGACAGATCTGATGATGAAGCCAGAAAGTAAACTAAAGTAATCTAACCGTGTTTGGGATTATTAGAATCGTTATGAGATACTCTTTGGCATTTAAGTTTCGCTGAGAGGTACTTTTTGGTGGTGGTACCATCACTAAGAAGTGTAAAATAAAAAACTTTTTACAAAAAAAATACAACCGATTTAAATGTTAAAAAAACACTGAAAAGTACAAAATAACTTTAATTTCGGAAGTCGGTGTTAAATAACGAAGAGACAAAACTATTATAGCAACACCGACTTCCGAAATTAAAGTTATTTCGTACTTTTCAGTGTTTTTTTAACATTGAAGTCGGTTGTATTTTTTTTAAGTAAGTTTTTTTAAGTCGCAGACACTTGATATGAGATTAATGACTATAATGACCATAGACGTTATTGAACAAATGAAACAAAATATTACAGCGTTATCAATTTTTTTCTTCAGACTTATATACAAATAAATTAACTTAAAAACTAAAAAATATGATGTCCAATAAAAACCGACACAACTTCCTCATCAATAGTCATCATTTAAAAAATACAGAATAATAAATTAATTTAGACCAATTATAAATAAAGACCATCGTTCCTCGTCAGTGACCATAATATCTTTCTTGATCATATAGTTGGTGGAGGAATGGGAATTTTCCTCAAGAACTGTCCTCTGGACCTTGGCGTTGCTGATGATAGACCAGTTGAAGACAATGCTGTCAAAGGTGAAACTGGAGAAGCAGTTGGCAGGAAAGGATTTTCATTACGAATGAGAACTTTTTGCTGAGGAACTGCCACATAATCTGATGGCTGAGTTCTCAATACTTTTTGCTGGACAATCTCAGGAACTTTTATAACATAATCGTTGTTTTGTACTACCACTTTCCTCGGTATTTCGTTCTTCCTTACAATCACATTTCTTGGCAGCGACACCTCTCCACCATTTTGCATTATCATATTTTTTGGTAAAACCATTTCTGGCCTTCTTTGAACGACCATGTTTTTTGGTAAAACCATCTGATTACCATTCTGTACGATTGCTTGAATTGGATTTTGGACCAATACATTATTCTTCATACACTTTTCTGTTGGTCTTTGCAGTAGGTGCGTCATCCTGTTCGGAGCGTCAGACTTCAGTACAGTTTTTGGCATATTTTCAGCGATGACAAATCTTCTGCTGATCGTCTTTGGCACATTTGACAGAGTTCTTTTCTTGTTTGCTGCAGTTGACAGCATCTGCATCACATGTCCGGTGTTCTTGGGTGACAGGATGCCTTGAAGAAGTGATGTTACTGCATTTGGTGTTAGCTTTTGACTTAATGATGGTGCTAGAGTGATCGATAATATTGCCAGTAGGTATGTAAACTGCATTTTTGGCTGAAATAAAGGTGGAAAATGTTAATGATTTTGTGAATAATAATTTATGGGTATCCAATCAGCAGGTAGGCAGGGCACATTGCCTACAGAACAGTTGGTCGATGGACCCAAAAGGTTCCAGAATGGCTACCACGTTAGAAAGCCTCCCTCAAGTTGGACCCCGGGAATCTGATGGATGCGAGACATACAAGATCGGTCGTTGTACTGACACTTGGGGGAGACCTATGTCCTGCAGTGGACATTTTACGGCTGAAAAAATGATAACCATGAGGTAATATAGCCCACAGCTGTTGTGTTTTGTGAACTTGTCTAACACACTGCTGTGTGTTTAGACATCTAAAAGTTTATTTGATGGGATTTATTCTGCTGTTGAGGCATGGTTGATTTGGATTTTGAAAATTTAGAAAACATCCAGATTAGGAGCTTTTTTTATTATGGGAAAAAATCATCCAATGACAACCCCCGCTCTTGGGCGGAGCGGGAGATAGTGTCAGACTCTTACTGACTAAAAGACCCACCCCGTTCCTTCTAGCCTTCATACCGGGGCTCGAGCGCCCTTTCCTTTTGGATAACCCTGGCCCCAGTAGACTTCGACCCGGCTGGGTCCCTGCTGTTGCTGACAACTCCTTGAGGCGCGCGGGAACAGTGCGCGCCGTCGACGACTTGGGCATGGTCCGGGCAGTTACCGGACGGCTGGACAGTGAGCTACCCATTGCTCACTGTCCGCAAGCCCGCGCCTACGGTGGCCGGAAATCGGGATCAGAATCCCGGCGGCGGTGGCGGCGGCATATAACGCCGTTGCCTGACAGATTAGGAGCTGATAAGAATTGAGAAGTGATGGCGAGATAACCTAGAAGCCTACCGCAAGGGCTGGTTCGAGGTGGCTCAAGAAAGAAACACCTGAATGAAGTTTGGGAAAGCCTTTGTCTAGCAGTGGGAAAGTAAGCACTGGGATAAGTAGGAGTATCCTGGTAATAGGACCCTTCGGATCATTTAAAAATAAAATGATTCCCGTGGGGAAAGATCATCATCATTTAAGCCGAAAGACGTCCACTGTTGGACATAGGCCTCCCCCAAGCGTCTCCACAACGACCGGTCCTGTGCGTCTCGCATCTATCGGATTCCCGCGACCCTGACCAGGACATCGGTCCACCTTGTGGTCGCCATCGACCATCTGTTCTACGTGCAACGTGCCCTGACCATTGCCACTTAATTTTGGCGATTCTTCGATAGTGGGGAAAGATACTAGTAAGTAATATTAAAATAATCTTTAGATCTTACCTGTATTATGCAGTACAAATGAATATACACATAATTCCAAATAAAGTTGTTTTTATAAGAAATGAATTTTATTTATCTTCAATATTACACCGCATCAGATAATAATTTGAGCTTTCAAAATTGATTCGATTATGGAATCAACACGTGATTTATCTAGTACATTATTCATTACGTTATGTAACTTCTTGGGCATGTTCTTATCATTATTCCGAAAGAGAAAATACCGTCCATTTGTTTATCATGTTCTTTTTTTGAAGTGGGAAATCATGAAATGACTTCTTTCGCTCTAGGGTGGAGTGACCAGGGTGTGTCAAACTTTTACTGAACCAAAACCTATTGAATCCTTTAGTTGCCTTGTGGCAGCAACATCGCTATAATCATATAGAAAGCACTATTTCCATTTAGCATAGCTGTTGGCGGTTCGTCACGTCGGCTTGGATTTTGATGCAGGGCAGAACAGATGGCCGTTGGGGCCGAAAGGTTCTGTAATGGCGACCGCGTCAGAGAAGACGTAGCGGAAGGCCTCGTACAAGCTGGACCGATGACCTGGTGAAGGTTGCGGGAATCCGATGGATGCGGGACGCTCCGGACTGTTCATTGTGGCGACACTTGAGAAAGGCCTATGTCCAACAGTGGACGTCTATCGGCTGAAATGATGATGATGATGATTTCCACTGTTCGACACAGGCGTAGCCCAAGTGGGCACGCCACAATTATGGTGGTAAGTCCCCTCTTTGAGGCGTGGCTGGAAAGACCTCACGGCGTCCTTATCTTCCGTATGACGCAGGTCCTCACCGGACATGGCACGTTCGGGAGGTTCCTGCACTGGATTCGTGCGGAAGAGATGCCCGGGTGTCGCCATTGTGCGGAATGCAGTCGAGGTGTGCTCTGCTTGGGCGGAGCATCGCTGTGCCCTCGTGGGCGCGATCGACGGCGGCGGCCTCTAGCGCCGGGCCTTGGTTGAGGCCATGGTCTGGAGCGAGGAGGAGTGACAGACGGTCGCCGACTTCTGCAGCAGCAGCAATCGCTCGCTCGCAAGCAGTAATGCTCGCCAAGGAGGAGGCTGACCGCATTAGGCAACGGCGTTCTCGCCGCCGCCGCCGGGATTCTGATCTCAATTTTCGGTCACCGTAGGCGCGGGCTTGCGGCCAGTGAGCAATGGGTAGCTCGCTGTCCGACCGTCCGGTAACTATCCGGACCGAGCCCAAGTCGTCGACGGCGCGCACTGCTCCCACGCGCCTGAAGGAGTTGTTAGCAACAGCAGCGGCCCAGCTGGTCCGAAGCTTTCTGGGGCCAGGGTTAGTTTCAAAAGGTAGTTCAGACCCGGTATGAAGGCGCGAAGGAACGGGGTGGATTTTTAGTCAGTAAGAGTTTAACACTATCTTCCGCTCCGTCCAAGAGCAGGAGATGCTATTAGATGATTTTCCCACCGGAAAAGGCCTCCTTCCATTCCTTCCAACGATTACAATATTTCGCTTCTTTTTTATAATTCTTAAGGATCGAAGACATGCATGTCGTCACGCCATCTACTCCTTCGTGGTCTGGCGTTACTCCGTGTCGCTGTGTCTGAGCATCAATCCGGATTGACGGGCCCACAGTTCGTCAGGCATACAGCCATAGAAATATCTCCCTTTTTTCCCTATCTCCTTTCTTATATCTATGCATACAGCAGACATGCCCAGTCCCATTTAATTTATTAGGGTAGCTTAATTACTTATTCTCAGTCTTTCTTAAGATGATCCTTTTTCACTCGCCTATCATCAACATCGAGCATGGTTTAAAAGCTTGTTGCAATCCAACGCGATGTTTGAAGAAGAGGCAATGCAAAAAAGAGAGATAATGGCGGTCTTTCTTTTTTACATTAGATGCAGCAACAAACTTTTAAGCCATGCTCAATATTACTCGTTGTGCGTAAGCTAAAGACTGGAAGTCCCTTTTTTATTATTGATAGGCTTGCGTTTGACCACCATCTCACCTGATGGTAAGCGATGATGTGGTCGACGATGAAGCACGCTTGCCTAGAAGAAACCTATTCACTCTCGACTTAAAGACTCCTAAGTTGTAGCTATCAGGAAACACAGAATCCGGCAAGGAATTCACACAGTAAATGTGTTCCCAAAACGCTTTGTGCGTATGTATGGGATGTCTACCATATTGTACCGGTGGCGCAACGCTGTACGTCGTGTGGTCCGATGATGGAACGGACTTGGCGGAATTAGATTGTGAAATTCCAGTGCACACTCCTTGAAATGTAAACGACAGAAAACCGACAGACCCCCCCCCCCAAGTGTCGCCACAATGAGCGGTCTTGTGCGTCTCGCATCCATCGGATTCCCGCAACGACCTACAACTTAGGGGTCTTTAAATCAAGAGTGAATAGGTTACTTCTAGGCAAGTATGCTCCGTCGTCGACTACATGATCGCTTGCCATTAGGTGAGATAGAGTTCAAGCGAGCCTTTTGTTATGGTGGGGAAAATCATCCAATAACAATCCCCGCTTTTGGGCGGAGCGGGAGATAGTGTCAGACTCTTACTGACTAAAAAACCCACCCCGTTCCTTCAAGCCTTCATACCGGGGCTCGAGTTCCCTTTCGGATAACCCTGGCCCCAGTAGGCTTCGACCCGGCTGGGTCCCTGCTGTTGGCTGGGCCCCTGCTGTTGGCTGGGCCCCTGCTGTTTGCTGGGCCCCTACTGAAGTTCAAGCGAGCTTAATAAATAGCCCTCATATTATTATCTTTCCGAATATACATTGATAGATTTTGACCTTGAATGACATGACCTGATTCCACGGTTCCACCGTACCTTTCTACCATCAGACAACTTGACGAACGGCGGGGGTCCACTCTTACGTTGTTGTTGTACGGTCCTGATTAAGCGCTTCGCTTCGTCGTTTATACCACGTGCAATGTGCATTAAAGTACTGGAACAATTTGCCTGCTGCGGTCTTCCCATCCGATTATAATTTAGGAGTCTTCAAGGCTAGAGGAAATAGGCTCTTAATAAACTAGTGTGATCTACCACCATCAATTGCATCAGGTCTTTATCATCAGGTGGGATCGCAGTCAAGCAGTAGCTTATATCATTGAAAAAAAAATACTGCTGGAGTCTTCTACTATACTGTAGCTGTATTGTGTATTGCTTGAACAATGACAGGTTTAATAGGAAAACCACAAAACATTTTAGCACCATATCATTTATTTACATTCATTTAAATTATTAACATAAAACCATTCACAAGAATGGTGGTTGCAAAGTAACTTGACGTAAATACTTAGGGTTACATCCGCAATCAGGCACCCCACACCCACAAGATGGCACCTCTATCGCTGGCAGTTGACATCCACATGACGGCATCTGGATACCGAGACATCCGCAGGGGCCTGAACATCCACATGATGACACTGGTACACCTGAACAACTGCAAGGACCTGCGCAACCACATGACGGGACTGGAAGACTTCCACAACTGCACGGACTGGAGCAGCCACATGATGACACGGCTAGACCTAAACAATCGCAGATGCCAGTACAACCACAAGATGAAATTGGCACGGCAGAACACCCACAAGGTCCAGAACACCCACAGGATGAAAGGGCCACGCCTGAACAAGCACACGGTCCATTACAACCACAAGATGCTACAGGAATACTGGCACAGCCACAGGGTCCGTTGCAACCACAAGACGATACCGGCAATGCAGCGCAAGAACAGGGACCTAGACATTCACAGGTGGATAAAGGAATACCAGCACAGCCGCAGGGACCGTTGCATCCACAAGCTGATACCGGCATCGCAGCGCAAGTACAGGGGCCCATACATTCACAAGCGGATAATGGTACACCAGCACAGCCACAGGGTCCGGAACATCCACAGGGTGATAACTGGATTCCAGAACAACTACAGGGACCCAAACATTCACAAGATGACAATTGTAAACCACAGGTACAGGGGCCCTGACATCCACAGGTAGGCACGGGTCCATATGAAGGCAGTTCAATTACGGAATTAATACCACAAGAGCAAGGCAGCTGTAGACTTTGGCATCCACAGTTAGGGACATCGATAGCCGCTAGAGACCCATATGGACAAGCTGGGAGTTTGACGGCAGGAACTCGGTTACATCCACATTTTGGGCCGGGACATCCACAGGCGTTTGAACATCCGCAAGGACCCATACATCCACAGGGACTGTCCAAGACAGGAGTTATGACCTCTATAGTGGGCACTGCCATTGGTGAAGCAACGACACCGTAACTAGGCATTTCCATGGTCGGGAAAAGGCACCCTAAAGGGTTTATTTCCATAGGTTCAGCATATCTGTAGTTGGGTACGTCTATAACAGGGCTGGGTAAAGCCACAGGAGTGAACATAGGTTCGACGACAGGTCCTCGGCATCCACAATTCAGGATGTCTATGAGAGTATTCTTGCAGCCACATCCTGATAGTCCAAGGTTTGAAATGCCGGACTTTTTAATTTTAGATTTTGACTTTGCTAGTTTTCTTTTCGACGACCTTTGGGCGTTGATCTGAAATAAACGAAAATTGTAAATAAATTGATATACTTAGTTTATTGAAAAATATGGCCGTGATGAGAATTTGCGATTGGGATCAAATTTTAAATCGATAGATACTTACCACTGCACATGATACGATTAACAAAATAATCGATAACTTCCCGAAATGCATTTTTGGAATTATTAATATTTACTTAAATTATTATTTTAAATAACTGCTATTAACAATAAATAGGTACTGAAGTCTACAATGTTAAATAAAACAAATAATGTCCTTTATATAGTTAATTGTTTGTCAATATTTTGATAAGTCTGAAAATTGCATTGAAAATTTTATCGATTTACAAAAGATTTGGTAATCGATTAAAGTTGTTAAATCGAGTATTAAGTAAAAAAAAAAGATATCTAATTACTTTCTTAACGTTTGCAATGTGTTACTTAGATAAGCAATTAATTACTTTCATAGAATGAGTTCCAGGTTTGTCCTACTGAGCCCAAACAGTTCAGCGAGTTTACCATCGAATCAAAAAGAAAAAGAAGAGGGATGGTCCTCATAGCCGTGTTATATCTCTACACTCCTCAACCACCTCAGCATATATTGCCCTCTTGTTGCTACGACGCTTTCTGCTAGCGACTGTTTTGGGGGGCCATTTATTGAGTGTGCAAGTACCCCTTATTAAATTAAATTTTTTCTAGCCTATACTGTCCCACTGCTGGACGAAGGCCTCAATCCATTTCTTCCATTGTTCCCGGCTTTGAGCCACTTCTTGCCAATTCCTGAGGAAGGCATCTAAGTTGTCCCGCCTTCTTCTTGGTCTATTACGACCCCGTCGAGCGATTTCAGGGCACCAACTTTGCGTTTTACTGGCCCACCGCTCGATCGGCATGCGGCAGACATGTCCAGCCCAGTCCCACTCAAGCTGGGCAGCCTTCTGAATCACGTCAATGATCTGTGTTCTGTGTTATTATTTTTATCGATGGATATTATTATTAGCCTTGTTCTAGCAGAGGCATAGTCTTAACATAGTTCCTGGTAACCAATTCACATATACCTATCTCTTTTTCATACGTCGCAATAGTTTTCCACCAACCAGGTGTTGTCCTTGGATTCAATAGCATAGCGCGTAGGTACAGGGATAATCGTTGGCTAATACAACGTTCCACGAAGTGTATAAAGTGCTTCTGCGAGTTGACTTTGGTCCCTCGTATGCCCGTACGCCTTCCAAAGGTCCAAGACTCCAAGGTTCTGAGATATACAAACATATAATAATAGTAATCTTAACTTTGCTCTCGAGGTTGTCGAAGTCATTGTGCCGATAGTCCATCTCTAACACAATGCCATTGTGGAGCCGCTTCACAGGATATGCGTCATCTGCTTTGTTGCCCGTCCTGTACAACCACCTGCACTTTTCAGAATTTATACGTTGCCCTTTCCAATAACAGAGCTGTTGGGTTGCAAAATATGCGGTAAAATAAAAAGAGTCCATCGATACGAAAAAACCGGCCAAGTGCGAGTCGGATTCGCCCATGAAGGGTTCCGTAGCAGCAAGTAACATAATGTTACGCCATTAAACGTGAACCCGCCATATCTCCGAGAAAATAAAGAGTAGCACGTAATAATTAAAACGCATTGCTGTTCGAAAGGTCTAGAATGGTTGTACGTAGCCAGCCTTAGAAAAATCTCGAAACATCCACAAAGTACTTACAACTAGTGGGTAGGCATTTATCTAGGATAAGGGAAATGATACTCTCCGACGTTAACAATAGAGTCGAAATTCGCATGAAAGTGACTCTTATTACCACGAGTAATAAAAATGATT
The DNA here is from genome assembly GCA_910589285.2 of Mythimna ferrago. NCBI lineage: Eukaryota > Metazoa > Arthropoda > Insecta > Lepidoptera > Noctuidae > Mythimna > Mythimna ferrago. The sequence goes on from OU342703.1 coordinate 11,574,352, forward strand.
TATGACTTCGAGAAGCGATTCAATTGTTCTGGAATTCTGGATCGTTCGTGGGACGTCGGTATCTAGAATTTTCTTGGCTCCGCATATAAATACGAGCCCCCGGCCGGAAGCGAGTCAGTTGTGATTTCGACTGCGATCAAGAGCGAACTACCCTAGTACTTGAAGTGATTTTATCTAACGACCTAAGCGATAGTGTAACGGTACTCTAGTGTTAATTGCGATTCGGATTATTGTTGACTGGACTAATTTGTTATTGTTTGTGGTGAATAAAGTTGTCTCTTAGTAAATCGGCATTTGATTACCCACGTACGTAACAACTGGTGTCAGAAGTGAAATGCCATTAACACCGAGGGACGACGAACAGCGACCACGAACAAGGAGGCAAATGGAGATGGATGCTGCGCGTCATCGTATGGAGGAGGAAGATCAGGCTGATATGGGAGCAACAGCAGCTGCTGAGGCGCCAACAGGACCAGCCTCGGAAATGAGCCTCGCTGCGGTGTTGGCCGCCATGCAAGCTAGTATGGCGGCTAACCAGCGTAAGCTCCAGGATCTAATCGCGGCTAACCAAGAAGAAGCCCGCCGCGAACAGGAAGCCGCTCGCCGCGATCAGGAGGCCAACCAGCGTAAGCTTCAGGACCTAATCGCAGCGAACCAGGAAGAAGCTCGCCGCGAACAGGAAGCCGCTCGCCGCGATCAGGAGGCTAAGCAGAACTTGATCCTTGATAAAATCGACCACGGCCTCGTCACGTTGGGCGAGAAGGTAAAGGTAGTCCAACAGTGGCCGGTTCCAAAGAACAAAACGGAAGTACGTGCATTTCTAGGGTTGTGCACATACTACAGGCGGTTTGTCAAGAATTTTTCGGACATTGCAAAACCTCTACATCAGCTGACTGAGGATAAACGAGATTTTATCTGGGACGAGGACTGTGAGTCAGCATTCGACGAGCTAAAGCAACGTCTATGTGAAGCGCCCATACTGGGGTATCCAAGCAGAGACGGAAGATTTGTCGTTGATACCGATGCCAGCAACACGGGAATTGGAGGAGTGTTGTCACAGGTGCAGGGTGACAGACAGGTCGTAATCGCTTACTTCAGTAAGGCACTTTCAAAGCCAGAAAGGAACTACTGCGTGACTCGACGAGAACTGCTGGCTGTGGTAAAAACCTTGCAGCATTTCCACAAGTACCTTATAGGAAGACAATTTACATTGAGAACGGATCACGCTGCATTGAAATGGCTTCTACAATTTAAAAACCCTGAGGGCCAAGTTGCAAGATGGCTCGAGCAGCTGCAGGAATTTAACTTTGTGACAGAACATCGTAGTGGAAAAGGGCATAACAATGCTGACGCCCTGTCACGACGTCCATGTAATGAGGACTGCAGACACTGCCAGCAGAATGAAGCCCGAGAACACGTTAATTTAATTAGGGCTGAAGGCGACTTCAAGAAGTCCCAGGAAGAAGATGACGATATTCGACCTATACTGGACTGGAAGCGTAGCGGAACTAGGCCCCAGTGGAGTGAAGTATCTTCACACAGTCCCGTAACTAAGAGCTACTGGGCACAGTGGGACAGTTTAGTCCTAGAAAATGATGTGCTTTATAGGAAATGGGAATCGAACGATGGCAAGGAGGTGACCACACAAGTGATAGTACCACGATGTGGAGTAGTCCCCCTGCTACAGGAAATACACGATGGTGCTTCTGGAGGACACCTGGGCATCAAGAAAACTCTACTGAAAGTGAGACAGCGGTATTACTGGCTCAATTGTAGAGATGACATAGAGCAATGGTGTCGGAAATGTACAGCGTGCGCATCTGTGAAAGGACCACAGACTAGGAGCAGGGGCAGGCTTCAGCTGTACAATGTGGGAGCCCCATGGGAACGCATCGCTATCGACGTCGCTGGACCTTTTCCAGTTACAAATGACGGAAACAAGTACATAGTGGTGATCCAGGACTATTTCACAAAGTGGCCCGAAGTCTTCGCCATACCCAATCAGGAAGCGACGACAGTGGCGAAGAAGGTGGTCGAAGAAGTAGTATGTCGGTATGGCGCACCTTTGGAAATCCATTCCGATCAAGGCCGTAACTTCGAATCTGCGCTGTTCCAGGAAATGTGTACACTTCTGGGAATTTATAAGACACGCACAACACCTGCGCACCCGCAGTCGGACGGAATGGTGGAAAGGTTTAACCAAACCCTGGAGAATCACCTGGCTAAGGTTGTCGATGACCATCAGAAGGACTGGGACCGGTATATTCCACTATTTCTGATGTCTTACCGATCGGCAGTGCATGATAGCACGGGACATACCCCAGCAAGAGTGAATTTCGGCAGGGAAATGAGACTTCCAGTCGATGCCATAACTGGCGTGCCACCTGACAAGACTAAGCCAGTTACGGACTACGTAAGTGACCTTCAAGATCAATTGGACGAAGTGCATAAACGAGTTCGTGAGAATAGCATGAACGCCAGCGTAAAAATGAAAACTAGATACGACCGTAATGCCAATGCCAAGGGATTTGAGGAAGGTACACTGGTCTGGCTCCACAACCCGCTTCGACGGAAAGGGAAGTCGCCGAAACTCCAAGCTCGATGGGAGGGACCTTACACCGTGTTAAAAAGGATTAATGACGTGACCTACCGCATCAAGAAAGGGCTAAGAGGGAAACCCAAGGTTGTCCATGTGGATAGATTGGCGCCGTATCACGGATCTAATAATGCTCGGGACGAGCATGACTAAGAGGGGGGCACTGTTACGCCATTAAACGTGAACCCGCCATATCTCCGAGAAAATAAAGAGTAGCACGTAATAATTAAAACGCATTGCTGTTCGAAAGGTCTAGAATGGTTGTACGTAGCCAGCCTTAGAAAAATCTCGAAACATCCACAAAGTACTTACAACTAGTGGGTAGGCATTTATCTAGGATAAGGGAAATGATACTCTCCGACGTTAACAATAGAGTCGAAATTCGCATGAAAGTGACTCTTATTACCACGAGTAATAAAAATGATTTATGACTTCGAGAAGCGATTCAATTGTTCTGGAATTCTGGATCGTTCGTGGGACGTCGGTATCTAGAATTTTCTTGGCTCCGCATATAAATACGAGCCCCCGGCCGGAAGCGAGTCAGTTGTGATTTCGACTGCGATCAAGAGCGAACTACCCTAGTACTTGAAGTGATTTTATCTAACGACCTAAGCGATAGTGTAACGGTACTCTAGTGTTAATTGCGATTCGGATTATTGTTGACTGGACTAATTTGTTATTGTTTGTGGTGAATAAAGTTGTCTCTTAGTAAATCGGCATTTGATTACCCACGTACGTAACAATAATATAAAAGCTCTTGTAATGTGTTGTAACTTTGATCGATGTTTAAATAATAGTGTATTTTTTTCGATTCATGACGCATTAAAAAAAAACTACTTACTAAATTTCGTTCAAACCAATTTTCGTTGGCAGTTTTTATAGTAATGTACATCATATATTTTTTTTAGTTTTATCATTCTCTTATTTTAGAAGTTAGAGGGGGGGGGACACATTTTACCACTTTGGAAGTGTCTCTCGCGCAAACTATTCAGTTTAGAAAAAAAATGATTTCAGAAACTTCAGTATCATTTTTGAAGACCTATCCATAGATACCCCACACGCATGGGTTTGATGAAAAAAAAATTTTTGAGTTTCAGTTCTAAGTATGGGGACCCCCAAAATCTATCTAAAAATTATGAAAAGATTGAGCGTCTCAATCTTGTCATTCTACCACAACTCTAGTATACGAGACCATTGACCGATCAGTGATACTTTAGCTCTACCTAGAGCAGAAGATTGATAGATAATACTCAAGTCAGAAGGAAGAACCATTTGATATTTTCCTTGTAAAAGAAAGGAATGGTTTATGGTAGCTAATTAAGTCTCAGATATACTAGGGGACACATTGTCCCCCGACATGACGCGCAACGCTGACAAATTGTCCAAAAAGTCCTGCGTCACGTGAATGCGTTATAAAATGTTTGGGGCAAGTTGCGTTACACTGGACAACGTTGCAGTGATACAGTGGTGTTTTCAATATCGTGCGGATTTCATTTCGCCTGCGGGTTTGCCCCGCATGCAAAAAAAATTCAAATGCAAAAAAAAACGCGTCTCGCGTGCATATTCCACGTTTTAAAATAAATACTTATATGAAATGAACATTTGCGGGGTTACGCGTGCGGAGCAATCCCGCATGCGTGATGAAAACCGTACGATATTCACACCACGTTTTTTAAACGCGCCGTTGACACGCATTTGTAGCGATACAGACGCGATACGCCCGCCAGTCAGACTCAGCCTTTATTTAGACCTTTAGAAGGATAAAAAAGCGCGCCGTCGATGCACGTTTCTAAAACGCGCGTCAACGGCTCGTTTAAAAAACGTGGCGTGCACAGGCCCTTAGATTGACCGTTGCGCGTCAAGTAGGGGGACATTTTGTCCCCTAAAAAATAAAAAGACAAAAAGATAATGATTCAAAATTTATTATTCTCTAAACTGTACATATAATTATAATACTACTGAACAATTTGATACAATGGCAACATTCAGTTACAAAATAGTGTATTTTTGTATTTTGAGCAGAGGAACATACTTTCAAATCTTTTAGGAATACAGTTTTCAGTTACATGAATATTTACAAAGATTTATTCTGTACATATACACTAATATAATAGAGGTGAAGTTTGTTTTTTTGTTTGTAGGAGGTAATCTCTCAAACTACTGGTCCAATAAAAATTTTTCACTGATAGAAAGCTGCTGTATTCCTGAGTACATTCCGCTGTATTCCTGAATACATTTCGCTGTATTCCTGAGTACATTCCGCGTATATTTTATATACGCAGGCGAAGCCGCGGACAAAAGCTAGTAAGTGTATAATCACACTTATTAAGGCGTATAGTCCCTTGGACATTTAGCCGGAGTTTTTTTTTTAGGTGGCAAAATCATCCAATAACATCTCCGCGCCCTTGGGCGGTGCGGGAGATAGTGACTTTTACTGACTAAAAACCCACTCCTGTTCCTTCGTTGTCTTACGTACCGGGGCCGAATCTTCCTTTCAGAAGCAGATTCTTGGCCCCAGCGGGCTTTGACCCTGCTGGGCCCCTACGGTTTGCTGACAACTCTGTGCGCGTGGAACAATACGCGCCGTCGACGCCTTAGGCTCATTCATCTAGCCGGACTTAAGTGTACACATACTCGTACTGCCGCCCGCGCGTCATAAAGCCTCGCTGACCTTTAGAACCATTTTCTTTGCGAAATATTGATTGATTTACATATTACGCTATGTATTATATTATAAATGTACATTCTGAAGGCGTGTGCGGCGAATCCATATAAAATATCTAGCCGCGTATAGACATCGCGAGGCGTGCGTCGTGAATGGTTCGTCTCGCAAGCTTCGGGCAGTGTGGACGTGTGCTCACAGTGAGCATTCGCGTCATACAATTGTTGCGAACGCCGCCTCAGTACGAGCCGTGCGCTCCGTGTGGACGGACAGGTGTTGTTTGCGTTTTCTACTGACGAACACCGTGCGTGGTGGTTTGCGTGCTCAACTTGAGCATGTGTCGTTCGAGACGCATGCATAGTACCGTCGTATGCCTCAGGTTGAGGCATGCGTGACGAACCATTCGCGACGCACGCCTCGCGATGTCTGTGCCCGGCTTTAGGCCGGTGGCGGCGTTTTGTACACATAGGCATTAAACTACGATATCTTACAACGCGCAATTAGTTTTCCGCGCGATTTGAACATTTACAACAACCCGAAATCATCTTCTGTGATGATGAAACAAATGCAAAATCAATTGAATCAATATAAGATATTGAATATCAATAACCTTATAAATAACATAACAAAAAAAACCAGGAAATAACAAATTATTATGTTTAGGTCACCATTTTGCCACTGAGATAAAAATAAATACATAATTGTCATTTCTACATACACTAAACTAAGTAAATGCCGAGACATAAATTCACTGGCGTAACAATCAAAGGGCTAAGGGACTGCCCCTAATAATTATATCATTATACATCCCTGTTTCTGAAATCTGCTATCAAATTTAATATTAGGCATTCTGGCAAATAATGGAATCAAATATCTTTTGACAACCGCTTAAAACAAACTTTCAGAAAACCAGTGGCATAATTACTTTGCACTTTACTGTCTCTCACTGTTTACTACACCATCTCTCACGATTCACTACACCATCTCTCACGATTCACTACACCGTATCTCACCATCTCTCACTATTCACTTCACTTCTCTTCATTCACTTTACTGCTTCATTCGCTCCTCGGCGGTGGAGGTTTACCGCTGGCGAGCACAGACTTCATAGTCTTCAACATATTAGGAATGATGCCGATGTGTTTGTCTACACATTTCACTGCGCACTTCTCGAATTCTATTGTGGCTTTGTCGACCTGTGAAGAGATATATATACTTAGTATAGTACATAAGTACTATAAGTTGGGGTTGGGAACATTATAAGGCCGACTATAAAGTCGGCCTTATAATGTTCCCACTGTTGGGACTCAGACCTCCTCTCTAGGAGAGGGAATGGGCCGTAATACACCACGCGTGCCCAGTGCGGGTTGGTGGATGTCACACGTCTTCGAATTTTTGGTTCTAGGACATGCCGGTTTCCTCACGATGTTTTCCTTCACCGTTTTGAGAGCAGTCGTGATGAAAATTACACAAAGTAATGCGCCTGGCTGGGTTTGAACCCGCGACCTACAACTGGTAAGTCGGGGCCGTTACCATTTGGCCACCACTGCTCTCAAAAGAGATACTTAGTTGTAAATGAATAATGGTATGGTAAAAGTCCAAACGTCGAATCCGACTCGGCTGGGCAGCATTCGGGAAGCTATACATTCCCCGCGTTCCGAATTGCGTCAAAATCGATTATATCGCGAATCCGACCAACGCGCAACGTCACAAATAGTAGGTACTCAATAGTCCTTATATTTTTTGACTATTAAATTTTGTCGGATTCGCGATGTAATCGCTTTTGACGTAATTCGGAACTACCATCTTCTCATCCAACATACAATAGTGTCTCAACACGTAAATCTATGACCAGTGAGCGATGACATATGGTTCCGAAACGTGGTCGCTCACAATGGGCCTCATCAGAAGGCTTAAAGTCACCTAAAGGGCAAGATCGAATCAGAAATGAAGATATCCGCAGAAGAACCAAGGTCACGAAGATTCGCCAAACTTAAGTGGCAATGGACAGGCACATTGCTCGCAGAACAGACGTCTATTAGCTGAAATGATGATGATGAAATAATGGAATAAGGTACTGGGGAAGAATTAACAAGAATAGTGGCTGGGAAGTGGCAACCACGCACCGAAAGACGCAGCGTTGGAAAGGTTACTAATATTTTGCAGAAAGAGGTAGTTTGTTTTTATGTTTTTTTGTTTGTAGGAGGTAATCTCTGGAAGTACTAGTCCAATTGCTAAAATTTTCTCACCAATAGAAAGCTGCTTCCCGAGTGACATAGGCAAGCCGTGGACCAAAACTAGTTTACCAACACAATAACAATAACAATTTTAGAAGAGTTTCTAAAATTGTTATTGTTATTGTGTAAGTAAACTAGTTGTGGGTGTGGGTGTGTGGTGTGGTGTGTGTGTGTGTGATGGTGTGTTGTGTAGTGTATTGTGTGTTTGTTTTAAGATTAAGGAGTCTTAATCTTAAAATACATGCACATTGTGTCTCACGACTGCACCAAATAGGTCCAGTTCAGCATAGTGCCAGGCCACTACGTAGCAATTGCCTGACGCTGGTTTTCAACTGAACCTTACAATGAGTTTACGGATGCTAATCAGTTTTTTTTGCATAGAAGTATTTGTTAACATAAATTACTATGTGAAGTATGACATACCTTTTCTTGACTAGGATCAGAGCCCAGTCTGTCTCTAGCAACATCATTGCAGTCCATCACACACCGCTGTAATCTGTTCTGCAAATGGCTGATCTCGCCCTGAAAAGTTTATAAAAAAAGATTTCTATCTAGTATGGATTGAGTGTGATTATATGTGTTTATTTTTATATAACCTCTGTGCTCTGTGCAATTTAGCTTCACTTGTTTGACTGACCGACATTTTGACAATTCAAAAGTGCCTGTAACTGGTCTATTTGAAATAAACATTTCTGATTTCTGATTTCCTCTTATATATAGTGTAACAAAATATGAGAACAATGTAGACTCAGAGATTCATAGATTACTTCCATTTTGACCCACTTTTTTATTAAGTATTATTTTTAAATATTCGAAAGAGGTAAGTAGTTTCTTTTTTTGTTAGGAGGTTATCTCTGAAAGCATTGTTCTGATTGCTAAATTTTTTCTGACAGGCTATATTTTATGTACGCAGGCAAAAGCTAGTTAGAAATAAAGTTTCTAAGTTCTTGTAACATGCTAGGACATTGAGGTCGGCGCAATACGTTTTTTTTTCTTCAATTCTGTCCTATCATCCAACACGCTATCACTAACTCTCTTTTCTGACACATTACTTTTGTATCATAAACTTAGCAAATAATAATTTTGTATGGTAAACCATTTATTACCTGCACATAATTATTTGCTTGATTAAGAGGTCCAGTACAGTTTTCTATGCAACCATGCACCCGTTCCAGCGAGGTTTGAGGATCATCACAACACTTGGCCGCACATCTGTGCATATCACCCTGGAAATAACATATTTTTTTTAGTAATTATTCTAATGCTTTCACACCGAAAAGTACCGAGAAGAGAGAAGTAGAGTACTGGAAGATGCAGCATTGGAAGGTCTCCCACAGAGAGAATATAAATAGAGATAACCGAGTGAGGGTCAATGGATGTGATACGCACAGGATCGGTCATAGTGGCGACACTTGGGGGAGGCCTAGGTCCAACAGTGGACATCTTTCAGCTGAAATGATGATGATGAGTATTCTACAGCTTTCACATTACACCATCTAGTACCAAACTAAGCATAGCTTGTGCTATGAGTACTGGATAACTGATAAACATAATTAAGCATAATCAGCCTTTTTAATGTTCCCACAACTGGGACTGAGGTCTCCTCTCTATGAAAGGGAATGGGGAAAGATTATTCTATTCTGACCCAGTGCTGGTGGGACATGCCGGTTTCCTCACGATGGTTTCCTACACTGTTTTTGAGAGCAGTGGTGATGAAATAAATTACACAAAGTAATGCATGTGGCTGGATTTGAACTCACGACGTACAACTCATAAGTTAGGACTTTACCAATGGACCATTACTGCTCCCTGATAAACATTTTGTTATGAACCAAGACATTTTGTATTTTTTTTTTTTAATTTTTGTTATGAACTTACAAAACTTTTTGACAGATCATTTTTAACTTTCTCATAGCTTAACTAGAGTCATAGTCATCATTTATAAGACTAAAAGAAGGGTTTATCTTAACCCTAATATATTGCATAAGCCTCGCATGCTATCAGAGACATAACCTCACTTACTTGCATCTTACGTAAATAACTTCTGTCCAACTCATTCACGAGGTTCGTCATCTCCTGCTCGACCCTATACTTCTGAGCTTCCACCATTTTGATGCCTTTGATTCAGGAATTCTGAATAGTTTCACAAAATTCAGGATTTACAATGCCGATGGGTTGGATTGACACTGACAGAGTGACAGCTGAATTCGATGGCTTTTTTGACAGATGTCAACAGTTAGAATTTTCTTTTTGGATTTCAGTATCTGGTTACTAAGGCTTTTCAGTAAATCTTTTATTTAGACACTATTATAGATTAATATAAGTCTGTCTAATAAGTTAAACGACTTGGGTATTTATTAGGATTTAATTAAATCTGATGTAGTCAACACGGGTTCAATAATCAAGGTTGATTAAGAGATAGAGATCATTGTTTACTAACAGAAGAACCGTATAAAAAGTATCGAATATAAGTATTATTTAAATGATTAAATATTATACAAAATTCCCAAGTCGGTTGACTTATTAAACAGACTTCTAACATTTTAGGAGTATAATAATATAACAACATATTCTGGTGGAGTGTGAGCGGGGCGAACGCCTTAAAAGAAATATGTTTAGCACTTTAAATTTGTTAGATATCGGTATTTGCAACAACATTTTAGCTAAGCCTACGTCAGACGAGGCAAGAGTTTTAAACAACATTATTTTATTACAATCATCTAAAATAAATCAAAACACAAAATTTGGCTATGATGGAGCGACGTGGTCAAAACTGTGACAAAGAAGTGAAAAGAATTGTGAAAAAAAAAAGACGTGTGGCACTCGGGGACTGCCGCGGTAAAGCTATTGCATAGCATTTTTATCAACTTATACAATTATAATTATTTATTTATTTTACTTAAGCACTATTTTTTTTCCTTTATTTTTTTTTCTTTGATATTAATTGAAGTTACACTTTCACACATTGAATTGAATTTTGATTGATTGTTCACTCATTTGTTTTCTTATCGGTCACCACGCTCAAAAAACAAATGAGTGGGGGGTGTTAGGTTATTTTCGTTACGGAATTTCTGGATTCGGTCTCCACGCTCAAGGCCCGCGATAGAAGCTATGCAATAGCTTAAAATATTTTTGGTAATAAGGTGTAGCTATTCTAAAGGTGAAAAAGATAAAATGAAAAAACGTTTAATAAAAATAAAAATATTTATTTAAAAGCTTGGGGCTTACACTTAAAATTATATTCCAATACCTGTTAAAAATCCATTCAACAGCTCTTGATCAAAATTAAAAATCGGCAGTTTCTTTACTAAAGCAGCACATGATTCGCATGCCGGAGGTTTTGCTCCAGATTCGGCTAAACGACTCATTCTTTCCTGTACTTTTGCAGGCATATCATCTATTAAGTCTGGCAATCCTGTCGAACATGGCGGTGGTGGCGGCAATTCTGCACTATGGTTTGACATTGACAATTTATCTGAAGGCGGAGAAGACGAAGTCGGTACTTCTTTGAAAAGATTTAAAGGTGTTTCTTCATTCATTCATTCATTCTTTATTGTACACACAAAAAAAAAAAAAAAAATACAAACAAAACAAACAGGACATTAGATATGAGTACATAGGCGAGCTTAACCCACAACTGGGTTTTCTTACAGCAAACCATGTGATTTAAAATGAAATTTTGCGTTTGAGGAACCTTGTAAATGTACAACAAAAAGAGGAAAAAAAAAAGACATATAAATTGAATTTAACAATAAGACCAAAAATATACTAAACAGACATATACCGCACACTATACATATACATAATATATACAATAAATAAATACTTATATACATACATATTTTTAGGTCATGTTGACAGGAAATGTTCCTTAATTTTTCTCCTGAAAACTTCCAACGAAGGGCTAGCCCTCAATGTATGCGGAAGAGAATTCCAGAGACGCACAGCGTTAACGGTAAAAGATCCACTGTACCGACTTGAAGAGTGAGGAGGGAAACGAAGAAGAAGAGAGGATGAAGATCGACAAGGTTTTCCTCTCGGAACAAGATACTCAAAGCGTTCCCGAAGATACTGGGGGGAGTTGGGATTATGAAGAACAGAGAATAGAAAAGATAGAGTGTGGCAATCCCGAAGCTGCCGAATAGGTAGCCACTTCAATTGCCTTCGAAATTCCGACACATGGTCATACTTCCGAAGGCCAAAAATGAAGCGGATACACAAATTCTGCAGACGCTCTAGTTTGTTTGTTTCTTGTACATTTTGTGTTAAATTAGGACCAGCTTCTTTTGATTTTGGGTCTAATATAGTTATTTTTGGTGCTGACGGAGGTGCTGGTAAGAAATAAACTGTGGCTGTTTCAGGATAACATTTTGGGACTGGTATTGGTGTTGGCGTTGGTGCTGGTGCAGTTGGCGATTGTGTTGGTATTGGAGCTTTGGTTATGGGTATTGGTGGTGCGTTGGGCCTATTCCGATTGGTAAACTGGGCGTGAATTATCTGAAAAAAAAAAGTTAAATAAAAGTACACACAATTATTTAAATCGAACTTTAGGTGTAAATAAAAATTCAAATTCTAAAAACAAATGTTTTAAATAGGCCTTAACATGGACACATAAGAAACATCAGAAGCTAGTGCACTAGCTGGTACCCGTTTTTGTTTTGCACGGAACCCTATGCCATTCTTCAAGAAAAGTCTCGTCAAAATCGGTCCAGCAGTTTTGGAGATTAGCAAGAACTGACAGATGAACAAAAATAAGTAAGATTCACATCTAGTAGGTGTCAATCAGATATATTGTTTTTGGATTAACTTTTTTGATTGTGTGATTGTACATTAGTTTTGTAAATTACAATAAAAAAAAAAAAAAAACAAAAAAAACCCTTAAAGTAGCCAAGTCACTCCTTATAACATCAGTGATTCTTCTTTAAAATCGATCCAGCAGTTTCGGAGATTAGCAAGAACTGACAAATGAACAAAAATAAAAAAAAATCATAGTTTTCTGTTAGGTTTTGAAAATTTGATTTTGATATTTTTATGTATAGATTTGACTATTTACCTACCTTAGATAGTAAGAAATAATTCATAAAAAATAAAAGCACAATCTTCGTCATTTTTCGACAACTTCCTCAACCGAAAAACGCGTTTTATCATTTCCAGGGTAATTTATTAGAAACAGTATGCAAGTGTTGCCTGTCTACAAAAAGATAAAGTCCATATTTATACTATCAATTTAAAAACATAATGAAATCGAATGGAACTTTAATGTATTTGTAATCTCATTGCGGTATTATCAAGATTCATTATCATTCTATAACAAAAAGTAGCTTAGCAATAGAAACTTACACCATTACCTATGTAAGTTTTGTTAGTGTTTAATTTGTAGGTACAATGCGTTCTAATTAAGAATAGGATCGGTTTCATGTTGTGACGTCACGTCTTACTGTCATGTTCCTGCTTGCCCCAAGGTCTTCCCGCGCGCCTCATTGAGCTGTCAGCAACAGCAGGGGCCAAGCCGGGTCGAAGCCTACTGGAGCCAGGGTTAGTTTCAAAGGGTAGCTCAGCCCCGGTATGAAGGCACGAAGGAACGGGGTGGGTTTTTAGTCAGTAAGAGTCCTCCTCCTCCTCTCCCGCTCCACCCAAGAGCGGAGGTTGTCATTGGAAGATTTTCCCCCCATCATAAAAAAGTCTTACTGTCAAATTGCAAGAAATTGGGCTATATTAAAGAACTCGGCGATGAGCAAAATTGAAGAACTGGACTCTGATTAAACTTTTTTTGTTCACAGTTCATAAATAAATAAAAAAAAAACCTGTTTTGCTTACCATAATAGTTCTTCACTTTGATAGTGAGGTCACAACATGGCAATCGATTCTATTCTTATTTGGGACACATTGTCACTCGTTTTGGCTACGTATTTACTGTCTCGATCATCAGAAGGCTTAATGTCCCCCAAACGGAAATGGAAACAGCTAGGGTCGCCTGCTCGGAGGTTCCTTGTGTGATCGCATCAGAAATGAAGATATCCCTAGGAGAACCAAGGTTGTCGATATAGCGCGAAGAATTACCAAACTTAAGTTATAGTGGGCTGGCCACAATGCTCGATGAACAGATGATCGATTAGACGTTCCAAAAGACTCCCACTAAGTGGACAGATAACCTGGTGAGAGTCGTGGGAGCCCGATGGATGTGAGACGCATAGGATCGTGGCGTGTGTTAAATTGGGGAGGCCTATGTTCAGCAGCCGACGTCCTTCGGCTCAAATGAAGACGATCATGATTTACTATCTGCAACTTTGTTCATGTACTAAGACGCCTAACCCATTTCATTTGAGTCTTCACTATACAACTATCTATTTAATGAATCCTTGAAATACCACCTACAAAGTAGACTTACGCATGTGTATTTAAAGGGGGAGCTGAGTGGGCCATGATTGTTTTATAATATTGTAAGAACAAGTCGTTGCTGTTTTTACAAACAAAGTAACTAAGAATGTAGAAATAACTGGTTTACTAAACTACAGAATGTCACAACCATGAAATGACAACGAAAACCGATAGACAACGTTTGTTAGGACATTGTTGATATTTAACAAGGATATAAGCAACTTGTCACCATTATACAAATTTCATTAATAGTTTGGTGTATCTACTAGCTATAATGGACGTCAAAAGTCTGTTGTTTGTACTAGTTATTTGTGTGTTAAGCGTGAGTTTTTCTTAAATTATATTGTACTTGCACACTACGAGCAGTGGTGACCGAGAACGAGCAGTGGTGGCCGAGTGGTAATGGCCCCGACTTACGAGTTGTAGGTCGCAGGTTCAAACTCTGCCAGGCGCATTACTTTGTGCAATTTATTTCATCACCACTGCTCTCAAAACGGTGAAGGAAAACAACGTGAGGAAACCGGCATGTCCTAGAACTAAAAATTCGCAGATATGTGACATCCACCAACCCGCACTGAGCCCGCGTGACGGGTTACGGCCCATTCCCTCTCCTAGAGAGTAGGCCTGAGTCCCAGCAGTGGGAACATTAAAAAGCTGATGATGATGATATTGCACTTACACAACATGTCCGGAGTTCCGCCCCATGGCTCTTCTCAGAAGATCTATGCGTTTATTTTTACGTTGCACGGTTTATGCATTTAGCCATTATCAAATTTAGAATGAAATAGTTACTACTCTTGTCTTGGTTTGCAACATCAACGTCTCCACATTATAGTCTAAGTTTACATTAAAATTGAATTGTGGTTTCAAGATTACATTAATTCTCATTAAAAAACCTATGTTCACAGATGAAAACATTCGAAGCGCGTTACATTCCTCGCCGAGGCCCATGTCAGTGTCCCCAAGAAAAGATCTATTTTTCGAATCTGGCAACACCGTGTCCCCACTTCATCGAATCCATAGACTATGTTCCCAAATGTCACAAAACTTCTTGCAACTGTGGATGCAACGACCAGCTTATTCTGCCTCCTTTGGCAGTTGAAATGCCGTGTGGATTAGGGTACTTTAAATCAGCTTCACCATTAGTAGCCAAGTATTATGCTCCTGTTTTAGACTTTTTGACAACTGGAGCGTATATTCCCGTTGCGTCACCTTGTGATTCCTTCATATTAGCGGCTCCTGTTAGTCCTGAGTACGCACCTTTGGTTAAACCAATTGTTTTGTAAATAAAATAAAAATGTGATGTATTTTTGTTGTTTTATTATTTAATCCTTGTCTTCAATTTCAATTCCCACGGCGAGCAATGAGTAGCTCGCCATCCGATTGCCTGATAACCGTCCGGACCGAGCCCGAGTCGTCGACTCTACGTATTTTTCCACACACGCTTCAAGGAGTTGTCAGCAAACCGTAGGGGCCCAACAGGGTCGAAGCCTACTGGGGCCAATTGATTTGATTCTGAAAGGAAGATTCAGCCCCAGTACGAAAGGCATTGAGGGAACAAGAGTAGGTTTATAATCAGTAAAAGTCTGACACTATTTCCCTCTCCGCCGAAGAGCCGGAGATGTCATTGGATGATTTTCCTACATAAAAAAAAAGTATAGCACTATACTTAAGCACTATAGTAAGAGACATAATAATATGTTTTTATCAAAATGTCGTAAGGAAAACATTACTCAACATTGCAATCAAAATTTATACATTTTCTCCATCAGTTAATATTTCTCACATAATTTTATTATTATCACCAATGAATATTAATAAGAGATAAGACACGATTCTCAGATAACCATAGGATAAATAATGAAGTACCAATTTTTAATGTATATTTCTATAAAAACAGTTGAATTAACAGCATTTTGTAATACTTGTATTCCATTTTCAAAATGAAGTTTTTACTATTTGTTTCAACAGTGACGATAGTTTATCAGGTACTTATAGAATTCAATCGTGTTATTTATTTATCACATTATATTATAAGTATTATTGAATTTATTATAAGTAATTTTACGGTTTTTAAACTTTACATAATATTGAATTTATGGTTTCTAAAGTAACTATAAAAGCTAATATAGAAGTAACAATAAGAAGTGACAAGATTAATATCTAACCAAGATTTTATAACTCATAACATGATTTAAAAGAGTGTCTATGGAGTTTCTTGCACGTTCTTCTCAATATATAGAGATCTACGCTTTCAAAAGTGAATTTGGCTTAACTTTTTTGACTGACCCACTTTTTGACAGTTCAAAAGTGCCTGTAAATGATCTAATTGAAATAAGCATTCCTGATTTCTGAAAAAAAGAAGAGTTTGTGGGACACAAAAAAGAACGCCATTTTAAAATACATTTTTATTTTTCAGATGGCCGCATCTCAAATGCTACGTCCACCGCCATACAACCTAATCAACAGACAACTAGGAGATAAAATCATTGAAACTGGCAACATCATCAACCAGCCTACACCTACAGTGATCAACGAGCCACCCTGCAACAGCATAGTTCCTATTCCTAGCGTTATTCCTACGCCTAGCACTACTATTATCACTGACTGTTCGCCTGAAATATGTCAAAACCTTGCAAACACCATTCAGCTAATGATAGTCGCTAATTTACTGCAAAATCAGAACGTTGAAGTAGGTAGACAGTTAGCTACGCCTATTTTGAATGAAATAATGTCATCGCCTATTCTTTCGTGCGGTTGCAGCAATCCTCTCTCTCCTAACTTGATCTCTTCTAGCATTATTGCTCCTAGCATTGCTGGTCCTAATTTTACTCCTAACCTTGTCATTCCACCAAACGTAGTAGGCCCTAATGTTTACTCTCCTAATTTGTTGAATCCGAACTTAGTTGCTCCTACGCCTAGCGCCGTTTCTTCTAGTATGTTGCCGTTGCCTCCTAGGGTTGTTGCTCCTACAGTCCCGTGTCCTAATGCCCCTCAAGTAGGTCCTGCTAATGTCAATGGGTTACTAAGTACTATAATGGGTATGTTAGGTAATATACAAGGTTAATGGAGGAACGGATCTAGCTCATTCAAATTTTTTGCGGCGTGCTTAACTCTTTAACTGCTTGTGTCAGATTGTTCCGACGAGTGGTCATGTCTTAGTTGATAAAGTCGTGTGTTACCGACTGGGTAGGTACTCGATCTCGTTTAGTTTTTCAATCCCCATAGGTGACAGAAGAGCTGACGAGATGGAGTATGGAGTGCACGTGTCACTCTCAATCAACGCTGATCCGCCATTTTGAAATACGTTATGAGATGTTAATTTTAAATGATAATTTATTTTTTTCGAACTATTAAATTATTTTTTAATCATAATATGTGTGTCTTATTTAAAATGTTTTTTTTTTTTTGATGGGGAACATCATCCAATGACAACCAGATCAGATGATCAGAGTCTTACTGACTAAAAAACCCACCCGTTCCTTCAAGCCGGGGCTCGAGCTCCTTTTCGGATAACCCTGGCCCCAGAAGGCTTCGACCCGGCCAGGCCCCTGCTGTTACTGACAATAGGCTAGTTGCCTTAAAAAATGTAATAAGTCCGTCTTTTAGATTATTCAAAAATAAAGGACACGTATTTTTTTATTTGTAATTAAACCAAAAATGACAAAGATATAGCCCACTATAGTGACGTGTAACGTCACGCCGTGCTACATTTTTTCGCACGGCGTGACGAACTTTAATGGGCTATAATTATCTGTTATTTTTTGTTTAATCGAAAAAAGAAAAAAATACGTGTCCAATATTTTTTTTTATAATCTATAATACGAACTAAATAAAATGAAATTATTTTGACCCTGGAAGCTACCCCATTCCTTGAGGCACGCGGGAACAGTGCGCGCCCTCGACGACTTGATTTAAACTGTATAATATATTATTTTTTGTTTCATGTCGCTACTATTACAGTTCTTGTATGTGCCTACTCCTACTCCTCCTTATGTCATGTTTCAAAGAGTTTCTATGGACCCTTGTTTAAGGTGGGATATCATCTATAAATTATTTCTCCTGTTCTAGAAGGGAACAGAAGACGTGTTAGTCTTTTGCTGACTAAAACCACACCAATGTTCGTTCTTTACCTAGCGGTTCAGGACCTGGGGTTAACCCCGGGTTTGTCATTCGGAAGTCAACCCATGACTCCAGTTAGGCTTTGACCCTGCTGGACCCTAACGGTATAGCCCTAAAACCCAAAGAGCAGCAGGTGGTTTTGAGCATTTTCTTCTCATGGACATTTTGTATTTAGTAGAAAAACATCAAATACCTCCTCTCGTTCTAAGTGGAGAAAAACGGAGAGTGAAGGTCATAGCACACTTACACGACTCTGCTCCCACCCGGCAAAAAGAATATCATTTAAATATGGGCTTTAAATATTGCTCTTTAGATATATTTTACATTGGCATCACAAATTAGCAGACAGTTTGCTTTCAGCGAGCTCACCGCCGTCAGACTGCTCGATAGTTGACGCCTCGTTGGCCGCACGTTGAAGACGAGCGGTCGGCGCGGTGTCCATGCGCTCACTGCTAGCTGTCGCCGCGCCGGCGCGCGGTCGGCGGGTGGACAGCTGGCCGTCTGCTAGCTGTCACCGCATGGACTGCTGGGTGCCTGCTAGCTGGCGCCGCGTGGACTGCGAGCAGTCGTCTTAGTTTAGGGCGGTGTTGGGTGGGAGCGGTGTTGGAGCAGAGTCGTTTAAGTGTGCTATGACCTTCAGACTTTACTGATAAAAACCTGTATTCTTTCAATGGCCTTTTGCATCCCAGGGCTAAATAACTCTTTTGAATCTCGTAATCTTTATAGTTATGAGTCCTGATTACTCTATTAGTATTAAGATCAAAGAAATAATCGTTTCACTATTGCTTACTACATAGTCAAATTTTTAACCCATAGATGAGCTAAGGGAATGAAAAAAGTAAAGCTCTGCTTTTGTATTGTTTGTGTAAAATACACTGCTAGGCGAAAACGCCTCGTTGTTTATACCGCGTATAGTCTGTCTGTCTGATGATGATGAATGATGACCCAAGTCGTTTGACTTTTTAGACAGACTCTACAACGAAGGATTGGAACTATTTGGCTGCAGCGGTCTTCTAGCCTGATTATAATTTAAGTGTCATCAAGGATAGAGTGAAGAAGCTCTTAATAAACTAATGCGCCTCACCATCAACGATTGCATCACTGCTTACCATCAGATGGGGTCGTAGTCAAGCCCTAGTTTATAACATTAGAAAAAAAAAGTTGCGGAAAGAAAAAGAACATAGTTAAAAAAAAAAACAAAATAATTATTTAACTTTTTTATTTTTTATATTTAGAACATAAGAACAGGCATAAAATTAATTTAACTTAGTAACAGACTGGACATTTGTTGGGGCAACCACAAGAGTCCACAAACCCACAGGGCTCCACATTGATACCAACTGGCAAGTTGGGGATACCACAGTTACAATTTTGCTGAGGAAGAAACAGGCCGCCACAACCACACTTCGAGCCTAATAAATTCGCTATAAGTTCTTGCACGCCAAACTTACCACAAGAATCGCACCCAGAACCAATATTTGGCAAGAAATTTTGTATGCTGAACTTGTCACAACCACATACATTTGGCACCCCGTAATTTGGGCCACAGTTATCACAGCCGCATCCTAAATTAGGTAGGCCATATTTGGGCCCACACGCATCGCATCCACAACCATTCGGAGGTCCATAGTTAGGGTCAAAGATCACAGGCTGGACAGTAGCTATACCATAGTTTTGTTCATCACACCCACAGCCACTACCAACGTTGGACACCAATACTTCTGGGTAGCAAACATTTGGTACGACTTCTATGGGAGCAGAGGAGCAGGGTGTTATAATGTCACAAGGAGTAATGATAGGGTCATAAGGGTTATAAGGATTGAGATACTCTACTTTAGGAGTAAGGCAGTCTAATGTGGGAGAGGTGATGGCTTGGATAGGATCACAACTGCATTGTGATTTCATAGTATTCTCAATGAGATTGCTTACTATGAGAAGTTGGATAGCGTTAGCAAGGGAGTTTGACAGAGAGTTGTCTATAATAGTTGTGACAGTTTGCGGTGAAGTGGCGACAACTTGCGAAGAAGTAGTGCAGACTTGTGGGGGTGTGTTACAGATTACTGGGGGTGTGTTACAGATTACTGGGGGTGGGGGTGGGTTACAGATTACTGGCGGTGGGTTACAATTCTGCGGAGGTGGGTTGAAAATTACAGAAGGCTGGTTACAAATCTGTGGTGGTGGATTACAGATTTGTGGAGGAGGGTCATAGATTACTGGGGGCGAATTACAAATCTTTGGAGGTGGGTTTAAAATTATTGGAGGTGGATTACAAAGCTGTGGAGGTGGGTTACAGATCTGTGGAGGTGGATCACAGATTACTGGCGGTGGATTACAAATCTGAGGGGGCGAGTTACATGATTGTGGTGTTGTGTTACAGATTACTGACGGTGGGTTACATGTTTGCGGTGGTAGGTTACAAAAATGTGGTGGTATTGGCGACGGTAGACGTGGCAGGAATTGGGCTTGTGTCTGAAAAGAAGAATGATTATATTATTTTATGGCCTAAAATTTGTAAAAATGCAAATAATGGAAAAATTGTTGCAAAAGTTGTAGAGTATAATAGTGGCCCAGTAGTTATTGCACTAACTTACAAGTTGTAGGTCGCAGGTTCAAAACTAGCCAGGCGCAATTACTTTATGTTGTATATTTTATCGCCAACTGCTCTCAAAACCGTGAAGGAACCGGCATGTCCACTGACCTCTATATAACTTGTAGTAGAGGTCAGTGGGCATGTCCTAGAACCTAAAATTCCAAGAAATGTGACATTCACTAATCCGCACTGGGCCTGTGTGGTGGATTACGGCCTATTCCCTCTCTGAGAGAGGAGGCCTGAATCACAGCAGTAGGTATATTACCTACAAGGTCGATTATGCTTTTAATGTAATGGCAAAACTAATTACATTTTCAAATCTAAGTAATAGCTTACCTGGCAAGCCAAAACTGCACAAACAATTAGTATAAACTCTGCCATATTATAAAATCTAATAATGACAGTATACAACCTCTTTTTATAGCTCAATTAGCATAAATTACAAAAGAAAATACTTACACATTGACATCAAAAAATGTCGAAAAAAAAAGATAACATACTTAATTACTCGTACATTCCTTGAATGTGATAAGTATATAGTTAAGTTATTAGGTAAACAATATCAAAGCTTATACAACATTCGTTTTAGGTTTTAGTAACATGCGAAACCTCGAAACACGTGTCTAGTATTGTATAGGTAAAGAATCAATATATCATGAAAGTCACAAAGTTAAATAAGCTTGTTATGTTACCTGTTTGTTCTCACAAATACATGGTCACCGAGCCATCCAAGCGACGTGTCCCCCTAGCCAAGTTACAAACGTTACGGTTGCGTCGAATGCTTCGAGTTGACCTTGCCGTCAATTCTTTTGTTCTGACCACGTGACTGAGCGTTGAGGCAACGTCATTCCCGTACATTTGAAGCTTTCTACAAGCGTACTGGGGCGTTCGTTATCTAATGCTCACTATGACCTGCCGTGGCCTGTGTTGTTATGCGACGACGAGAATTCCATAGAATTCTCTGAATTCCTTTGAATTCAAGGCAAGTCCAAAGTGAAGTGGTGTCTTCAAGGCAAGAGTAAATAGGGTCCTAATAAACTAGTGCGCCTCACCATCAACGATTGCATCACTGCTTACCATCAGGTGGGATCGCAGTCAAGCACTAGTTTATATCAATATAAAAAAAAAAGAAATGGGAATAAAATATCTCACAAACTTTATATTTTGCGAGTTCATTTGCAATTCAGGAAAACAGTGATTGATGAATTGTTGATGATGCAATTTCCGGAATCGCAGGAATGTCATTTCGTTTGTTGAATAATATAAATTTACGTGGGTCGCATTTTCGGTTCGATTCGTATAAAATTCGCATTTTCGGTTCGATTCGTATACCTATGATAAAATTAATTCACCTTGCATTAGCATTACTGCTAGTGCATTGGGTGCATCGATTGCATCGACTGAATCACTGCTGGTAAGCTGTGATGCAATCGTTGATGTGCTTGACAACTAGTGGAATCGCAGTCAAGCACTAGTTTATATTAGATAAAAAAATATATCTGTATGCTATACACCCCTACTTTTTAATTAGTACACAAAAAAATGGGGCTGTATCTGTATCCGTTACTGATCATATTTTTGTATTCAAAAGTAGAAAAAAAACGAAATCCTAAAATTGACCATGAAAAGGTAAATTCATCATAGATTCAATCATACATAACAATTGCTAGTAGAAAATACTGCGGGCAGTGTTTTTCCATTTTAATCGTCATTTATTCATTCATAATCAATAGCCTGCACAATATTTCCATATATTGAGAGACATTTTGGGATAAACACAAACGCTACCTAATAACTTTGCTGTTTATGAATATTATTTATTGAGACTTTACTTAAATAATAACAAGGGCTTTTCTAATAAGCCTTTTGAATATTTGTACTAATTAAAAATTAGTGGTGTATATGCTCTCAATAAACTATAAGCGCGCCTCACCATCACCGATTGCATCACTGCTTACCATCAGGTGGGATCGCAGTCTAGCGCAAGTTTATCAATTTGTTCCATGCGAGGATTGAACTTACTGGGGCCAGGGTTATCCGAAAGGGCGCTCGAGCCCCGGTATGAAGGCTAGAAGGAATGGGGTGGGTCTTTTAGTCAGTAAGAGTCTGACACTATCTCCCGCTCCGCCCAAGGGCGGGGGATGTCAATGCATGATTTTTTCCCACCATAAAAAAAAAAAAAAAAAAGGATTGAACTGGCGATACGCAGTACAGCAACCAATCTTTCATCCATTGCAACAGCCGTATCGTATTCAATCACGGACTTGTGATAGGCTATCCTTATTATTTATAATCAGCATCTCTTGCAGAGAAACTTTGTTGAGAGCAGATAAATCACACACTACCTTATCTTTAGATGATCATTTGATTATAATTACATCACAGTTTAAAGATGAGAGATAATGGTATCTATATCAATGAGTTACATTAGTAATTTGATTGTATTTCATTAATTTGTCTGTGGCAACATGGGGCGAAGGATCTTCTGTTTTTTGGTAATGCAGAGTTGCGTGTGTAAGGTAAGTGTTATAAACTTAGTAATAATTTTGAAAAAAATAGAACAATGTCATCACTAGTGTAAAGAAGTTTCTGTGTCGTCGGTAAAGCTAGGGTTATATTACTGACTGTGTTGTGTCATGTCATAGCGCCTTCTGACGTCGTTGATTGGCTACAAAACTTGTTTATTTATTTATTTTATAATTTATGTACACACAAATATACAGAAGAATATCATATTATTAAAAAAAATTACAAAGTTACTGCTTATTTCACATAGAAATTTTTTCCAGTAGACTTGCAAAAGGATAGATTAGAAGAGATGTAGACAGTAGTGTGCAGAAATAAGCAAAAAAGAGATAATGAAATCTTAAATTAGACTAAAAAGATAGTGCTCAAAAATCACGAATGCTAGGCGGAAGAGAGTTTCATAACCTTACTGCATGGACAGTGAAAGAGTAGAAGTATTACCTACCTAGCTGGAGTTATTTCGACGGGATTTAAGAAGAGATCTTAGGTGTGATCTGCACGATGCCTACTAAGATGTCATGTAGGCTTGAACAGATTCGTATGATTCGTGTAACCTAAGCCATGACACACCCCGGCATAGTAATGTAAGTCTAGCTTAAGTTGTGTTCCATGCGAACCAAAGTGATGTCAGCATGAGTGACGAGGCTCGCAAGGGCCGACGTCTGCTAAGACTGTGGGGTTATTTGAAAGAAATATCGCGAACCTGGAACGCAAAGTCCAACTGAAGGAACACGGGTGGGTTTTAGTAAGTAAAAGTCTAACAGTTTCTCTCGCTTCGCCCAGAGCGGTAAGGACATAGCTGTTCACAAGATATTTGTTAACCGGTGACCCGGTAAACGACTCGTAAAGATATTCGAAAATAGTGGCGCAAAAGAAGTTTTTCTGCTGTTCAACATTAAATTATTTTAGACAGTTATATAATTTAATACGATATAGTAGATAAAGTATACGATACTTAAGAGCAGTAATAGCCGAGTGGTAATGGCCCCGACTTACGGGTTGTATGTGTGTGATCGCGGGTTCAAACCCAGCCAGGCGCATTACTTTGTGTAATTTATTTCATCACCACTGCTCTCAAAACGATCAAGGAAAACATAAACAAAACCGGTATGTCCTAAAACCAAAAAATTCAAAGACATGTGACATCCACCAACCTGCACTGGGCCCGTGTGGTGAATTACGGCGCATTCCCTCTCCTAAAGAGGAGGCCTGAGTCCCAACAGTGGGAACATTATAAGGCCATCTTTACAATGTACCATTTTAACTTTGCTGATGATTTCGATGATGAAGTCTTCAGAGTTTTAGCAGACCGTTAGCAATTACTCATGAAGCTAAACAGAATACCTAATGACTACGTAGCAAAATCATTTCAAAGCTGAAAAAGGAAAAACCGCTCCCACTCAAAACTCCTTCATTGTTCCAGGTCTTATCAATATACGCGCAGCCAACAATGCAGCAATATATCCACTTATCAGGGTCACCACGTTCAGTTTTCAACATCCCAGTACCAACTACACAGCATTCAGCCCCAGCACCTAACATACCACCGGCTAACCAACCCAGACCTTCTACTAGACTGCCTTCATTTTCAGCGTTAGGTCTTCCTGAACTAGTTTCAAGACTGCAACAGCTACCACCTATTCAGCAGACTGCAGCTCTTCCGAAACATCTAGCCAATCAAGCTAGACCCACTACTGGATTATCTTCGTTGTCAGCTTTAGGTCTTCCTAATCTAGTACCTGGTATACAACAGCAACCGAATCATAAACATGAAGTAAAAACAGCTTCATCAAGTATTGATTCTAATTTGTTAAACAATCTAGCTATTGCATTGCAGTTACTTATAGTAAGTAACATTCTGAATGCGCCACCTCCATCGGATACAAATTCAAAAACAAAAGATAGTCCTTGTTTAGAACCAAATTACAGTACTCAAGTTGTATTACCAAATTCTAACTTCGTTGGTTCCTCAAGTTTCTCCGAACCAACCATATCTCAAACTTATAGACCGACAAGGAATAGTATGTCATTAATGTCTCCTTATGAAGCTTTGAGTTCGAGTTCACCATATTCAGATACGGTTTTGACTCAATATGCGTCTACAAATCCGAGACTGGATTTCCAGTCTCCTTATTCAGTGATAACGGATAATGATGCGTTTTCTATGAATGATTTGTTTTGATGTCCTGTACAGGTCCAAATATCTACTTCTTTACTAGCCATCATGTCTATAGCTACACCCTTTTTAGTACATTTAACTTAACTTTTATTCAGTTCTTCCTTCGTATCTTTATTCTTCCTCAAGTCTTATATCCGTTTATATAAGACTATTGGAGAGTAATTCAATTCAAAATATTTTATTTCACATAGGCCTACATGGGCACTTATAAAACGTCAGAAGCTAGTGCACGGTTCCAAATTGGTCGATTCCTATGGAGAAGAACTGGCAAGAAACTCCATGGTTACTCTTTTACAAAAAGTGGTTGATGTTACAATATTAATAGATATTATGTAAGGACAGTGTAGACGAGGTAATAGTTTTCTAACCTGATTATTTTTGATTAGTGTGCAAACTTCTATTGTAACTAGAAAAACATAACTTGTTACTCTTCGTCTTAAATCGTTTATAGTACAAGTTTCAGCCTTCAATCTGATCATGATTACAATTTAGTTTTAAGGTTATTTATTTTATAAATGTTTTTAATAAAAATAAACTTGTATTGTTGTTACAATTGGTAGTTTTCTTTCGTTATACTTACCTAGTTCTTAAGCACTGTTATGCTAATATCATTAGCTTTTCCTTTTTTCAAATACATATATTAAAGTATTGCGTTCTTCATCTAATTAAACCCATTGACCTGTCTAACTTCCATAACAAACATATTCATCATCTTCCTGCTTCTGTTCCATGTTACTTGGATTCGGTGCAATATTATTATAGCATTCTTCCCTGTCAATCGCCACACTATCACTGACTTCATTTTGGAACAATTTTTTTTGCCCATTTTCTCCATAATGACCTAGTTTATGAACGAGCAACTACCTAATTATTTGAATAATTGACAAGCCTCTCTGTGCTTTTCCTCATAAAACCCTTTCCCTACACACCACAGTCATAGGAACTTAGCATCATAATATTGTATTAATCAGGCGGGATAGCAGTCAAGTACTAGTTTATAACAGATAAAAAAAAAATGTACCCACTGTTGGGACTCAGACCTCTTCTCTGGGAGAGAGAATGGGCTGTAATCCACCACGCGGGCACAGTGCGGGTTGGTAGATGTCATATGTCGAATTTTTGATTCTAAGACATGCCGGTTTCCTCACGATGTTTTCCTTTACCGTTTTGAAAGCAGGGGCCTGAGTCTGCTATTTTTATACATTCGTCATTCCAACACGATCCAATTGTCATTTTGCTAAAAGTTTGTAATTTGCTAATTCATAATGATCGATCATTGATCGGTCAATGGTCTTGTAATAGAATTGTGGTAGAATGATAATTTCGAGCATATTAAAACCAATAACTGCACAATAACGTTCTAATGGTAAAACACTGATCAAATAAACTGTCAAAGTTTTAGCAGATTACCGCAAACTTCAAATATTCATTTGTCAATATGTACGAGATTACCATTCTATGTCACTTCTTTCAATGGAGTGTCAGTGGTTGACCATTGGAAAGTCATAATGACGCCATTATATTAGTAGATTACCAAAATTGTCAAAATCGACAATTATGACATCAATGAAATACCATTCTGACACTATTGTAATAGCAGACTTGAGGCCCAGTTGTGACGAAATACGAGTAAATTATATAAAGTAATGCGCCCGAATGGGTTTGAACCCGCGACCTACAACTCGTAAGTCGGGGCCCTAACCATAACTGCTCGTAATATAAAAATATATCCATTAAGTTTTAATATTTGGAAGAACTCTTCCGTCTCACCCTTTTCTTCTTTTACATAATATATTTTTAATAGTTTTAGAAAAAATAGATGGAAATCAAAAATTTTTCAAGCATTTTTTAAATTTTGTTAAAGTATGTACCATGGAACCATTTATAATGTTTACATATTTGTTAAAAATAAGCTTGGCAGATAAGGTTATGTTACATTATGTGTGATAACTATACCATTGATGGTATTCATTAAGTCCTTCAGTCACAAAATACATAGATAGGTACAGAAGTCAATCTACATACAAAGCGCGCTCGAGCAACGCACACATAGACACCGCTCACGGACACGACATCTCGGTCGCGTCTCGGACCACTCGTCGAACAGTTCCGACTCAAACGCTCATTAGTGTGCGTCCACCAAGCGTAAGTATAAAAAGTGAAGTACATACATGAGATTGTCTTCTGTACCTATCTATTTTGAGCATTAGTGTACATGGTGAAAGTGGGCTTAACTGCCACTGGCATATAAACAATCTTTATATTTGGATTGTTTCCATTTTTATTGTTTTCACGTATAAAACGGAAAAGAAATGAAGTATTCACTGTTTAACCTGCGTTCTTCTAATAATCTTCTACTACTTTGTCCTTCTCATACTTCTGATTTTGTTCATTCTTCCTTCATACAGTTTATATTTCTGTGGAATGCGCTTACTCGTGACATCAGGACGGCCACCAGTCAGTATGCTTTTATTTATTAAATAAATTCACGATTTTTATATTATGTGTTATGATTAAAAACATGACCTAGGAGTTTCTTGCATGTTCTTCTCCTCAGCGTTTTCGCTATAGACTGTGCGGTGAGTTTCATTTTTCTGAGTGACCATTTTTTGATATTACAAAAATGCGTTCGAAAGGTTTTATTGATTATAATTATTATGATTAAAAAGATGGCCCTGGAGTCTCTTGCATACGTACTTCTCCAAAGAGTTTTCGCTATAGACTGTGCAGTGAGTTTCATTTTTCTGAGTGTCAATTTTTTGATATTGCAAAAATGCGTTCAAA
Organism: Mythimna ferrago; assembly: GCA_910589285.2. NCBI lineage: Eukaryota > Metazoa > Arthropoda > Insecta > Lepidoptera > Noctuidae > Mythimna > Mythimna ferrago. The sequence goes on from OU342703.1 coordinate 11,602,426, forward strand.
AGGTTTAATTGAAATCAATTCTTTGAGGTTCCAGTTCTTTTTGACTTCATGCCTAATTTATTGTAATCTAAAATTATTGTAAGTTTACCGTTAAATCTTTTGTATTGTTTGCCGCTACGCTAACCGTGTTATTAGGGCCATGTTCTACTAAAATTAAATACCATGTAAGTATTATGAGTTTCTTTTGGTATATAGCAGAGATTACCACGCGCGTTGTCGAAGTTCTTGTTTTGAAGTGTACGAGTGCGAATTCGAAGATGACCTTCACGACGAGTTTCTTAGCTTTCACTTTGGCTGTCCTTGCTTTGGTTTTGGTGCGTAAATTTATATCCTTTTTTTCACTTATCCTTATGTGAAGGTTTGGATATTTTTTGCTAGGACATAATATATTATAGATTCAGATATCGTAAAAGGTAGGGAGGATTGTAAGGAAAAAGAGAATGTGTTTGCGTTGAGAGGAATACTGATAAATTATATTTATTTTGCATATATATGTAGTTTTAAAATTCACTTTTAAACGTCATTTTTTTCATCAGTTTAAACTAGATGAAGCCGGTGTTTTCTAGCTGGCTACTCTGAGAAGAAACACTGGAACAAACTCAGAAGTCTACTTAACCTAATTAGGGGTTTACTACAAGATAAATAAATAAATAAAGTCGGCAAAGAAACTGGTGCTGTGAATGTAATGGCAGTAAGCCAATGGAAAGTCCAGTTGATTTAGATATAGCTTCTAACTTTGATAAGATGCTTGTGATAAGTCAAAGTCAAATTCAAAATATTTAAATTTACATAGGCTTACATGGGCACTTATAAAACGTCAGAAGCTAGTGCATGGTTCCAAATTGGTCGTATCCTATGGAGAAGAACCGGCAAGAAACTGCATGGTTACTTTTTCAAAAAAAGTGGTTTTTATTACAATATTCATAGATACTATGTAGGAACAGTGTAGACTGGTCAATATTGTACACAAAAGCACAGTTACAATAATCACAATAAAAAAAATATTGGAAAAACAATATGATAGAAAAAAAATGTATATTAAAACAAAGGTGGAGCAGTTAATAAACACAATATTGATGAGTTACCAGGGGGGCACATGTGCAGAGGTAGTCATTATCAAACAAGCGTGTCTTCAACATAGTCTTTAACCTTGCAATATGCTTTTTTTGGTTAGAACAAGGGAAGTGAAGCTAGTGCTTCTCCCAGCGGTTTACCTGCGTTTATCGACTTATATTCTAGTGATAGACAAGCACGTTCATGGAAATTGTTTGTCAAAACACTGAAAAATTTTAACAAATTTCGCTGCAGCACTATACTGGCATTATATCGTCTAACAGAACTATTAAAACATACGGCGCTAAGATAACCTTTAGAGGATACTTTTTTCGCGACCGAATTTTCATAAGCGTTATGAATGTCGTGGCACTTACGCGTTTCGTTCAACATAGTGTAATATTCAAGGTGTATGTACTACATTACACCTGAGTCTATTAAAGTGAGTGTTCGTAACGCCTAATCTAGTGCATAGTACATTATGTCAATGCCTGCGTGAAAGCAAAAAAAAAATATGCCAAGAGAGCATAATAGATGGGATAGCCTATGTTCTATTCCAGGCGATGGTCTACTCGCGTGTAATAGCTATTCAGCATAGTATCTGTATATCTTAGCAGTAGCCATTATTTGAGCACCATACTTTTCATTGAGCTGTAATTATTCAAATTTTTCATTACTTTAAGCCAATGATCTTGTTTCTGTCAAAACATATTTTAGTTTTTTTTTTTTAAATTTCTATATCTACATTAATTGATGCGCTTGCGTAGGTATAGCAAAATCCAGAGTTTAAATGTATTAGATAGAACAACGAAATCTTGAAGGTTTATTTTTGGTAAATGTATTAGTTATGTGTTGTAAAAAGTCATAGAACAAAAGTTGTTATTAATGATGTTAGTAATACAGGCCTGCATGACATAGTCCACGTAAACGATTTCTTTTTATTTTCAGAACGTCGATGCCTGGCTACCTCCTTACTTCGGAGGCTACCCGGGTTATATCCCCGGGTTTAACCCAGGGTATAATCCGTATATACCCGGATTACCATTTGTCCCCGGATTCCCAGGAGCAGCACCACCTTACTACGGTTAAATAAAGGCAATATAATATTAAAGACACTTAAATCAACTTTCTTTTTTAATATTCTTCTTTGAAAGCACTGTTTCTTGATTCTTCTTTTTATTTAATAATAATAATCTTTATTTATATATAAAACAGATTGCAGAGCATTTTACATTTTTCACAAAGTGGATAGTTTTACATTTCTGACAATCAAGTGGGTGACGTTCTGTTCTCCTTGCTAGGCTATGAAATAGCCTGTATTAAGAAGTAACAGTGCCGATCCCCTGTAAGCTATTTCTGATGCTTTGTTTAAGGGCTTCTTCACACGTTCAACAACCACACCACGTGGCCGGGCGTATATTTCGTATTGAGAATGAATAGGACTATTTACACGTACCACATTTTGCAGTCGTCGACCGTGTGTGTGATATCGACGACATCGCAACCACAACGTTGCGTCGACGCAACGACAGTGCGTAACCGTGTCTGCACACCACATAACCGCATCGCAACTCCGGCGACAACGCAACCACATCGACATTTTGTCAGTACCACATGTCAGCAATGACATCTGCTGCCAGCGTCTCCGTCACCTTGAAGACCCCAGTTTTTCAAGTTTATGGTTACTGGTGGACACCGGTGTGGACAAAATTGTCTACACCTGTGTTTACCGGTCGCACAGTGGCGACCAGGAGACGACTCGGCTGTCTGGCCACCTCAGTGAGGCCGCCGATGAGGCTCTGCATCGGCACCCTGATGCGCAGTTTGTCGCTCTGGGGGATTTTAACGCCTGCCATCAAGACTGGCTTTTCCCATACCAGAGGACCGACCACGCTGGGAGGGAAACTCGAAACTTTGCAGTGTCGCTGGGCCTCTCCCAGTTGGTAAAGCAAGCGACGAGGGTGCCTGATGTAGTTGGTCATACTGCCAATTGTCTGGACCTACTGCTGACCACCGATCCGGACAGATGTATCGTAACAGTTTCCTCACCACTTGGAACTTCAGATCACTGTCTGGTGAAGTCTGTATCGTCCTTCTCCCCACCTGACCGCGACTCACGTGGCGAACGGCGAATGTGGCGATACAGGTCGGCAGATTGGGATGAGATGCGGCATTTCTTTGCGTCTTATCCTTGGCAGCAGGTCTGCTTCTCTTCTGAAAATCCGTCGAGCTGTGCGGATGCTGTAACCGATGTGATACGCCAAGCTATGGAGTATTTTATCCCTTATAGCGATGTACGCATCGGTGGCTCAGCTCACCCGTGGTTCAACGCCGATTGCGTTCAGGCTGAAGAGCGTAAGCATTCGGCGTTTCTCGCCTGGGTTGACGCTCGTGACCGCAAAGCTCCGGATCTGAATTCAAAGAAGAGAGCCTTCAACCATGCTGCCAAGTCCTACAAAAAAGCATTAAAGAAGGTACGCTTCGACCGCATAACCCATATTGGCAAAAAACTCTCTGCACAGCCGTCCGGTAGCAGAGCATTCTGGTCTCTTGCCAAGTCGGTCGAGGCGAACTTCTGTCGGCCCACTTTGCCTCCGCTGGTAAAGCCTGATGGAACACTGGCTCATACGGCAAGAGAGAAAGCAGGACTCTTTGCATCTCTCTTTGCCCATAATTCTCGTCTTGACACTAGCAATGCTGCTCCACCGACTCTGCCTCATTGTAACTCTTCAATGCAGGAGGTTCACATGAGGAACAGAGAAGTTCTGAGAGAGCTGCGTCGTCTAGACGTGAATAAAGCCAGTGGACCAGATGGCATACCAGCGATTGTTCTAAAGGCTTGTGCGCCCGAGTTGTCTCCTGTATTGACGCGCTTGTATCGCCTCTCATTTAGGACTGGTATAGTGCCCAAGTCCTGGAAGCTTGCCAACGTGCAACCCGTGCCCAAAAAGGGCAGTCGTGCCGATCCTGCCAACTATCGGCCGATTTCGGTAACCTCCATACTCTGCAAGATTATGGAGCGTGTATTGAACTCGCGCCTCATGGCATACCTGGAAGATAACGATCTCCTCAGTGACCGACAGTACGGGTTTCGCCGCAAGCGGTCTACTGGGGACCTACTGGTTTATGCTACCCACTTGTGGGGCGAGGCCCTCGAGAAGAATGGGGAAGCGATTGCCGTTTCCTTAGATGTCTCGAAGGCCTTCGACAGGGTATGGCACGCTAGCCTATTGAGTAAGCTTCCAGCGTACGGCATTTCCCCTGGTCTGATTAACTGGGTAAAAGACTTCCTGAGTGAACGGTCTCTCCGAGTTGTTGTCGACGGATGCTCATCAGAGCCCATGACGATTAATGCCGGAGTTCCTCAGGGGTCTGTTCTCTCTGCAACTCTCTTCCTGTTGCATATCAACGATCTGCTGGTGCCCGGTATCTATGGGTATGCAGATGATAGCACAGTTGTAGAGAGATACCTGCCCAGTGCTCGGGCTAGTAAGGAGCTAATCCGGTCCGAAAGAGAGGCTATGGTAGAGCGAACGAATATCTCACTTCAGGCAGTCTCCAAGTGGGGTGAAGCCAATCTAGTGGGATTCAACGCCGCCAAAACACAAGCGTGTCTTTTCACTGCCAAAAGGAGCCCGTGCACCTTGGTTCCTACTTTTCGGAATTTATCCCTGGAGTACACCGACCGCCTTCAGCTCTTGGGGGTTGAAATTCCCTCAGACCTTAACTTTGGGCGGTTCATTGAGTCCAAAGCCAAGGTAGCTGCTAGGAAGCTGGGCGTTCTTGCAAAGGTCCGGCGGTACTTCACACCGGGACAGCTTTTAATGTTATACAAAGCACAGGTCCGTTCGTGTGTGGAGTACTGCAGTCACATATGGGCTGGTGCTGCAAAATGCCACCTGGCAGCTTTGGACTCGGTGGAAAGGCGTGCAAAGAGGCTAATTGGTGATCCAGATTTGGTTAAGTCCAGCCTTCAAAGCCTTGAGCATAGGCGTAGGGTAGCCAGCCTTTCGGTGTTTTATAGGATGCATTTTGGAGAGTGTGCGCAGGAATTGCATGACTTGATTCCGCCATCGCAATTCTACCATCGGACAACCCGACGTACGGCGAAAATTCACCCTTACGTTGTTGAAACCTCTACGGTCCGGACTAAGCGTTTCGCCTCGTCGTTTATACCGCGTACGTCGAAGGACTGGAACAGTCTGCCTGCTGCGGTCTTCCCGTCCGATTATAATTTGGGTGTCTTCAAGGCTAGAGTGAATAGGCTCTTAATAAACTAGTGCGCCTCACCATCAATGATTGCATCGCTACTTACCATCAGGTGGGATCGCAGTCAAGCACTAGTTTATCTTAATTAAAAAAAAAAAAAAAAAAAAACATCGCAACTACAAAAAGCTGAAGCGACACCATTCACAAGTAACCACCGCTTGTCAGCATTTTGTCGTTGCAACGTGGTTGTGGTACATGTGAAGAAGCCCTAAAGACTTACACAAACTGATTATAAAAACAATCGCATAATTTTTTCAGATGTTAACCGTGTGATGGACCACACATCACCAGATTGCTCAAACAAACAACACCTTCAGGACAGGACTCATAGTTCTGAGCTAAACCCATCATCTACGTCATCACCACCAACACGTAAATGTTCGATGCTAACCATGATTCTTTTACCCTTACGGCCTTACGGTTCACGATTTCAGTCTTAGCGGCGAGCGGTGTTGCGGGTGGTGGCAACAGTAGGCCTGGTATCCACCAAAGTGGAGTGAAGAAGAGACAAGAAGAGATGTGCTGCGAAGCTGGCAGCAAAGCGGAGAGGAAAGTGTAACGAAGAGGAGATCTGAGCTTTGTGTAGCAGAGATGTGATCCGTGAGAGATCGAAACCATTTATGACGCTTTCCGGTGTGCGAGACGCGGGGAGAAGACAGTGAGGGTGCGAAGTGCACGCGCGCTGTTCTCGTATCTCTTTATCCTCGTATATCTCACTTGCTCGCTCGCCGCGCAAAATTCTATAGAAAAATGAGACATCTCCTCTCCTCTCCGCTTGATCCATTTCTACCAAAGCTATGCGAAGAAGAGATGTGGAAATAACTAAAGCAGATTGGTTTATTCAAACAAATCTCCTCTCCTCTTCGCTTTGGTGGATACCGGGCCGTGAGCGGCCGCGCGGCACTTATAACGGCGTGTCGTGGCGTGCTTCAAACATTTCATAATTTTGATCTTACCACTCGCCGCCTGCCGCTTAGCTCAAGGTTGTGACCGAGCCGTTAGGCTTTCTATCCACGGACGCGTAACTTCATAGACACGTAGCTTCATAGCCTCGTACCTTCATAGACGCGTAGCTTTATAAACGCGTAGCTTCATAAACGCGTAGCTTCATAAACGCGTAGCTTCATAGAGGCGTAGTTTCATAGCCGCGTACCTTTATAGACGCGTAGCTTCATAGCCGCGTAGCTTCTTATAGGCGTAGTTTCGTAGCCGCGTACCTTTATAGACGCGTTGCTTCATAAACGCGTAGCTTCATAGAGGCGTAGTTTCGTAGCCGCGTACCTTTATAGACGCGTACCTTTATAGACGCGTAGCTTCATAGCCGCGTAGCTTCATAGAGGCGTAGTTTCATAGCCGCGTAGCTTCATATAGGCGTAGTTTCGTAGCCACATACCTTTATAGGCGCGTAGCTTCATAGACGCGTATTCGTCATTAATCCGTCCGACCGAATTTCAATCACGGTGGCCAATCTCGACAGAGATTATTCAAGTACGCAAGAGATATTATAGCGCACAAGTGTGTGCGTAAATACAGGTGCATTCTCTGTTCCTTTACTCTCATAGTCCGCTGGGCAATCCGACTCGACTGGAGAGAGATCAGACGCAGGAATAACGGCTTTACGTGCTTTCCGAGGTACGGGGGTATCATACCACCAACCTTCAAACTCAAGGCAGTTACAGAGTTATTCAAAATAGTAATACAGGGATGAAGCGCATATTACTAAAAGAGTTCTGATTATACATTACATGGATGAAGAGGGAGAGGAAGGCCGAAGAAAAAATGGATAGATTGTGTGAGAAGTAATATGAAAGAAAAGGGAGTTAGTGATAGTGTAACGGGTGACAGGACAGAATGGAAGAAAAAAAACGTGTTGCGCTGACCCCAAGTAATATGTGATAAGGGCAGAAAGAAGAATAAGAATACAACAATAGCACTTTTATAGCACGTTCAGTACTCGCGTTGGCGACCATGCGACCTACGAGGCTGTCAAAAATGTTTTTCGTCATTCTACGCTTCGTGTACTCACAGTAGCTTACCGCTTACATACAAAATTAGGAAACAATGTCAACGAAGCGGCAATGACACGACGACAAACGTTGCCGCTTCGTTGTAACCTGTGTGCAGGAGTACAGCAAGCGTATAATGACTGGCCTGTTGGTCTAGTAGTTAGTGACCCTGACTGCTATGCCGGAGGTCGTGGGTTCGATTCCCACCCAGGACAAATGTTTGTGTGATGAGCATAATCATTTGTTCTGTGTCTGGGTGTAATTTATCTATAATATGTATGTATTTAGAAATATATAAGAATGTTTATCAGTTGTCTAGTACCCATAACACAAGCTCTGCTTAGCTTGGGACTAGACGGCGTTGTGTGATAGTTGTGGAAAATTATTAAAAAAAAAAAAAAAAACGCGTCTCTGAAGCTACGCGTCCGTACATAGTAGGCCTTACTCTACATGTGTGTCGATTCAATCCGATTTCGATCATCATCATTTCTTTCTTTCTGTCTTTCTTTTTTTTAAATATGTGCAGTTTGGTTATTGTCACATGTGGTCGAATCTTTGGGCTACCACATACAACTCTGATGTGACTCGTTAAGAGAATGCTCGAAGGTTTCCTCCGAAATTCAAATTTTCTTTTTTTTTGCATTTTGCAGGTTAGTATGTTGATTAAAATATGATTGGTGGCCGTGATAAGTATTTGTTTACGAAATTATAATATATCCTTCTTAGTCCTTCTTACCCTATTGAATGGTTCATCATCACCATTATTTCAGCCACGTTGTCAGCCATTGTCGCCACAACACGACTCATCAGGACATTGGTCCATCTTATGGGAAGCCTTTCAACGATGCATGTTCCGATGTGCGGTCAACAATTCAAATCCGGCCCCATCGACTATCTGGACTGCGAGCTGCGAGCAACATGCTCTACCCACTTAAGTTTGGCGATTCTTCAAGCAATGTTGGCGCGGGGCGCGGCTGCCACTCCAGAGCCTTTCGTCCCCATCGACCATCTGTTCTAATGGGCCCTGCCCACTGCCGATTCTTCGGGCTATATTGGCGCGGTGCACAGTCGCCATATTTTTTTTTCGATGGGAAAAATCATCTTATGACAACCCCCGCTCCTGGGCGGAGCGGGAGATAGCGTCAGACTCTTACTGACTAAAAAACCCATCCCGTTCCTTCAAGCCTTCATACCGGGGCTCGAGCGCCCTTTCGGATAACCCTGGCCCCAGTAGGCTTCGACCCGGCTGGGCCCCTGCTGTTGCTGACAACTCCTTGAGGCGCGCGGGAACAGCGCGCGCCGTCGACGACTTGGGCTTGGTCCGGACAGTTACCGGACGGCCGGACAGCGAGCCACCCATTGCTCACTGTCCGCAAGCCCGTGCCTACGGTGGCCGGAATCGGATCGGAATCCCGGCGGCGGCGAGAGCGCCGTTGCCTGATGCGGTCGGCCTCCTCCTTAGCGAGCATTACTGCTTCGCAGAAGTCGGCGACCGCCTGCCACTCCTCCTCGCTCCGGACCATGGCCTCGACCAAGGCCCGGCGCGAGAGGTCTCCGCCGCCGATCACCATCGAACATCTGTTCTGCGAGCAATGTGCCCTGCCCCCTGCCAAAAAGTTTGGCGATTCTTCGGTTTCGACCTTGGTTTTCCTGCTGATATCTTCATTCCTGATTGATTTGATGGCTGTTTCATGAATAAAGAATATTTGAATTTTGCAGGTTACCTTAGTCCTTTCGTCTTTACGATTACAAAAATATTAACTGCTCAATGAGAATCAATACTGTATGTGACAGAAGATGTTTAATGTCTCACAATTAACCACAAATTAAAATAAAGCAAGTATTTTTCGTTTCCAGCATTCTTTGGTTCGTCGTTGGGTGCATTTAGCCCCATAAACTGGCTCTTCAAAAAATGGCCGGTGAACTGGCACATACCCCCAGCGACCACACAATATTATGATATAGGAAATGGTAACGGATGGGGCAAAGTTAAGACTTGGTCGTGGAATTTCTAAATTAAATATTTTTCAATGAATTCAGCTTCAGTTTTAATAATAAATCTTGTTAAATTATATGGATTAAGGAATGTATTTTGTGGTTTTTTATTTACCCTGTGTTATGTGAATGGAACTGTGTGAATAATCCTGTATGTTAAGGCGCGTAGAATCTATGACCTTGAGTGGAAAAAAATACTGAGTTATCTAGCCAGTTTGCTTTGATTGAAGAGAGCAGTGGTGGCCGCGTGGTATTGGCTCCGACTTACAAGTTGTAGGTCACGGATTCAAAACCTGCGGCGTAGGCGTATATATATATATATATATACTTTGTGTAATTTATTTCATTACCACTTCTCTCAAAACGGTGAAGGAAAACATCGTGCGGAAATCGGCATGTCCTAGAACTAACAATTCGAAGACATGTGACATTCACCAACCCGCACTGGGCCTGCGTGGTGGATTACGGCCCGTTCCCTCTCCTAGAGAGAAGGCCTGAGTCCCAGCAGTGGGAACATTAAAAAGGCTGATGATAATTTTGATATGAATGGGATAATCCCGTATGCACGTACTTTTCTGAAGAGCTGATAAAACAAGGATATTTATTAAGGCGTGTAGAATCGCCTATGACCTTGAGTAAAAAAAAAACTGATTTATCTAGCTATTTTCTTTTAAGTGCTAAGGTTTTCATAAAGTTGGTATTCATTGTCGCTGGTAATATGCTGGCATAGGTACTAAGAAATTTGTTCTTACTAATCAATTTGTTTGGACTAATCAATCTGCTTTTGATTGACAGTCACACTTTTCTGAAGAGCTGATAAGACAAGGATATTTTTGTAGTACTTTGTACGTCAGGCGTAGTAATTTTTTTGCACTAGAAAACATTTTGTATGAAGTAATAGCAAAAGTTACAAAAAGTTAAATCTTTGATAAGTGATATTTGCCAAAGTTTTAATCATTTTTGAACTTTTAAGTTCTAAGAAAGATCTGCTACGGTATCAATTATGATAATAACTGAAATTTCAGCACAGTCGCGCTGTAAATAGTTTTCGAATTGGCTTCAAATTATTAAATCTAGGGTTTTGCATGAAAAATCTAAAAAACCTACTAACTCAAAAGCTACTGAATATCGGTAGAACACTTGGTGGCTTAATTTGCTGCATTTTAGTTCTACAATGACGTCCTGCAAGGAATACGTTGAGTTACCAGTAACCCTGTATATTTTATGTAGGTAGGTACGTAAAGAATTTAAACGTATCCATATTGCGAGAACGAAATATTCCAGACTACAAGAGTGATTTATTACGATGTAGGCTTTAGGTATTTACTTCACAACGAGCTGTGAGATAGTTTCCAGAGCCGTGTTCTTCACGCAGTTGCAGACAGCGAATAGGAGACTGCTTTTTTTTTAAATGATATAATCTAGGGCTTGACTTCGATCTCACCTGATGGTAAGCAATGATACAATCGTTGATGGTGAGGCGCAGTTTAATAAGAGCCTATTCACTCTAGCCTTGAAGACACCTAAATTATAATTGGAAGACCGCAGCAGGCAAACAGAAGGCTGTGTGGTTTCCACTTTTAAGGTGAGGTACTACTTATTCTGAACTTTTTGAACCTCTGGAAATCAACAAATATAGGGTGACTGGTAATTAGTGACCGATACTTAGGGTGAGTTGCACCATTTAACTATAACGATAACCAAACCATAACCAGCCGTGAAACGGCCGCCTATTGGTCAATTCGACGATTTGACAACTGTTAACGGCTTTATTATCGTTATAGTTAAATGGTGCAATTTACCCTTATACACGTGATTGTATTCATGATTACAAACAACTTTCCCAAAGAAACTTTTTTTATACTTACTTATTTTTTTTTTGTCATGGAATATGTTTATAATATGTTAGTCTTTAGTTTGCGCCTTTTCCAACAAATGAAAAGTTTTTCATTCGTTTTATCTATTATTTAAGTTTTATTTTCGTTTTAAGTATTAAAGGCGGGTGACGTTGGGACATCACGACACAAAATGGGTTTTCTGCAGTTCCTTGAAAAGGAATTGCGTTCTGTTACAGTAAATGTTATTTGATAACGTTCTAAAGTTTGTAACGATACTAAAGCCAAAAGATATAAATAGCGATATAAAAAATAACGTTATGGAATATCATTTCGGTAGAACAATATTTTCAGTTACGTTATGGGATCAATAACGTTATGCTTGTATCCTCTTACAATAGCGTTACAGTTGAAACATAACAGATTAATTTGTAACATTATTCGCTCAAAGTAAATAAATAAAAACGGTGAAATGCGTTTCAAATACGTTGCCGGTGTATGGCCGTAGCGCGCATGTTGATAAAGCTGGCAACATTGCGTATCGAAATTAGTAACGTTATTATTAATAACGTTACTATAGCGTTATACCAATAACGATACATTAAAAATAACAATATAAATTAATATCGTTATAAGGTACTTATATAATTTTAGATTTTGTTCCGTTTTTTAGTATATTAGAAGAAAGAATTTTGTTACGATCCTGGTGGAACGTTACAAAATATCGTCACCGGAACCATACGTATAACGTTATTTTGAGTAACGTTTCAGGTCCCTGGTTTTCAGTAATAAAAAAATAATATTTTTTAAAAGATCATCAGCAAATGACGGTTGAAAGGCAAAATGATCTAAGCGACTCATTGAGTAAACTTTACAAAAGAGTGATTTAAAGTTCTTCGGGCATATCACCCGTAATGAGGGCTCCATGGAACGTTTGGTGGTGCAAGGGAAAGCCGAAGGCAAAAGATCTCATGGACGCTCTCCAACACGATGGACGGACCTCATCAAAACCATGACGCACTGCAGCGTAAATAAAGTTTCCCAAGCCGCCAAACACAGCGCTATATGGCGTCGTATCGCGAGAGAGGCGGTGGTGCGGGACTCGAGCGAGACATGACCACGACCACTCTGTCAAGAGTGTATGACTAAGAAGTTTAAAAGTTAAAATTTTGAGTTTACTTTTGTACAGTTTACTCAATGTCGCTTAGATCATTTTGCCTTTCAACCGTCGATATACTTATCGAGTCCAAACTCAAAAGTCTTGAGTACGGTGTTGCACCACCGGTACATGGTGGTCATCCCACCCATACGTACAAAGCGTTTTGAGAACATTTAATACTAGTAACCTAAGGATCTTTAAGTCAAGCGTGAATAGGTTACATCTAGGCAAGCGTGCTCCATCGTTGGCTACACCAACGCTTAGGCGATTAACACACTGCCACCACCTGCTACGCATCACGCTGCATGTTGAGTGTCAACGCACCTACGCGCGTACTTGCGGGAGTGCAGATCTGCATCATCGTGCGGGTTTTTACGCACTCACGTGCGTAGTTGCGTTTTGTAGATTTACGCAGGCTCCCTCTGACTCATTTCATACAAAATCACGCACGGTACTACGAGACTCAGTGTGCCATACCTTAAGTGTCGCCCCACACCCACGCGCATTTTCAGTGTGTTGGACTGTGCGTGGAAAGTGCCATAAAACAGTGACTTTCTGAAGCCTACTCCTCGGTAACGGTCAAGTTAATAGGTTTGAAAAAAATATGTGTTTTTTATAGATTCATGAACAACATTATCAACATTTGATTTTTTCGTGCTATTAATACTTTTGTCTAAAAAAAATATTTAGCAATTTCGCAACTTTTCCCTACTCCTTCGAAACGGCTTGGATCTTTAGAAACATTTTTATATATAAAAATTGGTGGTTAAATATTCTTCAAACTGAACATTGCATATGTAAATCAATCAATATTTCGCAAAGAAAATGGATTTAAAGCTCAGCCGCGCGCTTTCCGGACGGTGTTAGCCGCAAATAAATGCACAAATTTGCATACTGCCGCCTAGGCGGGAGCGAGAGGTGCGCCCACATAATTTTGGCCAGATGGTTCAAGAGACTATAAGCCTTAAAACACGCATTCACGCGCTACGCTGAGTGGTGCGTGGCAGAGTGTTAATCGCCTTACCATCAGGTGACATTGTGACCAACGAAGATAGCCATCCATTAAAATAAATAAAAAAACCGGCCAAGAGCGTGTCGGGCCACGCTCAGTGTAGGGTTCCGTAGTTTCCCGTCCGTCACAATCAGTGTACTCACTTATGAGTTTAAAAAAATGCTTGCATATACGATTATACTACAAACTTAGTCCAGAAATTATTTTGTACAACCTTTTTGTCTTTTTTGTACAAAAACTGCTCTTTCCATCAAGTTCAAAATGATTTTCTTAGAAAGTCCTTATAAAGTTCTACTTTTCAGATTTTTTTCATATTTTCTAAACTTATGGTTCAAAAGTTAGAGGAGGGGGGACACATTGTTTTTTACTTTTGGAGCGATTATTTCCGAAATTATTGACATTATTAAAAAATGATTTTAGTAAACCCCTATTCATTTTTAAATACCTATCCAACAATATATCACACGTTAGGGTTGAAATTAAAAAAGAAATCACTTCCCACTTTACATATAGGGGGGCTACCCTAATAAAACATTTTTTTCCAATTTTTATTTAACCACTTTGTCGGCGTGATTGATATACATATTGGTACCAAATTTCAGCTTTCTAGTGCTAACGGTCACAGAGATTAAGCGAGGACGGACAGACAGACATGGCGAAACTATAAGGGTTCCTAGTTGACTACGGAACCCTAAAAATGAAACAAAAATACTCATACATTTAACAATAATATAAACTTGAGAAAGAACTAGAAATCCAAATTAATGTCACCAGTACATGTTCGTTCAAAACAACAAAAATCATGCCGAGAAATAGTTGAGACCAATTGTAATCTTGTTACTAATTGCAATTTAACATAAACCATTTTCCTGCTTATTTCTACATCGTGATATTACATACTTAAATTGTTTCATTAATTCTGACTATAATGTTGAACAAATACGGAACAAGGAATTAACTTATACTTATTTGTGGGTATATAAGCGCACTGTGGAATTGATTTTAGTTTTCTCCAAAGAGGTTTCATTTCAAAATGAAATCTATAGTTTTATTATTAGTTTTATTAGAAATTAGTTTAAGTTTGGCGCAGGTTTGTATTTATTATACAGAATTATTTTTCAAAAGACAATAATGTCTTTCTTCACTAACCCATTTTTATTTTTTCGTTTTCATTTCATTAATTAAACCCCAAGCGAACGCCGGCGGCGTTCTTTCATTGTCTTTCTATTTTGTCTAAAATTACGGTATTCGAAAGGTTCATTGTGTTACACGTAACGTAACGTTGCCAACGTTAAGGGCCTGTGCACACCACGTTTTTAAAACGCGCCGTTGACGCGCGTTTTAGAAACGTGCGTCGACGGCGCGCTTTTATCCTATTAAAAGTCTACAGGCTGCGTCTGACTCGCGTGCGTATCGCGTCTGTATCGCTACAAACGCGCGTCAGCGGCGCGTTTAAAAAACGTGGTGTGCAAAGGCCCTAAGGCTTATAGTCCCTAGAACCATCTGGCCAAAATTATATGGACGCACCTCTCGCACCCGCTTAGGCGGCAGTACGCAAATCTGTTCATTTATTTGCGGTCAACAGCGCCCGAAAAGCGCGCGGCTGACCTGTAAATCCATTTTCTTTGCGAAATATTGATTGATTTACGCATGAAATGTTCACTTTGAAGAATATTTACCCACCAATTTTTATGTGTCAAAATGTTTTTAAAGATCCAAGCCGTTTCGAAGGAGTAGGGAAAAGTTGCGAAATTGTTAAATATTTTATTTAGACAAAAGTATTAATAGCACCAAAAAAATCAAATGTTTATAATGTTGTTCATGAATCTATAATAAACATATTTTTTTTTTCAAACCTATTAATCTGGCCGTTACCGAGAAGTAGGCTTCAGAAAGTCACGGTTTTATGGCACTTTTCGGGAGCTTGGGCCTTAAAGAAAACCCATGAGCAAAAACTTCACACCACCGCATGTTATGTTGGGTAGGTGGAGTTAATCTCAAAGACAGAGTATGTAACTAACACTTACGGGGAGTTTCAAGGTGACGCCCATCACTGAAAAACTCTCACAGAGTCCTGGTTAAGATGGTATGGACATGTCATGTGGAAGCCCGATGATATCGTGAAAAAGTGCCTTTCAATGGCTACAAAGAAGAGAGGGAGAGGTAAACCGCAAGTTACCTGGATGACAAATATCCGAACGGACATGCTAATCTTAGCCGTATGGGTGACGCTGCTTATCAGCGAAATGAATGGCGCCGCATAAATAAGAAAGCCGACCATGCGTAACAGGAAGAGGCGAGGGCAAAAAGAAGATTTAATTGTGTTACACGTAACACTAAAATAAGAAAATAAAAACACTTAAGTAACTAATTAAAACTAGGTTTATATAAAGGGTGTAAGAGACAGCCCTCCACAAACTTTAAGGGCTTGCTCAGTAGACGAAACTGAACAACGTTCCACAAAAAATTTTTTCAGGACACGAAAAAAAAAAATCCACCTCACCATACAAAATTATAAACTTGATTGGACAGTTTGTATGGAGAGGCCGATTTTTTTTTTCGTCCTCCGTTACTTTGAGGAAGCCCTTAAAGTTTGTGGAGGGCTGTCCCTTACACCTTGTATACAAAATGCAATAAATAACTCCTACCTAAAATATGGTGTCAAGAATACATGTGGAAAGTCAGTGCACCACTCGACTCCATGAAACCCTCGCCCTCGGCTCGGGGAAATTCTGCCTCGGTTGCAATGACAAATTTTCTTTATATCATAATGTACTATTTGGTCTCACTTAAGCTATGACTACATTATATATTATAGCTATGCTTAAACATACTGATTTGTACGTAGAACGACATCACGTGGCGTCGCGTGGCGTAGATCAAGTGTAGCTCTACAAGTCTAGTTTCCATATAAAATGTATAGAGATCGACGCGCCCAGAT
The DNA here is from genome assembly GCA_910589285.2 of Mythimna ferrago. Taxonomy (NCBI): domain Eukaryota; kingdom Metazoa; phylum Arthropoda; class Insecta; order Lepidoptera; family Noctuidae; genus Mythimna; species Mythimna ferrago. The sequence continues at coordinate 11,618,696 of OU342703.1, forward strand.
CGGGACATGTGGCACACCTGTGCGCAGTGTAGTTCTAGCTTTACTGAGGCTATTGAGCTAAAAGTCACAATTGTGAAGATAAATACAGAAAAAATCTAAAAAGCTTGCGTTCCAAGGCTGGGTGGATCTTTAGAAGCAACCCACTACTCTGGAGAGCAGTGGTGGCCGAGTGGTAACAGCCTCGACTTACGGTTGTAGGTCGCGGGTTCAAACCTAGCCAGGCTCATTACTTTGTGTAATTTTTTTTATCGCCACCGCTCTCAAAACGGTGAAGGAAAACATCGCGAGGAAACCGGCATGTCCTAGAACCAAAAAAATTTAAGACATGTGACATCCACCAACCCGCACTGGGCCCGCGTGGTGGAAGACGGCTCATTCCCTCCCCTAGAGAGGAGGCCTTAGTCCCAACAGTGGGAACATTGTAAGGCCGACTATGCTATGCTATGCTACAACCATGGAAGCAGCAACGATGACGATGATGATTTTCTTTCCGATTTTTTAAAATATCTTTCTCATGTCTTAGATTAGTAAAAACCAGACAAGGAGGTCTCACTGGATACATCGCCCTCAACAGAACGTTCCATTATGCCAGAACAGGGGTATTCCACCAAATCCCTGGCCGAAAATTGGAATGAATCATCTGATTCTACCAGATCCTGCTCCTAGCAACGCAGCCTGGAGAACTAGTCAGGTACTAAAAATATAATTTTGTGTAAGGCGCAGTTTTGAATCTGCAAATTATTTCAGTCGAAAGACATCCACTGTGGGACATAAACCTCCCCCAAGTGCCATCTTATTTTTTATTTTTTTTGACATTACGAGCATGGCAGTTGAGAGTTTCATGCTCACTCAAATGTCTCGCTGTTGATGGCACGTGTTATTGGGTCTTTTAATTATTTTACATTTTTATTTCATTATTTACATTGTGCTCACATGATAGAAGCAACAAGTAATATGTAACCAAGCATTATAAGTAACACATCATATGATTTAAAAGAGTGTCCATGGAGTTTCTTGCACGTTCTTCTCCATAGAGACCTACGCTTTGGAACGTGCAATTTAGCTTCACTTTTCTTGGACTGACCGACATTTGACTATTCAAAAGTGCCTGCAAATGGTCTATTTGAAATAAATGCTTTGACTTTGACATCATACTTCTCGTCTAACATACCACAGTATCTAAAGACAGAAGTCTACGACCAGTGCGTGTGAAATAAGGCCGAAACGTGGGCGCTCACAACGGGCCTCATCAGAAGGTATATTTCAACGGGACACCATTGTGGCGCGACCAATTGCACAGATCTAGTTTCCCGGTGAAATGTAGGTCTAAGCTACCAAACTAGACACCACACAGACATCAGAGTCGCACACGTCCGAGCTGGTCACGCCACCAAATTGGTTGCGCAACCAAACGTACACAGCTGAGTAATTCTCTATGGAGCTATATACATTTTGTTGGTAGCGGCGACTGGTCGCGCCGCCATGGTGTCTCAGTGAAATATAGCCCTTAGAGTCGCCCAAAGGGCCATGGAAAAGACATTACTCGGAGTTTCCTTAAGTGATCAAATCAGGAATAAAGATATCTGCAGGAGAACCAAGGTTGCCGACATAGCGTAATGAATCGCCAAACTTAAGTGGTAATGGCAAACCCGTCTTGTGGGTCTGGCATCGATCGCATTCCCGCGACTCTCACCACAAGGTAATCAGTCCTCTTTGTGGGAGGCCTTCCAAGGAGTAGTGACCACGTACCGGAAGATGCAGTATCTTCCGGTACGTGGTCACTACTCCAGAACCTTTCATCCCCATCGACCATCTGTCCTGCGAGCAATGTGCCCTGCCTACTGTGACATAAGTTTGGCAATTCTTCGAGCTATATCGGTAGCCTTGATTCTCCTGCGGATATTTTCATTTCTGATGTCATCACGTTAGGAAACTCCGAGCATAGCGCTTTCCATTGCCCTTTGGGTTGCTTATTGCAAGCGACCACGTTTCGTAGCCATATGCCATCACTGGGAAGAATTTTAGGGTGCAATGTAACAATCCTGCAGTTTTAACGACTGCAATAATTACGATAAGGGCATGAAGAAAAAGAAGAATAATTATGATGTTGATGACTTTCTTTCCGTTTTTTTTATTTTATGTTTTTCCTCGTGTTTTAGGTTGGCAAAAACCAGAATCAAAGGTATCCAGTATATAGGTATCACTGGATACCTCCCCCTCAGCAGAAAGTACATGGATGCTTGATCCCTCATAATCCTTGGTCGGGACTTCGAACAAGTCAATTGATTTTACCAGCTCCAGCTCCAAGCACCACAGGGTGGAGAACTAACCAGGTATTATCTAGTTATTTATTTAAAACTTTAGGCTCTAACAAAACACTATACAAAGGTGGGCATTGAGCCCGCCTTTGTAGGCCTCAGGCGTTTTCTCTCTACAACTGTGCTGTCACCTGCATACCTATAGATACCGGGATTCAGCAGATCGTTGATATGCAGCAGGAAGAGAGTTGCAGAGAAAACTGATCCCTGAGGAACCTTTGCAATTGTCGTCATGGGTTCCGATGAGCATCCATCGACAACAACTCGAAGAGAGCTTTTACTCAGGAAGTCTTTTACCCAGGCAATCAGACCAGAAGAAATGCCGTACGCTAGAAGTTTACTCATAAGACTGGCATGCCATGCCCTTTGAGATGTCTAAGGAAACAGCAAGACATGACTTGTGGGCGAAGAGAGATACAAAGAAACCTGCTTTCTCTCTCACCGTATGAGCCGGTGTTCCATCAGGTTTAACCAGTGGAAACAGTGTGGAAGCAGGCAAAAATGTCATCACTGGCAAAAATTTTAGGGTACAATGCAACAATCCTGCAGTTTTAGTGGCTGCAGTGATGCTGATTTTCTTTCCGATTTTATCTTTTTAATGCTTGTGTTTTAGATGGGTAAACACCACTATCACTGGACACCTCCTCCTCCTCAACAAAAAGTCCAAGGATGCCTGATCCCACCCAACCCGTGGCCAAAATATGGGACGAATCAACTGATTTTACCAGCTCCCGCAAGCAACGTAGGATCTAATCAGGTACTTAAAATACAACATAAGTTTTAGTATATAATGCGGAACAAGAAACACGTATATAGTATTTTTATGTAAAGAATCTATATACAAAATTTCATAACTGTATCATGAAAAATCACAAAGTTATAAGCTTGTTAAGTCAGCAAAAATACATGGTCACCGGGCCATCCGGGCGACTGAGGAGTGGTTCTGCACTTGCACCCAGGTGTTCGCCGGCGCCTAAAACTCGCTATGACCTTCCGTGTTGTATTTAGTGTCGGTGCTCAAATCAAATCAAAAACATTTATTTCAAATAGACCATTTGCAGGCACTTTTGAATAGTCAAATATCGGTTAGTCCAAGAAAAGTGAAGCTAAATTGCACGTTCGAAAGCGTAGAACTCTATGGAGAAGAACGTGCCTAGAAGCGAAGAAACTCCCTACACACTCTTTTTAAATTATGAGTTACATAGATCTCGGTTACATATTTCTTGTCGCTTCTGTTGTTAGATTGCACTAAAATTTGTTATTTATTCGTAATGTTCTGTGATAAGATGTTATTATGCGATCACGTACACAGAATTATTGTTTATACACCGTTTTGCACTGGAATGTTATTATTTTCATAGTTGTATTTACTTTTCCACTTGTTGTAAATTGACACCAATAACGTCACTTGTTAAACTTAGTTCTTACACTCTATTTAACCACTTTTAATACTATTTTGAAAAGAAATAATATTATTTCTGAATTAAAATTACGCGGCTCATGTAAACAGGCGCACGGTGTTGCCAGTTTCAATTTAGTTACTAATTTAGTTACTGATTCTGAACAAAGTATATTCAGGTTTCGTATAAACTAAAAATAATTATGTATAATAGCATACCATCAGCCTTATAATGTTCCCACTGTTGGAACTCAGGCCTCCTCTCTAGGAAAGGGAATGGGCCGTATTCCACCACGCGAGCTCAGTGCGGGTTGGTGGATGTTACATGTCTTCGAATTCTTTTGACTGGCCTGTTGGTCTAGTGGTTAGTGACTCTGACTGCTATGCCGGAGGTCGTGGGTTCGTTTCTCACCCAGGAATGTTTATGTGATGAGCATAATCATTTGTTCTGTGTCTGGGTGTAATTTATCTATGTAGGTATGTATTTAGAAATATATAAGTATGTTTATCAGTTGTCTAGTACCCATAACACAAGCTCTGCTTAGCTTGGGACTAGACGGCGTTGTGTGATAGTTGTGATCAAAAAAAAAACACGTTCGTTTTTCGCACAATGTTTTCCGTCACCGTTTTGAAAGAAATTGTGCTTTCTATCGGTGAAAAATTTTTGGCAGTCAGACCAGTACTTTCAGAAATTACCTCCTTCAAACAAATAAAAAAAAATCAAACTTTACCTCTTTATAATATTGATGTAGATGTAGTTTTCTTTTTTGATATATATATTTTTTTCTTTTCAGGGCATGTATAACTGGATGAATCCATTCGATTTTGGATTTTCACACTATTTCCCGCACTGGGGATATCAGCATCACTACCCAGGCAGCATATTCAATAGGTATACTCCAAGACTGCCTATACCTAATTTGGGTATGCCATTATCTCTGCCCTTTCAGCAACCGATACACAGGCATTGGTCTTATCAACCACACTTCGGACCACCTCATGATAGATGGCACATGCAATTCTTCGGTTCCCCCCATGGGGTATGGCACATTTTGCCGCAAATAGAGCAACATATAGATCCACAAATAGAGCAGACCGACCCACCGTATTATATTGCTCATAGAATCTAAAACCAATATTAATATAAATAAATTTATTTATTTTATTAAAAGAACACGCTTAGTTTTGTTTTTTAATTATTACAACCCACCCTAACCCAACCACCACTCCCTTTTTTTCGGTGGGATAATCATTCAATGACATCAACCGCTCTTAGCCGGAGCAGGAAGGTGTGTCAGACTTTTACTAACTAAAAACTCACTCATGTTCCTTCGTTGCCTTTTATACCAGAGCCGAGTGGCTTTCAGAAGCAGACCCTTTGGCTCCAGCAGGCCCCGACCCTTCTGGGCTCCTACGGTTTGCTGACGGCGCGTACTGTACATAGAGATGTCAGAAAACAGTAGGGGCCCAGCAGGACAACGGCCCTACTCATATAGGACCGATGTCTGAAATGGCCTTTTTAGGGTTCCGTAGCCAAATGGCAAAAAAGAATCTATAAGGATACCGACCCTTATAGATTCGTCATGTCTGTCTGTCTGTCTGTCTGTCTGTCTGTCTGTCCGTCCGTATGTCACAGCCACTTTTTTCCGAAACTATAAGAGCAGATGCTGTTGAAACTTAGTAAGTAGATGTAATCTGTGAACCGCATTAAGATTTTTACGTAACTGAAACTCAAAAATTTTTTTTTCGTCAAACCCATACGTGTGGGGTATCTATAGATAGGTCTTCAAAAATGATATTGATGTTTCTAATATCATTTTTTTCTAACTTGAATAGTTTACGCGAGAGAACCTGTAACTTCTAAAATAAGAGAATGATAAAACTAAAATAAATATATGATGTACTTTACCATGCAAACTACCAACGAAAATTGTTTTGAATGAGATCTAGTAAATAGTTATTTTTTAATACGTCATAAATCTAAAAAAATACAATATTATTAAAACATCGATCAAAGTTATAACGAACTACAAGAACTTTTATATTATGTTACTTGCTGCTACGGAACCCCCGAGTTCGACTCGCACTTGGCCAGTTTTTTAGATTGCATTTACTTAGAAGTTTAATTTTTTCACTGTTCTAACGGCCCATTCACGACCTTGCCGTTGTGAGCAGCAGCTAAGCGCGAGGTGGCAAACATTAAGAATAAAAGTATCAAAATGTTTGAAGTATGTCATGAGATTCCGCTCATAGCACCCGGCAGCCATTACCGATGCCGCCCCGTTTGTGAAGAGACCGGTGGTAGAACGGCTAGACATTCTTGATGAAAAAGGGTCTTAGCAGACGGACAACAAAGTGATCTCATAAAGGGTCCGTTTTTGCCGAACGAGGAATCTCCACAGGAGAACCAAGGTTACCGACTTAGGTTGAAGAATCGCCACCTTTAAGTAGCATAGATGCTCGACGCTCGATGGCGATGAAAGGTTCTGGAGTGGCGCCTAGTATCGTAAGACGCAGTCGTTGGAAGGCCTCCCACATGATGAACTGTTGAGGGTCGAGGCAATCCGATGGATGCGAGATGCACAGGACTGGTTGTTATGGCGACACTTGTGGAGGCCTATGTCCAACAGTGGATGTCTTTCAGCTGAAGTGATGATGATGACTAAAGGCCACTTCTACAAGTGGGGGGTTCTCAGACAGTCCGAGCTTCACTGTTTATACGGGTGGCGTGTTTCTGCAGACCATGTTCCACCTTCCATTTTGCGCCACCAGTTCACGTAAGGATCTATTGATAGATTCAGTGGACGGCAGGCCAGGCAAGGAATGTATTATCGCTCTCCGTGTCCTTGTGGAAGCCATCACATTGGCAACCTCTCACCTCCACCCTTGGTTCAGACCATTGTGCTTGGTGTTCTCTCAATCCGAGAGAACATGGAAAACAGTCACCTCCTTCTGCGAAGCAGTATGCAAGCAAAGGAGGTGGTGGTAAGAATGAGGAAGAGGCAAGACTGAGAGTTGCAGGACGATTCCAGGGTTCCGTAGGCACGGGCTTATCGATGGCGAGCCAGCTACTACTTGCCGTTACGACCAAGCTATCAGCAAAATTCCTGGGAGCTCGCTTGGGTCGATACCTGCTATGGAAGCCGTTGGTCCTGATTGCTATTAATAGATTTTCGACACCAGAGAGTCTAACCATCAGTCTATCCAAGGACTATCACGTTGCTCAGTAACTGGGTTATGGAGGTCTGATAGGCAGTCGGCCCATGTAACACAGGTATTCAGCCGCATCCGGTTTGACCGGAAGCCGATCTTAAACTAATTGGGAATTAAGGAGATATCAGCAAAACCGTAGGGGCTCAGCAGGGTCGAAGCCTAATGGGGTTCGCTTCTGGAAGGAAAACCCAGGGCCCTGGACCGCAATGCAAATAAGGAACCTAAGAGTGGGTTTTCAGTAAAAGTCTGACAGGCTCTCCCGCTCCACCTTAGGGTGGGCAAAGTCATTGAATGATTTCACTCCTAAAGAAAAAAGCTGTTTGGGAAAAGGCTTTTTTTATGGTGGGAAAAATCATCCAATGACAGCCCCTGCTCTTGGGCGGAGCGGGAGATAGTGTCAGACTCTTACTGACTAAAAGCCCACCCCGCTCCTTCTAGCCTTCATACCGGGGCTCGAGTTCCCTTTCGGATAACCCTGGCCCCAGTAGGCTTCGACCTAGCTGGGCCCCTGCTGTTGTTTGGGAAAATGCTAGGGAGGTAATCAAAATATTTCTTATGATGACGAATGGTTCGTGAGTTACAAAAAACTTCTTTATCACATATTACAGTATCTTATTTCTTAACATCAGATAGTACAAATTATTGCTTAATTATTTTAAAAGATAATAAGATAGTATATAAAGTCGATTCTAAACTAAATTGTGTATAGTATTCAATTAGAAAACGGATTCAAAACATCAACCCATAGAAAAATGGCGGCTAAAGTTTTTGCTTTTATTTGCTTGCAACTGGCGTTATTCAACGTAAGTATTTTTTATATTTTTTTTTCTAACTAAACTAATTTTAAGACGAAGGCAAATTCCGTTCCATCATCGGACCATTAGACATACGACTTTAAGCCACCGGAATATGGCGGACATCTCACTCATACATACCCGGGTGTCACCATCATGTGATCCGCCCAGAGGACACGGTAGAATATACGGTAGAGGTGAGCCCCATTTGAACAGAGCACCGCCGAGTCCTCGTGGAGGTGATTGGATATGACCTTTCGCACCGGGCCTTGGTTCACGCTACGGTACGGAGCGAAGAGGAATGGCAGGCGTTCGCCTTCTTTTGCGAAGCAGTATGCTAGCGAAGGATAAATATAAGGACCAGCCACGGCAGGCGCTGGCTTGCGAAGGATGTGCAATGAGAAGCTCAACGGCTGGCGGCCGTCCGATAATCGACCGAACCTAGCCCAAGTCGTCGACAGCGCGTACGCGCTCCTCAAAGAGATGTCAGTAAACCATAGAGATGGTCTCTATGGTTTACTGACATCTCTCTCGCAGGGCCGATGACCGTAAGGGTTTTCTGAAAAGGAAACCTGTGGTTTTAGAATACAAAATACAACTGAAGGACAGAGGTGTGGTTTTAGTCAGTAAAAGTCTGACACTTCCTTCCACTCCACTTAGAGTGGGAGAAGTCATTGAATGGTTTCTCACCATTAAGAAAAAACAAAAAATCAAAACTTACACTAATACTTAATGGCGTTATAAGAGCTATTTAAGTTTTTATCTCGGCTTTATACAGCTTAAAGTGTACGCCTGAACCTTTATATAATTCTTATACAGCTTGTGGTGCTACTTGGAGTTTGACCCGGTTAAATGACAATAAGTTCACCCCTATTACACTTATGTACAAAGTTCATGTGTATACCATGCATCGTTCTCCTTTAGAACCCTGCCTAGTCCTTCAGGGATTACAGGCGTGATTGTGTTATGTTTATTTATTATGGGGACATTTCCCTAAGGGACTTTTCATGTCAAAGTTAGGCCCCACTAGTAGCTACCAGCGGCTTTGCCCGCGCTAAAGTGTCCTAAGAAAACATAATCTCGGGATAACTGTCCTAAGAAAACATAATCTCGGGATAAAAACTATCCTATGTGCTAATCTAGGATATGGTCTATCTGTGTGCTAAATTTCATTCACATCTGTTCAGCCGTTTGGGCGTGAAGAAGTAACAAACATACAAACTCACTTTCATAAACTTTTGCCTTTAAAATATTAGTGCGATTCCTATCTTATACGTCATCAAATATCAAGAGAGTAGGTACGCATAAGCATAATCGACTTTGTAATGTGCCCTCTACTTGGACTCAGGCCTCTTCTCTAGGAGAAGGAATGGGCCGTAATTTACCACGCGGGCCTAATGCGGATTGGTGGATATCACTTGTCTTTGAATTTTAGGTTCTAGGACATGCCAATTTCACGATGTTTTCCTTCACCGTTTTTAGAGCAGTGGTGATGAAATAAACAACACAAAGTAATGTTCCTGGCTGAGTTTTAAACTCACGACATACAACTCGTAAATCGGAGACATTACCACTGGGCCATCACTGCTCCTGGACTTGACTTGGTTTAACTCTAGCAACATAAACGTAACATAATCGACCTTGTAATGTTCCCACTGCTGGGACTCAGGTTTCTTCTCTAGGAGAGAGAATGGGTCGTATTCCAAGCGTGCCCAGTGTGCGATGATGGATGTCACATGTCTTCGAATTTTACGTTGAGCTCCTTTGTAGTCCTGAGTTTGAGCAACACGTATACTGATCAATGCTTCCACTGACTGGACAGATCCATTCCAATCTGCATGGTTCTTTCTTCAAAGACTATTTATGACACTAATGTGCATAGTTTTCATATGATTTGACCTTACATGTTTACTGTATGGACTTTAAGGGAGACCTCTGAGTTTGTTTTGGTGATTCTTCTCAGGGTAGTGACTGCCCTGTCTAGGAAACACCGGCCTCATCTAGTTTAAACTTACCAAAAAATATTAAAGTGTGAAAGTGTTTTTTTTAACCCATCTACCAAATATCATCATCATCTCTCTGCCCTTGTCCCGTTTTATTTAGGGTTGTCGCGATACGTTTTTATTCTTCCATTCTGTCCTGTCACTCATCACACTATCACTAACTCCCTTTTCTTTCATATCACTTTTCACACAATCCATCCATCTTTGTTTTGGCCTCCTTCTCCATCCATCCACATGTAAACTCATAACTCTTTTAGCAACATGCGTTTCATTCTTTCTCTTTACATAACCCAAGGCATTAATATAATTAATTATTTATCATTATCATGTAAACTGTATTTTAATCAAATCTTTTTTTTCCAGACTATCAACGCTCACTGCGCAAATCGCTTCATACCAGGCTTGCAACAGAACATTATGCCAATGCCTGTAACCGAAACTCTACTGCCAAACCAAATGATCATTGGTCCAAACTATGGTCCCCCAATCTTGGACATCAACCCTTATGGCGTGGAAACTGTGGTGGCAAACCCAATGCCAGCTCCAACTATCATCCAAGATAGTACTGTAGCCAATAATTTGGCAAATGCTTTGCAACTATTGGTTGTCAGCAACCTTCTCTCCAACACTTTGCCACTCTCTTCACCAGAAGTAATCCCATCTTTAGGCTTCACATCTCCATTGGACTTTGGACTAATGGCACCTGTTGGTCCCGTTATGTCACAAGTTGGTCCAATCATGTCGCCAATAAATTCGTGCGGTTTTGGACCTTATAATTACGTTTATTGAGTGTGGGTTGCTTATTTATTTTTGTATGATAAGTAATGGTAATAAATATGTTTTGAGTTAATTGTTGTTTTTGTTTTATTATCCTGTTTATTATGATTATTAAAGTCTTTACAAGTGATACTTAAATATACGTCAGCACTAGATACCGAAGGTTCTAAGCAACGTGACATTGAATTGTTGTTTTAGTAATTATTATTTTTAAGGTTCCGTATCTCAAAGGGAAAAAACGGAACCCTTATAAGATCTCTTTATTGTCCGTCTGTCTGGCTGTCTGTCAAAACCTTTTATCACGAAAACGCGTGGAGGTATCGAGTTGAAATTAAAACCGTAGCTGTGAAAAAACGGCTGTTTTTATCGCAAAAAATGTATACCTGTTTCAACACCCTTGAGGGAACTAAAATTCATTCAATACAATCATGGCATGAAACAAGGTCTCTTAGCACAAGTTTAAGAAAAAATCTGAAAACTGTTAGTAGTTACGTCACTAAAAAAAACTTTTTCGGAAAAATCTACGTAATGGTAGAAGCGGCCAGATGACGATTTTGCGCGATACTCTAGCGCGTCAGAAAATCATATGGGGAGAAACCTTGCACCCTGTTATATACCCCTACCACATAATCGTCAACTTCTATGATGTCTCTCACACCGCTCTGGGTTTATCCGATCCTCTTTCTTAGTCCAAGCGATCTTTCTTTGGAATTCACTCCCGTTGAACATCAGGATGTCATCCAGCCGGTTCTCCTTTAAGGTAATGGCTCGTGAACACATTCGCAAGAAGTTGGCAGAATCATCACAGCAGTGATTTGTTATATTCATTTCTCGTAATAATTTTGTTTATTTGTATGTATTTATATAAGTATTTATTGACATAATTATGTATTTATGTTGATTTTAGTTTTCTTTTTGTTTGTTTGCCTTGAAGTTGCACCTACCATGTTATTTCTCTGCACCACCCTAAGGTCGACTGGTAGATAATGCCTAAGGCATTAAGTCCGCTTTTGTACAGTTTTTTGTGCAAGAAGTATTTATAAATAAATAATGAACCCTTAATATCGTGGGGTTTACTAACGCTGCTAATGACGGACTGCCTTCAACAAATGAGCACAGATTAGTAAAAAAAAATCGATCCTCAGAAATACTCGAGCGCATTAGATTAAGACAAGGTAGTGAATAGATTGCTTCTAGGCAAGCGTGCTCCATCGTCGGCCACATCATCGCTTACCATCAGGTGAGATTGTGGTCAAACGCGAGCCTATCCATTATAAAAAAAAAGGTAAGTTAAGTACACAAAAGAAAAGTCAATATAATGATATATTGCCCTAAGGCATACGGAGACACTTTTTCTTCCAGTTACCGATACCGAACACTTTTTGATCGTCGTGGATGATTTCATACTGGTTTTATAAAAATCATCATCATTCATCGGTAGTTTTATCTAACACAAGACGTAAAAGTAGACTTGTTTTTTTTGAATAGTTTAAACGAAATTAGAAATTATTTGTACAAATTCTAATTACAAGAGTGTTATTTATTACCTTCTCCATATTATTTCACCTTTACTGTCACTAATGAAGCCTATTGAACATTGAATACTGGGTAATAATTGGACTTCAGATTTAACTATTTTATGTTGTCTAATAATGCCATGGCTCGTGAACACATTATACTTAGGAAGAGGTGGCGAGACGACCTAGATGCCTACCGCGGGGACTGGTTCGAGGTAGCTCAAGAAAAGGATTCCTGGAAGAAGTTGAGGGAGGCCTTTGCCCAGCAGTGGAACAGTATAGGCTATTAAAAAAAAAATGTTGTCTAATGCCGGCCATACACGGTCAAACCTATCGTCCAATCGGTATGATGCTACCGATTGGATCAAACAGATTTGACCGTGTGTGGGAGAGGATTGATATGACCAACATGTCATACCAATCCTCTCCCACACACGGTCAAATCTGACGATAGGTTTCACTGTGTACGGCCGGCATTAGTGAAAAATAAAATGAAACTTTGTTTATTCAAAAGAATAACGTGCAAGTTTACAACAAGTGCGGCAAAATAAATTAGGAAAAAAGAAATTAGATCCAACCTGAACTACGGTAAACCTGTACCTCAGGTGTCTTATGAGCTAATAATTTTATTATTTACGTTATTATTTCCTAAGAAATATGTTTCGATTAGTTATCGAAACAATGTCAATGAAAAACTTAAAATTAATTCAATGATATTTATTTTGCAAATTAGTTTCAAATAGTACATTTTGATACAAGTGCAGAAAGATTATCATTGCGACCGAGGCGGACTCCGCACGAGCCGTAGTCGAGTGTGTTATGGAGCTGAGGGCTGCAGTGACAAATCTGCACGTGTATCAAACGACTTTTTCAATACACTCACTGAAATGAATAAACGGGGGTTGACCGGCGACTCGTGGGGGACGACGCGCGCATTGCCTGATACGATACATGTAATATAGTTATGGCGGGGGAGAGCACGCGCACATTTTTGCACTTGCGGGAAATAGCCTATTGCGTGCCTGCAAGCGGTGGGATAAGAGCAAGTTTTCGAGTGAGTGTATTGAAAAAACATTTTTTTTTTTCGTCTTTTTAAACTAGATGAGGCTGGTGTTTCCTAGCTGACTACCCTGAAAAGAAACATCGAAACAAACTCAGGAGTCAAAGTCTCTCCCGATTTCCGGCCAACGTAGACGCGGGCTTGCGGACAGTGAGCAATGGGTAGCTCACTGTCCGGCCGTCCGGTAACTGTCCGGATCAAGCCCAAGTCGTCGACGGCGCGCACTGTTCCCGCGCGCCTCAAGGAGTTGTCAGCAACAGCAGGGACCCAGCCGGGTCGAAGCCTACTGGGGCCAGGGTTATCCGAAAGGGCGCTCGAGCCCCGGTTTGAAGGCTAGAAGGAAGGGGGTGGGTCTTTTAGTCAGTAAGAGTCTGACACTATCTCCCGCTCCGCCCAAGGGCGGGGGATGTCAATGCATGATTTTTTCCCACCATAAAAAAAAGGAGTCAGTCTCTTTTAAAGTTCACACAGCAAAATAATATTTAATGGTCAAATCACATTAGAACCATGCAGATTTTCCTAAGATGTTCTTTTGAGGAAAGAACCACACACATTTTGCAACCATATCGATATAAAATAAGATAATTTTTATACGAGAACTATGTACAGATAATAAAACAACAATATTGAAAGTTTATCTCATTTCGATGGCAGACACGTGGGAGTAGTATTGATATTATATGACCTCCAACTTTGTGGAGCCGGTTCAAATAATGTGAATTATACGGGAACAGATTCGTTACAGAAGCGTTGTGCGTTCGGGATCATCATGGCTGCCTACTTTAATAGGCTAAATAAATAAAGCATGATGAGAATTAGAAGTGTAGTCATAACTCAATGTAACACATGTTTAATCTTAATTTAGATGCAACATTAGCACTTCAAATATGGTAAACCATGCATATAGGCTAACTGGCAATTAGTGTACGATACTTAAAGATGTGATTGTGCTCATGATAACAAACAATTTTTATTATGGGAGCAAAGCCGAAATCGCGAAAAAAATATCAGCTGTTCAGTACAATAGGCAAACATAAATGTACTGAACAGCTGATTTTTTTTCGCGATTTCAGGTTTGTTCCCATAGTAAAAGTTGTTGGTTATCATGAGCACAATCACATGTTTAAGTATCGTACACTAATTAGGTCAGTCACTCTATATATACCCTAGTCGGTAATATGTTCCACTTACAAAACTAATACACGCTTACAAAATTTAGTTTTTAACACGCTTATATTAGCTTTACCTGTATGTTTGTAATCAATGCCTTTGAGCTCGATTTTGACCTACTTTGGGCGATCAGATTTTCTTTAAACTTTGCACACCCATCTGGCGACTGGTGATAATACAATAATCCGTTTTTTTTAGTGAAAAATAAAAATATAGTTTAAAAAAACTAAAAAAAAAACACGCTTTTATAGCATATCAAACTAAAAAGTGTAAAATAAATGAACGAAAAATATTAATATCATTGTGAAAAAAGCGTGGGATGCTCGATTTACGAAAAATATGGCACAAAGCGCCCCACGCTTTTTTCACAATGATATTAATATTTTTCGTTCATTTATTTTACACTTTTTAGTATGATATGCTATAAAAGCGTTTTTTTAAACTATATTTTTTTGAATAAGTTAGTTTATAAGTATGACGGCAATGTAAACTGTTAAACGCACGTTTAATTTATGTTGTACTTTTAAATGCGTGTCTTAGTTTTGCAAGTTAGTTTAGTTAGTTTTGCGACTGGAGCACGTACACATGGTTGAATGGATACCATGGCTGGTTTACCCCATATAAAACAGTCTTCTGTCTGTGTATATGCTGTGTGTATTAACTGCAATTAAAAAAAAATGTTATTACAAAGCATTCGCAACGTGTTCGATCTCGGCGCGGAACTAATATTTGTAGGGCTTACACAAGTAAGACCGTGCCGACGTCTTTGTCGACAATGGTATCAGCCTACGCTGAAAAAACCGTGGACTCGCCGCTTTTTGCGTTGTGGTCTCGGCATTATGGTGAGCGTTTGGCTGTTTTGCTCGGATTCTTTTCTTTAAATGTATCTATAATTTGTTAATCCTTTTCGGCCTTTCTCGCAAATAAAATGATTTCTTTCTTCTATCTCATAAGTTTTATGGGTCTAAATGTCTTGTGTATGCAAGTATACATGTCTCAATGATCAAGTCATGTCTTAAGTTCTCACCCGTATGTTTTTATCAAAAGAAACGTGTAGGAAGAGTTTCGTCTAGTGATTGATTACGTGATGCCCACCCGATAACAAGCTGATATTGACGTCCAAACATGGGATAATCTATACGACATGTAATATAATAAACGCAAAGCCTGAATGTAGTCGCGGGCTTTCGGACAGTGAGCAATGGGTACCTCGCTATCCGGCCGTCCGGTAACTGTCCGGACCAAGGCCAAGTCGTCGACGGCGCGCACTGTTCCCGCGCGCCTCACTGAGTTGTCAGCAACAGCAGGGACCCAGCTGGGTCGAAGCCTACTGGGGCCAGGGTTATCCGAAAGGGAGCTCGAGCCCCTGTATGAAGGCTAGAAGGAACGGGTTGGGTCTTTTAGTCAGTAAGTGTCTGACACTATCTCCCGCTCCGCCCAAGAGCGGGGGTTGTCATTGGATGATTTTTTCCCAAAAAAAAAGCCTGAATGTAGTGTATTCAGTAATGGCTACTGAATTGATTTCAAATGCTTTTAAAATAGGTAACCGACTTCAAAAAGAGATTGAAAAAGTATCTGATATAAAACTTCTTCTTCTTCTTCTTCTTCCTTCTTCCTGCCCTTATCCCATATTACTTGGGGTCGGCGCAACACGTTTTCTTCTTCCATTCTGTCCTGTCACCCGTCAAACTATCACTAACTCCCTTTCTTTCATATCACTTCTCACACAATCCATCCATCTTTTCTTCGGCCTTCCTCTCCCTCTCCATTCATCTACATGTATACTCAAAACTCTTTTAGTAATATGCGCTTCATCTCTCTCATCTTCTTCAATTATAAATATTTTTTTGCAAGAAAGGTATTATAATAATATAACTTGTGATTAGTATACCTTTTTTTTTTTTATTTTTTTTTCTTTTTTTTTTTCGATTGGAAAAATCATCTTATGACAACCCCCGCTCTTGGGCGCAGCGGGAGATAGTGTCAGACACTTACTGACTAAAAAACCCATCCCGTTCCTTCAAGCCTTCATACCGGGGCTCGAGCGCCCTTTCGGATTCAAGATGTAATAAATGAATGGATTGTTCTATACCTACTTATTTATTTATTTAAGTTCACCTACAGCACATATATACACACATAAAACAAATCATAGGTACTGTTCCAATATACATTTATTTATTTATTTCTTAAAAACACAGACTATCTTTACAGGTTGGACCCAATACAATAGTAGTTTTAACAATAGGAACAAATCAATTATCTTATGACTAACACTTATCTAAAATCAACTATAATACAACTATGAAAATACAAAAAAATAATAATAATAATAAAAATATAAACTTAACCTAGTAAATAACATCAGACTTAATACTTAACATTTTCTTTTTTTGCCTAATATTTAACATTTTCTTTTTTTACCTAATATAAACATGATGCCAATTACGGGTAAACACAACATTTACAGTATACATGCCAGCTTACCACATAATTACTAAGTTTTATTTGTTCAATTGTGACAAAAAAACAAAAAATATAGTACAATATAGAAATGGGTTACGAGAAAAAAAAGAAACAAATAAAAACAAAATAAAAAAAAGACTAAATATATTTTCAATGACTTTATGATAGCAAATGAATGAGTATGAATTATAATAGGGTAGTTTCAAGGGTCAAAATAATTACATTTTATTTAGTTCGTATTTTAGATTATAAAAAAATATTGGACACATATTTTTTCGATTAAACAAAAAATAACAATAATAACAAGTTACGTGTGACGTCGGCGTGACGTCACACGTAACTTTATTGGGTTTTAGCTTTGTCATTTTTGGTTTAATTTACAAATAAAAAAATACTTGTCCCTTATTTTTGAATAATCTAAAAGACGGATTAATTACATTTTTTACGGCAACTAGCCTATTACATAATAAAAAGAGAAACTGACTGACTGACTGACATATCAACAATCAAATTTACTGGAAATAGGAATTTACCGCAAAATTTTGCCTAAGGGTTCCTTTTATGACGTAGGTACGCATTAAGAGAGGATTTTCCATAACTCACCCTCTATCGGGAAGATACGGGGGTCCAAAGTTGTGTATGAAGAAATCCACTTTCACGTTAAAAAATAAAATTTGAAAAGCAAATTATTAGCCTTTTTTTTGGTGGGGAATATCATCCAATGACAACCTCCGCTCTTGGGCGGAGCGGGAAATAGTGTCAGACTCTTACTGACTAAAAAACCCACCCCGTTCCTTCAAGCCATGAAGGCTTGAAGGAACGGGGCTCGAGTTCCCTTTCGGATAACCCTGGCCCCAGTAGACGTCGACCCGGCTGGGCCCCTGCTGTTGCTGACAACTCCTTGAGGCGCGCGGTCGCCGACTTGGGCTTGGTCCGAACAGTTACCGGACGGCCGGACAGCGAGCTACCCATTGCGCACTGTCCGCAAGCCCACACCTACGGTGGCTGGAAATCGGGATCGGAATCCCGGCGGCGGCGAGAGCGCCGTTGCCTAATGCGGTCGGCCTCCTCCTTTGCGAGCATTACTGCTTCGCAGAAGTCGGCGACTGCCACCACTCCTCCTCGCTCCGGAATTATTAGCCTGAGAAAGTGTCTTGATATTATAAGTGTTAGTGTATCGGTAAGTACTTTTTTGTTAACTTGTGGTGTTTAATATAGATATTTGAAAATGAAAAAAAACCAGCCAAGTGCGAGTCGGACTCGCTCATAAAGGGTTCCGTAGCAGTAAGTTACATAATATAAAAGTTCTTGTAGTTGTAACTTTGATCGATGTTTTAATAATAGTGTATTTTTTTTTAGATTTATGACGTATTAAAAACAAACTACTTACTAGATCTCGTTCAAACCAATTTTCGTTGGCGGTTTGCACGGTAATGTACATCATATATTTTTTTTAGTTTTATCATTCTTTTATTTTAGAAGTTACAGGGCGGTGGGGGGACACATTTTACCACTTTGGAAGTGCCTCTCGCGCAAACTATTCAGTTTAAAAAAATATATATTATAAACCTCAATAGGGACGTTCTTCTTTTTTATCGATAATTGATCAGTACAAAAAAGTGTGACAGAGGTGTATTTAGTCCACTCTGTCACACAAATTAAAAAAGGAAAATAAATCCAATAGCCAATTAAAAGTCCTTGAATAATAGTATGTATTTAATATTTATAATACTTAATATAAAAGAGAATTGGGAAACTTAAAAATATTAATCATAAATACGATGTCTACATTATTTTACAAGGGGACAAGCGATTGTCGGTAAAAAAGAAGAACGACCCAATATCATTTTTGAAGACCTATCCATAGATACCCCACAAGTACGACTGATGAAAAAAAAATTTTTGAGTTTCAGTTCTATGTTCTATGGGGACCCCCAAATTTTATTGTTGTTTTTTTTTCTATTTTTGTGTGAAAATCTTAATGCGGTTTACAGAATACATCTACTCACTAAGTTTCATCAGTATAGCTCTTATAGTTTCGGAAAAAAGTGGCTGTGACATACGGACGGACAGACAGACAGACAGACAGGCATGACGAATCTATAAGGGTTCCGTTTTTTGCCATTTGGCTACGGAACCCTAAAAATGACTTTCACGTGCCGAAGCCACTGAAAACGACTAGTTTTTATTTATGGAAGGAATCACCAATTATATCATCATGCTCCCTCAATGTTTCTCCTGTTTCAGTCCAATTATTCCAGTTTTCTTCACAATGTTTTCTTTCCTTGTGGGTAGTACCAAATTACCTTTATCACAATAGGTATTGTGTTTCCTTTGTGAGAGTAACAAATAGATAAAATAATTATTTATCAGTAAAGTCACGTACGCTTCGGGCCATCGTGCATCGTATTACCAATCTGTTCATTACCTAATATTGTATTATTTCGATATAATAATATAACGTTACTAAGTTACGTATGTATGTAGAGGAGAGGCAGTAAATTTGGAATACTGCTGGTAATATGGAACACTTTTCATTACCTAATCTGCACTAATATACAATTACCGGAACGGATCTTGAGCGCTCGGCGTCAGAGTGGGGATCGCTTTGCGCATTCCATACATTGGCGAGCCAATCGTCTTCGTTGTTAGATACATGGAGCAACGCAGGGAATGAATCAGGAGTGACAACTATGACACGATGGCACGGCGAGCCAATCACTGACATTTCCCGCCCCCGCGTCTCACTTCGCACCACTAAAGAGACCGAATATTTGACTTCTGCGCAACTTGAAGCCAGCGCTCAAGATTCGTGCCGGTAATTGTAATAAAGAGGTAAAGTTTGTTTTTTTGGTTTTTATGCTTATTTCTTTGTAGGAGGTAATCTCTGGAAGTACTGGTCCGATTGTTAAAATTTTTTCACCGTTAGAAAGCTGCTTTATTCCTGAGTGACTTAGGCTATATTTTATGTATGTGTTATGCCCGCGTACTTAAAATATAGCCTATATCACTCCAGAATAAAGCAACTTTCAAAACAAAAACAAACTTTACTTTATTCTAAAGTTTAGAATGTAGATAAATCAAATAATACTCGTATTCCAAATATGCCATACTTTCTCTGTGTTATCTATAATTGATTTTGCGTTATTCTTTTCTCTCGTACATAATAATTCATATCTACTGGATACAAAAACAAAAAAATAGTCGTACATTTCTGATCACATATTGTTTTTTTTAAGTGCGAAATCATCCAATTCCCCAACCACCATTTCACTCATTTTTTCCTGCTCTAAGGCAAAAGAGTAGGGTTTGTCAGACTTTTACTGACTAGTACCACACCTGTGTCCTTTTTTTTTTATTGGGGAAAAATCATCCAATGACAACCCCCACTCTTGGGCAGAGCGGGAGATAGTGTCAGACTCTTACTGACTAAAAAAAACCACCCCGTTCTTTCAAGCCTTCATACCGGGGGCTCGAGTTCCCTTTCGGATAACCCTGGCCCCAGTAGGTTTCGACCCGGCTGGGCCCCTGCTGTTGCTGACAACTCCTTGAGGCGCGCAGGAACGTCGACGACTTGGGCTTGGTCCGGACAGTTACCGGACGGTCGGACAGCGAGCTACCCAATGCTCACTGTCCGCAAGCCCGCCCTGCGGTGACACCTGTGTTCTTCAGTTGACCTTTGTGTTCTAGAACCATGGGTTTCCTTTTCAGAAATTTCCCACGCTCTTAGCGGACTTCGGTCCTGCTGGGCCCCTACAGATTTCCCAACATCTTTTTAAGGTACTCGTGGAACACAACGTGCCATCAACTCAGGTTAGAAGGTTAGACTGCGAGCTGCCCATAGCTGGCCGTCCACAGCGTTCTTACCCTGGTATACCGCTTTGAAGACCCGACCTCTTAGGCTAGCTTAGTGAAGGTTCCTTTCGAAATGCCTGGTTATAAAGCTCATGCTTATAACAGGCATATGCTTATAACAAACTGTATAATTATAATAATATGACAATTGAATGTCCCATGGTGCGCCATATCGCCAGGTTACAGAAAATAATAAGAGAAATAAAGTCAAGGCATATTTAATTTTAATGGTTTCAGTAACTGCTTAAAAACCACCGTTGCTGTACATGAAGTTTAAATAAATAAATAAGTAAAAGTAACTTATTTGGGATTTTGTAACGATTCTATGCAGACAGGCTTTTTAAAATTTCATTTTTTTTTTCTTTCATTGATAATAATCCAACGCTTGAAGTTGACCATTTTATCAAGAAAAGTAAGAAAGCGTTAACACTATGTCGTAATATGATAGTTATTATTTTATGAAATCCTTTTATCGTAATTGCTCATTTTGTCACTGAATTTCAAATATCAAAACACGTCATTCCAGGAATCGGTTTTAAAATTCCTTGTATTTCAAAGTTATAAATAGGTGTCAGAGTGATAAGTTTTATTTTCAAGCTAGCAGTATGGGGGTGAGATTGTTGCTTCTTAATGTGATTTATCAGGTATGTGATTTGAATAAAGGCTTTTTACAATCGTATGCCATAAGCAAATACATTCGTATATTACGTGTGTCGGATTCCCGCGACCCTGACCAGGTCATCGGTCCACCTTGTTGGAGGCCGTACAACGCTGCATCTTCCGGTACGTGGTTGCCACTCCAGAACCTTTCGTCCCCATCGACCATCTGTTCTGCGTGCAATGTGCCCTGCCCATTGCCACTTAAGTTTGGCAATTCTTCGAGCTACGTCGGTAACCTTGGTTCTCCTGCGGATATCTTCATTTCTGATGTGATCACGCAAGGAAACTCCAAGCATAGCCCTTTCCATCGCCCATCCGATGGATGCGTGATGCACAGGACCGGTCGTTGTGGCGACGCTTGGGGGAGGCCTATGTCCAACAGTGGACGTCTTTCGGCTGATATGATGATGATGATTACGTGTGTGCAGTTTCTATTGTTCAAAGAAAGTCTTCGTGAAAAAGAATTGAAATATCCAAATATACAGACGTAATTTTGACGAAATAAATTTGATGACATTTTAATTTAAAGACGATTTTTTATTTTGATATATATTAGTACTATAAGAAAAAATATCCGAGGCCCTAGCGAGCATCAGCCCTGCTGACCTTTTACTGTTTTGCCTGCTGAGCTATTAATTGATTTATTTGGGCTAATAAATCAACTAAAAATTTGAAGACATGTGACATCCACCAATCTGCGTATGCACACTCGCGTAGTGGATTAAGGTCCGTCTCCTCTACTAGAGTGGAGGCCTGAGTCTCAGCAATAGGAACATTATAGGGTTGATTATGCCAATAAATCAAACTTAATTTTCGTCTACGAAAAAAGGTCTCGTAAGTTCAAAATTTAATCAACAGAGCACCGAGGGATTTAAATGCTAAGGATTTAAGTGATATAAGTGCGTTAGCAGTTAAATAGCTATAGTCACCTAATTGCCATACAAACTAGACACATTACGCGTGTGCTACCGATTATCCATAAAAACTGACGGCTCCAGACGATTTTAACTAGGTATGTAACAGCTCAGCTAAATTGGCCCGATATTAATATGTTACCAAGTTGGTATTGAAGTTGAGATTCTGTTCTTATTATATTTAGAACAAAATTAAAAAGCAAACCTAAATTCTGTATGTATATTCTTTTTCAGACAGCCATCTCAGCATCGCTTGGTGGAGTTGTACTTCCATTTTCTGATTCTATAGGAATAGTGACACCGATAAAACCTAAGCCATTGCCCGCGTCAACTGTTTCACCATCAATTACTCCAATATGTGACAGTGAAGATCTTAAATTGTTACCATCATCTGCAAAAGGACCAATATGTCGAAAATTTTCATCACCTATAGCAATTACGTCATCATCCAGAGCTTTGCCTGTTCCTAAAATTAATTCGACATCAATTGAAAATGTTAAAATGCCGAAAAACTTAAGAGCAAAGTTTTTGGCACAAATTAAAAGTCCAGTTACAAGTACCAAACCCAATATTTGTCCGCCAGAAATATCTTTGCCAAATAAATATCCATTTTCATTATCTCCATCTCAGCCATCTAATACTTTATCTCCTTATTCTCCATTGGAAATACATAAATTATCCCCAATACCCATCATCACGTCACTTCCTGATATTCCTGTAGAATCTTCGAAAACAAGTGGTATTAATTTATTAAGTTCTTCATCCAAAACCAGTCAATTTTCTTCACTAGGTGAAGTCATACTTCCATTCACTGATACAATAGGAAAAGTGACACCGATAAAACCTAAGCCCGTACCAATGTGCACTATCCCATCATCAACTACTTTATCAACGTCTCCAGTATATGATAGTAAAGATAATCCTAAATTATTTCCACCAGCTGCAAAAGGACCAATATCTCGAGAATTTTCAACACCACTAGTATTTACATCAACATCCAGAGCTTTGCCTGTTCCTAAAATTAATTCGACATCAATCGAAAATGTAAAAATTCCGAAAAACTTAAGAGAACTGTTTTTAGCACAAAATAAAAGTTCAGTTAGAAGTACCAAACTAGATATTTGTTCACCAGAAGTATCTTTGCCAAATAATTACCTATTTTCATCATCTCCATCAAAGCTATCTAATATTTTATCTCCTTATTCTCCATTGGAAATACATAAATTATACCCAATATCCAGCATCTCGTCATTGCGTGATATTCCTGTAGAATCTTCGAAAACAAATGGCATTAATTTATTAAGTTCATCATCCAACACTGGTCAGTTTTCACCACAGTGTGGAGTCACACATCCTTTTTCTGATTCAGTAGGAAAAGTGATACCGATAAAACCTAAGCCCTTACCTACTTCCACTGTTCCATCATCAATTATTTCATCATCGTCTCCAATATGTGATGGTAAAAATAAATTTAAATTATTTCCATCAGCTGCAAAAGGGCCAATATCTCGAGAATTTTCAACACCACTAGTATTTACATCAATATCCAGAGCTTTGCCAGTTCCTAAAATTGATTCAACATCAATTGAAAATGTTAAAATTCCGAAAAACTTAAGAAAAAAGTTTTTATTACAAAATAAAAGTCAAGTTAAAGCTAGTAATCCAGATATTTCTCCACCAAAAGTGTCTATGCCAATTAAGTACCCATTTTCATCATCTCCATCAAAGGTACATAATACTTTATCCCCTTATTCTCCATTGGAAATACATAAAATATCCCCACTACCTAGCATCTCGTCATTGCCTGATCTTGCTGTAGAATCTTCGGAAACAAAAGGCAGAAAGACATTAAGTTCTTCATCCAAAACTAGTCAGTTTTCTCCACAAGGTGGAGTCACCCTTCCATTCTTTGATACAATAGGAAAAGTGACACCTATAAAACCTAAGCCTTTATCCACTTCAACTTTTTCGTCATCAATTACTTCATTGTCGCCCCCGATATGTCACAGTAAAGATAATCCGATATTCCAGAAAGAGCCAATGTCTCGAGAATTTTCATCACCTATAGCAATTACGTCATTCTCCAGAGCTTTGCCAGTTCCTAAAATTGATTCACCATCAATTGAAACGGTTAAAATGCCACAGACATTGAAGGAAAAGTTTTTAGCACTAAATGAGGGTCCTGCTGGAAATGCTAAATCAGAAGCATCATTGGCAAAGAAGTTCGCGATTTTACCACCTCCATCAAATCCGTTGGAAATAAATAAATTATCTCCATTACCCAGCGTCAAATCATTAACTGATGTTCCTGTAGAATCAACAAAGTCAAGTGGCACTGACTTGTTAAGTTCTTCATCCAAAACTGGACAGTTTTCAGCACCTATAAGTGTTACTTTATTACCAAGATCTAGAATTTGTGAGCCACCATCAACTTTGGAAGCCAAAAAATCTACATTTTCAGAACATTTAACAGAAAACACTGTTTCTCCTTTAAGTTCTTCGTTGTTATCGCTAAATCCATTGCACTACAATTCTAGGTATTTACCTGGAGTAAAAACTCCTTTTGAACCTTTGAGTTACAGGCTCTTCTATAATAAGGGAGCTGATAATGTTGACCTTCCAAGTCACTCTTGTTCCTATAATATACTAAGTCCACCGACATTATCTTCTAGTGACAGTCCAAATTTACCCTCATACATAAATGAGCCTTATGTATTGTCGTATTTAGACTCTATCAAAACTTTGCAGATTCAGAAACCTATTATTCCTATACAACTACCGAAAACACCAATAAATATACCCTTTTCATCTAACAATGAAACTTCAGCACAAAATGCAGTTACTAAAAATCTGTGCTCTCCAAAAGAAGTTAATGCAGGCTCAGTTCCTGTGGCATTTGAATCTAATCTTGAATCTAAGTCTGCAATATCTTCTGCTAGTTTAAAAAATGATCAGAATTTACAAGATGACAGAACCTCAGACTTCAAACTTAAATCTTGCAGTCCTACGTCACCATCACACTATTTTAATTCTCCTCAGATGCCAATAAAAATATCTTCTCCAAACGTTGATGTGCTGTTAAATAAGATGAGCAGATATGATTGTACAAAAAGTATTACACCAGATTTTCTTCCTGTCATAGGTATTTACCCAGAGACTATAGAAAAAATGTACCAAAATAATCTCGGTAATTACCAAACAAGCCCTGATTCTAAAAATGTTCCTATCTTAGAAATAATAAATCTTGCTCGTCCAAAACAACTTAAGTATTCACCACCAAAGATTCCAAATGAACCAATACCCATCATTTTTTCTGATACAACTTCTTTGTCCCCTCTACCTTATTGTCCTACTGCAATAACACAAACTAGTACCACACCTATCTCTTACATAAATCAGTCTTCAACTTCGTCGATTAGCGAAACTACTTCGAATATGGTATCATCTATTACCAATTTGTTGTCAAATATAACCCAGAATATACTGTCATCATATAAGCCTCTTTCAGTACTTCAAAATAATCCTCAAACACCAACTTATACAATTAAACCAAATCCTTATACTGGTACTTTGTTAAAACCTGTACAACTATCGCCAGTTTTAACAATTCCGCAATATAACCCAGTGAACAATATTTCATTATTACCTGTTATAAATGCACCCATTGACAGCAAAAAAGCACAAACATCAGACCCTTCAACTACTGAATCATTAAATCCGCCATTAGCATTCAAAGTTTCTCCTAGTCCTCCATTATTCATATCTTCACCACAAATTACAGCACCTGTACTATCTCCTACATCGTTGATAACTTATTCATCACCACCATTCTGCCCATCATATTTACCATCACCAATTTTACCTTCGTATCCTGCAATAGCATCACCATTTCATATGGAGGCTCCTGTTTACCAAGCGAGTTCATCAAATAATGATTCTGATGTAGAAAAAATAATTGATTTGATGTTATTAACTGAAATATTAAATAATGATGAAAGCTTTGATTGGGATGATTTAGATATGTTGTTAGCTTTTTTATCTTTAAGTTGAATTTAGATTTTTTGCCTTTTTGACTTTGCTTCATGAACTTTGGCAATGATAGTCTAAAATAGCTACGTAAGATATAAGAAAATGTAAATAAAATCGTTTAGTAAATATAATTCTATTGTTTTATTTCATAAAGTTATATTCTCCGAAAACGTTCACGGCCGCAATGGAGGATGGAGGATGTCTTCAAGGTTACTACTATAATATATATAGTAGTAACCTTGAATTAAACCATAGGACTAAGCATTAATGTCAATGGCGAGTACATAACTCACCTTCGGTTGGCCGACAACATAGTAGTCACGGCTGAGACTATGGAGGAGCTCAGCATAATGCTCAATGACCTCAGTAGAGCTTCCGAAAGAGTGGGTCTTAAAATGAACATGGACAAAACTAAAGTCATGATTAACAACCATGTAGCGCCCTCTCCTAACAAGATCGGACTCTACACTCGAAGTAGTGGACGATTACGTCTACCCCGGACAAACAGTCCAGTTGGGTAGGTCTAACTTCGAGAAAGAGGTCAACCGTCGAATCCAACTAGGCTGTTTTTTTAAGCATTTACTTAAGTAACAGAGAAATTAAATATCTATTCATGCTAACTTTCATGAATAACAGCAAACTAGCAGATCCTAAATACATAATACTTAAATAGTAAACAATTAAGGCTTCAAAAGGCATCTTGGCAAGTTCAGTATTTAATTTACAAGTTAAGGTCAGACAAAATTCACAGAATTAATTAAACTAGTATTATAAAGGCGAAAGTTTGTAGGTTGTGTTGAAGGTCACTATCACGACCCCTCTTTGGAAAGTGGCTAAGAGACGCCACGTCCTCCTCACTTTTCACCTGATCCAAGTTCTCACCAGATTGGTGACCAAATGGGTGTTTTGGGATGTTCCTGTTTTAGGTTCAGCAGGAAGAAACGCCCTAGACGTCTACTCTCTTTCTCCGAAATGAAACTGTCGTAAACGAAAGATAGTCAGACGAAGTTTCGTTAGTGAGTCTACTTCAATTCATTTTTGGACACACACCCATTGTTCGGATAGGCAGTACACAATTTATGTATAAGTTTTGTTACTTTTTTGGTGTACGATAAAGTTTATTTTTCTATTCTATTTTACACTGTGATATATTTCACAGTGTGTGGAAGTCCACCCCACTTAAGTGGAGCACCACCGTATCCTCGTGGAGGTGATCGGTAGCGGCAACGTTTCGCGTCCAGTACTTCACACTCGCTCAGACAATGTGCTGAAACGAGGAGGAATGGGAAACGGCCACCTCTATCTGCGAAGCACCAATCTGACCAAAAAAAATCGCTGAAAATGTGAAAGAGAGGATGTTCTTACGCCCCAATCACTGCCGCTAGATATGCTCCGGGCTTCGGGAGCCGCAGAGTAATTCCCAGCTACCGTAACCGTAGCAATGAGCAGGTTGCTATCCGGGCGACCGGTAAGTATCAAGCCTGAGTCAACAGCGCATTGTGTTCCACGCACATACCTTAAATAAATGACAGCAAAACTGTAGAGGCCCACAAGGGTCGATGCCTGCAAGGGTTGCAGTAATGTCTGAAAGAGTTACCTTGGCCTTGGAACGCATAGCGCAACTAAAAGAAGATAGGAGGGTTTCACTTAATAAAAGTC
Organism: Mythimna ferrago; assembly: GCA_910589285.2. Lineage (NCBI taxonomy): Eukaryota > Metazoa > Arthropoda > Insecta > Lepidoptera > Noctuidae > Mythimna > Mythimna ferrago. Next base: position 11,646,530 of record OU342703.1, read on the forward strand.
TGACGGGCATGTGTCACTCCACATAGAGTGAGAGAAATTATTATTTTGATAATTTTCCATCTTAATAAAAGATCTTATACTGAGCACAAATTGCCCTTAATCGATATAACATAACATTTTTTTTTGAGTAGATTATTATTTATTTATTTATATTAATACTTCAAGCAACACCAAGGTACACAGGTGGACTTAAGGGTGGTGAAGAGAAAACATGGCAGGTGCATAAAAAAAGAAATGATTATAAGGTCATAATCATAGGTTTGTGGGAGTTAAATGAATACTTTAAAAAACATTATTAATTGTTTTTGGAGTAATATTTTCGATTATAGCCTTTATTAATATCGAATAAAAAACTAAAAAACGTAATTAAATAATTTAATACTTACATTATTCATTAGTTTATTGTCATAAATAACTTAAATACTAAACATAAAAATTCTGTACCTGCTCCATTGCCATTCACTTTTGCACCCATTACACTCTTCTGATTTTATATTCCAAATGATTTCTCTACCAATACTTTGCAGGGTGATCTAAAGAAGTTGCTAAAACATAAGTAGTGCCTTCATCTCTATAATCGGTATCATCTGTGACTTCTTGATTACTTGTTGCTGCAGAAACAGAAACATCCTCTGGTTTATAAACTGGACCATAATTTACAACTTTAGATCTTGCGAAAACTGTTTCTACGTCTTTAGGTTTATCTTTTTTTATTTTTTTATTATTTTCTTTAGTTCCTGGATAGAATGGGACTTTTGATTCAGAATAGAAAGATGCCTTGTCTCCTAAAAATCTTAGATCGTAGTCATTTTCATCAGAACGGTAGTACAAGTCTGGGTTGATCTCACTCTTTTCGACTTTTCTAGTTTCGAAATCAGGTGTTTCTAAATGCGGTAGACTGCGAAATTGTATTTCATCTTCTATTGTATTCTTGGAATCTAGTTTAGCGTTCTCAAAAGCTTCTTTTTCTGTATCGTCGTAGTTTTTATTGACATCATAATCTTTTATGATACGTTCTGGGAGACTAAAGCTTTCGAATCGCATTTTGTTTATAATTGGATTCTTTTTATCTACAGCATAGTAATATTTGGTATCGCCTAAGTTTTTAATGTATATTTCTCTATTATTTGCAGTGTATGCTGCACTATCTGTAAACTGCGGGTAATAATCATCTATGTATGCCTCATACTTGTTCACAGGATCATTTATATTTGACTCCATATCTTTGATTTCTTCATTCTCAAATTCATGTGTATTTTTGATTACTTCATTTGGTGTCTCACTTATATTTAAAGTTTCATTTTTAGAAATCGGGTCGACTTTTGTATGTGTTTTGTCTTTGATGTATATAGTTTTTTCTGGAGTAACTATATTAATTTTTGGAGTAACTATTGGTTTAAAAGTGGTCGTAACAGCAGCTTGAGTAGTATTAGAATTCTTGACTTTTACTTCAGTCTTTCTTGTATTATTGTTTTTACTTTTTATAGGTTTTCTTTTTTTAATATCTACATTTTCATTAGTCCCTTTATTATTTGCCAACAAGGACTGATAAATATTTTCAAAATTAGCAAAGAAATTACTCATAGCAGGATTGTTAAATTGTGGCAGTCCTTTGAAGCTATTAGCAATATTTTCAGGGAGACTAGGCATCGATTTGAATAAATCTGTTGCTTCAGGTATAGGATTTCTTGGGATTCTATTTTCTTGGACGATTCCTTCATTAAAATGAGCTACGTTTAAACCTTCTTGTATTTGTTTAGGCTTATTTGTTGTTTCTTCTTCCACCGTTTTTGTTTTTCCTTTGTCTGATTTTGGTTTTTTCTTATGACGTCTTCGTGGTTTAGCGTTTTCAACTTTGGTTTCTTCATTGTCTGGAGTTTCTAGTTCACTTTCATCTTTATTTGATTTTTTCTTTTTAGTTTTTTTGTTGTTTTCATTAACATTCTGTTTTGTGTTATTGTCATGCAAAGAAATATCTGATTTGTGTTTTCGAGGTCGTTTTCTTGATTTTTTATTGGATTCTTTATCACTGTCTTGTGTATTACTGACTTTGCTTGAATCACTATGATTTTTCTCTGATTCAATATGTTTTGTGCTTGATTTTGACTTCCTTTTTTTCGACTTTTTATGTTTTCTTTCCGTTTTATTGTCCGCTGTTGTATTTTCCTTATTTACTTTAGTTGATTGATTGTTTGCAGTAGGAACTGCAAAATAACTGTTTACAGAATTCAGTGCAATCGCATTATTATACAGTTCAACGAAATTGGAACCGTAACCTCTTGAATTTGGATCGAAATTCGATTGTATTGAGTGACTCGACAATATTCTGTTCAATAAAATTTTCCCAATGTTAGAAGGTGATAAGTCCAACGTTGGCGATTGATTTTGAGCTATTAATGCTTGTGAATAAGGTGTGAAATCGCTTGGCTGGTTAGCTGAGGGATTTGTGTACCCATTCTGTTGGTAAATAGGATATGTTTGAGCAGGTATTATGGGATATCCGTTGTTGGACGATACCTGAAATGAAAAGATGATTGATTATTACAACTGGATTATGAGAGATCGGACAAGTAGCCATATTGTATGTAGCATAATCAGCCTATATATTTACTGCTGGAAAATAATTCCCCACTTTGTGAGAGGGAGTGGGCCGTAATCCACCTCACATGTGTTTAAAGACTAAGAGATTTCATTTGATCACATTTGTGTTCAATAATTTTTTTTTTAATTTGTCGCCCTACACTAAGAAGAACTTTTGAATCGTGGACGCGTTCTCAAAGAATAGTGTTATATTGGCAATACAAAGCATTAATGATTTAATGGTACAAGAACCAATCAAAACTATAAAAAGAAAAAAAAAACAAATAAGTCCAAACAAACAAAAAATCTAAACACAAAAACCTATCTTAGTAGTAGGCTTTACAAATATGTTTCTCATACTGGAATCGAACGTGCGTCAAGCAGCGCACCAGCCAATCGCTCAACCATTGTGCTAGGTAACCGTTTAGTCATAATAAAATCGTAATAAAAAGTAATAGTAAATATCGTATATCTTGGTTTATATTCATTAACCGACTTCGAAAATGAGGAGGTTCTGTTCGTCTGAATGTCTGTTTTTTTATGTATGTTCACCGATATCTCGATCAATTGTAGACCGATTTTAAAAATTCTTTTTTTGATTGAAAGGTTATGCTTTCAAGTTGGTTTCTGTGAAATATTGTTATGATCTGATCATGAACTTCGAAGATATGGAACAGAACTCCTCATAGGATCACAGCAGAACTGTCGTAACAAGTAAAATTGGTTTGTTTGTACGTGTAGTCGATGACTGGCTGAAGAAAAAGGGGAAGGGGATGTATCGGACTGATCTGATGATGAAGCCAGAAGGCAAATTTATGTAATCTAACCGTGTTTGGGATTATTAGAATCGTTATGAGATGCTCACCGGCTATAAGGTATTTAAGTTTGGCTGAGAGGTACTTTTTAGTAGTGGTACCATAACTAAAAAGTGTAAAATAAAAAACCTTTTTACAAAAAAAAAATACAACCGATTTCACTATAAAAAAAAAACACTGAAAAGTAGAAAATAACTTTAATTTCGGAGCTCTATCATCAGACCCTGGATACCACCTAGTAACAAAATACTCATCAAGACGAATCAAACAAGTCCAAACTCGATGAGATTGTGTCACTTAATTACAGAGTTCCTATGGACATCTTCCAGCTCCATCATCAGACCCTTGCACCAAAGTATTCGTCAAAACAGATCAAATGACTCCAAACTCGATGGGGTTATGTCGTTTAATTACCGAGTTCCTATGACCACCTTCTCTCTTCAGATCAGCTCGATATCATAATAATTTTGCATTGTCATCTCATTTACACTTGCATGCAAAATTTCAGGTCAATAGGTAACCGAGAAGTGGATCAAATTTAATTTACAAGATTCTATTACAGACAAACATCGGCACAGGTGAAACTAAAATTAATAAAAACTTGCAAAATTGGCGCTCACAAAATAAAGTTTGCTGTAGGTAAAAAAAGGATCGTAAAATTAATAAACACAAACAACAACATAACATAAAACAAACACAATACAAATTATTTGTATTTGTAACATTATACAAATACAAATAATTTATTTTCTATTCACAAAAGTACTACATCTAGTGTTTGAAGCACAGAATACTGTATGATTCCTGTGTTCTGTGATTTGAAGTAACCTTTTAGGCAAAACTTGCCTGGTACTTCGCTCTTCCAAAACTTAAAATTACGCGATGTACCTACTAACAATACATTACAAATACTTACCAAAATTCCGTATGAAAGAAACAAAACGATATTTTTTAAAACCATCTTCTCTTCTCATCATTATTCACAAAAACTGAAACCAAACATTAAAACACAGATAATTTTGACTAAAACAAAAAATTAAATATCACTATCCGTATCAAAATCTTATATTCAAATGCGTGCAAGTTATATAATATTGTATTTATATATACAGATAGCGATATCGATTAATGGTAAAGATCGATAAGTTTTCTCGATTAGGCACGGAGTAGATTTATCAATTTCACACCATTTGATTTCTTTCTCAATAGAATTATGTTGTAATGCTATATCTAGCTTTGTTTCTAAGCTGTTTGACAATCGTTATGGATAGTCAGATATGCTAACATCAGTCTTGCTAAGGGGTTAGATCGTCGTAAGGTCGTCTAGTAACCGTTTAAATCGAGTGCGAGTCATCAGCGGCGCGTAGCATTCCACGCGCGCCTCAAACAGATGTTAGCAAAACCGTAGAGGCCCAGTAGGGCTGAAGCCTACTGGGGCCAAGGGTTGACTTCTGAAAGGGGAACCCATGGTCTTAGAACACAAGGGCAACTGAAGAAACATAGATGTGATTTTAGTCAGTAAAAGTCTGACACGTCTTCTCGCTTCGCCCTGAAGTGTGAAAATTAAATGATTTCCCTCATCTCAATTTTTCATCACACATCTCATCTCTCATATCTCATATCTCATATCTCATTTCTCGTCTCTCATCTCTCATCTCTCATCACTCATCTCTCATCTCTCATCTCTCATCTCTCATCTCTCATCTCTCATCTCTCATCTCTAATCTCTCATCTCTCATCTCTCACCTCTCATCTCCCATCTTTCATCCCTCACCTTTCATCGCTCATATGTCACATCTCATCTGTCATATCTCATCTCTCATCTCTCTGTTTCTTTTTCATCAAAATACATTTGAGACACTGATATCCACATTTCACTTCAAAATGCGTATTTACCTAGATATCTACGGTAGTATAGTTTTCAGGTACTTTAATGGTCTTAACTTCCATTTCGTAGTTAATGGAGACGCCATTAAACCTTCACAACCCATTATGCGGTCCGGTGACATCTAGAAGCACTTAGCTTCGTGCTATAATGGCACAATGGTGTCGTTAGACCTTATGGTTAGCTTAAAAAACTAGCCATCTATTTAGATTTTTATTTTATTACCATTATTCTCACTTAGCAACTTGTAGCGACATGATATATTAATTACACATTAATTTATTATACATTAATTTTAGTATATGTGAAACCCAAAACATTTAACTAGTATTTTTATGTAAAGAATCTAAGTGCTAAACATAACCGGCCCACGCTGAAAACGAGCGCTGTGAGCTCAACGCATTATGCGTGAGGCCGCAGCTTTATGCTGAGCGTTCGGCCGTTTTGCGCGGAAGAGACGCATATCCTCCCTATTAATTATTATTGATGTTATGTTCTGTTACCTACTTTTAAGATTGCGTCTTTGACGCGTAAATAAACTGTTTTTCTTTATTTTCTTCTTCATAACATTATAATGAAAATATACAAAGTTCTAGGCTTGTTATGTCAGCAAAAATATAAAGTCACCTAGTCATCCGGGTGACTGAGGGGTTGTTTGGTTCCGCACCTAGCAGTGCGCTGGCGCCTAATGCTGGCTATGACCTGCCCTGATCTATGTTGTATTTGTCGGTGGTGTCCAACTTGTGACTTTTTTTAGATATTTTTGGGAAAAACTAAAAATAAGGTTTTTGTGGAAGATAGAGATCTCAGGATTATGGAATTTGAGAGTTCAGTTCCCACAGATTTCACGATCATTTTTTAACAAACACGACCGCTCATTTGTCCATACCAAACTCAATCAATGGCGCTAATAGATCAAAATCATACTAATAATAAAAAAGCGAAAGTTTGTTTTTTCTATTAATTGATATAAACTAGTGATTGACTGCGATCCCACCTGATGGTAAGCAGTGATGCAATCGTTGATGGTGAGGCGCACTAGTTTATTAAGAGCCTAATCACTTTAGACTTGAAAACACCTAATATTAATTTGCTTAACACCTATTATACAGTGCTCTAAAGCCTGTTTAAAACTTTATGGTAACTTAAAATGCTTTCTAAATAATAATAATATTTCACAACTGGGTTCCTTCTATTTGGCAGAATCTTGATACTCCGATTTTTATTTGGCATAACTCACATGGCATAATCTTATTTAATCGAATATTTTTAAGGCATAAAAATTATTTAGCATAACTTTTGTTTGGCAGAATATTTACGTGTCCGAATTTACAATGGCATACTTTTATCTTGGCAGAATTTTGTTTCGCATAATTACCTTTGCCATATTTAATATTATGCATAATTTTGTTTAGCATAACAATTATTTAGAGATACGATTATTGGGTCTACCTTTTATAGCAGAACTTTTTACGTCATAATATTGTTTTGCATAACAACGGATAGCATAAACTTCATTTCGCAGAAAATCATTTCGCATACACTCAGTTGTCATACATTCAAAACTCATAATTTTGTTAGTCAGAATCATCTTTAGGCATAATGTTTATATCCATAATAATTAAAAAGCAGAACCATCATATCGCAGAAAATTCACAGTCAGAATCGTCTTTTGGCATACATTTTATATCGATAGTCATTAAAAGGCAGAACTGATTTTTTTCGCCACACACATGCGACGATAACGCATGCGACGATAACGGATGCATGTAGCATGCAAACAGGCATACAACATGCAAGCAGGCATGCAACATGCAGCATGCATGCAGCATGCATGTAGCATGCAAGCAGGCATGCAACATGCAGCATGCATGCAGCATGCATGCAGCATGCAAGCAGGCATGCAACATGCAGCAGGCATGCAGCATGCAAGCAGGCATGCAACATGCAGCAAACATTGTTTCTGTCACGGCTCCGGCGCTGCGGGGTTTGGGCGGCGCCACGCGAGCTTATCGTCACAGATGGTTTTAACGCTCACCACCGCAGCTTCGGCTTGCTGGCCGGCTTCGCCGGCCAGCCTCAGCCGCAGTGGCGGGCCTTCAAACCACCTGCTCCTCAGCTCGCGGGCCGCCCTACCCCTCCGCGCCTACGCGGGTTTAAATTACACTCTAGGGGTAGGGCAGACAAGACTGCGTAAAGTCGGTTTCGCAGCGATTTGTTTCTGTCACAAAATTTTGCAGCACAAAGTCAATACGTTATTGACTTTTTATGACACAAATTTAATTTAATATTGAAAATGCTACCAATACATGCTATATTTAGAACATTCTATGTCACTTTTGCAGACCATTCGATTTTAAATACATTGCACGTAGGTTATCTAACCATTCGACAGCATAAATTTACTTTATTTAAATTATCAGTTTTATTCCATATATTATAAGTTTTTGATGTTTTGAACACTAATTTTTACAAGAAGATACATCTATTTTAATTTTTGATGTTCAAATATGCACCCATACCAAATAATCGTATCTCTAAATAATTGTTATGCTAAACAAAATTATGCATAATATTAATTATGGCAAAGGTAATTATGCGAAACAAAATTCTGCCAAGATAAAAGTATGCCACTGTAAATTCGGACACGTAAATATTCTGCCAAACAAAAGTTATGCTAAATAATTTTTATGCCTTAAAAATATTCGATTAAATAAGATTATGCCATGTGAGTTATGCCAAATAAAAATCGGAGTATCAAGATTCTGCCAAATAGAAGGAACCCACGATTATTTGGTATGGGTGCATATTTGAACATCAAAAATTAAAATAGATGTATCTTCTTGTAAAAATTAGTGTTCAAAACATCAAAAACTTATAATATATGGAATAAAACTGATAATTTAAATAAAGTAAATTTATGCTGTCGAATGGTTAGATAACCTACGTGCAATGTATTTAAAATCGAATGGTCTGCAAAAGTGACATAGAATGTTCTAAATATAGCATGTATTGGTAGCATTTTCAATATTAAATTAAATTTGTGTCATAAAAAGTCAATACGTTGTGCTGCAAAATTTTGTGACAGAAACGAATCGCTGCGAAACCGACTTTACGCAGTCTTGTCTGCCCTACCCCTAGAGTGTAATTTAAACCCGCGTAGGCGCGGAGGGGGACGCGAGCTGAGGAGCAGGTGGTGAGCGTTAAAACCATCTGTGACGATAAGCTCGCGTGGCGCCGCCCAAACCCCGCAGCGCCGGAGCTGTGACAGAAACAATGCTTGCTGCATGTTGCATGCCTGCTTGCATGCTGCATGCCTGCTTGCATGCTGCATGCCTGCTGCATGTTGCATGAATGCTTGCATGCTACATGCATGCTGCATGCATGCTGCATGTTGCATGCCTGCTTGCATGTTGTATGCCTGTTTGCATGCTACATGCATCCAAGCCGACAATATTTTTCAAAAAAAAAAAAATCAGTTCTGCCTTTTAATGACTATCGATATGAAATGTATGCCAAAAGACGATTCTGACTGTGAATTTTCTGCGATATGATGGTTCTGCTTTTTAATTATTATGGATATAAACATTATGCCTAAAGATGATTCTGACTAACAAAATTATGAGTTTTGAATGTATGACAACTGAGTGTATGCGAAATGATTTTCTGCGAAATGAAGTTTATGCTATCCGTTGTTATGCAAAACAATATTATGACGTAAAAAGTTCTGCTATAAAAGGTAGACCCTTCACAACTATCACACAACGCCGTAATCTCAAGCTTAGCAGAGCTTGTGTTATGAGTCCTAGACAACGGATAAACATACTTATATATTTTAAATACGTACATATTAAAGATAAATTACACCCAGACACAGAAGAAATGATCATGCTCATCAAATAAACATTTGTAATAGCTGAGAATCGAACCAACGACCTCCGGCATAGCAGTCAGGGTGTTGGGGTTGCAATGCCCAACAGTGAAAACGTTATGTTCCTGTTAGGTATGTAACCTTGTTAAAGTGTGTTATGTTATGTTATGTTATGTAAATGAGTAGACGAACGTTTTCCTTGATGGATTTATTGCTACTTGATATTATAATTACATAACAATTCGACTTAAATACTATGGTAAATGCACAGGTAAACTATGTATTTCATAACGCTAGGACAATTGAAAGTGACCTAATGGTTTTGATTACCAGTCAGTGAGTCAGTGCCAAAATTAGCTATATTCACAGGGTCATATTTCAGGATCTACTGGAGCCATTTCTATGAAATTTGGCAGACTGCTTTAGTACTAGTATATAATTATGTAGGTACAATTTTATCTCTGTACTTGCAATAGGCACTGAGCTACAGGGGGGTCAAAAGTGGATCGAAACGGTTCGTGTAAATAGTGCACGGCATTAGTGCGGCCTGTTGCTGGAACTTAGCCAGCGCACTACTGTGCGCTTAGATATGTGGATTCATGAGTATGACGTACAACCTAGCACAATGTTCATACAGCGTAGCTCGTACGCAGGGCCACGAGAACCACTACCCCCTGGACCATCAGGTAAGTCAAAATAAATGTATCTTCTATAAAAGTTAACCCTCGTTTTTCGATATTTTATTCAGAGCGTTTACGCGCCGAAGCGTTCTAATAAAAAATTCAGTGTCTCTGAGTGTCGGTACTTAGCCTTCACTAAAAGCCTTCACGACCTTAGGAAGCTGTCGTCTTAGTAGTAGCACAGCTAAAGATTTATTACCGTACAGGAGGGATATTTATTTATTCAAGTAAAAAAATATGCCAAGGGTCAAAAGCGAGCCTATCAATAGTAAAAAAATAAAAGCATTAATGCACGTGAACGCACGTGCTTAGAAATAAAACAAAATAAAAAATAATAATTTTCAAACAATATTTAATTCAACAACAAAAAAATCACCTAAACCAACAATTTCTCCAGCTCTACAACGATACTAGTTATCAATTTGATCAGGCTGCTCAACAAACCAGTTCCATCGGTTAAACCACTCAACAGATTCAGCACAAGATTGAGTACTTGAGCCACGAGTCCAAGTAACAACCCAGGAGCGGCTAGAACATTTGATCTGAACAGAGAGATCAACACGCTTATATACAAGAATAAGACTGAAGCTAGATCAGTCAAAGTAGCGTAAAGAAGAGGTAGAGTACAACCAAAGTATGGCAGCAAAGCTGGTGTCAAATTCTGTACAATGTTGGACAAATTGTTTAAGTTGTTGATAAGGTTTATCAGGAATGGTAAGAGTAAGCAGGCGAGTTGATTGGCTATGGGGAGCACGGTGGATATTTCGTCGAAGGCGAGACGTAATGCGGAGACCGAGTATGCTGGTATCATGGCGTGGGTTTGGCCGATCTGTAAAACAAAAAAAATGATTTAGTACACCTTAAAATAACACAACGCCATCTAGCCCCAAACTAAGCAGCGCTGGTGCTTTGAGTAATATAATATAACAATAATATTATAATATTCCACAACTACCACACAACGCCGTCTAGTCCCAAGCTAAGCAGAGCTTGTGTTATGGGTACTAGACAACTGATAAACATACTTATATATTTCTAAATACATACATATTATAGATAAATTACACCGAGACACAGAACAAATGATTATGCTCATCATACAAACATTTGTCCTGGGTGGGAATCGAACCCACGACCTCCGGCATAGCAGTCAGGGTCACTAACCACTAGACCAACAGGCCAGTCGAAAGAACTGAGCCGAGTACTAGATAACTGATAAACATACTTATATTTCTAAATCCATACATATTACAAACTAGCTTATCCGGCGAAATATAGTCAACCGATTGGAATGGAACAAAGTCTAAGTCATCAAGTTACAAACATTTTTTACGTAAAAAAATAGTAGGTACAAATGTGTATAGATAAATTACACCCAGACACAGAAACAAAATGATCATGCTCATCACACAAACACACAAAAAAAAACAAACAAATAAATGTTATTTTTTTTCTTTCTTAACAAACATTTGTCTTGGGTAGAAATCGAACCCATGATCTCCGGCATAGCAGTCAGGGCCATTAACCACTAGACCAATAAACTAGTCAGAATGAAATTATGGAATGAGGATTTTTTGATGTGGGAAATCATTTAATAACTACTTCCGCTCTAGGGTATCCACCCTAGTGTAGAAGAAATTAGGGGGAGGGCAGTGTCAGACTTCTACTGACCAAAACCACACCTCTGTCCTACTCCTTGGGGGGAGCATCGCCGTGCCCTCGCGGGGCGATCGGCGGCGGAGACCTCTCGCGCCGGGCCTTGGTTTTAAGGCCATGGTCCGGAGCGAGGAGGAGTGGCAGGCGGTCGACGACTTCTGTGAAGCAGTAATGCTTGCAAAAGAGGAGACCGACCGCGTCAGGCAACGGCGCTCTCACCGCCGCCGGGATTCCGATCCTGATTTCCAGCCACCGTAGGCGCGGGCTTGCGGACAGTGAGCAATTAGTAGCTCGCTGTCCGACCGTCCGGACGTCGACGGCGCGCACTGTTCCCGCGCGCCTCAACGAGTTGTCAGCAACAGCAGGGGCCCAGATGAGTCGAAGCCTACCGAGGCCAGGGTTAGTTTCGAAAGACAGCTCGAGCTCCGGTATGAAGGCTTGAAGGAACGGGGTGGGCTTTTAGTCAGTAGAGTCTGACACTATCTCCTGCTCCGCCCAAGAGCGGGGGTTGTCATTGATGATTTTCCCACAAAAAAAAAACCTATGTTCTACTCAGTTACCCTTTAGGTTTCAGGACCATGAGTATCCTCTTCAGAAGTGTTCCCATGGCCCTAGCAGGTATCATTCCTGCTGGGCTCCTGATATCTCTTTGAGACGCGCGTGAAATACTACGCGCCATCAAGGACTCGAACTCGGTCCTTACAAGATGAGCGGACGGCGAGCTACCCATAGCTCGTCGTCCGCAAACCAGCACTTACGGTGGCCGAGAATTGTTTACCGATTTCTGTCACCAGGGTTCAGTAATCATCAGTAAAAGTTATCCACTCCCTCCCGCAGGAGATGGAGCAGGAGAAAATATCAGACTTTTACAGACTAAAACTACACATCTGATCCTTCAATTGCCCTTTGTACTCCCGAGTCACTGTAATTCTTAAAAAAAATCCTGATGTTCAAAAAATTTTTCAAAATAAATCCCTATAGGCAAAACACAAAATTATACTAACCAGCACAGCCACGGACAATCCAAAGACAAAAACAGAGGGACGCATATTAAACGTCAACACTAATTCTAAATTTAAAATATGTTTGTCTATTGTTACCGAGTTTAGTCTTTTAAATACAAACTGTTATCTTTATATAAAAGTTGTGTGCAATTGTTTTTACATAATTTGTTATGTAATTAAATTGATTGTGTTTTATTATTTGTTAAGAATTTATTATGACATGCCTCGTTGGTGTAGTAGTCACAAAGAAAAAAACTGAACGTGGTGTTTTTTTTTCAGTGAAATCATCTAATGACATCCCCCGCTCTTGGGCGGAGCGGGAGATAGTGTCAGACTCTTACTGACTAAAAACCCACCCCGTTCCTTCGTGCCTTCATACCGGGGCTGAGCTACCTTTCGAAACTAACCCTGGCCCCAGTAGGCTTCGACCCGGCTGGGCCCGTTGCTGACAACTCCTTGAGCCGCGCGGGAACAGTGCGCGCCGTCGACGACTTGGACTCGGTCCGGACAGTTACTCGACGGTCGGACAGCGAGCTACCCATTGCTCGCGGTCCGCAAGCCCGCGCTTAGGTTCCTGTAAGATTGTTCAAAAGTCATCGCGGATTGGGAACGCAAAGAGCTACTCAATTGGTTGAATGGATTTCGATTAAACTTGGCACATGGGTAGATCGTGTCCTCGAATGACACATCATCATCATCATCATCATTTCAGCCGAAATACGTCCACTGTTGGACATAGGCCTCCCCCAAGTGTCGCCACAATGAGCTGTCCTGTGCGTCTCGCATCTATCGGATTCCCCCAACCCTTAGCAGGTCATCGGTCCACCTTGTAGGAGGCCTTCCAACGCTACGTCTTTCGGTACGTGGTCGCCATTCCAGAACCTTTCGGCATCAACGGCCATCTGTTCTGCGAGCAATGTGCCCTGCCCATTGCCACTTAAGTTTGGCGATTCTTCGTGCTATGTCGGTAACCTTGGTTCTTCTGCGGATATCCTCATTCTTGATTCGATCACGCAAGGAAACTCCGTGCATAGTACTTTGCATTGCCCTTTGGGTGACTTTAAATCTTCTGAATAACACATAGAATTATTTATTTAAAGCTTTATGTATATAACACTTAGAAAGGCGGACTTAAGGCGTATAGTCCCTTGAACCATCTGACCGAAATTATGTGAACGCAACTCTCGCACTCGCCTAGGCGGCAGTACGCAAATCTGTGCATTTATTTGCGGCCAGCAGCGCCCGGAAAGCGCTTTAAATTCATTTTCTCTGCGAGATATTGATTGATTTACATGTGCAATGTTCACTTTGAAGAATATTTAACCACCAATTTTTATGTGTAAAAATGTTTCTAAAGGTCCAAGCCGTTTCGAAGGAGTAGGGAAAAGTTGCGAAAAGTTGCGAAATTGCTAATTTTTTTTTTTTGACAAAAGTATTAATTGCATGAAAAAATCAAATGTTGATATTATTGTTCTTGAATCTATAATAAACATATATTTTTTTCAAACCAATTGATCTAGCCGTTACGGAGGAGTAGGCCTTAGAAAATCACTGTTTTATGGCACTTTTCGGGCGCTTGGCCCTTAATGGCGGTGTATGTTCCCGTGGGATAATTTACTATCAACCGAGCGAAACCGCTGGCTAAACTAATAATATTTTTTAAATAAAATCTATAGGTATATATTATATCTAGCATAGCATATCGGCCTTATAATGTTCCCACTGTTGGGACTCAGGCCTCCTCTCTAGGAGAGGGAATGGGCCGTAATCCACCACGCGGGCCCAGTGCGGGTTGCTGGATGTCACATGTCTACGAATTTTTGGTTCTAGGACATGCTGGTTTCCTCACAATGTTTTCCTTCACTGTTTTGAGAGCAGTGGTGATGAAATAAATTACACAAAGTAATGCGTCTGGCTGGGGATATTATATTTACTTACTAACAGAATTAATGTAAAAATATCTAAAGCTTGCAGATAAAACAGTCTTACTGGATGAAAGTAGATTAATATAATGGCTTGCTAATCAAAACAGCACATACCGCGGTACTCAGCATTGTTTCTGTGGACTCAGGAAAACAGCAATTATGTACGATCAGCAATTTTATATACAGGTCAAGTTCAAGTTTATTATTGTGGGTTTATTATCGCTGTGGAATGACGAACTCGGAACTTCGTACCGCAAGACACAGCGTTGGAAGGCCTCCTTCAAGGTGGACTGATGACCTGGTGAGGGTGGCTGATGGAAAGGAAAATGGAAAACGCTATACTTGGAGTTCCATTGCGTGATCGTACCAGGAATGAAGATATCCGTAGGAGAACCCAGGTGGCTGACATAGCATAAATAATCGTCAAACTTAAGCAGGTTGGGCACATCGCTCGCAGAATAGATGGTCGATGGAGCTGAAAAGTTCTGTAGTGCCGACCTTGCACCGAAAGACGCAGCGTTGGAAGGTCTCCTACTAGGTAGACCGATGACCTGTAGCCCCATTCACGTAATGAAAACCGTAACGATATCGTAGCGATAGTCGTTTAGACCATTTCCGTATTCACATCCATCAATCGAGTTTGAACGACACCAATTTTAAAGCCATTTGAAATTCGTCGATTTAAAAAAAAATATATTACAATATCCTGGTAGAATATTTATTAATGTAACTGGAAATAAGTCGATAGATCGTGAATACCGCTTTTGGATAGGACTTCGATCGAACGACTATAAAACTTCAACGATATTTGGCTTGATTGATTTTACATGAATCAGGCTACAGGTGTGTGAGGTTCGCGGGATTCCAATGGATGCGAGATGCACACGATTGTTCGTTGTGGCGACACTTGTGGGAGCCAGCATTTAATAGTGGACGTCATTTTATGATGATAATGATAATGTTTATCGTTACATAACATAAAACAATTCGGTTTTTAGATGAACAAGTTAACATCACCTGTTTGCAGTAATTTTTTTTTATTTATATTAAGTTTATTAACTAGTGCTTGACTGCGATCCCACCTGATGGTAAGCAGTGATGCAATCGTTGATGGTGAGGCGCACTAGTTACATGTAATGAAGACGAAGACACAATATATCATATTTTAATAAGATGTGTCCGAAATCAATCGCTCAGAACACAAATTGGCGCGCACAATATTCATTTGTCAAATTCTGTTTCAGATAAAATAGGGATTTATCATTAATAAGGTTAAGTTCGCTCTGAAAAACCGACCAAAAACCTAAATGTAATTTGTTTTTACTGTTTTTACAATTATCATTAAAAATTTGAGGGAATGTGACATCCATCAACCCAGCATGCAACACGACATGCGGGATCAGTGGGAGCCGCGTGGTGGATTCCGTAATCCACCATTTCCTCTCCAGTAGCCCGATTCACGTAATGAAAACCGTAACGATATCTTAGCGATTTAGTCGTTTAGACATGGTTTAGACCATTTGCGTATTCACATCCATCAATCGAATTTGAACGACACCGATTTTAAAGTCGTTTGAAAGTCGTCGATTTAAAAAAAAATCTGTATTACATTATCCTAGTAGAATACTTATTAATGTAACTGGAAATAAGTCGATAGATCGTGAATACCGCTTTTGGATAGGACTTCGATCGAACGACTATAAAACTTCAACGATATTTGGCTTGTTTGATTTTACGTGAATCAGGCCACTGATCTGAGTCAAAGCAGTGGGAACATTTTAAGGCTGATTTATGCTTACTACTATGCTTATATTCCCTTGTCCCCTATAATATAATTATCTAAGTGGAATGGCGTAAAAAGTAATAACATGAAAGTAACCAAATGTATTTTTGATGACAGGTAATTTACTGGATAACCTTCGGTTCAACTAGATTAACCTTGTCATTTCAGGGGCCCACCCTCGTTACCCAAGGCCTCCTACAAGGTGGACCGATGACCTGGTGCGGGTCGCGCCTCTCTGTCATAAGAGTTACAGACAGCCCTTTCTGCAGAACCTGAAGGAAAGCACATAGGAAGACAAAACGGCAGCTCATCTGCTTCTAAGCTGCTCAATGATCACTGGATACAGGGCAAAGTACTTCGGAAACCCAGTTACACTCCGTGAAATAGTCAGTAACAATAAGGCGCTGAGGTGGATCGAATAATAATGACACATTTGTTCTACCCGTACGCAAATTACGCGTTTTAGTTGTGGAGTTGCATATGCCAGCCCAAAATACAATATAATTTGGAACCCTTGTTTCATCGTTTTCTTTGTTTTCGGCTGCGTATACTGATAATTACTTAATATTTGCAAGAAATTTCATTTACAACCAAGTTTGGCGATTCTTCAAGCTATGTCGGTAAACTAGGTTCTCTTGCTTGATATCTTTATTTTAAGTTAATCTATATTATTATTTTATTGATAGGCTTGCGTTTGACCACCATCTCACCTGATGGTAAGCGATGATGTGGTCGACGATGGAGCACGCTTGCCCAGAAGTAACCTATTCACTCTAGACTTAAAGACCCCTAAGTTGTAGCTACCAGGAAACACAGACTCCAGCAGGGAATTCCAATCCTTGGCTGTACGCACAATAAATGTGTTTCCAAAACGCTTTGTGCGAATGAGTGGAAAGTCTACTATGTACCGGTGGCGCAAGGGCGTACGTCATCTACACTATATTAATAATATTAGATAGATACTATTAATATTGTTAATAGTCAAAGTTTGTTTTTATTTTTTTTGTTTGTAGAAGGTAATCTTGGGAAGTACAGCCCCTCTAGCCAAGTTACAATCGAATTCCGTTCTCAAATCGGTAACGCCTCGGTGACAGCAATTGTAGAAAACGATAAGTTGGTAGCCATGTTGACGCACCTGAGTCGGCCGCTCGTTCTACAATGTAGCGTTTGAATAACAAAGGATGTAGCGTTAAATATTGTAGAAACGATTTTGAACGATGTGAACTTGGCTACGAATTGTCTATTCGTTTGTTCCGACCACGCGACTTTACGTTGAGATGACGTCATTCCCATACGTTTCATCACTTTTCGACAGCGTTAACAATTGCAGAATAACAACTTGGCTAAGCGTGCTGGTCCGATTGCTGAAATTATTTCACCAATAGAAAGCTGCTTTATTCGTTTGTGACATAAGCTATTCTTTATGTACTCGGGTAAAATCACAGGCAAAAGCTAGTGTAAAAAAAGTTATTATTTCTGCATAGAAACAGAAGTATTACTAGAAAATTTATTACGCAAAAATATTTCACGTCGATTATACAATTAGGTAACTATTTTATGAAATTATAATACAAACGATAAAGCTTTACCAGTCATTATCTTTTTTTTTAGTAATAAATGAAGTAACGTTTAAGTATATAAAACTGTTTTTTCATTAAAACAAACATTGTAAATATAATTTTAGGGAAGGTGTAACATTCGTTTTGTAAAATGTCGAAGATCGGGTTAGTCGTTTTGTGCATTGCAGCTGTTTTTGCTACGGTAAGACCAAAACATACATACATACAGTTTTAAGGATATATTACTATACCTAGCTCATCCAGCTAGACTGGAAACCGACCTCAAGCTAGTTTTTTGGGTTCCACACCTCAAAAGGAATAAACGGAACCCTTATAAGATTGAGAGCAGTAGTGGCCCAGCGGTAATGACTTCGACTTACGAGTTGTAAGTCACGGGT
Source organism: Mythimna ferrago (assembly GCA_910589285.2). Lineage (NCBI taxonomy): Eukaryota > Metazoa > Arthropoda > Insecta > Lepidoptera > Noctuidae > Mythimna > Mythimna ferrago. The sequence continues at coordinate 11,664,686 of OU342703.1, forward strand.
TCAAACCCAGCCAGGCGCATAACTTTGTGTAATTTATATCATCAGCATTGCTCTCACAACGGTGAAGGAAAACATCGTGAAAAAACCGGCATGTTCTAGAACCAAAAATTCAAAGACATGTGACATTCACCAACCAGCATTGGGCCCGCGTGGTGGATTACGGCCCATTCCCTCTCCTAGAGAGCAGGCTTGAGTCCCAACAGTGGAAACATTATAAGGCCGACTATGCTATGCTAATTTTTGTATCAAATCTAAGCATATTCCGGTGTTTCCAAAATAAATTAAGTGACAGTTAACTAGTGATTAAAATTCCATGCGCGGTTATATCCGCCAAGACGAGCCAAGCGAAGCGCAAGAGCACTACCTACCTTTTCTTGAAGTGTTTCGTTGTTTTTTTTTCACCTATTTAAAATCACTGACAGAAATATCATTTTATTTTTATTATCTGAACTTGATAGTATAAACCAAACCAAAACCGTCAGAAAATGTCACCAAATAACCCATAACATAACAACCAAATCTCTCTCTATTCCAGCAACCAGTAACAGCAACCAGCGTCCAACTACCCGCGGTCTACCCCCTCGTCAACATCCTACTCCCACTCCTGAACAACGTATACAACCTCCTTCTCTCTCTCCTCTCAATTTTCGACACCCTCCCTGCGAACATCAGCTGCATGATCCCCGTAGACCTTAGCGCTTTGGAAACGTCCTTACTGAAGCTGTATTCTCAAGCTCTCGCGATAGTCAACTTCCTAAGGTCTTTGCCGGAGTACGCCATGGGAGCGAACCCTAATACTCCGCCAGCAAATGTGGTGAATCTTCAAGGATTACTGACGACTCTGATATCCTCAGTGACAGATCTGACGGATGATGTGCTGAAGGGTATTGGAGGAGCCTTGCTGCCAGGTCTTCTGGAGCTGGTAGTGATGGTCGTCCAGGCGTTGTTGAGTTTACTGTTGTAGGTTATTTAAAGAATAAAGTTTTGTTGTTGTATGTTTTTGTTTTATTTTATTTTTTGTCGGTGGTTAAAAATCATCCAGATGACATCCTACCCCATCCTCCCCCCGTTGGTGGGTTTTTTAGTCAGTAACTAAGCCTACTGGGGCCAAGGGTCTGTTTCCGAGAAGGAGGCTTGGTCCTGGTATGAAAGGCAACGAAGGAACAGGAGTGGGTTTATAGTCAGTAAAAGTCTCACACATCCTCCTGCTCGGCTCAAGAGCTGGGGATGTCATCTGGATGATTTTTCTTACCTACCTATTTTCATCTGGATGACTCTTCCCTACTCTACCCTACTCTACCCTACTCTGCCCTACTCTACCCTACTCTGCCCTACTCTACTCTACTCTACTCTACTCTACCCTACACTACCCTACTCTATTATACCCCACACTACCCAAATTAACATAAAATTAATTAATAGAACCTTCTCCTCACAATAACAAACACAACATAAAAAGAATTAGCAAAATATGTTCAGCTGTTCTCGAAATTTGCACTTAGCAACACATTTAGGGATTCATTTTTGTATTAATATAGAAGATAGAAAATTCGTATAAAAAACATAATTATAAATATTGTTTAAATTTAGTTAATTACCTAGCATCGGTTTAGGTAAACACCAAATTGTAAACATTTTTAAACCATTTTTTAAATAAAAGACATGCTAAGTTTTTTTTTTTTAAATTTCAAGTTTCTTTAATCTCTAGGTATACAAGGTGTCGTTTTGAAGCTGCAAAATATTTCAGGAGGTAATTATGTTAGTGATTCTCGACCCGAATCAATAATAAAATAAGTAGGTAATTTTTTTTTTTTTATAAATGCGCTTTTTTTCACACACACAAACACGGAACAATAAAGAGCGTTTTCACACACACTAACTCGCAACGATAGTTTCATAAATAATGTATCATCCAATCATCATCCCGCACGCCACACCCTAGCCACGCCCCCGCGGCATCGATCAATCGATTTAGTTTAGTGTAATTAAAAAATTAAATAACAAGTATTACTGATTATTGACCAGGTATCGTTTTTTTACATGATTATTTATGAGTTTTATTACAACCTCCTGAAATATTGTGCAGTTTTAAAACTGCACCTTGTATATACAAACTTAAAATAATAATATGTACAAACGAGTAAAAAAGGCTGAAAACGGGGAAAACTCAGAGGGCATCAAAAAATTCGTCCACATCGATGTCAATGGGAAAAGTGCCCAGAACGCTGGCAGCATTACCACGCTGGATGGCAATGCTTCGTTGACTGAAGAAGAGTCCAGCCCTCTGGTCACGCTAAGAGTCGACCAACTGTTCGCTGATATCCCGAACAACTCGATGAGCGCTCGGACCCCATGGCCCTAGTGTTTCAACCCCAAACGGCTCAAACACATAACTTCCGATGAGGTTATTATATTTACGCCGTTTGAGGTTTTCTGCACCTGCAGCAGCCGCCCCAGCAAAATCAAAATCAAAGCATTTATTTCAAATAGACCATTTACAGGCACTTTTGAATAGTCAAATGTCGGTCAGTCCAAGAAAAGTGAAGCTAAATTGCACGTTCCAAGCCATGTATAAAATTGTAGGATATTCTCAGGAATTTTAGAAATTAAAAATACAGGATCGTAGCTTGCAGTGTATCAGTTTTAATTTGCCGTATGATGTAAATAAGTAATGTGTCCCAATTGTGAACAGGTTCACCTAATGTTTTTAAAGCTCTGATATTTTTGTTTATATTATCTACGATGCCTTTTAACGCAGTTGAGGACTCCTTTGTGATTGACTCGATATTGAATAAAGCTGTAACGTGATTCTCAATTAACATTCTTTCGTTATCGAATCGCTCACAAAGTAGTTCCCACGCCATATTGTAGTTTCGAGCTGAAAACTCGATAGACTGAATTACAATAGCAGCAGATTCTGTTAATGAGGACAAATAATGGAATTTATTGACCTCGTCTATATCGTCATTGCCGTGAATGAGACTAATGAAAGTATCTCGAATTCCGAGCCAGTTATCGTACGAGCCTGTAAATTTAGGTAACTGTATGGTGGGTAACTTGACGAACTGACGCTTACTACTAGAGGTGGACTTTACTTCCTCTTGCTCAGATTTTAAGAACTTATTTAATAGTACTTTAGCTTGAGCCATCAAATCATAATATTGCGATTCAATTGTAGCTCGTTCGAGTACCTCAGAGTCAACGTCACACATACATTCCAACTTTGATTGAACTTCGTTAAATTCGTCATATAAATTATCTAATTTGTTGACTCGCAACTGCAACTCCATTACCTGAGACGGGTTTACCGTAGAATCTTGAAATTTATTTAAATATGTTTCAAAGTCGGTTAATCTTCCCCTATAACTGCTTCGCTTCTTTTTAAGATCTTTAATATCAGTCATTTTGACAGGAAGGTGTCGTAGACCTGAAATTATACAGTTGTAATGTTAAATAACGAAACTATATTTAACAAAAATACCTAGGCGTTATAAATAATGAGATTAAGTAACTATTGGTCTGAGTTATTGATTAATTTTACAATGTTGACCTTTGATCACTGCAAATTATAAAGAACTACCGTAGTCAAGTAGGTAGGTAAGGTTTACTATTCTATTAGAATAATGTAACAAACAAATTAATTACCTAATAATTTATATTTTAAAGGTTTACAAAGCGACAATTAATGGTAAAGGTTAAATTAAGAAATAATATTTGTAAATTGAAAAATAAATAGCTAACTAATGTAGGTTAACACAAACACTACTGTACGGTATTATAAGCACTGTTAACTATATTTTACAAATATAATTCAACCTAAAACTTTGTAAATAAATCCTTGTAAATAAATTGTATAAAATAATGTGTAAGTAAATAATTTGTAAATATGTATAAAATAACTATGTTACTAACCTTATTTAAGTTTTTATAATCGCTACTTATTACCTATATTTTGTATATTACCTGATTAAATATTAATGAGTGTTGGGTGAATATAATTGATATTATAATGCTTTGGCTTTAACACTTTTGGTTTTACTTCATTTGACCTTCACTTCACTTTCCCTCCAAAACGTGTTTGTCACCTCGTCACTCCGGTAATTTTCAATATAATTTCCAAAATATCCAATATTTAGCTTTTTCCACTTTGCTAGTTGTAGATAATATAATATCCGGTTCGTATGGACCAGCACATGCTAAGATTGTTTACGTTTAGTTAACTACCTAAACGGATAGAAATACTATGGCGGATGGTAGATGAATTTTAGACTTTATTATGTAACATATGATATCCTTCAACCCTTAACTATAGTTATTTTCAACTTCATAAAACAGTCACAAAAGTATAAATAACTAAAACCCTACGTCACATTCTGCCACAAGCTGGTTGGTACTACGTAGATAAACGTTGCAACATATGAGCATATGTAACATAAGCGTTATCTTCATAGCCATAAGGTTTGAATTACAATGAGTGTGAAATACAACTTACTCAATGAAAATAACTATGACGTCACACAGGTGAGTTATCAAAATAGATTATTATTTTGTCACACAACTTTTCAGTTGCGTCATTAGGACTAATATACATTCAATTGGTGGAAAAATCATCAAATGACAACCCCCGCTCTTGGGCGGAGCGGGAGATAGTGTCAGACTCTTACTGACTAAAAACCCACCCCGTTCCTTCGTGCCTGCATATCGGGGCTGAACTACTCTTTCGAAACTAACCCTGGCCCCAGTAGGCTTCGACCCAGCTGGGCCACTGCTGTTGATGACAACTCCTTGAAGAACCCCTCGATGACTTGGGCTCGATCCGGACAGTTACCGGACGGTCGGACATCGAGCTACCCATTGCTCGCCGTCCGTAAGCCCACGTCTACGGTGGCCGGAAATCGGGATCGGAATCCCGGCGGCGGTGAGAACGCTGGTGCCTGATGCGGTCGGCCTTTGCTAGCATTACTGCTTCGCAGAAGGAGGCGACCACCTGCCACTCCTCCTCGCTTAGGACCATGACTTGAACTAAGGCTCGGCGCGAGAGGTCTCCGCCGCCGATCGCCCCCACGAGGGCACGGCGATGCTCCACCCAAGCAGGGTACACCTCGACTGTGTGCTCTACCGTGTCCTCCGGGCGTTCCGCACAGTGGCGGCACCCGGGCGTCACTATCCATTCAATATTTCTTTTTAGTTACGATTTTCAAACTTAAAAAAAAGATACGAGTACAATATCACACGTTTCACATTCAATCGACTCATGTTACTCCTACGTCAGACATCAATATTACGATTTCATAAAACCGAAATGAACCCTATTTACGAGCAATTCATTCATAACTTTTTACTACACAAGGACAATAACAAAAGTTGTAGAAAAAACTAAAGAGTACAATGACATCGTATTTTAAAAGTAATGACGTACTCTTCATTCACCAAAAACTAAATACATACTTGAAAAAAAAAGTTTTTTTTAGGTGGGAAATTATGCAATGCCTTCTCTCGCTCTAGGGCGGAGCGTGAGGATGAGCCAGAGTTTTACTGACTAAAACCCACTCATATGTTATTTTAGGAGCGAACCCATGGCCCCAGTAAGCTTCGACCCTGCTGGGCCCCTACGGTTTGCTGACATCTCCTTGAGGCGCGCGTGGGACACTACGTGACGTTGACCGCTCGGGCTCAGTCTGGGTGGTCACCGGATGGACGGACGGTGAGCTACCCATTGCCCGCCGTCCGCAAGCCCACACTGCAAATCGTGGTCGGGATCCCGACGGTCACTTTGCTAGCATTACTGCTTCACAGGAGGAGGCGACTGCAATATTTTTGGCTTGAAACCATGTCTTCGTATAATAATAGTCACTTTGTTTTCTAGTTTACGGAATATAACACATTGTAAAACTTGTGCAGCATTTGGCAACAAATCGCACCTCCGCTCAAATAGTGTCACAACTCAAAAATCAAATTATTGAGAAAAGGGCTTTTAAGTTCTAATAATTCAGGGATGTGACGCTACATATAAATACAAAAAATGGGTCACTAGTGGGCAAATAATTGAATTACAAATATGACAATATCTGACCTTAAAGTATGATGAATTCTGAAATTAATAGCATCATAATAATCATCAGCAGCGATTTTTTTTTGAGTTGTGACACTATTTGAGCGGAGGTGCGATTAATGTCTTTTTTTTTCTAATGGATAGGCTCGCGTTTGACCACAATCTCACCTGATGGTAAGCGATGATGTGGCGGACGATGGAGCACGCTTGCCTAGAAGCAATCTATTCACTCTTGACTTAAAGACCCCTAGGTTATAGCTATCAGGAAACACAGACTCCGGCAGGGAATTCCATTCCTTAGCTGTACGCATAATGAATGTACTCCCAAAACGCTTTGTACTTACGTATAGGTGGGATGTCTCACATCTACTCGACCTTTTTGGAGAGCTACGCTGAGGTAGTCAAGATTATCAATTACATTTTACCGAGACCGCGCACTTTTCAATAATTACATTAATATTTTTCTAGACATTGTCCAATTGCGCAGACAATTGATATATAAAACTACACCAATTTTACACCAAAATATCCATAGCTTAGCATAGCATAATCATCCTTTTATCATAATCCACCACTCGAGCTCAGTGCGGGTTGTTGAATGTCACATGTCTTCGAATTTTTGGTTCTAGAACATGCCGGTTTCTCCACGATGTTTTCCTTCACCGTTAACACTCGTACACAAAGTAATGCGCCTGGTAGGGTTTGAACCCGCGACTTACAACTCGTAAGTCGGAGCCATTACCACTCGGCCACCACTGCTCTTCCAATATTCATTTAAAATATCCATTACGAATCAATTCGCGAATAAATGAAAGATTAAACTTTACTCAAACAAAACCCAACAAAAACATCAAAAAATAATTCATCGACAAACAACGTACAGCCTAGTTTGTTTATTGTTTTACTTACGTAAAGGATTCAATCTCCTTTTCAACATGACTTTTATTTTAATTAAACTAACTGAGCATAGAATAATCAGCCCAGTAATGTTCCCACTGCTGGGACTCAGACTTTCTCTCTAGGAAAAGGAACAGGCCGTAATACACAAGCGCACCCAGTGCGTATTGGTAGATGCCAAATAATGTCCATACGATGTTTTTTTTTATATTGTTGATAGGTTCGCGCTTGACCGCTATCTCACCAGATGGAAAGCGACGATGCGGTCGACGATGGAGCGTGCTTACCTAGAAGAAACCTATTTACTCTTGACATAAAGATTCCCGGGTTGTAGCCATGTTGTTTTCCTTCACAGTTTTAAGAGCAGTAGTGATGAAATAGGGTAGCTCGCCGCCCGACTGTCTGGTAACCATCCAGACCGAGCCCAAGGCGTCGACAGCGCGTATTATTCCACGCGCGCCTCATAAAGGTGTCAGTAAACCATAGGGGCCCAGAAGCTTCGAAACCAATTGGGGCCATGGGTTGTGTAAAAGTGAACCCCGGAGCTCAAGAAGATAGGCAAAGAAGGAACAGGAGTGGGTTTTAGTCAGAGGTGATGGAATAAATTGCACAAAAAACGGACCTGAGCCTCAAGTCTGCTATTACAATAGTGTCAGAATGGTCTATCATTGATTTCATAATTGTTGATTTTGACAAGTTTGGTAATCTACTAATATAATGACGTCATTATGATGTTCCAATGGTCAACCACTGACACTCCATTAATAATCGATAATCTTGTACTTATTGACAAATGAATATCTAACGTATGCGGTAATCTGCTAAAATTTTGACAGTACCTTTGATCAGTGACCTACAATTAGAACGTCATTGTGCTGTCATTGCTTTTAATAAGCTTGATATTGTCATTCTACCATAACTCTATTACGAGACCATTGACCGATCAATGATCGATCATTTCAATTAGTAGATTAGGAACTTTTAGCAAAATGACAATGGGATCGTGTTGGAATGACGAATTTATAAAAATAGCAGACTTGGGCCTCTGTTAAGGTTAAGGTATCAGTCATCACGACGGGTGAATTTTAGTCTGTAAAAGTCTGACAATCGCTGTCGCTTCAAGCAGAGCGTTAAAAGAAATTTAGTGATATTCCACTGAAAATATATGTTATACTACTAATAAATATGTATATGACCTGTGCTTTACAGGTCCGATCGCATGTGGAGTACTGCAGCCACATATAGGCTTTTTTTATGATGGGAAAAATCATGCAATGACAACCCCCGCTCTTGGGCGGAGCGGGAGATAGTGTCAGACTCTTACTGACTAAAAGCCCACCCCGTTCCTTCTAGCCTTCATACCGGGGCTTGGGTTCCCTTTCGGATAACCCTGGCCCCAGTAGGCTTCGACCCAGCTGGGCCCCTGCTGTTGCTGACAACTCCTTGAGGCGCACGGGAACAGTGCGCGCCGTCGACGACTTGGACTCGGTCCGCACAGTTACCGGACGGTCGGACAGCGAGCTACCCATTGCTCACTGTCCGCAAGCCCGCGCCTGCGGTGGCCGGAAATCGGGATCGGGATCCCGGCGGCGGCGGCGACAGCGCCGTTGCCTGATGCGGTCGACCTCCTCCTTTGCGAACATTGCACCTTCTATTAAAAGCTCTTTTGCCCTAAATCTCTGCCTACCTCATTATATACAAGGCTTGAAGCGTACATTGACGCTTATACAACTGACGTCAGGTATATTTTCGTCCCTCCATTACTGACAAATAAGGAATTGGTCACAGTGACACGAGGAAAGTTGCGACTTTGTATAAAAATTCACACTTGAGTATAAAAATAATGGGTCACAGAGAAAAAAAACATTATCAAACCCAAGTCGTCAGTGACAGTAAAAACGTACAGACCTAAGTTCGCTAGGCCACAGGGACAACATTTCATGAAAATCTGTTCTGCAGTCTCAGTGTGAAGGAGTAACAAACATACTTCATTCATACAATTATTTTACTTTTACTAGTAATTAATTTTATAACCGTGAATTTTCTTGATTTTTTTTTACTTTGGCATTTTTAATAATGGTTTAAAATAATAATTAATTATTTATCTCAGATGAAAAACAGATCCATATTTTTACTTAGTAGTTTAGTCTTAAAAAGTACAGGAAAAAAATTAAAGAAAAAACCAAAAGTCACTGAAAGCATCCAACTGATGCGCTACGCACCGTGCTACAGCGCGGCGTAGCTCACATGTGCTACGACTGGCTACGACGTAGCACGATTGGAATATTATACAATCCATTTTTACAATTTCGCAACAGATAATCCGTTGCGAATTTTGTAAGTTTAAAAAATAGAGGTTAAAAAAAAATGATTTATACAGAAACAGTAAGAACATTTTGATACCAGTGAAGAAAGTTTGTCAATACGACCGAAGCCGCATTTGCCCGAACCGTAGGCGAGGGAGTTATAGAGCCGAAGGCGGCAGTGATAAATTTCCACGTGTATCAAACAACGTTTTTCAATACATTTACGAAGGCATAAATGGGGTCTCTTAGCGCCCAGCCTGATAAGATAAATGTAATAACATCGCGGCGGAGCGAGTGACCGGTGCTGAAAACAGAAAATTGTGTATCTAAAAGCGGTAGTGGAAAAGCGAGTTTTTCAATCAAGTGTACCTGTGTAAAACAGTTTAAAAAAAAATGAATAAAAAAAAAATCTATAAGAACCTACAAAGACTTATAAATTTTAAACCAAGCAACCTAAACATATCTTCCCAAACATGTCTTCCCAAAGACATCAAAAGCCGATCTATCCCAGACACAAAACCAAAAAAAAACTCAACGGCCTTTAGAAAAAAGTCGCCCCTATCCTGTCAACATCTTCTAAATCGCAGAGCCTTACACCGCCCACCTGACCGCACCCTATTCCGCCCCCATCATGCGCACTGGGCAGCCCAGTATGGATCGCCAGTTCTTCACGAGACGTCGCCGACAGCAGTCATGCATCGGTAAGTACTACTAGAATATCTTTCACTTTATATTTTTTATGAATACAAAACCTCTATAGAAAATCTACTTTAATGTAAAAAAAGTGATAATGGGGAGCTTTAGACATGAATGGGTTTCTTTAGATACCTTTGTTTTTTTTTTGTTGTGTAAAAAATAACTTTCGTTCTATTTTTAAATCTTGTGTTGGGTTTGTTTTTTTTACGTTTTGAATTTAGAATGCTTAGGTTAGGTTAGGGTAGATTGTGATACAAAAAGTCCAGTATTTTTTTAATAACGTGTTTTTTTCTATTTACTTAAATATTATTCTATGGTGTTGTTAAATATAGTTTTAAGTTTTGCGGTCCCGTGTTTTTCGAATTTCTGGTTATCGTATTTATTTATTTTACGGTATATTTAAAAATAACTTTTGACCTTTGTGTGAGAAAATCATTTATATATACCTTTTTTTTTTAAATTACGTGCGCCGGAAAGTTGTTTGAACATTTGATTGCGTCCAAAATGACTTTAAAAAATAATATTCGATTATTTGTGGTTTTAAAAAATGGGTATTATTTAAGGCGAAGATTTCGGTCTTTGGTCAGACAGCTCTGAAAGAAAAATAGTTTAATTTTATCATTTTCGCGCGTAAAACGACAATACGTTGGTACGCGTACTGACACTCTCTCGCTTCTTCCAGAGCGGGAGAAGTTATTTGATAATTTGCCACTTGAAAATATTATTAACTAGCTTTTGCCCACGACTTCGACCACGTATGCCTATAAAAATATCCTGTGTCACTCAGGTTTAATAAAGCAGCTCTCAATCGGTAAAAAAAAATTTAGCAATCGGAACAACACTATCAGAGATTACCTCCAAACAAAAACACATAAAAACAAACTTTACCTTTTTATGGTAATGGTGTAGATTATAAATCAAATCAATTAAAATTAATCAATCAATTTAATTCAATCAATAAATCAATTTATTTCAATTAAATTAAATTTTTATTTTTAGTTTATTCATGTAATAGTACGTTCATACAATCACACTCAAACCCCCCCCATACCAACTTACAATTACATTAATAGAAATGACGGAAAAATATCATAAGGAGCATGTCCAACATAATTTAATCTCTCAGACTGGCGCGAATAGCAACAGCATAAAGCAAATTCAGTACACTGCATTTAGTTCCTGATCTTCCCGCGCGTCAACTTATAGCAGGCGATCATTGCAAGCTTACTATTAGAGTTCTAAGTTCTGCGTATTTTTTTTTTTATAATCATTTAATTATACCCCGTACATCGAAGAACTGGAACAATTTACCTGCTGCGGTCTTGCCGCCCAGTTATAATTTAGGTGTCTTCAAAGCTAGAGTGAATAGACTCTTATTAAACTACTATTATCATTTTATTGATATTAATCTAGTGCTTGACAGCAATCTCACCAGATGGTAAGCAGTGATGCAATCGTTGATGGTGAGGTGCACTAGTTTATTAAGAGTCTATTCACTCTAGCCTTGAAGACACCTAAATTATTGTCACATACTTGTATTGTTCCAAAATTGAACAATTATCTCCGAATTCTAAATTCAAATATTCATATATCGACACGGCGACGACGCGGCGACGGTACAAATTGCAAACGTCATAAAAGACATTATGTAGTTTTGAATTGTGAACGCTCAGTCTAGGACCGACAGTTTAAAATCCAACAGAGTGGCTCTTACGTCGTTATCAATATTTACTTAGAGGCAGTCGTGCCTCGGCTGTAACCGCCGGCCGTGCGTCAGTATTGGATTTTTATGTGCGGAGGTTACTCGCATATAAAAATCTAAAACACGCAAAAAAAAAAAATATAACAATAAAATAAGCTTTAAAACATCGTTGTGGATTCCTTTAATGATTATGGGTATGTTATACAGAAAGAAATTCATTTTGACGAAATAAAAATTAAACTAAAAATAAAATTTATACTAACTTTAAATAATATATTAAAACGAAAACATTTTTTCTGATTTTTGTTTTTTATTTTTTTGTTAAAAATATAAAAAAGTACATCTATTGCCTTGCACATTTAATCGAGATTCTGAATGATGACAATTGTACTCAAAAATTTTTAAGGATTAAAAAAAAAACACGTATTTCCTAAAACAAATTTTGTGAAATATCGAGTAAATCACGGAATTTCCGAATGCCAATAGAGTTTTAGGTGTTGCGCCGACCCCAAGTAATATGGGATAAGGGCAGGAAGAAGAAGAAGAAGAAGAATAGAGTTTTAGGTGTTATTCTTTTTTCGCGTTGCCTCTTCATCAAACATAGCTTTGGATTGTTTTAGATGAAGCAATAAACGCTCTGATCTCTAAGACTAGGTACCAATTGACTTAAACATCACGCTATAGCCCCCAAAAGTGGAGCAGTTACCAAAAACGCGGGTAGTATTTTTTTTTCTAGTCTTTACTGTCCTGATACTAAGCTAGGGCCACCCCAAGTCTTTCTAGACTTCCTTTACCCGTGCCGTCGTAAACTAATGCTTAACTGCGATCCCACCTGATGGTAAGCAGTGATGCAATCCTTGATGGTGAGGCGCACTAGTTTATTAAGAGCCTATTCACTCTAGCCTTTAAGACACCTAAATTATTGTCACATACTTTTATTGTTACAAAATTGAACAATTATCTCCGAATTCTAAATTCAAATATACGTAAATCGACACGGCGACGACGCGGCGACGTTTCAAATTGCAAATGTCATAAAATACATTGTGTAGTTTTGAATTATGAACACTCAGTCTAGGACCAACAGTTTAAAATCCAACAGAGTGGCTCTTACGTCGTTATAAATATTTATAGAGAGGCAATCATCCCTCGGCTGTAATCACCGGCCGTACGTCAGTATTAGATTTTTATGTGCGGAGGTAACTCGCATATAAAAATCTAAAACACGCAAAAAAAATATATAACAATAAAATTACCCTCAGAAAATGATTTTGGATTCCTTCAATGATTGTGGGTATGTTACAAAGAAAGAAATTCATTTGACGAAATAAAAATAAAACTAAAAATAACATTTATACTAACTTTAAATAATATATTAAAACGAAAACATTTTTTCTGATTTTTGTTTTTTTTATTTTTTTGTTAAAAATATAAAAAAGTACATCTATTGCCTTGCACATTTAATCGAGATTCTGAATGATGACAATTTTTTGCAAAAACTTTTAAGGATTTAAAAAAAAAACACGTTTTGTGAAATATTCGAGTAAATAACGGAATTATCGAATGCTAACAGAATTTTCAGGCGTTATCTCTCATTTTTCCGTCTTGAAGATACCTAAATTATTGTCACATATTTGTATTGTTCCAAAATTGAACATTTATGTCCGAAAATATTCATATATTGACACGGCGACGGCGCGGTAACGGTAGAAATTGCAAATGTTATAAAAGACATTGTGTAGTTTTGAATTATGAACGCTCAGTCAAGGGCTGAGAGTTTGAAATCCAACAGAGTGGCTCTTACGTCGTTATCAATATGTATACAGAGGCAATCGTGCCTCGGCTGTAATCACCGGCCGTACGTCAGTATTAGATTTTTATGTGCGGAGGTAACTCGCATATAAAAATCTAAAACGCACAAAAAAAAATATAACAATAAAATTACCCTTAGAAAATGATTGTGGATTTCTTCAATGATTGTGGGTATGTTACACAGAAATAAATTCATTTTGACGAAATAAAAATAAAATTTACATTTTTTCTGATTTTTGTTTTTTATTTTTTTGTTAAAAATATTCGCATATAAAAATCTAAAACGCGCAAAAAAAAAAATATAACAATAAAATAAGCCTTAGAGAATGATTATGGATTCCTTCAATGATTGTGGGTATGTTATACAGAAAGAAATTCATTTTGACGAAATAAAAATAAAATTTATACTAACTATAAATAATATATTAAAACGAAAACATTTTTTCTGATTTTTTTTTTATTATTTTGATAAAAATATAAAAAAGTACATCTATTGCCTTGCACATTTAATCGAGATTCTGAATGATGACAATTTTTCTTAAAAACTTTTAAGGATTTAAAAAAATAACACGTTTTTCTTGGAACACGTTTTTCCTGAAACACGTTTTGTGAAATATTCGAGTAAATCACGGAATTACCGAATGCTAACAGAGTTTTCAGGCATTATCTCTCTTTATTTCGTCTTGAAGACACCTAAATTATTGTCACATATTGTTATTATTCCAAAATTGAACAATATGTCCGAAAATATTCATATATTGACACGGCGACGGCGCGGTAACGGTAGAAATTGCAAATGTTATAAAAGACATTGTGTAGTTTTGAATTATGAACGCTCAGTCAAGGGCTGAGAGTTTGAAATCCAACAGAGTGGCTCTTGCTTCGTTATCAATGTGTATACAGAGGCAATCGTGCCTCGGCTGTTATCACCGGCCGTGCGTCAGTATTAGATTTTTATGTGCGGAGGTAACTCGTATATAAAAATCTAAAACACGCAAAAAAAAAAATATAACAATAAAATTACCCTTAGAAAATGATTGTGGATTCCTTCAATGATTGTGGGTATGTTATACAGAAAGAAATTCATTTTGACGAAATAAAAATAAAATTTATACTAACTTTAAATAATATATCAAAACGAAAACATTTTTCTGATTTTTGTATTTTATTTTTTTGTTAAAAATATTAAAAAGTACATCTATTGCCTTGCATGTTGACACATGACAATTTTTCTCAAAAACATTTAAGGATTAAAAAAAAACACGTATTTCCTGAAACACGTTTTGTGAAATATTCGAGTAAATCACGGAATTACCGAATGCTAACAAAGTTTTCAGGCGTTATCTCTCTTTTTTCCGCCTTGAAGACACCTAAATTATTGTCACATACTTTTATTGTTCCAAAATTGAACAATTATCTCCGGATTCTAAATTTAAATATTAAAATATCGACACGGCGACGGCGCGGTGACGGTAGAAATTGCAAATGTTATAAAAGACATTGTGTAGTTTTGAATTATGAACGCTCAGTCAAGGGCTGAGAGTTTGAAATCCAACAGAGTGGCTCTTACACCGTTATCAATATGTATACAGAGGCAATCGTGCCTCGGCTGTTATCACCGGCTGTGCGTCAGTATTAGATTTTTATGTGCGGAGGTAACTCGCATATAAAAATCTAAAACACGCAAAAAAAAAAATAACAATAAATTAACCCTTAGAAAATGATTGTAGATTCCTTCAATGATTGTGGGTATGTTACACAGAAATAAATTCATTTTGACGAAATAAAAATAAAATTTATACTCATTTTTAAATAATATATTAAAACGAAAACAATTTTTCTGATTTTTGTATTTTATTTTTTTGTTAAAAATATTAAAAAAGTACATCTATAGAAGCTTTGCACATTTAATCGAGATTCTGAATGATGACAATTTTTCTCAAAAACTTTTAAGGATTTAAAAAAATAACACGTTTTGTGAAATATTCGATTAAATCACGGAATTACCGAATGCTAACAGAGTTTTCAGGCGTTATCTCTCTTTATTTCGTCTTGAAGACACCTAAATTATTGTCACATATTTTTATTGTTCCAAAATTGAACAATATGTCCGAAAATATTCATATATTCACACGGCGACGGCGCGGTGACGGTAGAAATTGCAAATGTTATAAAAGACATTGTGTAGTTTTGAATTATGAACGCTCAGTCAAGAGCTGAGAGTTTGAAATCCAACAGAGTGGCTCTTACGTCGTTATCAATATGTATACAGAGGCAATCGTGCCTCGGCTGTAATCACCGGCCGTACGTCAGTATTAGATTTTTATGTGCGGAGGTAACTCGCATATAAAAATCTAAAACGCACAAAAAAAAATATAACAATAAAATTACCCTTAGAAAATGATTGTGGATTCCTTCAATGATTGTGGGTATGTTACACAGAAATAAATTCATTTTGACGAAATAAAAATAAAATTTACATTTTTTCTGATTTTTGTTTTTTATTTTTTTGTTAAAAATATTCGCATATAAAAATCTAAAACGCGCAAAAAAAAATATATAACAATAAAATTAGCCTTAGAGAATGATTATGGATTCCTTCAATGAGTGTGGGTATGTTATACAGAAAGAAATTCATTTTGACAAAATAAAAACAAAATTTATACTAACTATAAATAATATATTAAAACGAAAACATTTTTTCTGATTTTTTTTTTTATTATTTTGATAAAAATATAAAAAAGTACATCTATTGCCTTGCACATTTAATCGAGATTCTGAATGATGACAATTTTTCTTAAAAACTTTTAAGGATTTAAAAAAATAACACGTTTTTCTTGGAACACGTTTTTCCTGAAACACGTTTTGTGAAATATTCGAGTAATTCACGGAATTACCGAATGCTAACAGAGTTTTCAGGCGTTATCTCTCTTTATTTCGTCTTGAAGACACCTAAATTATTGTCACATATTGTTATTGTTCCAAAATTGAACAATATGTCCGAAAATATTCATATATTCACACGGCGACGGCGCGGTAACGGTAGAAATTGCAAATGTTATAAAAGACATTGTGTAGTTTTGAATTATGAACGCTCAGTCAAGGGCTGAGAGTTTGAAATCCAACAGAGTGGCTCTTGCTTCGTTATCAATGTGTATACAGAGGCAATCGTGCCTCGGCTGTTATCACCGGCCGTGCGTCAGTATTAGATTTTTATGTGCGGAGGTAACTCGCATATAAAAATCTAAAACACGCAAAAAAAAACATAACAATAAAATTACCCTTAGATACATTATGTGGGTTCTTTTCTTATGCTATAGTAGATAATAAATACAGGAAAGAAATTTACTTCCATTCGTTTTGATTAAAGAATTTTTTAAACGAAAATAACAAAAAAATAACTATAAATAAAAATAAATATAAGTTTAAATAATAAATTATAAAAGACATTTTTTCTCTCTCTTAAATTAGGTACCAGTCTACTTAAAAAATAAACAAACTACAACCCACGTAAGCAAGCAGTAGGTAACCAAAAGCGCGGGTGAAACCATGAGTGACAACTAGTGTTTTATTGAATAATAATCTTAATACTATTCACTTGTAGGTTAAGTCTTAGGGGCGCTGTGTGAGAGCGGGTCGTTACCCGATCTCAGTACGCCGCAACACGGTTCGACTCGCTCTCGCAGAGCGGCCGTAAGACTTGAATAGTATTAAGTTTTCATGTATTGTTATTTCCCTCTCAATATATCGTTTACATCGTATAAATGTGTTTCCTTGAAGAAATCCCGTCAACCCCAGGAGAAATCCTAAACCCACACACCCATCGGTTACAATTTCTAATTAAACATTCTATTTTGTAATTACATACTTTAATTTATATTTATTTTAATTTGTCAGCTAACTAAATGTTTAATGCATGGACCCCGTTCGGGTAAAAGCCTCCCCCAAGGAATGCATCCTTCTCTGTCATTAGCTCTTTCAAGCCAACTCTCCCCCGCGCACGCTACAATGTCGTCTGCCCATCAGTAGCCTGATTCACGTAAAATCAAACTAGCCAAATATCGTTGAAGTTTTATAGTCGTTCGATCGAAGTCCTATCCAAAAGCGGTATTCACGACCTATCGACTTATTTCCAGTTACGTAAATAAGTATTCTACCAGGATAATGTAATACAGATTTTTTTTTAGTGACGAATTTCAAACGACTTTAAAATCGGTGTTGTTCAAACTCGATTGATGGATGTGAATACGGAAATGGTCTAAACGACTAAATCGCTACGATATCGTTACGGTTTTCATTACGTGAATCGGGCTACTGGCCCTTGGTCGACCTTTTGATCTGGTGCCTTTTGGCCCAGACCACTTTACTAACCGTAAAGTCCATCTGTCGTCCTTGTAACGGGCCACGTGACCTGCCCACTTCCATTTAGCCTTCATTACAAAAGTTAAGACATCGCATACTTTAGTTTTCGTTCGAATGTCTACGTTATTTACCTTATCCTTCAGTTTTATGCCTAGGCAGCTTCTCTCCATCCTTCTCTGGGTAGTCTAAATCTTGTTCCTGGTCCAAGTTTGGCATCCATAGGTAAGGCACGGTAGCAGTCCTGTATCCATAACTTTTTTCTTGGTCGGTAGCGAAAGTTGCGATTTTAGTATTTCCTTATGGTGTCAGAACTTGTTCCAGGTAATCGCCACTCTTCGGTTTAGTTCTTCAGTGTTTCTTTCCTTATTAAAGGAGATTTGTTTTCCTAATTATATGTAGCGGTTGACAATTATTCGAGAGGAGTGTTATTTATTGAGATGAGTGTTGCACTGCGGTTAGATACAATTTTAGTTTTTTCCAGATTCGTTTCAAAAATATTTTTTATACTAGCCTGGTTCAATTCGTTTACCATTTTGTTAAGTTGGTGAGGGGTTGCCGAAAATAGAATTATGTCATCAGCAAATCTGAGATGACTTAAAAATTTCCCATTTATATTAATACCTTTATTGCACCATGGCAGCTCTCCCATCACGTGTTGCAAGACGGCTGTGAATAATTTTGGTGAAATCGGATCTCCTTGTCAGACACCTCTCTTTATGTTGATTATTTCGCCTATTCTATCCAATTTGACTCTACTTCTGCTGTCAGAGTAAAAATTTTTTAGGATATTGACGTACTTTTTATTTATATTTAGTGCTTTCAGCGACTCCCAGATGCTCTCGTATGAGATTTTATTGAAAATCTTCTTTATAATATGGTCGTGCGTCGTCAGCACTTGAATTTTGCTTATTAGTCGCTTAGCTAGGATTTCAATAACCCTAGTAACAGTATCTCATCATCAGTCGCAAAGGTTTTTATTCTTTTATTTTATTAAAAACTAGCTGTACCCGCGCGGCTTCGCTCCCGCTCTTCCCTACTTCAGCCTACTCTACCCTACTCTACCCTACCCTACTCTACCCTACTCTACCTTACTCTACCCTACCCTACTCTACTCTACCCTACTCTACCCTCCTCTACCTTACTCTACCCTACTCTACCTTACTCTACCCTACTCTACCCTACTCTACTCTACTATACCCTACTCTACCCTACTCTACCCTACCCTACTCTACTCTACCCTACTCTACCCTCCTCTACCTTACTCTACCCTACACTACCCTACACTACCCTACTCTACCCTACACTACCCTAATTTTCATTTTTTTTCCATAAGAACCTTCTCCTCATAATTACGAACACAACAAAAAAAAAATTAGCGAAATCGGTCCAGGCGTTGTTGAGTTATGCGCTTACCAACACATTTTGCGATTCATTTTTATATTAAAAATATGAACTCTCTGTTACTTGACAGTTTTCCCTCCCATCAAATTTGAAGTTTCTGCCTTACTTAATTTTAAAATGGTTTAAAAATTTCTTTCTATTTGCGATTTTCTATCAAGTTACTTTTTGATACAAATATTTTGCAAAAAAAATGGTATAGTGCTTTTAGGCCAATTTGGGCGCTACCTACATTAATTCCGATGAAGCGGTAAGCGTAATTAGTACTTAGCAGTAATCAACAAAGCACTTTACAAATTAATATCAAATATATATTATATACACTCTATCTAGTGAGTGTATACAGAATCTATTACGGTGTAGTTAATTGGGTACTTAATTAATCTCGCTTTTAATGTTCGTGTAAATTTAAATGTAAACGAAGAGTACTAAATCTGAGAATTGATTTGAATATTATCCGTACAAACTCGCCTGTGAAAACAATTCAGTTCCCAAATTGAGTTACGAAGAGTTTACGAATCGAAAAAAAAAATTGATATTTTTTTTTTGTGACAATTACAGATTCATCAATCAGTTTCTAGATTTTTCCTATACTTGTGCTATGAAACCCTTGTTTAATGCCAAACTTCAAGACTCTAGGTTTGATCTCAATTCAATATCCCAAATTATTAAGAGTCTACAGTTAACTCTATTCCAGCTTATCTCCATATCCATTCCTAAGATCCTAAGAAATAATCTTCTATACAATAAAAGCGAAATACCACTCACCGATTAATCTCAGAAAATATAAAACCTACAAACTTAAGATTTGGCAGGTAATTTCCTTATAAGGTGTAGATATCCGATAAGAACGGATTTTAAGAAACTCCACCCTTAAAGCGTGAAACGGGGGTCCAAAATTTGTATGGAAAACTTATTATCACGTGGGCGAAGCGGCTGTCAGTAGTATCTATTTTTATCTCAACTGGCGCCTGCATGGTATCCCTATCGGATCAATACGACAGTGCAACGACCCCACCTGTTCCAGTACGCATGATTGAATAACATATAGCTCTTATTCAGTTAGATACAGACGAGTGTAGGGTGTACGCGGTCTAGGCCCCGAATGGTGGATCAATAGTGCATTGAGAGGGCGCTGTGCAATAGAAAGAGTAAGGGCAATATTTCACCGAGACACCATGGGGGCGCGATCAGTCGCCGCTACCAACAAAATGTATACAGCTCTATAGAGAGTTACTCACCTATAGCCCGATTCGCGTGATCAAAACCGTAACGATATCGTAGCGATTTAGTCGTTTAGACCATTTCCGTATTCACATCCATCAGTCGAGTTTGAAATACACCGATTTTAAAGTCGTTTGGTCTAAGAGTCGATTTAAAAAAAAAGAATCAGTATTACATTATCCTGGTAGAATAGAATACTTATTAATGTAACTGGAAATAAGTCGTCGATAGATCGTTTAGTTTCGAGCCAGTTAAGTTGTCGTTCTATCCAATCCCAAATAAGGAACACGTGAATACCGCTTTTGGATACGATTTCGATCGAACGACAAAAAAACTTCAACGATATTTGGCTTGTTTGATTTACGTGAATCAGGCTACAGGTGTCCGTTTGGTTGCGCAACCAATTTGTTGCGCGGCCATCTCGGATGTGTGGCGACTCTGGTGTCTGTATTGTGTCTAGTTTGGTTGCTTAGGGCTTACAGAGCCTTAATAGTAGAACTATACTGCTCACACGTGTGCCACACTCACCGATCCGGGCGCGTCGGTCTCCATACATTTTATATAGACACTAGACTTGTAGAGCTACACTTGATCCACGCTACGCGACGTCATTCTTTGTACAATTCAGGCATGTTACACGCGTCGGTCTAATGTAGTTCTAGCATAAGAGTGTTTATATAAAAGAAATGCCATCAAAAACATAACTTGTATAAAAAAAACCAAGGCTCGCAACTCAGTTCTATCTCAAAAAGTTGTGAGATATAGGTAATATCAAGTCGGTTAATCTAGACACGCGGTGTCAAACCGAGTTCAAGTAGTAACAGAACTGGCGAGCAGCACCGTGTGTAATATCACACGAACCATTTGGAGCCACTTTTAACCCCCTCATAACTCAAAAACTATTTCACATAAACGTGTCAAATTTGACTCATATACGAATTATATTATAGCCTTCACAAGTCCTAAACCTATTAATTGTCGGTTCTTATTTTATTATTTCGAAAATTTGCCTTGCTGGTAGAAACTAGACATCGAACATTCGTGAATGAGAACTAGCCAAGTCAGACCTTAGGCTACAATATATTATCTTATGTTATAAGAAGAAATTATATTTTATGTTGTTATAAATAAATTTCAGGACTGACCATTGAAGTTGGCACCCATTTAGATCTCAATTCTTTTGTCATTGAAGTCAGCAACCAAGGCATATAGGGTGACTGGTAATTAGTGTACGATACTTAAACACGTGATTGTGCTCATGATAACCAACAACTTTTACTATGGGAACAAACCTGAAATCGCGAAAAAAAATCAGCTGTTCAGTACATTTATGTTTGCCTAATGTACTGAACAGCTGATATTTTTTTCGCGATTTCGGCTTAAAATTGTTTGCTATCATGAGCACAATCACGTGTTTAAGTATCGTACACTAATTGCCAGTCACCCTATATGTTATAATATTGATTTTGGCTCTCATTTCACATTTGTGTTTATGATGAGATTTATTCCTTTCCTTAAGGGACCTTGATGACCTAGATTGATTCGGCAAAAATTGAGGCTTCAGTTGTATAAACAACGAAATTATAGGGAACCGAAAATAGCCTGAATTGTGTCGAGAAAATATTGGTATAACCGTGATACTTTTTACACCCCCTAATTTTTTATAGAGAATGTCGCTAAGTTGCTCAATTTTTTTTTTTTGGGCTCGATAATCGTCAAATGAGTTATTCCACTTTAGGGTGGGTCTTCTGACACCAGTTTTGCCAGGAGTTGCTACCCAGTTCCTACGTTCTACCTACTGTAATCTGACTTTTAGCGGGTTTTCGTTTTTAGGTGCTAAAAAATCTTTATGGATCTCTCTATCCCAATATGAAAAAAGGCAGATAATATTGTCGCGTATGGAGACGCAAATGAAAGGTTTGTGTTCAATTTTACTTTGTATTGGAAGCCTTTAAAACATTAATATAAAATTATATCCAGATTATTTCGTCAATCAAACTTGTTTCGAATCCATTCCTTCCATCATAAACCTTCAAAGGTGTATTATCTTGCCAGTTTGCAATTTAATTAATATGAGACCTTCAGAAACGTCACAATATATACTCTCTAAAACCAAATGGAGGACCGGACTAATTTTTTTCAAAAGATAACTTGGCATAGCATAATCAGCTTTTTTAATGTTCAAGATTTTGTACTTAAAACTATTTTTTTTTCCTGACCTTACGGCCAGGAAAAATAATTGATTGATGAAAAGAAAATCAGTCAGTAAATTTTGTCGCAAACCTCAGGCTATGTAACTCCCTGATGGCAGATCAATTACTAGATGGGGAATTATATCGGTATTCATAAATATTTTGCCGGTCGTTAACCGTAAATTTGACAAGTCGAAAATTGAAGAGATTCATCATTGTGAAAGGAAATCTCCTTTTGGCAATGATGAAACGAATGACATTTTTATATATTATTTTACTTGTATTAATACAGTGATTTTCAAATTGTACACTGGATCTTATCCTCTCGATCACTCAAATCATTTTGAATAGTATTTTATAAAAGTTATCTATAAATTATATATTTTTTCTATACGTGTGTTTGTCACCTAACTCCTCCGAAACGGCTTGAACAGTTTGGATGAAATTTTGTGTGTATATTCAAGTAGGTTGAATGGTTAGTTGGTAGGATAGTTTGAAAATACAATATCGAACCCAGTAGATGGCTCTGAATACTGAAAATTCAGACAATAGCAAGTTGTTAATAAAACAAGTGCCATTCATTTAGGTCATCATCATCATAAGGCTTTTTAATGATCCCAGAGTTGGGACCCAGGCCTCGTCTCTAGGAGAGGGAATGGGCCGCAAACCACCACGCGGGCCCAGTGCGGGTTTGTGAAAGTCACATGTCTTCGAATTTTTGGTTCTAGGACATGCGGTTTCCTCACGATGTTTTCCTTCACCGTTTTGAGAGCAGTGGTGATGAAATAAATTATACAACGTAATGCGCCTGGCTGTGTTTGAACCCGCGACCTACAACTCGTAAATCGGAGCCATTACCACTTGGACACAACTGTACCTCTACAATGAGTTTAAAGCAATAGTATTTGTCGATATTCGATACCGACTACGTCAATATTTTGTATGGAAAATTTTGGTTCCGTAAGTGACCGCTAGAGGCGCTGTAAAATTTGCCGTACAAAATATTTACGTAGTCTGTATCGAGTATCGACAAATACTATTGCTTTCAACTCATGGTACAGAGAGAGAGAGAGGTACAGCTCTCATTCATTTAGGTACTATCGCAATATTGATTTTTGTGGTTGAAAATTATCAAATAAGTTCTCTTAATTAAAACCACACCTATGTTTTTTCAGTTAAAATTTGCATTCCAGGACCGCGATATGTCTTTCAAACTATATCGTGGCCCGGGCAGGACCCTGTCCTTTTCCTGGTCGCAGATACCCGATCAATACTGCACCGGGTGTGGCGTTAACGTTTCAGTACGCATGATTGTGCAACCTACATCTAGGTGTCCGGTGTCTAGGTACTGAATATTTTACCGGCATTCATCCGGCAGTTCGTAATGATTCGTGGAGTGCGCAACTAGTGTTTATAGGAGAGCGTAGACTTATCTCTGTGGCGTGAGCTTTGAAGATAGTATTGGGAATATTGGTGAGCGAATTCATTGGCTGTCTATTTTCTTTTGTTTTATATTAAGAAGACTGATAAGCAGAGGTCGGATTAGGTAGAGTTATTCGTGTACTTATACTGATTTCATAAGGTGAAATATAAAGTAGATAACTATGCATTTTGAGGCCCCGGTCCCGAGATTACTTTTTAAGAAAAAAAAAATTTAAGACACTATCAAAAACATGGCAAAAAAAAATCTTATTTATAAACTATTGATTTAAGGGTGCCCAACGAGTGTTACAAAATAAAAAAAGACGTGTGGCACTCGGGGACTGCCGCAGTAAAGCTATTGCATAGCATTTTTATCAACTTATGCAATTATAATTATTTATTTATTCTATTTATGCAGTATTTTTTTCCTTTGTTTTTTTTTTCTTTGATATTAATTGAAGTTACACTTTCACACATTGAATTGAATTTTGATTGATTGTTCACTCATTTGTTTTCTTATCGGTCACCACGCTCAAAAAACAAATGAGTGGGGGTTGTTAGGTTATTTTCGTTACGGAATTTCTAAATTCGGTCTCCACGCTCAAGGCCCGCGATAGAAGTTATGCAATAGCTTAAAAAAAAAACTTAGAAATAGAAATTGGTACACGTAACCTGGTCCTATAATTAACACTCAATTATAGGCAACCACAGCTTAAGCATAAATGAGTGATGAGTGCTTTAAATAATTATAAAAATATTAGTTAAAATAAAAGTAATGTCAAAATTAAACTTGATTACAATACTTATGTCAAACTAATTATAATAGAATTGGAATTGATACATTATGAATTAATTAAATTAAAATTAAATTAAATTAAATTCTTCCTGTATTAATGACGAGGAAGAGGAAGTTTATAAATTTGTTAACTTTAGCTCAGTTGACGTAGATAGACATTTTCAGTGAAAAACACTAATAAAAAATTGTCCGTTAATTTTTTTCCCACAGCTGAGCAAATACCTCCCCCAAGTCTTTCCAGACATTCTTCTCTCGCGCCATCTCGAACCAGTTCTCGTGATACGCGTCCAGATCATCTCGCAACCTTTTTCTAGGGCGACCTCGATGGCGCTATCCCTTAATTATTATTTTTAACCGACTTCTAAAAAAGGAGGAGGTTCTCAATTCGGATGATTTGACATTTTCGTGCATAACTTCGTCGCTTGCCAACCGATTTGAAAAATTCTTTTTTTGTTGGAAAGGGTATACTTCCCAAATGGTCCCATAGTCACCAAGTCGGGATCTGATGATGGAATCTTGACTAAATCGAGGGAACTCCTCAAATATTATAGGCAACTATATAGTCATTTTGATATTTTCATCAAGGGCTTAAGCATTTACAGTCAAAAAGTGACATTTGATAAGGTGTAACTGGTGAAGAAGACCAGAAATGGCCAACGGAACTTGATACTCAAACAGATATACACTATGAACATAGTTATGCGACTATGACAATACAAATAAATGAAAAGTTCTGAATAGTCATGTTGAAAATGGTATCGTCGAAGTGACTTGATGATGGTGATGGAGCCGGAAGATAGGCACCGGAACTCCGTAATTAATCAATGTATCCTAGCCGTGTTTGGGCTTATTAGAATTGTCATAAGATGCACTTTGGCTATAAGGTACTATCGAACTGATCTGATGATGGCGCCAGAAGGTGGAAGGTAGACACGGGAACTTAATAATAAAATGATGTATTCTAGCAGGGTTTGAGTTGATTGGAATTGTCATGAGAAAAAGTTACTCTGACTGTAAGTGTATTGCAACTAAAAAGTGTAAAATAAAAAACTTTTTATAAAAAAATATAACCGACTTCACCAAAAAAACATTAAAACGATCAAAATAATTTTAATTTCGGAAGTCGGTGTTTTTCATTATTGTTTGTTCCTTATTTAACACCGACTTCCGAAATTAAAATTATTTTGATCGTTTTAATGTTTTTTTGGTGAAGTCGGTTATATTTTTTTTATAAAAAGTTTTTTTATTATTTATTGATAGGCTCGCGTTTGACCACCATCTCACCTGATGGTAAGTGATGATGTGGTCGACGATGGAGCACGCTTGCCTAGAAGTAACCTATTCACTCTTGACTTAAAGGCCTCTAGGTTGTAGCTATCAGGAAACACAGACTCCGGCAGGGTTAATGACTTCAATTAATTAGTTTAATTATATCTTTGTTTTATTTGTCTTATCTATCTCGTGTCTCTTTGTAATATTGTTGGTCACACGGGATTTTTAATTAGAAATCCCATGCAGATCCATATTAATATCAACTTTTCGATCCAAGTACATGAAAAACCCTACCTAGTTCCGACTTCTGCTTGCATGCATGCAACATGAAACATGCATGAAAAAAAAAATAGTTATCTAACCAGTTTACCAATAAATATACAAAAATAAAATATTAAAAGTGAAAAATGAAAAATATTAGTATCAAAATTGGTAGAATAGCAAACGAGAAACGTGTTTGATTTGTACGTCAAAGACACGTCAGATTTCTTTTTTTTTAGCAGTTTTGATACTTACTGACATTTTTTTTTTGTGTGAAAATTCATGGTGTGATTTCTTTTTGTGTGTAAATCATCCAAATGTCATCCCCCACCTTTGAACGGAGCAGGAGATAGTGTTAGACTCATACTGACTAAAAAACCCACCCCGTTCCTTCTTGCCTTTCATACCGAGGCCGAGCTACCTTTCGGAGCTAACCCTGGCCCCAGTAGGCTTCGACCCAGCTGGGCCCCTGCTGTTGCGGACAACTCCTTGAGGCACGCGGGAACAGTGCACGCCGTTGACGACTTGGGCTCGCTCCGGACAGTTACCGGACGGTCGGAGAGCAAGCTACCCATTTCTCACCGTCCGCAAGCCCGCATACTTTATGATTTCGTTGTTGATAACGATATTTTTTGTTCATATTTGTTTAACAAAGCTAAAAAGTATTTAATTTAGCAAATATAATAAATGTTTTAATTGTTGACATCCCAATAAAAACAAAAAACATTCAATAAAACAAAAACCGTACTCATTTCAAAATTAGAAGTATAAAAAATATTCTCTATTCAACAAATGTTGCTGATAAGCTCCATATAACAAAATAAAACCAACTGAATATTAGCTTTACCTGTTGCTTTACATTTTAATAGAAAACCAACATGTTTCGTTTTTTATTCCGTAATTAACAGCCTTTGATAAAACATTCATATAGGTTTAAATCTCGTTCACGAATTCAAAATGGTGGAAACCGCATTGGGACCTTTAACTAGAAATAATTTTTGGATTCACACAAATATTACAAAGGTGAAAGTTTGTGAAAATGTTCGTATAATCTGTCTAAAAAGTCAACCGACTTGGGAATTTTGTATAATATTTCATCATTTAAAAAATACTTATATTCGATACTTTTTCTATGGTTCTTCTATTAGTAAACAATGATCAAGATCTCTTAATCAACCTTGATTATTGAACCAACGTTGACTATATCAGATTTCTTTTTACTCTAATAATTACCCAAGTTGTTTGACTTATTAGACAGACAATATGTATGTTTGTTACTTCTTCACTGACGCTGGGATAGCTGAACGGATTTAGGCATTTAGCACACGGATAGACCATGATATCCTGAAGTAGCATACATTTTTACATCACCTGCTCAACGATGCCTTTTTTATTGTCATGCAACCTTCACTGTAAGCAAATCATTCTATCCCTAGGGATATATTGTAGTGTAGGACGTTCTCTAGAAAATAATGTGATTTGAATTTGGAACATTAAAACCATTAAAAAAAAACTCGAACTATCCACTGTCAACTAGACAACAGTTATGCCTTGATCACACGTACCGAGTAAACGGGCGAGACAGTGCTCTCGGCCGAGTACTCGGTACGTGTAAACACAGCGCCGAGTGCTCGCCCGAGCGCTTATCTCTACAATTCGCATACATCACTGTCTCGGCCGAGTAACATTTTTACTGTCTCGCCCTTTTACTCGGTACGTGTGATCAAGGCATAACTGTTGTGTCTCTAAAAAAATAAATATTGAAAGAATGGGAGCGCTATAGGTAATTAATATTAAAACTTTAGTTATTTCACAGAAGGTATAAAAAGTATAGTATTCCATTTGGAGATAAAACTGTCTTTGTCTTGGGCTGCTTGAGTTATTTACTTCACTCAAGATTCTATATTAACTCCCTCACAGTACTTGGGAGTTGATTATATAAATCCCTCACTGGAGTTATCTTGCTTACCAACGGCGGCGGAGACATCTCGCGCCGGGTTTTGGTTCAGGCCATGGTCCGGAGCGAGGAGTGGCAGGCGGTCGCCTCCTTCTGCCAAGCAGTAATGCTAGCAAAGGAGGAGCGGCGCTCTCGCCGCCGCCGGGATTCCGATCCTGTTTTCCGGCCACCGTAGGCGCGTCCTTGTGGACAGCGAGCAATGGGTAGCTCGATATCCGACCGCCCGGTAACTGTCCGGACCACGCCCATGTCGTCGAAGGCGCGCACTGTTTCCGCGCGCCTACAGGAGTTGTCAGCAGGGGCCAGGGCTAGTTTCGAAAGATAGCTCAGCCCCGGTATGAATACACGAAGTAACGAGTGTCTTTTAGTTAGTAAGAGTCTGACACTATCTTCCACTCTGTCCAAGAGCGGGGGATGTCATTAGACGATTTGCAAACCAAAAAAAAAATTTGCTTACCAAACTTAACGACATGGCAACTAGATTAGCTCAGTATGACTACGTGTTCAAATCACCATGCATAATAAAGGGCTATCATTTGTGACTTTCCTTTTGCACCAATTCACGCGTATAAAGGCTCCCTGGGGTCATATTGTTAGGGACTTTGCACTTGATACACTGACTTAAGTAAAGTTCTGCTTCTTTAGGCTTTTAGGGGTGGAGATTAAGCAATCTTAATGTTCTGTTGCTAGCTTTTGTCGAAGGAAAATGTGGTCGGTAGGGTGTTAACGTATCGTACCGTAATTAGACACACAATAGAAAGACAGTGAGAACGGGGACGCCGGCGTTCGCTTGGGATTTAATTAATTAAACGCAAAAGTGCTAACCTACTACTTACTCAATAATTTGGTGACTTCCTTAGTAATTTGAAGGATTTGTTCCGTTTTAACACCAGTCATCTAATACCACTGGTATTTGTTTGAACCCGTGTTAATTGTCTATTCCGAATGGATACCATTGCTCCAACTTATACTAAAAGAAATTCAAGGATCTAAAATACAGTCAGCCAAAATGCTTTGTATAGGATCTTTATTTGAAATAAAATCCAAAAAAAACGTATTTATTTAACAAATGTCTTGTTTAATAATAAATTATATAATGCAAACCCGTTCTAAATAACTACAAGCTCCCATTTTTTTATGAAAGTCAAGGTTTCTCTTTTCCCTCAAGATGTTGAGGGTTGATTATAGCTTCCTCAAACATATCTAAAAAAAGTGATTAGTTAGTGAAAAATTTTGTATATTAGGTTTGACTTGAGCGGATTGTACTAAATTCAAGTCACTGGTATGGGTTCGTACATTAAATTAAATTATTTAAAGAGTGGTCTCCGTTCAGAATAGGTAATAAAATTGCGTTCAAACAAATACCAGTGGTATTTGATTAGTGGTACTAAAACGGAACAAATCATTTGAAGCAGAGACACTGTACAGAAATTACAGATCATATTGCAGTTGAATGAAAAATAATGCTTATACTGGCACAACGAATGAGATTTTTCGTACAAACGGAATTCCCCATTTTATTTATTTATTTACTTATTTATTAATGCTTGAGAGCAGTGGTGGCCTACCGGTAACGGCCCTGACTTACGAGTTACAGGTCGCGGGTTCAAACCCAGCCAGGCGCATTACTTTGTGTAATTTATTTCATCACCACTGCTCTCAAAACGGTGAAGGAAAACATCGTGAGGAAACAGACATGTCCTAGAACCAAAAATTCGAAGACACGTGACATTAACCACTGGATCCGCGTCGATTACGGCCCGTTCCCTCTCCTAGAGAGGAGGCCTGAGTCCCAGCAGTGAGAATATCAAAGAGGCTGATGATGATGACCATGAATATTATAAAGAGGTAAACTTTGTTTTTTATTATTTGTAAGAAGCAATCTTTGAATGTAACTACTGGACCGATTGTAATTTTTTTTTTTCACCGATACTAAGCTGGCTTTATATCAAAGTTACATAGGATATATTTTGTACTAGCTGTGCCCGCGACTTCGTTCGCGTGGACTACAGGATACAGGAATAATACAGGTGGAATTTATTTTTTCTTAAATAAAAGTAGCCTATGTTACTCTTTATTACATCAGCCAAAAAAAGTCCCGTCAAAATCGGTCCAGCCATTTCAGAGATTAGCCCGGACAAACAGACAGACAGACAGACAAACCAAAAACAAAAAATATTTTGGTTTATGTACCGTATATATATTCATACGCATGTAGTAAAAAGCAGTTATTTCAATATTACAAACAGACACTCCAATTTTATTTATATGTATGTATAGATGTATAGGTAAGTGGGCGAAGCCGCGAGCAAAATCTAGTACAAGATAAAACAGATAATCTGCAAAAAAAAGTTAACAAAAAAACACTGAATTAATTATCTTGTATTTGAAAATAGGTAACTAAATTATGACGAGCAAATTAACTCTGCCCTTAGGGGATACTACGAGTAAAATCTACGCACAATTTTGCCCCTCGTAAAATTGAGAATCTTATTTAAATAAAGTTGTAATTTACAACCTATTCAGAACATCGTAATGAATACTTTAGACTATTTAGGTACATCTAAATGGGGCCCATTGTTAGAGACTTGTCTTCAAGTTAATTTTATTTACAAAAACTAAGCAAGAACGAGTCGGACTCACCCACTGAGGGTTCCGTTTGTAGCGACATCTATGACGCCACAAAAGAACTACAAAAATGCGAAATCTTGCATCGCGCGATCAAAGTTCTCTGTGCGATTTGAATATACCTATACGACTGCTCGTAATCAACTATCGGGCAGTTGTCCACCAGGCATAACACCTGTCTGGTCGGAAGATCCTCTCTATAAAACGGAGGTATGTGGTACTTTACCACCAAACGTAAAAACTTACCTATGATAGTTTAATTCCCGAATGGAGTCTCAAAGATTTTACCGAATCGCAAAAATGTTTTTTTGGGACGTAACAACAAAACTGTTTTCAATTTTTTCCTATAATAATAATAATAATTAATAATAATTCATTTATTTGCCTATATCTGTGCTTCAAGACCTTGATTTGACCCTATGAATTTTGATTCCTTTGAGAGTGTCAAAATATAAAATTTTAGCGACTTATAACTGCCATATCTTTGTTTTTTTTTCATAAACAGCTTCAAGGGACCGCAGACCTGAGTATGGTTTTTATTTAATAATAATAATATTCCACAACTATCACACAACGCCGTCTAGTCTCAAGCTAAGCAGAGCTTGTGTTATGAGTACTAGACAACTGATAAACTTATTTATATATTTCTAAATACATATGTACATATTATAGATAAATTACACCCACACACAGAACAAATGATCGTGCTCATCACACAAATATTAATTGTCCTGGGTGGGAATCGAACCCACGACCCCCGGCAGTCAGGGTCACTAACCACTAGACCAACAGGCCAGTCCTTAATTTCAGTCCAGTAATTTCATCCTGATGTCTCCACGCATTCGCGAGATAAAGGGTCTTGACAGACAGACAACAAAGTGATCGTATAAGGGTTCTTTTTTCTTTTTAGATACAGAACCCTAAAACCCCTAAAGGTTGTACTAACATTTACCTCCTAAAGAAATTTACCTATTCTATTAATCAGAGCCTAGTTATATAGACCCCTGGGGCGACTGAAAACGAGCCATTTACAAGGAAGTCGTATTTGAACGATATTAAAAGGGATCTAAAATTAATGGAGGGGCCAAAATAAGTCAGTGTGGGCTGAATTTGAAGAACGCTGAGAGATACTTCGGAGTAATTGGCTAAATATTTTTAAGGAAGCCTAATATTTTAAAAGGAATTATATAGGTTTTTGGAAATCAAATTCATTTTGTCTATTGATATTCATAATCTTATAATAAGAAGATTCAAAGTCGCCCAAAGGGCGATGAAGAGGCTATGCTTGGAGTTTCCTTGCGTGATCACATCAGAAATGAAGATATCCACAGGAGAACCAAGGTTACCGATATAGCCCAGAGAATCGCCAAACTTAAGTGGCAGTGGGCAGGGCACATTGCTCGCAGAACAGATGGTCGATGAGGACGAAAGGTTTTGGAATGGTGACCACGTACCGGAAGTCGCAGCGTTGTAAGGCCTCCCACAAGGTGGACCGATGACTTGATGAGGGTCGCAGGAATCGGATGGATGCGAGACGCACAGGACCATTATGGCGACACATGGGGAGGCCTATGTCCAACAGTGGACGTTTTTCGGCTGAAATGTTGATGATGATGATGAATTTTATAAAAGGAATTAAATAGGTTTTTGGAAACCAAGTTAATTATGTTTACCTCACGGCGTCCTTACTATCTCACGGCATCCTTACCTTCCGTATGACGCAGGTCCTCACCGGACATGGCACGTTCGGGAAGTTCCTGTACCGGATTCATGCGGTGGGGAAGCCTGGGTGTCGCCACTGTGCGGAATGCCCGGAGGACACGGTGGAGCACACAGTCGAGGTGTGCTCTGCTTGGGTGGAGCATCGCCGTGCCCTCGTGGGGGTGATCGGCGGCGGAGACCTCTCGCGCCGGGCTTTGGTTCAGGCCATGGTCCGAAGCGAGGAGGAGTGGCAGGCGGTCGCCGACTTCTGCGAAGCAGTAATGCTAGCGAAGGAGGAGGCCGACCACATCAGGCAACGGCGCTCTCGCCGTCGCCGCCGGGATTCCGATCCCGATTTCCGGCCACACAGTGACAGGGAGCAATGGCTAGCTCGCTGTCTGACCGTCCGGTAACTGTCCGGACCAAGCCCAAGTCGTCGACGGCGCGCACTGTTCCCGCGCGCCTTAAGGAGTTGTCAGCAACAGCAGGGGCCCAGCCGAGTCGAAGCCTACTGGGGCCAGGGTTATCCGAAAGGGCGCTCGAGCCCCAGTATGAAGGCTTGAAGGAACGGGATGGGTTTTTTAGTCAGTAAGAGTCTGACACTATCTCCCGCTCTGCCCAAGGCGGGATAAGAGCAGGAATATGATGATAGTAATTTTCGTTGTTCTCAAACCTTTATTATTGCCGTGCCAACTGGAAACCACCTTGATGTTCCCTCGTACATTTGTGTCGAGAGCTTCGGGTGTTGTTTGACCTCCGCTGCTACGCGCCGTTGGTCAATTTCTCCACGTGTATCAAAAGGATTAATACCACCATCTCAAACAGCAAGTCACGTTTCTATCATCATCATCATCATTTCACCCAAAAGACGTTCAAGTTTATTAATTATATTCTAATTATCGAAATTCCGTTAACATTATAATTTATTGGCTTAATTAATATCTTAAGAGGGTCACCGATCAAACTCTCCAGCTCATGAAGGAGAGGCGTGAGATGATTCTGCAGTCTTCAGACGATTCGTACACATATCGGCAGCTCAATAAACGGATCTCTAAGTCCTTGAAACGCGATCTCCGTCATTATAATATGGGAAAAATTAAAGACGCGATTGAGCGAAATAAGGGCTCCAAGGTGTTTGCAAGAGATCTGTCTATTGGGCAGAGCCAGCTCACGAAACTGAAGACCGAAGATGGCAGAGTCATATCCGCCAAACCAGAGCTTCTAGGAGCGATCGAGCCTTTCTATGGACAGTTGTACACGTCAATCACTAAACCCACTGTAAATCTAGCAAACGACCCAAGAGCTAGATTGAGCCGACACTATACCGAAGATATCCCGGACGTCAGCCTGTACGAGATTAGGATGGCTCTGAAGCAGCTTAATAACAATAAGGCGCCGGGTGACGACGGAATTACGGCCGAACTTTTGAAGGCGGGTGGAAAACCGATCCTTAAGGCCCTTCAGAAGCTGTTTGATTCCGTCATACTCGAGGGAAAAACGCCACAGGCATGGAGCGGAGGCGTGGTGGTACTGTTCTTTAAGAAGGGCGACAAGGCCCTACTGAAGAATTATAGGCCCATCTCGCTTCTGAGCCATGTCTACAAGCTGTTTTCCAGAGTCATCACGAATCGTCTCGCGCGCAGGTTCGACGACTTCCAGCCTCCCGAACAAGCCGGATTCCGAAAAGGCTTCAGCACCGTGGACCACATACATACGCTACGACAGGTTATACAGAAGACCGAGGAGTATAATCTGCCTCTCTGCCTAGCGTTTGTGGACTACGAGAAAGCCTTTGATTCGATCGAGACTTGGGCTGTACTGCAGTCTCTCCAACGGTGCCAGATTGACTATCGGTACATCGAGGTGCTGAAGTGTTTGTACGAAAACGCCACTATGTCAGTCCGACTTCAGGACCAGACTTCGAAACCTATCCTCCTGCAGCGAGGTGTGAGGCAGGGAGACGTCATTTCTCCGAAACTGTTCACGGCCGCAATGGAGGATGTCTTCAAGGTTCTGGACTGGAGTGGACTAGGCATTAATGTCAATGGCGAGTACATCACTCACCTTCGGTTTGCCGACGACATAGTAGTCATGGCTGAGACTACAGAAGAGCTCAGTACAATGCTCAATGACCTCAGTAGAGCTTCCGAAAGAGTGGGTCTTAAAATGAACATGGACAAAACTAAAGTCATGATAAACAACCATGTAGCACCCACTCCTATCAAGATCGGAGACTCTATACTCGAAGTTGTGGACGATTACGTCTACCTCGGGCAGACAGTCCAGTTGGGTAGATCTAATTTCGAGAAAGAGGTCAACCGTCGAATCCGACTCGGCTGGGCAGCGTTCGGGAAGCTACGCGGTATCTTCTCATCCAACATACCACAGTGTCTCAAGACGAAAGTCTATGACCAGTGTGTGTTGCCAGTGATGACATATGGATCCGAAACGTGGTCGCTCACAATGGGCCTCATCAAAAAGCTTAAAGTCACCCAAAGAGCAATGGAAAGGGCTATGCTCGGAGTTTCCTTGCGTGATCGAATCAGAAATGAAGATATCCGCAGGAGAACCAAGGTTGCCGACATAGCACAAAGAATCGCCAAACTTAAGTGGCAATGGGCAGGGCACATTGCTCGCAGAACAGATGGCCGTTGGGGCCGAAAGGTTCTGGAGTGGCGACCGCGTACCGGAAAACGCAGTGTTGGAAGGCCTCCTACAAGGTGGACTGACGACCTGGTGAAGGTAGCGGGAATCCGATGGATGCGGGACGCACATGATCGTTCGTTGTGGCGACGCTTGGGGGAGGCCTATGTCCAGCAGTGGACGTCTGTCGGCTGAAATGATGATGAATTAATATCTACCGAATTATACGGATATTTGATCACAGGCACTTGATTGCTTTTGACTGACTGAATTCTATTTAGTAAATTAGGTTGTAGCGTGTGTAAATCAAATTTTATTACACAATATTAGTAACCAAGATCTATGTAACTCATAAAATGTTTTAAAAAGAGTGTCCATGGAGTTTCTTGCACGTTCTTCTCCATAGAGATCTACGCTTTGGAACGCGCAATTTAGCTTCACTTTTCTTGGACTGACCGACATTTGACTGTTCAAAAGTGCCTGCAAATGGTCTATTTGAAATAAATGTTTTTGACTTTGACTTTTATTAGTTTTAGTATAAATGAAACCCGAAATACGTTAATGTTTATTATTTTTAACCGACTTCGAAAAGGAGGAGGTTCTATGTTCGGCTGAATGTATGTTTTCATGTAAGGATGTATGTGTTCATAATAGAGTTATGTTTTGTACATAGATTATGTACAAAACATAACTGTATCATGAAAAATCACAAAGTTTTAAGCTAGATATGTTACCTGGTTGCCCACACAAATACATGGTCACTGGGTCATCCGAGTGACTGAGGGGTGGTTTTACTCCGGCACCTACCAGTGCACTGGCACCTAATGACCTGATGTGAGCTGTGTTGTACTTAGAGTCGTGTCCCACTTGTGACCTTTTTTAAGTATTTTTAACTATTAAAAAATATTAAGTTTTTTACTTAGAGTCGGAGGTGTTCAATTTGGGACCTTTTTAAAGATTTTTAAGTATTTTTGAAAAAAAAAATATAACTAGGTGTATTTTTTTTTTTTTTTTATTAATATTGATAGGCTTGCGTTTGACCACCATCTCACCTGATGATAACCGAATCAGTTACTGTTTCTGAACAAACTATATTCAGGTTTCGCATATATACTAAAAATACTGTTTATTTATTTATTTATTTACAATTTACATATACAACATAACAGTCTCAACTGATGCGTTGTACAGAAACAAGAAAAAAAAAAACATATACATTACCGCTAATATAAAATAAAATATCCCACAAAACCAAATAAGACAACGTTTACTTATTTTTCATCCATCCTCTCACAAAACCTTAGACATTCACGACACACATAGATCCATCTCTCAGCAAACAATTTGGTGTTAGAGTCAGAAGAGCATTAACTCTTTGAATGTCGTAATTAGAGACACAATAGAAAGACAATTACCTTATGTCGGACTGTGTAACTTAAGACATTCGAAAGGTTAAGCACAGAAAGTGCACGAACGAGTGGCGAGTTAGATCTTGACACTGTCTGCGGTAATGAATCAGCTAACAATCGGTGTGTTCGCGGCCTGAGGTGTAGTTTAGGTACAGGAGGAACAAACAACCTCACCAGCTGAGCAACTAATTCAGTACAATCAGATTCACCTCGAAGAACTCAACAAGCGAAGATGAGTAAAAAGTAATTACGCCTTACTTCCAGAGAGTTA
The DNA here is from genome assembly GCA_910589285.2 of Mythimna ferrago. Classification (NCBI taxonomy): domain Eukaryota; kingdom Metazoa; phylum Arthropoda; class Insecta; order Lepidoptera; family Noctuidae; genus Mythimna; species Mythimna ferrago. The sequence goes on from OU342703.1 coordinate 11,701,687, forward strand.
AATTTCAGCATTCCGAGTAAAAATTTTGTAGGATATAAAAATGGATAGTATCCAAATAATTTCTTATATATGAATCTAAGGAATGTTTTTTAGACTTTCTCACAATACAAATACTGTTGTATTTGTATCTTGAATCATTAGGTTATATTGATTAACACTTTGAAAAACGAATATTAAATTGGGGTAAACTAACCGTTATTTATTTTCATGTGTGTCAAATGGCTGATCCGAGCATTATATTATTTACTAGCTGTTACCCGTGACTTCGCTTTCGTAAGGTTTAAGAACATTACTCTCCATTTTGGGGTAAATTATACGTTTTTGTAATATACCGCGTAAATCGAAGAACTGGAGTAATTTGCCTGCTGCGGTGTTCCCGTCCGATTATAGTTCGGGTGTCCTCAAGCTAGAGTGAATAGGCTCCTCATAAAATAGTGCGCTTCACCATCAACAGTTGCATCATTGTTTACCATCTGTTGGGATCGCAGTCAAGCACCAGTTTATATTTTAAAGATCCTTTACCTTTCAAATCAAATCAAATCATTATTTTTTTTTTTAAGTTGTAATAAAAGTATTCTAAGAATTCATGGATTCTACAGTGTTCTCGCATTCACATTATAAAAAAGACGCTATATAAAAAAAGCAAGTAAAATATGAATAATTATAACTATCAATAAAATGTTAACAAAATAAAATACTAACGAATTTAAAGTAGTTGAAGTGTAAATAATTTAAAAAATATTACAAAAGCAATGTGTTAGAAGAAAAAATAAATGCATAAATATGTATTTAAACACAGATAGAACAGTTAATAGACATGATATTAATGAGTTACCAGGTCCAGGTAGTCATTACCAAACAAGCGTGTCTTCGACATAGTCTTTAATCGTAATCAAACCTTCACAACATCTCTACTTCAATCTTCTCCCCTCTAACCTGTGCTTCATTGCCCACAGCACGACGATGGCTGTTACCGCAGTGCTGGTGCTGAGCGTGGCGGGCGCCGCGCATGCGTGGGGGGGCCTCTTCAACCGGTTCAGCTCCGACATGCTAGCCAACTTGGGGTATGGACGCTCGCCATACCGCCATTATCCTTATGGACAGGTAAGTTGATTTCAAAGATGCATCACTGCTTACCATCAGGTAGGATCGCAGCACTAGTTTTGGTCAACATTGTTAAGTTCTTCTAGAGTTCCGGATAAATTGTTATTAGGGTCGCCGCACGCGGCCCACCAGCCACAACCACAAAACGCTGAGTCCATTATGATACTCAGTGTATAGGTAAAAAAAACTAGTAGCCACCGGCCACAAGTGGCTGACGGGCGCTTCAGCTTCCTTTATGGCAGCTTCTATCTTCTTGTGGCGGCGTTTGTGGCGACCACAGATATAGATAGACATAGATAACGCAAGAGCAACTACTTCGCGTGCCTAAATGCGTGCCCAGCTTACGTACAAAAATCGTAAGTGGCCACTTTCGCGCTCAGTCTGCTTCGGTGTAGGTATAGCGCTATATGGCGTCAGTTAAATGCGTAATTAATTTAAAAATAATATTTTTTTTAAATCACAATAGTTAGTATACATATGTACATAAAAAACTTAAATATTAAATAAACTATTTATACTAAACCGTAACTATGTACATAAATATAATACAAAATGACAAAGTACGCTCAGGCGTCAAAGTACTCCTCCACATCGCTGTCATCCGGAAATGTGCCCAGAAGACTGGCAGCATTGCCACGTTGAATGGCAATGCTAATTCTTTGGGCGAAGAACGAGCCAGCCCTCTGGTCACGTGAAGTGTCGATCAGTCGGCGTGAAATTTCCTTGAAAAGGAGACGCGCACTCGGACCCCATGAACCAAGTGTTTCGACCCCAAACGGCACAAAACTGTAATTACCAATAAGGTTACAGTATTTGCGCCGTTTAAGGGTCTCAGCAGCAGCAGCGGCAGCGCCAGCACAGCCTGCCGTACTTGGAATATGGGATGGCGCAAGGGTGTCGACACAGGTTGCGTCCTACACCAGAGGCCTACCCACCTTCCATGGTACCAACGTCATACCATCTGGTCTCTTCCCATCGTCACGTACCAAACCATTTGGTTCTAATACGGCAGGTACGCCGGCGGTGACAAGAGCTCGACGAATAATGTCGTTGATGCTAGCGTGTCGTGGTATGCGGCCTGCGCTCCTGCAACAGGACAAGCCATGGTGTCCGAGGCTGTCGACACCTTCGCCACAGTGGCACCGATGTGGAGCAACACAAGGTGCGCCTAAGCGTAGACAGGTAGCGAGCCGAAACGAGACGTCATCCATCATAGTGCCTATGGTGGATGACGGGAGTGCCTGAAGCCATAAGCCCGACTCCCATTCTCCCACAGCCAGCAGACGCGCACGCTCAGCAGACGACGACGTTTTAATAGGTTATTCCGTCCAATACTGCAGAGCGGCACATCCCACCGTCTCTGTGAGGACAGGTTGTCGGGCAAATCCGTGTTGGGATAAGCCATTTTCCAAGCGTTCAACGCATCGGACAAGCACGGTACCTCAACATCAACCAGTGAGGAAGATAAAATATTCCTGGTTAATGTTTCAGTACTGTGCACCGAGGAGAGGAAAGCTGGTAAACTTATACTAGAAATTTTGCGGACGCCGAGGCCACCTAGCCGGATGGGAAGCGTGGCTTGCTGCCATGCTCGGTCGTCCAAGGCCACATTTAGAATTGAAGATAATGTGTTCCTAATAATTTGATCGACTTTTTCCAAAAGTTGTGGGTGCTTCCAAAGATGGGAAGCGCGAAGGCTATAAGTAAATTTAGGCCCAAAACAACAGTATCGAATGAGTGTGAATGCCGAATGCTTGTTAATTTTGAAAAGTCTTTCCGAGACGTCATTAAAATTTTGTATCTTTTGTTCAATGAAAGTTGGAAAAGATTCATCGAAAATTGGGGAGCCCAGGAGGTGAAGAGAATTTCTGTCAGTGATTTGTATATTGGGTGCTATTGAGTTAAATTTTGCTAAAGTCGTCTGTCTGTCAGTCGTTTGGGGGAATTTTTTAAATTAATAACTAGATTTTTTTTTTTAAATAGGGATAACCCGTAGATTCGCGTTATCCCGATGTGTGTAGCCAAGTATTCGAGTATACATCGGTGCTTCGTACGTAGCTGCGAGGACTTCGCTCCGCTGTCGGTAAATTCTCACAGATCAAAGCGTTTTATCGCGATGAACTTCGCTTGCACGGCCACACTTCAGTTAGCGATGGGCCGAGTTGACTTTTTGGTAACTCGAGTAACTCGAGTTGACTCGATTCAGTCTACCGCGTCGCCGCGTTGGCCGTCCGAGTCAGTAAACTCGGTGCATCGTTCCGCGGGTTGCTAGTTTGCTACGTTAACGGTTCGCCGGGTCGGGTTCGGCGGGCCGCGGGCTGCATGGCGTCGAGTCAATTCAATGGTAATGGTATGGTTAAATAAAATTGAGATCGTTCAAAAATCAGATGTTTATTATTAGCGTTTACAAACACCACATCACAAAACGAACTATTTATGTAGCGCATAAGAATGGTAACATTTTCACCTAGTAAATAATAAGAAACTAAAATAAATCTAATGGCTTCTGAATGAATACCAGTTTTAAGTTAAAAAAATACCTTATAGGTAACTCTATAAACATAACTGTAATACAAACTAATGAAATGACAACAAAACAATAAACAACGAACGAAGTAACAATAACAAAAACGTAAACAAAACAAAAAAGCGAGCTGGCTTTCATGTCAAAACTCACACATCGTTCTCATTCTGTCTAACTAATCGTCTGTTATGAAACCAAGAACGAGAACTATCTCTTTCACTCGCGGCTCGGACGTTCGGTCGTCGGGTTGATTCGGACACGCTCGGAGTCGTTCGTGCCTCGCGACTCGCGGGCTAGCCACGGGCTGCTCCGGGTCAACTCGGTTTGCAGATATTTTAACTCGGGCTGACTCGCTTACGGTCTGACTCGAGTTACTCGAGTTAAATAACTCGAGTCGCCCATCGCTAACTTCAGTCGGCCGCCAGCCACAGTGCGTAGCGGACATGTTAAGTTAAACTGCAATGCATAATATAGCTGAAAACATGGATTGGAGTAACGATAAAATTTTAGAATTTATTGCGAATTACGAGTCTGAGCCGATTTCATGGAATTTTTACTAAATAATTTTTTGTAACGAATTTTTATGGAATTATTTGACGCGGCGTCCATTTTGTCTTTTGCGTTTATATATCGCTCGTACATCGCGCATTATGTGGCCGCGAGCTTCGCCGTAGACGCCGAAGACGAAGTTTATCATCCGAATGTTATCGCGATGTATGTGGCCCAGGCATTAGTAATACCTGGTAATACCTTTGAGAAAATCAAAAGATTCGTATTACGATAATAGGTAGTCAAAAAACGGCACGCTTGCTTTTCATACAGATCGTGATACTTGCGTTATCTATGTCTATCTGTAACTGAGGCGGCGACACTTGGGGTCTTTGGAGATAAATTCAGCTCCCGTTCCAGTGTCTTTTTGATCCATTAGTGTAGATTCTCAGCTCTTCTGGACCTGAGTAGTTGCATCAAAGCTTTCTGTAAGTTGTATCCCAGCAAAACATACCTGTTAAAAAGGGGGCCAAGTTCCTATCGGCTAATTGTTCGCCTAAAAAAGGGTTGAAATCCAATCCAATGTCAAGTTTAGATGCACTTTAAAATCTATCATAATTATCTTCATCAACAGCCTGATCCACTGGTGAACATTTGCCATTCCCAAGACTCGCCACCACACCCAGTCCTCCGCCTTCCGCATCTAGCCACTACCCACCACCGTATTTACGTCAATGGTCCATCTGGCCGAAATTCACTTTACCATACACCCCACTTAAAATATGGTATAGTTGTGAAAATACGTAGGTACTTGGTTAAAAATATCTAAAATTATAATACTTCTAAATTTGAACTTGGCAGGTTTTCGTGCTGTACGTAACACTTGATTAATTGTACAATTAAATTTATTATTTAAATAAATGAATTAACCTGCCAAGTTAATTTAATTATAGTGCCAAGTGCTTAGATAGAATAATCAGCCTTTCAATGTTCCCAATTCTGGGACTCAGATCTCTTGGATACGGAAATAAAATTAAAAACTATCTAGTTTTTTTTTTTATCTGATATAAACTAGTGCTTGACTGCGATACCACCTGATGGTAAGCAGTGATGCAATCGATGATGGTGAGGCGCACTAGTTTCTCTTGATATTTAGTGCTATAGAATTGGTGATCACTAACTACCTTTTCTTTCATATCACTCCTCACATAATTCATCCATCTGACGTCAGAGCGTCCATTATCATCAAGAAGAGAAATACTTGAGCTGTACTTGAGTAAAAAACTATTTATGAGGGCTTTGTTAGTTACTAGCTTTTGCCCACGGCTTCACTCGCGTACCTACATAAAACATAGCCTATGTCACTCAGGAATAAAGCAGCTTTATGTCGGTAAAAAAATTGAAATCGGACCAATACTTTCAGAAATCAATTAGTGTAGATTCACTGTTGAACAAAACCAGTCATATTTTGTTTTCATTAAACCGCCTTCGGTACCCGGAACCTAAAATGATTGAAAGTATTTAATTTAATCCACGAGATTTTTTTTCGTTGTTGACAGGTTCCATCAGTTATCCTCATAAAGTCGTTTGACAAATGAAACATGAAAGTAAACACTACGAATTCCATCAATATATATCAATATTTGTCCGTATCGTGTTGTGTCGTCCCCAAGCTGAATAAATATTTATTTCTCTGAATAAATGTTTATTTCTCTGAATAAATGTTTATTTTTCTGAATAAATATTTGTTTCTTTTCTTACTCATAACAGATCGAAGCTATGATTTTATAAGACGCTTATTGGAACAGACATATTTTATTTGACAATGTTAGACGTTATTGAAGCTAACTGATAAAAACTTTGACCCTGATCATATTTATTGCTTGCTTTTTTAATTAAGGAATCAGGAAACGGAATCCTTTTGTGCAAACTTACCTATACTCCGAATTGAGTTACGAAGATTTTTTTTTATCGCAATTTTTTTTTTGTGATAATAATAACTACACCACGCGTGCCTCAAAGAGACATCAGCTAAACCGTAGGGTCCCAGCAGGGTCGAAGCCTACTGAAGCCAACGGTCAACTTCTAAAAGATAAACTTTTTTTTATATAATGGATAGGCTCGCGTTTGACCACTATCTCACCTAATGGTAAGCGATGATGTGGTCGACGATGGAGCATACTTGCCTAGAAGCAATATATTCACTATTGACTTAAGGAACCCTAGGTTATAGCTATCAGGAAACAGCCTCCGACAGGAAATTCCACACCTTAGCTGTACATAATAGTGAATGTGTTCCCAAAACGCTTTGTACGTATGGGTGGGATGTCCACCATGTACCGGTGCCGCAACGCCGTACGTCTTGTGGTCCGATGATGGAACGGACTTGGTGGAATCAAATTGTGTAACAACAAACCCATGATCTTAGAACACTAAGGGTGAGTTGCACCTTTTAACCATAACGATAACTAAACCATAACCAGCCGTGAAACGGCCGACTATTGGTCAATTCGACGATTTGACAACTGTTAACGGCTTTGTTATCTTTATAGTTAATTGGTGCAACTCACCCTAAGTAACGGAAAGAACATAGGTGTTGTTTTTGTCAGTAAAAGACTGACACGCACTCCGCCTTAGAGCGGGAGATGTCATTAGATAATATCTAAATTTAAAAAAAAAACCGTGCCTTTAAGCTCATAATTCCATGGGTATTTCACGCGCAAATCCAAGGCATTTACGGGTCATCGCGCATTGTTTCAACGTAAATGTCCTGACCTATGAACGTGAGCCTTTTAATTTATATTTATAGCACCTGCAGTGAGTTTTATTAGGTAATATATTATGATTTGTTGCTTAATAATGCTAACCTAGATTAATTTACTGCTTACCATCAGGTGGGATCGCAGTCAAGCACTGATTTAAATCATTTAAGCTTCCGAATACCGTAATTAGAGACAAAATATAAAGACAATGAGAGAGCCAGCGTTCGCTTGGGGTTTAATGAATTAAAATAAAAAAATTAAGCAGGGCACATATCTTGTAGAACGGATGGTTGATGGGGCCGAAAGGTTCTAGAGTGGCGGGTTAGGCGTAAGGTTGCTAGATGGTCAGGAATCGTCTGGATTCTCCCGACTTTTTTAGTGGTCTCCAGACTCCAGACAAATCTCAAAATCTCCAGAAAAACGAATATTTCTAAAATTCCCCTCGAAAAATAATTTAAAATTACAGCGCTTCAATTCCTGTAAGCAATGCTTACTGTGAAAGGGTGTTAAGTTTGATAAATAATTTATATACCAAAGACCGAAATCGCATGGCTTTCGATTTAATTAAAGCTGAAATATAAAATACATTCAAGTCAGTTTTAAACGGTGCTAAAGGTTCCAAATAAGTGGAATCGGTGAAGTCTAATAGCAGTACATGTGGCAAACAAGACCATAAGCCTGCCTGCTTATTGTCATGGCGTATTTTTGTAAATTTTAAAAATAAAAATTTTTCTTATTAACATTTTATTTCTCCCGACAACAATCGTCAAATCCCGACTATTTGTATTTTTTTTTCCAGATATTTTGATATTTTGATCTGGCAACCCTAGTTAAATGTGGAAGGCCTTCCACAAGGTGGACCGATGACCAAGTGAGAGTCGCGGGAATGCGTTGGATGCGAGACGCACAGGACCGGTCGTTGTGGCGACGCTTGGGGGATGCCTATGACCAACAGTGGCCGTCTATCAACTGAAATGATGATGATGTTGAATACTTACCTAGATTAATTTTTTGGGTAAGCCTTAGGGCCGTAGCTACTGGAAGGCCTTCAAACGCTATATCTTCTGGTACGTGGTCGTCACTACAGAACCTTTCGTACCCATCGCCCATCTGTTCGGCGAGCAATGTACACTGCTCACGCCAACTTAAGTTTGGCGATTCTTCGGGCCATACCGGTAATTTTGGTTCTTCTAAGGATATCTTTACTTCTGCTGTGATGACGCTAGGAAACTATGCATTTTTTTTCTAATGATATAAACCAGTGTTTGACTGCAATCCCACCTGATGGTAAGCAGTGATGCAATCGATGATGAGGCGCACTAGTTTATTAAGAGCCTATTCACTGTAGCCTTGAAGACACCTAAATTATAATTGGACGGGAAGACCTGACCAGAATTGATGATTTGAAATGAAGTGCATTAATTTGAAGAGTCCAAAGACCACGTTGGCCGAGTGGTAATGTTTCCGACTTACAAGTTGTTGGTCGCGGGTTCAAACCCTACCAGGCGCATTACTTTGTGTAATTTATTTCATCACCACTGCTCTCAAAACGGTGAAGGAAAACATCGTGAGGAAACCGGCATGTCCTAGAACCAAAAATTAGAAGAAATGTGACATTCACTATCCCGCACTGGGACCACGTGGTGTATTACGGCCCATTCTCACTCCCAGAGAGGAGGCTTGAGTCCCAGCAGTGGGAACATTAAAAAGGCTGATGATGATGCCATTTGAAGCCCTATTTAACGGCTCCTCTATGATAAACTAAAATGACTATTCGTTTCTCCGTTTTAAACATTTCTCTTTCAACCAGGAACCAGAGGAAGTCTACGCCGAGGCCCTGGAGGGGAACCGCATCGATGACGTCATCGATGAGCCCGGCCACTGCTACAGCGCCCCCTGCACGACCAACGGAGACTGCTGCAGAGGTCTACTGTGTTTGGATACCGGTAAGTGCTTATTATTATTTCATACGAAAGACTTCCACTGCTGGTTACAAGTCTGCTCAAGGCGTTGCCACTACAATGGCAAATTAAGGGTTGGAACTGCATATAGCGGACTACCGCGCGATCCCATACAAAAATGCTTCGTAGCAGGGACCCGCGCGGGTATCCGTCGCCAGGAGCCGAGCCCCGTGCCAATTTCGCTCCGTAATAATATACTTAGTTCTTCATCGTTCAACTACCTACAGGCCATTGAACTCGTTCAGCTGACGTTTTCTTAAAGAAATTAATTTCGTACATGCGTAAATTAATACAAGTTTTTTTAAAAAAGGTACTTTATTTTTTAATTTTATCGTTACAAATCGATAGTGTTTCATGTACCAGATCGATCCTCCACGGGATAAAAACGATCAAAATTTAGCGGTGTATATGAAAATTGAAGATATCTTCGGTCAGGACCGTAGACCCCAATAAAAGTCCATGTCCATTATGGATTTTTATTGGCGTTTAAGGTTTTGCAGACTTCGGACTTTGTCTTCGAGGAAATAAGTTGCAAACAGACTTTTTGATGAAACTCGCTAATGTCAAACGCGCGAGTTATTTCATCATAAATACCTACAGGGTTATTTGTAAAACAACCTGCAGGACTGTATTACTAACATCTTAAACAATAACTTTTGGTCTTTTAGGGTGAGTTGCACCATTTAACTATAACGATAACCAAACCACAACCAGCCATGAAACGGCCGCCTATTGGTCAATTCGACGATTTGACAACTGTTAACGGCTTTGTTATCGTTATAGTTAAATGGTGCAACTCACCCTAACTTTTGGTTGGTGACCAACGGCTTTACGTGCTTTACGAGATAAGAGGTGTCCTTAGAATGTCGTGGAATTTTCCTGTTCTAATATATAAAAATCTCGTGTCACAAGGTTTATTATCGAATTCCTCCGAAACGGCTTGACCGATTTTTATTTTGTGTATATTTGAGTGGGTCTCTGGATGGTTTGAAAATATAGCTGCACCCGGTAGGTGGCGCTTTAATCAGGTATTATTTTTTTCTGACGAAAAGCCAGTTTCAGCGCTGGATTTAGACTTCAGCGGCCCATAGGCAGAGCATGTGGTGGAGGCTCTAAAACGTTTGTAATTAACTGTTGAGTGATAAGCACGTCTCACCCGTTTTTTCCTTGGAAAAATTCCTGCTTTCTTCATGGTACAAATTATGTTCGTGCCGTGTGACACACCATTTTCCGCCGTTGCTATAGGTCTAGCGCGGCGCGGTAGAATGCGCGAAAGAAGCCATTTGTGTTCATATTTCATGCTGCTTGATCTCGCAGATTTTAAATGTTAACTTTTCCTGCTCAAAGGAAAATATAAGTTTTTTGTCTTCGTTTGTAACGAAACTCAGTATTAATATTTTTTTTTGTTTTTACTGAGCCTTTTCGGTTTTATTTTTGTGTTATGGTGGCGGCCCATATGCAACTGCCTATGTTTTCTATGATTAAATCCAGCATCGACCAATTTGCGGACAGGACAAAGTCTACCAGGACCGTTAGCATAAATATAAAATTGTTCCGATTAATCTTAATTTTACAGCTAAAACAATTGAAATTCAGATCGTCGTCTTCAGGAATGCTAATGTCGCTACTTCTTTTGCGATTTGCATGATTGAATCACTGTAATACTATGCACTATCGCAAAAAAAATAGTGCTGTTAGCTGAAAACAACGGCTTCAAAGAGTGATACAAGAATGAAGATTTTTTTCGCCGTCTTTTGTTATTTTGTATGTTGAAGATTTGTGTTGAAAGTATAGAGAAGTTCTTTCGCCGTAATGTTGGCTCCCCTGTCTGTCTAAAGAAAAAAGAAAAGAGTTGATACTTTGGCAAAATTGTTGCACGAAATGCGAAATGAAATTGATTTCAATGGTAGTCGCACCACTTTATGGAGAATTATGAGAGGAATGGGACTTAATTTTTTTAAGCTATTGCATAGCTTCTATCGCGGGCCTTGAGCGTGGAGACCGAATCCAGAAATTCCGTAACGAAAATAACCTAACACCCCCCACTCATTTGTTTTTTGAGCGTGGTGACCGATAAGAAAACAAATGAGTAAACAATCAATCAAAATTCAATTCAATGTGTGAAAGTGTAACTTCAATTAATATCAAAGAAAAAAATACTGCATAAATAAATAATTATAATTGCATAAGTTGATAAAAATGCTATGCAATAGCTTTACCGCGGCAGTCCCCGAGTGCCACACGTCTTTTTTTTATAAAGTAGTTCTAAAAAGGATGTGTTATGGTGAGGTACGATATTATGGTGTAAATACTGGGGCCAGGGTTAGTTTACTGGGGCCAGGGTTAGTTTCGAAAGACAGCTCGGGCCCCGGTATGAAGGCTAGAAGGAATGGGGTGGGTCTTTTAGTCAGTAAGAGTCTGACACTATCTCCCGCTCCGCCCAAGAGCGGGGGATGTCATTGGATGATTTTTACTCACCATAAAAAAAAAATGGTGTAAAGTTTTCGGTATTGGAAAGAATTGCAAGACAATCGAAATGGAGTCCATTTCGATTGTATTTTTGTATAAAGTTGATGATATACATATTATGTATATCATCAACTTTATACAAAAATAGTTTTTACAGTTTCCAAAAGAAAAAAAAAGAAAATTATAAGGCAATTGTTAAAAGTAACGAAATATCAGTTAAATCTCCCTAATATTAAGTAATTTCATTGCTAAAAATATTGCAACACTGTTTTTCCGTATTGACAACATTAGGGCGAAGGAACTTCTTATGTGAAATGCACTATAGGGATGCCTACCATACAATGCGTTCCAAATGAGAATAGGATCGCCCGCCATGTTGTGACGTCACGATTTACTGTCAAATCAAGGAAAGAAATTTTTAAACGAAATTTACGAAAAAAATTATTTATTTATGAACTGTGAATGAAAAAAGTTTAACCAGAATCCAGTTCTTCACTTTTACTCATCTCTAAGTTCATAAATTTTTCCAAAATTTCTTCGATTTGACAGTACGACGAGACGTCAAAACATAGGAATCGGTCCTATTCTCGAACGCGTAGTACTTTAAAACAACGTATCTTACGTTATTTTTGGAGAATATAATTTATGGCATCAAAACATAACTTGTAAAAAAACCAAAGCTCGCAACTTAATTCTTCTACTGTAAAAAGTTTTGAGATCCATATGTAATACCAAGTCGGTTAATTTATTCAATCCGTATTTAAGGGACCTTGATGACCTAGATTCAAGATTCAAGATTAAGATTCAAGATTATTAAATTTATTTTGCTAAAACATGAGTATACACATAAATGCAAGATGTTACATAAAAATCAGTTGAGTCACTGTCATGTTTTGCCTTAATGGCGTACAAAATATAATTGAGTAAGATCATAAAATTATTAAATTTACTCATACATACAATTATAATAATTAAGACTATTTAATGTCAAAAATTATTTGTTCCATCATAATCATGTCGATAATTCAAAAAATTTCATGCATGTCAAAAATTACATAAGTAAGTCAATAAATAATAATAACAATAAAAATAGTCCAAACATGTCGACAAGTCAAAGTTATGTTAGTTTATCGGTAAAAGAATTACAAGATTGACTTGCTCATTTGCAAAACGAAGATTTATGTAATTCATAATAAGATTTATAAGAGTGGACGCACGTTGCAAGTTGTTTTCTATAGAAATCTACACTTTGGTGATGCAATTTAGTTTCGCTTTTTTTGCTGACCATCATTCAAAAGGGCCTGTAAATGGTCTATTTGAAATCAAAGTTTCTAAGTTATGATTCATTAAAAATGGTACGTTATTTTTCTTATATAAACAGTCGGCAACCCTATTTGAAAGTGTTTTTCACACGGTATTTCAATTAAACTAGGAAGTCATTATTCACGATTTTGAATTTCACTGATTTTATTGAAACTTCGTACGCAATTTAGGTCTAAAACATAGTGTAGATAGGTTAGAGTCGATTAGAGCCATTTCTGAGTTTTCTACAGAAAGTGAAAATCAGTAGACCTAGATGCCTCATCATTTCAGCCCAAAGACGTCCACTGTTATACATAGGCCTCCCCCAAGTGTCGGCCGTGGTCCTGTGCATATCACATCTACATAATTCCCGTGACACTCACCAAGTCATCGGTCTACTTTGTGGGAGTCTATCCAACTCTTCGTCTTCTGGTACATGATCGCTACTCCAGAACATTTCGGGCCCCATCGACCGTTCTGCGAGCGATGTGGCCCGTGTCAATAAAGAGGCTTCTTTTCCACTCGCCTATCGTAAACATCGAGCATGGTTTAAAAGCTTGTTACTTCATCTAACGCAATCTAACGTGATGTTTGAGGAAAAGGCAACGCGAAAAAAGAGTGATAATACCTGAAAACTCTGTTGGCATTCAGTAATTCTGTGATTTACTCGAATATTTTACAAAACTTGTTCCAGGAAATACGTGTTTTTTTTAAACACTTAAAAGTTTTTGAAAAACATTGTCTTTATTTAGAATCTTGATAAAATTTGCTAGGCTTGTATAGTTGTACTTTTTTAACTTTTTTAATTTTTGAGTAAATTATGAAGTGTTAAAGTTCATGCAAAATAGCAGATTTTCAGAGGTCTTAACTGGATTAGTTTTACACAAATTTATAAATTGATTTTCATATAAGCCTAGATAATATCCACAAGATACTGTGTTTCCAAAATATCTGACGAAAAATGTGTAATAGCGTCATAATCGCGTAAGAGCGGTTGTATGAAAAACAGTGAAAATGTATGTCGAGATGCATCCCCTTAAGTTTGGCGATTATATTACCTTACAAATGTGTTACGAATACATACTTTTATTAAAAGTGGTTTATCACACTAATGTCTATTCTAATATAATCAACACTAATGTTATAAAGAGGTAAAGTTTTTTTTTGTTTGTAGGAGATAATCCCTGAAAGTACTGGTCCGATTGCTAAAACTTTTTCACTGGTAGAAAGCCGCTTTAATCCTGAGTGACTTAGGTTATATTTTATATACGAGGGCAAAGCCGTGGGCAAAAGCTAGTCAGTACTAAAGAGAAAAGATTTGTATCTTTTGATTTTTGTTTGTAATGAATAAACTCAAGAACTACTTGTACTGATTTTGAAATTTATTTCACCAATACAAAGCTACTTTATCAGAGAGTAACATGGCTATATATTTTCTAACTAGCTTTTGCACGCAGCTTCACCCGCGTACATAAAATATAGCCTATGTCACTCAGGAATAAAGCAGCTTTCTATTGGTGAAAGAATTTTAGCAATCGGACCAGTACTTCCAGAGATTACCTCCTACAAACAAAAAAAAACGGCCAAGTGCGAGTCGGACTCGCCCATGAAGGGTTCCGTAGCAGCAAGTAACATAATATAAAAGTTCTTGTAGTTTGTTGTAACTTTGATCGATGTTTTAATAATAGTGTATTTTTTAGATTTATGACGTATTAAAAAAAAACTACTTACTAGATCTCGTTCAAACCAATTTTCGTTGGCAGTTTGTATGCTAATGTACATCGTATATTTTTTTTAGTTTTGTCATTCTCTTATTAATTTTAGAAGTTAGAGGAAGGGGGGGACACATTTTACCACTTTGGAAGTGTCTCTCGCGCAAACTGTTCAGTTTAGAAAAAAATGATATTAGAAACCTCAATGTCATTTTTGAAGACCTATCCATAGATACCCCACACGTATAGGTTTGATGAAAAAAAAAATTTTGAGTTTCAGTTCTAAGTATGGGGACCCCCAAAATTTATTGCTTTTTTTTATTTTTGTGTGAAAATCTTAATGCGGTTCACAGAATACATCTACTTACAAAGTTTCAATAGTATAGCACTTATAGTTTCGGAAAAAAATGGCTGTGACATACGGACGGACAGACAGACAGACAGTCAGAAAGACAGACGGACAGAGAGACAGACATGACGAATCTATAAGGGTTCCGTTTTTTGCCATTTGGCTACGGAACCTTAAAAACAAAGAAACAAAAAAACAAACTTTACCTCTTTATTTTATTAGTGTAGATTACAGGCGAGCGAAGCCGCTGACAAAATCTAGTTTTATTATAAAGGTGAAATTTCGTGAGTGTGTATGTATGTTAGAAGAATATTAATGTGATAGATATCCATTTCATATGCATTTTTCAGCTGAAATATGTCAAAACCTTGGTCCTCGTGTAATGCTAATGTAGCTACTTCTTTTGCGATTTGCATATATTATTGCATATACTATGCACTATCGCAAAAAAGCTAGTTATGTCGGCTCACTCAACGGTCGTCGAAGATTGAAGATTTTGAAGAAATTATTTTAACTGTCATTATTTTATTTGTAGTTGTGTGTATTTGTGTGAGGGCCTAATAATTGAGAGGAGAGTCCTTAAGATAAGAAACACCAAAAAGGCACTTACTGTGATCAAAATTTCTAATAAAAATACACCGCACTTTTTTACACAAAAAAGTAATGAAGAACCTAAATATGTGCCAACAGTTTCACCGCGACATATTTACGACAAACCAATACACAATTTCGAGAAAAAAAAAATTCAATAGTCAATCCTGAATATAGAGTAGGTCGATTCAACTGTTTTTAAAAGATTTGTAATTTTTTTTTCCAAATTAAGGATAAGTTTGCAAATACCTCGCGGTGAAACTATTGTCACATCTATTTATGTTCTTCTTTTTTTTTTGTGTGATTCAGTGCGGTGTATGAAATTTTGAAGACTGTAAGTGGTTTCTTAAGGACTCTTCCCTTAGGGTAGCCACCACTCATGTATATGGTTTCAGGTTTAAAACCGGATAAATACCAATGTAAATTTTTCATTTCGCACATTACCGACACCCTTTTTCTATGACATGCCTTAAGAAGCACGTAAAGCCATTTTCAGACAGATTAGGTTGAAGCTCAAATCAGATGAAAGAGGTAGAATGGCCTTGCGGCCGGGGCAGTCGAGCCTCAAAGTAGGGCAATGCTCATAATTCAACTACCAATAGCAAACTTGCGATCTAAGTGTGCGTGGTGTGTTAGTTGCGTAATGCGCGTTCGTATTGGTTTATTGCCTATAATGGAATTAAAGGGTGTGAGACAAGCGGCGACACTCGTTGTTTTACAAATCGGAAAGTATTTCCTTTCTAATCTCTTTCATATTTTCTGTGGTTGAAACCCAAACTACCAACATAATAAAAACACAAGTTTCCCGAATAAAATACTGCATAAGCTGGCAGCTAATCTACTTAAAATAATTTGCAATGTAAATGAGCGTTAAATACAATGTTTTGTATGGTAATCTAGGTAGTTAATTAATTATATATGCTTTTGGATTAATTCTGCTAAACAATTATAATTATTAACTTCCACGTTTAAGCTCCAACCATGCAAGACCATGAACTTTGAATAGCGTCCTTGATCCCTCTTAATTTAAATATTATTAGGTTCGCTATAATCATGGTGATAAGTGGAGTGGTGTTTGAGGAGTGGCTGGAGAGGGTCACAGTGTCCTCACCTTCCGCATGACGTTACACTGAATTCCTCACTGATCATGTAAAGTTCGGGAGGTTCCTGCAGAGGATTTAAGCGACAGAAACGCCCGGGTATGCATTGTGCAGACTGTCTGGAGGATACGATGGAGGTGTGCTCCTTTTGAGCGGAGCACCGCCGTATCCTCGTGGAGGTGATTGGCGGCAGTGACTTCTCGCGCTGAGCCTTGATTCAGACCATGTTCCAGGGTGAGAAGGAATGGGAGGCGGCCGTCTCATACTGCAAAGCAGTTAGTAAAGGAAACGGCCGCACTTGTGAGAGAATGGACATCCTCACGCCCTAGCCACCGCGTTTCCTATGGACGACAAGCAAAGGGTAGCTCGCTGTCCGGCTGTCCAGCGACAGCAGCGCGTCATGTTCCACGCGCTCCTCAAAGAGATGTCAGCCAACTGTAGAGACCTAGCAGGGCCGATGCCCGCTGGAGCTGCAGGAAATTTCCGATAAGGATACTCGTGGTCCTAGAAAGAAAAGTAGTCAGTAAAAGTCTTACACGCCCTCTCGCTTTATGCTAGCGCGGGAGAGCCATTGGATGATATCTCACCTCAAAAAAAAAATCATACCGCATAAAGTGTTTTTATATAAATCATAACGGAGTCTGAAATCATTTCCCTTTTCCTTGTTAATGCTAAAACTGAAAAAGTCTTTTTATCATTTCCACCCACTAGTGTTATTTCATTCAAGTAGCGTGAAATATTGTATATACAAGGAAAACTGTAGCACGCTTGTGCCGCTAAAATATACGAACTGAAATGAAACATTTCCGAAGTACTACGGAAACTCGACAAATTATCACTTCGGTGTTATTTTTCAATATAAAGAATCAATGGAATGGGCTATGCTCGGAGTTTCCTTGTGTGATCGAATCAGGAATGAAGGTATCTGCAGGAGAACCAAGGTTACCGACATAGTATCGAAGCAGAGTTGCTAGCCTGTCTGTTTTCTATCGTTTACATTTCGGGGAGTGTGCGCTAGAGTTACACAATTTAATTCCGCCAAGTCCGTTCCATCATCGGACCACAAGACGTACAGTGTTGCGCCACCGGTATATAGGTCCACCATATACCGGTGGCGCCCATACGTACAAAGCGTTTTGGAAACACATTCATTATACGTACAGCTAAGGAGTGGAATTCCCTGCCGGAGTCTGTGTTTCCTGATAGCTACAACTTAGTGGTCTTTAAGTTCCATCGTCGGCCACATCATCGCTTACCTACCATCTGGTGAGATAGTGGTCAAACGCGAGCCTATTATAAAAAAAAAATAGGCCGAAGAATCGCACAAACATAAATGGCAGGAAACATTGCTCGCGAAACAGATGGTTGATTGGACCGAAACGTTCTGGAGTGACGTACCGGATGACGCAGCGTTGGCCTCCTACTAGATATACTGATGACCTGATGAGGGTCGCGGGAATCTGATGAATGCAAAAATGCATAGGACCGGTCGTTATGGCGACATTTGGGGGAGACCTATGTCCAACAGTAGACGTCTATCGGCTGTAATGATGATGATGGTGATAAGAGTATCAATAAGGCCTATGCTCGCTATGGCTACGGATAATTTCTGAAAAGGATACCGTGTTCCCTGGAACGCAAAGGTCAAGATCATGGCGTTCCTTGGTCCGGACAGTCCGACGGCGAGCTACCCATCGCTCGCCGTCCGTAAGCCCGCGCCTACGGTGGCTGGAAATTGGGATCGGAATCCCGGTGGCTAGGCCGTGAGGAGCGTTCCCTCGCGCGTGCGACTATCTACTTTGCTAGAATTACTGCTTCGCAAAGGATTCCAGCAGTGGCAGAAGGCTGATTATGCTATGCTATGGGAACCTGGTCACGTCCAGACGCAAGATTAAAAAACTGATTATGCTATGCCATATGCTGTGGTAAGGCAGCCCACCTCTTTTTTTAGATGGTAAATCATCCAATGACATCTTTCGCCCTTGGGTGGGGTGGGAGTGCGTGTCGGACTTTTACTGACTAAAACCCAATCCCAGTTCCTTCGTTGCCTTTCATACCAGGGCCGGGTTTTCCTTTCTGAAGCGAACCCATAGCCCCAATAGGCTTCGATCCTGCTGAGCCCCTACGGTTTGTTGACATCTCCATGAGACGTGCGTGGAACATTACGCGCCGTTGATGACTTAGGCTCTTTCCGGACGGTTACCGGACGGTCCGACGGCGAGCTACCCATTGCTCGCCGTCCGCAAGCCCGCACCTATGGTGGCTGGGAATCGGGATTGGAATTCCGGCCGCTAGGGCGTGAGGGGCGTTCCCTAGCGCGTGCTGCCATCTCCTTTGCTATCATTACAGCTTCGCAAAGGGTTAGCAGTGAGAACATTAACAAGTTGATTATGCTATGCTTTGGTACCCGGTTGCGTCCGTACGCGAGACATTGGCGCCTTAGCGTCATTCATCTCACTCTCCATTTTCGAGTTTTCCTTTATATTAAAAATAAATAGTAGGGGTATGTAAGCTTCCCTACATTTTCACATAAAGTTAACGAAGTGCTCTCATATTTCATGGTAACGTTTATGCAAAGTGCTTTGTTGTTCGTTTCACTCAGATTTTATGAAGGGTGTTTTGTCGCTTCGACGTGAAAAGATTGGGAATCTTATTTTAGTTTTTTTTTTTTCTTCAGATGGTAAGCAGTGACGCAATCAATAATGGTGAGGCGCACTAGTTTATTAATTCATTAAACCCCAAGCAAACGCCGGATTTCGTTGTCTCATTGTCTTTCTATTGTGTATCTAATTACGGTATTCGAAAGGTTAAGGCGTATAGTCCCTTGAACCATCTGGCCGAAATGAAATGGTCACTACTCTCGTACCCGTCTAGGCGACAGTATGACTATCTGTGCATTTGTTTGCGGCCAGCTACGCCCGGACAGTCTCGCTGACTTTTAAATCCATTTTCTTTGCGAAATATTGATTGATTTATTTTATGTGTATTTGCCAATTTTTATGTGTAAAAACGTTTCTAAAGATCCAAGCCGTTTCGTAAAGTAGGGAAAAGTTGCAAATGTGATGTTTTTTGTATGTAATATTTTTTTTAGACCAAAGTATTAATCGCACGAAAAAATCAAATTTTGATAATGTTGTTCATAAATCTATAATAAACATTTTTTTTTTTCAAACCTATTAACCTGACCGTTACCGAGGAGTAGGCTCCAGAAAGTCACTGTTTTAAGGCACTTTTCGGGCGCTTGGACCTTAAGAGCCTACTCAGTCTAGTCTTGAAGACACCTAAATTATAATTGGACAAGAAGATCGCAACTGGCAAATTACTGTAACTGTAACCTGTAACACTATCGATCGTTCATGAGAACCTCGTAAAAATTCGCAAGTGTTTTTACGAAAAACTCGTAAGTAAGTAGCATTTAATATTCACGTATTTATTACACTTACTTGAAATACACTCGTATTACTTAAACGCGTCTGGAAACGTATCCAAATGGCACACTAAAATACACAAATATAAATAAACTGCGTTATAAAACTTTAATGTATGGATCAGAATGTTATACTGCGAAATACGGGTGAAAAAAGTGTAGTCGGCAAAATTCTGGAACTCCGTCTTGCTCCTACAAAAATGGGCCGAAGAGCTATTAAGGAATCTTTTTTTTTTGGTGGTAAAAATCATCCAAATGACATCCCCCACCCTTGGGCGGAGCGGGAGATAGTGTCAGACTCTTACTGACTAAAAAACCCACCCCGTTTCTTCTTGCCTTTCATACCGGGGCTGAGCTACCTTTCGGAGCTAGCCTTGGCCCCAGTAGGCTTGGAGTTGGACCCAGCTGGGCCCCTGTTCTTGCTGACAACTCCTTGAGTTGAGAGAACAGTGCTCGCCATCGACGACCTGGGCTCGGTCCGGACAGTTACCGGACGGTTGGACAGCGAGCTACCCATTGCTCGCCGTCCGCAAGTCCGCGCCTACGGTGGCCAGAAACGATACGTACGATCAAGGCATTAAAGTCTGACACACCCTCTCGCTCCACCTAGAACGGGAGAAGTCATTTGAAAATTTATCACCTCGAAAATGTAGGTCAAAGTAAGACCTACCAGTGCCACGTCACGACTACTTCTACCCTTCATGAAAGCTGTTGTTTTCGTTCCTAAAAATACCCATTCCTTGAACTTGGCTCGCGACCTCTATTAAGTAATTGATTCTCTATTATTAAGTTTGTTTGTGACCACTTAGTGGCGTTCTTGGAAAAGTGGAACGTATTTATTTGTTGTGGAAATTTTCTTACCAATTACTCAGGTTGTTGTTAATAATAATAATAATTCTTTATTTCAGGCTACTACGGCCCATAAACACTATACATAGAATAATCTTAAAAATAATAAACTAATACATATGAATAATATTTACTTATTAATTAAACTATTGAACTATTGCACACGAAGTGACGGCGTCGTGTTCCGCTGCGAGGTCGGTATCCTTCCACGAAATCGTCGATACACGACACCTTTCGGCCAAAACTCTCCCTTGAGGAAGGTGTCCAAATGATGAGTCGGCACCCGCACCACAAACGACTTGAAATTAGTGTTATGGCGCGGCTCCAACTGCACGACTCTCAAAGTCCAGTTCGTCTTGACTCGAACATACTCCACGATCTCCTCAACCTTCGTGGTGATGTAGCCTCGAAACATACAGCTGGGTCATGGGCACTGCTGGACGCCGCAGCATGTTTAATTTTCCCACTGCTGGGACTCAGGCCTCCTCTCTACGACAGAGAATGGGCCGTAATCCACCACGCGGGCCCAGTGTGAGTTGGTGGATGTCACATGTCTTCGAATTATTGGTTCTAGGGCATGCCAGTTTCCTCACGATGTTTTCCTTTACCGTTTTGAGAGCAGTGGTGATGAAATAAATTACACAAAGTAATGCGCCTGGCTGGGTTCGAACCCGCGACCGAGTTGTACTCGTAAGTCGGGGCCATTACCACTCGGTCACCACTGCACTCACCTTAATATCGGACCGGAGTTAAATGCACATATTCTCGTACTGCCGGCTGCGCTCGCATAGAGCCTCGTTGACTTTTCAAACCATTTTTTGCGGAATATTGATTGATTTACATTGTATAGGTATGCTATGTACATTCTGAAGATCACTTAATCAGCTCTTTTTTTTTTTGTGTAAACAATTGTTACGTTTCACTTAGTAGCATTCTTGGAAAATGAAAATTTTAAAATTTTCCTACCGATTACTTTACATAACTTCTCAGGCCTGCTCTCTAAGAGAGGGAAGGATCTTAATCTATCAGGCGAGTCGATTAGGGGAAGTAACATGTCTTCGAATTTTCAGTTTAAAGACAGTCCGTTTCAATGTCCGTTCCATCATCGGACCACAAGACGTACGGCGTTGAGCCACCGGTACATGGTGGACATCCCACCTATACGTACAAAGCGTTTTGGGAGTACATTCATTATGCGTACAGCTAAGGAATGGAATTCCCTGCCGGAGTCTGTGTTTCCTGATAGCTATAACCTAGGGGTCTTTAAGTCAAGAGTGAATAGATTGCTTCTAGGCAAGCGTGCTCCATCGTCGGCCACATCATCGCTTACCATCAGGTGAGATTGCGGTCAAACGCGAGCCTATCCATTATAAAAAAAAAAAGACATGCCAGATTCCTCATGATGTTTTCTTTCACTTACGAATTCTATGTTTCGACATATCACGAATTTTCAAACACGCTGGGGCCAATATCATTGACAGGGCTGATACGACCGCAGCTACGCCACTTAGTACAATACCCTTTGTAACCTTATTTTTCGACTCATAACTATAATTGCACTACGCTTAGATAGATAATATAGCTTGTAACCAAACTGTGACTTGATTACCATTATGCACAAGTGTGATAATGTAGTGATAACCATTTTTGTTAAACCTCAAATCAAACATTGAATTAGAAAAAAAAATACATTAGGTATTGCGTTCAATAGTACAAATTAGTGTCTTGCTTGCGTATGATACAGGTGAATGTTGGCGATTACCGTCCTCGGCTCTCTTAAGATCCGAGCCCAAGGCGAGGATCTAAATACAGCCTCAGCGGTAATCACCAACATTATACACTTGTATCATAATGTACTATTATATAAATATATATTATAAATAACTGGTAATAAATAGCATGCAATGAATAGGCTTTTTACAGCTTTTTTATCGACACTACGTGCGACGGCGCGGTCTCTTTATGAAATGACATGATGTATTTATATCCAACACCATTTATAACTTCTTTTCAAATGAATTACAATACACGGAAACCCACTTCACGATCCTTTTTTAGAAGTACCATTATTGTCGTTTTTGCACTTTTATAAGCACTTTGGAAAATGCCACAGAGATCTAAATCGACTAGAGTCGCCATTGCATTTCGCAGCGTAAGAGTCTTTTTCGCTTCGCACAGGTCTTTATTGTGGTATTTTTTTATGAATGTTGTTGTTATTGTAAAAACAATAATAACATACAAATGTCACCTAACTATACCTACTAGTTAATAATTTTATTGTGAAAGTCACCTAAAAGCTTAAAATTCAAAGGCTAATATAGGGCGGTCAAGCGCGAACCTATCAACAATAAAAAAAAAGATTGTATGCTTCTATGATTTTTTTTAATCATTGACAGGCTCGCGCTTGACCACTGTTGATAGGCGATAACCTGTGTATATTTTTATAAAACCTAAGAGAAGTTGAGAAAGCCTTTGCCTAGCTGTGAGAAAGTGTAGGCTAAAATAATAAAAGCCCACGGCGAACAATATAGGTAGCTCAACGTTCGGCCGTCCGATAACCATCCGGACCGAATTCGAGTCGTCGACGGCGCGTAGTGTTACACGCGCGCCTCAAGGAGATGTCAACGAAACTGTATGGGCCCAGCAGGGTCGAAGTCTACTGGGGCCATGGATTGTGCGAAAGAGAACCAAAGAATAGCAAAGCAAACTCAAAAATATATTATTATTATTAAAGAAGGAGGTTTTAGTCAGTAAAAGTCTAATACGCCCTCCCGCTCCGCCCAAGAACAGGAGAATTCATTGGATGACTTACCACCGAAAAAAAAGTGTCCTAAAAGACATTGCAATGCTCTGTGGTAAAACCATTAAAAACCCATTATTGTATTAAAGTACTAGTGTGGAAAATGTTTATTTCTATTTTCCTTTCATGCTGGTTTTCCATTTAAAGGGAAACGTGTGGGGAAATGCATGTTATTTTTTCATTGTTATGTGTTCGTTAGGAAATATAACAAGCCTTTGTGAATGTACGGTCTATTTTTAATTGAAACTTTTTTTTTGCAAGTACTGTTTTTATAACCTATTGAATATTTAATTCAGTTATGAATACACGAGTTGTTTATTTTAATGAAATTCTATCATGGAAATATAGGTTGGATTTCAAAATAGATTATTTTTTACTAGAACTTTGTAGTGAGGGTTTAATAGAGGTTGTTTGCTTTTATATTTTTTTCTGCATGAATGCGCGTGGATGCATTTTCTGTGTGTTGGATTGTGCGTGTTTTCTATACAAACGAAGATAAGTACAGTACAATTCACGAATGATGGCGGCCGTGAAATTTGCGCAGAAGTCTGCGCAGTAACGTGTTTTAGGAACCAAATGGCGACGTGCGTGTGCGAGAAGAGTGTAGTATGCGCGAACGTTCGCAAAGGCTAACTTCACGGCTGCCATCATTCGTGAATTGCACTGTACAAGCAACGTTAAAACACGCATTCATGAGCTACGCAGCGTGGTGCGTGGCAATGTGATAATCGCCTATGTACGTGAGTTTACACGTCTGTGAAAGCACCAAAATACAAGAGTAATTTCCACCGTAGGCATCGTAATAAGATGTTTCTACAAGCCATGAAATATTCATTTCACAAGCTTGTATGTTATTATTACACACACAACTCACGTACAACTAAATAAAGTACATATTATAACGTACAAATAGACAGAGACGTAATCAAATTTTGTTATACATGACCTGACTATACTTTTTAAATGTATAAACGCGTTTTACGAACATGTTTAGGGTCGTCACACACATGCCACGGGCACATTTCTTGTAGTTTTTATATTTTGTTTAATGGACTGGCTGCATACGGTTAACGCCGGTGGCCGCCACATACTGCTAATCGTCGCAGCTTGCTTCTCGTGGCCCGCATCGGCCACTAAACATATTTTATACAATGAAACCTTCTTTGTCACAATCCATTATGACACTGCGCGCATTATGGGTTAAATGATATTTATTTAGCAAATAGAAAATTTTCGCAATTTAAAAAAAAAACGGCTTTTACACGTCAATTGACTGTTGGTCAAGTGGTTAATGACCCTGACTGCTATGCCGGAGATCGTAGGTTCGATTCCCACCCAGCACAAATGTTTGTGTGATGAGCATGATCATTTGTTCTGTGTCTGGGTGTAATTTATCTATAATATGTATGTATGTATTTAGAAATACATAAGTATGTTATGAGTTGTATAGTACTCATAACACAAATTCTACTTAGCTTGAGACTAGACGGCATTGTGCGATAGTTGTGGAATATTATTATATTATTATAAATTTTTTCGTCAATTTAAATTAGATGAGGCTGGTGTTTTCTAGCTGACTGTCCTGAGAATAGGCACCGAAACAAACTCAGGGGTCAAAGTCTCTTTTGAAGTCCATATAGCAAACATGGTCAAATCTTATGAGAATTGAGATGGTCTTTTGGGGAAAAATCACTCGAATGGACCTGTCCAGTCAAGCAATTGCCAGTATTCGTGTAGTTCAACTCAATACTACTAAAAAGAAAGAAAACGACCATCAGCCGCAAGTGGTTGCTGTGGCCACTTTTAGCTTTTCGTGGCAACGTTTGAGGCAGTCGCATATTGCTCGTGTGCGGTAAACCTTAGTATATTTTGTTAACAGAATTCTATATCTACCTAATGTATTTTCGGAACAGATCGAAGGAGCATCGTGTCTAGAATATCTCTGAGGTTAAACGGGCATACTCTTTCTGAAAGGGATGCCGTGTTCCTGGAACACAAAAGGCAACTGAAGGTCACGGGTACGGCGGCAACAACCTCTCGCACTGGGTCCTGGTGCAGGCCGGAGCAAGGAGGCATGGCAGGCGGTCGCCTCCTTCTGCGAACCAGTAAGGTCTTCAGACCCCAGCTGCTAGTGAATGTACAAAGTGGGAGAGCGAGTCAGATTTTTACCGACTAAAACCCATCTCTGTTCCTTCTCCGGGCCTTAGTTGAGGCCATGGTCCGGAGCGAGGAGGAGTGGCAGGCGGTGGCCGACTTCTGCAAAGCAGTAATGCTCGCAAAGGAGGAGGCCGACCGCATCAGGCAACGGCGCTCTCGCCACCGCCGGGATTCTGATCCCGATTTCCAGCGGTAGCTCGCTGTCCGACCAACCGGTCCGGACCAAGCCCAAGTCGTCTAAGGCGCGTACTGTTCCCGGGCGCCTCAAGGAGTTGTCAGCAACAGCAGCCGAGTCGAAGCCTACTGGGGCCAGGGTTATCCGAAAGGGAACTCGAGCCCCGGTATGAAGGCTTGTAGGAACGGGGTGGGTTTTTTAGTCAGTAAGAGTCTGATACCATCTCCCGCCCCGCCCAAGAAGGTTGTCATTGGATGATTTTTCCCATCATAAAAAAAAACCCTGTACCTTCTTTGCCTTCAGTCCAGGGCCGCGGGGTACATTTTCGCATAACCCATGGCTCCAGTAGACTTCGGCACTGCTGGGACCCTATAGGTTTGCTGACATGTCTTTGTGTCGCGCGTGAACACTACGTGACGTCAAGATGATGCCAAATTTGTGACCAAAGAAAGCAATATGAGAAAGACTAAAATAAACAGGTTGAAACCAAAAATTTAAACCTTTAAAGCAAAGTGAGGAAAAAGGTGTTTATTGTGGTCGTTCTTCCTTTCATATTTTAGAAGAGAATATACTTTGAAGGAAGGCTTTGAAGTCAAGATTTGGCTCAGAAAAAGGATAATTATAGGGTTACATAAATAAATTATTATCGTTAGCATGTAATATATTACTAGCTTTTGCCAGCGGCTTTACCGGCGTGAAAGTAAATTCCACCACACAAACTTTTAACCCATCTTGTAACTCAACTCTAGTAACACAACATATACTCTAAATTGTAACATATACTATGTATATTAAAATAGTTTCACAAGTTAAACATGGAGTTAACTAGTGAAACTATTTTTAAAACCTTGCAAAGCATGTGAGATTTAAATTTAATTTGAAACTGTACTGATTCTACATCTGCTCTACAATAAATGTGCAAAACTGCACGCTTAGCCAAGTTGTTATTCGCAATCGTTAACGCTGTCGAAAAGTGATGAAACGTATGGGAATGACGTCATCTCAACGTAAAGTCGCGTGGGTCAGTACAAACGAATAGACAATCGTAGCCAACTTCACATCGTTCAAAATCGTTTCTACAATGTTTAACGCTACATCCTTTGTTAGACAAACGCTACATTGTAGAACGAGCGGCCGACTCAGGCGCGTCAACATGGCTACCAACTTATCGTTTTCTACAATTGCTGTCACCGAGGCGTTACCAATTAGAGAACGGAATTCGACACAAACTGGTTGTAACTTGGCTAGGGGGGCTAGTGGCTGGTAGATAACTTTCATACATTAAAAGTGTGTATAATTTAATATATTACTTAAGTTTTGTTTCATCGCAATCGGTTGACTATATGGTAAACCAGGCAGTCGGTAATATCTCTTGTTAAACTAAGACACGTATTTAAAATTCTGTACTTGCTTGAGTCGATCTGATTAGTTTAGAAGTATGATGGCAATATATACGAGTCATATACAACGCAAATTTGACTTGCGTCGTATAGTTTTTGTAATTTTAAATATGTATCTTAGTTTGGCAAGTGCGAAAACGCGCTTCGTTACCAACTGGAGCACGTATAGCTGTCTCTTGGGCGGAGCGGGAGATAGTGTCAGACACTTACTGACTAAAAGACCCACCCCGTTCCTTCTAGCCTTCATACCGGGGCTCGAGCGCCCTTTCGGATAACCCTGGCCCCAGTAGGCTTCGACCCGGCTGGGTCCCTGCTGTTGCTGACAACTCCTTGAGGCGCGCGGGAACAGTGCGCGCCGTCGACGACTTGGGCTTGGTCCGGACAGTTACCGGACGGCCGGACAGCGAGCTACCCATTGCTCACTGTCCGCAAGCCCGCGCCTACGGTGGCCGGAAATCGGGATCAGAATCCCGGCGGCGGCGGCGGCGGCGATAACGCCGTTGCCTGATGTGTTCGGCCTCCTCCTTTGCGAGCATTACTGCTTCGCAGAAGTCGGCGACCGCCTGCCACTTCTCCTCGCTCCGGACCATGGCCTCAACCAAGGCAAACTACATGACTGTTAGGCAGTACAAAGTGCGCCGGGTCAGCTAGTTAAAAATAATTTCGAAATCCCTTAGTTCGCTCGCTTATTATTTTGCCAACAACCCTCTTAGAACCTAAAGCCCCTAATAAGTCAGTTTCAGCCCAGACAGAGCTCAAACGCGTACATTATTAAATTTTCCGTCTACCCGCGAACTGAAAAATTTAACAGGAAGCGCCTAAAGTAATATTCATCCCGTTTAAACTGTGCGAAACGGACTCATCCGTTTTCATAAAGAATTCATCCACGACCGGTCCGGCTGTAGATTTTAAAATGTATGACTTAATTCAATTATTCCAAAAGGCTTTTCGCCGTAAATAATTAAATAAATAATTACCAACGTTTACAGTTAACTACGGAATAATTAAAAAATCATTAGTAGCGTGGGGGTTGTACTTTTTTTTCATTTTTAGGGGTTGAATAGGTTTGTCAGGGGTTGTAATTGAAATGGGTTATTTGGTGTTGGATTCTGTTAGATTATATTTAATGTTTTTGTTATTAGTATCTCGGGTAGTCAGCGACGGATGCGAAACGTGCGGAACCGCTCGTTGTGGCGACACTTGAGGGAGGCTTATGTCCAGCAGTGGACGTCCTTCGTTTGTAATGATGATGATGATCAGTTATCTTGAATGTGATTTTAATCTTCACTGAAATGTATGGGTTCTCACGTTTTAAAGCCATGGTAAGCGGTTGCGGACGACGAGCAATGGGTAGGTCGCCGTCCGGCCGTATGGGAACACACACGAGGACACGGCGATGCTCTGCCCAAGCAGGGCACACCTCTACCGTAAGCTCCACCATGTCCTCCGGGCAGTTCACACAGTGGTGGCACTCGGGAGTTACTTCCGCACGGATTCGGTGCAGGAACTTCCCGAACTGTCCTTGTTCGGTGAGAACCTGCGTCATGCGGACTTCTGCAAAGCAGTAATGCTCGCAAAGGAGGAGGCAGACCGCATCAGGCAACGGCGCTCTCGCCACCGCCGGGATTCCGATCCCAATTTCCAGCCACCGTAGGCGCGGGCTTGCGGACAGTGAGCAATGGGTAGCTCGCTGTCCGGCCGTCCGGTAACTGTCCGGACCGAGTCCAAGTCGTCGATCGCGCACACTATTCCCGCGCGCCTCAAGGAGTTGTCAGCAACAGCAGGAGCCCAGCCGGGTCGAAGCCTACTGGGGCCAGGGTTATCCGAAAGGGAACTCGAGCCCCGGTATGAAGGCTTGACGGAACGGGGTGGGTTTTTTAGTCAGTAAGAGTCTGACACTATCTCCCGCTCCGCCCAAGAGCGGGGGTTGTCATTGGATGATTTTGCCCACCAAAAAAAAAAGGTGAGGACGCCATGCCATCTTTCCAGCTACGCCTCAAAGAGGGACTCACCGCCATAATTATGGCGTGCCTTGAGAGACATAGGCATATATGTTATGCCGCGGGCAAAAGCTAGTACATAATATGACAACTCTGCGAAAAATCGTGATACGATTCTTACATATGCAGGCCAGTCATCGATATTACACATCCCTTCAACCCAAACGACCTTCGAGAAAACCGACACCATTTTCCTGAAACCTTTTATCAAACGGGTATTTGTGATACAAATAAGAAATCTTTCCTTCCACAATTTATTACAAATTCAACACACATCGGAGTTTTATTACAAGGAGGAAATAACTTTTGTACCGGAAATGATTCGGATTACTCGGAGAAAAAGATAAGTACCGGGTCGTTTGTAGGGCAAAATTCTTGTTTCATTCGTGACCTATTTTTTAATGTGTCCAAAATGGAGGAAAGAGTTAATAAAACTTCGTTAATAGGCTGCTTTTCCACTCGCCTATCGTCAATATCGAACATGGTTTAAAAGCTTGTTACTTCATCTAACGCAATCCAACGCGTTGTTTGACGAAAAGGCAACGCGAAAAAAGAGATATAACGCCTGAAAACTCTGTTAGCATTCGGTAATTCCGTGATTTACTGGAATATTTTATAAAACCTGTCCCAGGAAATACGTGTTTTTTTTTAAACCTTAAAAGTTTTTGAAAAACATTGTCATTATTTAGAATCTTGATAGAATTTGCTAGGCTTGTATGGTTCTACTTTTTTGACTTTTTTAATTTTTGAGTAAATTAAGAAGTGTCAAAGTTCATGCAAAATAGCAGATTTTCAAAAGTCTTAACTGGATTAGTTTTACACAAATTTATAAATTGATTTCAATAGAAGCCTAGACAATATCCACAAGATACTGTGTTTCTAAAATATCTAATGAAAAATGTGTAATAACGTCATAATCGCGTAAGAGCGTATGTAAGAAAAACAGTGAAAATGTATATCGAGATGCATCCCCTTAAGGGGCTTCTATTAGTCGAAGACCATGCGCTTTTCTCTACTCCTCTTCCTCTATATTATTACACATGAATGATAAATCTATGTAAATACGGAACGGCAAAAAAAATTACGCAAATCCACTCGTCCAAAGGACTAGAGAACCTAGGATTTGACATTTTGACGTCATGATTTAAAAAATTTGTTACTGAGAATTAAAAAATTATTTATTTTTTATTTATTTATCAAACTTATACTATCTTTACAGGCAGACCTAATGCGACAGTACAGCCAAAAATAACTATTTAAACATAATTTGTTCTAACCCTACTTAATTACAAAGCATATAACTGCTAGTGCCACTCTGTTAAATTCACTCAAAGTACAAATGAATAGGTCTGACTTATCGTGTATGAGATTAATTGCTAATATCTCAAAAAAAAAATGTACTGTTAGTAAAAAAGTATTTATACAACATTTACAATCATTATATTCTCTATAGACAGGTATAAAATTCGTGTTGGTAATAATTAAAAAAGTTGACACACAAACAATAGACCCAAATAGTATTTTATTTTTATTTTTTGTAGAACATTACATGAAAAAAATGCATGCCTAAGGCATTAAGTCCGCCTTTGTATCTTTTGTTGCATGATGATTAAATAAAATAAAAAAATATATTTTATATTTTTTCTAGAATTTTATCATACCCTTTTAAACAGTCACTTTTTCAAAGTGAGCCCCTTAATAAATAATGTTGGTAAAATTCATCTTTTGACGGCACGGTTGGCGCAGTGGTTGAGAAATTGGCTGCTGCGTTGCGTGTCTCGGGTGCGGTTCCCGCACGGAACAAATAATTGTATGGCTTACAGATAAATATTCCGAGGCTGCGTATCTTGTGTTTGTGAGTTCACATGTTTGAGAACACACCCACGATGCAGGTGTAATTTCTAGTGTGGGGACAATGTTTAAAAAAAAAACAATCAATAGAACTTAATGTTGGTAAAATTCATATTTAGTAAATATTGTTTTCAATACACTTGCTCAGAATGTGACTCTTATTGCACTGCACTCAGGTACATAATGGCCTTTCTTACCAAACTGTGACATTTTGATTACCAATACGCACTAGTGCTATAATGTAGTTAAAACCTTTTGTTCAACCGCTCCCCCGCTGTAATTTTAATACATTATCGTATCAGGATGGGCGCGGATCGTCCCCTACGAGTCGCCGGTCAACCCCCGTTTATTAATTTCAGTGAGTGTACTGAAAGGTAAATAAAAAAAAAATATGGGCACGCATATGAAAACAGATTTTTACCCTTACAAAGTTTACAAAGTTTACTTGTTTTACAGTTATTGTCTTCACAAGTGTATTGAAAAACGTCGTATGATACACGTGAGTAATTAATGATTACCGTTCTCGGCTCTCTTAAGATCCTCGCCACGGCTCGGGTCTAAATACTGCCTCGACGGTAACCACTAACATCACACACTTATATCATACTGTACTATTACATAATTAGAGTTATAAGTTGCAACAGGTTTTTAAAATGTTTTATGCCAAAATGTGAATCATAGGTGTACTTCAATATACAAACAAAAACATCACACAATATACAATTTTGTTAACGTTGGAAAAAATGGTCGTAATAATAATATGTTTTACAATTTAGATTTATCCACAGTTTTTCAATTTATTGCTAACTCTAAGCTGTGACCTCATCAAACTCTCTTTTAGCTTGAAGACTTGTTAAACTTGTATCTTGAAATTGAGTTTTCAACTTCGAGTTCTCAAGATACAGTAACATAAAAACATTTTCATTTCTTTTGTGTTTACTGGGTTTGTTCCAGCCAGCGCCAGATTTAAAAAGTCTATATAATAGAAGTTTTTATTTGTCTGTGTATCACGTAAAATGTAATAATATAATATAATATAATATTCCACAACTCTAACACAACGCCGTCTAGTCCCAAGCTAAGCAGAGCTTGTGTTATGAGTACTAGACAACTGATAAACATACTTATATATTTCTAAATACATACATATTATAGATAAATTACACCCAGACACAGAACAAATGATCGTGCTCATCACACAAACATTTGTCCTGGGTGGGAATCGAACCCACGACCTCCGGCATAGCAGTCAGGGTCACTAACCAACAGACCAACAGGCCTGTCTAAATGTATGAAATCGATGTAGATAACTTGTACATTAAGGGTGAGTTGCACCATTTAACTATAACGATAACAAAGCCGTTAACAGTTGTCAAATTATTGAATTGACCAATAGGCGGCCGTTTCACGGCTGGTTATGGTTTGGTTATCGTTATAGTTAAATGGTGCAACTCACCCTTTAATTGTGAGTAGTTTGATATAATACTCTTAGGCTTTGTTTCACCACAATGGGTTGACTGC
Organism: Mythimna ferrago; assembly: GCA_910589285.2. Classification (NCBI taxonomy): domain Eukaryota; kingdom Metazoa; phylum Arthropoda; class Insecta; order Lepidoptera; family Noctuidae; genus Mythimna; species Mythimna ferrago. The sequence continues at coordinate 11,734,230 of OU342703.1, forward strand.
ATCGAAAGATATGTATGTTAAATTCATTGACTGTTAGGGAATACGAAGTTTGCCGGGTCAGTCTCTTTTTCTATCAAAACGTGAATGTAGCACGTTTTAATGTGTTTGCAACATTAACAGTACAAGTTTCGTGTCAGCATTCTCGGCAGGCTTCTTTTTAATGATTCAACAATACTGTTCAAAATAGATAGATAAAAATATAAATAAACTAGTGCGCCTCATCATCAACGATTGCATCACTGCTTACCAGGTGGGATCGCAGTCAAGCACTGGCTTATATCAGATTAAAAAAAAAGATAGATAATAATAAATAGTCTTGAAGAATACATCGCCTTGAGGTACAAAACTACATAATTTATTAATCACAAAATTAAAAAAGAATCAAGTGTTCCTACATAAAATGGATTGGAATGATATTTGAAAAATATAATTAACTAGCTTTTGGCTGCAGCTTCGCCCGCGTATATAAATATAGCCTATGTCACTCAGGAATAAAGCAGCTTTCTATCGGTGAAAGAATTGTAGCAATCGGACCAGTACTTCTGGAGATTACCTTCTACAAACAAAAAAAAACAAACTTTACCTCTTTATTATTATTAACGACCAGCTTTTGCCCACAACTTTGCCCGCGTTTATAAAATATACACCCTTAAATTTTAATCGTTTTAATCCCGTGAAGGGTCGATCCGGTACATGAAACACTATCGATTTGTAAAGATAAAATTAAAAGTCAGCTGAGCGAGTTTAATGACCTGTAGGTACTTTGTACGCAACGCCGACTTTTAACTACCGGTCATTGAACTCGCTCAGCTGACGTTTTCTTAAAGAAATTAATTTCGTACATGCGTAAATTAATACGAGTTTTGAAAAAGAGGTACTTTATTTTTTAATTTTATCTTTACAAATCGATAGTGTTTCATGTACCGGATCGACCCTCCACGGGATTAAAACGATTAAAATTTAGCGGTGTATTTAGCCTATGTCACTCAGGGATAAAGCAGCTTTCCATTGGTATAAAAATGTTAGCAATCGGACCAGTAGTTTCAAAGATTATCTCCAAAAAACAAAAAACAAAAATCTTTACCTCTTTATAATATTATTATAGATAGACTGGTTTTTGACCACTATTTTACCTTTTAGAGTGAGTTGCACCATTTAACTATAACGATAACCAAACCATAACCAGCCGTGAAACGGCCGCCTATTGGTCAATTCAACGATTTGACAACTGTTAACGGCTTTGTTATGGTTATAGTTAAATGGTGCAACTCACCCTTAAAAATCAACGTAAAATGCAAAGTCAATTCTTGAATGCTAAGCAAACAATGGATTGAAATTATCTCCATTAACAAAATAAGTTATACAAAACCAAATGCTAATACAAATAATTTGTCCACAGAGGACGGAGGCCGCTGCCTCCCCGCTTTCGCCGGCAGGAAGCTGGGTGAGATCTGCAACCGAGAGAACCAATGCGATGCTGGACTGGTCTGTGAAGAGGTGGTGCCTGGTGAGTAGCAGTTCCATTTAGGGGTGGGTCTAGAGACTATATCATCAACGGATCATCAAGTCAAATATTCGGTCTCTTTAGTGGTGTGAAGTGAGGCGCGGGGGCGGGGAGTGTCAGTGATTGGCTCGCCGCGCTATCGCGTCAGAGGCCTCACTCATGATTCGTTCCCTGCCTTACTGCATGTATCTAACAACGACGACGATTGGCTCGCCAATGTACAGAATGCGCAAAGCGATCCCCACTCTGACGCCGAGCGCTCAAGATCGGTGACGGTAATTGTACTAAAACTAGCCATGAAAGATATAATTGCCCAAGCCGCCGGAATCCCAATCCCGATTTCCGGCCATCGCAGGCTCGGGCTTGCGGACGGCGAGCAATGGGTAGCTCGCCGTCTGACCGGCTGGTAACCGTGCGGACCAAGCCTAGTAGGCGCATAGTGTTCCTCGCGCGCCTCCAGGAGATGTCAGCAAACCGTAGAGGCACAAAATAGATAGGTACAGAAGACAATCTCATGTATGTACTTCACTTTTTATACATACGGTTGGTGGACGCACACTAATGAGCGTTGGAGCCGGAATTGTTCGACGAGTGATCCGAGACGCGACCGAGACATCGTATCCGCGAGCAGTGTCTATGTGTGCGTTGCTCGAGCGCGCTTTGTATGTAGATTGACTTCTGTACTTGTCTATTTTGTGGCCGAAAAGCCAGTGTCGCCGCCCGCTCCCCGCTGCCGATAACGTATATGATGCACGCCGCCTGCGCGTGCAGACCGCGTCATTGGTCTGTTAGGTTCGATTCCCAACAGTGGCGTCATTTGGGGGACGCCTAAGTCCAACAGTGGACGTCTTTGGAATGAAATGATGATGATGAATTATCGTTCACTATCTAGGTGAAATGCACGTCTGCCGCCCACCAACCGCTGGCCGCAAGCAATACAACGAGGACTGCAACTCTTCGAGCGAGTGCGACGTCACCAGGGGACTCTGCTGCATCATGCAGCGCCGACACAGGCAGAAGCCTAGGAAGGTGAGATATCCACGATTTTTTGCAGCTTTTCATTTGATTTGACCACTATCGACCACCATCATTTGTAACGTTTAATATTATTACTAGCTATGCCCGCGACTTCGTTCGCGTGGACTACAGGATTTTGAATTTATTTTTTCTAAAATAAAAGTAGCCTATGTTACTCCTTATTACATCAGCTACCTGCCAAAAAAAGTCCCGTCAAAATCGGTCCAGCCATTTCAGAGATTAGCCCGGACAAATAGACTGACAGACAAAAATTGTAAAAAAAAATATTTTGGTGTAAGTATGTATCGTATATATTTATATTCATATGCATGTAGTAAAAAGCAGTTATTTCAATATTACAAACAGACACTCCAATTTTATTTATATGTATATAGTATAGATGTATAGATTATTATTTACTGTATATTGTTTAAATAAAATCACGCAAGAGCGGTTGTATGGGAATAATATCACAAGCTGGGCTCTCTGAATGTGGAGACCATTTGAGATAGTTTAATGAGTTAGGATGCGATTAGTGTGTACCCTAGGTAATCAGTTGTGGTAGGCTTATCTCTTATGTAACTACGAACAAAGCCGGTTCTAACACAATAGCACTCGGGGGTCGAATAGTTACAGTAGTACACTTGTACTGTGATAGGGAGAAAATGGAGGAATGAGGAAAATATATTATCGTAAGAAAAATTCTGAGTTGCTCAGGACGCGGACTTTAACGTGTTTTATACATTGGTCAACTGCGAATCGTACTCCCGCACAGAGGGTTCCGTACCTTTATATGTATAACATTAGACACTACGAGTATATTAACTAACTTTTGCCCGCAGCTTCGCCCGCGTACATAAAATACAGCCTATGTCACTCAGGAATAAAGCAGCTTTCTATCGGTGAAAAAATTTTATCAATCGGACCTGTAGGTACTTTCAGAGACGTAACGTCTTACAAACAAAAAAGAACCAAAAAAAAAATACTTTACGTAGCTTTATATATAAAAATTAATGTAATTTCCTTGTAATTTTATAACTCAAGAACGGGCTCACCTATCCAAACCAAATGTTTAGGCTTTGTTCGGACTATTTAGTAGATAATTTATGTGAAGTTTGCACAAAATCGGTTCTTCATTTATCACACTTTGTAACAAATGAAGTAGGGTAGAGTAGGATAGAGTAGGGTAGAGTAGGCTAGAGTAGGGTAGAGTAGGGTAGAGTAGGGTAGAGTAGGGTAGACTAGGGTAGAGTAGGGTAGACTAGGGTAGACTAGGGTAGAGTAGGGTAGAGTAGGGTAGAGTAAGGTAGGGTGGAGAAGGAAAGAGCGGGAGCGAAGCCGCGCCGCGGGCAAAAGCTAGTTTATTATATTAGTGTATTAGGGTTATGAATATGTATTGTGCGACTAAATGAAAAGACGTAGTTCTTGTAGGACCGTATATTCACGACTGCTGAACTTACTGGACGGAGAGCAGCCGTCGCTATACACATGCATACACCACACCTTTTTTTCTTTTTTTTATTATTATTGATAGGCTCGCGTTTGACCACCACCTCACCTGATGGTAAGCGATGATGAGTTCGACGATGGAGCACGCTTGCCTAGAAGTAACCTATTCACTTTTGACTTAAAGACCCCTAGGTTCTAGCTATTAGGAAACACAGACTCCGGCAGGGAATTCCACTCCTTGGCTGTACGTACAATAAATGACTTCCCAAAACGCTTAAAACATAAAAAAAAACTCTTTTCCTTGTTTCCACTATCAGAATAGAATAGAATAAACTTTATTATACACCAAAAAGTAACAAAGCTTATACATAAACTTAAATTAATGGGTACAATGGCTGTCTTATCGGTGACAGCGATATCTTCCAGACAACCTTAGGATGGATAAGAACCTAAAATAATACAGGGGTAGTCTGTGGTGTACTGCTAAAAAATTGATCAAACTCTACAAAACAACCAAATGAAGGAAAAAATACCACGCGCGAAGATCTAAGGAATCAAAGAAACATAAAGAAATACGTAATTTATATTCCAGAAGATATTTCACAAGAGGAATTTTAAATAAAGAGGATTTTTTTAGGGATAAACATAAATAAGAAAGACAGTCCCGGTTTTCTTTTAAAAGATACTTTCTTTTTAGGGATATCTTTTTATCTTAAACTGAACTGAAATTTCGTTGAAATACGTTTTACGGTTGTTATGATCTTTGGAAACGAGAAAATCGTATTGAAGTAGTTATTCGATTTCTTATTGCTTAGTTTTTTGGAGGTATGCGGACCAGAGAGTAAAGTCTCGCAAAATTCCGTTGAAAAGGGAGGATCCTACGACCAGACGGGTGTTATGTCTGGTGGGCTGCCCGGTAGATGATTGCGGGCAGTTCTATATGTTCAAATCGCGGTGAACTTTAATTGAGCGATGCAAGATAAGTCTTATGTAACGCCATAGATGCCGCTACAGTTTCAATATAAATTAATCATTATAATCGTTTTAGTCTAAAAATGTCCACTGTTCGACATAGATCACCCAAGAAATTTCCTGTGGCTTTGGCGGGTATCGCCCAGTACGGTTACTGGGCTTCTATCTTTTTTTTTTTAATTGAGATAAACTAGTGCTTGACTGCGATCCCACCTGATGGTAAGTAGCGATGCAATCTTTGATGGTGAGGCACACTAGTTTATTAACCTTTCGTATGCCGTAATTAGAGACACAATTAAAAAGCTATTGGGTCTCGCGTGGATCCGCGTTCCGGACATACAACGGGTTAAGAGCCTATTCTCTCTAGCCTTGAAGACACCCAAATTATAATCGGACGCGAAGACCGCAGCAGGCAAACTGTTCCAGTCCTTCGACGTACGCGGTATAAACGACGAGGCGAAACGCTTAGTCCGGACCGTAGAGGTTTCAACACAACGTAAGGGTGAATATTCGCCGTACGTCGGGTTGTCCGATGATAGAATTGCGATGGCGGAATCAAGTCATGCAATTCCTGCGCACACTCTCCAAAATGCATATCTGTCCGTCTGTCACCAGAATGTATCTCATGAACCGTAATAGTTAAACTGTTGAAATTTTCATATGCCGCTATAACAACAAATACTAAAAACAGAATAAAATAAATATTAAGGGCCAAGCGCCCGAAAAGTGCCTTAAAACAGTGATTTTCTGAGGGCTACTCCTCCGTAACGGCTAGGTCAATTGGTTTGAAAAAAATATATGTTTATTATAGATTCATGAACAATAATATCAACATTTGATTTTTTCGTGCAATTAATACTTTTGTCAAAAAAAAAAAAATTAGCAATTTCGCAACTTTTCGCAACTTTTCCCTACTCCTTCGAAACGGCTTGGACCTTTAGAAACATTTTTACACATAAAAATTGGTGGTTACATATTCTTCAAAGTGAACATTGCATTTATGTAAATCAATTAATATCTCGCAGAGAAAATGGATTTAAAGCGCTTTCCGGGCGCTGCTGGCCGCAAATAAATGCACAGATTTGCGTACTGCCGCCTAGGCGAGTGCGAGAGTTGCGTTCACATAATTTCGGCCAGATGGTTCAAGGGACTATACGCCTTAAAAGGAGGCTCCCAGAACACAAAACGTGTTTTATGCCCTTTTTTTGCTACAGACGGCACAGAACCTTTCATACTCGAGTTAAATTCGCACTTGTTCTTTTTTATAAAAGAATCTTGAGCTCTTATTTCTCAGACCACTTCCGTTTATCTAACTTCAAAATCTAATAAATTAAAAGGAGACACTTTATTTTTGTTAAAACCTAAACAAATACTTGGTTTTCCTTAAAAATACAGTTACAAAAACAGTCAAGTCTTTAATACTTTTCTTAATAAAAATACTAAATGGGGAAACTCTTGAAGCTATTAAGTTAGAGACGAAAGAAAAATACTTTTTCTTCGGAGACATTTTCTGACGTAGCCCGAACAGATTTTCTTTTGTTATTTTTTTTTTGTTATTTGGACAATTTAACTATACCCTTTTATTTAAAAATAAACGCTGTCATTTAGATTTCTATTTTATTCACGCTGTTTACATTTTGAAACATCGTGAGGGAACCGACATGTCCTAGTACCAAAAATTCGAAGACATGTGACATTCACCAACCCACACTTTGCCCGCGTGGTGGGTTACGGCCCAAACTCTCTCCTGGAGAGGAAGCCTGAGTCCCAACAGTGGAAACATTATAAGGCCAACTATACTATGCTATGCTATAACCTTTTTCGATACCACCAATCCTGATTTAAGGTATACTTTACGGTAGATCACGCAATTCAAAGGTGAATGAACCTTTTTCCATACATTGCTGGCATGTATTTCTTTTTCTTTTCGACAAAAGTGATACCTATAATAGGCCATATCTTAAAGGCCATTTTCACATGACCATAAGACAAACATTTCAACTTTTCAAAATGTATAGCATAGCAGTGTTATGATGGTGTTTGAGGCTGGTGGAAGGTGCCCAGTGACGGTGCCTCCAATAAAGATTAATGGATTGCCGTTATCGAGAGTGCACTCGTTTAAGTACCTATCTTGGGTACGTTTTACGCAATAATCGTACAGTGCCCTTTGCGTGCAATATAATAATGTTTTCAGGGTGTTGATGGGGCTGTCACGCTTCTGTAGCGCATCAGGGATGTTTGCGGAATTGCGTATTGATTGCTTCTATGCGTTAATGCGTAAAAGATGTGCATCGCTGGTGCGTGGGGTGCGAGCCAGTCCCAACGGCATCCTGGGCATGATTGCGGACAGGCTGGACTGCTGCATAGTGAATCATTGCTCCAGTATCTCAGCTGGGATGCTGAAGCAATGATTCATTGTTTATTTGTTTGCGGTATTATAATTTGTAAATGTATTTGTGTCACTAACATAGTTGTAAGGTTGTTTTATTATTACTAACACTAAATGAGTCTTATTGTTACTTGAAAATAAAGATTATTATTATTTTTATTATAGCATAGTCGGCCTTATAATGTTCCCACTGCTGGGACTCAGGCCTCCTCTCTAGGAGAGGGAGTGGGCCATAATCCACCACGCGGGCCCAGCGCGGGTTGGTGGATGTCATATGTCTTCAAATTTTTGGTTCTAGGAAATGCCGGTTTCCTCACGATGTTTTCCTTCACCGTTTTGAGAGCAGTGGTGATGAAATAAATTACACAAAGTAATGTGCCTAGCTGGGTTTGAACCCGCCACCTACAACTCGTAAGTCGGGGCCGTTACCACTCGGTCACCACTGCTCTCAAAAGGTTAAAATGAGAAAATATTATTCGGTAAATCGATTCGTTGAGAAAAATATTGTAGTGTGGATATTTTCGAGGAGAAATTTCATTTCACTAAACTTGATAATATTACCGATCGCTGGATATACGCGACTTTCGTTTACATAAATCTTTGATCCCTGTGTCGATATCGGTTCATACTTGAGGTGACTTTTTGATCTTCCTGTAACTCATGAGATTTATAAACGCTTTTTATATGGATATTCGACAGGCCTGTTGGTCTAGTGGTTAGTGACCCTGACTGCTATGCCGGAGGTCGTGGGTTCGATTCCCACCCAGGACAAATGTTTATGTGATGAGCATGATCATTTGTTCTGTGTCTGGGTGTAATTTATCTATAATATGTATGTATTTAGAAATATATCATCGACGCCGAGTTGCTAGCCTGTCTGTTTTCTATCTTTTACACTTCGGGGAGTGTGCTCTAGAGTTACACAATTTAATTCTGCCGAGTCCGTTCCATCATCGGACCACAAGACGTACGGCGTTGCGCCACCGGTACATGGTGGACATCCCACCTATACGTACAAAGCGTTTTGGGAGTACATTTATTATGCGTACAGCTAAGGAATGGAATTCCCTGCCGGAGTCTGTGTTTCCTGATAGCTATAACCTAGGGGTCTATAAGTCAAGAGTGAATAGATTGCTTCTAGGCAAGCGTGCTCCATCGTCGGCCACATCATCGCTTACCATCAGGTGAGATTGTGGTCAAACGCGAGCCTATCCACTATAAAAAAAAAAAAAAATATATAGTTATGTTTATCAGTTGTCTAGCACCCATAACACAAGCTCTGCTTAGCTTGGGACTAGACGGTGTTGTGTGACAGTTGTGCAATATAATGTGCAATATAATCACTGATCGCTGGATATACGCGACTTTCGTTTACATAAATCTTTGATCCCTGTGTCGATATCGGTTCATACTTGAGGTGACTTTTTGATCTTCTAGTAACTCATGTCACTTATAAACGCTTTTTATATGGATATTATCCATCACTGGATATAAACGACTTTCAATATCATAAATTCTTTGATGTCTGTGTCGATACCTTTCCATTTTTTTGCTTTGGGGTTTTTTTTTCGGTGGGAAAATCATCTAATTACATCCCCCGCTCTTGAGCGGAGCGGGAGATAGTGTCAGACTCTTACTGACTAAAAACCCACCCCGTTCCTTCGTGCCTTCATACCGGGCCTGAGCTATCTTTCGAAACTAACCCTGGCCTCAGTAGGCTTCGACCCGGCTGGGCCCCTGCTGTTGCTGACAACTCCTTGAGGCGCGCGGGAACAGTACGCGCTGTCGACGACTTGGGCTCGGTCCGGACAGTTACCGGACCGTCGGACAGCGAGCTACCGATTGCTCGCTGTCCGCAAGCCCGTTACTTCTTTACCTTGCGTTCCAAGACCCAAGAGGGCATATTTTTTACTGACTAAAGCGCATCTGTTTCCTTCAGATGCCCTTTGCGTTTTAAAGCCACGGTCTCTTAAACGTCCCAGAAAACTCATCATCATCATTATCATCAGCCTTTTTAATGTTCCCACTGCTGGGCCTCAGGCCTCTTCTCTAAGAGAGGGAAAAGGCCGTAATAAACGCGGGCCCAGTGCGGGTTATTGAATTTCACATGTTTTCGAATTTTTGGTTCTGGGACATGCCGGTTTCCTCACCATGTTTTGATGTTTTGTATTATCTAGAGGTAATATTGTGTATTTTTTGCCCACAGAGCTGCGGGTATTTCAAGGAGCCCCTGGTGTGCATTGGACCCGTCGCCACAGACCAGATCCGCGAGTTTGTGCAGCATACTGCTGGGGAGAAACGCATCGGCGTTTACCGACTCCATTAATTCGTTTACGTTAAAAGTTGCGTAAAATGAGATATAGTATCAGTAAGTCATTTTAGGAAAATGTTTTCTGTGCTGTGTCTTAAGTATTGGCTGGAGATTATTATTATTTTAGCATCGAATATAAAAAAAAAAAAAAAAATTCCGAAACAAAAAATAAGTGACATGAAAAAAATTTGTCACTTTTATTCCGATGTGTCAGACATTATTATATCATTTTACGCAACAATATTTTAAAGCATCATTTTTACTAATAAAAGTTAATAATACAGAAACTCTATAATTTGTAAAAACAAATGCTTAATCAAATCTTTTTAGATTTTTATTAGTAAAAAAGATTTGAAATCTTTTACGAGGCTCTCCATTGCCACGAACTTGGTACTCGTAAATTTTATGTCAAAGTTATTAACGACAATTTTTTTTTGTGATTACGCCCATGAGTCTCATAAAAAAATAAATCAGCATTTCCTTCTTTTTAATACTCCTCGTTTTTTCCTTCGTTCGTCTTATCTTTTAATCTCATTTAAATTCAGTAAGTAAATCAGAAACTTCAAACTTTTTTTTATTATTTTTTTGTGAGCGTAATTACAAAACGACAAATGGAGAAAAAAATATGAAATTTCGCTTCGAAAAATGGTCAAACGATTCGCTACATTTTATTTGTATAAAAGAGGCTTCGAAAAAAAATACAAAAACAAAAGATAGGCAAAGCTGAGACATATCATTTTTAGTTTTTAATTGATCGTGTAGAATTAGAAATATGGAGATTAATGTTTCAATATTAAATACTTATGAATGTTATTTAAAAATTAGTATTTACGGTGACAATTGTCGCATCTTATTATTAAAATAAAACAATTTTAAAGTGTTTAATCTCTAAATATTATGAATAGTTTTAAAAATAACATTAATTATTAAGTCTTCAATGAAACAAATACATATCCAACTGGCTGAGGCATTTATATTAGTAAATATTGATGTTAAAATTAATAAAATCTATTACTAAACATATCATGTATGGCTAGTTTTAAGATAAGGTTATAATAGTAAGAAAATATTTTATAATTTCTCGCTTAAATTTTAGTGAAACTCTCAAACTATGCTAGGTGCCTAGGAAATACATATCAATTGAAAAAAAAAAAGTTTTTTTTATTAATAAAAAAAAATCTAATTGTTATCACATTTTTATCGTATATTCACTGTTTTCAAATCCGTTGATGTTTGTCGAAATAATAATGAATAAATAAAAAAATATAGCCTAAAAACTGTGATGTGTACCTATTTTCTGAAACTATTTAATGATATGTCGAGATATTTTTTCGCCCAAAACATGTGTTAAAGATATGAAATATCTTCTCGGATCGTTTTTATTTGATGGCCTAACATCACTAAATGTTTGTTGTAACAGCTATCATAAGACTACATTATATGTACCTTGTGTATTAAGTATGTGTTAAATTATATAAATTATGTCAGCAATGTCGTTTTTATTTAACCCTTTCTCCTTTGACTTTTAATATACAGGATTATTTGTTAAAAACTGGCAACCGCTCAGGGGCCCAAGTCTGCTATTTTTATAAATTCGTCATTCCAACACGATCCCATTGTCATTTTGCTAAAAGATCCTAATCTGATAAATCATAATGATTGATCATTGATCGGTCAATGGTCTCGTAACAGAGTTGTGGTAAAATGACAATATCGAGTTTATTAAAAGCAATGACTGCACAATGACGTTCTAATGGTAGGTCACTAATCAAAGGAACTGTCAAATTTTTTGCAAATTACGCATACATAAGACATTCATTTGTAAATATGTACGAGATTACCATTCTTGATTCTATCCCACTTCTTTCAATGGAGTGTCAGTGGTTGATCATTGGAAAGTCATAATGACGCCATGATATTAGTAGATTACCAAACGTACTCAAAATCAACAATTATGCAATCAATGATAGACCATTCTGACACTATTGTAATAGCAGACTTGGGGCCCTGTACCCCTAGCCAAGTTGCTAATCTGCAATCGGTAACGCTAGTAGAAAGCTTCATATGTACGAGAATGACGTCATCTCAACGCTCAGTCACGTGGTCAGAACAAAAGAATTGGCGGCGTGGCCAACTTGAAGCGTTCGGCGCGAGCGAAACGGTTGTAACTTGGCTAGGGGGGGGTTTTTCAAATAACCCTGTATAATGCAACACGTTTGCTTCACAGAACTGTCACATAAAATATAAACTTATTACCTATGTGTTTATTATTATAGTCAGACTATAGCATAGTCGGCCTTATAATGTTCCCACTGCTGGGACTCAGGCCTCCTCTCTAGGAGAGGAAGTGGGCCGTAATCCACCACGCGGGCCCAGTGCGGGTTGGTGGATGTCACATGTCTTCGAATTTTTGGTTCTAGGACATGCCGGTTTTATCACAATGTTTTCATTCACCGTTATGAGACAAGTGGTGATGAAATAAATTACACAAAGTACTGCGCCTGGCTGGGTTTGAACCCGCGACCTACAACTTGTAAGTCGGGGCCGTTACCACTTGCCACCACTGCTCACAGGTTCATATGAGTGTTAGAAACCTTTAAAATTCTCGGTTCTCCTCTAAAGGGAGAAGAAAAGGAGTTTATTTGCGTCAAACATGGCGCATACCTTAAAATAAAATAAAAATAACAACAACAACCCATAATAGTAATATATGGTGTGGGGATATAGTCTGTCTAAAAAGTCAAATGACTTGGGTAATTATTAGGGTAAAATGAAATCTGATGTAGTCAACGCTAGTTCAAAAAATTCAGGTTGATGTCTTGATCACTAATAGAAGAACCTTATAAAAAGTATCGAATATAAGTATTTTTTAAATGATTTAATATTACTAAGGGACGTTTTAACAATAAATAAAAAACTTTACAAAAAAAAATATAACCGACTTCAATATTAAAAAACACTGAAAAGTATAAAATAACTTTAATTTACTTTATAGTTTTGTCTTTTCGCTATTTAACACCGACTTCCGAAATTAAAGTTATTGTATACTTTTCAGTTTTATTTAACATTGAAGTCGGTTATAATTTTTTTGTAAAAAGTTTTTTATTTTACACTTTTTAGTTATGGTACCACCACTAAAAAGTACCCCCCAGACAAACTTAAATTTAATAACTTATACTCGTAGCCACAGTCCATCTCATAACGATTCTAATAATCCCAAACACGGTTAGACATTAATTTAATTTTTTTCCTTCTGGCTTCATCATCAGATCAATTTGATACATCCGCCCACCTTTTCTGACATTCTTCGACTACACGTATAAACAAAGCAACTTTACATGTAACCACAGTTTTGCTGTGATGCTATGAGGAGTTTTGTTCCATATCTTCGAAGTTCATGATCAGATCACAACAATATTTCTATGGGACCAACTTGGAAGCATAATCTTTCAATCAATAATTTTTAAAATCGGTCTACAATTGACCGAGATATCAGTGAACATAAAGAAAAATATACATTCAGCCGAACATAGAAACTCCTCCTTTTCGAAGTCGTCAGTTAAAAATGCACAATATTTTTGTTTATTATTTCAGTATCTTTAATGATATTCTTATTACAAAATTAAGATACAAGTGTCATAAGTAAGTCTATAGTAATAACAAAAATCTGGAATCGAAAAAGAAATCTGATTCTAAATATTCTGCTTCGCTTATTGATTCATCATCACTTGCCATACTGGCTGGAAAGACCACACGGCGTCCTTACATTCCGCATGACGCAGGTCCTCACCGGACATGGCACATTCGGGAGGTACCTGTTCCGGATTCAAGCGGAAGAGACGCCCGGGTGTCGCCACTGTGCGGAAAGCCCGGAGGACACGGTGGAGCACACAGTCGAGGTGTGCCCTGCTTGGGCGGAGCATCGCCGTGCCCTCGTGGGGCGATCGGCGGCGGAGACCTCTCGCACCGGGCCTTGGTTGAGGCCATGGTCCGGAGCGAGGAGGAGTGGCAGGCGGTCGCCCAATTTTGCGAAGCAGTAATGCTCGCTAAGAAGGAGGCTGACCGCATCAGGCAACGGCGTTCTCGCCGCCACCGCCAGGATTCTGATTCCGATTTTCGGCCACCGTAGGCGCGAGCTTGCGGACAGTGAGCATTGGGTAGCTCGCTGTCCGGCCGTCCGGTAACTGTCCGGACTAAGCCCAAGACGTCGACGGCGCGCACTGTTCCCGCGCGCCTCAAGGAGTTGTCGGCAACAGTAGGGACCCAGCCGGGTCGAAGCCTACTGGGGCCAGGGTTATCCGAAAGGGAACTCGAGCCCCGGTATAAAGGCTAGAAGGAATAGGGTGGGTCGTTCAGGCAATAAGAGTCTGACACTATCTCTCGCTCTGCCCAAGAGCGGGGGTTGTCATTGGATGATTTTTCCCAACGTAAAAAAAAAATCTCTTGCCATACTATGGTCGACATCTGTTGTAGAACTATCATCATCTCAAGAAACAAGTGAATGACAACTAATATTAGCGTTGCCAACAACAGATTTTTTATTTCAATTAAAAATTGCCGAGTCGTTTAATATCTCGCGCCGGGCCTTGGTACAGGCCATGGTCCGGAGCGAGGAGGAGTGGCAGACGGATGCGAAGGAGGCGGTGGCGGATCCCGATCGGGCACGGGCTTACGGATGGCGAGCAATGGGTAGCTCGCCGTCCAACCGTCCGATAATCGTCCGGACCGAGCCCAAGTCGTCGGCGGCGCGTGGGGTTCCACGCGCGCCTCAAGGAGTTGTCAGCAACCGTAGGGGCCCAGCAGAGTCGTAGCCTACTGGGGCCATAGGTGATGCGAAAATGATCCCCCGGACCAATAGCAAAGAAGGAACAGGAGTGAGATTTTAGTCAGTAAAAGTCTGACACTATCTCCCGCTCCGCCGAAGAGCGGGGGATGTCATTGGATGATTTGCCCTCCTAAAAATAAAAATCGTTAAATTTTTTAGACAGACTATACTTCGGTTTTGTTCATGTTCATTTTTAGATCCACTCTTTTGGAAGCTCTGCTGAAACCCGTACTGATAAAATCATCAAAAGAAAAATCTGCCGTTTCGAAACAATTGAAAATTTTTAAAAACACTTGACGAACTCTTGACTCAACCACAGTGGTTACCACTTTACAAAGAGTCTTTTAACCAATATTAAAAGAAGCCTTATCAACGGCATGCCTTTTTAGGTTAAAAAACTAGGCAAGTGCGAGTCGGACTCGCACCCTGAAGGTTTACAAACTTACCTACCTATTTTTTTTAAGGTGGGAAAATGATCCAATGACATCCCCGCTGCAGTATATAAAGGGTGTAAGGGACAGCCCTCCACAAACTTTAAGGGCTTGCTCAGTAGATAAAACTGAACAACCTTCCACAAAAACTTTTTTCAGGAAACGAAATAAAAAAATCGGCCTCGCCATACAAACTGTCCAATCAAGTTTATAATTTTGCATGGTGAGGCGGATTTTTTTTTTTCGTTTCCTGAAAAAATGTTTTGTAGAAGGTTGTTCAGTTTCGTCTACTGAGCAAGCCCTTAAAGTTTGTGGAGGGCTGTCCCTTACACCTTGTATAATAGTGTCAGCCTTACTGAGTAAAAATCTACGCCTCAAAGATGGAACTTACCGCCAGGGTAGTTTCCAGGGTCAAAATAATTACATTTTATTTAGTCTGTATTTTAGATTATAAAAAAATATTGAACCTATTTTTTCGATTAAACAAAAATTAACAAAGATATAGCCCATTAAAGTTACGTGTGACGACACCCCGTGCGAAAAAATGCAGCACGACCTGACGTTACACGTAACTTTAATGGGCTATATCTTTATCATTTTTGGTTTAATTTACAAATAAAAAATACGTGTCCCTTATTTTTGAATAATCTAAAAGACGGACTAATTAATTTTTTTATGGCACCTAGTCTATTATGGCGTGCCCAACAAACTTACCAATGTAAATAGTTCAATTTCGGAATGGACTCTCGGAAGATATTTCTGAATCCCAAAAAAAAATGTGATATAACAACACATTTACAGTTTTCAGATTTATTCCTATACTTGTGCTATAAGACCCTGCTTTATGCCAAATTTCAGGATTCTGGGTTGTCGACAAGTACCCTATGAATTTTGATTTTCTCGTGAGTGTCGAAACTTTTAGTTTTTTTGCCAAATAAACCGTACGCAATCTTACCACTTACAAGTTTGATTTTTTTTTACAGCTTCAAGAGTTTGCAGACCTGGGCCTCAAGTCTGCTATTACAATAGTGTCACAATGGTCTATCATTGGTGTCATA
The DNA here is from genome assembly GCA_910589285.2 of Mythimna ferrago. Classification (NCBI taxonomy): domain Eukaryota; kingdom Metazoa; phylum Arthropoda; class Insecta; order Lepidoptera; family Noctuidae; genus Mythimna; species Mythimna ferrago. The sequence goes on from OU342703.1 coordinate 11,750,186, forward strand.
ATTGTCGATTTTGACAAGTTTGGTAATCTACTAATATAATGGCGTCATTATGACTTTCCAATGGTCAACCACTGACACTCCATTGAAAGAAATGACATAGAATGGTAATCTCGTACATATTGACAAATGAATATTTGAAGTTTGCGGTAATCTACTAAAACTTTGACAGTTTATTTGATCAGTGTTTTACCATTAGAACGTTATTGTGCAGTTATTGGTTTTAATATGCTCGAAATTATCATTCTACCACAATTATATTACAAGACCATTGACCGATCAGTGATCGATCATTATGAATTAGCAGATTACAAACTTTTAGCAAAATGACAATTGGATCGTGTTGGAATGACGAATTTATGAAAATAGCAGACTTAGGGCCCAGAGTATATGATTCTAATTTCAACTCGATACCTCAACGCGTTCCCGAGATAGAGGATGCGAAAACTTATATCACACAGAAAAAAAGCAGCATTCTATCGGTGAAAAAATTTTAGCCATCGGATCAGTACTTCACAGATTACCCTATACAAACAAAAAAAAAAAACAAAATTTACCTCTTTATAACATTGTAGACAAACAAAACACAAATCTTTCCTGTTTATAGTCGAAAGCGATGTGGAAGAGTTTTTTGTAGGGTTTTATAGTATTATTATTATTTTTAATTTAACTGTAATTATAGTTTTTAACCCCTGAGTCCCCAAGCATTTAAATAGGTATAAATACGGATAAATGGAAAAGGTTGCTTATTTTCGAAACTTACAGACTACTTTAAGAAGAATTTCTTATTTACATTCTAAGATACATAAACAATAAATAAACCCTCAAAATTTTAATAATCTACGTGGACTTTTAATAATATTAGTGTTCAACTAAATGACGCGCGAACCCGGCGTTCGCTTGGAGTTTGAGGGGTTTGTATGTAATAAGTTAAATTGATTTAAAGAAATAAATAAAGCAGAGCTCCCTTTTATAATATTAGTACAAATTGGTTGGGCTGGTTTTTACCTCGGTCAGAGATTAAGTATTGCCATACAACGTGGCAATGCCGCTAGCCTCTTGGGCACACTTCCAGTCGACAGCGATGCGAAGGAGTTTTATGACGTCATATTTTAGTAGGGAGTAGCCTTTAGTGTGTATAGTTAGGCTTAGCATAAATAATTTGTTAATAATTTTTGTTATGTATACCATCATCATCATCATCATTTCAGCCGATACACGTCCACTGTTGGACATAGGCCTCCCCCAAGCGTCGCCACATCGAACGTTCCTGTGCGTCCCGCATCCATCGGTTTCCTGCTACCTTCACCAGGTTATCGGTCCACCTTGTAGGAGGCCTTCCAACACTGCGTCTTCCGGTACGCGGTCGCCACTCCAAAACCTTTATATATTTTGTTATGTATATATTTTGTTGCTATTAATTAATAAATACTGTAATTTTTAAGTACAGATTTGGAGTAAATGTACAGGAATCTATACATCTATTCTATCTAGCTATCTATTCATAAATAAAATTGGAGTGTCTGTTTGTAATATTGAAATAACTGCTTTTTACCACATGCATATGAATATATATACGGTACATACACCAACATAACATTTTTTTAATTTTTTGTCTGTCTGTCGGTCTGTTTGTCCGGGCTAATCTCTGAAATGGCTGGACCGATTTTGACGGGACTTTTTTTGGCAGGTAGCTGATGTAATAAGGAGTAACATAGGCTACTTTTATTTTAGAAAAAATAAATTCAAAATTATAGGATTTTGTCTGGCCACGCGAACGAAGTCGCGGGCACAGCTAGTGAGTATTTAATACTTTATTGTACACCAAAATAATAATTTATTTTAATGGAATCTCAAGCTAAAAACAATCTAAAACTATATAGACTTAACCGCACATTGTATAAGTATTTGCGTTTTGAAAGCACGAAAAACGTAATTCCATCACAGTTGATGTCACCCTTGTGTACAATCTATGAATTTCACAGTAGCCTACTGCGCAGATTTACAACGACTCGCAGTAGAAATATGACAGAACTTTTAGTTTCAACGTACAGTAGGTCATAAAGTTTCATTTACATGAAAAATTGACCCAGGTTTAGTCCACAGAATGGACCTATATCTCAATTACCGTATGTCTAGAAATTTGAGTATTATCTGCGGTTTTTTTTTTGGTGGCAAAAAATCATGCATTGACATCCCTCGCTCTTAGGCGGAGCGGGAGATAGTGTCAAACTCTTACTGACTAAAAGACCCACCCCGTTCCTTCTAGCCTTTATACCGGGGCTCGAGCGCCCTTTCGGATAACCCTGGCCCCAGTAGTCTTCGACCCGGCTGGGTCACTGCTGTTGCTGACAACTAAGTTTCATATACATGAAAATTTGTCCCAATTTTTAGTCCACAGAACGGACTAAATTACCGTATGTCTAGAAATTTGAGTATTTTCTGCGGCCTACTGAAACGTCCTTTCCTTGGTATTGTTCGTATTCTACCCTGAGGTATTCAGCTAGAAACACCGGCCTCATCTAAACTAATATAATAAAGAGGTAAAGTTTGTTTTTTTGTTTTTACGTTGTTTTGTTTGTTTTGAGTTCTGAATATGTAGGTGGATGGAGAGGGAGAGGAAGGCCGAAGAAAAGATGGATGGATTGTGTGAGGAGTGATATGAAAGAAAATGGAGTTAGCGATAGTTTGACGGGTGACAGGACAGAATGGAAGAAAAAAAAATTTTTTTTTTTTTTTATCTGTCATAAACTAGTACTTGACTGCTATCCCGCCTGATGGTAAGCAGTGATGCAATCGTTGATGGTGAGGCGTACTAGTTTATTAAGAGCCTATTCACTCTAGCCTTGAAGACACCCAAATTATAATCAGATGGAAAGACCGCAGCAGGCAAACTGTTCCAGTCCTTCGAAGTTCGCGGTATAAATGACGAGGCGAAACGCTTAGTCCGGACCGTAGATGTTTCAACAACGTAAGGGTGGATACTCGCCGTGCGTCGGTTTGTCCGATGTTGCGCCGACCCCAAGTAATACGGGATAAGGGCAGGAAGAAGAAGAACATGTTGTTTTGTTTGTAGGAGGTAATCTGTGGAAGTATTGGTCCGATTGGTAAAACTTTTTCACCGATAGAAAGCCGCTTCACTTCTGATTGACACAGGCTATATTTTGCGTACGCGGGCGAAGCTGTGGGCAGAAAGCTAGTCTAGTATAAACTGAGGAGAAAAAAAATTGACGAGGGTGTTTTTTAAACCTATTTACAAAATAAATATCATTAATTCATCATCATCATCATCATTTCAGCCGATACACGTCCACTGTTGGACATAGGCCTCCCCCAAGCGTCGCCACATCGAACGTTCCTGTGCGTCCCGCATCCTTCGATTTCCTGCTACCTTCACCATGTCATCGGTCCACCTTGTAGGAGGCCTTCCAACACTGCGTCTTCCGGTACGCGGTCGCCACTCCAAAACCTTTCGGCCCCAACGGCCATCTGTTCTGCAAGCAATGTGCCCTGCCCATTGCCACTTAAGTTTGGCAATTCTTTGTGCTATGTCGGCAACCTCATTAATTATCATTTAATTATTGAATCAACAATCACTAATGAAAAAAAAAACTGGGCAAGTACGAGTCGGACTCGCGCTCTGAGGGTTCCGTACAAACTTTCTCGAAGTTTTTCCCTCTTTATAATATTAAGGTAGATGACATAGGCTATATTTTACGTACGCGGGTGAAGCCGCGAGCAAAAATTAGTAAATCCTAACTAATATTATAAATGTGAAAGTGTGGATGTTTGGATGTTTGTTACTTAATCACGCAAAAACGGCTGAACGGATTTGGATGAAATTTGGCATGCATATTGCCTTTGACATGGAAAAGATCATAGGCTACTTTTTATCCCGGAAAAACATCATATTCCTACGGAAAAACACGTTTAGAGTGCGATAACCGAAGTACACGCGGACGAAGTCGCGGGCGGACAGCTAGTAATAAATAAATAAAAAGCTCCAATGGATTTTTAATAACTTTATTTAGAAGCTGTACAAACTATCCCCGTGGTGGTCCCCATCTCACATCAGCTGGTCTTTGGTTGTAGACCGAGCGGACAGGCTGTATGTAAACTGGTCGCAAGCGGTTGAAGATGGCTCGGTCTTTCATACTAAAGATGGGTCCATCTTTATAATATTAGTGTAGATGGATTTTTTTTTTTTTTAGGGTAGAGTAGAGTAGGGTAGGGTAGAGTAGGGTATAGTAGGGTAGAGTAGGGTAGGGTAGAGTAGGGTAGAGTAGAGTAGGGTAGAGTAGGGTAGAGTAGGGTAGAGTAGGGTATAGTAGGGTAGAGTAGGGTAGGGTAGAGTAGGGTAGAGTAGAGTAGGGTAGAGTAGGGTAGAGTAGGGTAGAGTAGGGTAGAGTAGGGTAGAGTAGAGTAGGGTAGAGTAGGGTAGAGTAGGATAGAGTAGGGTAGAGTAGAGTAGAGTAGGGTAGAGTAGGGTAGAGTAGGATAGAGTAGGGTAGAGTAGAGTAGGGTAGGGTAGAGTAGGGTAGAGTAGGGTAGGGTAGAGTAGGGTATAGTAGGGTAGAGTAGGGTATAGTAGGCTGAAGTAGGGAAAAGCGGGAGCGAAGCCGCGCGGGCAAAAGCTAGTAATAAATAAATAAAAAGCTCCAATGGATTTTTAATAACTTTATTTAGAAGCTGTACAAACTATCCCCGTGGTGGTCCCCATCTGACATCAGCTGGTCTTTGGTTGTAGACCGAGCGGACAGGCTGTATGTAAACTGGTCGCAAGCGGTTGAAGATGGCTCGGTCTTCTATACTGAAGGCGGGTCCATAGTCCTTCCATTGTCCTTCAATGTACTGAAAAGGAGAAAATATAATATAATATAAATTACATAATCAGATAACTGCGATCCATCTTATTCCAGTAAAATTAATTAGCTACTAGCTATGGCACTCAGGATGCTGTGACGACTTCCACGCAGCCGACTGATGAAAGAAGCGGTCTTTTTGCGCCAGATAGCTGCGAAGCCATCTGTGCGCGCTTCAGCAAACATTGCTGGCAAAAACGTGGAAGCCGCAACAGCGCCCTGAACGCGTTGTTGAATTGGACCTGCAGAGCATTGTATACTCTCTGAGTATAAGTAGCCCATAAACTTCCAGTGTACAGAGAGATATTTAAATAAAGTAATTTTGACTGCGTCTGTACAACGGGAGAATCTGCGAGCCAACATATTCGCCCGAACTGACAACGCTCTGCGTTCCCTCTCCATGTCATTGAAAAGAAAATTGGTACATTTACTTTCCGTTTGATATGATCACGTGTAGAGGTTCTTAGAGTTCGGGACATCAGTCCGCAAAAATGAAACCTCTACGGCCCGCTCATGACCTCGCTGAGCGGAGCTAAAAGCGGGTCGGTGAGCGGTAAGAACGAAACTAGAAATAATAATAATGCCTTATACGCCTTCCAAAGGTCCAGGACCCCAGGGTTCTGAGATACCCACCGTAGGCGCGGGCTTGCGGACAGTGAGCAATGGGTAGCTCGCTGTCCGGCCGTCCGGTAACTGTCTGGACCAAGCCCAAGTCGTGGACGGCGCGCACTGTTCCCGCTCGCCTCAAGGAGTTGTCAGCAACAGCAGGGGCCCAGCCGGGTCGAAGCCTACTGGGGCCAGCGTTATCCGAAAGGGCGCTCGAGTCCCAGTATGAAGGCTTGAAGGAACGGGATGGGTTTTTTAGTCAGTAAGTGTCTGACACTATCTCCCGCTCCGCCCAAGAGCGGGGGTTGTCACAGGATGATTTTTTCCATCGGAAAAAAAAGGGTTCTGAGATATAATAACCCATAAATAAAAATAATAATATTCCACAACTATCACACAACGACGTCTAGTCCCAAGCTAAGCAGAGCTTGTGTTATGAGTACTAGACAACTGATAAACATACCTACATACTATTTCTAAATACACACATATTATAGATAAATTACACCCAGACACAGAACAAATGATCATGCTCATCACACAAACATTTGTCCTGAGTGGGACTCGAACTCACGACCTCTGGCATAGCAGTCAGGGCCACTAACCACTAGACCAACAGTCCAGTTTTAATAAAAAATTGATATCATTACTTTCCATTTGATATTTTTTTTTATCAACTATCACACAACGTCGTCTAGTCCCAAACTAAGCAGAGCTTGTGTTGTGAGTACTAGACAACTGATAAACATACTTATATATTTCTAAATACATACACATTATAGATAAATTATTACGGATATGATCACGTCTAGATATCTTAGGGCGGTTTTAATATCGTGCGAATTTCATGCCGGTTTTTTTTAGGTGAAAAAATCAACTAAATAACATCTCTCCTCCTGGGCGGAGCGGGAGATAGTGTCAGACTTTTACTGACTAAAAATCCACTCCTGTTCCTTCTTTGCCATTGTTCCAGGGCACCATGGATTTCTTGCATCACCCATGGCCCCAGTAGGCTTCGACCCTACTGGGCCCCTACGGTTGCTGACAACTCTTTGATGCGCGAGTCGATGACTTGGGCGTGGTCCGGACGGTTACCAGACGGTCGGACGGCGAGCTACCTATTGCTCGCCGTCTGCAAGCCCGCGCCGGTGGCCGGAAATCGGGATCGGAATACCGGCTGGGTTGCGAGAGCCATTGACTCGCGCGTGCGGCCGCCTGCCATTTCTCTTCGCTCCGGACCATGGCCTGTACCAAGGCCCGACGCGAGAGATCGCTGCCGCCGAGCGCCCCCCGAGGACATTGCTCTGCCCAGGCAGGGCACAACTCTACCGTATGCTCCACCGTGACCTCCGGGTGGTCCACACAATGGTGACACCCGGGCATTGCTTCCGCATGAAACCGGTGCTGGAATCTCCCGAACTGACCATGTCCAGTGAGGATCTGCTTCATGCGGAAGGTAAGGACGCCGTGTTGTTTTTCCAGCCACTCGTCAACGGGGGAATTACTGCCGAAATTAAGGCGTGTCCAAAGCATTTTTCGGGTTTGCTCTGCATGCAGAAAATTTCTATATGCATATTCGTGCATATTCCACAATTATAGATACCATTGATATTAGGGGGGTTACGCGTGCGGAGCAATCCTGCATGTGTGATCAAAACCGCATAACATTAAAAACACCCTTAGGGCCTGTGCACACCACGTTTTCTAAACGCGGCGACGCGCGTTTTACGGGCGCGCTTCGACGGCGCGCTTTTATCCTACAAAGCAGTTTGTTGTCGTTTGTATCGAATCAAACGCGCGGCACCGGCGCGTCTGTATCGATACACACGCCCGTTTGTATAGTATTTATTTATTTATTTAATCTTCATGCAACACAAAGTACAAAGGCGGACTTAATGCCTTAGACATTCTCAACCAGTCAACCTAGGGTGGTGAAGAGACAATATGGTAGGTGCACAAAAAGAAAACTTTGGTATTAAAACAAGAGTAAAAAGTATACATATAGTTAAAATACACATACATATATATTTAATATAATATATTATATACTACATACATGTGTGTTTGTTTCGATTCAAACGGTAAATCGGTAAATTTTCTTCAACCTTTTTTTTTTAAATTAAACAAGGCGCATGCAATCAATGCTGTCTCGACCAACGCCATCTTGCTACTGTTGACGAGGTTCTTAAAAAACGCAAAATGCCAGCGCGTTTTATCGATAAACTCGCGCGTTTCCATCGCGTCTGTATCGCTACGCGTCTGAGTCGATTTAAACGCGTATTTGAATTTATACAGGTCTAAAGCTGCGTTTGAGTTGCGTGCGTATCGCGTCTGTATCGCTACAAACGCGCGTCAACGGCGCGTTCTGTTCCTATATCAGTCGGCAGAAACGGAATCCCTATCGGGTCACTTGGTTGTCCGTCTGGCTGTCTGTCAAGAATAATTTTGACCGAATAATATAATTAAAAGGGGCCAACCCGAGTTACGCACTTTCATACATTCATTCATTTATTCATATAAAACAATTTGCATTGTGTTTGAATTTTGTTGTACATTAATTAATTAATTTAACATCTAGAAAAAAAATTATATGTTTTAAATTTCAAAGAGTAAATTAACATTCAATAAACACTAAGTAAATCCTAAGTAATAAACACTAAACAATTAACAACATAAAAATCAATAAATAATAGTCAATAATCAATCACATAATCAATATTCAATAAATAATAGTCAATAATCAATAATAAAAAAGAAAAGATAAATAATACGATGCCAAAAATTAAAATTAAAAATTGTAAATAGTCATTATAATTATGAATTAAACCGCTCTGACGTGGTTATGACGTTATTACACAAACGTTAAATTAAGGGCCAAGCGCCCGAGACGTGCCATAAAACAGTGACTTTCGGTACCCTACTCCTCTGTAACAGCCAGGTTAGAATAAAATATATTTTGATTATAGAGTCATGAACAACATTACCAACTATTGATTTTTTCGTGCGATTTAATAGGTACTTTTGTCTAAAAAAATATTAATTTATACTATAACTTTTCCCTAATCCTTCGAAACGGGTTGAATCTTTAGAAACATTTTTACACATAAAAATTGGTGGTTAAATATTCTTCAAAGTGAACATAGCATAATTATGTAAATCAATCAATATTTCGCAAAAAAAATGGAAGTTCAGAGGGCTCCATCTGGGCGCTGCTGGTTGGAATTAAATGCACAGATACTCGTACTGCCGCCTAGGAGTACGCCTACGCTTACGCCTACGAGTGTTGTGTCCATTTAATTTTGGTCAGATGTTAAAGGGACTATAAGCCTTAACTACGGCAATCGACAAATACGCCACAGGCGGCTTCAATATGACGTCGTACAACGTGGCACGTTGTGTTGTCGTGACGTGCATTTTTATGACGTGGAATTTTTACGTTAGTCGACGTCGATTTCCACGTCATGTAACGCGTGACGAAACGTGACGTAAATATCCACGTCTCGGTTCTGTGTCATGGCACGTCACGTTTTCGTAATGTGTTTATGTTTGATCCCTAAGGAACCCCTAAGAACTTTAGATACAATTTTTTCTTTATCACGGCCTATTGTGTTAGTTTAGCATAATTTCTTGCTAAAAAAACGTGGGTACTCAAAAATACGTACCTATTACTTTTCAGAAAAGGTTACATTTTAGAATTTTTTTTTTTCAAGATTTTTTTACATTCGTTAGGTATTCTTGGAAGCTCTTTGTAATGATATAAAGATACTACTTTATATTCTACTAACACTTTGCACGTGACTTCGTTTGCGAGAATATCGTATTCTCTCTAGAAAAATATATTTTTTTCAAAATTTCATTTTACTTTTTTAAATGACATAAATACATAAAGTGCTTGAATGCGATTGAATCCCATCTGGGCTTCAAGTCTATTACAATAGTGTCAGAATGGTTTATCACTGATTTCATAATTGTTGATTTTGACAAGTTTTGGTAATCTACTAATATAATGGCGTCATTATGACTTTCCAATGATCAACCACTGACACTCCATTGAAAGAAATGACATATAATGGTAATCTCGTACATAATGATGAATGAATATCTGACGTATGCGATAATCTACTAAAATTGTAACTTTTTAATAAGCTCGATATCGTCATTCTACCACAACTCTATTGCGAGACCATTGACCGATCAATGATCGATCATTATGAATTAGCAGATTACGAACTTTTAGCAAAATGACAATGGGGTCGTGTTGGAATGACAAGTTTATAAAAATAGCAGACTCGGGCCCCAGATGATAAGCTGTGATGCAATCTTTGATGGTAAATGGCACTAGTTTATTAACAGCCTATTCACTCTAGCTCTATTAATATTCTATCTGCTTTTGCCCGCGGTTTTGCTCCCGTCAACTGACTTTATTCTACTTTTCCCAACTCTACTCTACCCTACCCTACACTCTACCCAACACTACTTTACTCCGCCCTACTATACCCTACCTACCTACCTACTGTACTACAACGTGTCTTGTGTGCTGGTGAAAAATTAAAAAAGAATTATTATAATTGGTCCAGCCGTGACCAGGAGAGATAGGGGTTCATTTTTATTAGATTTTAAGTTAGGTTATCAGGTAGTAGAAAGATGATGGCGGAATCAAGTCATGTAATTTTTGTGCACACTCTCCAAAAAGCACCCTGTGAGTTACTTTTGTAGATTGGTGATAACCAAATCTGGATCACCATTTAGTTTCTTCGTACGACGCCCTTCCACTAAGTTCAAAGTTACCATTATAGCATTTCTCAGCACCAGACCATAAATATGGTTGCAGTACTCCACACACGATCGGATCTGTGCTTTTTATAACATTAGAAGCTGTGCCGGTGTGAAGTACCGTCGCTACCGGACCTTTGCAATAACAATGAGTTTAGTATTTTTAAACGACTTCAAAAAGGAGAAGGTTCTATGTTCGGCTGAATGTGTATATATTTTTTTATGTATACCGTGGACCGATTATAATATGTGATATGGAAAAAAAAATCCTCAAAGAATCACAGCAGAATTGTGGTAACAAGAAAAATTACTTTGTTTATACGTGTAGTTGATGACTGTCTGAAAAAAAAGGCAAAGGGGATATATCGAACTGGATCTGATGATCAAGCCGTAAGGTAAATTAATGTAATCTAACCGTGTTTGGGATTATTAGAATTGTTATATGACGCACCCTCGCTATAAGATATTTAAGTTTGGCTAAGGGGTACTTTTTAGTGGTGGTACCATAACCAAAAAGAGTAAAATAAAAAACTTTTTACAAAAAAAAAAATACAATCGACTTTAATTTCGGAAGTCGGTGTTAAATAACGAAGAGACAAAACTGTTATAGAAACACTGACTTCCGAAAATAAAGTTATTTTGCTCTTTTTATTATTTTAGTTTGAAGTCGGTTGTATGTTTTTTTTTTAATGTTTTTAAACCAATATTACCCAAGTCCGTCTTACAAACATTGGGTTTTTTAATATTAGTCTCCTCCAATGTCCGATAAAGCCAAACAATTGTTTGAATTAGCCTTAAGGCAGTTTGTAAGTTTTTGTTTTCTGTACTGGGCGATGTGGTCGCTAAGCGACAAAGCCCTTTAATCAAATAATAAAAAAAATAAAAAAATATGAGTCTGGTTATAGAAATAAATCCAGCTTAACAATACTCAAGGAAGATCTTCTTAATTAATATTTTGACCTTTCTCTACTTTATTAATTATATTATTTAAGTTTTACCTGTTTCTCGGTCCTCTCCCCAACAATGGATTTAACGCGAAAGCAAACATTTATAGCTTGAATCAAGTTAACTGTAAGACCCCTCGCCTCGACTTTCTGCAGCGATGCTGTCGTGCGCTTCGTAAACGCGCGACACCATCGCTACTAACGCGCGTTAGTCGCATTTTCAAGCGCTATAGAAAAGATGCCAACGTGCTACAGCGTCGCGACTGTATCAATGCGAACGCGCTACAGCATCGCTTCAAAAAGTCACCTTGGTTGAGATGCCTATGAGAATTTTCAAGGAGGCTCTTCAACAATGTCCTACAATGATACAGAGAATTTATTGATTGTGCTAAAGTGAAGGTGTATATAAAATTTTTGACCTAGATAAGTACCTATATTTTGTTAATTAAGAATCTAGAAGTTAAGCTTTAATAATATTATAATAGTATAAGATAACTTGTCTACTTGTCTACAAATTTTTTACACGTTTATATTGTATTAGAGAATCCTTTTGATTGTTTGTTAATTTTAAATTGTTTTAGCTCTTCTCTTCTGAAGCACAGGATTTCTTAGTTTCCAGGCACGTAAGACTCAGAATATTATTAAGATTTATAAAATATTTAAGAATGTATTAATTTGTCCTGTAAATAATTTTAAATAAATATTACTATCGTCAACGTCGAGCATGGTTCTTGTTTGTTTCATGACGAATGCAATGGCAATGCGAAAAAGAGAGAAAACGCTTGAAAACTCAGTTGGCATTCGGTAATTCCGACCGTTCTTACGTGATTAAGTCTTGATCACACGTACCGAGTAAACGGACGAGACAGTGCTCTCGGCCGAATACTCGGCACGTATAAACAAAACGCCAAGTGCTCGGCCAAGCGCTTATCTCTACAACTTGCTTATATCACTGTCTCGCCCTTTAACTCGGTACCTACGTGTGTAATAACATCATAATCACGTAAGTTCGGTTGTATTGAGTTTTTTTTTTTAATTATTTATCTTTATTCCCATAAAGGTGAGTATCTTATAAACTAAGCCCCACAAAACCGTTGTAATGGTTTGACTGTGGGGTCGATGAGTCGCTAGTCATACGCATGGAAGTGTACGTCAAGTTGACGCGCTGAAGAACAAAATACTAAATTTACATACCTGGATCAAAGCACACACACTCAATAGGAAGCCTAGTAATTTTTTCAGCGTCGCCATGCTTGGCAGCAGAGCTAAAATGGCGTGCAAAACACTCGTCTTCATTTTTATACCAGAAATAACCAATTTAGGCTACAAATTGCACAAAATGCATGACTTTTAGGGTATGTTTCCACCAAAGGAGAAATTAAGATCTTTTTAAATAATTAAGAACAACGTTATTACGTCTACCTCGGGCAGACAATTCAGTTGGGTAGATCTAATTTCGATAAAGAGGTCAACCGTCGAATCCGACTCTGCTGGGCAGCGTTCGGGAAGCTACGCGGTATCCCGATGATGGCCCCGACGAACCCAGCTGGGCCCCTACGGTTGCTGACAACTCCTTGATGTGCGCGAGAACAGTGCGCGCCGTCGACGACTTGGGCTCGGTCAGACTCCAAGCTACCCATTGCTAGGCTTGCAAGGCTGCGCCTACGGCGGCCGGAAATCGGGACCGGAATCACGGCGGCAGCTGGGGCGCGAGCGCCGTTGCCTGATGCGGTCGGCCTTCTCCTTTGCTAGCATTACTGCTTCGCAGAACGAGGCGACCGCCTGCTACTCCTCCTCGCTCCACACCAAAGCCCAATCCCACTTTAGTGTACCAGCTCTCTGGGTAACATCTTTTACCTTAATTTCGGGTTGCCAGGCGTCCAGATAGAGCCGGGCACAGTCGGGCTTTTTGTTTGCGTGTCCGGCAAAATTAGACGGTGTCCAGCCTGTCCGGTTTTTTAAACTTAACCTTTTTTACATTTCTTCATTTCCGCTCCGCCCACCTCTCCTTGTATCGTACAAGCAAGCAGACTAGCACTGTAACCACAATTGCAAGTTTTAGATACAGCTAAATATAATTATGAGTATAATTTATGTTTTTTTTACTAAAGATTCTTAAATCATTAAATTTTTCTATATGGAGATGAGACGTGGATGCTGAGGATGCGAGACCGTCGCAAGATTGACGCACTGGAAATGTGGTGCTGGAGACGCATGCTTGGAATCCCATGGACTGCGCATCGAACCAATATATCGATCCTGAAAGAACTCAATCAAGAGGTTATCGTCCTCTGTGCAAATACAAATCCTCAAGTTCTTTGGGCATATCACCCGTAATGAGGACTCGATGGAACGTTTGGTGGTGCAAAGGAAAGTCGAAGAAAAAAGATCTCGTGGACGCTCTCCAACACGATGGACGGACCTTATCAAAACCGTGACGCACTACAACGTAAATGAAAGCTCCCAAGCCGCCAAACACAAAGCTGCATGGCGTCGTATCGCGAGACAGGCGGTGGTGCGGAACTCGACCGAGACATGACCACGACCACTCTGTTAAGAGTCGACTAAAAAGAAAATATAGCGTCAAAAAAATTCCTCCATATCGCTGTCGACTGGAATTGTGCCCAAAAAACTGGCGGCATTACCACGTTGTATGGCAATGCAATTTTATTGTTGTTTCATTAGAATTTAAGATTTTATGGTATACTAGCAATACCAACGAACATTGTCCTGCCCGAAAGTTGCCTTATTGCTTTTTTCCGTTGGAATAAAAAATTGGTTGCCTGTAAAGTCGGTATACGGGCGAAAGTTTTACGTGACAACGACTTTGAGTGGTAAAATAATTTTAATGTGAATATTCATTCGTATAGTAGGAAGAAGGATGAAAATGTCTGTCTCTCTCGCTCTTAGGCGGGCTAACCATGCCCGAGTGGAAGGGACGCGTGCCTCTCACTCGCTCTCATTGTGAGCGCATAACGTGAGCGGAGCGTAACGCAGTTTCTTGAAGTGTCACCCGGCAAACCAATTTATAAGACGTTGTCACGTCAAAAATTGAGAACCTGGTTGCAGCACCCCCTACCGGGTCCAATCGTATTTTTTAATTCATGCAAGAACCCAACTGAAATATACGCACAAAATTTCATCCAAATCGATAAAGCCGATAACGAGAAATTGAGTGACAATCACAAGTACAGTTACTTTACAGAAATAGTACATTTTGATACAAGTGCGGAAAGTTTGTCTTTGCGACCGAGGCCTGAATTCGCACGAGCCGTAAGCGAGTGTGTTATAGTGCCGAGTAGAGATGTCATGTCGATTGTAGAGATATTATGTAATTTCTGAGTGAATTCGTTGAATTTTGTCAGATTGTTAGTGCGTTATATTGTGTTTTCTTTCGTTTTTAAATAAAATACGGCTTGGCTTCTCATATTGGATATTCGATTTACTCTGTGATTTGATTATTTTCTTGAAACGACGACCTTTGCGCACAATAACGGACTCAGTAATTTGTGTATCCACGATTGTACTTACTTTGCGCTAACCATCCCAAGATTTTTTGGCTCAGGCCAAAGCATTTAATCGATGAGCGATGCCTTGCCATCCTCTTTCTGCTTCTTTTTTTGTATAATTGGAGGAGAATTTACCTCCTATCAATTCCGGGTCTGCTTCAACTAGATGAATGAGCAAAAGTTTTTGCTGTGTACTGAGGTATTTTTCCCCTCCATGTTGCTTAAAATATTATATAAAACGTAAAAGTTTAGACAGCACAGCCCACTAAAGATGTAAACATCAAAAGTTTTGAAGGAACCGCAAATTCTTTAACTGTCAAGCTGATTATTTTTAGACTAAACGTTTCGTTTTTTATTTAGTCGCATTTTAAAACCAAATCATTCATTCACTCATAACTACATAAAACGGAACGTGGATTCTTCCTAATGGTAAAATTATCTTCACTCAACTTGACATTTTCGTGATATTTATTTCTATTTTGACTGAAAATCGGAATTCTGCTCAATTCGACATTTTTTGGTAGAGATAGAGATATTTTTGATAGACATAGCGAAAATCGAGAATTAGCCCCCTGCACGTGTGTCAAACGATTTTTTTCAATACAATTTATTACGACTCGTGGAGGTTGCCCTACGCCTCGTGGGGGTCGACGCGCGCCCTGCCTGATACGACAATTTTATTACAATAAAATTGTGGAGGGGCGAACACGCGCATTTTTCTGCACTAGTGCGGAAAACAGTCCATTGCGTGTTCCGAGTAAGTGTATTGAAAAAATATTATCGTGTTATACTAATAGACTTTAAAGTAAAAGAGGGCTTTTTACCCAAAAGTCGGCTTTTCGATTTTAAAATTGGTCAACCCTAAGCACGCAATATTGTGTAGCGGTTAGAAAAGTAGGTACTGTACACCCTGTCTACCTCTTTGTAAGTACAAGCGTGATGTAATGTAATGTTATGGTAAATTGTTAAACATTAGTTTTGTAAAATGTCGAATGCAACGACATGAATTTAATCTCACAGTTTGTTGGCAATTCGACAAGCTTTCCTACAAGATGTTAACATTATTGACATTAATTGTTTAATACAATAAAACGCAGGGTTGGAGCCCATACACAGCAGCGCGGAGCCGAGGCAGACCACGAAGGAGATGGCGGGACGATCTCGATGGCTTCCTTAAGGCTAATAGTCCCTTAAACCATCACCATCACCAGAAATTAAATAGACACAATTCTCGTACCCGCCTAGGCAGCAGTACGCGTATCTCTGCATTTAATTGCGGCTAGCTGCGCCCGGATAGTGCGCGGCTGACCTTTAAATCCATTTTCTTTGCGAAATATTGGTTGATTTACTTAAGCTATGTTCACTTTGAAGAATATTTAACCACCAATTTTTATGTGTAAAAATGTTTCTAAAAATCCAAGCCGTTTCGAAGGAGTAGGGAAAAGTTGTGAAATTGCTAAATACTTTTTTCAGACAAAACTATTAGTCGCACGAAAAAATCAAATGTTGATAATGTTGATCATGAATTTATAATAAACATATATTTTTTTCAAACCTATTAACCTGGCCGTTACCGAGGAGTAGGCTTCAGGAAATCACTGTTTTATGGCACTTTTCGGGCTCTTGGGCCTTAAAAGAATTGGAATGAGAAAGCGAGGAACCGTGACCGTTGGAAGGAGTGGACAGAGGCCTTTGCTCAACAGTGGGACAATATGGACTAATTATAATAATAAACAGTAATGAGTACGAACATCCTCACACCCCAGCCGCGGGAATACTAGATACCCTGGACGTCATTAATCGTAGAGTGATCTCCAGGCATCGCAGGCGCGGGCTTGCAGACGACGAGCGATAGGTAGCTCGCCGTCCGTTCATCCTATAAGGACTGAACCCGAGTCATTGACAGCGCGTAGTGTTCCATATGCTCCTCAAATAGATGTTAGCAAAACCGTAGGGGCCTAGCAGGGTCGAACCCTACTGGGGCCCTATCCATGGCCCCAGTAGGCTCTGAAAGGGAACTCCGGATCCTGAAACATAAGATAAAGAAGAACATAGGTGTAGTTTTAGTCATTAAAAGTCTGACACCTGTCGGACCCCTCCGCCAGCCAGTGAAGTTTTTTTTTTTAATTGATATAAACCAATGGGTCGAAGCCTACTGGGGCCAGGGTTAGTTTCGAAAGATAGCTCGAGCCCCGGTATGAAAGCTAGAAGGAACGGGGTGGGTCTTTTAGTCAGTAAAAGTCTGACACTATCCCCCGCTCCGCCCAAGAGCGGGGGTTGAAAAAATGCATCCTGGGAAACACCGAAATTGCTCAAGGCTTTATCATTTAAAATCAAAATCAAAGCATTTATTTCAAATAGACCATTTGCAGGCACTTTTGAATAGTCAAATGTCAGGTCAGTCCAAGAAAAGTGAAGCTAAATTGCATTATCATCATCATCATCATTTCAGCCGATAGACGTCCACTGTTGGACATAGGCCTCCCCCAAGCGTCGCCAAAACGAACGATCATGTGTGTCCCGCATCCATCGGATTCCCGCTACCTTTACCAGGTCGTCGGTCCACCTTGTAGGAGGCCTTCCAACGCTGCGTTTTCCGGTACGCGGTCGTCACTTCAGAACCTTTCGGCCCCAACGACCATTTTTTTTTTTATGGTGGGAAAGAATCATCCAATGACAACCCCCGCTCTTGGGCAGAGCGGGAGATAGTGTCAGACTCTTACTGACTAAAAGACCCACCCCGTTCCTTCTAGCCTTCATACCGGCCATCTGTTCTGCGAGCAATGTGCCCTGCCCATTGCCACTTAAGTTTGACGATTTTTCGTGCTATGTCGGCAACCTTGGTTCACCTGCGGATATCTTCATTTCTGACTCGATCGCGCAAGAAAACTCCGAGCTTAGCCCTTTCCATTACTCTTTGGGTGACTTTAAGCCTTCTGATGAGGCCTATTGTGAGCGACCACGTTTCGGATCCATATGTCATCACTGGCAACACACACTGGTCATAGACTTTCGTCTTGAGACACTGTGGTATGTTGGATGAGAAGATACCGCAAGGCTTTATAGATTGGACTACACCAAAACTGGATCACCAATCAGTTTTAGATAATTTTTCACCTTGAAAAAGACACACACTCATAAATTTGCCTTTATAGTATTAATATGATTAAACTCTTATCTGCCATTTTATCGCTAAACACTAGAATTTTCTTTTCCTGAAATACTCTAAACGACTTGAATTAAAAACTACTATTTTATTACACAACCCACTGAATGCATAACACCAGCCATTCAATTTCAAACCCTATAAACTAACAACCAAGGTCTTATTTACATTGAAAGATATTCCTGTAAATAAAATATGGCAAGTGAAATTGGACTGTATTGCAGGTTCGTAAGGTGCAGTTTGGATTAATAAATGCTTTGATTAGATTCACCGTTAGATGCCACGGGGTCAGGAAAAGTGATGACGTAAACAGGACTACTAGTGATGTTCTAGGAAAACTATCGATAATTTATTTATTAAAATATATATTTGTTAGTGACCCATCTCAGGTTTATAGCATAGCATAGTCGGCTTTATAATTTTCCCACTGTTGGGACTCAGGCCTCCTCTCTGGGAGAGATAAAGGGCTGTAATCCACCACGCGGGCCCAGTGTGGGTTGCTGGAGTCACATATCTTCGAATATTTGGTTCTAGGACATGTCATCCGTGCCGATAATTGTACGAGTTGTAGGTCGCGGGTTTAAACCCAGCCAGACGCATTACATTGTGTAATTTATTTCATCACCACTGCTCTCAAAACGGTGAAGAAAAACATCGTAAGGAAACCGGCATGTCCTAAAACCAAAAATTCGAAGACATGTGTGACATTCACCAACCCGCACTGGGCCCTCGTGGTGGATTACGGCCCATTCCCCTCTCCTAGAGAGGAAGCCTGAGTCCCAGCAGTGGGAATATTAAAAAGGCCGATGATGATGATGCCATCACGCAAGCAAGTTCTGCGCATAACCCTTACTATTGCCCTTTCAATGACTTTAAGCCTTCTGATGGGGTCCATTCTAAACGAAAGTGTGCATGTTTGGATGTTTGGATGTTTGGATGTTTATTACTTAATCACGCAAAAACGGCTGAACGGATTTGGATGATATTTGGCATGCATATAGCCTTTGACATGGAAACATAGGCTACCTTTTATCCCGATTCCTTAAGTACCTAATGCCACGCGGGCGAAGCCGCGGGCAAAAGCTAGTACAAACTAAATATTGATATTACAAAGTTAGTTTAGTTGTGTGTTTGTTTCACTGTTCAAACAAGGCTTTAAAGCTTATTTATGAACAAACAGATATAATAATAATACATGAAACAACTCACTTTACTGATTAATTCATGTTATGTACATAATACAAAACAATCGTATCGTGATGGTCCAGTGTTGAGGGTAACCGCCTCTACATATGTTTGCGTGTTCAAAACCGGGCAAGTGCCAATGCGAATTTTTCATTTCATACATAGAGTCTGTCTAGAGTCTGTGCGGAAAGTAAACCATCGTGGGATTTGAGGGCGCTGCTGTAGATAAATATCGTTTTTGTTATGTAAGCAACATTGTGACGTCATTATAGTGCGACTGTTAAATCTTGATATTTTGAAAATATGTTAGACTAGCTTCTTCCAGCGGCTTCACCCTATAATAAAAATTATCCGATTGGCTGAATTTGCTCACCTAATGAAACTGCAAAGTTATAGCTTATGTGCTATATTATTGCAA
This sequence comes from Mythimna ferrago, assembly GCA_910589285.2. NCBI lineage: Eukaryota > Metazoa > Arthropoda > Insecta > Lepidoptera > Noctuidae > Mythimna > Mythimna ferrago. The sequence continues at coordinate 11,769,646 of OU342703.1, forward strand.
TGTTTATGATTAAGTTCATCTGTCTAGTAGTTTTTGCGCGACACATCCATACATACGACTACCTCCATCCATCTTCACAAACTTTCGCATTTATAATATTAGTAGCCTATTTATTAAACTTGCTCACGTGATGAAACTTAGCAAAAATATAGGTTATGTTATAAGCTATATTATTGCAACGTTTATCATTAAATTCATCCGTTTATAAGTTTTTGTGTAATGAGTAACAAACCGTTAATTGTGGCGACACCTGGGGGAGGCCTATGTCGAACAGTGGACGTCTTTCGATTGTAATGATGATGAACATTTAAATGCAAACACGAACCGGTAAAGGAAAATAGCGTGAAGAAACTGCTGTAATGCCTATCTAGGTAGATTCCACCAACGACCACTTACCCAGTGCCAATGAAAATGGTTCTATCACTTTGACTGGGATCGGTCTATTATCACTGACTGGAATATTGTAGCTAACAGCAAGTTTATGTTTACCCTGGTTAAATATAAAGGTAAAAATGGAACACACTACCGCTTTCTCGTTGTCTTCCTCAGTACATTTTTCCCTTTTGCTTCTATGAAAAATATGAACATAATGACTATGAAAATAAAGTACACTTCAGAATTTGTAATGTTGCTTCGTAAAAAATCTATTTAGCCTGTAAGGGACCATCTCGTATATAAGATCTTTGGGATCACTTGGTTGTCCGTCTGTTTATCTGTTAAGACCTTTTAACGCTTGGAGGTATCGAGTTAAAATTAAAACCATACGCTCAAGTCTGCGGTCTTTTGAAGTTGTGAAAAAATCAGACTTCTGAGTTAACGAAAAAAAAAGATACGGCCGTTTATGTCGCAAAAAAACGTATATTTCTATAATCAAGCGAATCAAAGTTCATAGGGTGAATCCCGTTGACCTTAAATCCTGAAATTTGGCATAAATCAAGGTCTCATAGAACAAGTACAGGGAAAAATCTGAAAATAGTAAATTTGTAGATACGCCACAAAAAAAAATTGTTTGTAATTCGGAAAAATCTTCGTAACTCAATTCGGGAATTGATTTCATAGGTAAAGTACAGAATCCTCAGTGCGCGAGTCCGACTCGCACTTGCCCTTTTTTATTTTAGTTACTGTATCCGTACTCAAGCCTGAAAAGAATTATTCTAAGTTAGTCGAAACGCATTATAAATTTAAAGTATCAATACTCTTTATACTAGCCATAGAAAATATTGACCAAAACAAAATAACTAAATATCGTCATGTTTAAATGAATTTCCGTTTAATTTATATATATTTGGAGATAACAGGGACAGGAGTTTATCTAGGAAGCCTAAAAACATTAAAATAAAAGTGTTACGTACCAAAAAAACAGCATATCAATGTTTCCCAAATTCGTGACTTTGTTTTGATCAATAATGGTGTGATTTGCCATTTGTTATCTTAGGAAAAACTGTAATATATTAAATATTATTTCCCTTGCAGCTCATTGAAATTTTTTATCACATTTCTGAAGATTTCAATTAAAAATCACAATAAAATAACATAATAAACAAACCGGTGCCAATATTATATGACGTTTGGCATTTGACGGATGGCTGGATTGGGTTGCTACTTAAAATCTTTAATGTTGTTTTCACTTTACGCCACGACGGTTCTTTTATCGCACAGACAATAATAACTTAAACGACTTGGGTAATTATTTGTATTTAGTGAAATCTCATGTAGTCAACACATGTAGTTAACACGGGTTCAATAATCAAGGTTGATTAAGAGATAGAGATCATTGTTTACTAACAGAAGAAAGAAATTCCCAAGTCGGTTGACTTATTAGACAGACTATCTATTAGATTAGAATAAACTTTATTATACACTTAGTCCGGTCAATTTAGACATCAGAGTTTACAATAATTCGCACCCAGCTGAAAATTGGTAGAATTGTTCAAAATACCATCATAAATGAAATCTAAAATGACCTCATCGATCCGACACCTAAAAAAAAAATACTCGGGGTCAAAGGTCACAAAAAGAGTTTTTTGCGATTTTCAACAAAACGGTAAGCTTTATCATAAAATTTGCTTAGACGAAAATTGTAAATCAGATCCACAAAAATGTCTAATTACTTTTTTCCTAAGAGCCACACTGCCACAGTTTTTTGAGATATAATGATTCAAAAAGTTGAAAGAGGTAATCGTCATAATATGCACACGTTTTCACGCCACCTTTGAGGTAGTGTGCGCGTTTTTAGGGTTCCGTACCTCAAAAGGAAAAGACGGAACACTTATAGGATCACTATGTTATCCGTCTGTCTGTTTGTCATGTCTGTATCTTTATTTCGTGAACTTAGAAGTTTGATTTTTTTACAGTTTCAAGGGACCGCAGACCAGAGGCCTAAGTCTGCTATTTTTATAAACTCGTCATTCCAACACGATCCCATTGTCATTTTGCTAAAAGTTTGTAATCTGATAATTCATAATGATCGATCATTGATCGGTTAATGGTCTTGTAATAGAATTGTGGTAGAATGACAATATCGAGTTTATTAAAAACACTAATTGCGCAATGACGTCGTTATGGTATCTGGAACTGTCAAAATTTTGGCAGATTACCGCATACGTCAGATATTCAATTGTCATTATGTACGAGATTACCATTCTTTATCATTTCTTTCAATGCAGTGTCAGTGGTTGACCATTGGAAAGTCATAATGACGCCATTATATTAGTAGATTACCACTCTTCAAAATCAACAATTATGAAATCAATGATAGACCATTCTGACACTATTGTAATAGCAGACTTGAGGCCCTGAGTATAAGATTTTAATTTCAAATCGATACCTCTACGCGTTCCCGAGATATCTTTATATCGGGAACGTGTGGATGATATTTTCAAAATGAATCGGTTCCATATTTTCAAAATGAATGTTTTCATTACTGAAGTGGTTAGGAAAATGTTAGGGAGATAATGATAAGATATTATTACCTGGGTGGGGCAACTATCGAACTATCGAACACCCATCCGTTTCACTACACCCCATCTCTACAACGCAACATCACGCCCAGCGCATCTGCACTGCGCTTGCAATCAATGCAGCTATCCCGGCCCGGGATTACGTCAGAACCTAGGTGGGCAGAGGAACGGGTGGGCAAAGAGGATGGGAGACAGGGGGTAGGATATCGAGTTAATTGCGTAGGATGTGCGCTCGGATGGTATTTGTGATGAAATATGGATGTTACTAGGTAGATAGCATGATATCTATACATAATTATGTTGTAGCCAGATCTTACAAATTGGTCACTTTATGATATGACTAAGTAAAACTAGCCAGATTGTTTTAATTGATTAAATTTGATGATATTTCAATCCTCGTTTGTCCAACTTTTTCTAGACCTTTTATTAAAATAGAAGTAGGATTTCTATGATAGCAAATGAGAGCATAGCAAAAAAATTGAGACATGAAATATGTAATTTAGCTTTTAATTTTTTCGTTTCACCATAAATAAGCGAAGACACTGCCTCCTAAGATACAGGATCTTCCTAGTTTAGGAGGCAGGGTTCAAATGTTTATTTTGACCAGTGTAATACAGTTTTTTCTTTATTTTTTATTTCTTAACTTTTGTGTCAAAATTGTTATTTTGGGATAATAAATATTATTATTATTATTTCCTTTATTCATCAATATTGCATATTATAAATTACATTTTTAAATATTTCAATATAAAAGAAATAAAACATTTAAAAATATTAAAAAAATGCTTATTATTATTATTATAACCGAAATATTTGCTTGTAATTTGATTTAAAATAGAGTCCAGTTCTTGCACATTTTTCTTCATAGAGATCTATGCTTTGGAATATGCAAATGGAAATTAGTAGTCTAACTGCTTGATAGTTCAAAAGTGCCTGTAAAAGGTTCATTTAAAGCCCAGTAGCTAGTTATCAATTTATTTATAGACTTTATAGTTGTTAAAAAAGTATTTGCTCCAAAATTTGGGTTCACAACGACGACCTTTCCACACAACTTCTATCGTTTCCACGCCATTTACCCAGAGATTAGATCCAGGATAGAACTCTCCAACCATATCTGACCTGTATGATGAACTAAATACTTTGGTTTGATAGTTTAGTGGTTGGTGGCCCTGACTGCTATGCCGGAAGTCGTGGGTTTGAATCCCAACCAGAACTAATGTTTGTGTGATAAGATCATTTATTCTTTGTCTAGGTGTAATTTATCTATAATATGTCTGTATTTAAAATTGTGTAAGTATGTTGAAAGCAGTGGTGGCCCAGTGGTAACGGCCCCGACTTACAAGTTGTAGGTCACGGGTTCAAACCCAGCCAGGCGCATTACTTTGTTTAATTTATTTCATCACCACTGCTCTCAAAACGGTGAAGGAAAACATCGTGAGGAAACCGGCATTTCCTAGAATAAAAAAATCGAAGACATGTGACATCCACCAACCCGCACTGGGCCCGCGTGGTAGATTACGGCCCACTCCCTCTCCTAGAGAGGAGGCCTGAGTCTCAACAGTGGGAACATAAGGACGACTATGTAAGTATGTTTATCAGTTGTCTAGTACCCATAACACAAGCTCTGCTTAGTTTGGGACTAGACGGCTTTGTGTGATTACTTGTCTTCTTCTTCTTCCTGCCCTTATCCCATATTACTTGGGGTCGGCGCAACACGTTTTCTTCTTCCATTCTGTCCTGTCACCCGTCAAACTATCACTAACTCCCTTTTCTTTCATATCACTTCTCACACAATCCATCCATCTTTTTTTCGGCCTTCCTCTCCCTCTCCATCCATCTACATGTATACTCAGAACTCTTTTAGTAATATGCGCTTCATCCCTCCGCTTCACATGACCATACCAAGACAACCGATTACCTTTCAACTTTTCAGTCACTGGCGCCACTTTCAAACTTCCTCTAATATACTCATTTCTCACTTAATCCATTCTCGTCACACCACACATCCATCTCAACATTCTCATCTCCGCTACATGTGTGATTACTTGTGGAATATTATTATTATATTAACATGTTTCTATGGCCATAATCTAAACGATGTTTTGATAACATTAACGAGTAACTTAATGCTAACTTATTCCCCTACGCAAAATTTACGAGCACAGAAAATTTAATTACGTCGCAACCGATCGTTGCTATTATGTTTACATTAGGCGTTAAAAAAATTTACCCCTTACTAAACCCCAAACGAACGCCAGCGTCCGCTTTCTATTTCGTCTTTAATTATGGTATTCGAAAGGTTGATTAGGCCTGCGTTTGACCACTTTTTCACCTGATGGTAAGCGACAATGTGGTCGCGACAATGAGATGCGAGTTGCTGTCTCGTTTTCGAATTTATGAAAGAAAATGCCTCGCTGATGTGCCTTCGTCCACATATTAATTAGTCCACACTACCCCTATGTTGAATAAATAATCTATACTTTTATATTACAATATCATCATCATCATCATTATCAGCCTTTTTAGGGTTCCGTAGCCAAATGGCAAAAAACGGAACCCTTACAGATTCGTCATGTCTGTCTGTCTGTCTGTCCGTCCGTATGTCACAGCCACTTTTTTTCCGAAACTATAAGAGCTATACTGATGAAACTTAGTAAGTAGATGTAGGTATTCTGTAAACCGCATTAAGATTTTCACACAAAAATAGAAAAAAAAAACAATAAAATTTGGGGGTCCCCATACAAAGAACTGAAACTCGAAATTTTTTTTTCATCAAACCCACACGTGTGGGGTATCTATGGACAGGTCTTCAAAAATGATATTGAGGTTTCCAATAACATTTTTTTCTAAACTAGTTTGCGCGAGAGACACTTCCAAAGTAGTAAAATGTTGGTCCCCCCCTCCCCTGTAACTTCTAAGATAAGAAAATGATAAAACTAAAAAAAATATATGATGTACAATGCAAACCGCTAACGAAAATTGGTTTGAACGAGATCTAGTAAGTAGTTTTTTTTTTAATACGTCATAAAACTAAAAAAAAATACACTATTATTAAAACATCGATCAAAGTTACAAAAAACTATAAGAACTTTTATATTATGTTACTTGCTGTTACGGAACCCTTCATGGGCGAGTCTGCCTCGCACTTGGCCCGTTTTTTAATGTTCCTACTGCTGGAAATCAGGCCTCCTCTCTTGGAGAGTGAATGGGCCGGAATCCACCACACGGGCCCAGTGCGGGTTGGTGAATGTCACGTGTCTTCGAATTTTTGGTTCTACGACATGCCAGTTTCCTCACGATGTTTTCCTTCACCGTTTTGAGAGCAGTGGTAATGAAAAATTACACAAAGCAATGCGCCTGGTAGGGTTTAAACCCGCGACCTACAAACTCGTAAATCGGAGACATTACCAGTTACTGTTTTTTGTTCCACCAAACAAACCAATTATTTGGTTGAACGCGTAAACCTAGAAACCAGTAGGGTTCGAATTGAAAACTTATCCGTGGGGACAGTTTCAATCCATCGCCTCAACATCACCACGGATAGGGGTTTTTATATTAATTACGTCGCAACAGATTGTTGATATAATATTTCTAGTAGGCACCACAATTTTTTTGTTAGTATTTACTTTAATTAGTTATGACTTACTGACTGCTATGTCGGAGGCCGTGGGTTCGATTCCCACCCAGGACAAATGTTTGTGTGATGAGCACGATCATTTGTTCTGTGTCTGGGTGTATCTATCTATTATATGTACCTATGTATTTAGAAATATATAAGTATGTTTATCAGTTGTCTAGTACTCAACACAAGCTCTGCTTAGCTTGGGACCAGACGGCGCTGTGTGATAGTTGTGGAATATTATTATTATTCGTTTATTCATTTAACATAACATATAAATTATATTTTTAAATATTTAAATAAAAAATAAAAACATTTAAAAATATAAAAAATAGTGTCCCACCGGTATCGGGAACAGGGTCCAAGCTACCGGCGGTCAGGGCTCCAGAGAAAGGAACCTCCTTATTATTATTATTCCATTTATTATCTATATATGTACATATTATTTACATTTTTAAATATTTCTTAAAAAGCACATTAAAAAAAAAACATTTAAAAATAAAAAAATAGTAGCCCACCGGCATCGGGAACAGGGTCCAAGCTGCCGGTGGTCAGGGCTCCTGAGAGAGGAATCTCCTAACTATGCGCGCCGTGTCCAGAAGTACTGCTTTCTGGATCAGGCCCTTGATCCAGCTGCCTAACGAGAGCCTCCTTAGATGTTGTTCGAGGCTCTTAGCTATTAAGCCATTGGCCGTTACGACTATCGGCACAATGATTGCTCTATCCACTTCCCACATGTCGACAAGCTCGCGAGCTAAGTCAAGATATTTGATCTGCTTATCTTTCTCAGCTTTCACAAGGTTCTCGTCATGCGGGACCGCTATATCAACAATCATTGTGCGACGCTCTAGTCGATCTATCACCACTATATCAGGTTTATTATTATTATTATTATTATATTATAGTATAATACTAGCTTCTGCTAGCGGCTTCACCCACGTGAAATTTAGTTTCTCCATAAAAACTTCAAACCCCCGTTTTTCCCCTTAGACGGTGAATTTTGAAAAGTCCTTCCTTAATGCTTGCTTTCATCATAAAAGGAAGTCTCGAGAAAAATTTGACGATTCTAGTCCCAGTATAGTAGGTACTATTTTCGGTGGTGCATTGACATGTCAGTCAGTCAGTTTTCCCTTTTACAATATTAGTTTTACTATCTGTAAAACCTGACACACATGTCTAGTATTTTTATGTAAAAAAATCTATGTACAAAACTTCATATCTGTATCATAAAAAATTACAGAGTTATCTTGCCACGTCAGCAAAAATACATAGTCACCAAGCCATCCAGGCGACTGAGGGGTGGTTTCGCACTTGCACTCAGCTGTTTGATGGCGCCTAACACCCGCTGTGACCTGTCGTGACATGTGTTGTACTTATTGTCGGTGGTGTCCAACATCAACAACACGTTACTTTCTGACGCTGCTATGGACATCTTCGCAAGTGCTGAGATTGAACTTTTTAACGCTGCAGCTCGTTACCTTGAGTCCATTGCCACTCCCAGCACAATATCTTGTGAAACTCAATCATTTTTTTCTTTTTTTTTTTTGAATTTTTTTTGAAATTTTTGACGTATTATTGTAAGTTTTTTATTTTTTTTTGACATTTTATTCTGATATTATTTTTATCATCTTTGACATGATTTTAATATTTTTTTTTATGACATTGTTTCCATTATTATTCCTATTTTTTTTTACATTACTTTCATTATTGTTATTATTTTTGACATTGTTTTCATAATTACTATTACTTTTTCATTACTTTTATGTTAATGTTTTTAAATTATTATTAATGTGTGCCTATAATTTATATGTGTGGTTTTAAACTGTAAGTGTAAATTGGCAATAAATAAAAAAAAAAAAAAAAAAAACTTGTGACCTTTTTAAATATTTTTGGGAAAAAATATAACATGGTGTAAAAACTATTGGAATCCATTCAGTTACTGAATCTGAACAAAATATATTCTGGTTTCGCGTATACTAAAACTAATCTACACTAATATAATAAATAAACAGGTAAAGTTTGTTTTTTTTTCATGTTTGTTAAGGTTCCGTAGTCAACTAGGAACCCTTATAGTTTCCCTATGTCCGTCTGTCCGTCTGTCTGTCCGTCCTCGCTTAATCTCTGTGGCCGTTAGCACTAGAAAGCTGAAATTTGGTACCGATATGTATATCAATCACGCCAACAAAGTGGTAAAATAAAAATTGGAAAAAAATGTTTTATTAGGGTAGCCCCCCTATATGTAAAGTGGGAAGTGATTTTTTTTTTAATTTCTTCCCTAACGTGTGATATATCATTGGATAGGTATTTAAAAATGAATAGGGGTTTACTAAAATCATTTTTTGATAATGTCAATAATTTCGGAAATAATCGCTCCAAAAGTAAAAAACAATGTTTCCCCCCCCCCTCTAACTTTTGAACCATAAGTTTAGAAAATATGAAAAAAATCTGAAAAGTAGAACTCTATAAGGACTTTCTAGGAAAATCATTTTGAACTTGATGGAAAGAATAGTTTTTGTACAAAAAGACAAAAAGATTCTACAAAATAATTTCTGGACTAAGTTTGTAGTATAATCGTATATGCAAGCATTTTTTTTTAAACTCATAAGTGGGTGCACTTATTGTGACGGACGGGAAACTACGGAACCCTACACTGAGCGTGGCCCGACACGCTCTTGGCCTGTACTGCACGCTTAGCCAAGTTGTTATTCTGCAATCGTTAACGCTGTCGAAAAGTGATGAAACGTCATCTCAACGTAAAGCAGCGTGGTCAGAACAAACGAATAGACAATTCGTAGCCAAGTTCACATCGTTCAATATCGTTTCTACAATATTTAACGCTACATCCTTTGTTATACAAACGCTACATTGTAGAACGAGCGGCCGACTCGGGCGCGTCAACATGGCTACCAACTTATCGTTTTCTACAATTGCTGTCACCGAGGCGTTACCGATTAGAGAACGGAATTCGATTGTAACTTGGCTAGGGGGGCTGGTCCGATAGCTAAAGTTTTTTTCACCGATAGAAAACTGCTTTATTCCTGAGTGACATAGGCTATATTTTATGTACGCGGGCGAAGCCGCCGGCAAAAGCTAGTAGAATAATAGATAGATACTCGTAGATGTAAATATAGAATATCGTGTAGGCGCTACACATATTACTGAGCATATGTTTGTATAACAAACAGAAGTGGGCTTTGATTCCAAGAACGATGCATATTTAAAACGTCTAGGACTGAAACTAGCAACCTCTTGAGGTTTGAACGAAAAAGTAAATATAAATCACTCACGTTTCTAGAAATCTTAAAGTTCAGGGTTTATTAACCTTTTGAATGTCTTAAGTTACACAGTTCGACATAAGCAATTGTCTTTCTATTGTGTCTCTAATTACGGCATTCGATGAGTTAAGAGCCTATTCACTCTAGCCTTGAAGATACCTAAATTATAATCAGACGGAAAGACCGCAGCAGGCAAATTGTTCCAGTCCTTTGAAGTACGCGGTATAAATGACGAGGCGAAACGCTTAGTCCGGACCGTAGAGGTTTCAACAACGTAAGGGATCCACCTTTACGTACCCCCGCCGTACGTCGATTTGTCCGATGGTAGAAATGAGATGGCGGAATCAAATCATGCAATTCCTGCGCACACTCACCAAAATGCAACCTGTAAAACACCGAAAGGCTGGTTACCCTACGCCTGTGCTCAAGGCTTTGCAGATTGGACTTAACCAATTTTGTTTTTTTTTATGTTGGGAATATCATCAATGACAACCCCCGCTCTTAGGCGGAGCGGGAGATAGTGTAGCTTCACCGTTTTGAGAGCAATAAATAATATAAAAATTCAGAACGGAAGAAGTCATTTGATATTACCAGCCAAAGGAGATATTCTCTGAAGAACCGAGGTTACAGACATAACCCAAAGAATCTTCAAACTTAAGTCACGAAATAGGTAGGTACAGAAGACAATCTCATGTATGTACTTCACTTTTTATACCTACGCTCGGTGGACGCACACTGATGAGCGTTTGAGTCGGAACTGTTCGACGAGCGGGCCGAGCCGCTCCGAGATATCGTGTCCGTGAGCGGTGTCTATGTGTGCGTTGCTCGAGCGCGCTTTCTACAGTTGCCATCACGGATCTTGAACACTTGCGCAGAAGTCAAATATTCGGTCTCTTTAGTGGTGCGAAGTGCGACGTGGGCGCGGGAGTGTCAGTGATTGGCTGGCCGCGCCATCGCGTCATAGTCGTCACTCCTGATTCGTTCCCTGCGTTGCAGCATGTATCTAACAACGAAGACGATTGGCTCGCCAATGTATGGAATGCGCAAAGCGATCCCCACTCTGACGCCGAGCGTTCAAGATCCGTGATGGCAACTGTATGTAGATTGACTTCTGTACCTATCTATTTTGTGCTTAAGTGGCATTACTCGCAGAACAGATGGTCGATGAGGACGAAAGGGTCTAGAGTGAAGACAACGTACCGGAAGACGAAGCGTTGAAAGTATTCCTCTCAAAAGGTGGACTAAAGACCTGGTGAGGGTCACAGGAATCTGATGAATGCGAGACGCACCGAACCGGTCGTTGTGGCGACGCTTGTGGGAGGCCTATGTCCAACAGTGGACGTCTTTCTGCTGAAATGAAGATGATGATGAACGACACAAAATAAAAATACTGTTCTCTAGTGATGCTTCTAGTTTTTAGGGTTCCGTACAACAAGAGGAGAAAACGGAACCCTTTAGGATCACTTTGTTGATCATCATCATCATCATATCAGCCGACAGCCGTCTACCGTTGGACATATAAATTATAAATTGAAAAAAATTGAATTGAAATTGAAATTGACATAGGCCTCCCTCAAGTGTCGCCACAACGAACGGTCTTGCGCGTCCTGTCTTTCTGTCTATCTGTCAAGAACCTTTATCCCGAGAACGCGTGGAGTTATTGAAATAAAATTAAAACCATATCCTCAAGTCTGCGGTTCCTTGAAGCTGTAAAAAAAAAGAAACGGCCGTTTTATACAACACTCAACACTCTCAATGAAATCAAATTTCATAGGGTATTTCCCGTTGACCTAGATTCCTGTTTGGCATGAAGTGAAGCACAAGTATAAGAAAGACTGAAAATAAATTTTTAGTTACGTCTCAAAAACACAAACTGCTTATGATTTTTTGCGGTTCGGAAAAATCTCCGTAACGCAATATTCAGGAGCTGAACTGTTTTCATAGGTAAGTTTGTACGAAATTCTCAGTGCGTGAGTCCGACTAGTACTTTGCCGATTTTTATATGTGACAATACTATTATCTAGCCCAGAAATATTCGCAAATATTTTCTTCTCCAATCAACTCCCGTAATTTAAACTCCCAGATCGCTATGATTAAAAATACACACATTAAAAAAGAAACATCTTAACCTCTATATATCAGTACCAACCAGTATTACAGCGTATGTTGCAAAAACACAATCTTCTCATAACACGACCCAACAGTCTTGATCCATTGGGATGACGCCACTTGCGAAGGCAAAACAAACTTCTGTACAGTAACTGTACTTTTTACTATAGTTCCTTCAATGATCGTGTGTCGTATTATGTTGGTTGTTTCAACAATATTGGATGAAGTAATGTTTCCTATGCGTGTAATCGACTTTTTTTCCTTTGTGTCTTATTTTTTTTGTTTCTTCATTCATCCGGTTGTAATAATCAAAATGTTGGTAAATAAAAAAGTTAAATTGATTGGCTATTGAACGAATGGAAAGGATGCGAGAATAAGTACTAGGTATTTTTTTTTTCACACTGATCTTTTTTTAGGGTTCCAGTAACCTCAAAAGAAAAAAAGGGAACCCATATAAGATGCCTCAAGTTGTCAGAAACCGTAGGGGCCCAGCTGGGTCTGAGGTCTTTTTCCGAAAGGCAGGCTCGGCCCCGGTATGAAAGGCAAGAAGAATCGGGGTGGGTTTTTTAGTCAGTACGAGTCTGACACTATTTCCCACTTCGCCCAAGGGCGGGGGATGTCATTTGGATGATTTTTACCCACTGAAAGGATCACTTTGCTGTCCGTTTGTCTGTCATTCCTTGTCGTCTGTCAGACTTTTTATATCGAGAATGTGTAAAGGTATCGAATTGAAATGAAAACCATATACTCAGGTCTACGGTCCCTTGAAGCTGTGAAAAAATTGAACTTCTAAGTTAACGAAAAAAAACCGGCCAAGAGCGTGTCGGGCCACGCTCAGTGTAGGGTTCCATAGTTTCCCGTCCGTCACAATAAGTGTACCCACTTATGGGTTTAAAAAAATGCTTGCATATACGATTATACTACAAACTTAGTCCAGAAATTATTTTGTAGAACCTTTTTGTCTTTTTGTACAAAAACTGTTCTTTCCATCAAGTTCAAAATGATTTTCCTAGAAAGTCCTTATAAAGTTCTACTTTTCACATTTTTTTCATATTTTCTAAACTTATGGTTCAAAAGTTAGAGGGGGGGGACATATTGTTTTTTACTTTTGGAGCGATTATTTCCGAAATTATTGACATTATCAAAAAATTATTTTAGTAAACCCCTATTCATTTTTAAATACCTATCCAACGATATATCACACGTTAGGGTTGAAATTAAAAAAAAATCACTTCCCACTTTACATATAGGGGGGCTAACCTAATAAAACATTTTTTTGTAATTTTTATTTAACCACTTTGTCGGCGTGATTGATATACATATTGGTACCAAATTTCAGCTTTCTAGTGCTAACGGTCACAGAGATTAAGCGAGGACGGACAGACATGGCGAAACTATAAGGGTTCCTAGTTGACTACGGAACCCTAAAAAGATACGGCCGTTATCACAAAAAACCTACATTTTGATACTCTCAAGGAATCCAAACGGATAGATTACTTCCCGTTGACATAGAATCTTGAAACTTTACATCAACTTTGCTTGATGTAAAGTTTCAAGATTCTGAGATAATAAATAATAAGAGATCTTGTAGCACAGATATAGGAATAAATCTGAAAACGGTCAATTTGTTGTTACGTCACGAAAAATAAACTCTTTTTGCGATCTGAAAAAATGGTCGAGACTCCATCCGGCACTCAACTATTAATTAATTAATGTAAATGTAATTACATAAGTAAGTTTGTACAGAACTCTCAGTGCGCGAGTCCGACTCACACTTGCCCAGTTTTTTTATATTTATTATTCCCTTTAATAATAAAAATATAGATACCTATAAGTTACATTTTTAATTTTTACATGTCGACAACCTTGCGAGCTAAGTCAAGATACTTAGTTTGCTTATCCTTCTCACCTTTACGAGGTTCTCGTCATGATGGACCGCTACATCAACAATCATTGTGCGACGACGCTTCAGTCGATCTATCACTACTATGTCAGGTTTATTGCCTACAATAGTCCTGACAGTATTGATAGATCGATCCCAATACAATGTGACGCTACCATTCCCGAGAACTGGGTCAGGCACATACTTATAGTAAAGGTACTCCTGATTCCACAAGATTGTATTTAAGAGCAAGTTGCTTGTGGATAATCCTGGCTACGAGGTTGTGTCTATGCAAATAGTCTCCGTTAGTCAGATGAGAAGTCCCGAAAATAATTTATCGGATTGACTCCCTGGGTTGGTGGCATGCTCGACCATAGAACAAAAGTAGTTGTTTATGATGTTAGTAACACAACCAGTGTTTTACAAATAACCCAGTATAATTACCTTATAGTCAACAAGATAAAAAAGCTTAAAAGCTTAAACACGATAGGGTTATCTGAGTTCTTATGGCCACCTTCCGGTTTCATCATTTGACCATTACATATTTACTGTATGGACTTTAAAAGAGACTTTGACCCCTGAGTTTGTTTCGGTGTTTCTTCTCAGGGTAGTCAGATAGGAAACACCGGCCTCATCTAGCATAAACTGACGAAAAGAAATTGACGTGTAAAAGTGTTTTTTAACCTACTTACAAAAAATAATATCATTTATCATTTATCATCGTCAGATCAGCTCCATGTCGTAATATTTTTGCATTGTCATCTGATTAATACGTGCATGCAAAATTACAGCTCAATCGGTAACCGGGAAGAGGATCCAATTTAATTTGCAAGATTTGATTACAGAAAAACATCGGGACAGGTGAAACTAAATAAAAGCTCGTAATCTTTAAGATCGAGTGTAAGAGTGACTAGATTACTTCTAGGTAAGCGCGCTCTATCGTCGATTACATCGTCGCTTTTCATCAGGTGAGATAGAGGTCAAGCGCGAACCTTCAAAAAAAAAAAATAGCATCACCTTTGTACTATTCTTCTGTTTCCTTCTGTTCTTTTATTATTGTGTGTACATAAATTGTTAAATAAATAAAAATTTATGGGGGTCTACAAGACACGTGTTTTGTTTCATTCTTTGTTCGATTTTCTTGTACTGTAGTATTTCCCTCCGTATGCGAGTCTGGCTCATAATTGGCCTGTTTTTAGGGTTCCGTACCTAAAGGGTAAAAACGGAACCCTATTACTAAGACTTCGCTGTCTGTCCGTCCGTCTGTCCATCGGTCTGTCACCAGGCTGTATCTAAAGAACCGCGATTGCTAGACAATAGGGTAGTTTCCAGGGTCAAAATAATCACATTTTATTTAGTTCGTATTTTAGATTATAAAAAAATATTGGACACGTATTTTTTCTTTTCTCGATTAAACAAAAAATAACAAAGATATAGCCTAATGTGCTATATCTTTGTTATTTTTTATTAAAGTTACGTGTGACGTCACCTCGTGCGAAAAACTGCAGCACGGCGTGACGTTCGCGTAATTTAAATGGGCTATATCTTTGTCATTTTTGGTTTAATTTACAAATAAAAAAATACGTGTCCCTTATTTTTGAATAATCTAAAAGACAGACTAATTATCTTTTTTTTTGGCCACTAGCTTAATGATCACATATTATGTATTTCTGTTGCCGCTCTAGCAATAAATACTAAAAACAAAATAAAGTAAATATTTAAAAGGGCTCCCCATATAATAAACACGATTTTTTTGCCGAATTTTCCCATGGACGGTTCAGAACTCTTCGTGCGCTAGTCCAATTCACAATTGACCAGTTTTTTAAAAACCATTTCTGGCAATCTCTTAGCTGCCAGTGGCTTAATTCAGTTTCTATCTTTTAATTATTTTACATTTTTTATTTCATTATCGACATTGTGCTCACATGATAGAAGCAACAAGTAATATGTAACCAAGCATTATATGTAACACATAATATGATTTAAAAGAGTGTCCATGGAGTTTCTTGCACGTTCTTCTCCATAGAGACCTACTCTTTGGAACGTGCAATTTAGCTTCACTTTTCTTGGACTGACCGACATTTGACTATTCAAAAGTGCCTGTAAATGGTCTATTTGAAATAAATGTTTTGATTGATTGATTGATTGATTGAATCCTCATGGGAATCATCAGACAATTTAATTACCCACGGAGGCAGTGCTCTCAAAACAACTCTGCGGGTCATTGCACTCAACTGGTTTTTAGGATAAGATGAGCTGATTCACGGAAGCATCTCAAATATAATCTGCATAATAATATCGGTTTGTTTTGATACGAAATACTACCGTTTCAGGAGAATATCATTAGACAAATATTTGCTTTGAGAACAGAGGTATCGACCTCGACTTATGAGTTACAGGTCGGGTTCAAACCCAGCCAGGCGCATTACTTTGTGTAATTTATTTCATCATCACTGCTCTCAAAACGATGAAGAAAAAATATCGTGAGGAAACCGGAACTGAACCCGTTCTAAAATCAAGAATTCAAAGACATCTGACATTCACCAACCCGCGCTGGGCACGCGTGGTTGTTTACTGCCCATTCCCTCTCATAGAGAGAAGGCTTGAGTCCCAGCAGTGGGAACAGTATAAGGCCGACTATGTTATGCTAATACTCTTTTAATAACTCTTCTCCCTCTCTCTTCTCTTCTTCTTCTCTCTTTCCTTTTTCTCTCTTCTTCTTCTCTTTTTATTCTTTTACGTTTCGCCAGAAAAATAAATGAGAATCCGATTGCAGCCCCCAGGTCCAATTGTATTTTCTAACTTTCCAAGAACCCACTGAAACATACATTAAAAATTTCGTCCGAATCGGTCAAGCTATTTAAGAATAGTTAGGTGATAAACACTCGTACAGAAGAATTAAATATCTACAACAAAGGTGTGTGATTTCATCATGCCACATTGATGTTTTAAGAAGACTAGCAGATGCCTACATTATTTGTTTTCAACATAAGTTGTTTCTTCATTATTAGTAGCAGTGTGCTAAATAATAGTACATTATGATTTGAGTGTGTAATGTTAGTGATTACCGACGAAGCGGTATTTAGACCCGAGCCGTGGCGAGGGTCTTAAGAGAGCCGAGAACGGTAATCATTAATTACTCACGTGCATCATACGACGTTTTTCAATACACTTGTGAATAAAATAACTATAAAACTAGTAAACTTTTGTGGCGGTAACAATCTGTTTTCATATGCACGCCCATATTTTTTTTTATTTACCTTTCAATACACTCACTGAAATGAATAAACGGGGGTTGACCGGCGACTCGTGAGGGACGACCTGCGCCCATCCTGATACGATACATGTAATATAATTATGGCGGGGGAGAGGTTGAACAATAGGGTTTTAACTACATTATAGCACTAGTGCGTAATGTCACAGTTTGGTAACAAGGGCCATTATGTACCTAAGTGCAGTGCAATAAGAGTCACTTTCTGAACAAGTGTATTGAAAATATCTTTTCTTTCATACACATTAAATGGTGAAATGGTATGCAATTTTTATTATTTTGTAGTTGAGACGCCATCTGACGCAATTATCCACATCGGCTCTACAGGACCCCTTCACTTTTGCTGACATCCCTTTAACACACACACCCTAAGCCTCTGGACTTGGTCTTTAAGCCGGACGGCGAGTTACACAATGCTCTTCATCCACAAGCCCGCAACTCCCAGCTTCCAACTATATGCACCCGTGCGAAGTCATGTGAGTCACTAGTCTTTTTTATAAAGAGCAAGAATAAACATCTTCAGTAAGTCAATAATTTTTAGGATACCGCACCGGAAACGGGTATTATTAAGACTCCACTATTCGTCCGTCCGTCTGTCATGCATGCTGTATCTCATGAACCGTGATAGCTTGAGAGTTGAAATTTTAATAGATGATGTACGTAAATATGTTTTTTTTTGGTGAGTAATCATCTTATGACATCTTATCTTGGGCGGAGCGTGAGAGCGTGTCAGAATTTACCGACTGAAACCCACACCTGTTCCTTCTTTGCCTTCGTTCCAGGGCTCCGGGGTACACTTCACTTAGGGGTTTTAAGTCAAGAGTGAATAGGTTACTTCTAGGCAAGCGTGCTCCATCGACGACCACATCATCGCTTACCATCAAGTGAGATGGTTTCTGCGAAGCAGTAATGCTCGCAAATGAGGAGGCCGACCGTATCAGGCAACGGGGTTCTCGCCGCTGCCGCCGGGATTCTGAGCCCGATTTCCGGCCACCGTAGGCGCGGGCTTGCGGACAGTGAGCAATGGGTAGCTCGCTGTACGGCCGTCCGGTAGCTGTCCGGACCAAGCCGAAGTCGTCGACGGCTCACACTGTTCCCGCGCGCCTCAAGGAGTTGTCAGCAACAGCAGGGACCCAGCCGTGTCGAAGCCTACCTGGACCAGGGTTAGTTTCGAAAGACAGCTCGAGCCCCGATATGAAGGCTAGAAGAAACGGGGTGGGTCTTTTAGTCAGTAAGAGTCTGACACTATCTCCCGCTCCGCCCAAGAGCGGGGTTGTCATTGGATGATTTTTCCCACCATAAAAAAAAAAAAATCAAGTGAGACGGTGGTCAAACGCGAGCTTATCAATAACATAAAATAAAACTTTCGCACACATGAGACTCGCACTTGGCTGGATTTTTCATATAACTTTATCAATTTCCCTGCCAACAGAACGAAACGAAATTTAAGTAAGCAAAGAGGATGTAACCGGTGACCCAGTTCCCACACTTATGTAAATATCGTTGTATTTCTCAAGTTTCGGCAAAACGTTTGCGAATGCATGAATAAACGGTTACTTAGCATTTAATGTTGTAATAACGTTAATGGAAATATTTACCGGGTTACAGTCATGGACACACACACACGTGTAAAAGAAAGAAATAAAAGAAATGTGCACACTTAGATACACACACTAGGGCAATATGTAATAATAATGATAATAAGTCACTTTTTTAACCCTCGACGGAAGAGGGGTGTTATAAGTTTGAGGTGTCTGTGTGTCTGTCTGTGGCATCGTAGCGCCTAAGCGAATGGACCAATTTTGATGTGGTTTGTTTATTCGAAAGCTGACGTTATCTATATCTATAATATAAAAATGAATCGCAAAATGTGTTGGTAAGCGCATAACTCAACAACGCCTGGACCGATTTCGCTAATTTTTTTTACCCTACTATACCTACGTATAGTAGGATAAAAAAAATTACCCTACGGTAGAGTAGGGTATAGTAGGCTGAAGTAGGGAAGAGCGGGAGCGAAGCCGCGCGGGCAAAAACTAGTGAAGATATATATATGAAGATCTCTTCAGGCGTTCAAGGTCATAAGCTTATTCAAAAAAAAAAAAAAAGTCATCAGCTTTTTTATTAGGTGCGGTAGGGATCTTAGAGTAGACACATAATAAGTGTTTACTTTACATTAAAACTTATGTGTAACTTAATATTAGAAATACTCATGAGTCCTGAACATGCTCGAGCTGGTCTGATGATGGAGCTCGATGGTAAGTAACCCTGGATTGCCTATTAGTAAACCCCTCCGGCTTCGGCTCATTTAGATTCGTTTTAACATGGTTCTATAGATTTCTCATGATGACGAGGACTTGATGGTAGAACTGGGAGGTGACCGAAGGAACCCTGGAATGGCTACTGGTAAACTTATCGAATTTGGCCTCCTTAGATTCGTCTTAACCAGTTCTATACATTTCTCATTATGACGAGGACCTGACGATAGAACTGGGAGGTAGTTGATGAAACCCTGGAATGCCTACTAGTAAATCCATCGAGTTTGGGCTCATTAGATTCGTTTTAACCAGTTCTATACATTTCTCGTGATGACGGGGACCTGGTGCTAGAACTGAGAGATGGCTGATGGAACCCTGAAAAGCGTATTAGAAAGCCATCGCGTTTACGCTCGTTTTTTTTTTCAATCTTTATTAAGGAGCTTTGTCACAATTTTGACCATGTGACAAAGTTCCTTAATAAAGAGGCTTTAGGCTCGTTACTATAGATTCGTCTTAACCAGTTCTTTTACTTTTTATAGATTTTATGCGTCAGGGGTTATTTAAAAATTTTAATTTTGCTATTACTATTGATGGAAATTAATAACACGAATTCTTAGACAACTTCATAATACGATCACTACACACCGCTAAATTTTGATCGTTTTAATCCCGTGGAGGGTCGATCTGGTACATTCCAGTGATCTGTAGGTAGTTAGTACGCAACGCCGACTACTACCTACAGGTCATTGAACTCCCTCAGCTGACGTTTCTTAAAGAAATTAATTTCGTACATGCGTAAAATAATACGAGTTTTAATCGATCAAAATTTAACGATGTATATACAGCGTTATTTGTAAATCACTAACAAACTTGCAGGAGTCACTACGGCCGGCCAATAAAGGCAAGCCGCAGATGAGGTACAAGATTTTTCCTGGGAGATGGGTCCGTGGGGTCGCTAATGCCCAACGGTTCGCCACAAAACTGCCCTGCGGATTACATCTCTCTTAGTCATTTTTTTTTTTTTATCATTTATTTATTTGCATACCATAATGTGATTAAAGATGTTACAATAGGCTTAGAGCTAAGGAACATTTATGGACCCTGTTAGGGCACAGCAACATAGGTAAAAATTAAATCATTAAATAAAATTAAAATAATCAAATAATACATCAAAATTAAAATAAATATCAAAAACAAATAGAATATCAAAATCGAATTAAAATAATCAAAGAAAATAAACAATATTAAACATTAAAATAATAAACAATGTCAAACCTACAATCAAACTCAAATAATCAAAATGAAACATTAATCAAATTAATATACATCAAATTAATAAATAACGTTAAACTTATAATCAAATTAAAATCAAATAAAATTCATAAGTAACAAAAATAATAAACAATGTCAAAAATTATAATAAAATTAATATTGGTAAAGTCAAAACAAAATAAAATAATCAAATAATACATCAACATTATATAAAATATCAAAATCATACTAAGAGTTTCAAATAGTTTCAATAAAGCTATCAAAATCAAAAAATAATTAAATTATTATGTGTACATCAAAATAATAATTAAAGTCAAAACTTATAATCAAATTAAAATAAAATAATCAATTAAATTCAAATATAACAAAATAATAAACAATGTCAGTATAATAATAAAATTAAAATAGGTAAATGTAGAAATAATTTTCATTTAAATAGTTAAAATTTATTGCAATTCCAGTTTATCATTCATATATTCATTTATGTTATAGTAGCTTTTGTTTAATAGGAATAGCTTTAATTTATTAGTAAATATATTATATCTATTTATATTCTTCAAATGTTCTGGTAGCTTATTATATATCTTTATTGACATTACATATGTACTTGACGAATGCATTTTAAGTCGTGAAGTTGGAATGTTTAGTCTGTTTTTATGTCTTAGAGTAAATCTGTTTTGTATATCTTCTCTTTTTGTGTATAATTCGGGATATTTGCGTACGAATTTACAGATTTCAAATATATAAAGACAAGGTAAGGTCAAAACTTCCAGTTCCCTAAAGTGAGGCTTACAACTGTCAGTTTCATCTATGTTAACTAGAATTCTCATAAGCTTTTTTTGTATGGTAAATAATGCGGGCGCGTCGGTACTATTACCCCACAAGATGATACCATACTTGAGCCATGAATAAGCGTACGCGTAATACGTGACCAGTGCTGTTTTAAGGTCTGTAGTTTTTTTGATTTCGCGGAGTGCATATGTGAATGTAGATAACTTCGTCCTTAATTTTTGGACATGGGACTTCCAATCTACGTGTGAATCTATGTCCAAGCCTAGTAAAGTAAACTTACTAACAGTTTCTAGTTTAGTGTCTTTATAACTATAATTTATGTCTAACGGTGTTTTTTGTCGAGGGTAGAATGTCATTATTTTGGTTTTGGTATAATTTATTTCCAGGTTATGTTCCGTCATCCAATTAGTGGTATCGTCAAGTATGGAGTTCAATTTATCATTAAGGTTGGTATTGGAGTCATATGGGGCTATTATCGATATATCGTCTGCAAACAAAACGCAGGGTTCTTTGATATGGTTTGGAAGGTCATTTATATAAACAAGAAATAGGAAACAGCCAATTACGCTTCCTTGCGGGATAGAGGCTTTGATTGGTATGTTATTCGATCGAAATGATTCTATTTCGTTTGTTTTTTTATTGTAATATTGCACTTCTACCAGTTGTTCTCTGTTTTGTAAGTAAGAGGCAAACCAATCATGGCATTTTCCGCGGATTCCAATGCTAAACAGTTTATTTAATAATATTTGAAATTGTACTTTGTCGTACGCTTTTGTCATATCTAGCAGTAAACCAATGGCGTACTTTTTGTCGTTAATTATATTTAGAGCCTTTTGTACGTACTTGTACACTGCTAAGATAGTGGATCGGTTTTTTCGAAAGCCGTTTTGACTATCGTTAAATATTTTAAACTTTTCACAAAACGCGTAGACTCTATTGCACATGGCTTTTTCAAATATTTTTGAAGCTGTTGGTAAGAGTGCAATGGGTCGATAATTATTTGGGTCGGTTTGTAGTCTGGCCCCTAACCCTAGGCATGCTACGACAAAGCAAACTCCACCGGTACAGACCTAGGGTTTGAAGCGTGCAAGCCCCACAACGACGTCAACGTTGAGATACGGCGATGGGGTTATTATTAATATTATTAATACATGATTCTAGACCCCCAAAGGTTCTTTTATGATGGAAAATCTTCCAATGACTTCTCTCGGAGCGGAACAGGAGGGCGTGTCAGTCTTTTACTGACTAAAATCACACCTATGCTCCTTCTTTACCTAGCGTTCCAGGACCCCGGGTTTTTTTTCCGGTGGGAAAATCTAATGACATCCCCCGCTCTTGGGCGGAGCGGGAGATAGTGTCAGACTTTCACTGACTAAAAACCCACTCCTGTTCCTTCGTTGCCTTTCGTACCAGGGCTGAGCTATCTTTCGAAACTAACCCCGGCCCCAGTAGGCTTCGACCCAGTTCGGCCCTTGCGGTTGCTGACAACTCCTTGAGGCGCGCGGGAACAGTGCGCGCCGTCGACGACTTGAGCTCGGTCCGGGCAGTTACCGGACGGTCGGACAGCTTTTCTTTTTTTTTTAGCTAGCTACCCATTGCTCGCTGTCCGAGGACCCCGGGTTTCGCTTTCGGAAGTCAACCCATGGCCCCAGTAGGCTTCGGCCCTGCTGCTGCCTTGCTCATGGCGCGTAGTGAGTTTGTAAGAGGTAATCTCTGAAAGTCTTGGTCCGATTGCTAAGATTTTTCCACCGACTGAAAGCTACTGCCTGAGTGACATAGGCTATATTTTATGTACCTACGCAAGCGAAGCCGTGGGCAAAAGCTAGCTACATATAACTCACCTTGAAAGAAGACGTAGTAACTCTACTCCGTCCATGTTCCTTCATTCAACTTCGCGGTGATAATCAAAGTCTGAAAGCCTGGATACATAAAATTTGATAGGTAATAAAAAAAGTTTTTACAAAGGCTATAAAGTCCAAACTAGGTACAAACTAGGATAATCAAAATGTAAGTATGATGGAGAGGTGGAGAGCAGTGGTAGCCGAGACCTACAACTCGTAAGTCGGAGCCACTACCGACTCCAACTTACGAGTTGTAGATCGCGGGTTCAAACCCTGCCAGGCGCATTACTTTGTGTAATTTATTTCATCACCACTGCTCTCAAAAACGGTGAAGGAAAACATCGTGAGGAAACCAGCATGTCATAGAACCAAAAATTCGAAAACATGTGACATTCACCAACCTGCACTGGGCCCGCGTGACGGATTACGGCCTATTCCCTCTCTTAGAAAGGAGGCCTGAGTCCCAGCAGTGAGAACATTAAAAAGGCTGATGATGATGATGATGGTGAAGTATGGTGGCTACCTTTATTTTTATAGAGTTCCGTACGTCTACGTACTATCAAAGACACTTTCACCTGACCACCGCTAAGTTCATTTTTGCTTGCATTCGAAACGAAAACTTTAAAGAGTTTGGTTTGGCGCCACGCCGCAGGATTCAAGCGAAAATTTGTTTTAGGTGATCAGACAGTAATGACCGCGATGTTACGTATGACATACAACACTATTTTTGGTTTATGCAAAACCTGAATATAATGTGTTCAGAATCAGTAACTGAATGGATTCCAATATATTTTACACCATGTTATTTTTTCCCAAAAAAATATTTAAAAAGGCCACAACTTGGACACCACCGACACTAAGTAGAATACAGGTCACGGCAGGACATAAGGGACCATTAAACAGCTGAGTGCAAGTGCAAAACAACCCCTCAGTCACCTGGATGGCCCGGTGACTATGCATTTTTGCTGACATAACAAGCTTATAACATAGCGGACCATCAAACAGCTGAGTGCAAGTGCAAAACAACCCCTCAGTCACCTGGATGGCCCGGTGACTATGCATTTTTGCTGACATAACAAGCTTTTAACATAGCGGACCATTAAACAGCTGAGTGCAAGTGCAAAACCACCCCTCAGTCGCCTGGATGGCCCGGTGACTATGCATTTTTGCTGACATAACAAGCTTATAACATAGCTGACCATCAAACAGCTGAGTGCAAGTGCAAAACCACCCCTCAGTCGCCTGGATGGCCCGGTGACTATGTATTTTTGCTGACATAACAAGCTTATAACTTTATGATTTTTCATGATACAGTTATGTTTTGACCATAGATTCTTTACATAAATATTAGACACGTGTTTCGGGTTCCGTATATACTGAAACTAATGATGTATATTGAAAAGGCTTATTGTGAAGGTTTCTAATACTTTTTCAGGGTTCCGCACCTCAGTCAGTAAAAACGGAACCCTTATTTCAGGAACGCGGAGAGGTATAAAGCTGAAATAACATCAAAAACTCAATTATAATACAACTTCTTGGAGTAGTGAAAAAAAACAAACCTTTTACGTCATGGAGTCGTCCGTGTTATGGAGTTAAGTGCTGCAACGATAATTTTCCAAACTTAAGGCCCAAGCGCCCGAAAAGTGCCATAAAACAGTGACTTTCTGAAGCCTAATCCTCGGTAACGGCCAGGTTAATAGGTTTGAAAAAAATATATGTTAATTAAAGATTCATGAACAACATTATCAACATTTGATTTTTTCGTGCTATTTATACTTTTATCTAAAAAAAATATTTAGCAATTTCGCAACTTTTCCCAACTTTTCCTACTCCTTCGAAACGGCTTGGACCTTTACAAACATTTTTACACATAAACATTGGTGGTTAAATATTCTTCAAAGTGAACATTGCATATGTAAATCAATCAATATTTCGCAAAGAAAATAGATTTAAAGCGCTTTCCGGGCGCTGCTGGCCGCAAATAAATGCACAGATTTGCGTACTGCCGCCTAGGCGAGTGCGAAAGTTGCGTCCACATAATTTCGGCCAGATGGTTCAAGGGACTATACGCCTTAAGGGACAGTGGGCAGGACACATTGGTCGCAGAACAGATGGCGACCACGTACCGGAAGACGCAGCGTTGGAAGCCCTCTCACAAGGCGGACCGATGACCTGGTGAGCGAGGAATCCGATAGATGCGAGACGCACAGGAAAGGTCATTAAGGCGACACTTGGGGGAGGCCTATGTCCAACAGTGGACATCTTTCGGTTGTAATGACGATGATGACGTAAAAATAATATCTAATAATTATGTTTAAAACCCTTTGCGTGCGAGTCCAAATCACATTTAGCCCATTTTATTTTATTATATTATTTACTAGCTGTGCCCGCGACTTTGTTCGTGTGGACTACAGGATTATGAATTTATTTTTTCTAAAATAAAAGTAGCCTATGTTACTCCTTATTACATCAGCTACCTGTCAAAAAAGTCCCATCAAAATTGGTCCAGCCATTTCAGAGATTAGCCCGGACAAACAGACAGACAGACAGATAAAAATTGTAAAAAATGTTATTTTGGTGTACATACACCAAAATCCGTAACAATAATAAAAACCGTACATATATTCATATGCATGTAGTAAAAAGCAGTTATTTCAATATTACAAACAGACACTCCAATTTTATTTATATGTATGTATGTATGTATAGATGTATAGAGTATAGATGTATAGACTGTACACCACATCAACAAAAAAAAAAATACAGGACAAACATTATTCAAAATAAGTGTACAATGGGTGGTCTTATCGCACAGGGCGATCTCTTATGCCTTGATCACACGTACCGGGTAAACAGGTGAGACAGTGCTCTCGGCCGAAAACTCGGTACGTGTAAACACAGTGCCGAGTGCTCGGCCGAGCGCTTATCTCTACAACTCGCTTTCATAACTGTCTCGGCCGAGCAACATTTTACTGTCTCGTCCTTTTACTCGGTACGTGTGATCAAGACATTACATACTACCTTTGGATGGACTGAAAGAAAGGAGAAAGATTTAGGGCTGTCAGTGTACAACATCAGAAATAATACTAATAAGAAATAACAACACAAATACATACATACATTACAAAAAATCTATACATATAAAAATGAATCCCTATTTCCTTGGACACGCCATCATGCGTGAACGGCTGGACTGATTTCGCTTTCGATGTTTGTTATTATGAGGAGAAGGTTCTTAGGATAATATAATATAAAAAAATAAAATTAGGGTAGTGTAGGGTAGAGACAGTAGGGTAGTGTAGGGTAGAGTAGGGTAGAGTAGGGTAGAGTATGGTTTAGTAGGGTGGAGTAGTGTAGAGCAGGGTAGAGTAGGGTAGAGTAGTGTAGAGTAGGGTAGAGTAGGGTAGCGTAGGATAGGGTAGAGTAGAGTAGAGAAGGGTATTGTAGGGTGGAGTAGGGATGAGCGGGATCGAAGCCGCAAGCAAAAGCTAGTATACTAATAAATAACAAATTATGTATCTAATTAAGCCACGAGAAGACAAAATCAAAGCAAAAAATAATGCTCCTTCACCATTTTTTTTATTTGAAGTTTAATTAAAGTTGTATTAAATATTTTCTTGCCCGTTCTCTGTATAACATTAATTTATCTAAGGCCTAGATTTATAAGTTAACTTAATAAAAAAAATAATTTATTAATGATATTTAGGATTCCGTACCTAATCTAACAGTCGGTAAAAACGGAACTTTATAGGATTACTTTGTCGTCCGTCTGTCCGTTTGTCTGTCTGTTCGTCTGTCCGTCTGTCCGTTTATCCGTATATCCATCTATCTAACTTTTTTTCTCAGGAACGGGTGGAGGTGTTAAGCTAAAATTAATACAAAATACTCAAATCTGCTACTTCAAGCAACAGTGAAAAAATAGAATTTTCAGAGTCAAAACAATCTAAATATAAGGTTGTTTAGTCACATAATTATTTTGACACTCTCTAGGAAATCAAAATCTTACTATAACAGGTACTTCCCGTTGACCTAAAATCCTGAAAGGTCTCATAAACATCATTAACACAAATATAATGCCGTTTTGCAGTAACGTCAGAAAAAAACTTTTATTGCGATAAGTACGAAAAATCTTCAAAACTCAGTTCGGGAATTGAACAATTTACTTAGGTAAGTTTATACGGTACCCTCGGTGCACGAGTCCGACTCGCACTTGCCCGGTTTTTTATACCCTAGTTGCTCGCATGGAAAACGTACCCTTGTTAGTGCATGCTAACAAGACTTTCCTGCTTGATTAAATTTTGCAGTATTTTGGAGTATTTTGCAGCATTTTACAGCATCCTCCGCTCCGCCCAAGGGCGGGAGATGTCATCTGGATGATTCATAAACACCAAAAAAAATTAAAACCCCGGGGCCCTGGAACGAAGGCAAAAAAGGATCAGAAGTATATTTTAGTCAGTAAAAGTTTGATACGTCCTCCCGCTCCACCGCAGGGCGAGAGAAGTCATTGAATGATTTCCCAACTAAAAAAAAAACTTCAAACAATTTTACTTTAAAAATAGAAAATTCTTAGCCCGAATATACCCGATCTTATCCGAAAGTCTCCGATCTTGACCCACACACCTCTTACAAATTCCCACATCTCATGAAACGACCTTCGACACCGCCATATAAATAGAAAAGAGACCGTGTAACACTCATTACCACTCTTTCTATAGTCGGTAAACCAAAGGAGGTTTACTTAGCGCAGTGGCTATCAAAACTTTTGTGGGTAAAAACGAAAACAACCCAAAACCTACCTTAATTTCTTACAATACAGAGTCCAACTTCCAATGTCTCGTGTCACCGGTAAAGAAGCAAAGGAAAATCAGTCTTCACTACCAAGGGATAAGGTAGGATTTCTTTTGCAGTGTGTAAAAACTAAGGATGTTATAGAATTGTAAAAAAGCTCAGACTTCGAAGGCTCACTTCGCAACCGTGTTAAATAAAGGTGATTACAGAATGTCGTTTCATTGATTTATTTTACTTTTGTGTTTCTTCCGCTTTCGTATTTGCACAAACTATTATCTAATATATAAAAATCTGTTGTCACAGTATTTGTTATTGAATTCCTCCGAAACGGAATGACTGATTTTTATGATTTTTTTTTGTTTTATTTTATTGTTGATAGGTTCACGCTTGACCGCTATCTCACCTGATGGAAAGCGATGATGCGATCGACGATGGAACGCACTTACCTAGCAGTAACCTATTCACTCTTGACTTAAAGATTCCTGGGTTGTAGCCATCAGGAAACATACTCCGACAGGGAATACCACTCCTTAGCTGTATGCACAATGAATATGTTCCCAAAACGTTTTGTGCGTGTAGGTGGGATGTCCACCATGTACCGGTGGCACATTGCCGTACGGCTGGTGGTCCGATGATGGAATAGACTGGGCGAAATTAGGTTATGCAATTCCGACGCACACTCCCTAAAATGCAACGTGTAGAAAACCGACATACGAGTAACTCGGCGTTGATGCTCAAGACTTTGAAGCCTCAACTCGACGAGTAGGTACATCATTGCCAATGATCCCTCTGGCTCGCCTCTCAATTGTCTCAAGTGCATCAAGCTGGTATCGGGCAGATCCGTCCTAAAGATGAGAGTAGTACTCCATACATGATTGAATTTGTGCTTGATTTTTGTGTATATTTGAATAGGCCGTAGGCTATTTTTTATCCTCCTATCCCTACCCTCATTTTTTTCTTTGATCCTTTATTTGCTAGTACAAGGTTTGCCTA
This sequence comes from Mythimna ferrago, assembly GCA_910589285.2. Lineage (NCBI taxonomy): Eukaryota > Metazoa > Arthropoda > Insecta > Lepidoptera > Noctuidae > Mythimna > Mythimna ferrago. Next base: position 11,798,703 of record OU342703.1, read on the forward strand.
GTTACCTCATAATATACGATCCCACCTGATGGTAAGCTGTAAAACAATCGTTGATGGTGAGGCGCACTAGTTTATTAAGAGCCTGAACAAGCAAAGAATACCACTTCATGCGGTGACGTGTCCCAAAAAATCATTTTGACAGCGCTCATTGCAGATCGTTAATGTGGCTTTTTTTTTAGGGTGCATTTTCTATTAATACCTTATCCTTCTCTGGCTGGAGTGAGAGAGGGGTCAGACTTTTACTGACTATAACCCACTCGTGTTCTTTTATATTTCAGAGCCAAGAAAGAGTTACTGCAACACTTTCTCAGCTCAGGCAACTCTGGCAATCGTTGACGTGACTCAGAAGGCTGTCCAGCTCAAGTAGGACTGGGCTGGACATATTAAACGGTATGATGGAGCGGTTGCACCGTGAAACAGTAAATTGCTACCCCGAAATCACACGATGGAGTCGCAATAGACGACGAAGCAGATGGCGGAACGGCTTAGATGTCTTCCTTGGGAATCGGTAATAACCATGGGGAGTGAAGGGAGGCCTTTGCTCATTACTGGGACAGTACAGAACAGATCATCATGATTTTTAGCCGAAAGACCACTAGCAGTCCGGTGCGTCTCGCATCTATCGGATTCCCGTGACCTTCACCAGGTCGTTATTCCACCATAGGCCTTTCAACGACACCTTCGACCTAGATAAAATGCAAAAAAACATGGTTACGGCAGACAGTCCACAATGCGTTGAGCGATGATGCTCAAAATATATCCTGGACAGTCTAGATGACTTGTTAAGACTTATTTTTACACTCAAAGTGTATAAATAACAAAAAAATAAATAAGTATGATGATTTACGACCTTTAAAAAAATGAATACGGAGTTGAAATAGAATCTAAGTAACCAGTATTTAGGCTTCCGATTCGAAATTCTTTGATTGATGCAAAAATAATTGATAACTTCACACAAAAATCAGAAGTATCGGAAAAGCATGGACTGTAAGTGACCTAGTTATACGAAAATAATTACATACTTAGTAAAATATTATCTAGCTATTTTTTTAAAAGATTACCGACATAGCACGAAAAATCGCCAAATTTAAGTGGCAATGGGCAGGGCACATTGCTCGCAGAACAGATCGCTGTTGGGGCCGAAAGGTTCTGGAATGGCAATCACATACTGGAAGAGGTAGCGTTGGCAAGCCTCCTACAAGGTGGACCGATGACCTGGTAAGGGTTGCGGGAATCCGATGGATGCAAGACGCACAGGACCATTCATTGTGGTGACACTTGGGGGAGGCCTATGTCCAACAATGAATGTCTTTAGGCTGAAATGATGATGATGATGATTTTTTTAAAGCGATGGTTTTTCAAACTTCATTCCATTAGATTGAAAAATCATTCACAAACAAAGACTTTAACCTTTCAATCGTGGAAATTACAGACACAATAGAAAGACAATAGGTGCGCGAACGGGCGCGTTCGCTTGGGATTTAATGAATAAACCGGATAAATTAAGCAATCATACAAATAGTACACAGGGTAGTAAAACTAAACAAGGCCTTACATAAAATAGTTAATACAGCTTTTAAAACTGGACGCAAAAGACTATTAAACAGCACCTAACGTGCATACGCCTCAGCGCATTCCTTATACATACATAACACTCGAGCCAAGCCACCTGCGTACACGCAGCCTAACTCAATCAAGCATTCAAGTCAAGGAGAAAAACCAGTCGCCTTGTAACCGCCGCGCGAAACAGACGTGCGTGCTCCGGACCCACAACAAAAACACGCCCGAAAAACGTGTTATAAATACGTCTAATATGTATTTGTAATTGGAATCTGTTTAATTTAGTTCCAAATTCGAATTTTGTTTGATCAGCTGTCAAATTTTTGAGGTTATCAAAACTTTTTTGTGCAGTGCAAGTGATGTGAGTGTTTTTGTCCGTTTTGTGAGTATTTTTTTGCTTTTTTTTTTCGTGATATTGCCTGTTTATGATTACGTAAGTGCAGAAGAATTTGATTTGAGACTTAAATGTGTTGAAGGACTTTAGTGCCAAGTAGAGCTAACAATTCACTTTAACTCCTACACAATCAAACTTGTAATGACATAAACTTTGAAGTGTTACTTAAGCTTTATTATCTTAAAATTTCACTCTCAAAACATAAAAGTAAACACTTCCAAGTAAATTGACGAAACTTTTTAAATTAAACAAACAATTTTATTTCTAAACTTAATGCTTTTGACTAATTCCAAACATAACCTTTCTACTTTCTTTTAAAACTTTTTAAGAAATCGAACTGTCAAAAGATTCGTTCCAGGGACTTTGTTGAATTGTCAACATGTGTGAGACAAAGAGGTCCGATAAAACAAGTCAGAGTGAAAGGAACAGCGATATTATAGTAGGAAATTGCTGCAACTTGGTGCAAGCGAAAATAGAAACAGATGATTGGATGAAATAGATTCTTATTGGACTAGCTTCTGACAGCAGCTTTGCTTGCCTAAAAGTCAGTTTCTCCATAAAACTTTTGAAGTCCCTTTCATCCCCTCAGGGGGTAAATTTACCGCCCATTGTGCACTTATTCTTTTAAATGTTTGTCCTGTATTTTTGTTTATTTGGTGTACAATAAAGATTATAATAAATAAATGATAAATTTTGGAAAATCTTAATTAAAAATGATGTCTTATAAACTAAGTTTATTTGTGCCAAATTTCAATGCAACCCAGTAGTTTGAACTGTGTGTTCATCAATCAGCTGATTACAGTGACTTTTGTAAATTAAAGACTAGCAGACAGCGGATTCGCCTTCGTGGAAATAGGTTACTCCACATAAACTTAGGACCCCGTTTTATACCCTTGGCCCTTGCTTTATCATTCGTCACGTCATCTGGTGAGATAGTGATTAAGCACGGTCCTTACTATTAGTCATAAAACCTGACACACCGAGAGCGAGAGAAGGTGAAGAATAAAGCTTTATGTGCTTTCCTCACTCCAAATGCAAAAACCCATGTTACTTCTAATGCAAATCCCACCTCATTCCTGATGCAAAACCTACCTCACTCCCGATGTAAAACCCACCTCACTCCTGATGCAAAACCCACCTCACTCCTAATGCTAAAACCCATCTCTCTCCTAATGCTTAAACCCATCTCACTCCTAATGTTAGGACCCATCTCACTCCTAATTCCTAAACCCTTCTTCTTCCTGCCCTAATCCCATAATACCCCAAGTATTGAGAAGAAGAAAACAACGTGTCGATGCAACACGTTTCTTTCTTCTATTCTGTCCTGTCACTCGTCACGCTATCACTAACTCCCTTTTCTTTCATCACTCCTCCCTCACACAATCCATCCATCTTTTAATTAGCCTCCTTCTCCATCCATCTTCATGTATATAATACTCAGAACTTTTTTAGTGACATGCGTTTCACCCCTCCTCCTCCTAATTCAAAAACTCAGAAACAAAGGTGTGTGAAATTAACAAAAGTTGGAAAAAAAGAGATAGTTTCTAACTATATTAATAATAAAATATTATAATCCCCCACAACTATCACACAAAGCTATGTATAGTAGGAAAAAAATGTCAGTAGTGATCTCCTTTCTAGCTATATCATCCAGTAGTATTTTCGGATAACTGCAACCTAGGAATCTTTAAGTCAAGAGTGAATAAGTTACTTCTAGGCAAGCGTACTCCATCGTTGACCACACCATCACTTTCCATCAGGTGAAATAGCGGTCAAGCGCAAGCCTAAGAACAATATTAAAAATTACGCTAAGCTGTACCTACAAAAATGAACCTTGATGTGACCTTAACAGTCATTGTGAGCTACAAGTCATGAGAATCGATCAAGGCGACTGAGTCACCGTCAATGCTGCATATCTCCCACGCACTCAGCACATATGACCATAATTGTGAAACTTGCTTAATGAGCCCACCTTATATCCAGCAGAGATACCTACTCGTAAATGAGAGTTAAGAATATGTTGATGAAGAGGAGAGTGAGGTATACAAAGAAAAGGCAGATTAGTTGTTAAGGATAAGATGAGAAGGATATGGGAGTATATAAACTGTGGTAGAAAAAATCGAAAAGAAAAATAACACACAATGCCAATAAACTTGGAAAAAGAAAATAGTTTGTCTTAGTATGGTCGTGTAAAGAGGAAGGATGAAACGCATGTAGCTAAAAGAGTTAAGAATTTACATGTGATGGAGGGAGAGGGAGGCCAAAGAAAAGATGGATGGATTGTATGAGAAGTGATATGAAAGAAAAGGGAGTTAGTGATAGTGTGACGAGTGACAGGACAGAATGGAAGAAAAAAACGTATTGAGCCGACCTCAAATAAAACGGGACAAGGGCAGGAAGATGATGATGATGATGAATGCAAATAAACTGTATTACATTTTGGAGAGTGTGCGCAGGAATTGCATGACTTGATTCCGCCATCTCATTTCTACCATCGGACAACCCGACGTACGGCGAGTATCCACGCATACGTTGTTGAAACCTCTACGGTCTGGACTAAGCGTTTTGCCTGATCGTTTATACCGCGTACGACGAAGGACTGGAACGATTTTGCACTGCAGTCCTCGGCTCCATAACACCGAATTCCGCCTTGGTCGCAATGACAAGCTTTTTGAAAAATGAAGGCTTAAACGGGATTGGGCGGGTCACGTCAGCCGCATGAGCAGTGACCGCTGGGCAAGTGTCGCCACCCAGTGGGTTCCTGCAAACGGTAAGCGCCATCGAGCTCGCCCTAGAAAGAGGTGGCGAGATGATCTAGACGCGTATCACAAGAACTGGGCCCCAAGTCTGCTATTTTTATACATTCGTCATTCCAACACGATCCAATTGTCATTTTGCTAAAAGTTTGTAATCTGCTAATTCATAATGATCGATCATTGATCGGTCACTGGTCTTGTAATAGAATTGTGGTAGAATGATAATTTCGAGCATATTAAAACCAATAACTGCACAATAACGTTCTAATGGTAAAACACTGATCAAATAAACTGTCAAAGTTTTAGCAGATTACCGCAAACTTCAAATATTCATTTGTCAATATGTACGAGATTACCATTCTATGTCACTTCTTTCAATGGAGTGTCAGTGGTTGACCATTGGAAAGTCATTATGACGCCATTATATTAGTAGATTACCAAACTTGTCAAAATCGACAATTATGACATCAATGATAGACCATTCTGACACTATTGTAATAGCAGACTTGAGGCCCAGGTTAGAGACGGCGCGAGAGAAGAATGTCTGGAAGGACTTGGAGGAGGCCTTTACCCAGCTGTGGGATAGTAATGGCTAATAAAAATAAAAAAAAATAAAAAATGAAGGTACTATTGCAAACAAGCTTCATTATAAAAATCCGAGCGAAATAACATAAGGCTACCAATTATAACCAAAGACAGTAGACATTAGCACAAAAGATATCTACATAAGTCAATAAAATGAAGTAGTAAGGAAATGCCGGTGACCGATCAATGATGTCACCTCACGATCACACTTTAAAATATGCATAAATGACATTTCCTAGAAAGACAAACATGAAGTCTTATGAGAAAGGATTGCTTTGATGACGATGGCGAGATATAGATTTAAAAATACAGCGCCAGGAAGTGACCAGTGACAAGCGCGCACGTGCTGGCACGAATCTTGAGCGCTCGGCGTCAGAGTGGAGATCGCTTTGCGCATTCCATAAATTGGCGAGCCAATCGTCGTGTTTGTTAGATACATGCAGCAAGCGCAGGGAACGATGGCGCGGCGAGCCAATCACTGACAATCCCCGCCACGGGGTCTCACTTCGCACCACTAAAGAGACCGTATATTTGACTTCTGCGTAACTTGAAGCCAGCGCTCAAGATCCGTGCCGGTGTCTGTAACTGTGTTTTGTTCAGCAGGATATTTGTGTATTTTGTTGTGAGTGTATAATTAAGTCAATATATACTCGTATTTATATGACATACTATATTCATAGCTAGCATTAAGGGCCAAGCGCCCGAAAAGTGCCATAAAACAGTGATTTTCTGAGGCCTACTCCTCCGTAACGGCTAGGTCAATTGGTTTGAAAAAAATATATGTTTATTATAGATTCATGAACAATAATATCAACATTTGATTTTTTCGTGCAATTAATACTTTTGTCAAAAAAAAATATTTAGCAATTTCGCAACTTTTCGCAACTTTTCCCTACTCCTTCGAAACGGCTTGGACCTTTAGAAACATTTTACACATAAAAATTGGTGGTTAAATATTCTTCAAAGTGAACATTGCATATGTAAATCAATCAATATCTCGCAGAGAAAATGGATTTAAAGCGCTTTCCGGGCGCTGCTGGCCGCAAATAAATGCACAGATTTGCGTACTGCCGCCTAGGCGAGTGCGAGAGTTGCGTTCACATAATTTCGGCCAGATGGTTCAAGGAACTATACGCCTTAAGGACAGAAGGGGAAGGGGGGTAAAATAACTTTCCCAAGCTAAATCATAGAGGTGATAAAATCGAAAAGGTTAAAGACCACAGCTTTAGACGCTACAATAGATGCCCTTTTGAAATAAAACGTAGTACCTCATAAAATGACTAAATACAAGTCGAAGATAATTATCTAATAAATGATAATCAAGTGTGTGTAGGAAAACTAAAGATCGCAGTCATAACCTGTATGATGAAACGACCAACAACAGTTGTATCCTTTTAATCCTTAATAGTCGTATTCAATTCTATAGAATTTAATAATAGGAATAGGAATTACAAAGTCTTAGCGAGAAATTCGGATAATGATCAATTAGAAATTAGCTATTGGAAATGTCGTAACTTGAGTGCTAAATTTTATTATAAGTTGAACGCGACGTTTCGCGTCCAGTTCCTGGTAGTCCTAAATCCATATCCAGGTATTTTTAAGGTACCGTTACTCAAAGGGAAAAACGGTATCCTTATAGGATCATTTTGTTGTCTGTCTGTCTGTCTGTCAAGACCCTTTATTTCAAGAACACGTAGAGGTATCGAGTTTAAATTAAAACGATATACTGTCTGCAGAGCAGTGGTGGCCGAGTGGTAACGGCCACGACTTACGAGTTGTAGGTCGCGGGTTCGAACCCAGCCAGGCGCATTACTTTGTGTAATTTATTTCATCACCACTGCTCTCAAAACGGTGAAGGAAAACATCGTGTGGAAACCGGCATGTCCTAGAACCAAAAATTCGAAGACATGTGACATTCAGCAACACGCACTGGGCCCGCGTGGTGGACTACGGCCCATTCCCTCTCTTAGAGAGGAGGCTTGAGTCCCAACAGTGGGAACATTAAAAAAAGGCTGGTGATGATGATGACTGTCTGCAGTCCCTTGAAGCTGTTAAAAAAATTAAACTTCTGAGTTAACGAAAAAAATGATACGTCCGTTTATGTCGCAAAAAATTGACATTTCGACACTCTTAAGGGAATCAAAATTCGTATTCATCATCATCATCATCAACCAGCCTTTTTAATGTTCCCACTGTTGGGACTCAAGCCTCGTCTCTAGGAGTGAGACTACCCGTTGCCCTAGAATCCGGGGTATGAAACAAGGTCTAGCACAAGTATAGGAAAAAAACTTGAAAACTGTAAATAAAGAAACGTCACAATAAAAAAAAAATGTTTTCCGGAAAAATCTTCGTAACTTAATTAGGAAATTAAGAAAAAAAGAAAAGTATTTATTTTGGCGCAAAAAAAAATTGTAAACAACAAAAACTTAAGACAAACACAAAACAAAAAATAAATAAATAAAAGTAACATTGTCTGTCACACGTTTGCGCCAAAAAAGGTCCAGTTCAGCGAAATGCCAGACAACTACGAGGCAGTTGTCTGACGCTGGTTTTCAACTGAACCTTATTTGGAGTGAACTAAATTAAACTGTTTTCATACCTAAGTTTCAGCTCCAAGTGACAACCCTAAAATTTAAAATAGTAAGATTCATCTTCATACAAAGAAGTATGTATTTACCACAAAAAGCGTTTCCGCTTTTGTAGTCGACCAAAAAACCTACTAATGTTAGATGTTTATTTCTGTAAAGGTCATGTTTTAATTTACCATTTTGTTTCTATACATAACATCACGCCTGTACTAATCTGTTAGGGTAAGCAGAAATTCAGGTGGGGTTTTAGTCTTGGGCAAAGCACCGTCAACTCCTCGTGGGAACACAACTCATGGTCCCAGTAAACTTCGACCAGGTCGGTTGTTTTTTTTTTTTTCAATGGGTTAAAATCATCCAAATGACATCACTCGCCCTTGGGCGGAGCAGGAGATAGTGTCAGACTCTTACTGACTAAAAAACCCGTTCATTCTTGCCTTTCATACCGGGACCGAGCCTTCCATTCGGAACTAGACCCTGGCCCCAGTAGGCTTGGCCGCATCTGGGCCCCTGTCGACGACTTGGGCTTGGTCCGAACAGTTATCGGACGGTTCGACAGCGAGCTACCCATTGCTTACCGTCCGCAAGCCCGCGGCTACGGTAGCCGGAAATCGAGATCGGAATCCCGGTAGCGGCTGGGGCGTGAACGCCATTGCCTGATGCGGTCGGCCTCCTCCTTTGCTAGCATTACTGCTTCGCAGAAAGAGGCGACCTACCACTCCTTTTCGCTCCCGACCATGGCCTGTACCAAAGTCCGGCACGGGAGATCAGCCACCTCTCGGCGGGGCACACCTCTACCGTGTGCTCCGGGCGATCCACACAGTGACGACACCCGGGCGTCACTTCCGCACGAATCCGATAAACACTACGCCCAGCGGCAGCGCTGGGTTGCGATAGTCGCTGTCACCATATCGCCTTGAGATCCCGCCGGAACTCTGCCCGCCAAGCGGAGTTTCACTCTGACTTAAAACTGTTCTGCTTATCTGTACGACGATCTATTAAAATGCTTAACTATTACAAGTATAATTAAATCCTTGAATATATTGCTTACCATGTATTAACGTTGTTTAAAAAAAGAAGTACTTCATTTTATGTGCCACGCCACGGGGTGCGATCTGGTTAATCGTAGATGCGTTTAAAATATATTACCACATTTTTCTAGAAGATATTAAATGTGTGTTACTATTAATTTTAGATTTTTATTTGTTGTAATAAAATTAATGTAGAATAAGACGGGATTAATATATTTCTTACTAGCTGTCCGCCCGCGACTTCGTCCGCGTGTACTTCGGTTATCGCACTCCAAACGTGTTTTCCCGTAGGAATAAGATGTTTTTCCGGGATAAAAAGTAGCCTATGTTATTTTCCATGTCAAAGGCTATATGCATGCCAAATTTCATCCAAATCCGTTCAGCTGTTTTTGCGTTATTAAGTAACAAACATCCAAACATCCACACTTTCACATTTATAATATTAGTTAGGATAAGTGAACCGATTTTAAATGTGTTTCCACTGGGCGGAGTGGACAGTAGCGCACTATGGATTAACCAATCACAGTGTGTTCGCTACTTGATTTCGAAACTTGATGATTCGATTTTTGGGTTCCGTGCCTCATATGGGAAAAACGAAACCCTTATAAGGTCACTCTGTTGTCCGTCTATCTGTTTCTCAAGAACTCGGAAAGGCGTGGAGATATCGAAATGAAAATAAAGTCAAATACTTAGGTCTGCGGTCCCTTGAAGTTATAAAAAAATCAAACTTCTGAATTTGGTTTATGTCGCAAAAGAACGTTTATTTCGACACTCTCAAAGGAATGAAAATTCATAGGGTCTTCCCTTTGACCCAGAATCCTGAAATATGGTTTGAAACAGGGTCTCATAGCAAATGTATAAGAAATATTTGTAAACTGTAAAATTGTAGTTACGTTACAAAAAAAAACACATTTGTAATTCGGAAAAATCTTCGTAACTCAATTCGGGAATTTAATTATTTTCATAGGGAAGTTTGTACAGAACCCTCACTCAGTGCGCGAGTTCGACTCATACGTTTTTTTTATTATATCGAACACGGTGTGTCGACAATTCAGTTGTACGATGTTTTATTCCATCGAAGCTTTATTGGTGCGATGTAACGTTTGTGCGAAAAATTCTGTTGCGAATTATCCCACAGCGATTGCGCATTGTTTCGATACCAAAAAAGAAATAAAAAGAAAAATAACAGTAAGTACGTGACTGGGGTATCACCTAATCACGTGATTTATTGTGCAGCAGTGCCTTAAACTGGCGAGCGGAAAGTTTTATTTCGAACGAAACAAAGGTTGCCAAATTTTAATCCCGAACGCCAGTGAGGGATTTATATAATTAACGCCCGAACACTGTGAGAGAGTTAATATAGAAACCTGAGTGAAGTGAGGAATTCATGCCACCCAAGACAAACACAGCTTTATGCCCGTGTTGGATACTCTACTTTTTACCTTCTGTGAGATAATTAAAAGAAATTATGGTAAAAACGTCAATTTTAATTATCACCAGAGGTCGGAGTTAAGTAGAGATATCTAAGTACTTACACTGATATCATACAGTGAAAGAATAAAGTTGATATGCCACAAATCCCGAGATTAATTTTAAAGAGCCACTACCCAATTTGGGTAGTTTCCAGGGTCAAAATAATTACATTTTATTAAGTCCATATTTTAGATTATAAAAAAATATTGGACACGTATTTTCTAATTTTTTCATTAAACAAAAAATAACAAACATATAGCATTAAAAGATATAGCCCATTAAAATTACCTGTGACATCACCTCGTGCGAAAAAATGCAGCACGGCGTGACGTTACACGTAACTTTAATGGGCTATATCTTTGTCATTTTTGGTTTAATTTACCAATAAAAAATACGTGTCCCTTATTTTTGAATAATCTAAAAGACGGACTAATTACATTTTTACGACAACTAGCCTATTTTTATGATACTCAGAAATATCATCATCATCATTTCAGCCGATAGACGTCCACTGTTGGACATAGGCCTCCCCCAAGCGTCGCCACAACGAACGATCATGTGCGTCCCGCATCCATCGGATTCCCGCTACCTTCACCAGGTCGTCAGTCCACCTTGTAGGAGGCCTTCCAACGCTGTGTTTTCCGGTACTCAGAAATATAGCTTGAAAAAATTCTTCCTGCATTAATAACGAGGAGGAGGAATTGTATGTTAACCTCACCTCAGTTGACATAGAGAGATCTTTTTCAATGAAAAACTACTACCTAATAGAAAGAAGAAAGAAAGAAAAATAATTTATTATATAGGTAGGTACAGCACAAAGCCCAAACACAATAATATACAATAATCATCATCATCATCTTCCTGCACTGGTCCCGTTTTATTTGGGGTCGGCGCAACACGTTTTTTTCATCCATTCTGTCCTGTCACTCGTCACGCTATCACTAACTAATAATATACAATAATACGTATCAAAAATAAAAGAAGCAAAAAATAAAAATATCATTGTTGTCTGCCTCATGCTGGGCTGCACCAAAATAGGTGCAATTCAGCATGAAGCCGGACAACTAGTGCCTGACGCTGGTTTTCAACTGAACGTGTGGTTGTGACGCAACGTTTGATAAAAATTGTATGTTAATTGTTTATTTATTTAAACTTCATGTACAGTAATGGTACATAGGCGGACTTAATGCAACAAGGCATTCTCTACCAGTCAATCTTTGGGTTAAAAAAGACAACACTGTGGTAGGTTTGCACAATAAACAAATAACAGATACTTAAAACAGACAAATATAAAATAAGTTATCTTCTATCTATACTCATAATAAACCTGTAGAAGTGAAAATTCTGTACATTGAAAATTTAAAAAAAAAATAATGGCAAATGTTACTAGACCGACACCGAACACAAAAAGGTGTTTAAAAAAATTTTGACTGTCTGTCTGTTTATTCAGGCATCACGCAAAAACTACTGGTTCGATTACGATGAAACTTGGTATAATTATTCTTTAATATCCTGGACTACTGGACTGGACACTGGATACTTTTTATCCCAGAAAAGTATATACAATAAAAAACAAACTTAATTTTGCGGTTCGATCCCTAGACCCGATTACTGTACCAACCGCAAATAATAAGTTTATCGTTGGTTACGTCACCCGCAGTGGAGTTCACTAAGGGGCGCTGAACACGGCTAATATCCATATGCTAATATTATAAATGGGAATGTGTGTGTGTGTGTCTGTTTGTCCGTCCGTCTTTCACGGCAAAACGGAGCTACGAATTGACGTGATTTTTTAAGTGGAGATAGTTGAAGGGCTGGAGAGTGACCTAGGGTACTTTTTGTCTCTTTCTAACCCCCCACAGAAAGGGGAACCATTTTACCCCGAATTTAACGCGAGCAAAGCCACGGGCAAAAGCTAGTTTATCCTTTCAATCGTGGAAATCACAGACACAATAGAAAGACAATAGGTGCGTTCGCTTGGAGTTTAAAATAATAAAATACATATATTCGATAAAATAATAAACTAATAAATTCTATGAAAAGTTTGAAATCAAAGTCTAATTATCTTTGTATTATTTGTCTTATCTATGTTTGAGGTTTTTATAATTATTTATTTGTATCTAATATTGTTGGGCACACGGGATTTTTCATTTGAAATCCCGGGAAAATCCATATTAATATCAACATTTCGACGCAAGTACATGAATAAATCTACCTAATTCCTACCTCTGATTATCACTCGACATGCGATACACACATTCCGCTACATCTCTAGTCCACACACAAACCGTTACATATAAACACACACCATCACATACACGAATATATTATATAATTTCAATTACATCTCGATCAGGGAGCAGATGTGTTACGGGAGTCATAATCGTTACTCATTTGATACTACACATATGTTTAACACTGCCTTAAGATTTTATTTTTATTTTTTATGCGGGGCTCGGACAGAACGATAAATAAATGAAGCAATTATTTTATAAACTAGCTGCTCCGAGCAGCTTCGCCCACGTAAAATGGTTTAATAATGTTAAGCATAAAATATATTGTCATAATTTACATTAGCATAACGAAATTCAGCATAATGATCATTACGAAATCAAGTCGCCAATACTCCCAGACACATTCCGTCGGCCGTATTGCTTTACAGAAGCTTTAAAGCTCCTAAAATAATGACATAACTTCAGGTAAAGTCTCATTCTTGATTTTTATATATGTTCACCAGACAACTATTTTAAAACCTTTTACAAGAAGAAAGACCGATCCAAGGGGCCAATCGTCCCCTAAACTCAATTTAATATTCAAAATAATACAAAAAATTATCGCGTAGATAATGCCCTCGCGCTCTTACTCATAGAGAAATTAAAATTGAGTTTAGGGGATTATTGGATTATAAGTATATAAGTGACGTCTGGTGGCCCTGGGATCTTACTCTATATACTTCGTTCTAAAACACAAATTAGAGACGTAGGTGACTCAGCCGCCAAATTAAAATGTAACTTGGCAGGTTACATCTGCCGCATGTCGCAACAAAATTGGGCGAAAGCAACTACTAACTGGACTCTGAACAGCAGGAGCCGGCGACGCGGTAGACCCAGAAGGAGATGGCGTGACAATTTGGACTCCTACCTTAAGGATTGGCCAGAAGTGGCTAAGGACAGAAAAGAGTGGAATAACGGAAGGGAGAACTTTGCCCTGCAGTGCGCTAATTAAACAAAAAAAAAAGACGTGTGGCACTCGGGGACTGCCGCGGTAAAGCTGCATAGCATTTTTATCAACTTAAGCAATTACAATTATTTATTTATTTTATTTATGCAGTATTTTTTTCCTTTGTTTTTTTTTTCTTTGATATTAATTGAAGTTACACTTTCACACATTGAATTGAATTTTGATTGATTGTTCACTCATTTGTTTTCTTATCGGTCATCACGCTCAAAAAACAAATGAGTGGGGGGTGTTAGGTTATTTTCGTTACGGAATTTCTGGATTCGGTCTCCACGCTCAAGGCCCGCGATAGAAGCTATGCAATAGCTTAAAAAAAGTTCAGCAGCTGTTTAATTATTCGCAAATTGATACGTAGTGTATATTGTTATGTAAAATTAGTGTAGTTTTGCATCTCGAATGTCTGCCCAACTGGACAATATGTGGAATCATTGGAACAGGCGCGATCTCGGTAAAATGGAGCTGAGAATTTTATTGTAGCGTTGAGTACCTCAGCGAAGTTAGCCCAGACGGTTTACCTGATACATTATCTGCCAAATACCACTAAAACATTAGAATGTGTACATCAATATTGTTATGGTAAACAAATGAACTATTATTACGAAGACCCGGCGTAAGACTAAAGGTGAGTTGCACCATTTAACTATAACGATAAACAAACCATAACCAGCCATGAAACGGCCGCCTATTGGCTAATTCGACAACTGTTAACGGCTTTGTTATCGTTATAGTTAAATGGTGCAACTTACCCTTAACTAGTATAGCATAGTCGGCCTTATAATGTTCCCACTGTTGGGACTCAGGCCTCCTCTCTAGGAGAGGGAATGAGCCGTAAACCACCACGCGGACCTAGTGCGGGTCGATGGGCGTCACATGTCTTCGAATTTTTTGGTTCTAGAACATGCCGGTTTCCTCACAATGTTTAACCTTTTGAATGTCTTAAGTTACACAGTTCGACATAAGCCATTGTCTTTCTATTGTGTCTCTAATTACGGCATTCGAAGAGTAGACTTAGTATCCAAGTCAAAGATATAAAAAAAAAAGAATTAATTTGGCAGAACACAAGGCGGACATATTATATTTAGATAACACGTAACAAAAAAAAAGACGTGTGGCACTCGGGGACTGCCGCGGTAAAGCTATTGCATAGCATTTTTTATCAACTTATGCAATAGACCTCGCCAACAGCTACTTAACCCCACCCACCCAAAACCAGACCTCGCCAACAGCTGCTTAACCCCACCCATCCAAAACCAGACCTCGCCAACAGCTGCTTAACCCCACCCATCCAAAATGAGACCTTGCCAACAGCTGCTTATCCTCACCCATCCAATACCAGACTTCGCCAACAGCTGCTTAACCTCTTCCATCCAAAACCAGACCTCGCCAACAGCTGCTTAACCTCTTCCATCAAAAACCAGACCTCGCTAACAGCTGCTTAACCCCACCCATCCAAAACGCCGACAGCTGCTTTCACTCATTTGTTTTCTTATCGGTCACCACGCTCAAAAAACAAATGAGTGGGGGGTGTTAGGTTATTTTCGTTACGGAATTTCTGGATTCGGTCTCCACGCTCAAGGCCCGCGATAAAAGCTATGCAATAGCTTAAAAAGACGTGTGGCACTCGTGGACTGCCGCGGTAAAGCTATTGCAGAGCATTTTTATCAACTTATGCAATTATAATTATTTATTTATTTTTTTTATGCAGTATTTTTTTTCCTTTGTTTTTTTTTCTATGATATTAATTGAAGTTACACTTTCACACATTAAATTGAATTTTGATTGATTGTTCACTCATTTGTTTTCTTATCGGTTACCACGCTCAAAAAACAAATGAGTGGGGGGTGTTAGGTTATTTTCGTTACGGAATTTCTGGATTCGGTCTCCACGCCCAAGGCCCGCGATAGAAGCTATGCAATAGCTTAAAAAATAAATTTGTGACAATTACCGTCACAAACTTAGTAGATCTCTGTGTTTATGAGAAAGCCTAACACGGAAGTCCCTTTTCCGCACAGCTGAGTTTCTCTCAACTTAACGAGTTCACTATACTACTATCTATGCATGCCCGTCCGTCTGTACTGTTTAGCAGTACCGTAAATTGTACAGCGCACGCTTCGCTGGCAGCCGCCAGAGCGTGGCGGGTTCGATTCTCGGGCAGGCACTGATTGATAATTAAAATAATCATTGCCTTTGTGTGAACGGGTGTTTAGTAGCCGGTTGCATGTGATGTGTCCCGGGTACCGGAAGACGCAGCGTTGAAAGGTTTTTTTTTTTTTCGATGGGAAAAATAAATTATAAATTAATTGTAAAGTAATTTAATTAATTATAAAAATACTAAAATTCGACTAATGACAATTGAAAAATGACATTAATGACCTTAATTCTTTTTTTTTTCGGTTGGAATAATCATCCAATGACAACCCCCGCTCTTGGGTGGAGCGGGAGATAGTGTCAGACTCTTACTGACTAAAAAACCCATTCCGTTCCTTCAAGCCTTCATACCGGGGCTCGAGCGCCCTTTCCGATAACCCTGGCCCCAGTAGGCTTCGACCAGGCTGGGCCCCTGCTGTTGCAGACAACTCCTTGAATCGCGCGGGAACAGCGCGCGCCGTCGACGACTTGGGCTTGGTCCGGACAGTTACCGGACGGCCGGACAGCGAGCTACCCATTGCTCACTGTCCGCAAGCCCGCGCCTACGGTGGCTGGAAATCGGGATCGGAATCCCGGCGGCGGCGAGAGCGCCGTTGCCTGATGCGGTCGGCCTCCTCCTTAGCGAGCATTACTGCTTCGCAGAAGTCGGCGACCGCCTGGCACTCCTCCTCGCTCCGGACCATGGCCTCGACCAAGGCCCGGCGCGAGAGGTCTCCGCCGTCGATCACCCCCACGAGGGCACGGCGATGCTCCGCCCAAGCAGGGCACACCGCGATTATGTGCTCCACCGTGTCCTCAGCGTTGAAAGGTGGGAGGCCTATCAGAAGATGAAGATGCAGCGTTAGTAGGCCTCCCACAAGGTAGACTGATGATCTGGTGAGGATCGCGGGAATCTGATGGATGTGAGACGCACAGAATTTGTTGTCTATCGTCTCAAATGATCTCCTCCTTCTTCTTCCTGTCCTTGTACCATCTTATTTGAGGTCAGCGTAAAACGATTTTTCATTCCATTCATTTCATCATTCATTCATTTTTTCGTCTCACATGATGATGATGATAAACATGTGATGTCATGAGTTGAATAATTGAGAGGATATCTTGTAAGCATGATTGGAAACCGACCTCAATATTTGGAATATCCTAGGGAGATAGATAGAGATTATTTCTACTTTTTAGAAATTATGACACAATTTAGGTCTCAAGGCTAGAGTGGATAGGCTCTTAATAAACTAGTGCGCCTCACCATCAACGTTTGCATCCCTGCTTACCATCAGGTGGGAGCTCGGTCAAACACTGGTTTATTATTTTCATTTAAAAATAAAACTACTTTTTAGAAATAATTCAAGTTCTAAAATTAAGTGTATAATTCCATTGTTTTCTTTTTCAGGTAAATACAGTGTCAAGTGTGTCCGTAAACAACCAATAAAAATAATAATCAAAATGGCGGCTCTAAAGTTCTTCCTATCTCTGTGCTTCGTACACGCTGCTTTGGCTAAAGGTAAGTCAATGTTTTAACATTACTGCATTTTTCACAAAATATAGATTTAGAAACCCGTACCCAATTGTTAGGGCGTATAAAAAGGGGAACAAATGGGTAGACTGATAAATTTGAAGTGGTTTAGTTGTAAAACTTTACCTTAATTTTATTACTATTTATTTAGGAATACATGATAATAAGCTGCCAGTACTGGAATCAAAACACTTATACGCGAGTACAAAAAAAAAGGAAATTGATTACAAGACAATTGTACAGTAAATTTGTTTCAGCATATCCTGCCATAACATGGCGTGCAAATATATTCACAATCAGTGTCGTCAATTAATCTAACTTGCACATTACAGGTTCTATTGACTGGTCTTCTAGATATTTTTTAACAGTATAATATTTTTTAAATAGTAACAGATTGAAAAGTATTTTTTTAAACATTGTCAATGGTAGATCTTGTAAACTATTTGGTAAGTGATTGTAAATAATAATCGACATGCAGTATACATTTTTTTAAACAATTTTAGCCTGATTGGTGGCAGTCGAAGTCTGTCTTTATGCCGTGTTCGGCTATTTGGCCTGTCAGTATTCTTTTTTGAATGATTTGTTTTTTATGTCTAATTTGTTAATTAACAACAAACAAATAAGTAGTACAGTACGGGTTGAGTGTTAGGAATCAAACACGACGAATGTTGAAAATACACTGGTTTATTAATCTTAAGACATTGGATTATATAGGATTACGATTACATACAGATACATAGAATAGTGGGGACATCACACCTCCCCCCTTAGAAAAGTAAATAATGCAATTTAGCTTCACTTTTCTTGGACTGACCGACATTTGACTATTCAAAAGTGCCTGTAAATGGTCTATTTGAAATAAATGTTTTGATTTTGATTGATTTTGATTTTGATACATTTTGATATAGTGAGAATCCGTTGATTACAATACGAGAACATTCTTGATTACAAAAAATATGGTTATAATAGTCTATTAGGTTCATTTACAATAATACAAATCATACAAAATAAAATTATCACATCGAGTTAAATAGTCTTTTAAAATAAAATGGTCAGAATATAAAATAAAACAACCTTATAGAATCGAATAAAACATCTGACTCAAAAAAAGATTTAAAACAAAATATGTACTATATAAATTAACTAATATACCAAAGATCTAGCAAAATATCAGACCATCAAATTATATTACTCGGCCAGTGGGCCAACCCACATCAAATTTTGGCCAAAAATTCCGAACCGTGAAATTTTATAGTTTCCATACATTTTACGGTAACTGTTCCGTTAAACTCAGGGTTCATATGCTTTTAGTGTGAAAACATTAATTTCATCAATGGCTGTGCAACGTTGTATGAAATCCGTAGCGATGAGAGGGCGATGATTATTTTTATTTATGTTTTTTGATTAAGATGGCGGATAACTACTTGTAATTATAGAGTAAGATGATTATTTTTGAGCTGCGAGATTATATGATGAGTCACTGTGGCCTTTGAATGCAAAGGGATAAAGGGATCTGGGTGGGTTTTAGTCAGTAAAAGTCTGAGCCACTACACTAAGTACGACACAGGTTACGGCAGGTCATAGCGGGCATTAGGAGCCAGCGCGTAGCTGGGTGCGGGAGCAAAACAAGCCTTCAGTCGCCTGAATGGCCCAGTGACTATGTATTGGTGCGTTCAACCAGGTGATTCTTAATGATACAGTTATGAAATGTACATAGATTCTTTACATAAAAAAAAACTTTTTACAAAAAAAAATTCAACTGACTTGTAAAAAAAACACTAAAAAGTACAAAATAACTACAAAATAATTTCGGAAGTCGGTGTAAAATAACGAAGAGACGAAACTATCTATTAAAGAAACACCGACTACATTGAAGTCGGTTGATTTTTTCTTTTACTTGTTACGACAATTCTGCTGTGATCCTATGAGTTTTGCTCCATATCTTCGAAGTTCATGATCAGATCATAACAAAATTCTATGGGACCAACTTAAAAGCATAAACTTTCAATAAAAAAAAAAAATTTCATAATCGGTCCACAATTGACTGAGATATCGTTGAACATACATATAAAAAAAAAAAAACATACATTCAGCCGAACATAGAATCTCCTCCTTTTCGAAAACGGTTAAAAATACTAGACACGTGTATCGGGTTTTGCATAAACTAACTAAGTTTGTATACCTCGTCTCTATTTCATCATTACTAACTCACGATAACGATCATAGTAACTGTTTCATTCTACGAAAAAAACACGCTAAAGTTCAAAAAACGCGCCTACACCATAAAAATATATCGCCCACATTAAAACCGTAATTAAAATCAATAAAAACTTTTTGCAAAACATTGAAGACGTAACGGTACTTTTTTGGTTCATCGGTTACTCATTCTCCGCGGTCATTCAAGCAACCATATATGGTTGGTGGTAACCATTGTGAAAGAAATATGAGGTACTCGTACTACATCATTGTGATTGTGATGGGTATAAGTAGTGTAGGGAGTGATCCTGTGTTTTTTTCTCTAAACGAATGACCCTTGACTTTAAGTTTTCTTCCGTATTTTGAGTAGTCTACCTATAAATTGTTGATGCAAAAACTATGGATTTTTATACATGTTAAGTGTTATGAGTTTAGTTACTTATATTAATGCAATTAAATGTATGGATAAGATAACTTTCCAAAGTCTAAAGTCTGTATCATTTCAGAAACTTGACTTTTCGGTCGCATGTATGAAAAGTTGTCTCCTTGAGTCGATAATTTCCTTGACAACTTTGTAAGAAAAGGCAAAGCCATTTCTCGTTGAGAAATGGCTTTGAAATAACTGGCTACAGAAGCCATTAGTGATTCTGTTTCGCAAGTATTACTCACCAATATTTGCGAAACAGTATCAAAAATGGTTAAAAAAGAAAAAATAGAGTAGTAGCCTAACATCATCACCATTTCAGCCGAAAGCCGTTGTTGAACATAAGCCTCCCCCAAGTGTCGCCACAACGATTGGTCCAGTGCGTCTCGGACTCATCGGATTCCCGTGACCCTGACCAGGTCATCGGTCCACCTGTGGGAGTCTTGAGATAGGGATGGATAACTGGACATATTTCGCCAGAACTAGAAGCAGGAAGCCCGCGCTCACGAAAGATGAGTGAGTGTGTATGTAGATGACAGAGTGGTAGAAGGTCTTTGCTCAAAAATAAGGAAGCATGAAAAAAATGTTCTAATGAAACCAATTAATGTTCTAAAGTGGGCTTCATTATCGTAAATAATAGTTCTTGAAAATGACCATGCCACGCTGTACTGGGATCGGTCTATCATTACTGACCGGACTATTGTAGCCAATAAGCCGGATATAGTGGTGATAGACCGATTAGCGCGCTGCGCAATGATAGTCGGTGCTGAGAAAGAGAAACAAATGAAATATCTCAACTTAGCACACGAGGTTGTCCACGTGTCGAATGTGGACTCGGCTATCATTGTGCCGATTGTCGTGACAGCCAATGGTCTTATAGCCAAAAGATTTAACGACCATCTGTCGAAGCTGTCGTTGCGCGGTTGGATCAAAGGCCTGATACAGAAAGCAGTACTCCTCAATATGGCTCGCATTGTGAGGAGGTTCCTGTCTCTGGAGCCCTAACCACCCCGATAGCTTGGACCCTGCTCCCGACACTGGCGGAAAACTATGTTTTTATATTTTTAAATGTGGTTTTTATATGATTTTGTTAAAAAAATATTTAAAAAAGGAATACAGTATGTGTAAAAAAATGAATAAAGAAATAATAATAAGCGTTTATTCACATAAAAATACAGATAGTACGTACTTATTACATAAAAACAGTTGTTGGTAAACCTGTACAAATCACGTTTATAACCCCGCTGCATAGACTAGGATAAACCCTTCCTCTCTCCTTCTTTTCTTTTCCTTTCGCAGGTATGCTGGAAGAGATTTCATTAGAAATAAGCATAACCTTTGTACTATTTCTCTGCTTCCTTCTTCATTTCTTTTTCATGTCTGTGTAAATTAATAGTTAAATAAATAAATAAACCTGTGTTTTAAGAGACAGAGTTCGGCTAGTTAATTCCTTAGAACAAAAATAGAATTTAAGAAAACAAGTAAACGGTACTGAATTGATTCTTATTTATCAGTTTTTTTTTTTATTTAAGTAAATGTATAAATGTCTATACCCATGTTATATTTTTTTAAATAAAATACTCGTCGTATCAATTTATACCATTCCAATCAGTACTTAGGCACTTACAATAGACACACAAAATAAATGAGAAAGCCCTCTTTAGAAGTCAATAAACTCCAGACAGAACCAACAAAAAACGGCAATCAATCTAATATAATGGGTAATAAGAAGATTAACACTGCACAGTGGGTCGATCGAACGTGGGCGTAGAAAAAATCATGTTACCTTTTATTAATAACTCACCCGTGGGTTAAATGCCACTGCGCTTCGGAAATAAAATATCAAAACTTGTTATAGACGTATATTTACATAGTTATTGATGTTACTTTTTCAATTTAACATGCTAAGTATGGAACGAGACTAAAAAGTTGAACGGGAATCGTTTGTCTTGTTACGGCCATGTGAAGCGGAGGGATGAAACTTAAAAACATGAGTGAACATGGACCATTTTGCCAAAGAAAAATCGTGCAAAGAAGACGCCAATGCATTCAAAAACAACCCGTCGTAGGGCGAGTATCCACCCTTACATTGTTGAAACTTCTACGGTTCGGACTAAGCGTTTTGCTTCGTCATTTATACCGCGTACATCGAAGGACTGGAACAATTTGCCTGCTAAGGTCTTCCCGTCCAATTATAATTTAGGTGTCTTCAAGACTAGAGTGAATAGGCTCTTAATAAACTAGTGCACCTCACCATCAACGATTGCAGCACTGCTTACCATCTAGTGGGGTCGCACTTAAGCACTGGTTTCTATCATTAAAAAAAAAACAGAAAAGATAGCTGTTATTAATGTACTTATTCAAACACGTTGAAGAAACATTGTTTTCTTTATTTACATTTTGCCTCAAGCCCAGTTGAATAAGGTATAGAATATTATCCTCTAATTTATTTTTCCCTCCTTGTATTCATGTCAGATATTTTCTTCCAAAACACCGAAATACGAACTTTATCGCAAAGAACTTTTTTGCTTTCCTAATATTGTTAATTAGAAGTCCCGGAGTGGTTTGTGGAAAGGCGGAGTTTTCGAGTTAATGTCACAAGTTTTCTTTGATTACGGTATATTATATATTTAAATGTCAGCTAACTTTGCTGCGATATTGTTAATTAGTTGGCAACTCGGTTGTGGTTTAATATTTGAAGGTTGGTAGTGAAGTCTTTACCAAAGAGGCTGTCTGTTTAAATATTTTATTATTTCCGGCTAGTTTTTGGTCTTTATCCCACAAAAACAGGATTTTTTTTTTAAATCCTACAATAAGTGACAGGATTTACGATTTTAAAATTATAATAGTAAAATCGCCAAACTTAACTTTACGAATACCGTCAATTAGAGACACAATAGAACGACAATGACAGCAAGAACGGCGTTTCGCTTGGGTTTTAATAAGTTAAGTGACAGTGGGCAAGGCACATTGCTAGCAGAACAGATGGTCGAGGGGGGCGAAAGGTTCAGGAGTGGTGACTACATACCGGAAAACGCAGTGTTGAAAAGCCTCCCACAGGGTAGACCGATGACCCGGTGAGGGACCCGGACGTGGGAATGCGATGGATGCGAAGCGCACAGAACCGCCCGTTCCGGCGACACTTGGGGGAGGCTTATGTCCAATAGTGAACGTCTTTTGGCTGAAATGATGATGATGAAAAGTAAACTATAAATAGTAATTTTTTTTATTTCTAAGAGAGCAGTGGTGGCCGAGTGGTAATGGCTCCGACTTACGAGTTGTAGGTCGCGTAAACCCTGCCGGATGCATTACTTTGTGTAATTTATTTAATTACCTCTCGAAACGGTGAAGGAAAACATCGTGAGGAAACCGGCATGTCCTAGAACTAAAAATTCGAAGACGTGACATTCACCAACACGCACTGGGCCCGCGTGGTGGATTACGGCCCATTCCCTCTCCTAGAGAGGAGGCTTGAGTCCCAGCAGTGGGAACATTAAAAAGGCTGACTTTTATTTCTAGTCTAGAATATAATTTGCTTGGCTGAGCAAAACAAAAAATCTGTCGTAGCCTTTAATACTCTGCTTTTATGCGGAACTATTCGAACCACTTTGTTGTTTTTTTTCGGTTACGCTTACAAAGCCCCGTAACATCTCTGCCCCACAATGACAAGAATAAAAGAAAATATTTAATAAATTTTACAAAAAATGCAATGCTAACCCTGCCTTATTTTAATAATAGCCAATAGGGCTATTATTAAAGTAAAGCAGGTTGATCAGAGAAAAATAACTTTGTTAGTGCTAATTTTCCACCCGATTAAGATCAAATTATTACTACCAAGTACCTACTTATTGATTATAACGGTAACCATAGACTCTCAAGTATACTTATACTTTTTTTTTCTGGCTACCAAGGTTATTGCACCACACATCAAACATGGAGTTTTTTTTGTCCAATTCGCTAACAGGTTTAGCACACAGTGCTAAACGGTCGGTGACTTGGCGAATTTTGGACGCGATAGTGTTGTGAACTTGTGATGGAATTCCGCTCGCATCTTGGCTGATGCGGAACTTCCGCTATTGTGTAGCTATTCGCAACTATAAATTACTTGCATTCTAAGTTTTTTTTCAGTCAACTCAAAAAAAAATGTTTTTTATTTTATTTTTAAAATGCAGAATGTCCCTATGTGCAATTCCAGGACATGGACCTAGACCATGACGTTTAAAGTAAGATTGTTTTAACTTTGTTTCAGTGTGGGTAAGAGACAGAGCTATACAGGTTGTCTAGCGCCATCTCTTACCCACACTGAAACAAGATTAAAACAATCGTACTTTGAACGTCACGGTAACCCCGCTGGTGTACCTTTTGTGACAAATATTATCCAACTCCGTTCAGTCGTTCGAGCGTACAAAAATGACAAACGTACACATATACTCACAAGCTTTCGCTCCTTATAATAATATAATTAATATAATTATATAATAATATTGGTATGATGTAAATAATTGAAATAAAAATAATTTATTTAATTATTTAAAACAAAATTAAATAATTTATAAAGTAATTTAATTAATTATAAAAATACTAAAATTCGATTAATGACAATTAAAAAATGACATTAATGACCTTTATTCTTTTTTTTTCGGTGGTAAAAATCATCCAATGACAACCCCCGCTCTTGGGCGGAGCGGGAGATAGTGTCAGACTCTTACTGACTAAAAAACCCATCCCGTCATCGTCATCAGTAGGCTTCGACCCGGCTGGGTCCCTGCTGTTGCTGACAACTCCTTGAGGCGCGCGGGAACAGTGCGCGCCGTCATGACCTTTATTCTTAAAATTGTTTAAATACCGCATATTTTATATGGATTAATAAAAAATCCGATTCCTATTTTTTGTACCTCTACCCACACTTAAACGGCCTCCGTTACTTCAATAGTACACAGTGTAGGATCGAGGACCACTGTGTGGGTGTGTCTGGTGACGTCATCGCCGGTGCCATTTATCAACGGTCATAGCGATTACATTGATGAAATTATGTTTTGATGAAGACTAATGGTTTTGTGATGGATTAAACTGGAAATTTTTGTATTTAGTGCTTAAATCTCGGGACCTGGATGACTGTTAATACCGAATGGAATGGAAAAACCCCCAAGTAATCATATTGTGTGGCATAGTATAGCATAGTCGGCCTTATAATGTTCCCACTGTTGGGACTCAGGCCTCCTCTCATGGAGAGGGAATGGGCCGTAATCCACCACGCAAACTCAGTGCGGGTTGGTGAATATCACATGTCTTCGAACTTCGAAAAAAACGTGTTGCGCCGACCACAAATGAAACGGGACAGCACGCTTAGCCAAGTTGTTATTCTGCAATCGTTAACGCTGTCGAAAAGTGATGAAACGTATGGGAATGACGTCATCTGAACGTAAAGTCGCGTGGTCAGAACAAACGAATAGACAATTCGTAGCCAAGTTCACATCGTACAAAATCGTTTCTACAATATTTAACGCTACATCCTTTGTTATACAAACGCTACATTGTAGAACGAGCGGCCGACTTAGGCGCGTCAACATGGCTACCAACTTATCGTTTTCTACAATGCTGTCACCGAGGCGTTACCGATTAGAGAACGGAATTCTATTGTAACTTGGCTAGGGGGGCAGGGGTATGAAGATAATGAATCGTTGACGGTGTCCCAAGTAAACGTAGTCGTCCACAGAAGTAGAGTCTCCGATCTTGATGGATCCTTACCAAGACTCATAATTATCATGTTCAGTTACAATAGTAAATCATGTTATTTTATTAAAACTAGATGCTACCCAGTCCTTTACCGGCCGATGTTGGACAAAGCGCCAAGAAGATTGATGGTATTCCGGAAACTACTCATAACTCATTGGTATCTTTTAGAATGCGGAAAGACAGCAGTCTAAAAGATACTATTGTCTTATTTAAAAGCGTTCAACTCGAGATACACTTACATAAAACGTCAAAACGTAATTATGACGTTATTACCAGAGGTAAGATTTATTCATCATCATCATTTCAGCCGATACACGTCCACTGTTGGACATAGGCCTCCCCCAAGCGTCGCCACATCGAAAGTTCCTATGTGTCCCGCATCCATCGGTTTCCCGCTACCTTCACCAGGTCATCGGTCCACCTTGTAGGAGGCCTTCCAACGCTGCGTCTTCCGGTACGCGGTCGCCACTCCAGAACCTTTCGGCCCCAACGGCCATCAGTTCTGCGAGCAATGTGCCCTGCCCATTGCCACTTAAGTTTGGCAATTCTTTGTGCTATGTCGGCAACCTTAGTTTTCCTGCGGATATCTTCATTTTTTATTCGATCACACAAGGAAACCCCGAGCATAGCCCTTTCCATTGCTCTTTAGATGACTTTAAGCCTTCTGATGAGGCCCATTGTGAGCGACCACGTTTCGGAGCCATATGTCATCACGGGCAACACACACTGGTTAAAGACTTTCATCTTGAGACACTGTGGTATGTTGGACGAGAAGATACCGCGTAGCTTCCCAAACGCTGCCCAACCGAGTTGGATTTAAAGTATCCTTTAAATTATAATTCTATCGAAAGGATTTATTAGGTTTTTTTTTTTTTTTTTTTTTTTTTCGATGGGAAAAATCATCTTATGACAACCCCCGCTCTTGGGCGGAGCGGGAGATAGTGTCAGACTCTTACTGACTAAAAACCCATCCCGTTCCTTCAAGCCTTCGATACCGGGGCTCGAGCGCCCTTTCGGATTACCCTGGCCCCGGTAGGCTTCGACCCGGCTGGGCCCCTGCTGTTGCTGACAACTCCTTGAGGCGCGCGGGAACAGCGCGCGCCGTCGACGACTTGGGCTTGGTCCGGACGGTTACCGGACGGCCGGACAGCGAGCTACCCATTGCTCACTGTCCGCAAGCCCGCGCCTACGGTGGCTGGAAATCGGGATCGGAATCCCGGCGGCGGCGGCGAGAGCGCCGTTGCCTGATGCGGTCGGCCTCCTCCTTAGCGAGCATTACTGCTTCGCAGAAGTCGGCGACCGCCTGCCACTCCTCCTCGCTCCGGACCATGGCCTCGACCAAGGCCCGGCGCGAGAGGTCTCCGCCGCCGATCACCCCCACGAGGGCACGGCGATGCTCCGCCCAAGCAGGGCACACCGCGATTGTGTGCTCCACCGTGTCCTCCGGGCGTTCCGCACAGTGGCGACACCCGGGCGTCACTTCCGCTTTAATTCGGAACAGGAACCTCCCGAACTTGCCATTTCCGGTGAGGACCTGTGTCATGCGGAAGGTTAGGACGCCGTGAGGTCTTTCCAGCCACGCCTCAAAGAGGGGACTTATCGCCATAATTGTGGCGTGCCCATGACGGGGTTGCGATAGTCGCTGACGCCATTCCACCATGAGATCCCGCCGGAGCTCTGTCCGCCATGCCGTGACCTGTTGCGGCAGAGGACTTTCACCCCGGCGTTGCATCTCCACGCGCATGTCGTGCATGTGTGCAAGGACTGTTGCCTCCAGATCCCACGGTGGTAGGCCAGCCAGAAGGCTCGCCGCTTCGCAGGAAATCGTGCGGTATCCCCGCACCATCCGAATTGCCATGACCCTCTGGCAGGCGTTCAGAATGGCCGCCGGTCGCTTTTGCAGCGACGGCGCCCACACCGGCGCCCCGTAGAGGGCCATGGACCGAACGATCCCCGCGTAGAGCCTCCGGCAGGAGGCGTCTGGACCCCTAAGGTTGGGCAGGAGCCGCTTGAGAGCGGCCCCAGTCCGGTTGAGTTTGGGAGCCAGACGTCGGAAATGCTCCACGAAATTCCATCGACTGTCGAGGATGAGTCCCAGGTACCTCATCGATGTCCCGACGCCGATGCGAACTCCTCCTACCGTTAGTTGGGAACCCGACGGTGGCGCGTTCCGACGGCCGCGACCGTGAAAACACATGGCCTCGGATTTGCGCAGCGCCACCTCGAGTCCCAACTCCTGGATCCTACCAACGACTATCGCAACCCCGCGTGTCGCTAATGCGGCCGCCGCCCGGTATGACTCTCCCTGCGCTAGAACCAGCGTGTCGTCTGCGTAGCAGACCACGCTGACCCCGTCAGGGAGGTCGCCCCGCAGCACGTAATCGTACCCGATGTTCCACAAGGGTGGCCCTAGTACCGACCCCTGCGGAACACCGCACGACATCTCCCGACGTTTCCAGTCTCCCTGGTGACCGGGGTAGACAATATACCTGTCCGACAGGTAGGCCTCGACTACTCGACAGAGGTATTCGGGCACCCGGTGGTACCGGAGTGCCCTCCGGATCGTACTCCAGGGCAGGGAATTAAAAGCGTTGGCAATGTCCAAGGACACTGCCACGACACGCCTACCCTGGGACACCGCATCCCCCGTCGTGAGGGCTCGCACGCGCATGATGGCGTCCACCGTCGAGCGCATCCTGCGAAAGCCGAACTGTCCGTCCGAAAGGTCCGGCCCCACCCGTGAAAGGCGCGCGACGAGGCGGCTCGCAATCACTCTTTCAAAGAGCTTGCCCACCTCGTCGAGCAGCACAATGGGCCGGTACGCGGACGGAGAGTCCGCAGGGCGCCCTGGCTTCGCGATGAGGACCAGTTTCCCCGTCTTCCAGCGAAGTGGGAACTGGCCCCTCTCCAAGCATGCGCTGAAGAGCCCTCTCAGTCGAGGCCCGAGAGCCTCCATGGCCAGGACCCAGGCTTTCCCAGGTAAGCCATCGGGTCCTGGGGCGGCGTTCTTGGCACTCAGCCTTTGCACCGCCACTCTCATCTCTGCCTCGGTCACCTCTGGAGCATTATCGTCGTCGTCGCTATTGCGGTCCGCGTCAGACACCGCTGGCGGAGGCGGAGCCACGGGCGGGGGGGAGTGTTCCCCTCGCGCAGGGAACAGAGCGCTCACCACACCCTCCACGAGTTGGGGCCGGAGACTCTGAGTCAGCGGGGGAGCCCAGGGGCGAAGTTTCTCCCGTATCAATTTGTACGGGCGCCCCCACGGGTCCGCGTTCAGAGACCCCAGCCACACGTCGCGGGCCTCGAGTTTGGCCCGCTTAATCTCCGCTTGGAGGGTGTGTTTTGCCTCTCTGTAACCTTCGTACAGCTCCGCCTCTCTGGCCTCCGCATCCGGCGCGCGGATGCGGCGCCCGCAGTATCTGGCGTACCGGCGTCGCGCGTGATTGCACGTGTTGCGCAGTGCAGCGATCTCCGGCGACCACCAGTACACCTGGCGCTTAGCACGTCCTGGACGGACTCGGGGCATTGCCGCATCGCAAATTTGCGACATGGCCTCCCGGAACCACTCCGCCTCGACGTCGATGTCGACAGGCCTGTCCGGTGCTTGCACCCAGGCCTGTACCGTCGCGGCTTCCAGGAGGAGCTCCCGGTCCATCTGCTTAAGCGCCCACCGCGGACCGCAAGGGCTCTGTCGGACCGGCGCGGCCGAGGTTTCGGCGGAGACGTCCAACCGGATATACCGGTGGTCGGAGTACGTCTCCACCTCCTCCATAACGCGCCAGTCGACGACACGCGGCGACAGAGCGGGGCTGGCGAACGAAAGGTCCACCACTGATTCACCCCGCCTCCGCACCAACGTGGGGACAGAACCCCGGTTCAGGACGACCAGGCCCAGCTCCAAGGCCCAGTCCTCCACCAACCGACCCCGTGTGTTCGTGCGCCGGGAACCCCAAGCCGTATTTCAGGCGTTGAAGTCCCCACAAACGACCACGGGGAGGGTACCAAACCCAGCGACGACGACACTTAGCTCCATAAGGGAGACATGGAGTTCGTCGGGAGTTCCGGTCGGGGACAGGTAGACGCCTACCACTGCAATGTCCCCGACCCGTGCTGCCACGCAACCCCGTCCCCTCGCAACAGCCTCGAGGGGCGGGGTACCGGCGGCGGCCGACGAAATTAGCGTCACCGAGCCGTCCAGGTCCTGAACCCAGCGGGGATGGACGTAGTACGGCTCGGAGACGACGGCGACATTGATCGACCACTGCGCCATGCTCTGGAGCAACAGATCCTGAGCGGGGGCGCAGTGGTTGATGTTCGCCTGGAGGAGACGTAATGGTGTACTTATTGACATTCCATTACAGTCTCCTCCCGAGCCCTTGGCCTTGGCGGGGGGGTCGCAGGACCTGCCCCCAGCCCGGTGGTCGGCCGGCTTGCCTGCAGCCGCACATGCGTAGCAGTGCGGCTTTGCACGGCATTCAACGGCCTTGTGCCCGGGCTGTCCGCACTGGTGGCAGCGGTCACTGCGGTCCTCTGCGGC
Organism: Mythimna ferrago; assembly: GCA_910589285.2. Lineage (NCBI taxonomy): Eukaryota > Metazoa > Arthropoda > Insecta > Lepidoptera > Noctuidae > Mythimna > Mythimna ferrago. The sequence continues at coordinate 11,828,875 of OU342703.1, forward strand.
GCAATAGGCCCCCACGTGGTGCCCCACGTGACAGCGGTAGCACCGCAGAGGTTTGGGTTCCAGCATCTTGACTTGGGCTGAAACCCAACCCACCAATAGTCTTCGGCCCTCGGTCGTGATGGCCTTGGCCGCCGACACGGGGCAGCTCACCGTAACGGCTCGCATGCCCGTGCTGTCAGCGCGGATGGTGCCCGCCCGGACCTGATCGGTCGTGCACCCTCCCGCCCTGACGATGGCGGCCACCACTTCCTCCACCCTAACGGAGTCGTCCAGACCCATAATGCGCATGTCGATGCACTTGGTGGGTCTGGACACTCGGGCCTCCTCGGCGTCCAGGGACGCCCTGATCTTTACGGCCAGAGCGTCTGCGAGTTCCCCGCTATTTGCCCCAGGGACCTCCAGCATTCGGGCACCGGTAGCGGTGCGCCTCATCCGGAAGCCCTCTGAGGCTCCGAACTCGCCGAGGTGACCAATCACCGCCTGCTTGGCTTTTGCCATGACTGCGTCGTAATTGACGCCCTTCTTTTCCGCAGCTGGCTGTAGTGTGATCACTACAGCTGCGGAAGTCGGGGCGTGAAGTCGAGCAGCCATGGCCCGCTTTTTGCGGTCTTGTCGCCGCCTTCTTTTCTTGGCCGCCCTTGCCGCCTTGCTCGCCTTCTTTTTGGCACCGACGACCGTCCACTCGGCGCCAGCCGAGGGGTCTTCGGGCGTAGGAGGCGGCAGGCGCGACCTAGTCGCCGCCGCGGCGGGAGGCCCCGCCGGTTTGGTGGCAGCCGCCACCCTACCCTTTGGGGGAGGGGCAGGCTTCCCCTGCCGCTGCTGCTGCTTGGCCGCCGGGACCGGCCTCGCAGGCCCCGACGCCGCGGCCACGCGCCCAGCTTGCCCCGAGGGGCCAGCCCTGGGTGCTGCAGCCGTCGTGGCCGCGGCGACGGTGGCATACGACGCCGTCCTCTTCTGGCCGGAGGCCGCGAGAGGGGGGCGCAGGACGATGCCCTCCAGGACGGAGAGCTGGCGCTGGATGTGCCCCTGGAACTGCTGCTGCTGCTGCTGTTGCTGCTCCCTAAAGGCAGCCAGCTCCTGCCGCAGCAGAGACACCACCTCCTCACTATCCGCCTGGGGCGAGGGCCGGGATCGGCCCTGCTCCTCCCTGCTCCTCCCTTCGGGACGAGAGTCCTGGAGAGTGGCCACGGCTGCCTCGAGCCGGCCAAACCTCCCGCTAAGGGTGCGCTCGTAGGGCTCGAAAACGAGCCCCAGCGCCTCCTCAATAGAGGTGTTGGCCAGCTCAATGGAGCGTTTTTTGGCCACCCTCTCCCTCTTGTTCGCCACACTCGTGATGGCGGCTGCCACGACCGCTCTAAACTTGGCCATCGCCTCCTCCATTCCTTCTGGTAAGTCCTCAGGAATCCTCGGCACCAAGGCGCTGGCCTGGCGTCCCTCACTGGCGGTCTCAGTGGGGAGCCCTCTCCCTCTGCCCGACACGGAGCGCATGGCGCGCATGAACGCCCTCCTTCCGTTGGATGCGGACTCCTCCACCTCCATCGAAAGGAGGGGCTCCCGCACCTCCAACTCCGACTCCTTCCCGTCTGAGTTGAGTAAAGACGCGGCATCTGAGTCCGACGCCGCGTCTTCACTCACCTCCCTGAGGCCAAACCTACGGCCGGCCTCCATTGGCATCGCGGACGTGCTGGGAACTGGTCCCAGGGACTCCGCGCTGCCGAAGTGTGAGCCACCCTGGCTCTGTGCGTCCACGGAGGACGGAACAGGGTCCGAAGACCCGAGGCGATGGTTGCCCCCCCCAGAATACGAGGGGCAGCCCGAGCTCTGCTCGGGGAGGGATTCTCCAGATAACTGGTACCCTCCTGGGGTAGTTGTTTCTTTTCCATGCGCGCTCATAGTGTGCTGAACTCAGCTTTGCCTTTTTGTTTTAAATGGGGTGGGGTCCCCATTGCACGTTCGCCATCCTGGTCATGTCTGCTGAACAGACACGTACCGGAGGCGAACCCTATCTCCCCGACATCGCTATCCAGAAGGCGCCAACAGCTGTTGTGCCAGCGCTTCTGGACAGCGCACCCTCCGGGCGGTCCGACTGGACTCCGCCATATGTTCCTCTTGGTCTGGTCTCTCGCTTGAGGCCTTCCGGCATGAGTAGCTCTACCGGCATAGCCCTCAAGGTCACTGAGACACGCAAGCCCCACCACGACGACAACGTGGGAACACAGTTGGTGGGGAAGGATTTATTAGGTAGAGTTAAACATGTACTTACACCTATTTGGACTTGGCCTCCCCCAAGTGAGTTAATTTTATTCACACAAAACACAAATGTGTTTCTATTGAATTCAAAACTTACATTTGTGTAAAACTAATCCAGTACAGACCTCTGAAAATCTACTATTTTATGTGAACTTTGACTCTTCATAATGTCCTAATAAAGGACATCATCCATTTTGGTCCAAATGTCAAAGTGGCCAATAAAAAAAAGTGCTTTATTCTGAAAGAACTCGTTCGCCTTAGCATTTTTTTATATGACACCAAAGCTGTAGCACTAATATACTTGGTGGTATTCATGTTAAAAAAACCTGATTTTTCATACATTTTTCAATCAAATGAATTAACGAAAATGAATTAATGAATTAATTAAAAACTAAATAAAATATGTATATTTTACGAAGCCAGTATTATTATAAACTCGTGAAATCAAGCCCCCGTGGCTCAATTTCACACGGTCACATAAACCGGCATGTTACTAAAAAAATATACTTTTTTGTTTAAACTGGGATTCATGTTATCAAAATGATTTTGTGTGCTTTTATGCGTTGTACAAATCATACAAAAATAAAAAATCACATGGAATCACATTTCACTTGTGCATGTAATTGTGCACAGAGTTCAGGTTTTCTGATTACAATATTAGCGTACCTTTCTTTTACAGTATATCAATGGAGATAACGCCTGAAGACTCTGTTGGCATACGGTAATTAAGCCACTCACTCGAATATATTTAGGTACATAACTTAATCTACGAAATACGTGTTTCATAAAAACCTAAAAAAAACACTTAATCACGTGTAAGGTTTTTATAGATATACCTAGGTCACTTAGGAATAAAGTAGCTTTATATCGGTGAAAAAATTGTCGCAATCATACAAACAAAACAAACTTTTATAATATTGAAAAAAATATTATTTGTGCTGTAGCTTGTCACGTTATGGCTTGTGCTATTTTATTTTTTAAAAGAGCTGAAATATTATAACTGTACCTTTTTTTTTTATAGTGGGAAAAATCATGCATTGACATCCCCCGCCCTTGGGCGGAGCGGGAGATAGTGTCAGACTCTTACTGACTAAAAGACCCACCCCGTTCCTTCTAGCCTTCATACCGGGGCTCGAGCGCCCTTTCGGATAACCCTGGCCCCAGTAGGCTTCGACCCGGCTGGGTCCCTGCTGTTGCTGACAACTCCTTGAGGCGCGCGGGAACAGTGCGCGCCGTCGACGACTTGGGCTTGGTCCGGACAGTTACCGGACGGCCGGACAGTGAGCTACCCATTGCTCACTGTCCGCAAGCCCGCGTCTACGTTGGCCGGAAATCGGGATCAGAATCCCGGCGGCGGCGGCGGCGATAACGCCGTTGCCTGATGCGTTCGGCCTCCTCCTTTGCGAGCATTACTGCTTCGCAGAAGTCGGCGACCGCCTGCCACTCCTCCTCGCTCCGGACCATGGCCTCAACCAAGGCCCGGCGCGAGAGGTCTCCGCCGCCGATCGCCCCCACGAGGGCACGGCGATGCTCCGCCCAAGCAGGGCACACCTCGACTGTGTGCTCCACCGTGTCCTCCGGGCGTTCCGCACAGTGGCGACACCCGGGCGTCACTTCCGCATGAATCCGGTGCAGGAAACTCCCGAACGAACCATGTCCAGTGAGGACCTGCGTCATGCGGAAGGTAAGGACGCCGTGAGGTCTTTCCAGCCACGCCTCAAAGAGGGGACTTACCGATTATAACTGTATCTGAAGAACTATTGGACCACTATTTATTCTCTATTAATTATCTTTTATTCTATTTAATTCTCGTCGACAAGATTGTTTTCCAGACACCTAACCAGATCGTGGAGAATCTCATTTGCGACTTATAAGAAAGTGACGTAATTGACCAACTCCATCTGTGAGTTTTTAACAGTATTAAGACTGCCCAACGCGCGACCGGTATACATCTTTGGCCAATAGATGTCACTAAACAAAAACTAAAAAGTTCGTTTAAATAGTATCCAATATTTAAATCATCTTAGATATTTTCCTGTGACGCAAAAAATACGCCATTTTATTTACACAATCTACAAAATCTTCCATTCGAGAACTAGCAGCCATATTTAGCACAAGATAAGAATTTTAAATCATTTTCTACACTCGTAAAAATTCAAATGTATTTTTTTCCTATTAATATTCAATTCTGCTCACTGTGCGTTTTGCGATACGAATTTAAATTAGGGCTTCGTAAGAAATGGTTCACTATTTATAATATGTAGGCGTGTCGGATTCTTTGGTGCAGAGTTATTGCAAACTAGATTATTTAATCTATACATCTATTACATATACATATAAATAAAATTAGAGTGTCTGTTTGTAATATTGAAATAACTGCTTTTTATTACATGCATATGAATATAAATACGGTACATACACCATAATAACATTTTTTACAATTTTTGGCTGTCTGTCTGTCTGTTTGTCCGGGCTAATCTCTGAAATGGCTGGACCGATTTTGACGGGACTTTTTTTGACGGGTAGCTGATGTAATAAGGAGTAACATAGGCTACTTTTATTTAAAAAAAAATAATTTCAAAATCCTGTAGTCCACGCGAACAAAGTCGCGGGCACATCTAGTAGGATATAAATACCATCTTATACTATGGGCCATTACAATAAGACAAACTATACAACATTAGTTTTAATATAGGCAAAACCCGAAACAAGTGTCTAGTATTTTTATGTAAATAATATATGGACAAAGTTTCACCACTGTATCATGAAAAGTCACCGGACCATCCAGGCTGCCAGTTGTTTTGCACATACACCTAGCTGTTTGCTGGCATCTAATGCCCGCTATGACCTGTTGTGACTCGCATTAACTAAAAATAATGTTGTATAGAGTCTGTCTAATAAGTTAAACGACTTGGGTAATTATTAGGATTTAATGAAATCTGATGAAGTCAACACGGGTTCAATAATCAAGGTTGATTAAGAGATAGAGATCATTGTTTACTAACAGAAGAACCTTATGAAAAGTATCGAATATAATTTTTTTTTAAATGATTCAATATTATACAAAATTCCCAAGTCGGTTGACTTACCTATTAGACAGACTATAATAACAAATTTTGTATCTTAAATTGAAAACTGTTACTTCGGGATATCTGCAAACAGCTTCTTTTTAGGGTTCCGTAGTCAACTAGGAACCCTTATAGTTTCGCCATGTCTGTCTGTCCGTCTGTCTGTCCGTCCTCGCTTAATCTCTGGGACCGTTAGCACTAGAAAGCTGAAATTTGGTACCAATATGTATATCAATCACGCCGACAAAGTGGTAAAATAAAAATTGGAAAAAAATGTTTTATTAGGGTAGCCCCACTATATGTAAAGTAGGAAGTGATTTTTTTTTTAATTTCAACCCTAACGTGTGATATATTGTTGGATAGGTATTTAAAAATGAATAAGGGTTTACTAAAATCATTTTTTGATAATGTCAATAATTTCGGAAATAATCGCAAAAAAAACAAAAAACAATGTGTCCCCCCCCCTCTAACTTTTGAACCATAAGTTTAGAAAATATGAAAAAATTCTGAAAAGTAGAACTTTATAAGGACTTTCTAGGAAAATTATTTTGAACTTGATGGAAAGAACAGTTTTTGTACAAAAAAGACAAAAAGGTTGTACAAAATAATTTCTGGACTAAGTTTGTAGTATAATCGTATAAGCAAGCATTTTTTTAAACTCATTAGTGGGTACACTTATTTTGACGGACGGGAAACTACGGAACCCTACACTGAGCGTGGCCCGACACGCTCTTGGCCGGTTTTTTATTATATTATTGATAGGCTCGCGTTTGACCATGACTATCTGCCTAATTATGAAGTTATCAATATCAAGTGATCGTTTTTTTTTTTTATTAAAAGTAGTGGTGGCTGAGTGGTAGCGGCAAGACTTACGAGTGATTAGGTCGCGGGGTCGAACCCAACCAGGTGCATTACTTTGTGTTATTTATTTTATGGCCACTGCTCTCAAAACGGTGAAAGAAAACATCGTGAGGAAACCGGCATGTCCTACTTATCCTAGAACCAAAAATTCGAAGACATGTGACATCCACCAACCTGCACTGGGCCCGCGTGGTGGATTACGGCCCATTCCCTCTCCTAGAGAGGAGGCCTAAGTAAGCATAGGGAACATTAAAATAAAAGGCTGATGACGATCAATTTCCACGACTGTCCACACTTTTTTTTTTTAAGTACCAAACATTGGATTTCTATTTAGAAATCAAACTAAATTAATTTTAATACCAAATACTAAATAAACTATTTATACTAAAACCTAACTATGTACATAAATATAATACAAAATGACAAAGTACGCTTAGACGTCAAAGTACTCCTCCACATCGCTGTCATCCGAGTGACGCCCGGGTGTCGCCACTGTGCGGAACGCCCGGAGGACACGGTGGAGCACACAGTCGAGGTGTGTCCTGCTTGGGCGGAGCATCGCCGTGCCCTCGTGGGGGCGATCGGCGGCGGAGACCTCTCGCGCCGGGCCTTGGTTGAGGCCATGGTCCGGAGCGAGGAGGAGTGGCAGGCGGTCGCCGACTTCTGCGAAGCAGTAATGCTCGCAAAGGAGGAGGCCGAACGCATCAGGCAACGGCGTTATCGCCGCCGCCGTCGCCGGGATTCTGATCCCGATTTCCAGCCAACGTAGACGCGGGCTTGCGGACAGTGAGCAATGGTTAGCTCACTGTTCGGCCGTCCGGTAACTGTCCGGACCAAGCCCAAGGCGTCGACGGCGCGCACTGTTCCCGCGCGCCTCAAGGAGTTGTCAGCAACAGCAGGGACCCAGCCGGGTAGAAGCCTACTGGGGCCAGGGTTATCCGAAAGGGCGCTCGAGCCCCGGTATGAAGGCTAGAAGGAACGGGGTGGGTCTTTTAGTCAGTAAGAGTCTGACACTATCTCCCGCTCCACCCAAGGGCGGGGGATGTCAATGCATGATTTTTTCCCACCACAAAAAAAAAAAAAAAAAAAAATCGCTGTCATCCGAAAATGTGCCCAGAAGACTGGCAGCATTGCCACGTTGAATGGCAATGCTAATTCTTTGGGCGAAGAACGAGCCAGCCCTCTTGTCATGTAAAGTGTCGATCAGTCGGCGTGAAATTTCCCTGAAAAGGAGACGCGCACTCGGACCCCATGAACCAAGCGTTTCGACCCCAAACGGCACAAAACTAATTACCAATAAGTATTTGCGCCGTTTAAGGGTCTCAGCAGCAGCAGCGGCAGCGCCAGCACAGCCTGCCGTGCTTGGAACATGGGATATACCAAGTTAGTTCTCAACAAAACTCAAATATCATTTTTGTCAAGTATTTAGCTTCATATTGAATTCCTAAATTCTTTAGAATTTCCTACTGAGGTATTCGTAGAAGCCCGTTCATTTGAAATCAATTAGTGAAATAGCATTTTACATATTCCGTCAGCGTTGTATCAACATGGGTGGTTTCTTAGAAACAATTAATGAGGAAAGAAAGAAGGAAAGATAATGTTTATTTAAAAGGGACTGCTTTCCACCGAGATGTGCTCGGTTTTTTTGAGGTAGGAAATCATCCAATGACTTCTCCCGCTTTGGGTGGAGCGGGAAGACGTTTCAGACGTTTACTTATTAAAATCACACCTATGCATTTAGTTCCCTTTGCATTCTAAGACCACGGGTTTACTTTTCAGAAAAGACCCGATTATTGAGCTGTGTGTTGCAGTGACTTTCCACGTGTATCAAACGATATTTTTCAATACATTAACGAAAACATAAACTAGTGTTAACTAGCGACTCATTGGGGTCGCTTAGCGACCAACCCCATACGATAGATACGTTAAATTTTGTCGAGACAAGCTCGCTCACTTTTCCGCACTAGTGCGAAAAACAGTAAATTGTTTGCCTAAAAGAGGTAGTATAAGAGAGGATTTTCAAATAAGTGTATTAAAAAATAATATTTCGGTACAGTTATTCGTCCCTATATTTTTTTTATATAGTTGTACTCAAGTATTAAACTTATAACTTTCATAAAATAGTGACACGAAACGAACCCGCGACACACAGCGCAGCAGACAATCCCTCAGCCAATGTGCCAACTGTGCGACCGATTCGTCGATTAAGAATTCTCGGTTTTCGGAAACAAAATGGACTTCAGTTTCTTCAGACAACAAAAAAAGGGAACATTACGTATTATCTAAGCGAAATCAGCAGTTTTTCTTCTTGGGCAAAAAGTCTTCTTACATCGTTGGGATTTATGGAACTATTTGCTTCCAGAATTAATTGAACTTCTTGCAAAAACGTAGAACCGACTTCAATATATAAAAATAATTTAGGAAGTCGGTGTTTCAATAGGAGTTTTGTCCGATATTAAAGTTATTTTGCACTTTCCATGGCAATATTTATATAGGATGGATATCCCACCCGTACCGTACAGCTGAAGAGTGGAATTCCCTGCCGGAGTCTGTGTATCCTGATAGCTACAACTTAGGGGTCTTTAAGTCAAGAGTGAATAGGTTACTTCTAGGCAAGCGTGCTCCATCGTCGGCCACATCATCACTTACCATCAGGTGAGATGGTGGTCAAACGCGAGCCTATCAATAATAAAAAAAAAACGGGCCAAGTGCGAGTCGGACTCGCCCATGGAGGGTTCCGCAGCAGCAAGTAACGTAATATAAAAGTTCTTGTAGTTCGTTGTAACTTTGATCGATGTTTTAATAATAGTGTATTTTTTTTTAGATTTATGACGTATTAAAAAAAAACTACTTATTAGATCTCGTTCAAACCAATTTTCGTTGGTAGTTTACAAGGTAATGTACATCATATATTTTTTTTAGTTTTATCATTCTCTTTTTTAGAAGTTAGAGGGGGGGACACACATTTTACCACTTTGGAAGTGTCTCTCGGGTAAACTATTCAATTTAGAAAAAAATGATTTTAGAAACCTTAATACCATTTTTGAAGACCTATCCATAGATACCCCACACGTGATGAAAAAAATTTTTTTGAGTTTCAGTTCTAAGTATGGGGACCCCCAAAATTTATTACTTTTTTTCTATTTTTGTGTAAAAATCTTAAAGCAGTTTACAGATTACATCTACATACTAAGTTTCAACAGTATAGCTTTTATAGTTTCGGAAAAAAGTGGCTGTGACATACGGACGGACAGACAGACAGACAGACATGACGAATCTATAAGGGTTCCGTTTTTTGCCATTTGGCTACGGAATCCTAAAAAAGGGTCATTTCGAGAAATCAATGAACATACCATTGTCTATAAAAACGATAAAAAAATCACGACTGTCGTATGACTTACTTGACTTAAGATCCTGTCCCCTAGCTGGGGCAGAAGGGTCCACAGTAATCACCCATCGCGATCGGTCTTGAGCTTTACGCTTCACCTCGCTCCATGTCAATCCGATGGCCGTCGCTTCTGCCAACACGGTACGTCGCCAGGTTTGCCGAGGACGACCACGCTTTCTTTTCCCTTGGGCATTCCAGTCCAACGCCTTTTTGACGACTGTCGTATGACAGCCTTGAAATATATTTATATTATTTTGTTTTTTAGTATTTGGTGACAAATGGACAGACGGACAGGACGGAGTCTTAGTAATAGGGTCCCCTTTCGCTAACCTAAAGCGGGAGAAGTCATTGCATAAATTGACCTCAAAAAAATGCTCAACTAGTAAACAAATTTAAATGAAATATGGTAGAAATTGGAAATAGCTAAAGATATCTTATACATTTCTACCATTATTATTTTTTTCTACCAAAAAGCTGGACACACGCGCGTCTAAAACAAACCATTTCTTCAGCCATCTATCTTCTAATCGATCACTCAAACTTTTTTCCCCCTTTTTTGTACCCTAACCCACTTTGGCCCCCCATAATCTTGATCCGTTTAATTCGACAGAAAGGCTATAATTTCGTCTATGATACGTTAGTCCCTGCACGCTCTACTTGGCATAGACAAAGGTTTTTGTCTATGAATTTTGGAGGCTGGCAGCATTGGGATCAAATGGGGTGTAGTAAGGTTGGCACTAAGTTAAGATAAAATTATTTTATTGAATTAAATTTTAAGAAAAAAAATTGAAAAATTACATTTCTTTTGAGAAATCGTCGAATGTTCTCTCCCGGTTTAGGAGGGAGCGAGAGGGTATCAGACATTTACTGATGATTACCCGGCTGGTGTAGGCATGGGTTTGTGGACGACGAGCAATGAGTAGCCCACAGTCCCGTTGTTCGATATCATCCGGACTGCAGAATCGAGTCGTTGACGGTGCGTAAATATTGTTCCACGCGCCTCAAAGAGATGTCGGCAAAACCGTAGGAGCCCAGCAGGGCCAAAGCCCGCAATCGACATCTTAGGAGGCTCGTCAGGCGGCTGGATCAAGGGTTTGGGTCAGAAAGCTATACTTCTGGACTCGGCTCGTATAGTTAGGAGGTTTCTTTGTCTGGAGCCTTGACCGCTGGTAGCTTGGAGTTTGTTTCCGATACCGGCGGGAGACCATTTTTTAAAGATAATTTTTATTTTTTTTATTTTTTTAAAGATTATTTTTATTAATTATTTATTTAGAAGCACTTGTACAACATTACAGACTATATTTAGGGCGTTGTACATTATAAACTAAGAAATTAAAGAAAATACATATTCACTTTAAATCAATTTAACTTATTACATACACAACTAAAAACTATAATTACAGTAAATTAAAAAAATAATAATAATAAAACCCTACGCTAATTACAACTAACTAAAATCAAACTAAAATATGGCGTCAAAAAACTCTTCCACATCGCTGTCGACTGGTAATGTGCCCAAAAGGCTGGCGGCATTGCCACGCTGTATGGCAATGCTTATCCTCTGTCCGAGGTAAAAGCCAGCCCTTGGGTCACGCGAAGTGTCAACTAGACGTTTCGATAGATCTTTAAACAACTTGTGAGCACTCGGACCCCACGATCCAAGAGTTTCAACCCCAAACGGTTCGAAAATATAACTTCCAACAAGGTTGTTATATTTCCGCCGCTTGAGGTTCTCCGCAGCCGCAGCGGCAGCACCAGCACGACACGACGAGCTAGGAAGATGTGAAGGCGCAAGAGTATCGACACAAGTAGCGTCCCATACTAAAGGCCTTCCCATCTTCCAAGGGAATAACGACATGCCGTCCGGTCTCTTGCCATCGTCGCGTGCCAGGCCATGGGGTTCCAATACGGCTGGAACGCCAACGGTGACAAGAGCGCGTCTGATTATTTCGTTGATATTCGCGTGTCGCGCTATGCGACCCGCACTATGGCTGCATGACAGACCGTGGTGTCCGAGGCTGTTGACGACTTCGCCACAGTGGCAGCGATGAGGAGAACAGCATGGAGCACCTAGACGTAAGGCAACAGCGAGGCGGAAAGTGTTATCATCGAGCAAGGTGCCAATGTTCGACGACGGTAGTGCGTGAAGCCAGAGACCCGACTCCCACTCTCCCACAGCCAGCAGGCGCGCTCGCTCTGCAGGAGCAGTAAATGTTGCAATCAGGTTTTCCTGAACTACTTTGCAGAGCGGCTCATCCCACCGTCTTTGGGATGATGGTTCGTCGGGCGGATTAGAATTCGGGCAAGCGAGTCTCCAGGCATCTATAGCCTCGATGAAGCACGGCACATTGAAATCATTCAGTAATGGAGATAGAATATTCCTGATTAATTTCTCAGTGCCGTGAACCGAGGATATAAAGGCTGGTAAGCTAATACTCGAAATTTTGCGGACGCCGAGGCCACCCATACGGATAGGAAGAGTAGCCTGAGCCCAAGCTCGGTCATCCATGGCTACGTTTAAAATTGATGTCAGAGTATGCCGAATAATTTGGTCCATTTTTTCCAAAAGCTGGGGGTGTTTCCATAAATGAGAAGCGCGAAGGAAATAAGTTAATTTAGGGCCGAAACAGCAGAAACGAATTATAGTGATGGCCGAATGCATGTTCAATTGGAGTAATCTTTTCGAAACATCATTAAAATTTTGAATTTTTTCCTCGACAAAGTTGGGAAAGGAATCTTCGAAAATAGGAGACCCCAGGAGGCGAAGAGAGCTTTTTTCTATAATTTTAATTTCTGGGGCTATTGTATTAAATTTGGAAAGGGTGTGTTGTCTGTCGGTGCTGTCAGATAAGAATAGTTCACATTTTGAAAGGTTTAGATCAAGTCCTATTGAGTGGAGTTCATTTTTTAGAAAGTGTAAGTCATTTAAAACTGTATCTGCATCGCCTCCTAGGGTACCGTCGTCGAGATACCAAACGTTGAATTTGGAATTTAACTGTCGAATAATGGGGTGAATGGCTAAACTGAAGATCACTGGCCCGAGGGGATCACCTTGTTGACAGCCAACAGCGGATTCCAAAAGATTGTCCCGATATAGTAATTTAGATGGTTGTCTGTAACATTGCCAAAGGAAACTAAAAATTTTGGGTAATTCTTTTTTAGATTCTGCCAGCAAGGTATCCCTATTAATCGAATTGAAGGCATTTTTTATGTCAACCTTTAGGATGACCTCTCCTAGGTTAGAATTTAGGTAGGTCGACAAGGCGTGTACGGCAGCCTCGCAGCCCCCTTTGGAGCCGAAGCCTAGCTGCAGGGGCTGAATTTTTTTCGAAACAGCCTCACCATAAAATTTACAGCAAATCTTGGCTGCCATACGACGGTATGTAGTGCCCACGGCAATGGGTCGGATGCCGCCATCTCTCTTGCGAAGGGCACATAAATTGGCCCCGTACAGAGTGTCGATGACGGCCTCGTTCACCTTGCCTGAGAGCATTAGGTTAACCAGAGCCGTAAGCTCCTTCAAGAGCAACTCACCAGCTTCCCCGGCGCCTGAGCAGATGAGGTCCTTCAGATGTTGAGGACTCAGGCCGTCGAGGCCGCCGGCAGAGCCGCTCCGAAAGGAGCAAACGGCTGAGATTACCTCTCGACCTGTAACGGTGAGGGTATGAATGTCCGAATCAGGAGGGCCAGGAAAAGAGAGGCCATCCGCTGGGGCTGGGTGTTTGCTCTCCAGAGCTACCAGAGTATCTGGAGAACACGGCGCCAGCACATCACTACTGAAAAGAATTCTGGCTGCTCCGCTAATGTCACCTTCCCCTAATTTAGATTCGACCAGATACGGTATACCTCTTCTAGAGGTATAACTTTGAGTCTGTGTCGATAATTTTGAATCCAAATTATAAGCCGAAATATTACAGTTTTCTTTAATTTGTGTGGTTAAGGTCTTTTTGATTCTTTTTTGTATTAATTGATTTTTTAAAGATTATTTCCATTTATTGATTTAAGTTACATAGTATAGAAAATGTAGAATTACAAAACAAAAAAAAACATGATAAATAAGTTAGACTGACAGCCATACAAGTCGAACGTACAATTTAGCTTCACTTTTCTTGGACTGACCGACATTTGACTATTCAAAAGTGCCTGCAAATGGTCTGTTTGAAATAATTGATTTTAATTATTTTTTTAATTTTTGTACTGCCGAAATGCTGTCATGGTGCTTTTCACCCAAGTCTATTCAGCCGTTTGAGTGTAAAAAGTAACATACATACACACACTTACATACAAACTTTCACTTTTAAAATATATAGTATGCTACCAGCTTTTGCAAGTGACAGCCCTTGAGAACCGTATAATGTGTGGCATCCCGAGTTCTGTTTTTACTGCAAAAGTTCTTTGACCGGATCCCTTTGTTTTTCATAAGCCTTTGACCTTATCTGACAAACGCTTAGCGAAGCCAAAAAATAACATTTAATTTAGAGGAGGTGGTAATGTGGCCCCTGCAGGTATATTGGCCCCCTTAAATATTCATATTTGAGAAATACACCATCTAATGTAACGTGTGCGGACTGCGGAACTCTTCTGATATCCATTGAGCATAAGTACAATCAGCGTTTTAATGTTCCGACTGCTGGGACTCAGGCCTCCTCTTTAGGAAAGGGAATGGGTCGTAATCCACCACGCGGGCCCAGTGCGGGTTGGTGAATGCCACATGTCTTCGAATTTCTACAAGAATATTATTCGAATTAAAACTTGATATTGAACCCTTATCGTATAATTCTGGATATAGGTCACACATAACAGACCCGTTATTCGGAAATAAGAGAAACTAACACATTAGGCATTTGTCCAGTAATTGACTATAGAGTTACCCCTTAAGAGCGCCCAACTCGAGGTACATTTTCACACAACTGCTCTTACATGATTATGAAGTTATTACACATCTTTCTCTAGATATTTTGGATACCCAGCTATCTTGTGGATGTCGTGGCCAGATCGTTTTAAACGGTAAAGTCTGAAGATATTTCAATCTTCTTTTGGCCTACTTTCTGTACACCATTAACTATCATAACAATTCTACATCAGGGATATGGCCAAACGAGGATTGAAATATCATAAAATGTTAACGCTTAAACGATCTGGCCAGTTTTACGTGGTCATATCAAAAAGTGATCATTTTTTATGATCTGGCCACGACATGGATATTCTGTAACACATTGCTTTCTCTAACACATTGCTTTGGCAATTTTTTTTTTTTTTATTATTATTTAGACTTCAACTGTCTTATATTTGTTAGTAATTTATTTTGTTAACATTTTATTGATAGTTGTAATTATTTATATTATTCCTGATTTTTTTTTTTATATATAGCCTCTTTTTTGTACTGTGAATGTGAAAACACTGTATACTCCACGAACTCGACTACTTCCTATTACGACTTCCTTTTTTTTATTAAGATTATTTTTATTGTGCTTTTGTGTACAATATTTGACTGGTCTACACTGTTCTTACCTACCAATATAGTAATAACAACCACTTTTTTTAAAAGAGTAACCATGGTGTTTTTTGCCGGTTCTTCTCCATAGGAAACGACCAATTTGGAACGGTGCACTAGCTTCTGACGTTTTATAAGTGCCCATGTAGGCCTATGTGAAATAAAATATTTTGACTTTGACTTGACTTTGATCTTGGCTTCTATACAGGGTTACTACTACTACTACTACTACTACTAGCAACCTCTCAGGACTGTGTTAAATCGCAAAGGAGGAGGCCGAACGCATCAGGCAACGGCGTTATCGCCGCCGCCGTCGCCGGGATTCTGATCCCGATTTCCGGCCAACGTAGACGCGGGCTTGCGGACAGTGAGCAATGGGTAGCTCACTGTCCGGCCGTCCGGTAACTGTCCGGACCAAGCTCAAGTCGTCGACGGCGCGCACTGTTCCCGCGCGCCTCAAGGAGTTGTCAGCAACAGCAGGGACCCAACCGGGTCGAAGCCTACTGGGGCCAGGGTTATCCGAAAGGGCGCTCGAGCCCCGGTATGAAGGCTAGAAGGAACGGGGTGGGTCTTTTAGTCAGTAAGAGTCTGACACTATCTCCCGCTCCGCCCAAGAGCGAGGGATGTCAGTGCATGATTTTTTCCCACCATAAAAAAAAAAAAAAAAGCGGGGATCGTGCGCGAGAGGCGTAAGTGGGTACATCAAAATACAGAGTTGAAATGTGTTAGATAGAACAACGAAATCTCGAAAGTTTGTTTTTTTTTTAATGTATTATGTTTTGTAAAAAGTCATAGATCAACCCTGTAGAAAACTATACATAAAACTAATCTAGTATAGATCTCTAAAAATCTGCTATTTTACGTGTACTTTGGCCCTCCATAATGTACTCATCTACAAGGTGTAAGGGACAGCCCTCCACAAACTTTAAGAGCTTGCTCAGTAGACGAAACTGAACAACTTTCCATTAGACTTTTTTTTCAGGAAACGAAAAAAAAATCAGCCACACCACACAAAATTATAAACTTGATTGAACAGTTTGTATGGGGAGGCCAATTTTTTTTTTCGTTTCCTGAAAAAAATTTTTATGGAAGGTTGTTCAGTTTCTTCTACTGAGTAAGCCCTTAAAGTTTGTGGAGGGCTGTCCCTTACACCCTTTATATTAAAAATATAAAAAGTACATCAATACAATCAAGAATGAGGATATCCGCAGAAGAACCAAGGTTACCGACATAGCACGAAGAATCGCCAAACTTAAGTGACAATGGGCAGGGCATATTGCTAGCAGAACAGATGGCCGAAAGGTTCTGGAATGGCGACCACGTACCAGAAAACGTAGCGTTGGAAGGTCTCCTACAAGGTGGATCGGTGACCTGGCAAGGGTTACGGGAATCCGATGGATGCGAGACGCACAGGATCGCTCATTGTGGCGACACTTGGGGGAGGCCTATGTCCAACAGTGGACGTCTTTCGGCTGAAATGATGATGATGACATCCATAGAAGCGTTGCACATTTAATCGAGACTGACGACAATTATTTTCAAAACACTTTTAAGGGTTTAAAAAAAAAACACATGTTTTTGTATCACAAGTTTAGTGAAATATCCGAGTAAATCACAGAATTACCGAATGCCGACAGAGTTTTCAGACGTTATCTCTTTTTTTTCGCGTTGCCTCTTCATCAAACGTCACAAGCTTTTAAACCATGGTCGAAGTTGACGATAGGCGAGTGACAACGCAAAGGACCCTCTTAAGTTGTGGAATCAAATAACACCTTGGCAGCCTGTGGCTTTATGTACCTATGTTATGTCAACATGTTTGGTGTCGTTTTCGCAGAAAGCGTTAGCTTAAAGGTAATGTACATACTCGTATTTAATGTCGCTTATTTAATTTACTTTAACACTAGCTGACCCAGCGAACTTCGTACCGTTTAACAGTCAATGAATGTAGTATATCTTTCGACCAACATATATTATTATTATTATTATTGTATATTTTTCAACCGATTGCGATGAAAAAAAAACCTAAGTAATATACCAAGTTACACACAATTTTAATGTATAAAAATCGGTGTTAATAACACAGACTTCCGAAATTAAAGTTATTTTATGCTTTTCAGTGTTTTTTAACATTGAAGTCGGTTATATTTTTTTTTGTAAAAAGTTTTTATTTTACACTTTTTAGTTATGGTACCACTACTAAAAAGTATCCCTCAGACAAACTTAAATAACTTATAGCCACAGTGCATCTCATAACAAGTCTAATAATCCCAAACACGGTAAGATTACATTAATTTAATTTTTTTCCTTCTGGCTTCATCATCAGTTCAATCCATCCCCCCTCCCTTTTCTGATAGTCAGTCATCGACTACACGTTTAAACAAAGCAACTTTACTTGTAACCACAGTTCTGCTGTGATTCTATGAGGAGTTCTGTTCCATATCTTCGAAGTTCATGATCAGATCATAACAATATTTCTACGGGACCAACTTGGAACCTTTCAATGAAAAAAAGAATTTTCAAAATCGGTCCACAATTGACCGAGATACCGGTGAAAATACATAAAAAAAAAAAAAACCGGCCAAGTGCGAGTCGGACTCGCCCATGAAGGGTTCCGTAGCAGCAAGTAACATAATATAAAAGTTCTTGTAATGTGTTGTAACTTTGATCGATGTTTTAATAATAGTGTATTTTTTTCGATTTATGACGCATTAAAAAAAAACTACTTACTAGATTTCGTTCAAACCAATTTTCGTTGGCAGTTTTTATAGTAATGTACATCATATATTTTTTTTAGTTTTATCATTCTCTTATTTTAGAAGTTAGAGGGGGGGGACACACATTTTACCACTTTGGAAGCGTCTCTCGCGCAAACTATTCAGTTTAGAAAAAAATGATATTAGAAACCTCAGTATCATTTTTAAAGACCTATCCACAAATACCCCACACGCATGGGTTTGATGAAAAAAAAATTTTTGAGTTTCAGTTCTAAGTATGGGGACCCCCAAAATTTATTGCTTTTTTTCTATTTTTGTGTGAAAATCTTAATGCGGTTCACAGAATACATCTACTTACAAAGTTTCAACAGTATAGCTCTTATAGTTTCGGAAAAAAGTGGCTGTGACATACGGACGGACAGACAGACAGACAGACAGACAGACATGACGAATCTATAAGGGTTCCGTTTTTTGCCATTTGGCTACGGAACCCTAAAAACATACTTGCAGCCGAACCTAGAACCTCCTCCTTTTCGAAGTCGGTTAAAAATCACGTATCACGTGCGTGATGCGTGCACAACTAAAAACTTCAACGAACTCTGCGTCTTCCGCGCCACCACGGAACCTTCAGTCGACCATCTGTTCGCAATTCGTAACTCACATACCTCCTTTTCGAGTTATATTCCTCACTACTTAACTGAGGGTCATGAAGTTCCTGCTGGATTACCTTCTTATTTATGTTATCTCGCCATCTGTGACGGTTCTTAGCGTCATGAAGTGCGTCGTGCAATTGGGTGTCCAGTGTGGAGCGGACCTGATCTGCCCATCTTATTTTAACTCGCATACAGTTCATGCAATTTTTAATTATATATTTAAGAGGAATTTTTAAATGAACAAGTGTAGATTTTGTTGGTTTTATTCGATGTTGTCCTTATGTTGTTATGTATAAAAATATTTAAAAAATCAAATAAGGCATCGTACACATTCGCAACAGAACTGTCGCAACGGTTAACCCAAATAACGTCCATCAATTCCGGTCCTACGTATATGGGTGTCCGACGGTGAGCAATAAGCCTTATTTGGGAGCATTTAACCAATTCGAGCGTGACCACTTCGCGGTATTTAAATTATATAAAAGTGGGGCGAATGTGCCGAAAAATTAAAAGGTGTGTCCCTGATATCGGCACTAGGGACATAGTATTTAGTTATTGACACGAAATGTCAAAAAAAACCGGCCCAGTGCTAGTCGGACTTGCGCACTAAGGGTTCCGTACTATTATATGTATACAACATTAGACAGTTTATTATAACCTTTTTTTACTTTCAATTGTTAACTATTAGGGTGAGTTGCACCATTTAACTATAAGGATAACAAAGCCGTTACCAGTTGTCAAATCGTCGAATTGACCAATAGGCGGCCGTTTCACGGCTGCTTATGGTTTGGTTATCGTTATAGTTAAATGGTGCAACTCACCCTTAATATCGAACAAAAAACGCCAAAAAGTCACGTTTGTTTTATGGAAGCCCCCTTAAATATTTATTTTATTTTATATTAATTATTTTGAAAACGAATATCCAGGTAAATATTCTGTGACTATTTCAAGCGTCTAACTGTTGCCGTTACTAATATCAAGCAAAAAAACGCGTGATAGCTAGAAAGTTGAAATTTAATTGAATAAACTAGTGCTTGACTGCAATCCCACCTGATGGTAAGACACCACCTGGTGTCACCTAGTCGTGATGCAATCTCTGATGGTGAGGTGCACTAGTTTAATTTTCACAGATAATGTGTTTCTGTTGCCGCTATAACAACGAATACTAAAAACAAAATAAAATAAATATTTAAGGGGGGCTCCCATACAACAGACGTGATTTTTTTTGCCGTTTTTTGCTACGGAGGGTACAGAGCCCTACGAGCGCGAGTCCGACTCGCACTTGGCCATTATTTCCTTTTCTGGTATGGAACCCTAAATCACATCGGATCAACGCAGGATGGATGAAACGGCGACAGGTCACGGGAACAACTTGTGACCCACGGATGCCCTTTAAATTGAAGGGTAAAATCTACAAGTCCGTGATAAGGCCTGTACTGTATGGATCAGAATGTTGGGCTGTGAAAAAGACGGATGAAAAAAGATTGCATGTAGCGGAGATGAGAATGTTATGATGGATGTGTGGTGTGACGAGAATGGATAAAGTGAGAAATGAGTATATTAGGGGAAGTCTAAAAGTAGCGCCAGTGACTGAAAGGTTGAAAGGAAATCGTTTGTCTTGGTATGGTCATGTAAAGAGGAGATATGAAAAGTATGTTGCTAAAAGAATTATAAATTTACATGTGGATGGATGGAGAGGTAGAGGGAGGCCAAAAAAAAGATGGATGGATTGTGTGAGAAGTGATATGAAAGAAAAGGGAGTTAGTGATAGCGTGA
This sequence comes from Mythimna ferrago, assembly GCA_910589285.2. NCBI lineage: Eukaryota > Metazoa > Arthropoda > Insecta > Lepidoptera > Noctuidae > Mythimna > Mythimna ferrago. The sequence continues at coordinate 11,849,079 of OU342703.1, forward strand.
CGAGCGACAGGACAGAATGGAAGAAAAAAACTTGTTGCGCCGACCCTAAATAATACGGGACAAGGGCAGGAAGAAGAAGGTGAAGTCAAGAGTGAATAGATTGCTTCTAGGCAAGCGTGCTCCATCGTCGGCCACATCATCGCTTACCATCAGGTGAGATTGTGGTCAAACGCGAGCCTATCTATTATAAAAAAAAAAAAAAAAAAGGTGCGGAACCCTAAAAAATTCATTACTTTTTCGACTGAATCACAGAAAAAAACTTTTCCGTAGACTTCATTCGTTGTATACACAATTTCAACTCCCACTTTATAAGAACGGGCTTCTTACCGAAAAAGGTAGCAGGTTTGGTAACGCCACTAAACTCATAACTGCACCTTAAGTCCAGGACATAAAGACTGTTTTCAATTTCTCGAATGGCAATGTTAAGTTGGTCTCTAACCCACTCGAAACCTTGAGGCTGACTTGATGGCGTCATTGGTTGAAATCCTTTGGTATATTATCTAGACTTGCGTTTCTTTGTTAAGTATATTTAGAGGGATTTAGATCGACAGGGTTACGATCTTAAAAAAACACGTAGTATTAAGTATGTTCTAAATGGTTAAGCAGTACCTCTACTATGAGTTTAAAGCATTAGTATTTGTCGATACTCGATACCGACTACGTAAATATTTTGTATGACAAATTTTGGTTCCGTAAGTCTATATAATATAACATTCCACAACTATCAACACAACGCCGTCTAGTCTCAAGCTAAGCAGAGCTTGTGTTATGAGTACTAGACAACTGATAAACATACTTATAATTTTCTAAATACATACGTATATAGATAAATTACACCCGTGAAAGTGACTGCTAGAGGCGTTGTAAAATTTTCCATACAAAATATTTACGTAGTCGGTATTAAGTATCGACAAATACTATTGCTTTAAACTCATGGTAGAGGTACAGATCTATCTTCTTCGTACTCTTATCCCATATTACTTGGGGTCGGCACGGTTAAACAAATCTATACACCCTTATTTTTAATTATAGCAGAACATGGCAAAATATAGAGAGGAGGCCTGAGTCCCAGCAGTGGGAACATTAAAAATTTCGCAGCATATGCTGAGCTATGCGCCTTTTTGGCCTTGCACAGACTTTAAAGTTATCTTTTTTTTAAAAAATCGAATTCTACTGTCAGTCTTAATAAACTAGTGCGCCTCACCATCAGAGCATTACTGCTTATAATAGGCATTAAAAACAATTAGGTACACTTTTTTTTTTGTCAGTTTAAACTATATGAGGCCGGTGTTTCGTAGCTTACTACTCTGTGAATAAACACTGAAACAAAGTCAGAAATAATTGGACATCAGGATTTATCATAGCAATTAACCAAATTACAAAGGTGTCAGTGTCGCCATAACTTTAGCAGTAAAGCCATAATAAATACAAGTGCTAGGGTTGGGCAGACAATTGTGCTTGGTTTCGGCTTCGACCGAAAAAATTAGGCCGATAATTTTTTCGGTCCAAAAAGCATCTGAAGGACACACGTGGGTTGTAGTCAGTAATACCTTGATCACACGTACTGAGTAAAAGGGCGAGACATAAAATGTTGCTCGACGGACACAGTGATGTAAGCGAGTTGTAGAGATAAATGGTAAGCCGAGCACTCGGCGCTGTGTTTACACGTACCGAGTATTCGGCCGAGAGTAGTCTCGCTCGTTTACTCGGTACGTGTGATCAAGGCATAAAGCGTGACACTCTCTCTCGCTCTATTCCAGACCAGGAGAAGTCATTGGATGATTTCCCATCTCAAAAGAAAAACACCATCATTATGTTCACATTTTTTAATGGGCCAGCATCAAATCGCTTCTTCCGCTCTGGGTGGAGCAAAAGAGAGTTTCAGACTTTTACTGAATAAAACCCACCTGTGTTGTTTGTGTTGCTTTTTGCAGTCCAGAACCACACTGTAACTCTTTTGAACTATTCCACAGGATTCATATCTATACACCAACCACCAACTCGCACTAGGCCCGCGTGGTGGATTACGGCCCATTTCCTCTCCTAGAGAGGAGGCCTGAGTCCCAGCAGTGGGGAAAAAATAAAGGCTGATGATGATGATGCTATCTATACAACATGTTACTGAAATATTGCACACCCTAATTGTGGGGGGTGTATACGGGGTCCCAACCAACATCTGTCGGGACCCAAGCCAACCTCACCTGCACGTGGTGCACCCTGCTGGAAAACGGACGAGGCTATGGCGACCCGCCAACACGCACTGGACCAGCGTGGCGGGTTATGGTCCGAACCCCCCCAATGCAACATAACAATACGCACAGGCCCCAAATGCCCGGCGACTCCAGTGGTTGTGTTGACGTGGACGGGCGTGGGCGCAGCCCTGGGGTCAGGGGTGCTAAGAATCTCCGGGCGGGAACGTTTAACCGTCGACGACTGGACCTGGCAACCTATAACGTACGTACACTCCGGTCCGACGAGAAGATCATCGAACTGGAGGAAGAGTTGAGCGGGTTACGATGGAGTATTGTGGGATTATCCGAAGTCCGAAGACAGGGGGAGGACACGATAATTCTCAAATCCGGTAACCTGCTTTACTTCCGGGAGGGTGATCAGCAGTCCCGGGGTGGTGTCGGGTTTATCGTCCACAGGTCCCTCGTGGACAATGTGGTGAGAATCGAGAGTGTGTCGAGCAGGGTGGCGTACCTGATACTCAGAATATCATCAAGATATTCGTTGAAGGTCATACAGGTTTACGCCCCGACCTCGACACACCCCGATGACGAAGTGGAGTCTATGTATGAGGATATATCCAGAGCCATGCATGATTCTGAGACTCACTTCACCGTTGTCATGGGGGACTTTAATGCGAAACTGGGCAAACGAGACGGTGATGAGCTGCGAGTGGGACAATTTGGATTTGGTCATCGGAACCGCCGGGGACACCTACTGGCTAGTTTTATGGAGAAGGAGGGCCTCTACATGATGAACTCCTTCTTCAGAAAGCGTAAGCACAGGAAGTGGACCTGGCAAAGCCCTGATAGTATAACTAAAAATGAGATTGACTTCATCATGTCGACGAAGAAGCAAATATTCAATGATGTCTCTGTGATCAATGCGGTGAAAACCGGGAGTGATCACCGTATGGTAAGAGGCACATTGAATATCAATGTCAAACTTGAAAGATCTCGACTGATGAAGTCTACGCTCCGTCCTACGCAGATCCAGATCCAAAACTCCGAGAGCTTTCAGCTCGAACTTCAAAACCGTTTCGAGTGCCTAGGAAGCTCCGTGGACAATTATAATGATGGGTTCGTGGAAGCTGTCCATACAGTCGGGTCTCAGTTTTTTTAAGACCCGTACAAATAAGACCAAGAGGCTCACGGATCAAACTCTCGAGCTCATGAAGAAGAGGCGTGAAATGACTTTGCAGTCTTCAGATAATGCGTGCACGTACCGGCAGCTCAATAAACAGATCTCGAAGTCTCTGAAACGCGACCTTCGCCGATTTAATACCGAGAGGATTAAGGACGCGATTGAGCGGAATAAGGGCTCCAAAGTTTTTGCACGGGATCTGTCTATTGGGCAGAGCCAACTCACGAAACTGAAGACCGAAGATGGCAGAGTCATATCCGCCAAATCGGAGCTTCTGGGAGAGATCGAGGCATTTTATGGACAGTTATACACGTCAATCTCCAAACCCGCTACAAATCTGGCAAACGACCCAAGAGCTAGATTGACTCGACACTACACTGAAGATATCCCGGACGTCAGCCTGTACGAGATTAGGATGGCTCTGAAGCAGCTGAAGAACAACAAGGCGTCGGGTGAGGACGGAATTACGGCTGAGCTCCTGAAGGCGGGTGGAAAACCGGTCCTAAAGGCCCTTCAGAAGTTGTTCGATTCCGTCATACTCGAGGGAAAAACGCCACAGGCATGGAGCAGAAGTGTGGTGGTACTCTTCTTTAAGAAGGGTGATAAAACCCTGCTGAAGAATTACAGGCCCATCTCACTTCTGAGCCATGTCTACAAGCTGTTTTCCAGGGTCATCACGAACCGTCTTGCGCGCAGGTTTGACGACTTCCAGCCTCCCGAACAAGCCGTATTCCGAAAAGGTTTCAGCACCGTAGACCACATACATACGCTACGGCAGGTCATACAGAAGACCGAGGAGTATAACCTGCCTCTCTGCCTAGCGTTTGTGGACTACGAGAAAGCTTTTGATTCGATCGAGACTTGGGCAGTGCTGCAATCTCTCCAAAGGTGCCAAATTGACTATCGGTACATCGAAGTGCTGAGGTGTTTGTACGAAAACGCCACCATGTCAGTCCGACTCCAGGACCAGACCTCGAAACCTATCCTCCTGCAGCGAGGTGTGAGGCAGGGAGATGTCATCTCTCCGAAACTGTTCACGGCCGCAATGGAGGATGTCTTCAAGGTTCTGGACTGGAGTGGACTAGGCATTAATGTCAATGGCGAGTACATCACTCACCTTCGGTTTACCGACGACATAGTAGTCATGGCGGAGACTATGGAGGAGCTCAGCACAATGCTCAATGACCTCAGTAGAGCTTCTCTAAGAGTGGGTCTTAAAATGAACATGGATAAAACCAAAATCATGATTAACAACCATGTAGCGCCCACTCCTATCAAGGTCGGAGACTCTACACTCGAAGTTGTGGACGATTACGTCTACCTCGGACAGACAGTCCAGTTGGGTAGGTCTAACTTCGAGAAAGAGGTCAACCGTCGAATCCAACTCGGTTGGGCAGCGTTCGGGAAGCTACGCGGTATCTTCTCGTCCAACATACCACAGTGTCTCAAGACGAAAGTCTTTAACCAGTGCGTGTTGCCAGTGATGACATATGGCTCCGAAACGTGGTCGCTCACAATGGGCCTCATCAGAAGGCTCAAAGTCACCCAAAGAGCAATGGAAAGGGCTATGCTCGGGGTTTCCTTGCGTGATCGAATAAAAAATGAAGATATCCGCAGGAAAACTAAGGTTGCCGACATAGCACAAAGAATTGCCAAACTTAAGTGGCAATGGGCAGGGCACATTGCTCGCAGAACAGATGGCCGTTGGGGCCGAAAGGTTTTGGAGTGGCGACCGCGTACCGGAAGACGCAGTGTTGGAAGGCCTCCTACAAGGTGGACCGACGACCTGGTGAAGGTAGCGGGAAACCGATGGATGCGGGACGCACAGGAACGTTCGATGTGGCGACGCTTGGGGGAGGCCTATGTCCAACAGTGGACGTGTATCGGCTGAAATGATGATGATGATGATGATGCACACCCTAATTAGATAATCTATATATATAAAAATTAATCCCTATTTCCCTTGGTCACGCCATCATGCGAACGGCTGGACCGATTTCGTTTTTTTTATTTTTGTTTTTTTTTGTTATTGTGTGGAGAAGATACTTATAGAAAAAAAAAGAATAATACCTTGAACTTATCGATTGATAGCCGAGTTCTTACGCCCAAACCGGAATTTCGGCGTCAGTCTACGCCATCTCTAATTGAAAGTCTCGCGACATTGTTTTAATTAAAAACGCTGCGACCAATCGTAATGCATGCCTCCGCACTAATTGCTTACAAAATGACCAGTCGAAGAAATTAATTTCAAGGGGTAGGTAGGGCAATAAATACCATACGTTTCTATTTTTAATCTAGAAGAGATACTGGTCTTGATTTTTAATTACTTAGTTTGCTCTGAAATTATTTCATGCTTTTTTGCGAGACATTTTCCATTGGTTTTTAAGGCTTATACTCCCTTGAACATTTGGTTGGAATTAAATGGGCATATACTCGTACATATACCTATATACCCGATGGGACGACGAAATTAAAAAAAACCGGCCAAATGCGAGTCGGACTCGCCCATGAAGGGTTCCGTAGCAGCAAGTAACACAATATAATAGCTCTTGTAATGTGTTGTAACTTTGATCGATGTTTTAATAATAGTGTATTTTTTTCGATTTATGACGCATTAAAAAAAAACTATTTACTAGATTTCGTTCAAACCAATTTTCGTTGGCAGTTTTTATAGTAATGTACATCATATATTTTTTTTAGTTTCATCATTATCTTATTTTAGAAGTTAGAGGGGGGGGACACACACATTTTACCACTTTGGAAGTGTCTCTCGCGCAAACTAATCAGTTTAGAAAAAAATGATATTAAAAACCTCAGTATCATTTTTGAAGACCTATCCATAGATACCCCACACGCATGGGTTTGATGAAAAAAAAAATTTGAGTTTCAGTTCTAAGTATGGGGACCCCCAAAATTTATTGTTTTTTTTTTCTATTTTTGTGTGAAAATCTTAATGCGGTTCACAGAATACATCTACTTACAAAGTTTCAACAGTATAGCTCATATAGTTTCGGAAAAAAGTGGCTGTGACATACGGACGGACAGACGGACAGACAGACAGACAGACAGACATGACGAATCTATAAGGGTTCCGTTTTTTGCCATTTAGCTACGGAACCCTAAAAAGTCGCAGGCCCTAACTGGTGGCAAGTAGCATATGACAGAGAGAAGTGGAAATCCTTGGAGGAGGCCTTTACCCAACCTGGGGACCTCGCTAAATAGTAGATAACCATACCATAAATATAAGATAACTAGAAATAAGTAATTTAGTATTAGTAAAAGGAAATTATATACTTAGCAAATAGTAACTAAGGTAAATTAATTGTAAGCAAGGTCAAATAAAGGCTTTTTTATTTATTTATTTATACTCGTACATACCTATGCGGCAATACGAGTATCTGTGTATTAAATTATGATTTAAAAAAATAGTTGGTATTAGAACGGAATAAACCTTTAAACAAAAAATACAAGCGATTTTTTCCGTTCTGATACCAAAAGCTAAAACAGCTTGTATTTTTTTAAATCAAATTTATTTTACATTTCAAACGAATACCAATAACTTGAATTAAGTACAGTCAGCTCAGTCAAACCTAATCAAACTAAACTGGTTTTCTTAGATTTTTACGATTTATTTTTTTCATAAAAGGTGTTATGATTACACACAAAACATTTTTATCAACTGCACCTTATATCTTTAGACACGTTTTTAAATATGAGTCCAAACAAATACCAGTGGTATTAAAATGGAATAAATCGTAGTATACAGTGACTACCCAAATGTCCTTTCTTTGGCATTGTTCGTCAAGTCATTGAGCTTCTTAGTAGTCCTGAGTTGAGCTACACGCATACTGACAAATGCTTGCACTGACTGGACAGATCCACTTAGAACTGTGTGGTTCTTTCTTCAAAAGACCATCTTAGGCTCAATCTGCACGGTTATCATATGATTTGACCATTACATGTTTTGCTGTATGGACTTTAAAAGAGACTGTGACCCCTGAGTTTGTTTCGGTGTTTCTTCTCAGGGTAGTCGGCTAGGAAACACCGACCTCATCTAGCTTTAATTGACGGAAAAAAAAATTGACGTTTAAAAGTGTTTTTATAAAACCTACTTGCAAAATAAAGATCATTTATCAAACAATGTTTTAGTTGCAAATAAACATTTTGATTTCTAACACCCATCAACACTCACACAGAGTTCTATCGACCCTCATCCTCTGACAAGGCGTGAACATACACCGCATACTGATTTAAGTAGTTCACACATTATGAGTGGTCACGGAACGATTAAAAAGTATGATGTGAAGACACAGCGAGGCACATTAACATTTAAAATTATGAGAGACTTCCAAGGATGGGTTAGTAGCGTGGTTCTTCGGTATGTCATGGTTATGATATAGTGAAATGACAATATGATATATACACGGCTAAATTTTAATAGTTTTAATCCCGTGGAGGGTCGATCCGCTACATGAAACACTATCGATTTGTAAAGATATAATTAAAAAATAAAGTACCTTTTTTTCAAAACTCGTATTAATTTACGCAGGTACGAAATTAATTTCTTTAAGAAAACGTCAGCTGAGCGAGTTCAATGACCTTAAGGTAATAGTCGGTGTTGCGTAAAAACTACCTATAGTCGATTAAAAACGGTGTATACGCAAACTTTTGGAGTCGAAAAGCTCCAAAGCCTTGAGCATCGCCGCCGAGTTGCTAGTCTGTCTCTATCGTTCACATTTCGGGGAGTGTGCACTGGAATTGCACAATCTAATTCCGCCAGGTCCGTTCCATCATCGGACCACTAGACGTACGGCGTTGTGCCACCGATACATGCTAGACATCCCACCCATACACACAAAGCGTTTTGGGAACACATTAAATGTGTTCCCAAAACGTTTTGTGCGTATGGTAATTCCACTCCTTAGGTGGACGTAAGGAGTGGATTTCCCTGCCAGAGTCTTTGTTTCATGATAGCTACAACTTAGGGGTATTTAAGTCAAGAGTGAATAGGTTACTTCTAGGCAAGCGTGCTCCATCATCGACCACATCATCGCTTACCATCAGATGAGATGTTGGTCAAACGTAAGCCTATCAATAATATTAAAAAAAAGTGTGAGCCGTGTAGTTTTGTGTTTGGTGAAAAAATTTTAGCAATCGGACCAGCTTTCAGAGATCGTTTTTTTTTTAGGTGGAAAAATCATCTAATGACATCCCCCGCTCTTGGGCGTAGCGGGAGATATTGACAAACTTTTACTGACTAAGAACCCACTCCTGTTTCTGCGTTGCCATTGTGCCAGGACCCCGGGATCTCTTTCGCATCACCCATGGCCCCAGTAGGCTTCGACCCTGCTGTGTGCGGCGCGCGTGCAAAACTACGCGCCATCGACCTGAGCTTGGTCCGGACAGTTGCCGGACGGTCGGACGGCGAGCTACCCATTGCTCGCCATCCGCGAGCCCACGCCTATGGTGGCCGGAAATCAGGATCGGAATCCCGGTGGCTACGGCGCGAGGGCCATTTCCTCGTGCGTGCGGCCGCCTCTTTTGCTAGCAATACTGCATCGCAGAAGGAGGCGAACGGCTAGTACTTTCAGAAAAGATAAACTTTAGCTCTTTTTAGTAGTGTAGGTAAAACTATTTTTAATAATATTAATGTAGATAAAACTATTTCTAATAAAACAAAAAATCAGAATCCATTCCATTGTTTAAACAAGAGTCTTAAGAAAACAAAGTGACAACAACAAAAGCCCAACACGGCCGCCATTTTAAATCACAGACTAAAAATAAAAAACGATTTTTTTTTCTTTTCGCTAAAGCGCGTTCGCTTTATCGTCATTAGGGAATATTTTGCGCATACTGCCTGCTTGCTTCTCTAATTATTAGCTAACAAACAGTAGCGTAAATACTAAGGTATAAAGGGGTGTGGGGCCCCAAGTTTGGGGGGAACCTTACAGCGTTGACTAGCAGCATAAAATTGACATTTAAGAAGTTTATAACCATATCTCAGTGGTGTAACCACTAAGGTGCAAAGTGGTGTGGGGCACCCGGGCCCCAACTTTGAGAGGCTCTTCACAGCGTTAAGTAACAGCACAAAATTGCTATTTAAGATGAAATTTATAACCATATTTCTTGAATATCTCAACTAAAATCAAATCTTTATGAGGCAATGTCTTCATCATCTTTGAGCTAGTTTTGTTTGCTTTTGAATTTTATGTTCTTAAACACCTTGTAACCACCCAGTTTAGTAACTTTGTAAAATAGGATATATTTCCTGAGAACACTCAACTTCCAATATGCACCTAGATAGTGACATTCTAACTGCGATAACCATTTTCATTAAGTTCATAATCAGTAACAAAAAGCGCAGTATAGTAAATTACCTTCTGCTCTTAAAACACCGAAAGCAAAAGTGCCACAGAAAGGGCATAAATTCTCGTACACGTCATTGAAAAAATATCACTATGCCTCATAAATGAGGTTTTTTTTCTACCAAATAGTAACTTTCTGCTCAGGTGTTATAGAAGAGGCCCAATTACATTACGAGCCTCTGCACTCGATTTTCTTTAGTATCAAATAGTAATTTTGTGCTCTTTAAATCCCTTTAGCAAAAGGGCCCCAGTTGAGGGCCTTTTTTTTGGTGGAAAAAATCATCCAATGAGAACCCCCGCTCTTGGGTGGAGCGGGAGATGATGTCAGACTCTCACTGACTAAAAAACCCACCCCGTTCCTTCTAGCCTTCCTACCGGGGCTGGAGTTCCCTTTCGGATAACCCTGGCCCCAGTAGGCTTCGACCCGGCTGGGCCCCTGCTGTTGCTGACAACTCCTTGAGGCGCGCGGGAACAGTGCCCGCCGTCGACGACTTGGGCTTGGTCCGGACAGTTACCGGACGGTCAGACAGCGAGCTACCCATTGCTCACTGTCCGCAAGCCCGCGCCTACGGTAGCTGGAAATCAGTATCGGAATCCCGGCGGCGGCGAGAGCGCCGTTGCCTGATGCGGTCGGCCTCCTCCTTTGCGAGCATTACTGCTTCGCAGAAGTCGGCGACCGCCTGTCACTCCTCCTCGCTCCGGACCATGGCCTCAACCAAGGCCCGGCGACCCAATTGGGGGCCCAAATTCCTCGTAGCACCACGAAGATACGCTACTGCTTTCAAACAATGTGAATTCTCAGAAAGGCGACTACCCGTGTAAATACATGTATGAGTACAAGACGTAACCCGAGTTTATTTTTAGAAGCGTGCTCTTTTTTGAGAAGAATGCTAAAATGAAAATGGAAGAAAAAAGATGGCGACGAGAGTGGATTTTTAATGAGATTGTTATTTAATATTCACGCTGTACTGTTATTTAGAAGATACATGGAGGATTTTAATCTGTGGCATGTTATTAAAAAAAAAACTTCTTTTTTATTTTGAAACTAGTTGCTGCCTGTGACTTTGCCCGCGTTAAGGCAGAAAATTGAGGAAAAATAAGTATTAAAGTGTGTGCTATACCAGGACATGGCTACCCGTGTACTAAATTTCATCTTAATGTGTTTAGCCAAACCTAACCCTGCTGAACCTAGGCGACTTAAATCTTAGATCAAGTTCTATCGTCATCATCATTTCAATCGAAAGACGTCCACTGTTGGACATAGGCCTCCCCCAAGTGGCGCCACAATGAGCGGTCCTGTACGTCTCGTTTATGCAGGCACGATTTGTAATGTTAATTTCATTTAAAAATACAGCGTGTCTCTAAAAAAATAACAATACAAAAACAAAATAAAGAGACACTATAGAATAAAACAGTAGCTGCAAAAAAACATCAATGCTTAAAGTTTATATATTTTTCAACGGGTAACATACAGAGCGAGCAGCTGAATTTCCCAGGTGGATAAAATGTTGTTTTTTAGGGTTCCGTTCCTCAAAAGGAAAAAACGGAACCCTTATAGGATGACTTTGTTGTCTGCCCGTCTGTCTGTCTGTCTGACTGTCTATCAAGAGCATTTATCATGAGAACGCGTGGAGGTATCAAGTTGAAATTATAAACCATATATTCAGGTCTGCGGTCCCTTGAAGCTGTAAAAAAATCAAACATCTAAATTGACTAAAAACGAAGATACGACTGCTTAATAATATGTCGTCGCAAAAAAGGTATATTTTGATACTCTTGAGGAAATCAAAATTCATATGGTACTTTCCATTGCCCAGAATCTGTAATTTGGCATAAAATCAGGTCTTATAGGAATTAATCTAAAAACTGTAAATTGATTGTTACGTCATAATTTTTTTTACCGTTCGGAAAAATCTTCCGAGACTCCATTTCGGAATTGAACTATTTAGTAAATTTGTACGGAACACTCAGGGTGCGAGTTCGACTCGCACTGGCCTAGTTTTTTTTTTCATGAGCTGTCTGTTTATCCTTTAGGAAAAAATTCGGCAGTATGTTTTTTTACTCGACAACTAACAACAAAAACTCGACAACCTTTGAGAAAAACGTTATTATTATATTTGTTTCGTGTGTCTTTGACTCAAAAGAATTTTAAAATATAATTATATTCTTTGTGTATTTTTAAATCCTGCTTTGAGAGACTGGCCTGTTGGTCTAGTAGTTAGTGACCCTGACTGCTATGCCGGAGGTCGTGGGTTCGATTCCCACCCAGGACAAATGTTTGTGTGATGAGCATAATCGTTTGTTCTGTGTCTGGGTGTAATTTATCTATAACATGTATGTATTTAGAAATATATAAGTATGTTTATCAGTTGTCTAGTACCCATAACACAAGCTCTGCTTAGCTTGGGACTAGACGACGTTGTGTGTGATAGTTGTGGAATATTATATTATGTTATTTAAATCTAGTTAGGTCACCATTGACAAGTCCTGTTTTTAAGAGCATCTTTTTCGAGGTACATTTTTATACAACCACTCTTACGTGACTATGATGTTATTACACATCTTTCTATAGATATTTAGAAAATACGTGACATTTTTTTTTTTCTGAATAATCATCGAGACTCTATTCGGGAATTGAACTATGTATACAAGGTAGTGTGTACGGAACCCTCAGTATGCAAGTCCGACGCACTTGCCCAGTTTTTTTCCACAGAAATTTAAAAAAATCCCGTCCAAAAAAAAACTCTTGACGCCGGTGTCAACGTCATCGTCGTCATCAGCCTTTTTAATGTTCCCACTGCTGGGACTCAGCCCCCCCCCCCTTCTAGGAGAGGGAACGCCGGTCTTCTGGAAGAAATTTCCTTTAACCCTTTGTGTGTCCGGAACATGGATCCACGCGAGACACAATAACTTTTTAATTGTGTCTCTAATTACGGCATACGAAAGGTTAAAATAAACAACACCTTTGTGCTCTTCTACTTATATTTGTTCTTTTCGATTTTAAGGCGGTTATCACACTGCCGCGGACCCCGCAGCGTAGTGCGTGAATGCGTGTCTTAACGTTGCTTGTAAGTACCTCCGTTTGTATAGAAAACACGCACAGTCCAACACACTGAAACTGCATCCACGCGCGTTCATGCAGATCACACACACACACACCTACATGCGGAGAAACACGCACTCACGCGCGTGGGTGCGGGGTGATACGCATTGTATGCCACACTGAGTCTCGTAGTACCGTGAGTTATTTTGTATGAAATGAGTGCGTGCCTGCGTGAATTTACAAAACGAATCTACGGGCGTGAGTGCGTAAAAAACCCGCACGATGACGCAGATCTGCACTCCCGCAAGTACATGCGTTTGAGCGTTTTCACGCGCTAAAAAAGCGTTTTCGTACGCATGCGCGTGAAAATCGCCTGTTTGTGTGTACATAAATAAAATACCCCTATTTTCCATCGGGAGTTAATAAATAAAAAAAACTTTTCCCAGAACACCTTTCTTTTAAATTAAATTAGCATCTCCCATCGGCGGTATCAAAGCTTCAAATAGGCAGTAAATAACAAGATAAGGATCTTGTCGATGGTTATAGAGTGACACTCTACCTTGTCTGTGGTAGCTTAGTAACCTATTTACTTACGTGTTTACTTTGAAACCACCTAACTACGTTAGATGTTTGTCGATCTGCAACCGGAATGGTCAGCTTACAAGGTGTTTTATTTTTAAAATGAGACATTACTAGTTTAGTTTATAATTAAACTTATAAAAAGGTTTAAGAATTGGAATAGGGTGTAATAATGTTTTTTTATTATTATTATTAATGATAGGCTTGCGTTTGACCACCATCTCACCTGATGGTAAGCAATGATGTGGTCCACGATGAAGCACGCTTGCCAAGAAGAAACCTATTCACTATCGACTTAAAGACTCCTAAGTTGTAGCTATCAGGAAACACAGATTCCGCTAGGGAATTCCACTCCTTGGCTGTACGCACAATAAATGTGTTCCCGAAACGCTTTGTGCGTATGGGTGGGATGTCTACCATGTACCCTAGGTATGTAGGTATTCCTTTATGTTTTGTTTTGAATATTTAATTTTAAATGTAGCTTTTGTACTTTTTCATGTACATTCTGATTCAGAACTTACTGTAGAATTGCAAATGCCATGTATTATTGTGACGCATATCAAATCAAGTAATTAGTGAAATAATTGTTTTTCTATAATGTTAAATTATATCATGTAGCGGTACTTTAAATAAATAAACATAGAATTGAAATTAAACCATTTAGCGCTACTGTGCCTACCTACTCAATGGTGTACGGTAAAACTATTGAGAGTAGTTACAATTTTTAATAGAGGTAGAGTAATTATAGCTTTTTGTTTATTCACTGTTTATACAAGGTGTCGTTTTGAAGCTGCAAAATATTTCAGGAGGTAATTATGTTAGTGATTCTCGACCCGAATTAATAATAAAATAAGTAGGTAATTTTTTTTTTTTATAACCGCGCTTTTTGTCGCACACACAAACACGGAACAATAAACGGCGTTTTCACACAAACTAACTCGCAACGATAGTTTCATAAATAATGTATCATCCAATCATCATCCCGCACGCCACACCCTAGCCACGCCCCCGCGGCCATCGATCAATCGATTTAGTTTAGTGTAATTAAAAAATTAAATAACAAGTATTACTGATTATTGACCAGGTATCGTTTTTTTACATGATTATTTATGAGTTTTATTACAACCTCCTGAAATATTATGCAGTTTTAAAACTGCACCTTGTATATTCAGGGAATCAGTACTTTATGTATTAAAATAGCAACTATCAAAATATGGGTAATTTGAAATTTAAATATTAATGTAAATGGACATGTACCGTTTTAATTAACTACAAATAAATAATAAATGATATTAATGGGTATTTAACTTATCTACTCTAAAACTCGCCATTTGGCACCTATAGCCTAATTGCTATTGTGCCTAATGGCATCCGCTATTTTTTTTATATAGTAACTACTATTATACCCAATTATAAAAGGTGTAAGGGACAGCCCTCCACAAACTTTAAGGGCTTGCTCAGTAGACGAAACTGAACAACCTTCCAAAAAACTTGTTCAGTTTCGTCTGCTTAGCAAGCCCTTAAAGTATGTGGAGGGCTGTCCCTTACACCTTGATTAGACAACATTTTAAAATACTACACAGATTTACGACCATAAAAATATTAGGTTGTTTATAGAGGAGGGATGAGGGATTTTTTATTATGTTTTTTTCACTTGTTTATTTTGTTTATGTTTGTCTGTGTTGAAGCCAGCGTCAGCCAGCGACAAAATGTCACAGATATCATAGAGCACAAGACTTGCAACAGATCACTTAGACAACTGTGTTGTCTATGGTGTTTGGTGCAATACAGTTAAGCCCTATACACACATGGCCTGGCGGGGAAACTGTTGTTGTTTTTAAAAGAGTTCTGAGTACATACGTGTGGATGGATGGAGAGGAAGAGGGAGGCTAAAGAAAAGATGGATGGATTGTGTGAGGAGTGATATGAAAGAAAAGGGAGTTAGTGATAGTTTGACGGGTGACAGGACAGAATCCATCTTCTTGCCGGTTCTTCTCCATAGGAAACGACCAATTTGGAATCGTGCACTAGCTTCTGACGTTTTATAAGTGCCCACGTAGGCCTATGTGAAATAAAATATTTTTGATTTGATTTGATTTTGATTTGAATGGAGGAAGAAAACATGTTGCGCCGACCCCAAGTAGTATAGGATAAAGGCAGGAAGAAGAAGCACATACACATCAACCAGACACTCAAGAAAAATAATTGGTACCTAAAAATCTTTCAAAATGCTTTTCTAGTTTGTAATTTTAAAACTGTATTTCCATAAAAATAATAGTGAGAAGATAAAGCAGTATTATGCTTACGAACCAAAATTAATATCTTGAAAGCAATTATCATAACTTAAAGAGATAATAAGAGATAACAAGAAATAAAGAATCGTAGAAAACCAACTTATAAGAAAAATATATCCTGTATAAGCATTAAGTAATAAAAATCTTTCGCAAATTATTACGTTTTACTAAATATACATTTCAAATAATATAATTTGAACACAACTAAGTTGTACGCAAATTGAAAAAATATCTCTATTAAAATAACCAAAGATAAAAGTACAGAAAAATAAACTTTAAAAGATACCATATGGAAGTATCTTTTTAACATTTATATCAGTATGAATGCTATTATTGCACTTATGATATCCTTACTAATATTATAAAAGCGAAAGTGAGTTTGTTTGTTTATTTGTTTGTTACGTCTTCACGCCTAAATGGCAAAACCGATTTTGATGAATTTTGATACAGATATAGTTGGGACCCTGGAGACGGGCATAGGCCAATTTTTTCACGCGGGCGAAGCCGCGGGTAAAAGCTAGTACATCATAAATATAACTCTGTTTGTTCGTTTGTTGAAGCAGTTTTTCTTATACCACTGTACGAATTTTGATTAAATTGAATGTTGAAAAAGATTGCACCTCGAATAGTGACATAAGATACTTAGAGTGTTCATCATCATCAGCTTTTTTAATGTTCCCACTGCTGGGACTCAGGCCTCCTCTCTAGGAAAGGGAATGGGCCGTAATCCACCACGCGGGCCCAGTGCGGGTTGATAAATGTCACATGTCTTCTAATTTTTGGTTCTAGGACATGCCGGTTTCGTCACGATGTTTTCCTTCACCATTTTGAGAGCAGTGGTGATGAAATAAATTACACAAAGTACTGCGCCTGGCTGGGTTCGAACCCGCGACCTACAACTCGTAAGTCGGGGCCGTTACCACTCGGCCACCACTGCTCTCTCTCTTAGGGTGTGTTACATCATTATTTCAGCCGAAAGACGCCCACTGTTGGACGTAGGCCTCCCCCAAGTGTCGCTACAACGGCCGGTCCTGTGCGATTCGCATCTATCGGATCCCCATGACCCTTACCAGATCATCGGTCTACCTTGTGGAAAACCTTTCAACGCTACGTCTTCCGGTTGGTACACACAAAGACCCAAGATATCTGACCCACGTGACAGCAGAAGGTAATATAAGACATCCTAAAAGTTAGACGAATTTAAACCTTCTGCAATTAGCAGAAGATACATGATAATCAATTCGGAGCATAATAATTTAAACGAATATAACGAGAGGTAGGTAGTCAAATATTATAGAATACTGTCACGTCAATTTGATCTTTAAGAGGTAACGTTAAGGTTGGTAAACTTTGAATACGGTTTTGTCTCATAATCCACTTGTTAATTTCAACAAAATATCATAACTCAAATTAGTCTAATGGTCATAACAGTAGACTTATATTGACATGGTCGTAAGTTCAAATCCGTCGTGCTTCTTTTAGTTGTTTTGTGTTTACAATATTGGATTATGATTTTTGAAATCAAATTATAATTTATATTAAGTTAAATAAATAAATTTAAATTAACTTTTCAAACATAAAAGCAACATGAATAAAAAACAAAAATGGTTAGGATAGGTAACGGTTTATTCAAGTAATATTTACAATTTACATAAAAAAATATTTACTCGTCTAATAGACATAATTTAAATAACTATTTATAAAGGTAAAACATATAACAGAAGTTACAATATTAAACTGCTTTTGATATGGTAGAATTATTTGTAATATCAGTTTTGAGCAGGAGAAAAAACTATTTATTTATTTCAATACATAATGCTAATGAAATACTAATTTTATTTTAAAAGAAGTTTTTAATGCTGTGAATCAACATGTTACATGATTAGAAATATATAATATTTCTATTTTATAACAATAGCATCACTGCATTAACTGTCCTATCTGCTCAAAAAATCAAAGTGAAAATACCACTAAATATTTTGACATTTTAACTACTTGACAGGTTTTATGTAGCATTTTAAGTTTGATTATGAAAGAAATAAAGATCAGTTAATTTATTTTAAAAACACTTCCTAACAAATTAAGATTACTATGATTTATTTAACCAATACACTACACATAAGCACTGACAAGAAGGTATTGTGGCAGCTTACAAGAAGTAAATAATTATCCATTGTTGCTTACACGCACTGATGGCATTACGTCACGTAATATTTATTACTGAATGGACCAATTTCTACAAGATAACCAGGTTCCACAGAAGACATTCAACACAAGTAACCCAGAGTTATACCCGCCACTTCCATACGGCAGTATAATAACATGTTTTTTTCACAGATAGAAATCCAGATATTCTTGGGGAAAATGGACTTGACGGATGACCAGCAGTTATTTCAATTTTACGTCCTGACTTGTATTGTTTGTTAGTTTTAAACCACAATCTGACTGTATTTCTCTGAAACAAAGAAACGTAGTATAATTAAAAAGATGTTTGATTACGTCACAGCATAAAAATGTGTAAGTTTAAAAAAGAAGTATAAATTAAATGGAAAAAAAGACACTTACCTACTGCTATATTAAGATGTCTCCTATCAATCTCTCCGAAAACCAACATTCTCCTCATGTAAATAGATTATTTTGTATTTTAGAACTAGGTATATACAAATATTCTAAATAAAGATATTGTTTTACGCAATTTAGTAAGGCAACGTAAAAATTGTTTGCACGACGTCACTGCTATTGAGCGTCGACTGGTTTTTGCTTTACTAAAACGGTTCATTTTTATTCCTCTACCCTTAATCTAAGTAACATTTGAATACCAGTTTTATAATGAATACGCATATTTATCTTGACTACCCGCTTATTACAAGTCAGGCCAAATTATTCCAAATATGTTCGAAGAATATTTAGTTCGTTGATTGTTACTTAAAATAATAAAAAAGTTCTGAATGGAAAGCAAAACAATATACAGGGTATGAGAATTGAACTCGTGCCTTACTGCGTCAAAGTCTTTACACAGATCAATAAGCCATACTATCTTGTTTAAGAATACCAAAATAAGCTATCATTAGTCACTACATTTTAAAATACCAATAATAAACTAGTCTAAGGGCATAAGAATCAAAATTGCTTAATAAGTAGTTATTTATACCATTATTATATCCCTTTATAAATGTTTATACATGTGTTTGTTTGATTATAATATTAAAAAACTGTTTTTTTAATTTTTGACGTTGACCATTTACTTACTTTATATATATATATTTTAAATATAGTGAAATAATAAACATTTTATTTACTTGCAATATTTTGTTTCATTTCTATAAAAACTCCATTTCTCGACTTTTGTCGTTAAAGAAAAGTAAAAAAATATAACTAAAACACAAAAGATGGAAAACAAAAAGTTAGGTTAGGTTAGAGATTTGAACCAGCTACACCTGCGTGCCAAGTCGCTAATATTGCCACTGGACTAAATGTATTCTTATAGACAGTATCGAAATTCAACGTTACTTGTAATGCTGGACGCAATATTATGGCCGATTTACAAGCAGTTGATAAGACTCATGGAATTAGCTAAGTTAACTTTTGTCACTGACGTGCCATTTTATTTTATCAATCTACCCTCACACTAGGATAGCAAGATTTATCGAAATGCTGGCACAAAGGATTTTCATCTTTAAAAACAGCTAAATAATGATCAAAATAGCTTATCAAAATAGTGGGTCAGCCGTCTTAGGGCACCTATAGTACATGGTCACCACTCCAATCCTTTCGGCCCCAACGACCATCTGTTCTGCGAGCAATGTGCCCTACCTACTAAGTTTGGCGATTCCACGGGCTATGTCTGTAACTTTGGTTCTCTTGCGGATATCATCATTCCTGTTGTGATCACGCAAGGAAACTCCGAGTATAGCCCTTTCCATTGCTCTTTGGGTAACTTTAAGCCTTCTGATAAGGTCCAAAGTGGTCGCACTTTTCAAAATGTTAGTATACATCCTGAATCTAGTAAGACTGGAAGCCATCCCCAATATAGACGTGGGCTTGCGGACGGTGAGCAATGAGTAACTCGCCGTCCGTCCGGTAACCGTATGAATCGAGCCAGAGTCGCCGACGTCACGAAGTGTTCCACGCGTGACTAAAGGACATTTGTCAGCAAAACGTAGGAGCCCAGCAGGGCCGAAGCCTACTGGGGCCCCCAGGGTTCTGGAATGAATGTAAAGAAAGAAGAAAGAAAGAAAGGTTTTAGTCAGTAAAAGTCTGACACGGCCTCCCGCCCCTCCCTAGAGCAGGAGAAATCATTGGCTGGTTTCCCACCAAAATTAATTCCATTCCCTTGGGATAATTCCCAAGTCAAGCAGGCGGAGCCACAGAAAAAGGCTACTTGGCTATAAAGAGCTGAAATATCGTTGTTACAACGCAGTAAGTTCGATACGGAATGCGATAACAACCAATAATATCGATATAAACCTTTCATCAGATTCGTATCGATATAGCAATCGATTTACAACGTCTCGCTTCCCTACCGAGTGTAATGTTGCCAAATAATTTAAACGCATTTGACAGGATTTACGTTTCAAGATGAAGTTGATAACTTTTTGATTTTTTTCTTTATTTTTTCTTTATGTGTTTGACAACATTTTTGCTGAATATTTTGAGTTTTTGGGAGTATTTCTTCGAGTGAAGTTCAACTGTTTTAATTATTCGCAAATTTTATTCCTAGTGGATACCTATTGTGATGTTAAGGCCCAAGCGCCCGAAAAGTGCCATAAAACATTGACTTTCTGAAGCCTACTCCTCGGTAACGGCCAGGTTAATAGGTTTGAAAAAAATATAGTATATTATAGATTCATGAACAACATTATGAACATCTGATTTTTTCGTGCTATTAATACTTTTGTCTAAAAAAAATATTTAGTAATTTCGCAACTTTTCGCAACTTTTCCCTACTCCTTCGAAATGGCTTGGACTTTAGAAACATATTTACACTTAAAAATTGGTGGTTAAATATTCTTCAAAGTGAACATTGCATAATTATGTAAACCAATCAATATCTCGCAGAGAAAATGGATTTAAAGCGCTTTCCGGGCGCTGCTGGCCGCAAATAAATGCACAGATTTGCGTACTGCCGCCTAGGCAGGTGCGAGAGGTGCGTCCACATAATTTTGGCCAGATGGTTCAAGGGACTATAAGCCTTAAATTGATGTAGATTTGTGTCGCAAGATCTTCATCTCATCATACAGTCACGCGATCTCAGTAAAATGGAGTTCTCAGCTCCATTTATCATCACCATCAGGTGGAATAGCAGTCAAGCATTAGTTAGAAATAGCTTCAACTTAGGGGTCTTTAAGTCAAGAGTGAACAGGCTACTTCTAGGCAAGCGTGCTCCATCGTCGACCACATCATCGCTTACCATCAGGTGAGATGCCTGGTCCAACACGAGCCTATCTATAGCTCCAAGCTCCAATACAGTTCTGGCGATGATTGCCGGCAGATTTTGTCCTTATATCGGACATTGCTGTAGCAGACATGTTGCTTCAGTAATGTCCGAACATATCCGATTGTAGTGTGAATGAGTGTGTTGTGTAATGTATTTCTGTATATTTGCTGTATGGTGCCTTTGGTTGCCTGAATTAAATGCTTTTTATTTTTTATTTTTATTTTTTTATTTATTTTATTACACTAGATATTTCACAGATAGAAAGCTACTTTATTCCTGAGTGACATAGCTATACACCCTTAAATTTTGATCGTTTTAATCCCGTGGAGGGTCGATCCGGTACATGAAACACTATCGATTTGTAAAGATAAAATTAAAAAATAAAGTACCTACCTTTTTTCAAAAGTCGTATTAATTTACGCATGTACGAAATTAATTTCTTTAAGATAACGTCAGCTGAGCGAGTCCATGAAACACTATCGATTTGTAAAGATAAAATTAAAAAATAAAGCACCTTTTCTTCAAAACTCGTATTAATTTACGCATGTACGAAATTAATTTCTTTAAGATAACGTCAGCTGAGCGAGTCCAATGACCTGTAGGCAGTCGCCGACTACTATCTACTACTATCGGCGTTGCGTACAAACTGCCTACAGGTCATTGAACTCGCTCAGATGTACCGGATCGACCCTCCATTAGATTAAAACGATCAAAATTTAGCAGTGTAGACGCGGGCGAAAGCGCGGGCAAATGCAAGTCTATAATAAAAAAAAAATTGTGGTATTGACTACATCAAGGAAGTTTGCCAAGAAGGTTGACTTGATATATTTGCTGCGAAATTCTACAAAAATATTACAACCTGCCCATTGCTCGCCGTCCGCAAACCCGAACCTGTGGTGGCCAGGTGTAACCCTGCCGTTTAGGTCCTTAAGAACCATTGATTCATCTTCTTTACCATCCAATTTACCCAAAGACCATTATAGAATACCTACGTTCCAGTTCCATTTACATCAGTTATCAATACACCTGGGGCAAGATAGTTTTATTCAGGGGCGTAGCTACCGCTGTATCGCCGGGGCCCCTGAGTGACAAGGGCCCTGACATTTGCCTAAATTCGTAACATGTTATCCATAATTTTAAATTCTCATATTGATAAAAGGCCAGGAGTGAATGAATAATGACAACATGATACTCTAAATAGTTTTTAGCACGCTCCTCTTGCTTTACCATTTTCTACATACAGGACGAGAATAAAAACTCAACCTATTTTAGTAGGTACCTTTTTTTATGGTGGGAAAAATCATCCAATGACAACGCCCGCTCTTGAGCAGAGCGGGAGATAGTGTCAGACTCTTACTGACTAAACGACCCACCCTGTTCCTTCTAGCCTTCTAGCCTTCGAGCCCCGGTATGAATACCGGGGCTCGAGCTCCCTTTCGGATAACCCTGGCCCCAATAGGCTTCGACCCGGCTGGGATCCTGCTGTTGCTGACAACTCCTTGAGGCGCGCGGGAACAGTGCGCGCCGTCGACGACTTGGGCTTGATCCGGACAGTTACCGGACGGCCGGTCAGCGAGCTTACTCATTGCTCACTGTCCGCAAGCCGGCGCGCTCCGCACAGTGGCGACACCCAGGCGTCTCTTCCGCTTTAGTAGGTACCTTCTGAATGATCCATTAAATTAGTGTATTTTATTTTTTGAAATCACTATTTCTATGAGTACAAGCTATTTCGCACCAAAAAACCAAACTTAAAAAATATTTGTTAATAACATAATATTCCACAACCATCACACAACGCAGTCTGGTCCCAAGCTAAGCAGAGCTTGTGTTATGAGTACTAGACAACTTATAAACATACTTATATATTTCTGAATACATACATGACTTCCAAGTTGGATGTCTTCCTTGGGAATTGGAAAGAGGTGGCTCAAAACCGGGAACATTGGAAGGAGTGGAGGAAGGCCTTTGCCCAGCAGTGGGACAGTATGGGCTAGATATAATAAAAAAAATAATAATATAATAATACATGACTTATCATAGATAAATTATTACCAGACTTAGAACAAATTAATGATCGTGCTCATCAGTTCACCACATAAACATTTGTCCTGGGTGGGATTCTAACCCATAAATGGTGTAACTAACACGACTCTGACAGTGAAGGAAAACATCGTGAGGAAACCAGCATGTCCTAGAACCAAAAATTCGAAGACATGTGACATTCACCAACCCGCACTGGGCCCGCGTGGTGGATTACGGCCCATTCCCTCTCCTAGAGAGGAGGCCTGAGTCCCAGCAGTGGGAACATTAAAAAGCTAATGATGAACACGACTCTATCCGTACCCGTTACTGATGAAAAAGGTGTTTTTATGTAAAGAATCTATGTACAAAATTTCATAACAGTTAAGCTTGTTATGTCAGCAAAAATACATAGTCACCGGGCCATCCAGGTGACTTAGGGGTTGTTTTGCACCTGCACCCAGCTGTTTGTTGGCGCCTAATACCCGCTATGACCTGCCGTGACCTGTAGGTATTTAATATCGATGGTGTCCAACTTATGACCTTTTTAAATATTTTTGGTTATATTCAGGTTTGGCATGAACTAAAAATAATGTTGTATACACACCACAAATTTTTAATTAATACAAATACTTAAAAGGCTTATTAGAAAAGGTCTTGTTATTATTTAAGTAAAGTCTCAATAAATAATATTCGTAAACAACAAAGTTATTAGCGTTTGCTTATATCCCAAAATGTCACTTAATTTATGGACATATTGTACAGGCTATTGATTTTGAATGAATAAATGACGATCAAAACTGAAAAACACTGCACGTAGTATTTTCTAGTAGCAATTGTTATGTGAATTTACCAATTATGACAAATGTTCGTGGACAATTATTTTGAGATTTTATTTTTCTTTACTTTTCACTATACAAATATGGATCAGTAACGAGTATGGATTGAGCCCCATTTTTTCGTACCAATTAAAAAATAGTGGTGTCAATATCGTCACCAGAGTTTAGAAATTGATCAGTTTATGATATGGCCTAGTATAACTGGCCAGATCGTTTTAATTGATAAAGTTTGATGATATGTCAATCCTCGTTTGGCCTACTTTCTTTAGACCTTTTATTTGGCGGCGTTGCGCCATCGGTACATGGTGGATATCCCACCCATTCGTACAAAGCGTTTTGGAAACACATTCATTATGCGTACAGCTAAAGAGTGGAATTCCCTGCCGGAGTCTGTGTTTCCTGATAGCTACAACTTAGGGGTCTTTAAGTCGAGAGTGAATAGGTTACTTTTAGGCAAGCGTGCTCCATCGTCGGCCACATCATCACTTACCATCAGGTGAGATAGTGGTCAAACGCGAGCCTATCAATAATAAAAAATAAAAAAAATTATCAAAGAAATCCTACATCAATGATATGGCCAAACGAGAATTGACATATCATCAAACATGTAGCGACATCTATCTCCGATGGCGCCACATAAGAACTACGAAGAAAGTACGACATCCTGCATCGCGCATTCACAGTTCTCCGCGCGATTTGAACATATACGACAACCCGAAATCATCTATCGGGCAGTCGCCCACCAGACTATAACACCTGTCTGGTCGGAGGATCCTCCCTTTTCAACGGAGGTTTGCGGGACTTTACTCTCTGTTCCGCATACCTCCAAACTGGTGACCCTCGACAAAGAACGTCAGCGCAGCCTTCGTGCAGCTACTACTTCGTGACGTCATCATCACTTCCTCAAGCTTTCGAGCAGCGAGCCATACAGCCAGCACCCACGGCTATAGAGGGTATCCTGACCACCAGCATGCCTACCTGGTCATACCTGGTCATGACCTTCAGCCTCATCAGCGGCCTTGGCTTGGCACACAGCACCTTCGGCCAGTCACATGAAGAGCTATCAAGAACCTCTCCTGGTCGACGCCAGCAGTCAAGCCCTACGTCGCACAAGCACCGCTCCGACTCACTGGAGCCAGCAGCACTACTCCGACTCACTGGAGCCTGCAGCATCATCCCGACTCACTGGGACAGCACCACCCCGACTCACTGGGGCATCATCCCGACTCACTGGGACATCATCACCCCGACTCACTGGGGCATTATCCCGACTCACTGGGATAGCAAACTCCCCGACTCACTGGGGCATCACCGCAGACAGTTCCGACTCACCGAGAACTATGCGGCATCGGTTCCGACCCACTGGAACCAACCTATCACTGGCCTGGCACGCATCATGAAGCATCAAAGAACCATCGATCTCCGATCTCCGGAGGGGAGTGATGTAGCGACATCTATCTCCGATGGCGCCACATAAGAACTACGAAGAAAGTACGACATCCTGCATCGCGCATTCACAGTTCTCCGCGCGATTTGAACATATACGACAACCCGAAATCATCTATCGGGCAGTCGCCCACCAGACTATAACACCTGTCTGGTCGGAGGATCCTCCCTTTTCAATGGAGGCATGTGGGACTTTACTCTCTGTTCCGCATACCTCCAAACTGGTGACCCTCGACAAAGAACGTCAGCGCAGCCTTCGTGCAGCTACTACTTCGTAACGTCATCATCACTTCCTCAAGCTTTCGAGCAGCGAGCCATACAGCCAGCACCCACGGCTATAGAGGGTATCCTGACCACCAGCATGCCCACGGAGGTTTGCGGGACTTTACTCTCTGTTCCGCCTACCTCCAAAAACATTAACGTTTTAACGATTTGAACAGTTTCAGTTGGTAATATCATGAAGTGATCAATTCTAACATCTGGCCACGACATAGCACAGCCTGACACGATAAATAAAATAAATTGCGGCGGGAGGCCGCGCACTTTTCCACACGAGTGCGGAAAACAGTAAATTGCGTACCTAAAAGCGGTAGTGATAGAATCTGGTTAAACTTTTTCAAAACACTTGAGTGTCGGTCGCAATCACAAATTTCTCTTTCAATTACATTAAAATGTAGCTACTATTTTCCACATTTATCTTCAGCAGTGATTCACATAATTCCTTAATTTGCTTCTGTCCACCAAAAGCCACAACAGATAAAATCTATCTAACATAACAATACTGATAACCCCTCCTACATCAAGTTATGATGGTTGACGATGAAAATTATGTTATTACAGCGTTCCGTCTCCATAGACTAACCACCAGCCATTATTTATTTATGCACAATTGTTGTATGAAACAGAACGTCACTAGTCACTACTTTGAATGCGTAGTACGTACTAATTCCATGCAATAAGGAATAATTAAGGCTCTTGCTTCCATTTAGTGTCATAAAACAGTGACTTTTTGAACCCTACTCTAACGGCTCGGTTAATAGATTTGAAATAAAATATAATATTTATTGTAGATTCATATAAAACATTATCACAATATGTTGTTAATGTTAATCTATTTATTCGTATTACATATTATACTTTTCTCAAAAAAAATATTTAACTTGATATTTTTTCACTTCTTTCTACTCCTTTCAAAAGGCTTTGATCTCTTTAAATAAGTTTACCCAAAACTGGTTAAGTGTTCTTCAAAATGTACATAGCATTTACAAATTCTATCTACATTTTGAAGATATACTATCCTTATCAAACAATATTTTGCAAAGAAAATGCATTAAGCATTAAGTCCGACTTTGTCAACGGGGCTCTATACAGTCGCAGGCGACATTACATGTATTTAACTCCGCCCAAATGTTCAAGGGACTATACGCCTTAACATGCGCGTAAAGTTTAACGGTTTTTTGACAGACAGAAACAAGAAAATTACATAGATTAAAAAAATCTAGGACATGGGACGAAGCTAAATTGAAATGTACCTTCCTTTCTTATTAAAATCCCGACGGTTGAGTGACAGACAATGGACACTGAACAGCCTGAACTGAATCATTGCCGCAAGAAATATGAAAGATTTTCTTTAAAATAATCTTTGAATATTTAAACTAATAAATGTAACCCACAGGTACATTAGTAATATTTTTTTGGTCACGCAATTTATTGTTTTTCGCACTAGTGCGGAAAACTGCACGAGTTCGCCCCCGCCACCAAGAATTCCACTTATATCAAAAATTTATATTTCATTTCGGAAATATTTTATATTTAATTTCGGTTATAATATAATTTTATTAAAGTTATTTTGCCCTTTTCAGTGTTTTTTAGGGTTCTGTACCTCAAAAGGAAAAATCGGAACCCTTATAGGATCACTTTGTTGTCCGTCCGTCTGTCTGTCTGTCAAGACTCTTTATCTCAAGAACGCGTGAAGGTATCGAGTTGAAATTTATACTCAAGTCTGCGGTCCCTTCAAGCTGTAATAAAATCAAACTTCTACTTTAACGAATAAAAAAGATACGGTCGTTTATGTCGCAAAAAAAACATATATTTTGATACTCTCAAAGATCGAAATTCATAGGGTACTTCCCGTTGACCCAGAATCCTAAAACACAAAGCAAGGTCTTATGGTACATTTATAGGAAAAAATCTGAAAACGGTAAATTTGTTGTTACCTATGTCACAAAAAAAAAACAATTTTGCAATTCGGCTAAATCTTCGAGACCCTATTCGGGAATTGTAGTTTGCACGGAACCCTCAGTGCGCGAGTCCGACTCCCACATGCCCAGTTTTTTACATTGGTCGAATCGGTTGTATTTTTTTTTGTAAAAATTTCTTATTATTTGGTGTAACTATGTAAATAGTTTTCTAAAACACGTGAATTATATTAACATTTCTACTCGAAAACACAGCGAAAAGCAACAACAAAAAAAAAAAAAAACATTCTAAAGAAGCTTCATTCTAACAAAGTGGTCCCTAAAACTAGCAAACCTAGACCTTATTACAACACTGTTCACGCCACCGCGACGCGGGAAAAAAGCAAAATTGACACCGGTTTTAAAAATAGAACGCGTTCCCGCCGCATTGTTGTTTTTTTTTTTCAGACGACATTAATATTTTCTCTGGAGCCAGGTCTTTTTACATTGTTACTTTATAAAAAGATTGTAATGTTCGGTGTCTTTGCACATCATGAAAGCATCATCGCAATTTGTTGTCTCCCGAGTTATTACAACTATGGCGACATTTTTAGCTTTTTTTTCTTTAAGAGCCGGTTGTATGTGAGCCGGAGTCAGAGCATTTTGTAAGTACTGGTCCGGGTCTATGTCGACTTCGCGGCCCTTATTTTTATTTTTTTCATTCGGTGGGGAAAATCATCCAATGACAACCCCCGCTCTTGGGCGGAGCGGGAAATAGTGTCAAACTCTTACTGACTAAAAAACCCACCCCGTTCCTTCAAGCCTTCATACCGGGACTCGAGTTCCCTTTCGGATAACCCTGGCCCCAGTAGACTTCGACCCGGCTGGGCCCCTGCTGTTGCTGACAACTCCTTGAGGCGCGCGGGAACAGTGCACACCGTCGACGACTTGGGCTTGGTCCGGACAGTTACCAGACGGCCGGACAGCGAGCTACCCATTGCTCACTGTCCGCAAGCCCGCGCCTACAGTGGCTGGAAATGGGGATCGGAATCCCGGCGGCGGCGAGAGCGCCGTTGCCTGATGCGGTCGGCCTCCTCCTTAGCGAGTATTACCGGAACAAGGATTTTATTTTCCTAAAGAAAAAGACATAATAACTATTCAAAGTTTTTGTTTTTGTCAGACTCTTAAAAAACCCTAGGGGTCCAGCTAAGTCGAAGCCTACTGGGGCCAAGGTTTATGCAAAAGAGAACCCTGGGGTTCTCTATCTTCTCTGGAAAGCAAGGCAATGAAGGAAACAACGAGTGGGATTTAGTCAGTAAAAGCACAAAATAAATAGGTACAGAAGTCAATCTACATACAAAGCGCGCTCGAGCAACGCACACACAGACACCGCTCACGAACACGATATCTCGGCCGCGTCTCGGACGACTCGTCGAACAGTTCCGGCTCAAACGCTCATTAGTGTGCGTCCACCGAGCGTAGGTATAAAAAGTGAAGTACATACCTACATGAGATTGTCTTCTGTTTCTATTTTATGGTAAAAGCCTGACACTCCCTCGTGCTCCCAAGGGTGAGAAAAGTCATTAGATGGTTTCCCACCTAAAAAAAAAAAAAAGCTTTATTAATTTATGTAACTTTCAAATATTTCCATAGATATACACGTTTAAAATCGTACGTTAGGATCAGATTCTGGATTTTTTTATTAACGATCACCTAATTTATATCGTGTTTTGATTTTTGCCCAACTGTTGGTCGAAGCCTACTGGGGCCATGGTGTGCGAAAGAGAATCCCGAGGCCCTGGAACGAAGACAAAGCACACACCCTCTCGCTTCGCCCAAGGGTGGGAGATGTCATTGGATAATTTCCCACCCAAAAAAAATTCAACGGTTGGTCATATCATCGTCATCAGCCTTTTTAATGTTCCCACTGCTGGTACTCAAGCCTCCTCTCTAGGAGAGGGAATGGGCCGTAATCCACCACGCCGGCCCAGTGCGGGTTGGTGAATGTCACATGTCTTCGAATTTTTTGTTCTAGGACGTGCAGGTTTCCTCACGATGTTTTCCTTCACCGTTTTGGAGCAGTGGTGATGAAATAAACTACACAAAGTAATGCGCCTGACTGGGTTCGAACCCGCGACCTACAACTTGTAAGTCGGGGCCATTACCACTCGGCCACCACTGTTCCTTTGGTCATATGGTCTAATTTAATAAAATAATTTTTCATGATGTCCTCTTTTATATTCATGGATTCCACAGGTTCTAAAAATCAAAATAGTGCAACCCCGCCTTAATGGCAAGCCTTAAATCCGCGAGAGTTTTACGTTCAAAGCCGTGTGTAATCCTAGCTTTTGACACAGAACTTGTTTCACGCACCTGTACTCGCCTTTTTTAGACCGGACATCTTGAGTTTATTGAAGCATAATGGTGTATTTATTGAATGTTTGTTTATAACTCGTGAAAAGTATTGAATACAAGGATGTTAGTAATCTGATGCTTTTAAGGTTCAAAACCGATGCACGTAATTTATTTTCCAAGTATTTTAGCTTGTAGGTATTTCTTTGTAATTAAATGAGTGATGTTTGAACAAAAGAATTAAGAAATGTTACGTAAAGAATCTATAAACAAAACTTCATAACTTTATCATGAAAAATCACAAAGTTATAAGCTTGTTATGTCAGCAAAAATACATAGTCTCCGGGCCATTCAGGCGACTGAGCAGTTGTTCTGCGCTTGCATCCAGCTGTTTGCTGGCGCCTAATACTCGCTATGACCTTCCGACTTGTAACCTTTTTAAACATTTTTGGGAAAAAACATAACATGGAGTAAAAACTATTGGAATCCATTCAGTTATTAATTCTGAACAAAGTATATTCAGGTTTCGCATGAACACACAAATAAAAATAAATATATTTATAAGTAGAAATAAAATATTTAATAAATAGATAAATATAATTAACTAGCTTTTGCCCGCAGCTTCGCCCGCGTACATAAAATATAGCCTATGTCACTCAGCAATAAAGCAGCTTTCTATCAATCGGTGAAAAAATTACTTCGACCAGTATTTTCAGAGATTACCTTCTACAAACAAAAAACTAACTTTACCTCTTTATTATATTAGTGTAGAACCAAGTGCGGATAATCGAATATTTCTAATGCTATGCTTTGAACTAGTTCATAATGTTATATATAATCAATGAAAACGCTGTCTAGTCTTAACTAAGCAGAGCTTGTGATATGACTTATGAGTACCAGACAACTGATAAAAAACATACTTATATTTCTAAATACATACATATTACAGATTAACAACCATGTAGCGCCCACTCCTATCATGATTAACAACCATGTAGCGCCCACTCCTATCAAGGTCGGAGACTCTACACTCGAAGTTGTGGACGATTACGTCTACCTCGGACAGACAGTCCAGTTGGGTAGGTCTAACTTCGAGAAAGAGGTCAACCGTCGAATCCAACTCGGTTGGGCAGCGTTCGGGAAGCTACGCGGTATCTTCTCGTCCAACATACCACAGTGTCTCAAGACGAAAGTCTTTAACCAGTGCGTGTTGCCAGTGATGACATATGGCTCCGAAACGTGGTCGCTCACAATGGGCCTCATCAGAAGGCTCAAAGTCACCCAAAGAGCAATGGAAAGGGCTATGCTCGGGGTTTCCTTGCGTGATCGAATAAAAAATGAAGATATCCGCAGGAAAACTAAGGTTGCCGACATAGCACAAAGAATTGCCAAACTTAAGTGGCAATGGGCAGGGCACATTGCTCGCAGAACAGATGGCCGTTGGGGCCGAAAGGTTTTGGAGTGGCGACCGCGTACCGGAAGACGCAGTGTTGGAAGGCCTCCTACAAGGTGGACCGACGACCTGGTGAAGGTAGCGGGAAACCGATGGATGCGGGACGCACAGGAACGTTCGATGTGGCGACGCTTGGGGGAAGCCTATGTCCAACAGTGGACGTGTATCGGCTGAAATGATGACATATTACAGATAAAGTACACACTGCTTACCATCAGGTGGTATCGCAGTCAGGCACTAGTTTATATCATTTAACATGGAAAATAGCTCCCTTAGTGAGAATTTATATTCTAAAGTATTACATCCATTTATAAAAGTATGGATAATGATATTTTATTTACAGCGCAAAGCAGAGAAAAATAGCCTACTCCAAGACTTAGCAGTGTAATTGTGTTAGACAGTCGTAATCTTCACATCTTTTGTTTGACAACTTAATAATATTCATTGTGATGATCTGGTTGTGATGAGGAGTGGAAAGGTGCATTTTTTAGGGTTCTGACACCCAAAGGGTAACCCGCGATGACAGCAGCACGACAATGACAGGAGTATGACAATGACAGCATCAGTAGACGGCAATGTTGTCCACTGAACAGGGCACGTGATGCAGGATGGAAGGAGGGACATAGTCTGCGGAGAGACACCGCACAAATACTATAGATCACTACTCACAGAAAAGCTTAACCAAAACTAGTTACATTCCTTGCCTGACCCAGTATTCCACAACGGCAATGCCGTCCACTGATGCTGTCATTAGGTCCCTATGAGAACAGGTAACAAGGCACGTGATGTCAGATGGAAGGTGGGACATGGTCTGCAGAGAGACGCAGCACAACCGCTCAATATCGAACTCTTATAACAACGGAAAAATCCCCAATTCATAGGTATAGAGTGGTTATTGTTATTTATATTGTCAAGATATACGCTATGTTTGACGCAAATAAACTCCTTTTATTTTAATTCTTCTTTACTATGCTCAGAACAGCTTAATCAAAACAAAAAACAGCAACAAACTTGAAGCAACATGGCTCTATTAACCTATGATTTTGATAAATCACTACACTTTACGTCACTCATTGTTAATAACGTTCTCATACAATCATTCATCTAAAGAGGTTCCATACCATCTGATAGTAATCGGGGTCGTAGGCAGATCGTGTGAAACCGATATCAATCTATCGGCGCTCTATTATCTGTGGCACAAAATGGCCGCCTGTCAAGATGTAATTATGGCGCGCTTTTTTTTCTTTTTTAATTGTAAATTACAGCTTTCTTTTGTGTTTTCAAGATGTTTTACTGCTGTGAATAGAAATGTGGGTTGTGATGAAGCTATAAAATGTTTATTACTATAGATTTTCTAGTGTGTACGTTATAATTAAAGTGTGCAATAAATTGCAGTTCCGTGTTACTCAATTTTCGCACCATTTTCATAGAATCGTAAAGGTTTATAAAGCTGTTATGGTGTGTGTGTGTTAAGAATTGTTATATTTGTTGTAGTTATGTGTAAAGTATTATTTCTTTATTCAGACTGTTTATAAATAATTATTTTATATTTGGCCTATTATTTTATCATTAGATTTTACGATATGATTTTTTTTTAGACTAACTTCTTAAAATTTCACAAATCAATTTAAAACAGTTCCACTAACACTCGATCTCACTCCAACCAGAATGGAAGAATGATGATTTTCCACATAAAAAAAGAGTATATTATATCGATGAAGGATACATTTATTATTTTATACACTGGGCCATGCGTTCGCTTCTGAAAGGAAAACCCGAGGCTCTGAAACGCAAGGCAAAGAAAGAATATAGGAGTGGTTTTTAGTCAGTAAAAATTTGACACGGCTTCCCGCTATACCCAAGAACGGGAAAAGTCATTGGATGATTTCCTAACTAAACAAAAGCAGGTAGCAGTAGGCATTTTGCGGTTTTCACCTGTACCCACAGGAAAAAACGTAAGCATTGTGTATAAGTCACTCTACTACCCTACATTTCAAACACGTCCACAGTTGGAAATGGTCGTCCCCTACCGCTTTAAACGAACGGTCATAGACAACCTCATATTACCATAAACAACACGTTTGAGCCGTCAACTTATCATAACAATATAGGCCGACTAACTTCTTCGTCTTTGCGTGTGGCAGAAATGTAAACTAAAATGCAGTCTAGATTTGACGTATTACTGTAATTTTCTGTTTACTTATGACACCGTAATAATAATAGTAATATTTATTCCAAATTCTGTCCTAGATAAATGAGTACAGTCATAAATATAAATCTTAATTCTGAGTGTTACGTGCCTAAACTAGGAAATCCTGTGTTTCAGGCGAGACGAACAAAAAAAATTAAAATTAACAAATAATCAAAAGGATTCTGTAGCACTAACGTGTAAAAAATCTGTAATATAGACAAGTTATCTTATACTATTGTTATATTACCAAATCTTAACTTCTAGTTTCTTAATTAACAAGATACTTAAACAAGATCAAAAATTTTATAAATATAAAAAAAAAAACACTAACACAATCAGTAAATTCTCTGCATCATCGTAGGACATTCTTTTAAGAGAACAGTGATAAAGTTAATATCCTGTTTTTTTTCTGAACGATTTATTTATAAAACAACTATTTATCTCCTATGGTTTCACCTATGCCTTTGCTTACTGCTCCGCTTCCATGACTTGTAGCGAGTTGTTCCCTTCTTTGTTTTAAACAAGAGGGAGTATCAGACCTATACTGATTAAAACCCACCCGTATTTCTTCAGTTACTTTTGCATTCCATAGCTACGGTGACTCTTTTTAACAATCCTGCAGTAAAGATTAGGTGAGCTTAGACATTTTTATATGACATTACCCCCGAACAATAACTTTACCTCAAGTCACATTCTTTCTTTCTTTCCCAGCCTAGCTAACTTATAAAATAACATATCCATGCCAGATTTACTGAGATAAGTCGTGGGATTTTTCTAAATTACAGTATTAAAATCTAATCTAGTTTGAAGATGGAATCAGCGCGTCATCTAGATAATTATGTGAACATATTTGTATGGGAACATGATTTTGATGAGATAGTCATTCAAAAGTAGAAAGAGGATCTAAGTGGTTGGTTTTGTGGGTGACAACTATAATTGAAAAGCTTAGGTATTCCTTTGTTTTCTGGTTATGCTCGCGTTTGACCATTATTCTACCTGATAGTAAGCGATGATGAGGTCGACGATGGAGCTCGCTTATCTGTAAGTTACCGATTCATTCCTGGTTTAAAAACTGCAGGTTATACCTATGAGGAAATATAGATAACCACATGAGATTCCACTTCATAACTATTATCATAATTTCAACTATCACCAAAAACCAATGTTATTCATTCATTGTGCGTAGAGCTAACGAGTAGAATTCTTTGCCGGAATCTGTGTTTCCTGATGGCTACAACCCGATAATCTTTAAGTCAAGAATGAATAGGTTACTTATAGGTAAGCGTGTTTCATCGTCGATCGCATCGTCGCTTCCCATCAGGTGAGATAGCGGTCAAGCGCAAACCTATAAAAAAAAACTGCTGAACATATGCCGCTCGCAAAAGTCATTTCAATTACCTGTCCTGTGCGTCTCGCATCTACCAGATTCCCGTGGCCCTCATTATGTCATTGAACCAGCTTGAGACGCCTTCCAACGCAGCATCTTCCGGTACGCGGTTGCCACTCCAGAACCTTTCGGTCTCATCGACTACCTGTTCTGCGAGCAATGTGCTCACCGCTACTTAGGTCTAGCGATTATTCAAACGATAGCCTTCATTCTATGTTGGTATTTCCTGCGTATCTTCATTAAGTTTCTTAATTGTACGCACAATTAATTGAAGTATTCCCATAACAATAAATTTAGCGATATTATAGCAAAAGCAAAAATAGTGACTCGATTTCTGAAAATCTAATCACCATAACTTAACTGACTTCCAAACTCGCTTAAACACAAACACACTGTTATATTGTTTTTTATTAAGATTCATGTTCATTGTGCTTACCTACAATTTATTTAATTGCAATTATAATTAATTAATGCTTGTTTTTATTTGTTGCAGGTAAGGATAAAAAACTATCTTCGCTACTTATCGTGAACTCGTAGGTACCGGTAACGACACTGTGAAGCGTTATTTTTTTTACCAATTAAAAATAGTATCTTAAGATTCTTCGGAATATCTTTGTGTGAAAGTCCTGGAATATCATTTTATTACACAACATAATTTTTAGTATATGTGAAACCTGAATATAGCTGGTTCAGAATCAGTAACTGAATAGATTCCAATAGCTTTTCTCTATGTTAAAGGTTTTTTAACCAAATATATTTAAAAAGGTCACAAGTTAGACACCGCCACTAAGCACAACAGGTCATAGCTTGTGTTAGGCGCCATCTAAAAGGTGGTTGCAAATGCAAATCAACCCCTCAGTCACAGGCGCCTAACGCAAGCTATGACCTGTCGTGCTTAGTGGCGGACAACTTGTGACCTTTTTAAATATTTTTGGTAAAAAAATAAAACAAGCTCACCGCTTGTTGAGTTGATTTTTGCCGACATAACAAGCATATAGCTTTGTGATTTTTCATGACACAGGTTTTGAAATGTACATAGATTCTTTACATAAAAATACTAGACAGATGTTTCAGGTTTCGCATATCTAGGTACTAAAAATAAGATTGTATAATATGGGTTAACTGCAAAATCTGAAGGTCACAAAAAATTATATATTTATAACTGATGAGGTGATGTTAGAAACTTGGCTACTCGGGACTGACTATCATTCTTTGACTGTTTCTTTTTTTACTGTTGATAGGCTCACACTTGACCACTATCTCACCTGATGGAAGGCGAAAAGTGGTCGACGATGGAGCGCGCTTGCCTAGAAGTAACCTATTCACTCTTGGCTTAAAGATCCCCAAGTTGTAGCTAGCAGGAAACATAGAATCCGGTAGGGAATGCTACTTTGTAGCTGTACATACAATGAGTGTGTTCCCAAAACGTTTTGTGTGTGGGTAGAATGTCCATCATGTACAAAAATAAACTTTCACAGGTGTTTTATTACAGCACCTTTCTAGCCCGTTAAAACCAAGTAAAGCCTAGCTTTATCTAAGTCTAGGTCCCCAGTACTTTCACAGGCACTAGGTCATCAATCACACACGCCGACATGTACAATCACTGGGCCCTGTACTAGATAACTAGCCCCAGGTCACAGGGTCGGCTAAGGAGTGGGACAGAATGGCGACTTTCTAATTTTATTTATTTACCTTTACTGGCAGCGTGAAGTTCTTATTTTTAATTGTTAAACGGAAAAAAATTGGATCTTGGTGACTTATGTTATATTCTAGACTAGCTTTTTCCCGCGGCGTTGCCCGCGAATAAAAAAGAAATAGATTTTAGCAATTGGACCAGTACCTCTAGCCAAGTTACTAATCTGCAATAGTTGACGCTAGTAGAAAGCTTCAAATGTACGGGAATGACGTCATCTCAACGCTCAGTCACGTGGTCAGAACAAAAAATTCGGCGACGCGGCCAACCCGAAGCGTTCGACGCAAGCGAAACGGTTGTAACTTGGCTAAGGGGGCAGTACTTCCAGAGATTACCTCCTACAAACAAAAAACAAACTTTACTTTTTTAATATAATACTAGCTTTTACCTGCGGCTTCAGCTGCGTACATAAAATATAGCCTATGTCACTCAGGAACAAAGCAGGTTTCTATCGGTGAAAACATTTTACCAATCGGACCAGTACTTCCAGAGATTACCTCCTACAAACCTAAAAACAAACTTTACCTCTTTATAAAATTAAGTATAGAATAAAAAGATATTTATTTACAACACTCTTTTTTATTATCGATAGGCTTGCGTTTGACCACTATCTCACCTGATGGTAAGCAACGACGCGGTCGACGATGGAGCACGCTTGCCTAGAAGTAACCTATTCACTCTTGACTTAAAGACCTATAGGTTATAGCTATCAGACTCCGTAAGGGAATTCAGGTCATCGAGCCATCCATGCGACTGAGGGGTTGTTTTACTCCCGCACCCAACTGTGCGCTGGCGCCTCATGCTCGCTATGATCTGTGTTGTACTTAGTGTCGGTGGTATCTAACTTGTGACCTATTTTAAATATTTTTGGGAAAAATCTTACATGGTGTCAAAATTATTGGAATCTATTCAGTTACTGATTCTAAATAAAAATAATGTTGTTGAAAGTTATACAAATGGTACAAG
Organism: Mythimna ferrago; assembly: GCA_910589285.2. Taxonomy (NCBI): domain Eukaryota; kingdom Metazoa; phylum Arthropoda; class Insecta; order Lepidoptera; family Noctuidae; genus Mythimna; species Mythimna ferrago. The sequence goes on from OU342703.1 coordinate 11,886,692, forward strand.
TTGCATAGAAACTTGAAAAAAAGGAAAAGTTGCCATCACGGATCTTGAACTTGTACAGAAGTCAAATTTTCGGTCTCTTTAGTGGTGCGAAGTGCGACGCGGGGGCGGGAAGTGTGAGTGATTGGCTGGCCGCGCCATCGCGTCATAGACGACACTCCACATTTGTTCACTGCGTTGCTGCATGTATCTAACAACGAAGACGATTGGCTCGCCAATGTATGGAATGCGCAAAGCGATCCCCACTCTGACGCCGAGCGTTCAAGATCCGTGATGGCAACTGTATGTGATGTTTTTTTTTTTAATTTCATTTTTTTTGCATTGTTTGAAATACTTGGCATTAAAACACTCGTATGATAATATACTATTTAAAACTAAGCGTTAGTGTTTTAATAACTTCTTTTATATTACAATTTCTTATAGGTTTGTGCACAGTAATTCAAATTATTTTTGGACCATATTCAGTTTTGGTGAAATATTAGGTTTATTTTAATTGGATTTTGTTGTTTATAATGTATTTACCGAGAGAGAGAATAAAAATTAAAAAGTTTGGTGACCTAGACACATCGTATTGATTTATACATTTTATTATATATTATATTATATTATATTATATTTATATATTTATTTTGACAGGCCTGATGGTCTAGTGGTTAGTGACCCTGACTGCAATGCCGGAGGTCGTGGGTTCGATTCCCACCCAGGACAAATGTTTGTGTGATGAGCACGATCATTTGTTCTGTGTCTGGGTGTAATTTATCTATAATATGTATGTATTTAGAAATATATAAGTATGTTTATCAGTTGTCTAGTACCCATAACACAAGCTCTGCTTAGCTTGGGACTAGACGGCGTTGTGTGATAGTTGTGGTATATTATATTATTATACAAAAGTGTTTTTTTTTTATTATATAAACTAGTACTTGACTACGATCCCACTTGATGGCAATCGTTGATGGTGAACCGCACCAGGGATGTGAGTGTTCTCGAGTCCTATTCGCCAGGGTCGTGTTTGTGACTGGATACTCCATCTCGTTGAGCTCTTCAATCCCCATAGGGGACAGAAGAGCTGACGAGATGGAGTAGTTGGTCGTGGATGTGCGACTCTGGTGGAATGAATGCATGAGTATATGTAGGATATAACCGACGTAGACGGGAATAACATCGTCATCCTCCCTGACATAACTAGCAACAGGCTAGTGGCCGTAAAAAATGTAATTAGTCCGTCTTTTAGATTATTCAAAAATAAGGGACACGTATTTTTTTATTTGTAAATTAAACTAAAAATGACAAAGATATAGCCCATTAAAGTTACGTGTGACGTCACGCCGTGCTGCATTTTTTCGCACGGGGTGACGTCACACGTAACTTTAATGGGCTATATCTTTGTTATTTTTTGTTTAATCGAAAAAAGAAAAAATACGTGTCCAATATTTTTTTATAAGTAATCTAAAATACGGACTAAATAAAATGTAATTATTTTGACCCTGGGCACTACCCTATTGATATTTTTCCAGGGCAACCGTTTTCGGTCTTGCGTTAAAACCATGTTGCGTTAGCTGTAGCTTTATCAATAAATTAATAAGTGTTTTATATTAATCTTGGCTTATTCTTAAGTTAGTAGTGGCCCTAAAGCCCTCTAAGGTACGAAGGTAGTGAGGATATTTTTTCCCTCTTTTACACTTTCGTGAAACAAAATATATCTTCTAAATAATACGCTACGAGCTCGTTATGTGGGGCAACAGCACAGATAAAAATAGGATATTTGTTGCACAAAAGAAATGTATTCGTGCAATATATGGGCTTCAACCTGATGAATCTTGTAGACCAATATTTAAAGAACTTGGTTTGTTACCGCTACCGTCTCTCTATTTATATGAAGTATGTATGTTTGTTAAAAAGTATAAAGACTTATTTAAAAAAGCAAAAGATGTATACCCTCGAAACAGGCGGGACCCTCATGAACTTGTATTGAGCGATCTGCCAAGACTGGCGAAATATAGCAAAAGCTGTTTGGCCATGTGTGTTAGGATATTTAATAAAATCCCAAGTGACATTAAAATTTTAGATCTTAGACTGTTTAAAAAAAAACTATATACATGGTTAAGCACTCATAATTTTTATAGTTTAAAAGAATTTTTTGACATGTAATATTTTTCTTTTGATATCAAGTAATAATTTTTTGGACATGTAATTTTTTTTTTTATATGTAATAATTTTTTTTTTTTGACATGTAATAATTTTTTGACATATAATATTTTTTTCTTTGACATAATAATTTGTAAAATATTTGCGTGCTGTGATATAAGCAAAACATGTATGCTCTAATAATTTTTGACATAACACCATTGTACACCATGTTTTATGCAAATAAAATTGATTGATTGATTGATTGATTGAAATGTTACATGACACAGATACGACGATTAGAGAGAACTTATTCGAAAAAATAATAATAATAATATTCCACAACTATCACACAACGCCGTCTAGTCTCAAGCTAAGCAGAGCTTGTGTTATGAGTACTAGACAACTGATAAACTTACTTATATATTTCTAAATACATACATATTATAGATAAATTACACCCAGACACAGAACAAATGATCGTGCTCATCACACAAACATTTGTCCTGGGTGGGAATCGAACCCACGACCTCCTGCATAGCAGTCAGGGCTACTAACCGCTAGACCAACAGGCCAGTCAAGGATTAATGTTATGAACACGTAGGTAATGTCAGTGCAGATACGCCAGTTTGTGAGATACGACAGTTAGTGGGGAGGGCAACGATATAAGTTTTTTAACCAGAAATTAATCCACTAGTCTAACGTATGCGCCCAGCCTAATCTCCTAAGATATTAAGGTACCCACGACTCGCCGGAGGGCTTAATTTGAAAGCATAACACTCAGACATATCCACAGTATGTTTACTAGTTACGATCTCAAACGGAACATGGCTTAACCTTCAATTATATCAGGCAAAGTAAATTTAGAGGCGAGTCGGAAATTGAGCTCGACACTGTAATTGTTTTATGGAAGATGGTTTGTGTTCCATATGGCCGATTTCTGAATTGAGAATTAAAAAAAAGTAACTCGCATCACGGGTATCCGATGTATGCGAGACGCATAGGACCGGTCATTTTGGCGACACTTGGTGAAGGCCTATGTCCAACAGTGGACGTCTTTCGGCTGAACTGATGATGATGAACTCCCTTGACGGTTTCGTCTATCGCGATTTACTGTCATCAGTGCAACTACGGGGTACTTTACCCCGCTCTACCTTACACTACCCTACTCTACCCCATTCTACACCCACTCTACCCTAGTCTACCGTAGCAAAATCAGCTTTACAATATTCCCACTGCTGGGACTCAGGCCTCCTCTCTAGGAGAGAGAATGAGCCGTAATCCACCACGCGGGCCGGTTGGTGAATGTCACATGTCTTCGAATTTTTGTACGGTACAGAACCAAAACACTTATATTCTAAAATCTTAAAGACTATTAAACAAAACTAACAAACTAAAGAAACATATATACTACAAAAAACTTGAAAATGAATATATAAATTTACAAATTTTGTACACCAAAAAAAAATAGCCAAGTTACCACCGTTTCGATTGCGCCGAACGCTTTGACCTTGCCGCCAATTCTTTTGTACTGACCGTTAAGACTGAGCGTTAAGACGACGTCATTCCCGTAAATTTGAAGCTTTCTACTAGCGTTAACTATTGCAGATTAGCAACTTGGCTAGGGATACAGGACGCTTAGCCAAGTTGTTATTCTGCAATCGTTAACGCTGTCGAAAAGTGATGAAACGTATGGGAATGACGTCATCTCAACGTAAAGTCGCGTGGTCGGAACAAACGAATAGAAAATTCGTAGCCAAGTTCACATAGTTCAAAATGATAGAATGAATTTCTACAACATTTAACGCTACATCCTTTGATAAACAAACGCTAAATTGTAGAACGAGCGGCCGACGCAGGTGCGTCAACATGGCTAGCCACTTATCGTTTTCTACAATTGCTGACACCGAAGCGTTACCGATTGGAGAACGGAATTCGACACGATACGGTTGTAACTTGGCTAGGGGGGCAGATCTATGTGCTGAGTGAGCAAAGAGTTGAGTAGTGTAATTGCTCGTGCTGTGGACGCTGCAGCGGCAATCCATATCAACACCCCGCCGACACTACTAGGTGTAAGTAAGTAGCTTTGTTCAAATTTTCATACATCTAGTATGTATGAAAATTTGAACAAAGCTGCTTTTTTATTTACGTCATAAACAGGGCGAGCGCTAAGGGAAGATTTTCCAAAATCGCGTGAATTTTTTTTTGAATGCAACGTTTGTATGGAGAAATCTACTTTTATGCAAGCAAAGCTACTGGTAGAAACTAGTTTTTTATTTAAACAGAATAATATTTTAATAACAACTAACAGAAGCCACCTCATAAATCTCACACATAAATTCACTCGACGCCATTTATAAAACACACCGAGCAAAATTATCTTGTCCCCACAATTTTGCCAGTAAATAATCAGGTAGTAGTACTGGCTAGGTCTACGGCAATTTCCCCTGGCCCCTAGGTCAGTACAGGCAATCAGCTCAGACCTATGTTTGTATGTCTCTGTGTTACCTACATTCGCAACTGCTAACTAGTAAGTATAAAGTATGCGAAGTACTGTAATTATAGGGATGGGTTAAGCTTAGTGGGGTTAAGTCGATACTTTGGAGTCGATAGTCGAATTTTGATGCTTAATACATTTATTTTCTGCTGATTTGTGTAAAATAACCTGTACTGAGTTTATATGTATATAGAACAAGCATTTTTTTGTGTTTAGCGTATCAGTACGCAAGTCAACTAATTAAAAACCGTAAACATTTAAAGTAATTAAATTATCCAGCAAAATCTAAGGTTAATAATCTTTGACAGGTTAACACCGAGTGTCTCATAAACATATAAAAAGTACTGCAGTTACTAAAAAATATCTAATAGGGTTTTTTTTTCAATTAATCAAATATTTATATATTAAAAAAAAACACTTAACTATCATGGTATATACTATTAAGTCATCATCATCATCTTCCTGCCCTAATCCCGTTTTATTTGGGGTCGGCGCAACACGTTTTTTTCTTCCATTCTGTCCTGTCACTCGTCACGCTATCACTAACTCCCTTTTCTTTCATATCGCTTCTCACACAATATAAATATATATATAGGTATATACTATTAAGTATTAAATAAAAAAAACCCTTAAGAACTCAGTCGACAAAGTGGTTAATGTACCCAAAGAATTGATAGCATTGGTACGCTGTATAGCAATGCGTATCTTCTGGCCAAGGTTTTTGGAAAAATCTTTAAATAATTTGTGAGCTATCTAGAAGCTAATAGAGAGTTTCAGTTATCAATATTTAATTAACTAAGACTAATAATTTTATTACCATTACATGATAAAAAATAAAAATTGATTGTATAAATCATAGTTTTATGATATAATAAGGAGGCAGTAGCCCTTTACAAGATAAGAAAATTCCATCGCCCCCCCTTTACATAACAGTTAACTATACCAATTTTATATGTCTGTCTATTACCTATTAATAATCTCAAATTAAAAATTAATTCTCTCTCTCTCTCTCGCTCTCTTTCTGTGTAATCGTCCTATTCGTGGTTGTATTTGAAGGTCGTGATTATTAATTATATTAAAAAATACTAAAACATCTTGACATAGCCACATGGCCCCTCACTTGCCTTTGGACCCGCTACTGCCTCCACGAAATACACGGTACAGCTCCCTTTGGGAATCTATGGTCTAAATCTATAATGATTCCGATTCTTTTCCTACTTTTATAATAATAATTATTGTTTATTATCCGACAGCTAAGGCCCATAAACAAAATACACAATTAAAATTACAAAAATAATACACTAACACAAATAAAAAAAAATTGACAGCTAATCTTTGAACTATTTTGCACACGAAGTGACGGCGTTGTGTTTCACTGCGAGGTCGAATTTTAGCTCGATTGTAAACAGTCAATTCTCTAAATCGACTACAGCTACATCCCTAGTGTTTTATGAGTAGCTATTACCAACACCTGTTTAGTAGCAAACCTAGATAGACCTGTTACTGCATTTAAGTGTTCTGTTAGGCCTACTGTCCATGGACAGTAGCTTCTTAGGGCGCTTTCAATTTTGACGTTTCATATCGGATCGCTGTCACACGTTTACCGAGCTGCAGCCGGCCGGTTGCAGTACGTTAGCAGTTCGACAACAAGCGCCTAAATTGAAAACGTATCTGACTGTCGTGCGTTTGTATGCCAGTGATACGCTATTCAACATCACACTATTTAATATCGAATTGAACACGTGTTGCTTGTGACGTTGCCATCCTGTTGTCAACCACCGTGCACCCCGCGGTTGGAATGAAAAATACGATCGTCAGTACAACTAACGCACCGCAGCAGGTCGTCAAAAGACACGCGCGCCCTTAGACGCGTATTCGTCATTATACGCTTGGTGTACGCCTGCGTAAAGCTCTCTCGACCTGACTCTGTCGACGAAGCGACAAACATCGTGTCGTTGCAGCTTCGTTGGCAGAGTTTCATAACTTTGTATGTAAGTTTCACGCAGGCTTACGCTTACGCGTCTGTGAGCAGTAGGCCATAGTTTAGTATGAAGGCTTCATGCAGGCGTATACCAAGCGTATAATGACGAATACGCCTCTATGAAGCTACGCGTCTGTGGACAGTAGGCTATAGTTTAGTATGAAGGCTTCATGCAGGCGTACGCCAAGCGTATAATTACGAATACGCATCTTTGAAGCTACGCGTCTGTGGGTGGACAGTAGGCTATAGTTGTGTTTGTAAGCTTCACGCAGGCGTACGCCAAGCGTATAATGATGAATACGCGTCTGTGGACAGTAGGCTATAGTTGCGTATGTAAGTTTCACGCAGGCGTACGCCAAGCGTATAATGACGAATACGCGCCTATGAAGCTACGCGTCAGTGGACAGCAAGCCTTAGACCTCAGTGAGGACAAATTTAGATAATATGTACATTTTACCTTAATACTGGGTTTATTGAGATGTTATTTCTTCAGTCATTAAGTTTATAGCGTTATTTACTCGTATCATCTAATAAGTTATGGTAAAGGGTAAAAGGTATGCATGGTATGCGGCTCAATATCTGTAATGATACAGAAGGGACAGTCATCTTTGACCCCGACAGCTTAAAGTGGATGCTGCGAAATTGAAATTTTCTTAAGTCGTTTCGCAGGTGTCAAGTTACACGACTTGGGTATTTTTGAACGATATAAAAAATCTTTTTTTGGCAACGCGAATTTAAGTTGTCATTCACTTGTTTTTTTAAAATGATGATAGTTCGACAACAAATGTTGATCGTAATATGGCTAGTGATGATGAATGAATCAATAAGCGGAATAGAATATTTAGAATCAGATTTCTGTTACGATTCCCAATTTATGTTATTACTTTATGCTTACTTATGACACTATTAAAGAGTGAGCAATGGGTAGCTCGCTGTCCGGCCGTCCGGTAACTGTCCGGACCAAGCCCAAGTCGTCGACGACGCGGACTGTTCCCGCGCGCGTCAAGGGACCCAGCCGGGTCGAAGCCTACTGGGGCCAGGGTTACCCGAAAGGGAACTCGAGCCCCGGTATGAAGGCTAGAAGGAACAGGGTGGGTCGTTTAGTCAGTAAGAGTCGGACACTATCTCCCGCTCCGCCCAAGAGTGGGGGTTGTCATTGGATGATATTTCCCACCGTAAAAAAAAAGGTATATCTTTGTAAATGTATCCTACTTTTGTAATAAGAATATCATTAAAGAGACTGAAATAGGTGTATTATAAACGAAAATCTTTTGCAATTTTTATTGTTAAAAAGTTTCCTATTAATATTAAATCATTTTAAAGTACTTATATTCAGTAATTTTAATAGAAGAGTTTCTATTAGTACACAATGATCAAGATCTCTTAATCAACCTTGATTATTGAACCAGTGCTGACTACGTCAGATATAATTTTACCCTAATAATTATCCAAGTCGTTTGACCTTTTAGACAGACTCTATATATTTTCTTTTCAGAAGCTAACCCATGACCCCAGTGAAGGCATTTAGTACCTACCTAAGTTTATCATCGTTGTCGTATTTATAACTAGCTATGCCCGCGACTTCGTTCGCGTGGACTACAGGATTTTGTTTTTTTTTTCTAAAATAAAATTAGCCTAAGTTACTCCTTATTACATCAGCTACCTACCGATAAAAGTCCCGTCAAAATCGGTACAGCCATTTCAGAGATTAGCCGGGACCAACAGACAGACAGACGGACAGACAAAAATTGTAAAAAATGATATTTTGGTGTATGTACCGTAAATATATTCATATGCATGTAGTAAAAAGCGGTTTTTTCAATATTACAAACAGACACTCCAATTTTATTTATATGTATAGATTTTTTTATAAATCTTCTAAAATAATATTTTATTCATAGACGATTTTTGGCTGAACTGATGATTACGAATATTTTAAATTCAAAATTCATGTAGTGCCGTTTTATAAATTTTCTATCCGTGTTAACTTCCAAGTTTTTTATTCAAATACCTACTTTGCAAAAAAGTCAACGGCCTAGCAAAAATCTGTAAGGGCCTAATAATAACGAAGGCCACTTAGGTAACATCAATATTTTATCGACAAACGCTTGGACATCACTATTTTATCGTTGTTATTTGTTGTAGGATGTTAAATGTAGGTAATTACTATGATTATTACAGTGGCTGTAATGTTTAGCTGCTTAAGAGTTACCTTGTAATCATTTTGTTGCGACCGTACTGAGGAAATCTTAATCACAGATATGAATAGCTGAAGAAATAATAGTTTGCAATATATATATATATATAAATGAATCCCTATTTCCCTTGGTCACGCCATCACGCGTGAACGGCTGGACCGATTTCGCTAATTCTTTTTTTTGTTGTGTTTTTCACAATAACTGTGAGGAGAAGGTGCTTATGAAAAAAAAAAATGAAAATTAGGGTAGTGTAAAGTAGAGTAGGGTAGAGTAGGGTGGTGTAGGGTAGTGTAGGGTAGAGTAGAGTAGGGTAGATAAGGGTAGAGTAGGGTAAAGTAGGGTAGGGTAGGGTAAAGTAGGGTAGAGTAGGGTAGGGTAGAGATGATACCTTAGCTAAAAGGTATCTCAACTATTAGGTGGTACGAAGTTCGCCAGGTCAGCTAGTAATATAAGCAACTAAATTTTTCTTCTTTGCGAATGAATAGTTTTCTTTTCCCTCGAAGTATTTGGGCCCAGAAGGTGGCCCAGCCAATAGGCACAAAATAGATAGGTACAGAAGTCAATCTACATACAAAGCGCGCTCGAGCAACGCACACATAGACACCGCTCACAGACACGATATCTCCGTCGCGTCTCGGACCACTCGTCGAACAGTTCCGGCTCAAACGCTCATTAGTGTGCGTCCACCGAGCGTAGGTATAAAAAAACTTTTTGCAAAAAAATATAAAACCGACTTCACTAAAAAACACTAAAACCATCAAAATAATTTTATTTTCGGAAGTCGGTGTTTCTCGTTATTGTTTGTTCCTTATTTAACACTGACTTCCGAAAATAAAATTATTTTGATGGTTTTAGTGTTTTTTTAGTGAAGTCGGTTATATTTTTTTTGTAAAAAGTTTTTTATTTCACACTTTTTAGTTGCAATACACTTACAGCCAGAGTACCTTTTTCTCATGACAATTCTAATTAACTCAAACCCTGCTAGGATACATTTATTATGAAGTTCCCGTGTCTACCTTCCGGCTTCATCATTATCATCAGATCAGTTCAATAGTACCTAATAGCTAAAGTACATCTCATGACAATTCTAATAAGCCCAAACACGGGTAGGATACATTGATTAATTATGGAGTTCCGGTGCCTATCTTCTAACTTCATCATCATCATCATCAGATCAGTTCGATAGCACCTTATAGCCAAAGTGCATCTCATGAAAATTCTAATCAGCCCAAACACGGCTAGGATACATTGATTAATTAAGGAGTCCCAGTGCCTATCTTCCGGCTCCATCATCATCATCCAAATGTTAGAAGGAACGGGGTGGGTCTTTTAGTCAGTAAGAGTCTGACACTATCTCCCGCTTCGCCCAAGAGCGGGGGATGTCAATGCATGATTTTTTCCCACCATAAAAAAAAAAACATCCAAATGTCATTTTTTGACTGTAAACGCTTAAGTCTTTGATGAAAATACCAAAAGAAGTATATGGTTGCCTATAATATTTGAGGAGTTCCCTCGATTTCACCAAGATTCCATCATCAAATCTCAACTTGGTGACTATGGGACCATTTGGGAAGTATACCCTTTCCAACAAAAAAGAATTTTTCAAATCGGCTGGCAACCGACGAAGTTATGCGCGAACATACATAAAAAAAAATACAAGCATCCGAATTGAGAACCTCCTCCTTTTTTAGAAGTCGGTTAAAAAGTGAAGTACACACATGAGATTGTCTTCTGTACCTATCTATTTTGTGCTACAGGCACCTAGCCTAGTTCGGCAGTAGATGCAAAATTAAGCACAATTGAAGGCGTAAGTGGACAAAGGAGAGAATCGTAATAGTGTTTATTACGATTCTCTGCTGTTAGCACATTTGCAAATCTGAAATATATACTTGATTGACAATTAGACGCACAGGATCGATTATTGTGGCGACACTTGGGGGAGGCCTATGTCCAACAGTGGACGTTTATTTGCTGAAATGTTGATGATGACAGTTAAAACCTTTGCTAGCATCTGTAACTATGGAATGAATTAGAATTGGGGTGTTTTAAATCCATGGTTCAATTTACCATCAGTTAATGTTCATGCAAAAAAGTCGAATTTTTTGATTTTGTCAGATGACACCTTTATCCACTTAACCCTTCAATTGTGACTGTCTCGTGTAAATTTATATCGTTTATAGACAAATTGTGATAACATGAATTTTCTAGTGTAATAAATTATTATACGTACATTTGTTTATCTCAGGGCCCTGAGGTCCTGGACCTTTGGAAGGAGGAATACGTGGAGCTGAAACCAACTCACAGAGACCCTTTTAGACGCTTTTAATAGCACGTATTATTTCGTATATTCATTTAAATTTACATATTTTTAACATTTTTAAATATTTTTAAAACACAAAAAAAACATATAGAAATATAAAAAATAGTTGTTCGCCTGTGTCGGGCGCGGGGTCCAAGCTACCGGTGATTAGGGCTCCAGAGACAGGAATCTTGTCACAATGCGAGACGTAACGAGGAGTAATGTCTTCTTATTGTTATTATTTTTTTAGACCCTCGCAAAAAAGTACTTACTACGTCAAGTCAAGTCAAGTCAAAGTCAAAATCATTTATTTCAAATAGACCATTTGCAGGCACTTTTAAATAGTCAAATGTCGGTCAGTCCAAGAAAAGTGAAGCTAAATTGCACGTTCCAAAGCGTAGATCTTTATGGAGAAGAACGTGCAAGAAACTCCATGGACACTCTTTTTAAAACATATACGTGTAACATATACTACGTTTTTTTATGTAGTATTATTTTGCGAGGGTCTCACGTAATTATTTTAAAATCTAGCCTTAATTTCTCCATCACAGTTAAATTATGAAATTTCTTGAAAATTAGCCTAAAGTTAAGAATAGCTAAGGGTCGTTTAAACCGGGTTTTAAGTAGGTTACTAAGTACCTACGTGAGCACTATGTAATTAAAACTAGTATGAACTAAACTTAGAGTTTTTATGTCTTGCTTTTAACATTTTTATGACTTTAAGGTTACGGGGTTTATGACTTGACTGGCTTTGTCAATGTAATCTGTTTTTTTTTTTGTAAATGTCTTTGGTTTGGATACTAAGTCCTTGTTTTTAGGTGGGCAATCATCCAACGACATCTCCCGCTCTTGGGCAGAGCGGAAGGGTGTGTCAGACTTTTACCGACTCCTGTTCCTTCTTTGTTTTCGTTCCAAGGCCCCGGAATTCACTTTTGCATAACCCATGGATACCAAGTCCTTTTAGGCATAACATAGTCGGCCTTATAATGTTCCCACTGTTGAGACTCAGGCCTCCGGGCCCAATGCGGGTTGGTGGAAGTCACATGTCTTCGAAGCTTTTGGTTCTAGGAGATGCCGGTTTCCTCACGATGTTTTCCTTCAGCTTAATATATTTGGCAGCAAATATATTAAGGCAACCTTCTGCATTTCTTCCATTGCTACGGGCCCTGGCTCACTTCTTCAAATTCCGGAGAAAGATATCTAAGTCGTTCCGCCATCTCCTTTGTGGTCTGCCACAAAGCCTCCTGATTTCAGAACACTTCAACCTAAACTTTAATCCATTTTTTTTTCTTTAGTTTATAAAGGGTGTCTTCAAGGCTAGAGTGAATAGGCTCTTAATAAACTAGTGCACCTCACCATCAACGATTGCATCACTGCTTACCATCAGGTGGGTTTGTATCAAGCACTATAAGTTTATGTCTATAAGTTTTATTAAGAAATAATAAAAAATAAACTGCTAATTTAATTATGAAAGAGAAAACCCATTCCTGCAAAACACAAACTGTCGCTCCTGTGCGTGTGTCTTCCTAAGAAGGGTCGATATATATCAGTGCCGTGACTAGTTTTTTTTTAGCCCGGTGTTAGTTTTTGAAACAGCGCCCTCAAAAAAATTCCGGACTGTGCAAGTTTACTCCGCCGGACCCAGTTTGCTCTTTATCTTATCTTTGTGGTCTGGTTTCCGCACCCTTAGTGGACCATTGTGCGTAGGCTATAGCGACCTTCACTTCAACCAACACACCTCTTACCAGAATCAGATGAGACACAAAGGTCCTCACCGGACTTGAGTATGAGAGGTACCTGTGTCATCAATATATGGACTGCCCGAGCACATGTTGAAGCATAAAGTGGAGCCCCGCCGTGTCCTTGTGAGGGCGATATATCGACGGTGACTATCTAAGTTTCTGGCCTTGATTCAGGCTATGATACGAAACGAGAGGAATTAAGACACAATAAACTCCTTCTGATGAAACAAATTAAATCAATCCAATGACTCTTCGATCTGAGTGGAACGGAAGGGCATGTCAGTCTTTTACTGAATAAAACCACATCTGTGTTCTTCAGTTGCCCTTTGTTTTCTAAGTGTACGGGCTTCCTTTTCAGAAAATCCCCGCGGTCCTAGCGGCCATCGGTTTTTCTGGGCCCCTTCCATTTGCTGCCATCTTTTTTGAGGAGAGGATCGTGGATCACTGCGCGCTGTCGACGACTGAGGCTCGGTATGGTCGATTACCAGACTGTTGAACGGCGAGATACCCCTTGGTCGACGTCCGTAAGCCCGTGTCTACCGTAGCTGGTAATCAAGGGCTTGAGGATATTCGTTCGCTCACGTGGGCGGCCTCTTTCTTCGCTAGCATTACTGCTTTGCAATGAAGACGACCACCTGCCATTCCTCCTCACTCTGGACCATAACCTGAACCAGGGCCCGGCTGAAACTTGGCCTTGGCTTAATAAATTCTGCGCCCCATCAAGTTTTGCGCCCTGTGCCAGTGCACCGCTGGCTAGTACCAGCTAGTTACGGCCCTGAATATATTCCCAGTGATCTTAAAATAGCTTCATACTCTCATAACCTATTTCTCCATTTAACTTAGTATCAAGCAGCTGTAACATAGTATGTTTTTACTGTTCGCATAGCGTACTATTAATTTGTTCTATTAATAGTAACTTGCCTGGTTATTCCACACTCATATGCATTTTTATGACTTTAAGCTCCCTTAAATGGCTAGGGAAAACGGGTCCCTAGGAACTGTGTTATTTTTTATAGTGGCAATGTTTTTAATTAACTGTTTTAATGTAATTAATAATATAGAATAAACTTTATTGTACACCAAAATAGTTACAATTTTATAGAAACTTAAATCTATGGGTACAATGACGGTCTTATTGCTTATAATACAGATCATGGTTCGGGGCGAGAAGAAAAGCAATTTCGCAACTTTTCCCTACTCCTTCGAAACGGCTTGGATCTTTAGAAACATTGTTACACATAAAAATTGCTGGCTAAATATTCTTCAAAGTGAACATAGCATATTATGTAAATCAATCAATATTTCGCAAAGAAAATGGATTAAAAGGTAAGCGGGGTGTCCAGGGCCAAAATAATTACATTTTATTTAGTCCGTATTTTAGATTATAAAAAAATATTGGACACCTATTTTTTCTTTTTTCGATTAAACAAAAAATAACAAAGATATAGCCCATTAAAATTACGTGTGACGTCACCCCGTGCGAAAAAATGTAGCACGGCGTGACGTTACACGTAATTCTAATGGGCTATTTCTTTGTCATTTTTTGTTTAATTTACAAATAAATATGTCCATTTAATTCCAGCCAAATGTTTAAGGGACTATAAGCCTTAAAAAAAAACCCTGGACATATTTCAATTGACTCAGAGTTAGATACCATTAGATAATAATAATATATTCTTAGTAATTTTAATTACGAGCCCCATGGGAAAAAACAAAGCGAGCAATGCCATGCGGAAATACTCGTATCAAGTGACTGTATAATTGACAGAAAAATAAACCGATTAATTCTGTTTATATGTAGGTATGTGCGTTTGTTTGTAACAGTCTATTTTACTATTTGAAAGTGCGTTGGTCGTAAAAGGATTGGTAGTGTTGTGACAATTTTGGAGAGTGTTGTCGATTTTTTTTTTTCTATAAATAGTATGAACTACTTGAATAGGCTCTTAATAAAATAGTGCGCCTCACCATCTAAGATTGCATCGCTGCTTACCATCAGTAGCCCGATTCACGTAATGAAAACCGTAACGACATCGTAGCGACTTAGTCGTTTAGACCATTTCTGTATTAACATCCATCAATCGAGTTTGAACGACACCGATTTTAAAGTCGTTTGAAATTCGTCGATTTAAAAAAAAATCTGTATTACATTATCCTGGTTGAATACTTATTAATGTAACTGGAAATAAGTCGATAGATCGTGAATACCGCTTTTGGATAGGACTTCGATCGAACGACATTAAAACTTCAACGATATTTGGCTTGTTTGATTTCACGTGAATCAGGCTACTGGTGGGATTGCAGTCAAGCACTAGTTTATATCAATTAAAAAAAAAAAAAAAACTCGTGCGACTGCGATCCCACCTGATGGTAAGCAGTGATGCAATCGTTGATGGTGAAGCAAATGAGGAGCCTATTCGCTCTAGCCATGAAGACACCCAAATTATCGGCCGGGAAGACCACAGAGGGTAGACCATGTCCTGAGACAGCTAGCACATAGGATACTTTTTATTCCGTAAGTATCTTCCCTTGGGGAAATTTTCTACTACCACAAGGGCAAAGCAGCTGTCAGCAACTAGTAAATAGTCACACAATTATCATAAGGGTGAAAGTTTGTACTCTTGTTTTCTAAATAAAATTGTCTTTGTATACACCTGCCGTGTTTTCTCTTCAACACATGTGGTTGACTGGTTAAGAATAATAATAATAATATTCCCGATACCGGTGGGACACTATGTTTTATATTTTTAAATGTTTTTCTTCTTTTTTATATGCTTTATAAAAAATATTTAAAAATGTAAATTATATGTTAAATAGAAAAATAAAGGAAATAATAATAATAATAATAGGTTTAAAGAATCTTTATTTCTCATAAGAACACATTACATCGTTCACTAACATGAGATTTAAAATTTATAGTTTAACTGTGGTCGTCTAATGACGAAGCATGCAATACTCCCTATAGTACAGTTACAATAAAATACACAATGGGCTTACAACATTACGTAATAATACTATGATAGAATATAACAGGGCACGACAAAATCATTTAAAACAAGCAAGTAGGTACAACCAACACAATATGGCACAGCTGACCGACTTACTCTAGACGTCATTTAGAGATGGGTCTAAAATTAATAAGCTGCTAAATTAACACTGCTAAATTTTTTTAGTGTCAACACCTGTTAAATAAGTTCTGAGATAGCTGTTAAATTCAGCAGTCACAACAAAATAATATCTGGTATCAGCCTTTTCAACAATTAACATTTTTAAATGGAAATAAAAAATATATAAAATTTTAAGATAATTATTTTGTTACTAAGTGATAAGTAGATATAAGAAAAAAAAAATAAAAAAAAGAAACAAGAAAAAAAACAAAAGACTATTAAATAAAAATTACGAATACTAAAAAAAAACATATGAAAAAAAAAAGAAATCGTAAATAAATTGATTCTCATTATAAATACGCCAACAGAAAAAGTTGACAGTCCTAAGCCTGTGAAAAGTATGAAGGAAATGAGAATTAATTAGGTGATAAAAATCTGTCTGTGACTAAATTTAACAGTTGCTAAAAATAAGCCTGTGAAAAGTATGAAGGAAATGAGAATTAATTAGGTGATAAAAATCTGTCTGTGACTAAATTTAACAGTTGCTATAAATAAGCCTGCGAAAAGTATGAAGGAAATGAGAATTAATGACGTATAAACTCACTCTTTATACGTCTGTGACCAAAATTTAACAGTTGCTGAAAATAACTGCTAATTTTAACTGTTAATTATTTTTAGCATTAGCATTTAGCAGTGTTATTTTTTTTCAACGTTTAAGCCCATCTCTAACCGAGATACCCTCATAATTTGCTTTGTAAGAATCGCAGAGTACGACCGATAGGGATACCATTGGTGTGTGCATGTAGGTGTGTGTTTATATGTGGCAGCGCACGACCAGCAGCCAGCGCAATGCTGCTCCATCGTAATCGTAACACCAGCTATACAATAGTCCTATCCTAAGTATAAAACGCGTTCGTCCGTCATGTCAAAAATACATACATTCTATTATAAATTACAGTTTTACTGTGTACTTTTGGACATATTTTTAAGCATTATAATAATAATTAATTAATGTATAAATATATTAATTGCAGAGTACCAATAATAATCTATAATAAGTATATATAATTCTTCCATTCGTGTTTGTCACATAAATCCTCTTAAACGGCTTGACCGATTTGCATGAGATTTGAGTGGGATCCTGGATGGTTCAATAATATAATTAGACCCAGTAGGTGGCACTAAAATCCGGTTCTCAATTTATTTTTATTATTTATTTTTATTTTTTTTCTAACAAAATGCCAGTTTTCGAACAGGACAATGTCTGTTGGGACTTTGGGACAGCTATTATTTATATCATTATATATTTATTAGATAAATTCAACATTAACAGTCCACTAAACTTTATTAAAAGTAAAACTTTTTATACTTACATAAAACTTTATTGATATTTTTCTTCGCCCAACCATGTAGGTACCTATATTATTTATTGGTCGAAGAATCTTATGGAAGATTGTTCGTTATGATATATATGAAAATATACCTAGTTGTATATACTGTACTTTAATTCAAAACGGAATAAATAATTATCATCAACGAAGATTATAAAAGCTTAGAATATAAAGTTATTAATTACACTACTCAAAAAGTACTACTACTAGACAGCGAGCGAACGTCGGTACAGGAGAAAAGACTTTATTGGTAACTACCTACAACATTGCGCTTGCACTAGTCATGTTTACGTTTGCTCGTTATAGTGTGTGCGAGTTGCGAAACTTTTGGTCTCGGAGACCACTGACTATTTTTTTATTTTATTTTTTTCATAACAAAATGATGTTTCCCGTTACTGCCTTATTACAGTATTTTTGTGAAGAAGGTAGTGTCACCTTACGCTATAGTTAGTGCCAAATTTATCACTCGAAATAAGTAGGTATACATAATATATATTACTAAATAATATGTAGAGGATTGTGTTATTTATATTTACTGTAACAGAGTTTTGATTTATTACTACCTAGTTTGTATTTGTGTCCGTATTTATTTAACATCCATTATTGCTATATATTATTGTAACTCTTTGTTTTTTCCTAAAGTATATATTTTATTAGCTTAATAATTAATTACCTTCTTGTAGAATAAAATCTCTTAGTTTTATTTTGTAAATATTGATACTTGTACACTCTTTTATTTCATTTGGCAATTTATTATATAATTGAACTCCTTCGTATAAAAAGTTCTTTTTTCCATATTTTACTGTCCTGGGAAAACGCAGAACTATTTCATTTCTGTTTCTTAGATTGTGTGTATACGTCTTTTTTGTTAGTTTAATGTTGGTTTGCGTAGTATTTTCTAAAATCTTTTTTACTAGTATACAAGTGTAGTATTTATATAGTTGAGGTAAATTAAAAAGTTTAGTTTTCGCATATAGGTATTTGGTAGGTGTTAAGAAATCGTAACAATATAACCGTTTTATAATTTTGTTTTGAGTCCTCTGTAGGTAATTTAGGTTAGTCTTGGAAGCCGATCCCCAGATCTCAATCAGGTATTCTAGATTAGATTTAACTAGCGAATTGTATATGATGCGTTTTATTTTAGATGGTAAGCAGTTTCCCATTTTGCGCAAAGCTCCAGAAAGTGAAACAAGTTTGGCTCTTACTTGGTCGATAATAATAAGAAGTATAAATAATAATAAGTCGAGAAGAATAAAGTTATTATTAACACAACTCTGTCAAATCCATCCAAAGATTGTCTGTAAAAAATCGTTTTTAGCGCTCATTATGACACCCTATTAATTTTAAGTTCCTGATGTAATTTTTATTTTTGGTGTACAATAAAGAATAGATCTATCTATATATCATGAAGACTAAATTAATCTATACATATATATAAAATTGGAGTGTCTGTTTGTAATATTGAAATAATTGCTTTTTACTACATGCATATGAATATATACATTGCACATACACCAAAATAACATTTTTTACAATTTTTGTCTGTCTGTCTGTCTGTTTGTCCGGGCTAATCTCTGAAATGGCTGGACCGATTTTGACGGGACTTTTTTTGGCAGGTAGCTGATGTAATAAGGAGTAACATAGGCTACTTTTATTTTACAAAAAATAAATTCAAAATTCACGCGCACGAAGTCGCAGGCACAGCTAGTAAATAAATAAAGTTTGTCTGTCTGTGTGTATGTGTATATGTATGTTTCTTACTCCTTCACGTTAAAACAGTTGAACGAATTTAGATGAAATTTATCACACAGGTAGACCATATTCTAGAAATAGCAGATAGAATACTATTTATCCCAAAATTATGTTTCCTTGGGATAATTATCTACTTGCACGTGGGCGACGCCGCTAACCGAAGCTAGTGAAAATATGTAAATATTGTTTCAGTTTGATTTGAATAAATATGTAAAAATCGCTTCATCAATTCTACTCATGAAAAACTTTTATTTCTAGACTTATTTTTATAGTAAGGACCGTCTAAGTTCCTCATTCCTCAGGGAAATCAGGTATTTAGTTTTCCCTGAGGAAATCATTAACTAGAAGCGACCATCACTTTCTAGTTTAAGGCCCTAGCTACCGAGCAGTGCCATAAAACAGCGACTTTCTGAAGCCTACACCTCGGTAACGGCTGGGTCAATAGGTTTAAAAAAAAATGTGTTTATTATACATTTGAAAAAAAAAATGTTTATGTACAACATTATCAACATATGATTTTTTCATACGACTTCTACTTTTACTCAATAAAAAAATTAACAACACGATATTTTTTTGCTTGTTTTTCCTACTCCTTTCAAAAGACCTTTATAAATATGTTTACACAAAAAAAAATTGCTGGTTAAGTGTACTTCAGAATGTACATAGCATATGTTAATCAATCAGTATTTCGCATAGAAAATGGATTTAAAGGTCAGGGGGGCTCAATACGGGCGCAGGCGGCAGTACGAGCATGTGTGCATTTAATTCCGGCCAGATATTCTAGGGACTATACGCCTTAATACGCCAGTCGATTTACGACAACAGACAAGGTTAGTGTTTCTAAGTGAAAGTAAAAAGATCAGAGGTTTTACAGAAAGTGATATTTATTTACTAACTGTCCCCCGTGGTTTTACTCGCGTGTTTGTTAACTACTCTGTTTCTGCTGATCGTAACGAGATGTTATATCGTACCCTTATTGTACCCTTCTATCCCTTATATCTATCGTACCCTTATCGTACCTTATCTACATTTTTTACCTAAATTAAATTAAATACACCGCTAAATTTTGATCGTTTTAATCCCGTGGAGGGTCGATCCGGTATATGAAACACTATCGATTTGTAAAGATAAAATTAAAAAATAAAGTACCTTTTTTTCAAAGCTCGTACTAATTTACACATGTACGAAATTAATTTCTTTAAGAAAACGTCAGCTGAGCGAGTTCAATGACTGACTAGTGTAGGTAGTAGTCGGCGGTGCGTACAAACTACCTACAAGTCATTGTATTTGATAGTGTTTCATGTACCAGATCGACCCTCCACGGGATTAAAACGATCAAAATTTAACGGTGTTTAGCTATTGATTCGTATCATCAAGACGAATCTGCAAGTTAAACTGGTTATTAGCTATGACACTTATTCACAAAGATAACTTCGGCAAAAAGTAAATAACCTATAGAATTGATCGAATATAATAATAAAACATCATCATCGTCAGCAGCCTTTTTAATGTTCCCACTGCTGGGACTCAGGCCTCCTCTCTAGGAGAGAGAATGTCCCGTAATCCACCACGCGGGCCCAGTGCGGGTTGCTGAATGTCACATGTCTTCGAATTTTTGGTTCTAGGACATGCCGGTTTCCTCACGATGCTTTCCTTCTTCGTTTTGAGAGCAGTGGTGATGAAATAAATTACACAAAGTAATATGCCTGGCTGGGTTCGAACCCGTGACCTACAACTCGTAAGTCGGGGCCGTTACCACTCGGCCACCACTGCTCTCAATATGATATACTAATACAAAAATGCAGATAATTGGTTTTTGCAATAGAGGTACCACGGATATCTATGAGAGGTATAATGCGTTCCAAATGAGAATAGGATCGCCCACCATGTTGTGACGTCACGATTTACTGTCAAATCGAGGAAAGAAATTTTTAAACATTAATTAATTTTCGAAAAATTCAATTTATCTCTGAACTGTGAATGAAAAAAGTTTAATCAGAATCCAGTTCTTCAATTTTACTCATCTCTAAGTTCTTTAATTTTGCCAATATTTCTTTGATTTGACAGTACGACGAGACGTCAAAACATAGGAATCGGTCCTATTCTCATTTGGAACGCGTAGTACCATAATAATATAACAATTCGAATCTGTAGCTCCTGAGATTAACGTACAACTGAACAAACAAACTCTTCAGAATTATAATTATACAGTATAAACTATTATGACCCTGAAGGAGCTCCCATCAGTATACAGCTCTTAGTAACTTACAGACTGGTGGGTTTATGTAAATATAGTGATCGAATATAATAGAAAAATGAAAAGAATTGTTTTTTTTTTTATGTCAAATGAATTAGGAAGGATGTCTGTCTGAAATAATTATGTAAATAATACAATAAGTTGGAACCGGCGGTCAACAGTCGAGGTAGTTGATTAAAAAATAAATAAATAATAAAAAAAATACAAGAAAATATAATGAATGACATTATATCAATAACTAGCTTTTACTCGCAGCTTCGTCTGCGTACATAAAATACTGTCTAAGTCACTCAGGAATAAAGAAGCTTTCTATCGATAAAAAAATTTTCGCAGTCAAACCAGTACCCCTAGCCAAGTTGCTAATCTGCAATAGTTAACGCTTGTTGAAAGCTTCAAATGTACGGGAATGACGTCGTCTTAACGCTCAGTCACGTGGTCAGAACAAAAGAATTGGCGGCAAGGTCAACTCGAAGCGTTCGGCGCAAGCGAAACGGTTGTAACTTGGCTAGGGGGCAGTACTTCAAGAGATAACCTCCTAAAAACAAAAACATAAAAACAAACTTTACCTATAAAATATTGGTGTAGACTACGTAGAGAAAAAAGAAAGCATTTCAGTACTTTTATTATGTGTTTTTACTACAAATCCTTGCTTTGCGGCGTTTTAGACTTCATGGAACAAAAAATAATATCGATAATCAAAATTATCGACGTTTGTCACATCACTACCGCTAGAGTGCCGTTACGATAAAGCCTATTTCTACGACCATAAACTACCCGCTCTATATACGAATATTATAATTTATCACTATGCTTTCATATGGTAATATGACGATCGATACTATGTTACTGAACCGTTTATATGAATATATGTGAACACATTTCCATTTTACTTTAGGGGCTTATTTAAGCGTGGGAACTCAAAATAGCGTTTTGAATTTCGAACAAAAAAAAACAAAAATATGTTTTTTTATTTGTACATTAATAAAAGTGACTAGAGTCTGTCTAAAAATTCAAACGACTTGGGTAATTATTAGGGCAAAATGAAATCTTATGTAGTCAACACTGGTCCAATTAATCAAGTTTGATTAAGAGATCTTGATCATTGTTTACTAATAGTGTTACGCCATTAAACTTGGACACGCCATATCTCCGAGAAAATAATGAGTAGCACCCAATTATTAAAACGCATTGCTGTTCGAAATATCTAGAATGGAGGAACTTAGCAAAATCTCGAAACACCCTCCAGGGTACATAGCACTATTATTTTTCAAATAATAATAGTAGGTAGGTATGTAGGTAGACAAGGGAAATGGTACTCTCCGCTATTAACAATAGAGTCGAAATTCTCGTGAAAGTGACTCTTGGTACATTGTGCAATAAAAGTGATTTATTTATTTGGTCGCGACGCGACCCTATTGTTCTGGATTGATCTTGAGACGTCGGTATCTAGAACTTTCTTTGTTCCGCATATAAATACGAGCCCCGGACCGAAAGCGAGTCAGTTGTGATTTCGACTGCGAACAAGTGCGAACTACCTAAGTGTGTGAAGTGATTTTATCTAACGACCTAAGCGATAGTGTAACGGAACTCTAGTGTTAATTGCGATTCGGATAATATAACCTTATAAAAAGTATCGAATTTTTAAATGATTAAATATTATACATAATTCCCAAGTCGTTTGACTTTTTAGACAAACAGCAAAATGTATATTTTTAAGACTGTCATTTTTAGGGCTCCGTACCCAAAGGCTAAAAACGAGACCCTATTACTAAAACTCCACTATCTGGGCCTCAAGTCTGCTATTACAATAGTGTCAGAATGGTCTATCATTGATGTCAAAATTGTCGATTTTGACAAGTTTGGTAATCTACTAATATAATGGCGTCATTATGACTTTCCAATGGTCAACCACTGACACTCCATTGAAAGAAGTGACATAGAATGGTAATCTCGTACATATTGACAAATGACAATAACTGACAAATGGTAATCTGCTAAAACTTTGACAGTTTATTTGATCAGTGTTTTACCATTAGAACGTTATTGTGCAGTTATTGGTTTTAATATGCTCGAAATATCATTCTACCACAATTATATTACAAGACCATTGATCGATCATTGATCGATCATTATGAATTAGCAGATTACAAACTTTTAGCAAAATGACAATTGGATCGTGTTGGAATGACGAATTTATAAAAATAGCAGACTTGGGGCCCTGTAAGTCTGTCACCAGGGTGTATCTCATGAACCGTGATAGCTAGGAACTCAAAATAACATTTTGAATTTCGAACAAAAAAAACAAAAATATTTTTTTCTATTTGTACATTACCTACTTACGCAGTTCCTTTGTAGAAATAAGAGTGACAAGCAAAATGTAACTTTTGAAGACTTTCCTTTCTAAGGTTCACTGGACTCCACCACAAAATATATAGGTACAGAAGTCAATCTACATACAAAGCGCGCTCGAGCAACGCACACAAAGACACCGCTCACAGACACGATGTCTCGGTCGCGTCTCGGATCACACGTCGAACAATTCCGGCTCAAAAGCTCAATAGTGTGCGTCCACCGAGCGTAGGTATAAAAAGTGAAGTACATACATGAGATTGTCTTCTGTACCTATCTATTTTGTGACTTCACTGTCCATGTGTCTATCACCAGGCTGTATCTCATTAACTGTGCTAGCTAAACAGTTCAAAATTTTCTAAGATGATGGGGACTTTTTATATTTATACAGACTGGTCCCCCAACGGTAATGAAAAATTTTGTTTCATAAATCAAGTACAGTACAATTCATGAATGATGGCGGCCGTGAAGTTAGCCTTTGCGAACGTTCGCGCATATTGCACTCTTCTAGCACACGCACGTCGCCATTAGGTTCCTAAAACACGTTACGCGCAGCCTTCTGCGCAGACTTCACGGCCGCCATCATTCGTGAATTGTACTGTAGTTTTTGAGACATCGTGTTTAGTCAGTGAGTGAATGAGTGACATATTTATTTATAAAGTACTAGCTTTAGCCCGCAGCTTCGCCCGCGTGCATAAAATATAGCCTATATCACTTAAGAATAAAGCAGCTTTCTATCAGTGAAAAAATTTTAGTAATCGGACCAGTATTTCCAGAGATTACCTCCTACAAACAAAAAAACAAACTTTACCTCTTTATTATATTAATAACTAGCTTTTGCCTGCGCGGCTTTGCTCCCGCTCTTCCCTACTTCAGCCTACTATACCCTACTCTACCCTACTATACTAGGGTATAGTAGGGGGTAGTGTAGAGTAGAGTAGGGTAGGGTAGAGTAGGCTCTACCCTACCCTACTCTACTCTACTCTACCCTACTCTATCCTACTCTACCCTACTCTACCCTACCCTACTCTACTCTACTCTACTCTACTCAACCCTAAAAAAAAAAAAAAAAGAAATAGGTCTTATGTCCGTCTCCTGGTTTTAAGCTACCTCCCCACCAATTTTCAGCCAAATCGGTTCAGCCGTTCTTGAGTTATAAGTGGTATAACTAACACGACTTTCTTTTATATATATATAGATTTTATATATATATAGATGTAGAAGGGTAGATGTTGATAACTGACATCTTGTTTTTTGTTTTTTAGTCCATTATTTTGTTCTAAATATGTCATACAACATAATGTATACAAATAACAAGAGCCAATATTGAGACACGTACGAGACGCACCTGTCCCGTCTGTTGAGATCGAAATAGGCGATATTGATTAGGGTACCGCAAATTGTACGGTACAGTACGGTTGGACCAGGGGCGTAACTTACTTCTAGACACGGGGCCCCCGTATAAAAAGGAAAACACAAGCGATGCGAGCTATAAAACTGATAGATTGGCGATTCACCATTATCTCAACTGACGGTCAATGATGATGTGGTCGACGATGGAGGGAGCTTGCCCATAAGTAACTTAGTACATAAGGGGCCCTGTATAAAAAAAAAAAACAAGTGATGCGAGTTACAAAACTGGTACCTACATTGTTTTTTTTATTATTATTGTTAGACTCACGTTTGATCACTATCTCACCTGATGGTAAACGATGATGTAGCTGATCAAGTAGCACGCTTGTCTAGAAGTAACCTATTTACTCTTGACTTAAAGACACCTAAGTTGTAGCTATCAATAACACATCCACGTTACTTATTCACTACTGGCCTTTTATCAATAACAGAATTTAAGACTCTCGATAAACATGTTACGATTTTGTGCAGACGTGGGGGGTCCCTATAGACCGGAGGCCCCGTATCGGTAATATGGAGTTAGCTACGCCCCTGAGTTGGACCCTTGTTAGCTTTTTATTTACGAGGTGTTATTCAGAGAGACTGCTTATACTTGAGCAGAATACTTTTTCATAAGAATTATTCACGTTTTTGCGAACCTGAATTTCATGTCTGGTTTCCATCAGTTTCCTTTAGAGAGTAAACCGAATGTGTTTGATAACTTATTCATAGAAACATGGATAACATCATACCTGTATTTTTCTGAAGTCGAAGGTTGGTGTATACACCCCTACTTTTTAATTAGTACACAAAAAATGGGGCTCTATCTGTACCCGTTACTGATCATATTTTTGTAGTCAAAAGTAGAAAAAACCGAAATCCTAAAATTGACCACGAAAAGGTAAATTCATCACAGAATCAATCATACATAACAATTGCTAGTAGAAAATACTGCGGGCAGTGTTTTTCCTTAATAATTGTCACTTATTCATTCATTACACAATATTTCCATAAATTGAGTGACATTTTGGGACATAAACCAACGCTAATAACTTTGCTGTTTATGAATATTATTTATTGAGATTTTACTTATAAAATACCAAGGGCTTTTCTAGTAAGCCCTTTAAGGATGTGTACTAATTAAAAAATATGGTGTATTTGCGTATCCACCTTAGTAGTAGTAAGGACTTACACAGGTAACCTTTTTTATGGTGGGAAATTCATCAATGACTACCCCCGCTCTTGGGCGGAGCTGGAGATAGTGTCAGACTCTTACTGACTAAAAACCCACCCCGTTTCTTCAAGTCTTCATACCGGGGCTCGAGCTATCTTTCGAAACTAACCCTGGCCCCGGTAGGCTTCGACCCAGCTGGGCCCCTACTGTTGCTGACAACTCCTTGAGGAGCGCGGGAACAGTGCGCGCCGTCGTACATAATATATGTAGGTGACCTCTTATCCGCAAAATATTTCAGAAAGGCTGATATCGGACGAGAGAGTAAAAAAACATTCGTTTACTGTACATCGCGGTTAAATCGAACAAAAATACTTCTATGTACACAAATCGTTTTTTATTAAGTTAGTCTATTTGGCTGATATGACCACATGAATATTCTGCGTCAGCAACTGAAGGCCCAGTTGAACGCATGCCAGAGGGTCATGGCAATACGGATGGTGCGATTTTCGGCCAGCCGGGCTTGTGGACGGCGAGCAATGGGTAGCTCGCTGTTCGACCGTCCGGTAACTGTGCGGACCGAGCCCAAGTCGTCGACGGCACGCACTGTTCCCGCGCGTCTCAAGGAGTTGTCAGCGACAGCAGGAGCCCAGCCGGGTCGAAGCCTACTGGGGCCAGGGTTAGCTCCGCAAGGTAGTTCAGCCCCGGTATGAAAGGCAAGAAGGAAAGGAGTGGGTTTTTGAGTCAGTAAGAGTTTGACACTATCTCCCGCTCCGCCCAAGGGCGGGGGATGTAATTTGGATGATTTTTACCCACCAAAAAAAAAACCACATATAAGGGGTGTGTAAGGGACAGCCCTCCACAAACTTTAAGGGCTTGCTCAGTAGACGAAACTGAACAACCTTCCACAAAAATTTTTTTCAGGAAACGAAAAAAAAAATCGGCTTCGCCATACAAACTGTCCAATAAGTTTATAATTTTGTATGGTGAGGCCGATTTTTTTTTTCGTTTCCTGAAAAAAAGTTTTGTGGAAGGTTGATCAGTTTCGTCTACCGAGCAAGCCCTTAAAGTTTGTGGAGGGCTGTCCCTTACACCTTGTATAGACTCTCGCGGATGATTCGTCGCCTTACAATTTCAAAAGCGTAACGTTTCATCCGTGAATGAAATAATTTGCGGATGAGTGGTCACCTTAGTCGTCGTGAGTTGAGCTATGCCAATACTGACAAATGCTTGCACTGACTGGACGGGACCACTTTTTCTATGGTTCTTTCTCCAAAAGACCTTCTCAGATACCAATCTCCATGACTCTCATGTAATTTAACCATTACATGTTTACTGTATGGACTTTAGAAAAGACTGACTCCTGAGTTTGATTCGGTGTTTCTTCTCAGGGCAGTCAGCTAGGAAACAGCGGCCACATGTAATTTAAACTGACAAAAAAGTTGTATAAATTGGAACACATTTTTTATTACTTCGCTTGCGTTTCACCACTATCTTACCTGATGGTAAGCAATGATGTGGTCGACGATGGAGCAAGCTTGCCTAGAAGTAACCTATTCACTCTTGATTAAAAGACCCTTACACCTATTTGTAAACTACATATCATTTATCACATTGCTGACGGATTTCGCGCGATTGTCAGCAAAAAGTGCTGCACTGGTCAGGAGTGTGAGAGATGGTCGCAACAGCATCCTGCGGCCGCACACATGAGGGAACGGACATCCTCACGCGTCATCCGCCGAAACCCGGATACCGACTACCAGCCATGGTAGACGCGGGCTTGTGGAAGACGAGCAATGAGTAGCTCGCCGTCCAGTCGTTCGGTAACCATCCAGAGAGCCCGAGTCGTCCACGTTGACAGCGTGTAGTGTTCCACACACGCCTTAAAGAGATGTTAGTAAGCAGGGCCGGAGCCTACTAGGGCCATGGGTCGACTTCTGAAAAGGTTACCCGTGGTCTTAGAACGCAAAAGCAACTGAAGAAACATTAGTGTAGTTTTGTCATTAAAAATCTAACAATAATAATAATATTCCACTACTATTACAGAACGCCGCCCGACTAGTCCCAAGCTAAGCAGAGCTTGTGTTATATACAAGGTGTCGTTTTGAAGCTGCAAAATATTTCAGGAGGTAATTATGTTAGTGATTCTCGACCCGAATCAATAATAAAATAAGTAGGTAATTTTTTTTTTTTTTATAACTGCGCTTTTTTTCACACACACAAACACGGAACAATAAAGGGCGTTTTCACACACACTAACTCGCAACGATAGTTTCATAAGTATCATCCAATCATCATTCCGCACGCCACACCCTAGCCACGCCCCCGCGGCCATCGATCAATCGATTTAGTTTAGTGTAATTAAAAATTTTATTAACAAGTATTACTGATTATTGACAAGGTATCGTTTTTTTACATGATTATTTATGAGTTTTATTACAACCTCCTGAAATATTGTGCAGTTTTAAAACTGCACCTTGTATTTCTAAATACATACATGTATTATTATCATAAATTAATTACACCCAAACACAGAAAACATGATTTATTTATTTAAACTTCATGTACAGTAGTGGTACATAGGCGGACTTAATGCAACAAGGCATTCTCTACCAGTCAACCTTTGGGTTAAAAAAGACAACACTGTGGTAGGTTTGCACAATAAACAAATACATAACAAATAGTTCAAACGGAAAAATATAAAATAAGTTACTTATAATAATAAAATACATATTTAAGCTAAAATAATAAACTAATAAATACTATGAAAAATATCAAATCACTATGAGAACTTAATAACAATTCTGAACGAAGACCGAACTAAGGTTGAGAGGACTTCAAGTAGTAGTTCCGAATTTTACGTTTGAAGGATAATTTACTTTCAGCTTTTTTGATGTCAAGGGGAAGCACATTCCAGAGTTTTATGGTGGAAACAGCGTAAGAATTGGACATAAAGCCAATACGGTGAGAAGGAATATGAAGAAGCATGTTTTTGGATGCACGAAGGTTAAGATTATGAGAACTGCCCAACACTTTAATATATTTAATGATCGTACTCATCACACAAACATTTCTCTTGGGTGGGAATTAAACCAAGGACCTTCGGCATAGCAATCAGGGCCACTTACTACTAGCCCACGAGGCAACAGGCAGGCGGTTCCGTTTGTATTTATTTCAACGAACATTTTTTCTTATAACAATCCACTTATCGACAACTATCCAATTCCTATGCAAATTAAGTCATTAAAAACAAGTACTTATGATAAAAAGATACCACTGCCATTAGCTCAGTGGGGGCAGGTACAGACCTGTTTGAGAACCGGGCCACGTATGGTCAAATGACGCGGTCACCTGAATGCCTGGCCCAGATGCGGCCCGTCCGGGAAGCGATGGGGTTTTTTACATCCATGGCTTACTTAAGACGGGTAGCCACGAGCTTAGACGAGGTAAAAAATACCGGACAAGTCAGACGCTCCCATTAAGGGTTCCGTATCTGAATAGGAATAATATTTTTTTTTTTCATTTTCAAAGTTTAAGTGAGTTTGAGAGCAGTATATGTAACGAAGACGTAGCGTTGGAAGGCCTCCTACAAGGTGGACCGATGATCTGGCAAGGGTTGCGGGAATCCGATGGATGCGAGACGCATATGATCGTTCATTGTGGTGACACTTGGGGGAGGCCTATGTCCCACAGTGGACGTCTTTCGGCTGAAATGATGATGATGATGAAATGAATCCCCAGACCAGTCGTTGTGGCGACGCTTGGGGGAGGCTTATGTCCAACAGTGGACATCTTTTGGCTGATATGATGATGATATGAATCCCTGAATCCCTAACTGTTTTCATAAGAGATTTGTTTTATAATTATATTCAGGAAATTATAACTTGAGACGAGACAACCACCTGCTATTCCTTCTCGCTCCAGATCATGGCCTGAACAAGGGCCCGGCACAAGAGGTTGCTGCCGCTGATCGCCTCCACGAGGATCAGTGGCACACCTCCACTGTATGCTCCACCGTGTCCTCCGGGCAGTCCACACAATGGAGAATGAACGTCCCGAACTTACCATGTCCGGACTGAGTCCAAGTCGTCGACAGCGCGTACTGTTCCCGCGCCTCAACGAGTTGTCAGCAAACCGTAGGGGCCCGCAGGGTCGAAGCCTACTGGGGCCAAGGGTTTGCTTCTGAAAACTCGGCCCTGGTATGAAAGGCAACTAAGGAACAGGAGTGTGTTTTAGTCAGTAAAAGCACAAAATAGATAGTTCCAGAAGACAATCTACATACAATTGTCGCCACGGATATTGAGCGCTGGCTTCAAGTTGCGCAGAAGTCCATTATTCGGTCTCTTTAGTGGTGCGAAGTGAGATGCGGGGGTGGGGAGTGTCAGTGATTGGCTCTCCGCGCATCGTGACATAGACGTCATTCATGATTCGCTCCCTGCGCTGCTCCATGTATGTATACAACGACGACGATTGGCTCAGCAATGTATGGTATACGCAAAGCGATCTCCACTCTAACACCGAGCGCTCAAGATCCGTTTTGGCAATTGTACAAAGCGTGCTCGAGCAACGCACACATAGACACCGCTCACGGACACGATACCTCTGCTCAATCGCTCGGTCGCACTCGTACAGTTCGGCGCAACGCGCTGACGTGTGTGCGTACGCCTAGCGTGAAGTACATACATGAGATTGACTTCTGTACCTATCTATTTTGTGGTAAAAGTCTGACACGCCCTCCCGTCCCACCCAAGAGCGGGAGAAGTCATTGGATGATTTCTTACCATAAAAAAGCCTAACTGATTTGATTTGACAGCTATTACATCACAACATGGCGCTAAGTCGGTACAATTCTTATTTTAATCGCATATTAAGCGTTTAATTGTATGGGAAGGCGCTCTTAAAATGCTTTTGTATACCCATAATAAAACAGCTTAAGTTTTCTCTGACACAGACTACACACGTCTTATACTAGTGAGTCCGTTCACAGGTCACGTGCGAACAGTCACACTCCTAATGTGTGTCGAGGTCTGTTTATAGAAGGGATGTTGTGTATATGAAATTTCGGATACGGATTGGATACGGATATAGAAATGATTATTATACCGGTTACGGATACGGATACGGATATGAAATTATTTCGGATTATCCGTTAGTCTCGGATAATTTCGATTACGGATATTAGATCTTTAAGGAATTTCAGAAGTCAAATATAAATACATACTATTTACTACTATACTATTTATATTTTACGACGCGACACGTTATGACAGGCTGTCATAACGTGTCGCAATTAGGCTCCGCCCCTATCCGATATTATCCGAAACGTTTATTTCGGATTCGGTTACGGTTATGGATATTATTTTATATCGGATATCCGATAGTTTCGGTTACGGTTATGGAGCTCCCTAACATCCCTAGTTTATAGACAGACGTGCGACTAACAAGTTACCTAGGTCAGGTGGAGAAACTGAGGCTGATCTTTAAAATATACTTAGGTACAATTGCCATCACGGATCTTCAGCGGTTGTGCAGAAGTCAAATATTCGGCCTCTTTAGTGGTGCGAAGTGAGACGCGGGGGCGAGGAGTATCAGTGATTGGCTTGCCGCGCCATCGCGTCATAGACGTCACTCCTAATTCGTTCCCTGCTTTGCTGTATATATCTAACAACAACGACGATTGGCTCGCCAATGTATGGAATGCGCAAAGCGATCCCCACTCTGACGCCGAGCGCTCAAGATCCGTGATGGCAACTGTATATTTCATCGCTTACCATCAGGTGAGATGGTGGTCAATCGGGAGCCTATCAATAATATCAAAAATCGGTCTAATTGCGAGTTGGATTCGCGCACGAAGGATTCCGTACCGTTCTTAGGAAAATTCGGCAAAAAATTCGCGTTTATTGCATGGGAGCCCCCTTAAATATTTATTTTATTTTGTTTTTAGTATTTGTCGTTATAGCGGCAACAGAAATACATAATTTGTGAAAATTTCAACTGTCTAGCTATCGCGGTTTTTGAGATACAGGCTGGTGATAGACAGTCGGACAGACGGACGGACAGACAGCGAAGTCTTAGTAATAGGGTCCCGTTTTTACCTTTTGGGTACGGAACCCTAAAAAGCTCAATAGTTAACAAAAATAGTGCTAAGTTAGACCCGATTTATGAAAGTCCAATCAACATTTATGTTATTGGAAAAATACTTCTAGACTTACTTAAAAACATGTATGTTATTTTTTTTATTAAGATTCATGTGCATTGTACTTAATTACAATTTCTTTTTAATTAATTTATGCTTGTTTTAATTTGTTCCAGGTAAGGATCCAAAACTTTCTCCGCAACTTATCGTGAACTCATGGGTACCAGTATTAGGGTCCAGTTTTTACCCTTTGGGACGGAACCCTAAAAAAAGAAGTCAAAAAAAGTATTATAGAAGCCTATTCGGTTACTTCTGTGCATCGTCGGCCACATCATCGCTTACCATCAGGTGAGGTGACCAAACGCGAGCCTATCAATCAAGATCAATAATAAAAAATGTTACTGATAGGCTCGCGTTTTACATTGGACCTCTTCAACCCACTTACTGGGGAACACGATACCACAAAATAGATAAGTACAGAAGACAATCTCATGTATGTACAGTTGCCATCACGGATCTTGAACGCTCGGCGTCAGAGTGGGGATCGCTTTGCGCATTCCATACATTGGCGAACCAATCGTCTTCGTTGTTAGATACATGCAGCAACGCAGTGAACAAATGAGGAGTGACGTCTATGACGCGATGGCGCAGCCAGCCAATCACTGACACTCCTCGCCCCCGCGTCGCACTTCGCACCACTAAAGAGACCGAATATTTGACTTCTGCGCAAGTGTTCAAGATCCGTGATGGCAACTGTACCTCACTTTTTATACCTACGCTCAGTGGACGCACACTAATGAGCGTTTGAGCCGGAACTGTTCGACGAGTGATCCGAGACGCGACCGAGACATCGTGTCCGTGAGCGGTGTCTATGTGTGCGTTGCTCGAGCGCGCTTTGTATGTAGATTGACTTCTGTACCTATCTATTTTGTGACGATACTCCTTGGATAGACTGATGGTCACACTTCCTAGTGTCTGACTACCTGTAACGACTGTCAAAGATCTACGAATGTCAACCGGGACCAACGGCTTTACGTGCTTTCCGAGGCACGGGGTGTCAGTAATGTCCGAGATAAACATAGAAAAGTACATATGAATTGAAGAATTTATATTGGTACTTGTCCGTTTTCGAACTTGTAAGCGCATGCATGGGAGGCAGGCAAGAAAGAAAAACGCGCCTCACACAATCGTCATCATCATCTTCCTGCCCTTGTCCCGTTTTATTTGGGGTCGGCGCAACACGTTTTTTCCTTCCATTCTGTCGTCACGCTATCACTAACTCCCTTTTCTTTATATCACTTCTCACAGAATCCATCCATGTTTTCTTTGGCCTCCCTCTCCCACTCTACCAATCCACATTTATACTCATAACTCTCTTAGTAACAGGCATTATAAACTAAAAATACACAATGAAAAAACCCAAACGTCGTTGAAACCTCTACGGTCCGTTCTAAGCGTTTCGCCTCGTCCTTACTCCGCGTGCGTCAAAGGACTGGAACAATTTGCCTGCCGCGGTCTTCCAGTCCGATTATAATTTGGGTATCTTTAAGGCTAGAGTGAATAGACTCTTAATAAACTAGTACGCCTCACCATCACAGATTGCATCACTGCTTACCATCAGGTGTGATCACAGTCAAGCACTACTTTATATCAATAAAAAAAAAAACAAAGTTATTATCAGTGCGAGGCCAAAAAGGCGTCGTAAAGAAGTCTTTTTTACAAGTACGAAATAAATTAAAGAAAACCGCCATAACATAAATAGGTCGCTGCTCGCTAATGTAGTCGCCGGTCATGCGCACACGCATCACATCCGGTCGTGCTACAGCGCCGTCTGACGTGATCTGAATACACTAGCACCGTCTGGTTGTGACGTAACCACGCTTTGATGTAACCGCAGTCATTTTTGCTAAAGTAGATTGTAGTTAGGTAAGTACAGTGCGCAGGAGTTAACCGAGATAATATGCCACAACTATCACACAACGCCATCTAGTATCAAATTATGAAGAGCTCGTGTTACGAGTATTATACAACTGATAAACTTACTTATATTATATATTTCTAAATGTGAAAAAGTGTCTGAGTGTAATTTATCTATAAATGTATGTATACATTTATAGATAAATTACACTCAGACACAGAACAAACTGGGGCCATGGGTGATGCGGAAGAGAACCTCGGGGCCCTGGGACAGAGGCAAAGAAGGAACAGAAGTGGTTTTTAGTTAATAAAAGTCTGACACGCCCTTCCGCCCGGCTTATAGTCCCTTGAACCATCTGGCCAAAATTATGTGGACGCACCTCTTGCACCCGCCTAGGCGGCAGTACGCAAATCTGTGCATTTATTTGCGGCCAACAGCGCCCGGAAAGCGCGCGGCTGACCTTTAAATCCATTTTCTTTGCGAAATATTTATTGATTTACATATGCAATGTCCACTTTGAAGAATATTTAATCACCCATTTTTATGTGTAAAAATGTTTCTAAAGATCCAAGCCGTTTCGAAGGAGTAGGGAAAATTTGCAAAAAGTTGTGAAATTGCTAAATAATTTTTTTAGACAACAGTATTAATAGCACGAAAAAATCAAATGTTGATAATGTTGTTCATGAATCTGTAATAAACATATATTTTTTTCAAACCTATTAACCCGGCCGTTACCGAAGAGTAGGCTTCAGAAAGTCACTGTTTTACGATATTTTTCGGGCGCGTGGGCCTTAAAGGCGGGAGATGTCATTAGTTGATTTCACAGAACAGAACATAAAGATAATCCGTAGACAAACGTTATTAAAGTGTTTCGGTTGGTGCCTGTAACGTGTGACTACGGATTTTTTTTATGTTCTGTTCTTGTTTTTCCAGTAACCTTGTTTATTTGAGCATCCTGAAAAACTTGTTTCATACTTTTTCAGTGTCGTTTTTTTGTCGTAGTCGGGTTTTAGTTAAATTAAATTCATTTTGAATAATTCTGATTTAAAGAATCTTTCAGAATCAGAATCAGAATCAGAATGTCTTTTTTTTTGTCTTTAGTGTTTTATTCTTTTTTTTTTTATTTAAACATTTTTGGTGTTAAATTACTTGACTGTGCTTCTATACTATTTACTTGAAGCCATTTCAATTTAAATGATACCAATCACGACGTTTTTATCTTAATTTTTCAACACAAAACTTTTTGTCCCCTAGAGGGCGCCACATCTAATTTTAATGATATTTTTTGATAAATATCAGTGAAGGCCTTTCAAATGATATTAAACACGATGTATTAATCGTAACATTTTTTTTAACACATTACTTTTGTCAGCTAGAGGGCATTACTTAAAATTTGAGTAATATTTTGGAAATGTACAAGTGAAGCCCTTTCAAATAATCACACGTTGTATTTATCTCCATTTTTATTTTTAATAGATTACTTTTTGTCCGCTAGAGGGCGCCTTAACGAGTTTTGTGGTACGTCACGTAGCCTATGTTCAGCGGACGATTAAGAAAGTTCTAACGATACCTCATATGTCGACTTCCGATAAGTAGATTAGGAGCTATATGGGAACAGATGAACATACTCACATACATACATAGCCTGTCAAAATCATAACCCTACTTTGGCTTTGCCGTAGTCGGGTAAAAACAAATGATCATGCTCATCACATTTTATCTTGATAATCGAACCCATAAACTCATAACAGTCAAGGCCGCTGACCACAAGACCAACAGGCCAGTCAGAGATGGCAGCGAGAAGTGTTCTACATCATCGTAATTATCACTAGTTTCTGCCAAAAAACGTCCACTATTGGACATAGCCCTCCCCAAAGTGTCGCCATAGCGAACGGTCCTCTGTGTCTCGCATCCATCACATAACCGCGCCTTTCACCAAGTCGTCGGTCTTCCAGTACGCTGTATTTAACACTCCAAAAAATTATCATCATCATCACCAGCCTTATTAATGTTTACACTGTTGAGATTCAAGCCTCCTCTCTAGGAGAGGGAATGGGCCCAGTACGTGTTGGTGAATGTCACACGTCTTCGAATTTTTGGTCCTAGGACATGCCGGTTTCCTCACGATGTTTTCCTTTACCGTTTTGAGAGCAGTGGTGATAAAATAAATTACACAAAGTAATACGCCTGGCTGGGTTCGAACCCGCGACCGTAAAATCTGAAGATGTCAACAGGGGAACCAAAGATATCGACATAGTCTGAAGAATCGCCAAACTTAAGTGGCAATGGGCAGGGCACATAGGGCGCTGTTATCCGAAAGGGCACTCGAGCCCCGGTATGAAGGCTAGAAGGAACGGGGTGGGTCTTTTAGTCAGTAAGAGTCTGACATTATCTCCCGCTCCGCCCAAGGGCGGGGGATGTCAATGCATGACTTTATCCCAATACAAAAAAAAAAGGGCACATTGCTCGCAGAACAGATAGTCGGAGACGTAGCGTTAGTAGCCCCCCCAAGAGGCTGGAAACACGGGCGTGCAGAGTGGGGACTCTGCCCGCCCATCGAGTGATTCCAAGGAAGACGGTGGCACAGTGATCACGTGCTGCCGTGCACAAAGAGGCTCAGGGGAGACCGTAGTATAGTACCCTCAGGGATGTGCCTTAAAAGGCGTTGAACAGAAGGGGTTTCGGAATGGTCTTTTAAGAGGTAACGGCGCCTCTTCTATGTGCTGATGATGGTCACCGGGGTGGTTTTAGTGAGGTAAAAATCCCACACTAACCGGACTTATCCCCAAAGTCCTGGCGCCTTTTGAAGGTTTCCCCTCGAAAACAAAAAAAAAAGGCCCCCCAAGAGGTGGACCAGTGGACCGATTACTTGGTGAAAGTCGTGAAAATCCGATGGATGCGAGACGCCTTGGACCTGTCGTTGTAAGTGACACTTGGGAAAGACTTATGTCTTTCGGCAGAAATGATGATGATGATGATAACTTTTTCAATACACTTGCTCAGAAAGTGACTCTTATTGCACTGCACTTAGGTATATAAAGGCACTTGTTACCAAACTGTGACATTTTGATTACCATTACGCACTAGTGCTATAATGTAGTTAAAACCTTATAGTTCAACCTCTCCCCCGCCATAATTTTATTACATTTACCGTATCAGGCTGGAAGCTCATCGTCCCCCACGAGTCGCCGGTCCCCCGTTTATTCATTTCAATGAGTGTATTAAAAGGTTAATAAAAAAAGGGAACTAATTTTTTGAGCTTTTATTTAAATATTCGACATGTTATTATGATCAGTTGAAAAACATATTGAGCAGTTATTTAATTTAATGGCGGTTGACTAATTATTGCGACACTAAAACATGGACAGTAATAAAAAATCAATTTGTCGGTTATTTTATCATACAATGTCAATTCTAAAAATAATTGTATTACTAACACTAGTATCCAAGAACATTTTTATTAACAAATTGGATACCATGGTCTGAAATAAAATTATTAATAGATTATAGTTAGCCCATATTGTCCCACTGTTTAGCAAAGGCCTCTGTCCACTTCTTCCAACGATCACGGTTGATCGCTTTCTCATTCCAATTCTTAAGGAAGCCATCCAGGTCGTCCCACCATCTCATTCATGGTCTGCCTCAGCCCCGCGTTGCTGTGTTCAGGCACCAATCCCGAAATAAAATATTTATTATTATTATTTTATTATAATAGAAAACAGTTGGAGAACAGTTAATTTATTCAGCCGCATAAGGCAGGTCGCATGCTCAAGCCTCAGTCTTAGATTTACGGGCATCGCCGCGGTCCCACATAAATATAGGGACGCGCCTTATCTGAACTGCCGCCAGGTTAAACGTTAACTGTGAAGGCGGCGCGAGGTATAGGCGGTAGCGGCTTGGAAAAGGAGTAGGTAGTTTTGACTGTTTTTTTAATGGGGCATTGTCAAATGTTATTTCCCTCTCTAGGATGAGTGAGAGGGTGTGTCAGACTTTTACAGGCTAAACCTTACCTTTGTTTCTTTAGTTATTCTTTGCGTTAGGACACGATAAATTTATTCGGACTTTCCCGTAGCTCTTATTTTCATTAGCGTAGACCCTCTTTCTTAGTTTTCTAGTAAATTCTTCAGTTATCACAATCTGGCAGATTAATTTAGTGATAGATTTATTCCTTTATCCTGCTAATGCATGAGCATGTTGATTTGGTAACCTAAACAAGTAGTTTTCTCTAAGTCATTCCTTACAGAACCAAAAACGCGACCTATATTCCTAAATATTACTTTGTTTGCAAATAAATATTTATTTGTTTACATTTTATGTGCCAAATTAGGCACCCCTGATATTATAAAAGGCCCACATGAATAAGTAAAATACGTATATTTTGTAGAAACTTAGAACTTTCGTTCTGGCAAAGAAACAAAAATAAAATATTTAAAAACAACAAAATAAATCAGTAGGTAACAAAAAAATAAATAATCCAAGATTGATCCCCATTACCATGTAAACTAACTCGCAACCGCTCATGCCTTGCGCCATCGAACACGGAAACAATACAAGTGACCAGTCGGTTACCAGGAAAGGCTGGAACCTGACGGTCTACAGCAGATGTGATAACAAGCCGGTTGTAGATAAGGAAGCTCTCCGAAATTAGCAGCTTATCTAGAAGACCATCACTACTGGTTCTGTGATGGGAAGGAGGGGTTTGGATCTAGTGGTTGCAGGTACAGTGTTTGACAATGTTAGGTCATATTTTTAAAAGGGGGGGTAGCTGAGGATGTTCAATCCGGCCTACACTTGTTGTCCTCCCCCAACGACTCTTTAAGGTCAGGTTCTACCCATTTTAAAATTTTTTAACCACTGGAAATCCACAAATATAAAAGAGAACACCAAGAAAAAATATTTTATTAAAATATTTTTTTCTTTCTCTGTTAAGTCCATGCAAAGTTTTTTGGTCTGTTATTTGTACAATTTTTATAATAAAGGTATACCTATCTATCTACTTATCTCTCCCAGCGACAGCTTAAGCCTAGACCCCACAGGGGATGCTCTTAACACGAAGTCGCTAAGTACCCATAAAAAAACTAGAGGCTACTTGTCTTATCTACATGTTATGACCGCATCGTCGTTTTCCATCAGGTGAGATAGCGGTCAAGCGCGAACCCATCAACAATAAAAAAAAAATATTTAAACTCGCTACGGCCCATGCCTTGCGCCATCGAACACGGAAACAATACAAGTGACCAGTCGGTTACCAGGAAAGGCTGGAACCTGACGGTCTACAGCAGATGTGATAACAAGCTGGTTGCAGATAAGGAGGCTCTCCGAAATTAGCCGCTTATCTAGAAGGCCATCACTACTGATTCTGTGATGGGAAGGAGGGGTTTGGATCTAGTGGTTGAAGGTACAGTGTTTGACAATGTTAGGTCATATTTTTAAAAGAGTAGCTGAGGATGTTCAATCCGGCCTACACTTGCTGTCCTCCCCCAGCGACTCTTTAAGGTCAGGTTCTACCCATTTTGAGTTTTTTTAAACCACTGGAAATCCACAAATATAAAAGAGAACACCAAGAAAAAATATTTTACTTAAGTCTTTTTTTCTTTCTCTGATAAGTCCATGCAAAGTTTTTTGGTCTGTTATTTTTAATTTTTTTATAATAAAGGGTATATCTATCTATCTACTTATCTCTCCCAGCGACAGCTTAAGCCTAGACCCCACAGGGGATGCTCTTAACACGAAGTCGCTAAGTACCCATAAAAAAACTAGAGGCTACTTGTCTTATCTACATGTTATGACCGCATCGTCGTTTTCCATCAGGTGAGATAGCGGTCAAGCGCGAACCCATCAACAATAAAAAAAAAATATTTAAACTCGCTACGGCCCATGCCTTGCGCCATCGAACACGGAAACAATACAAGTGACCAGTCGGTTACCAGGAAAGGCTGGAACCTGACGGTCTACAGCAGATGTGATAACAAGCTGGTTGCAGATAAGGAGGCTCTCCGAAATTAGCAGCTTATCTGGAAGGCCATCACTACCTACTGGTTCTGTGATGGGAAGGAGGGTTAAGATGTAGTGGTAGTAAGTTCAGTGTTTTTAAAAGCGTGAGTCGCTGAGAATATTCAACCCTGCCCCACTAGAAAATTACAACCGTTTCTATTCTATTCTCTTTTGTCGAACGCCTCGAGTTGACCACGCCTCCAATTTCTTAAATAATAATAATAATATTTTTTTATTTCAGGCTACTATGGCCCATAAACACTATACATAGAATAATCTTAAAAATAATAAAGTAATACATATAAATAACATTTACTTATTAATTAAACTATTGAACTATTACACACCTTTATTCTGACCATGTGACTGAGCAATAAGATGAAGTCAGAACATTTCTGCAATTTGCAGTTCGGTATCGGATAGTAAGTTAATATAAATATATAAATTTGCGGTAGTGAAGGGAAATCTGTACTTTTATGGTACCGTACCCAAGGGCTCTATTACTAAGACTTCGCTGTCTGTCAGTCCTTCTGTCCGTTTGTCTGTCACCAGGCAGTATATCAAGAACCACGATAGCTAGACAATTGAATTTTTCACAAATTATGTATTTCTTTTGCCGCTATAACAAAAAATACTAAAAACAAAATATAATAAATATTTAAGGGGGGCTCCCATACAACAAATGCAATTTTTTGGCCCAATTTTCTTAAGTATGGTACGGAACCTTTCGTGCGCTAGTCCAACGCGCACTTGGCCAGTTTTTTTTTATTTTAAACTGTACTTACAAAATATGTAATTTAATTTGTTACGTTAATTTAGTTTTATTTACTGGACCAATTGAGCAGATAGCTCCTAACATTACGTAAATCCTACTGCCGTTCTACAACAGCACACGCTTCAGATAAAAAAAAAACAAAAATTCTGACCATACCGAAATAAAAACACAACCAACAGTCAAAGATAACATTTAAAAAACAAAGCTTTTAAAGCAAACGTCACATTACCATAAATGGCGGGGCACACCATAGATAACCCTTTCACCGCTGATATATTTTTATTACGGTTCGTGGGGCTTTTTGGACCGGGACCGCGGTCCCCCAACTACCACCTACATATAAAAATAATATTTATTGTTGCCTAGTCATTTGGGACCACAAATAAAATAACTACAGTTTTTTTTGATAACTGTACTTTAATGCCCTTTTCCATGTTGTCCCAAAATACTACTCATCGTCCATTGACTTCTCTCGCTCTGGGCGGAGTGGGAAGGCGTGTCAGACTTTTAGTGACAAAAACCACACATGTGTCCTTCAGTTGCCTTTTGCGTTCTAAGACTACGGGTTTCCTTTTCAGAAATTAACTGCGATCCTAGCTAAAGGGCTGCGGTCCTGTTGGGCCCCTACGGTTTGCTGACATCTCTTCGAGGAGTACATGAAACTACTCGCTGTCGACGACTTATGTTCAGTCCAATCGATTAGCGAACGACTGGACGGCGAGCTACACATTGTTCGTTTTCCACAAGCCCACGTCTACCTTGGCTGGTAGTCAAGGTCGGGTTCTCAGCGGCTGGGGCATGAAAATGTTTGTTCCCTTACGCGATCGGTTATTAGGTGGGAATAGGGACCGACGCGGTCCCGGTCCCAAATGCCCCACGACCTTTTTATTACTTTGTGGAAGGAATGTAGCACCTGATACGGTCCAATCTATTTATGTTTTTATATGTGACCAAAATGGCTGACGTGTTTTTCGGTTATCTTTTAGCCAGAATTATACTATCAACAACTTCTCAAGCATCAAAGCAAAGTAGAAGTGCCTTGAATAGTCTGTCTAAAAAGACAAACGACTGGGGAATTTTGTATAATATTAAATCATTTAAAAAATACTTATATTCGATACTTTTTATAAGATTCTTCTATTAGTAAACAATTATCAAGATCTCTTAATCAACCTTGATTATTGAACCAGTGTTGACTACATCAGATTTCATTTTACCCAAGTAAGTAAGTAAAAATTTATTTGTTTAAACATGGTGTACATGATACATTGCATGCAAGATAATAATATAAAATAAGTTCTGGCATGTTCAGCCGCATATCGTGGCGTACAAATATTTAGGAAGAGATGGTGCATAAACCGTGATCATCAAAATTTTATAGGTACTTATTAAATTTAGTTGAGGTTTCAATAGCATAGTTTTAGATATAATTCAATTTCAGATAGTCATTACATAAATATTAGTTAGTAAAATTCTGAAGTATTGTCAATAAATTTTAAACCACACCTATTTTCCTCCTTTTCTAAGTCAGCCCTTGGCCCCAGTAGGCTTCGGCCCTGCTGAGACTCTATGGTTTTGCTAAAATCTCTTTGAAGCGCGCGTGGAACACTACGAGCCATCGGCGTCGGCTCGGTCCGGACGGCGAGTGACCCATAGCTCGGCGTCCGTAAGCTCAGTCAGTCGACGATGGAGCACGCTTGGCTAGAAGTAACTGATCACTCTTGACTTTTTTTTTTTATGGTGGGAAAAAATCATCCAATGACAACCCCAGCTCTTGGGCGGAGCGGGAGATAGTGTCAGACTCTTACTGACTAAAAGACCCACCCCGTTCCTTCTAGCCTTCATACCGGGTCTCGAGCGCCCTTTAGGACTACCCTGGCCCCAGTAGGCTTCGACCCGGCTGGGTCCCTGCTGTTGCTGACAACTCCTTGAGGCGCGCGGGAACAGTGCGCGCCGTCGACGACTTGGGCTTGGTCCAGACAGTTACCGGACGGCCGGACAGTGAGCTACCCATTGCTCACTGTCCGCAAGCCCGCGCCTACGGTGGCCGGAAATCGAGATCAGAATCCCGGCGGCGGCGGCGGCGGCAAGTGTGCCGTTGCCTGATGCGTTCGGCCTCCTCCTTTGCGAGCATTACTGCTTCGCAGAAGTCGGCGGCCGCCTGCCACTCCTCCTTGCTCCGGACCATGGCCTGAACCAAGGCCCGGCGCGAGGAGTCTCCGCCACCGATCGCCCCCACGAGGGCACGGCGATGCTCCGCCCAAGCAGGGCACACCTCGACTGTGTGCTCCACCGTGTCCTCCGGGCATTCCGCACAGTGGCGACACCCGGGCGTCACTTCCGCACGAATCCGGTGCAGGAAGCTCCCGAACGAACCATGTCCGGTGAGGACCTGCGTTATGCGGAAGGTAAGGACGCCGTGAGGTCTTTCCAGCCACGCCTCAAAGAGGGGACTTGCCGCCATGATTGTGGCATGCCCAATCACTCTTGACTTAAAGACCTAGGTTGTAGCGATCAGGAAACCAGGAATTTCACTTCTTAGATTAACTCACTGTACCATCTTCGCCCGCGAACATAAAATAAAGCCTACTAGCTTTTGCCCGCGGCTTCGCCCGCATAATAAATTATAGCCTTATATCACTCAGAAATTTTAGCAATCGGACCAGTACTTTCAGAGATAATCCTACAAACAAAAAAAAATAAACTTTACCTTTTTTAATATTAGTGTAGAAGCGTAGATTTATACCTATAGCATTGCATAGTCGGCCTTATAATGTTCCCACTGTTGGAACTCAGACCTCTCTAAGAGAGGGAATGGGCCGTAATCCACCACGCGGGCCCAGTGCGGGTTGGTGAATGTCACATGCCTTCGAATTTTTGGTTCTAGGACATGCCGGTTTCCTCACGATGTTTTCCTTCACCGTTTTATTTATTTATTTATTAAGGTAAAAACCAAAAGCTTCTGTGTACAGCATTTTACAAACATGAATAATAATTGGCCTAAGTCTTACACAGTCGCCAATTACAGGTCAACCAGCATTCGCAAAATAAGACATGATATAAATCAAAATAATCACAATAATCATAATAATCACAATAATCATAATAATCAAAATACGTTTGTTGTTGTTTTTTTGTTTGAACCCGCGACCTACAACTCGTAAGTCGGAGCCGTTCCCACTCTGCCACCACTGCTTTTCGTCCGAATATAGTGGGGTAATATTCATTCTATGATATTTATGACTCGACAAAAAATGCTAGCAGCGGATTAGGACCTCACTTTGGATTGTAATAAACACATCTTATAAATAAAGCCTAATGGCCTTTCTACTCGCGACCATTCTTTACTCTATGAGCCACGAACCGTAAAGTCTGCCTAACTTCCGGGAATCAACACAAGTTTAACAAACCTATATGATAAAGCACTTTATTATACACGAGTCTTACTTTCTGCGCTAAAAGACCATAAATTATATTAAAAATGGTGTATGGGCGAGCAAAAATAGACGAGATTACTGGTTTACCATCGTTTAAAAATGGTTATGAGCCTTGACGGTACCCAGCGCTAGTACTTAGGGCATAGACAATAAACTTTATAGAGTACGCTTCAAAAAAAGCTACTTATAAGAGGAGAAAGTTGTGGCGAAGCGTGGAAAATAGATGTGAATTATGAGGAAAATAAAAACGAAAAGAATACGAGAAAAGTTTATTAAAAATCAAATCACACTTATTCTTTTTTATGTGTCTGGCAGGGTCTTGTATCGTGACGCGTAGCTTCATAGTATTCGTCATATGCTTGGTGTACGCCTACTCACAACTTACATACAAAACGCTGTCGAAAAATCCAGTGGCGGATTAGCCATGTAGCAAGAGTAGCAAATGCTACAGGCCCCGCGTATTGGGGGGCCCCGCA
The DNA here is from genome assembly GCA_910589285.2 of Mythimna ferrago. NCBI lineage: Eukaryota > Metazoa > Arthropoda > Insecta > Lepidoptera > Noctuidae > Mythimna > Mythimna ferrago. The sequence goes on from OU342703.1 coordinate 11,931,685, forward strand.
TATGAACGTACGACATATGATTTATTAGAACTATGTCCTAAGCATAGTTTTCTGCAATACTTCTTTTTCCTTTTTTTTTTTATGGCGGGTAAAAATCATCCAAATGACATCCCCCGCCCTTGGGCGGAGCGGGAGATGAGAGAGTCAGACTCTTAGTGACTAAAAACCCACCCCGTCCCTTCTTGCCTTTCGTACCGGGGCCGAGCTTCCCTTTCGGATAACCCTGGCCCCAGTAGGCTTCGACCCGGCTGTTCTGGAACACTTCGGTTTTTCAGAATTTAACATTTAAATGTTTTTTCGCACCGTGCATGCAAAATACTATTATAATGTTGTTTTTTTTCCAAACGTCAATAAAAAAAAAAAAAATTGACGGTAAAAGAGAAAAATAATATCTTTGCGAAATAATTTTCTGCGGAATGTTTTATTTTATTTATCTCGGTCTTCGCAGGGAAAAATATCTAAATATCTGTTAGTTTGGGGTTTAATTAATTAAAAATCGAAATGTCTATAGTTTTTGAAAAGGACCAAAAAAAAATTTAAATCTCTATTTCGCAACAAGTTTATTCGTAACTCCTCAGTTTTCAGTCATTTCATTAGCCAAAATGATCTAATAAAACAAACCACGATTCCCCCTATCCATCTCCCAAGTAATCGATATCAATTGATTGTGATACTTTCTCGTCTGACCTTACAAAATAGATAGGTACAGAAGTCAATCTACATACAAAGCGCGCTCGAGCAACGCACACATAGACACCGCTCACGGACACGATATATCTCGGAGAGCCTCGGCCCGCTCGTCGAACAGTTCCGGCTCAAACGCTCATCAGTGTGCGTCCACCGAGCGTAGGTAGAAAAAGTGAAGTACATATATGAGATTGTCTTCTGTACCTATCTATTTTGTGCCTCAGCTTAGACCGGTCATTATGCCGGTAACCTTTTGATAGTCGAAACCAACGCACTTATCTACGCGACAATCTACCCCTAGCCTAGATCTTGTAAAGAATGGCTGACGATCTGAAACTAACAAAAGATTGGCCGACGGGGCCAGTTATGTTTCATATCGGCATCGGGTCGCCGATGATGTACCTACAAGTCATCTTTAAATGATATTTATTACGCAAATATGTTTTTAAAAACACTTTTACACGTTTTTTTTGTGGGTAAAAATCATCCCAATGACATCCCCCGGAATTGGGCGGAGCGGGAAATGGTGTCAGACTCTTACTGACTAAAAAACCTACCCCGTTCCTTTTTGCCTTTCGTACCGGGGCCGAGCTTCCCTTTCGGATAACCCTGGCCCCAGTAGGCTTCGACCCGGCTGTTCTGGAACACTTCGGTTTTTCAGAATTTAACATTTAAATGTTTGTTCGCACGGTGCATGTAAAATACCATTATAATGTTGTTTTTTTTCCAAATTTCATTAAATAAAAACTAATTTTGACGGTAAATGACAAAAATAATATCTTTGCGAAATAATTTTCCACAGAATGTTTTATTTTATCCATCTCGGTCTACGCAGGGAAAAATATCTAAATATCTGTTCGTTAAGGGTTTAATTAATTAAAAATCGAAATGTCTATAGTTTTTGAAAAGGAACAAAAAAAACAAATTAAAATCTCTATTCCGCAACAAGTTTATTCGTAACTCCTCAATTTTTAGCCATTTCATTGGCCAAAATGATCTAATAAAACAAACCACGATTCCCCCTATCCATCTCCCAAGTAATCGATGTCAATTGATTGTGATACTTTCTCGTCTGACCTCAGTTACAAAATAGATAGGTACAGAAGTCAATCTACATACAAAGCGCGCTCGAGCAACGCATACATAGACACCGCTGACGGACACGATATATCTCGGAGCGCCTCGGCCCGCACGTCGAACAGTTCCGGCTCAAACGCTCATCAGTGTGCGATGTGCGTCCACCGAGCGTAGGTATAAAAAAACCGGCCAAGTGCGAGTCGGACTCGCCCATGAAGGGTTCCGTAGCAGCAAGTAACATAATACAAAAGTTCTTGTAATGTGTTGTAACTTTGATCGATGTTTTAATAATACTGTATTTTTTTCGATTTATGACGCATTAAAAAAAAACTACTTACTAGATTTCGTTCAAACCAATTTTCGTTGGCAGTTTTTATAGTAATGTACATCATATATTTTTTTTAGTTTTATCATTCTCTTATTTTAGAAGTTAGAGGGGGGGGACACACATTTTACCACTTTGGAAGTGTCTCTCGCGCAAACTATTCAGTTTAGAAAATAATGATATTAGAAACCTCAGTATCATTTTTGAAGACCTATCCATAGATACCCCACACGTATGGGTTTGATGAAAAAAAATTTTTGAGTTTCAGTTCTAAGTATGGGGACCCCCAAAATTTATTGCTTTTTTTCTATTTTTGTGTGAAAATCTTAATGCGGTTCACAGAATACATCTACTTACAAAGTTTCAACAGTATAGCTCTAATAGTTTCGGAAAAAAGTGGCTGTGACATACGGACGGACAGACGGACAGACAGACAGACAGACAGACAGACATGACGAATCTATAAGGGTTCCGTTTTTTGCCATTTGGCTACGGAACCCTAAAAAGTGAAGTACATATATGAGATTGTCTTCTGTACCTATCTATTTTGTGCCTCAGCTTAGACCGGTCATTATGCCGGTAACCTTTTGATAGTCGAAACCAACGCATTTATCTACGCGACAATCTACCCCTAGCCTAGATCTTTTAAAGAATGGCTGACGATCTGAAACTAACAAAAGATTGGCCGACGGGGCCAGTTATGTTTCATATCGGCATCGGGTCGCCGATGATGTATATAGAAGTCATCTTTAAATGATATTTATTACGCAAGTAGGTTTTTTAAAAACACTTTTACACGTTTTTTTTGTGGGTAAAAATCATCCCAATGACATCCCCCGGTATTGGGCGGAGCGGGAGATGGTGTCAGACTCTTACAGACTAAAAAACCTACCCCGTTCCTTCTTGCCTTTCGTACCGCGGCCGAGATTCCCTTTCAGATAACCCTGGCCCCAGTAGGCTTCGACCCGGCTAGGCCCCTGCTGTTGCTGACAACTCCTTGAGCCAACTTGAGCCACTCCAACGCGCGTAAACAGTGCGCGCCGTCGACGACTTGGGCTCGGTCCGGACAGTTACCGGGCGGTCGGACAGCGAGCTACCCTTTGCTCGCCGTCCGCAAGCCCGCGCCTACAGTGGCCGGAAATCGGGATCGGAATCCCGGCAGTGGCTGAAGCGCTGAGAGCGCCGTTGCCTGATGCGGTCGGCCTCCTCCTTTGTTAGCATTACTGCTTCGCAGAATGAGGCGACCGACTGCCACTCCTCCTCGCTCCGGACTATGGCCTGTACCAAGGCCCGGAACACTTTTACACGTCAATTTTTTCGTCAGTTTAAACTTGATGAGGTCGTTGTTTCCTAGCTGACTACCCTGAGAAGAAACACCAAAACAAACTCAGGGGCTGCAGCAATTAATTATTATTGATTTGATGTGTATTGGTTTTAAATCAGACTGTGATTGATTGTGTATGATTTGAACATTACTATATATGAATTATTTTGAATTTGATTTATAATTGTTTGTAGTTTAAATTTTTATTGATTTTTTTTTATATTTATTTTGACTATTAATTTAAATTTTTATTGATTTTTTTATTTATTTTTTTTATTTTGACTTTAAAAATTTTGTGACATTTATTTTTATTATTTATTTATTTTTTATTTTGTTTTAATTAATTCATTTTGACTTTAAATTTTTACTGATTTTTTTATTTTTATTTTAGTTTGAAACTTATTCTTTTATTGACTTTTGTTAAACTTAATTTGGACACTTAAATATTATTATAATAATGTCATAAAGTGTAACTGACAAGGCTAACATATTTAATTTTTTATCATGTGCCTACTTTCATCATTTGCATACCCATGTGATGGTTAAGCATGGAGAACTTTATTTTTCATTCAAAAAAAACATCAATGTATATTTCTACCCATGTTTGCAAATAAATAAATGATTATGATTATGATTATTATGTGGTAGCAAACATGTAAAGGTCAAATCATGAGAACAATGCAGATAGTGTCTGAGATGGTCTTCTGAGGAAAGAACCACGTAGATTTGAATGGACCTGTCCAATCAGTGCAAGCATTTGTCAGTATTCATATAGCTCAAGTTAGGATTACTAAGGAGCTCAATGATTTGACTAACAATACCAAGGAAAGGACATTTGGGTAGGCTGCATAAATACTCAAATTGCCAGACATCGGCAAAATAACTGAAAAGAAAAATGATCCACATAGTCTTCATATTCATACTTTGATAGCCGGTGAGATTTCGAAGACCACTTCCGACGTCTGGTTCCCAAAATGGAGCGGGCCCAAGCGGCTCCTGCCCAATCTAGAGGGTCCAGACGCCAGAAGCAATAATGCAATAATGCTAGCGAAGGAGGTGTCCTCACCCAAGAGGATTCATATGTAACACATTATCAACATAGGATTTTTTTCATATGAAAGTCTAATTCCGTCAAATCCGTTCCTTCATCGGACCACTAGACGTACAGTTTTGCGCTACCGATACATGGTAGACATCGCACCCATACGTGCAAAGCATTTTGGGAACACATTTATAGTGCGAACAGTTAAGGAGTGAATTTCTCTGCCGGAGTCTGTGTTTCCTGGTATTTACAACTTAGGGGTCTTAAAGTCAAGAGTGAATAGATAACTTTTAGTCAAGCGTGCTCCATCGTCGACCACGTCGCTTACCATCAGGTGAGACGGTGGTCAAACGCGAGCCTGTTAATAATAAAAAAAAGTATGACGATAGATATTTTTGTCAAAAAAATATATAAGGCCCAAGCGCCCGAAAATTGCCATAAAACAGTGACTTTCTGAAGCCTACTCTTCGGTAACGGCCTGGTTTATAGGTTTGAAAAAAATATATGTTTTTTATAGATTCATGAACAACATTATCAACATTTGATTTTTTCGTGCTATTAACACTTTTGTCTAAAAAAAATATTTAGCAATTTCGCAACTTCTCCCTACTCCTTCAAAACGGCTTGGATTTCTAGAAACATTTTTACACATAAAAATTGGTGTTTATATATTCTTCAAAGTGAACCTAGCATATGTAAATCGATCAATATATCGCAAAGAAAATGGATTTAAAGGTCAGCCGCGCGCTTTCCGGGCGCTGTTGGCCGCAAATAAATGCGCAGATATGCGTACTGCTGCCTAGGCGGGTGCGAGAGTAGCGTACATTTAATTTCGGCCAGATGGTTCAGGGGACTATAAGCCTTAACAACATGATATTTTTTTCGTTTGTTTTCCTTACGTTTGTTTTTCAAACGGTTTTCAAACGGCTTTGATCTTTAGAAATATGTTTACACAAAAAAAAAATGCTGGTTAAATGTTATTCAAAATGTACATATGTAAATCCATTATTATTTTATAAAGAAAATGGTTTTAAAGGTCAGCGGGGCTCTATTTAGGTGTAGGCGGCAGTACGTGTTTTAGCATAGTATAGCATAGTCGGCCTTACAATGTTCCCACTGCTGGGACTCAGGCCTTCTCTCTAGGAGAAGGAATGACCCTTAATCCACCACGCGGGCCCAGCGCGGGTTGGTGAATGTCACATGTCTTCGAATTTTTGGTTCTAGGACATGCCGGTTTCCTCACGATGTTTTCCTTCACCGTTTTGAAAACAGTGGTGATGAAATAAATTACACAAAGTAATGCTCCTGACTAGGTTTGAACCCGCGACCTACAACTCGCAAGTCGGGGCCGTTACCACTCGGCCACCACTGCTCTATTTGTGTTTGTCTGCATTTAACTCTGCCCAGATGTTCAAGGGACTATATGCCTTAAGAGGGTCCTTTTTCACTCACTTATCATCCAGGGGCCCAGCTGGGTCGAGCAGGGGACCAGCTGGGTCGAGCAGGGGCCCGGCTAGGTCGAAGCCTACTAGGGCCAGGGTCAGTTCGAAAGATAGCACAGCCCCTGTACGAAAGGCAACGAAGGAACAGGAGTGGGTTTTAGTCAGTAAAAGTCTGACACTATCTCCCGCTCCGCCCAAGAGCGGGGGATGTCATTAGATGATTTTCCCACCGGAAAAAAAACATCGAGCATGGTTTAAAAGCTTGTTATTTCACCTAACGCAATCCAACGCGATGTTTGATGTAGAGGCAATACAAAAAAGAGAGATAACGCCTTTTTTTTGGTGGGGAAAATCATCCAAAGACAACCCCCGCTCTTGGGCGGAGCGGGAGATAGTGTCAGACTCTTACTGACAAAAAAACCACCCCGTTCCTTCAAGCCTTCATACCGGGGCTCGAGTTCCCTTTCGGATAACCCTGGCCCCAGTAGGCTTCGACCCGGCTGGGTCCCTGCTGTTGCTGACAACTCCTTGAGGCGCGCGGGAACAGTGCGCGCCGTCTACGACTTGGGCTTGGTCCGTACAGTTACCGGACGGCCGGACAGCGAAATAACGCCTGAAAACTCTGTTGGCATTCGGTAATTCCGTGATTTACTCGAATATTTCACAAAACTTTTTCCAGGCAATACGTGTTTTTTTTTAACCTTAAAAGTGTTTCAAAAAATTTGTCGTCATTCAGAATCTCGATTAAATATGCAAGGCCTATAAGAATGTACTTTTTTATATTTTTAGCACCAGATTTAGCTAGGCAACGTATTCGGAATGTCTTATTAAACGCATTATCCAGCTCATAATATTTATCATAATCGAATAACAGATGACGGAAAAGATTACGACTTAGTGCCTTAGACTAAGGGTGAGTTGCACCATTTAACTATCACGATAACCAAACGCTAACCAGCCGTGAAACGGCCGCCTATTGGTCAATTCGACGATTTGACAACTGTTAACGGCTTTGTTATCGTTATAGTTAAATGATGCAACTCAGGCTGCGGGTTATCCGAAAGGGCGCTCGAGCCCCGGTATGAAGGCTTGAAGGAACGGGATGGGTTTTTTAGTCAGTAAGAGTCTGACACTATCTCCCGCTCCGCCCAAGAGCGGGGGTTGTCATAAGATGATTTTTCCCATCGAAAAAAAAAAAAACCCTTAGCAGCCTTTTACAATGCTTGAAAAAGGCTGCTAAGTCATAAGCACTAAAATAATATAATGTCATCATTGTAAACTTGGTTTGCAATAAACATTTTGACTTTGACTTTGATTTCTTCTATGGATCTCATACTATTAAAGCATCATTATTTTACACAATTCGCATTCGAAACCCGGAAGTCTATAGTAAACTTGAAATGATTCGCAATTAAACATTAATGTTTAAACTCCGAGGTAGCATTCTTTAGATAGAGTAGGGCGACCATGAGGGGGGAATGTCCTGGGAATTTGTTTAGAAGTTAATAGACCGTGTGGAGGAATGTGAGGGGAGTAATGCTGTGAATACATCGTTATTTTCCTGTAATTTGACTGGCCTGTTGGTCTAGTAATTATTGGCCCTGACTGCTAAACCGGAGGTCGTGGGTTCGATTCCCACCCAAGAAAAATGTTTGTGTCATGAGAACGATCATTTGTTCTGTGTCTGAAAGTAATTTATCTTTCATTCGTATTTATTTAGAAATAAGTATGTTTATTAGTGTCTTAGCATGAACTCATAGTAGTAGCTCTGTTTAGTTTGGGTCTATATGACGTTATGTGAAAAAAAATCTATAGCATTAATACAATATAGCCCAGTGTTGGGATTAAAATTTTTTTCAGTGTTTAATAGCCCATTTATTGAGAAAGACTATAGGCCATATATAGCATATAGCAATTTAGCCATATAAGCTAAAGACCCGGGTGAAACCGCGCTGACCAGCTAGTTTAGAGTAATATTCAATAAATGAAGATAAAAATTTAAGTTGCCGTTTAATTTCAACTTTGACCTCTACATTATTAAAAGATACTAATCATCATGATCATAATACAGGTTTATAAAGACATTATTTTGTAGGTCATAAGGAACACATTTTATTACCGATTTAATTCCGGTTTTTCTTGCGCTATAACAAAATATTCAAAAATTTGTGTGTATTTAAGTGCTGACGAATGGAAAGAAATACTGTCTAAAAGTCTGGTGATTTACAAGAAAACTGAGTGAGAGGCTTAGTTATACAGGGTTTTTTTTAGGTGAGAGACTTCTCCCTCTCTATGGCGGAGAAAAAACCACCTATGTTCCTTCTTTGCCTAGCATTCCAGTACCCCGGGGTTCCCTTTCCATGGCCCCAGTAGACTTCGGCCCTGCTGGGCCCCTACGGTTTTGCTGAAATCTCATTGAGGCATGAAACACTACGCGACGATCAATGTGTCCTTCCCACTGCCACATAAGTTTGGCGATATAATAGATATATATTATATCGGTATTTTTTGTTTTCCTGCAGATATCTTCAGTATGCTTTTCATAAATTGTGTATATCAGTTTAATTGGTATTTGGTCGTTCTGGTTAAATATAATAATTCAATTCATAAAAGTGTGAGCATTATCTAGTAAATGACATTTAAAAAATTTAAAGTCCTTATTAAAAAAAAAAGAAACTGCCTCTAAATCTAGCTAAATTTCAATTTCTTCAATTTCTAATAATCCGAAAAAGCTTCAGAGAAGCCATCGTACCCTAGCTTGATGTTCCTAGCAACCAGCGGGGGTCCACACAGCTCGCAAAAACAGAGACATGGCCATTTCTAAAAGTCTAAGATGGGCACGGAAGCCTAAATGATTTGCAATGAATTGTTTGTTCACTCCGGCCAGTCGTTACGTTCTTTGGAATTAGTACAGTGACCATGAGGTAAGTATTAATCAGAACAAATACTGCAAACAATCTCTTAATAAACTAGTGCGCCTCACCATCAACAATTGCATCACTGCTTACCATCAAGTGGAATCGCAGTCAAGCACTAGTTTATATAAATAAAAAAAAAAAATAAAAAAAAAAAACAAATGGATCCTTAATGCTAAGAAACCTCAACATATCAGACCCAAAAAGAGATAATGGCATAACCTTTTGGTAAAAAAACTGGTTCAAAAAGTGTGTTTTAAATCAAAGTCTATCTTTCCTGTTAGCTACAACCTAGGGGTCTTTAAGTCAAGAGTAAATAGTTTACTGCTAGGCAAGCGTGTTCCATCGTTGGCCACATCATCACTTACCATCAGGTGAGATAGTGGTCAAACGCGGGTCTATCAATAATAATAAAAAAAAAGCAGAATACCGGGAAAAAAGAAAACATTGCTAGCCATATTTACGTTCTTTGCTTTTCACTAGAATAGTACCTACAGATACTCTAGATAATGTAACTTTACACAAAAAAAAATATTCGTCACAAATGTATACGATTGACATAGTCAATGGACTACGTGCAATGGCACGTAGGCCTTAGTGTCCTTCATTTCAACCAGCCCACCTCTCTCCAGGAGCGGATTAGACGTACCTGCCCCCCTAGCCAAGTTACAACCAGTTTGTGTCGAATTCCGTTCTCTAATCGGTAACGCCTCGGTGACAGCAATTGTAGAAAACGATAAGTTGGTAGCCATATTGACGCGCCTGAGTCGGCCGCTCGTTCTACAATGTAGCGTTTGTATAACAACGGATGTAGCGTTAAACATTGTAGAAACTTGTTGAAGTTGGCTACGAATTGTCTATTCGTTTGTTCTGACCACGCGACTTTACGTTAAGATGACGTCATTCCCATACGTTTCATCACTTTTCGACAGCGTTAACGATTGCAGAATAACAACTCGGCTAAGCGTGCTGTTTATTTAGCGCGTCCATGACAATCGGTGATTTCTTTTTTATGTAGTAAGTTATCAAGCGACTGGCTGGGGCGTGAGGATTGTCTCCTGTTTAACTGCTTTCCGCCAGCAGACTTGAAATTTGGTGAAGTCACTACACCAAATTTTCACGGTATCAAATGTCTTCTCCAACTCTGAGTGCAGCGAGAGGGAGGTGTCAGGCTTTTATTGACTGAAAACTACCTACCTACCTAACCTTCTTACAACTGTTCTTTGCGTTTCTGGGCCATGGTAACTCTTTCGCAGAGCACCACCGTATACTCCACCGTGTTCTACGAGCGATGCGTACAATGGCACTCACTTCATATTTTTTTCCAGTTTAAACGTTTAATAGAACAGACCAGTTGATTTGTCCTTCTAAAACCAAACCTAATGGCCCCTCCACACGGTCCATCGCGATGTCGGTTCGTCGCTCGTTCCGGGCGGCGGCGCTTGCGTGTGAACCAGCTTTATTTTATCTAAATAATGACCGTACGTGTACCTATAGACGCCCTTGGTTTGAGCACAATGTGATTAGTTTCACGCTTGGCGGGTAGGCAGGGGCCTAGGTGGAGTATGACGAATTTGTAAAGGTTTTAAACAACCCTGAAGCTTTATGTTGTGATAACTGGACTCGAATAGAATCGAATAATATCGAATAGAATCAAAAACAAATGAATATAATCGAATATAACCGAATATAATCGAATATAATCGAATATAATCGAATGTAATCGAATATAATCGAATATAATCGAATATAATCGAATATAATCGAATATAATCGAATACAATTGAAGGGTTACGTGGACAAAGGTGTTATCTGACAAAATAAAAAAATCCGACTATTTTGCATGACATAGGTTTTAACTGATATGATGGTAAATCGATCCATGAATTTAAAACATCCCAATTCTAAGTCAATCAAGTATATGTATATTTCAGATTTAAAAATGTGCTAACAGCAGAAATATTACCAGAGAATCGTAATAGTAGTTAACACCTTAGTTTATCCACTTACCCCTTCAATTCTGTGAGCAATGTGCCCTGTCCACTACCACTTAAGTTTGGCGATGATTCTTCGTGCTATGTCGGTAACCTTAGTTCTCCTGTGGATATCTTCATTTCTGATTCGATCACGCAAGGAAGCCCCGAGCATAGCGCTTTCAATTGCACTTTATGTGATTTTAAACTTTCTGATTAGGCCTATTGTAAGCGACCACGTTTCGGGGCCATATGTCATCATTGGCAACACGCACTGGTCGTAGATTTTCGTTTTGAGACACTGTGGAATATTGGACGAGAAGATACCGCGCAGCTTCCCGAACGCCGCCCAGTCGAGGTGGATTCGACGATTGATCTCTTTCTCGAAGTTAAACCTTTTTTTCCGACGGGAAAAATCATCCTATGACAACCCCCGCTCTTGGGCGGAGCGGGAGATAGTGTCAGACTCTTACTGACTAAAAAACCCATCCCTTTCCTTCAAGCCTTCATACCGGGGCTCGAGCGCCCTTTCGGATAACCCTGGCCCCAGTAGGCTTCGACCCGGCTGGGCCCCTGCTGTTGCTGACAACTCCTTGAGGCGCGCGGGAACAGTGCGCGCCGTCGACGACTTGGGCTTGGTCCGGATAGTTACCGGACGGCCGGACAGCGAGCTACCCATTGCTCACTGTCCGCAAGCCCGATCGAAGTTAGACCTAACTAAAGAAACGTCGTCCATAACTTCGAGTGTAGAATCTCCGATCTTGATAGCAGTGGGCGCTACATGGCTGTTTATCATGACCTTGATTTTGGCCATGTTCATTTTAAGTCCCACTTTTTTGGAAGCTCTAATGAGGTCACCAAGCATTGTACTGAGCTCCTTTGTAGTCTTAGCCATGACTACTATGTCGTCGGCAAACCGAAGGTGAGTGATGAAGATAATAATTATAAAATATCACAGGCTCTAAAGCCAACAATACTTTGCCTTGATTATACGAGTATTTTAGTGCATGACATAACACAATGCAAGGGGTCAGTCTCTCAACCAGTTTAACAAGATGTCCGATTACCGGTTCGAAAGGTAATATTTCGGGTTTCCGAATATTGATCAAGAATCGGTATAGTCGTTGCAAATTAAAAGCAGGTTATATGACTTTTATTCATGTTGATATAAGGTTTATATTGCAACGGTTTGTGTGTGTCTGTGAAATGAAACTGGTTTGTTATGTATGCTGCAGTGATTCAAATAAGTATTGTGCAGCACATTTTTAAAAGTTTATAATATAATATAATCCACAACTATCACACAACGCCGTCTAGTCCTAAGCTAAGCAGAGCTTATGTTATGAGTACTAGACAACTGATAAACTCTAAATACATTCGTATATAGATACATTACACCCAGACACAGAACAAATGATCACGCTCATCACACAAACATTTGTCCTGGGTGGAGATCGAACCCACAACCTCCGGCAAAGCAGTCAGGGCCACTAACTATTAGACCAACAGGCCAATCAAAAAGAGAAAAGTTACCTACTGATGATTCGAACACAATACAATCATTTATATACCTATTCGGACATGACTGAATTGGCACATTTTATTTTCAATATTATTTCACTGACGATTCGACGATGATTGATGTCTATCAATCCTCGTTTAGCCAAATCATTGATGTAGGATTTCTATGATAATAAAAAGTCTAAAGATAGTAGTCCAAACGAGGATTGATATATCATCAAACTATTGTTTAAAGCCTCTGGTGTGAGACGCAACCTGTGTCGACACCCCTGCGCCATCCCATGTTCCAAGTACGGCAGGCTGTGCTGGCGCTGCCGCTGCTGCTGCTGAGACCCTTAAACGGCGCAAATACTGTAACCTTATTGGTAATTACAGTTTTGAGCCGTTTAGGGTCGAAACACTTTGTTCATGGGGTCCGAGTGCGCGTCTCCTTTTCAAGGAAATTTGACGTCGACTGATCGACACTTCACGTGACCAGAGGGCTGGCTCGTTCTTCGCCCAAAGAATTAGCATTGCCATTCAACGTGGTAGTGCTGCCAGTCTTCTGGGCACATTTCCGGATGACAGCGATGTGGAGGAGTACTTTGACGCCTGAGCGTTTTTTGTCATTTTGTATTATATTTATGTATATAGTTAGATTTTAGTATAAATAGTTTATTTAGTATTTAAGTTTTTTATGTACATATGTATTAAAATAATTTGTGTATAATTTGTGTCTCCTATTTTATTTTTCGGGATCGACTTGAAGATTATCCTATAAGGGACCACGCCTGGAGTCACCAAGTACCGGACGACATTCCTTTTTTCTTACACATTTAAAATTAACCTTTAAAAACAGATGCAATAGTATCCCTTAACTAAGATTGTCAGAAACTACGGGTTGGGAGGAAATAAAAGACAAAAGTTCTGAATATCGGCTTTATTTTTGTCCCTTATTCCCCCCACTGGAAGATTAATGGTCCAATCTAGTGCCCGATTTAGTTGTCCTGGCTATTCTCGTGTCTAGACTGGCGCCCGAGGTCTTAATTTCTTGTTTAATTTAATGTCGAAACACATTTTTTTACGTACACAATCAAAACAATTTTTTTTATTTTTTATTATTACATTTGTAAATTGTAAATCCTTAATTGGCTGTAACATTAGTTTATCTTTAAGTAAAATTTTTGTAAAAGAGCTGTGGATTTTGTGAATAAATAAATAAATATTACTTGTTTAAAACGATCTGGCCACTTTTATTTGGCCATATCATAAAGTGTTCAATTTCTATGATCTGACCACGATATACTCGTATCTATACTAATATTATAAAGAGGAAAGATTTATATTTTTGTATGTAACGAATAAACTCAAAAACTACTGTGCCGATTTCAAAAATTCTTACACCATTTGAAAGCAACATTCACCCTGAGTAACATAGGCTATATTTATTGCCCGTGCGAAGCCGGGACGGGCCGCTAGTATATAATATACTAGCTGTGCCCGCGACTTCGTTCGCGTGGAACGTACAGGATTTTTAACTTATTTTTTCTAAAATAAACGTAGCCTATGTTACTCCTTATTACATCAGCTACCTGCCAAAAAAAGTCCCGTCAAAATCGGTCCAGCCATTTCAGTGATTAGCTCGGACAAACAGACAAACAGACAGACAAAAATTGTAAAAAAAAATATTTTGGGGTTTGTACCGTATATATATTCATATGCATGTAGTAAAAAGCAGTTATTACAATATTACAAATAGACACTCCGATTTTATTTATCTATATGTATAGATATATAGCTGCAGCCAGCGTTAATATAAATGCCTATATTACTCAGTGATACAGCAACATTCTACTGGAGATAGAATCTTCAAATCCGGTCCAGTTATTTTTAAGTTAACTCCTACTTAGCATATTTTCCATTTTCATTGTATTAATAAAACATAATCTCTTATTGTTTCAGGATCAGAATCGAAGGTAGAATGCACACCGGAGGTGATGAAGGTCACCATCCCCATGGATGGAGACAGGCGCATCACCTACTTGGATCAGCTCAAAGGTAAGACTGTGATCTTGGAATCTGCTTCTTGGTCGTTTCACTCTTGCCAGAGTAGTCGTGGACTTCCCGCCACTTTTGCCTGCTGGCAAGTCATCCGGGAGCATTAGTTCAACAGCCTTTTTGATTTGGTCAGTCCATCACATCGGTGTATAATATTACATGCCACGAAACAGAAGGCGTTTTGAACCGACTTACTATCGAACTACGAGTAATAAGCAATCGCTGTAAGGTTTTTCGCAACAGGATTTTTCGCAAAAACGTTACTTCGCACCAAAAAGGCATCGATGTAATAAAACATCGCAATTGGCAACTGATTTAAAAGTTTATTCTCAATCAAATTCTAATAGTACATTATGATATAAGTGTGTAATGTTAGTGATTACCGTCGAGGCGGTATTAAGAGAGCCGAGAACGGTAATCACTAATTACTCATACGACGTTTTTCAATACACTACTCTTGACTTGTGATGAAAATAACTGTAAAACTAGTAAACTTTTGTGGCGGTAAAAATCTGTTTTCATATGCGCGCCCATATTTTTTTTTTATTTACCTTTCAATACACTCACTGAAATGAATAAACAGGGGTAGACCGGCGACTCGTGGGGGACGACCTGCGCCCAGCCTGATACGATAATGTATTAAAATTATGGCGGGGAGAGGTTAAACAATAAGGTTTTAACTACATTATAGCACTTGTGCGTAATCTTATATATAAAATTCTCGTGTCACAATGTTCGTTCCCGTACTCCTCCGAAACGGCTTGACCGATTCTCATGAAATTTTGTGAGCATAATTGAGTAGGTCTGAGAATCAGCCAACATCTATTTTTCATACCCCTACTCCCTAGGCTAAGAAATTACTTAAAAATTATTTATATGGCAAAACAACGTTTGCCGGGTCAGCTAGTGTTAATCAAAATATCACAGTTTGGTAACAAGAGGCATTATGTACCTAAGTCCAGTCCAATAAGAGTCACTTTCTGAGCAAGTGTATTGAAAAATCTTTTTAAATTAGGTGGTACATACTCAGTGTTTCAAAATATCTAGAGAAAGATGTGTAATGACATTATAATCACGTAAGAGCGGTTGTATAAAAATGTAACTCGAACACGATGCTCTAAAAATACAACAACTAAAGCCAGTGTTAGTTCTCATGCGCATAATAATATTAAATGAAAGAGGTTGCTCCGCCATATTGTCAGAATAGGAAAACTGTGCGAAAACATGAGAAATTAGCTTGTTAGCCGTGGAATGGGTATCATTCTGACTTTATGAGCCTTAATTGAGTTGTTAATTATATTAAACGGGGTTTGTATACGGTGTTAGGTTCAACAATTAATTACTTAATCTTAGCATAGGTAAAGTATAACGTCTAAAAGCGTACACTTATTTATTTATTTATTTAAACTAGTGCGCCTCACCATCAGAGATTGCATCACTGCTTACCATCAGGTGGGATCGCAGTCAAGCACTAGATTATACCAATCAAAAAAAAAATGAGTCTCCAACAAAGGATACACAGTAACCACATTCTTCTTCTTCTTCTTCCTGCCCTTATCCCATATTACTTGGGGTCGGCGCAACACGTTTTCTTCTTCCATTCTGTCCTGTCACCTGTCAAACTATCGCTAACTCCCTTTTCTTTCTTAACACTTCTCACACAATCCATCCATCTTTTTTTCGGCCTTCCTCTCCCTCTCCATCCACATAGTAACCATACTAAAAATCACAAATCGTGTGCGTCGCGTGTGCTCCTTCAGTTACAAGGGACCACAGCAGAGCATACCTATACTAGGTGAAAAAAAAATACATTTTAAAAATACAATATAGTTCACAAACAAACTAATATTGTAAATGCGAAAGTATGTCAAGTATGTTCGTTGGAATCTGTATAAAAAGTCAAACGACTCGGGTAATTGGGTATAATTATTGAAGTAAAATGAAATCTGATGTAGTCAACGCTCTGGTTCAATAATTAAGGTTGATTAAGAGATCTTGATCATTGTTTGCTAATAGGAGAACCTTATTAAATGTATCGATTATAAGTATTTTTTAAATGATTAAATATTATACAAAATTCCCAAGTCGTTTATTTTTTAGTCGGGAATATCATCCGATGACATCCCCCCGCTCTTGGGAGATAGTATACTTACTGACTAAAAACCCACTCCTGTTCATTCTTTGCGATTGTTCCAAGGCCCCGGGATTCTCTTTCGTATTACCCATGGCCTCAGCCAACGACTTCGTCCACATATAATTAGGAAATCATCGCTAGGGCCTTTTTAGGATACTTTTTAACCCAGAAGTTGCTCTCGGGTTAAAAAGTATCGTATCCTATTTGGTGTAGTCGTGAGACACACATTGATAGATGTTTTTTAAGGGTTACGTTTTAACCTAAAGGATAAAACGAGACCCTATTATTAAGACTTCGCTGTCCGTCCGTTTGTCACTAGACTTACTCACAAACTTTCAGTTTTATAATATTATAGAAGGCACCAGCTAACCATGGAATAAAGTACATTGACCTTTTCTTAATATCTCTGCGTAGGTACCCGAAAAACAAACAATGAATTGCTTTTCATTACTAGATCATGTAAAGGATCACGACACATTTACACAGACAGTTAATAGTTGTTTATGTGACTAGGGGATAAAGCAGTGTCTTTAAGTCGCGGGCGGCATGTTGAATTCCGAACGAAACGAAGGTTGCTGATTTTAATCCCGAACGATAGTAAGGGATTTATAAAATTAACTCCCGAGCATTGCGAGGGAGTTAATAAAGAAACCTGAGTGAAGTGAGGAATTTAAGCCGCCCAAGACAAAGACAGCTTTATCCCCGTGTTGCATACTCTACTTTTTACACCATCTGTGAGATAATTAAAAGACAATTTGGTCGACCAAATCATATATTAGAGAAATATAGTATTATATTTACAAGTTCATCAAACAAACAAAATTCACTACTCCAAGATTCTATAGTTTCAATTTTCTATAATGCTCCCGCGTCGTCAGTACGCACGTTTTATTCTATTTTCTTTTTTTTATTAGTGGCCAGTTTGAATCATAGTGATTACATACTCTTTGGTTTGAAT
This sequence comes from Mythimna ferrago, assembly GCA_910589285.2. NCBI lineage: Eukaryota > Metazoa > Arthropoda > Insecta > Lepidoptera > Noctuidae > Mythimna > Mythimna ferrago. Next base: position 11,949,120 of record OU342703.1, read on the forward strand.
TTCGAGTCAACTTGTTCGATGCGCCTACATTTTAATTCACAATGTTGACGATTCTTGATGCTCCAAATTCAAATCTCATTATTCCCTAGGGATCGGCCATACTGCATTATCTCCCTAGGCATATAATGACTTGCTTTAAGTGAGGTTTGTGTGACGTGTAAAACGACATTATCGAGCAGGTGGTGTAAAAATGTCTTTATTTTCGTTTTTGAAATTAAGAATGTTAACAAATGTAGGAAGGTCAATAACCATTATTCCACGGTTATCTGGGATCTACCTTATATTGTACATATAATTATTGTTCTTTTATTCATTGGCTTTTAATATTTCTACCATTCCTTTTGTTTCGTCCGTCCTTTGCCCTAAGTCGTGAGCAATCAATTCTTTCGTTCCCACACTGTAAGCGCCATCAAAATTCAGCCATGTTGATATATCTGCCGCCAGTTCAGCCACATTGAGATGTCAATACAGCTTCACTACAACTTGAAGGCTTTATTTTCAAATGATTATTTTTCAGAGCTATTTGGCTGTGATTTTCTGAGATTATTGTATTATAGCTTTTGCCCGCGGCTTCGCTCGCGTACATAAAATATAGCCTATGTCACTCAGGAATAAAGCAGCTTTCTATCGGTGAAAGAATTTTAGCAATCATACTTCCAGAGATTATGTCCTACAAACAAAAAAAACAAACTTTATCTTCTTAGGATGAGTTGCACCATTTAACTATAACGATAACAAAGCCGTTAACAGTTGTCAAATCGTCGAATTGACCAATAGGCGGCCGTTTCTCGGCTGGTTATGGTTTGGTTATCGTTATAGTTAAATGGTGCAACTCACCCTTATTATTTTATAGTGTAGATTAATCGACGGTGGCACGACCAGTCGCCGCTACCAACAAAATGTATACTGCTCTATAGAGAGTTACTCAACTGGTGTCAGTTTGTTTGCGCAACCAATTTGGTGGCACGACCAGCTCGGACGTGTGGCGACTCTGGTGTCTGTGTGGTGTCTAGTTTGGTTGCTTAGGGCTATATTTCACCGGGACACCATGGTGGCGCAGCCAGTTGCGTCCCGTGTCCCAGTGAAATATGGCCCTAACGGTGTACCCAAGTTGCCATCAGCTCAACTAATAATATTCTTAGATATGCCTCACAACTCCGTATTCCCCTCACGTCCTGTAATAATTAAATCCAGTCCCAGGACGGCACTCACGACTTAGCAGCGTGTATTAATAAGTATTAATATTAATTTATTAGCCATAAGACCATCAAGGAAGAAAACGCAAGCATTAAGGCCCAAGCGCCCGAAAAGTGCCATAAAACAGTGACTTTCTGAAGCCTACTCCTCGGTAACGGCCAGGTTTGAAAAAAAATAATAATAATAATATTCCACAACTATCACACAATGGCGTCTAGTCTCAAGCTAAGCAGAGCTTGTGTTATGAATACTAGACAACTGATAAACATACTTATATATTTCTAAATACATACATATTATAGATAAATAAATTACACCCAGACACAGAACAAATGATCATGCTCATCACACAAACATTTGTCCTGGTATATATGTTTATTAAAGATTCAACAACAACATTATCTATATTTGATTTTTTCGTGCGATTAATACTTTTTTCTAAAAAACATTTAGCATTTCGCAACTTTTCCCTACTCCTTCGAAACGGCTTGGATCTTTAGAAACATTTTTACACATAAAAATTAGTGGTTTGATATTCTTCAAAGTGAACATAGCATATGTAAATCAATCAATATTTCGCAAAGAAAATGGATTTAAAGGTCAGCCGGGCACTATCCGGGCGCAGCTAGCTGCAATTAAATACACAGATACGCGTACTGACGCCTAGGCGGGTACGAGAGTTGTGTCCATTTAATTTCGGCCAGATGGTTCAAGGGACTATAAGCCTTAATGATCAATGGTCATACTTTCTTTGCCATTATTTTCCCTGTAGGAAAGAAAGAACGAAAATAAATTTATTTAGCACAACATATAAGGTATACATTAATGAGAGCAGTGGTGGCCGAGATGTAACGGTCCTGAATTACGAGTTGTAGGTCGCGGGTTCAAACCCAGCTAGGCGCATTACTTTGTGTAATTTATTTCACCACCACTGCTCTCAAAACGGTGAAGGAAAACATCGTGAGGAAACCGGCATGTCTTAGAACCAAAAATTCGAAGATATGTGACTTTCACCAACCCGCACTAGGCTCGCGTGGGGATTACGGCCCATTCCCTCTCCTATAGAAAGGAGGCGTGAGTCCCAGCAAGGGAAACATTAAAAGGCTGATTATGCTATGCTAAGGTCCACAAACAAAGTATAAACGAGAGAAAAAGAAACAAGAATAAAAAAATGCCATGTCTCCTAACGTCACTGTTCCAAAATAGGTCCCGTTCACCATTTAATAAATGCCAGACCACCTGTGCCTCGGTAAGTCCCCTCTTTGAGGCGTGGCTGGAAAGACCTCACGGCCTCAAGGAGTTGTCAGCAACAGCAGGGACCCAGCCGGGTCGAAGCCTACTGGGGCCAGGGTTATCCGAAAGAGCGCTCGAGCCCCGGTATGAAGGCTAGAAGGAACGGGGTGGGTCTTTTAGTCAGTAAGAGTCTGACACTATCTCCCGCTCCGCCTAAGGGCGGGGGATGTCAATGCATGATTTTTTCCCACCATAAAAAAAAAGACAACCTGTGCCTGAACTTGAGGTTGTGATGTGGACATAAATCATAGCAGGGCTTCAACCCTGCTGGATCCCTACGGTTTTGCTGACATCTCTCTGAGGCACGCGTGGAACTCTGCGCCGTCAACAACTCGGAGACAGGAGGCTGAGTCTCAGCATTAGGAACATTTTATAGCTAATTATTTTATGTTAATTTTTCTAGAGTACAAGCCGTGCCAGCCTGAGATGATCGGCAACGTCGCCATGTTCCTGCTGGATCTACAAGACCCCCACAGGTGTGCAGTCATCAGGGTGCTGAACACAGGGACTGTAAGTAGCTTTAACTTTGAAAATCTGTATAAAATGAGGAACTGACTGACCGACATATCAACTAGTGATGTAACGAATATCGCATTCGCATTCGCGAATATTCGCACATTTTTTGACATTCGCATTCGCAAAAAACATGCGAATGTTTGGCAAATGTTTCTGGCAAACAAAAAGGAAATAATTATTTTGATTGAATGGATATAGAATGACGATACAACTTATATGATTTTATATTTAGTTTAATATTTTTCTATCACATTACTTTATTTCACATTTGCAGTATCACAAATTGTGTAACAACATGTCATAACAAATCATTTCAATTGAACTTAACTGAGTTTTGGTGACGCGAGGCCCCCTGTTTCTCCAAATAGGTGCGTGACGATTGTGTCGGAAATTAATATCCATCAGAAGGACGTTCGTGGGGTCCTGAGTAACCTTGACGTGAATAAAGCCAGAGGCTCCGACAGGATACCAGCGTTGTTCTTTAAACTTGTGCACTTGAATTGTCTCTAAACTTGACTCGCCTATTAAAATTGGCCTCTCATACAAGACTGAAAAAGTCCCGATGGCTTTTTTTTTATGGTGAGAAAAAATCATCCAATGACAACCCCCGCTCTTGCGGGAGATAGTGTCAGACTGACTAAAAGACCCACCCCGTTCCTTCTAGCCTTCATACCGGGGCTCGAGCGCCCTTTCGGATAACGCTGGCCCCAGTAGGCTTCGACCCGGCTGGGTCCCTGCTGTTGCTGACAACTCCTTGAGGCGCGCGGAAACAGTGCGCGCCGTCGACGACTTGGGCTTGGTCCGGACAGTTACCGGACGGCCGGACAGCGAGCTACCCATTGCTCACTGTCCGCAAGCCCGCGCCTACGGTGGCCGAAAATCGGGATCAGAATCCCGGCGGCGGCGGCGGCGGCGGCGATAACGCCGTTGCCTGATGCATTCGGCCTCCTCCTTTGCGAGCATTACTGCTTCGCAGAAGTCGGCGACCGCCTGCCACTCCTCCTCGCTCCTGACCATGGCCTCAACCAAGGCCCGGCGCGAGAGGTCTCCGCTGCCGATCGCCCCCACGAGGGCACGGCGATGCTCCGCCCAAGAAGTCCCGATGGCTTGGAAGCAAGCTAACATTAAGCTTGTACCCAAGGAGCCCGGCAGTTGAGCTGATCTGACAAACTACCAATCCATCTCCGTTACGTCAATCTTCTGTGAGAGTATGGAACTGGTGCTTAAATGAAAGCTTCTGGCATACCTAGAAGCTTACGACATCTGCAGTGACCAGCAACACGGTTTTTGCTGAAATCGGTCTGGGGACCTTCTAGAGTAGGTCATACACATCTGGAATGAGGCCATCGAGAAGCATGAGGAAGCGCTTGCCGTCTCCCTTGATTTCCTGAAGGCTTTCAACAGTGTCTAAGCTGGCACGAAAGCCTTATTGCTAAGCTTCCTTCCTTCGGTCTAACTTCTTCTTCTCGAGGGATCGATCCATTCGAGTGGTTATTGATGTCTGCTCGTCGGGTCAAATGGATATTAATGCCTGGGCCCCACAGGGGTCGGTACTCTCGGCAACTCGGCGAGCTAGAGGGTCTCAGATCCATTCTCTTCGAGCTCTCTCTGAGATCCAAGCTATGGTTGAACGCTTGAACTTGTTCTTGGAGACGATCTCAGATTGGGGCGATGCCAGTATGGTTAAGTTCAATGGTACTAAAACCCACGCGTGTCTATTTTCTGCTAAACAGAGCCAATTATACCCGTTTCCATCTTTCCGGGGTGTGAACGTGCCGATAACCGACCACTTCGATCTTCTTAGGGTGCCGCTGTCGTCTACCCTCAATTTCGGCTTCTACATCGAGGCAAAAACTCAACTGCCTGCCAAAAAATTGGGGATCTTAGCGAAAATGAGACAGCATTTCACGCCGAAACAGCTGCTCACCCTCTATCAAGCGCAAGCTCGATCGTGTATGGAATAGTGCTCTCACCTTTGGGATGGGTCTGCCAAATATTAGCTTGATGTACTAGCGTCGAATAGAAAGCGGGCCAAACAGTAGCCCGATTCACGTAATGAAAACCGTAACGATATCGTAGCGATTAAGTCGTTTAGACCATTTCCGTATTCACATCCATTAATCGAGTTTGAAGACACCGATTTTAAAGTCGTTTGAAATTCTTCGATTTAAAAAAAATGTGTATTACATTATCCTCGTAGAATACTAATTAATGTAACTGGAAATAAGTCGCTAGATCGTGAATACCGCTTTTGGATAGGACTTCGATCGAAAGACTATAAAACTTCAACAATATTTGGCTTGTTTGATTTTACGTGAATCAGGCTACAGATCATGGGCAATGATGCACTTGTCAAGTAAAAACTCCATAGTCTCGAGCATCGACGCCGACTTGCTAGCCTGTCGGTTTTTTATAGTTTACATTTCGGGAGGTGTGCATTGGAATTAGAGAATTTAATTCCGCCTAGTCCGTTCCATCATCGGACTATCACCAGTATGTGTTGTTGCATACGGTGTTGCGACGCCGGTACATGGTGGACATTCCATCCATACATACAAAGCGTTTTGGGAACACACTCATTATGCGTACAGCTAAGGCGTGGAATTCCCTGCCGGAGTCTGTATTTCCAGCAAAACTTTTTGGGTTAAGCTTCGTTCAATCAGTCTGTTACGGCTCTGTTATGTTCGGTCTAAACTTGGCTGACACGAAATGTGAAACCTGAATGACATTTCCCTGCCGGAGTCTGTATTTCCAGAAAAACTTTTTGTGTTAAGCTTCGTTCAATCAGTCTGTTACGGCTCTGTTATGTTCGGTCTAAACTTGGCTGACACGAAATGTGAAACCTGTATGACATTTTGCGTGCACTTTGTTTGAAAGTCAATACTCGCATTCGCATTCGCGAATATTGAATTTGAATATTCGCATTGGCATTCGCTAATGTTGGAAATCAGACATTCGTTACATCACTAATATCAACGCACAGGCAAAACTATTGGGACTAGCTAGGATCGTGAAATTTTGCACAAGGCTTCCTTTTATGACTTAAGCGAGCACTAAGAGAGGATTTTCCTAAATTTATTTATTTATTTAATCTTCATGCAACAAAAAGTACATAGGCGGACTTAATGCCTTAGGCATTCTCTACCAGTCACCTAGGGTGGTGAAGAGACAATATGGTAGGCGCACAAAAAGAAAATTTTGGTATTAAAACAAGAGTAAGAATATACATAATTATAGATAAAATACACATACATATATATTTAATATAATATATATACTACATAAATATATTTATACAAAGTAAGGACAGAAGTTTTGAGACGATTCTGCTATTGGTGTAGAAAATGATTCCGCAACTTCCGCTTAAATGCATACCGACTTTCGGCCGTCCTGATATCGAGAGGAAGCGCATTCTACAGAAGGATGGACTGTATATAGAAGGAAGAATGAACAAAATCAAAAGTATGAGAAGGACAGAGCAGAAGGAGATTGTTTGAAGAACGCAGATTCCTTGCATGTGAAGAACAAAGAAATTGAAAGTGAGTTATGAGATAGGATGGAGGCGTGGGAGAGTTGAGCAGAGAGAAAAGTGTAGTCTGTGCGCGCACATTTCTTCTCTGGCGAATTGGCATCCATTTAAGCTCAGATCTATAAGTAGAAATATGGTCATATTTTCTAAGATTAAATATGAACCGAATGCAGTTGTTGAGGAGCCTGTCTAGTTTATCCCGCAACACCGCGTTCAGGTCAAAGTAGCACACGTCACCATAGTCGATTATAGGAAAAATTAAAATTCACCACCTAAGGGATGAAACAGGGTTCCAAAGTTTGTATGGAGAAACCTACTTTCACGCGGGCGAAGCCGCTGGCAGAAGCTAGTTTAAATTATATAGGTAACTAGCATTTGCCCGCGGCTTCGCCTGCGTTCATAAAATATAGCCTATGTCACTCAGGAATGAAGCAGTTTTCTTTCGGTGAAAATATTTTTGCAATCGGACCAGTACTTCCAGAGGACATGGTAAGTTCGGGCGGTTCCTGCACCGGATTCATACGGAAGTGACGCTCGGATGTCGCCTCTCTGCGGAACACCCGGAGGACACGGTGGAACACACAGTGGAGGTGTGCCCCGCTTGGGCAGATCATCGCCGTGCCCTTGTGAGGGCGATCGGCGGTGGCGATCTCTCGCACCGAGCCTTAGTACAGACCATGGTCTGGAGCGAGGAAGAGTGGCAAGCGGTCGCCTCCTTCTTCGAAGCAGTAATGCTAACAAAGGAGGAGGCCGACAGCATCGGGATTCCGATCCCGATTACCGGACACCGTAGGCGCGGGCTTGCGGACGGCAAGCAATGGGTAGTTCGTTGTCCGACCGTCCGGTAACTGTCCGGACCGAACCCAAGTCGTCGACGGCGCGCACTGTTCCCGCGCGCCTCAAGGAGTTGTCAGCCACAACAGGGGCCCAGCTGGGTCGAAGCCTACTGGGGCCAGGGTCAGCTCTGAAAGGTAGCTCAACCCTAGTATGAAGGCACGAAGGAATGGACTGGATTTTTTTGTCAGCAAGAGTCTGACGCTATCTCCCGCTCCGCCCAAGGGCGGGAGATGTCATTTGGATGATTTTCACCCACCAAAAAAAAAAACCAGTACCTACTTCCAGAAATTACCACCTACAAAAAAAAAAAACAAAACAATCTTTACTTTTTTATAATATTATTTAAAAAAAAAAAAAATTAAATATTCTGTTTCTCAATTCCAGGGCAAGCGAACATTCTACAGTAAAATCCACATAGAGAACACCTTAGGAGGAGTGGAGACGCTGACGGCGCGCTGCGAGGTGGCGGGCAAGCTGCGCGCGCTCACCCGCAGGGACGTGCATCCCTTCCCCCTGGACTTCCACGAGCCTGAGTTAGTATAGCATCCATTAAGAACCAATACCTCTTGTGACCTTTTTCGACAGTGCGGCCATTTGTTTTAGCAACTCTTTTGTCCAGACTAGGCCCTGAACCAAAGATTTTCTATATATCCTACAGTTGAACCAAATGTTTTTTTTTTAATTAGTATACAGTAGTGTTTGAGGGTGTTTCTTTGACATTGACAACGAGAGAATGTCTCATTTTGACAGGCCTGTTGGTCTAGTGGTTAGTGACCCTGACTGCTATGCCGGAGGTCGTGGGTTCGATTCCTACCCAGGACAAATATTTGTGTGATGAGCACGATCCAAATGATCGTGCTCATCACATTCTGTGTCTGGGTGTAATTTATCTATAATATGTATGTATTTAGAAATATATAAGTATGTTTATCAGTTGTCTAGTACTCATAACACAAGCTCTGCTTAGAGCTCGTGAGACTAGATGGCGTTGTGTGATAGTTGTGGAATATTATTATTATTATTATTTATCTGGCCTAGTTTTCGTATACCTATAAAGAAAGAAAGAAAGAAAGAAAATACGTTTATTCGGCACACAGGTACACACAATGATATAAAAATTTATTATAGTATGGGATCTTAAATTTAAAATATATCCACACTAGCTTTTGCCCGCGGCTTCGCCCGCGTGGCTTTAGGTACTTAAGGAATCGGGATAAAAGGTAGCCTATGTTCTTTTCCATGTCAAAGGCTATATGCATGCCAAATTTCATCCAAATCCGTTCAGCCGTTTTTGCGTGATTAAGTAACAAACATCCACACTTTCACATTTATAATATTAGTTAGGATTGCATGCCAAATAGGTCCAGTTCAGCATGATGCCAGGCCACTACGTAGCAGTTACATTTCCAGAATGTGTTACATTTCCATTTCCATTTGTTGTAGCAGTCCCAAATTTTTGTATATTAAGCCACTGGGTGCAAATGGGTGCCTTTGATACATTTATTGATCGGGGAAAACTAATATGCAAATAAAAATATCAAATTGTAAAGAAAAAGCTAGGTCACATAAATAAGACATTGTCTCGGTTTCAATAAATAATAATAATAAAATAAACACCTCGACCAACACCTTAGTAGGCTCTTGTTAGGCGACTGGATCAAGGGCTTGATTCAGAGAGCAGTTCTTCTGGACACCGCCCGTATCGTTAGGAGGTTCCTTTCTCTGGAGCCCTGACCGCCGGTAGCTTGGACCCTGTTCCCGATACCGGTGGGATACTGTTTTTATATTTTTAAATGTTTTTTTTTATTGTTTTTTTTTTTAAGGAATATTTAAAAATATATTATAACATGTACCTACATAAAATATGAATAAAGGAAAAATAAATAATAATAAAATTTGTCATCCTTGACTGCGAGTGCTAGTAAGCAGTGGTGCAATCGTTGGTAGTGAAGCGTTTGTTACCCCTCGAGCGCCAGGAGTTAATGACCCGGAAAATCGCCGTGTTTACGTAAATCACCAAAAAAAAAATTTTTCTGGATTTTTCTAGGAAAAACAAAATTTTCGGCCAAATAAATTTCGTACAAACATGTGTACAAAACGAAAATTAAGTTTTTTTCAAGCTCATTCAAGTTGTACAGACGGTATGTACAAGCCATTCACCCTGGGACTCTCCATACCCGCAGCGTTTCCTAAAGCAGTAGCAGCGGCATGAGGATGTCCTCTCCCACACTGTTTCCATCACTTCCTTCGCTCGCATTTTCGCTTCGCAGAAGGAGGTGACTACTACATTACCCCTCGCTCTGTACCATAGCCTCAACCAGGGCAGAAATCGAGAGGTTGCCACCGCCAATAACTTCCACTATACCAATTTAGACTTTATAGTCAACTTTTAACCAATTCAAATAAGTCTCCAAAAAATTCAAGGCCTTACCGGGCTGTTCTACTTTTCTTGGCTCCATTCCAGTTGGCAGGAATATAGAGAAGTGCTTTGATGCTCAAGAGCCTCTTGATCTATCTACAAGTCAAAATCAGTAGTCTACTGCCAAAATGCAACAGTGTTTGAAGTTTTTATATTAATTAACGCTAACCAAATATTAAGACTTCGTATTTGGAAAGTCTGTGTCATCATCATCATTTCAGCCGAAAAACTGTTTAATATAGGCCTCCCCAAGTATCGCCACAATGAACGGTTCTTTGCGTGTCGCGTCTATCGCATTGCGGGATTCTCACCAGGTCATCGGTCCACCTTGTATGAAGCTTATGTCTTCCGATGCGCGGTCGTGAACCCTACTGCCACTTAAGTTTGGCGATTCTTCGTGCTATGTCGGTAAACGTGTTTCTCCGGCGGATATCTTCATTTCTGATTCAATTGCAAAATTGGACATGGGCGTCCACCAAGTGTCGCCGCAACGAAAGGTCCATTTGCGTCTCGCATCCAGCGCATTCCCGCGACTCTTACCAGGTCATCGGTCCACCTTGTACGAGGCCTTCCAAGGCTGTGTCAGAACCTTTTGGCTCTATCAACCATTTCTTCTGCGAGCAATGTGCCCTGCCCACTGCCATTCTTATCTTATCTTTGTGATCTGGTTTCCGCACTTAGTCCTTATCGGAGCATTGTGCGTGGGCCATGGCGGCTTTACTCCAACCAGCCCACCTCACTTCAGAAACAGATGAGTCTCTTCAGTTTGCTCAGTACGTCCATCAGTGAATTCGATGCTCCCAAGGATCGTGTTCTTATCTCTCTGACGGCTGTGCACTCGAGGAGCACATGCGCGACAGTTTCTTCTGATTCCAAGCATCCTCTGCACAGAGGACTGACTGTGAAAAAGTGTTTGTTCAGGGGAGCATTGTCCGGTGATGGTCCCTGCCACCAGACGCGCCCACTACCAATTATGTTTGACGATTCTTAAGCCAGAGCTCATCTGACATCCGGCAAAAAAATGTGTAAACTAAAATATTATATTCTCTATGTTTCAGTGTGCTGAACATCACGCGTTACGAAGAAGGCAAAGCTCCTGAACCAGTGCTTGGTGCCATCGTCAAGCAGAATGGAAAGCAGTAAGTTTGTTATATAATACTAAGACTTGCTACTGACAGCGGCTTGGCCCGCGTCAAATTACTGCTAGGGAACGTTGAAATGCACAATATAATTATAACTATAATATTTACTCACTTTCCAGGGTATCTGGCGAGATCTCAGTCACCCCTGGCACGCCTCTGACGATGGAGATCTTCCTCAACGAGAAGTCAGCGCCTATCTACGGGCTGCTCGTCAACTACATGCATGTCACCGACACCGGGAAGCAACAGGAGACTATTATTTTGAACGGGTAAGAGCTCATCATCATCATTTTAGGTCGTAAAATAGATCGCGTTAAGAGTTTCACAATAAACTAATTTAACTTTCTTCTCCCCTCTCCAGCTGCTCAGTCGACACGTACCTGTTCGACAACTTCGTGACCGCAGACGGAGATACCCTCACTGCTAAGTTCAAGGCGTTCAAGTTCCCTGACACCTCGTACGTGCAGTTCAAGGGAACCGTCACCGTGTGCCTCGACAAGTGCCAGGGGGTGAGTAATCCTTACTAGGAAGGAAGAAGGAGATGGAAGATGTGGAAGTCGTGAGGAAGAGACAATCCTCACTGACTGAGTCAGGGATTGGTGCGTAGTGTTACACGCGAGCCTCAAAGAGTAGTAACATCAGGGGCCCAGCAGAGCCAAAGCCTACTGTGGCCGTACGTTGACTTCTGAAAGGAGGTCCTGAATCCAGGTTCCTGGAACGCCAAAGCAAAGAAGAAAATAGGTGTGGTTTTAGTCAGTAAAAATCTGACACAATCTCTCGCTCCGCCCTAGAGCGGGAAAGTCATTGGATGATTTTGTTGTAATATGGAAATATTGTAATGTAAAATTGTATTTCTTTATTGAACGCAAATTACCAATTAGATGTAAAATATTTTGAATTAAATTGAAGCTACTTCACATAAAATTCCGAATACCCTAATAGACGATGCCCAATTCAATTCCGCAACCATCTCAGATACATTAAAACGCGTTATATTTCTCAGGTACAATGCAGCAACGGACAGACCGCGTACGGCCGCAAGCGCCGCTCCATCAGCTCGGGAGCCGACTCCAACAAAGTCTACGAGGTGTCTCTCACTACCTTCATCAAGGTTGACTACGAGGAGGGACAGAAAGAGGCAGGTTTGTGGATTCTCTATTCTTCATTTCTCTTCTTTCTCAATCTGTCTCTCTAGCCTTTTCTCAACTTTTTTTAGATGGAATGCGTCAAGAAACGAGCAACTAGAGAGGTGCTGATAAATACTTTCAAATTTAATTTGATTGATTCTTCTTCTTCTTTTCTTTGATTGGTGTTGGTTTTATTCAGAGTATACCATCCGAACCCCTCTCTAACGCAACTATCGCTGTTCATAAATTAGCGAGTAAGGTTTTAGACCCCAAATAGTTAATAAGGTTCAAGGTAGCTTTACTTGTATTAGGCTACGAAGAGGCTGGCATGGTCTTACTGTGACCAAAAAAAACAATAAAAGATTTAAAAAAAAATCTTTTTTTTTATTATGGTCAGGCTTACATTTGACCACTATCTCACCTGATGGTAAGCGTCACACCTATACGTGCAAAACGTTTTGGGAACACATTCATTGTGCATACAGCTAAGGAGTGGAATTCCGTGCCGGAGACTGTATTTCCAGATAGCTACAACCTGGGGGTCTTTAAGTCAAAAGTGAGTTGAGTTGAGAGAGCCACATCATCGCTTACTATGGTGAGATAGGTAGTGTTCAAACGCGAGCCTATCAATAATAAAACCAAAGGTTTTACATGTTTCTCTTCTTTCTGTTTCTTCTATCATCTTCTTCGAGGGTTATCGCCCGGTGATTGTAACATAGACTTACGATAGAAACATCAGCTACCTTAGCCATGTAGGAGAAGTTATTTGATGATCTCCCATCCCAAGATACGGTGGGCACGCCATAATCATGCTCCCCTCTTTGAGGAGTGGCTGAAGAGACGTCACGGCGTCCTCACCTTCCACATGACGCAGGTCCTCACCGGACATGGTAAGTTCGGGAGGTTCCTGCACCGGATACAGGCAGAAGAAACGACGAATGAGTATCACCGTTATGCGGACCTCCCGGAGAACACAATAGAGCTTACGTTGAAGGTGTGCTCCGCTTGGGTGGAGCACCGCCGTGTACCTCGATCGTGACCTCTACAGATTTTTAACAATAAAAGTTTGACTCGCCCTCTCTCTCTCTCGCCTTAGAGCGGAAGTCATTAGATCCAACCATATTAATGTTTTCTCGCCACGTTGTTGTATTTTCCAACAATTTATTCCATTGGAACCCAGTCTACTAAAGTTGCCTGAGATTTTATACAAGCTATCCTACCACCACCTGCAGGGCTTTACCACATCTTCCTATGGCACCCACCAAATACAAAAAATCCCTTTGAACTTATGTGTCTCACTAATATCAAATTTTTTATCCTTACAGAAGATGTACTCGCCCTTCTAAAGAACCTCAAAGTCGCAAACCAACGTCTTGGAGACATGGACGGAACACCAGCAACCGTAGCAGAACACACATCAAAAAACGTACTCCTTTATGAGTATGACCAGACTATCGTGGAGAGCAAAGCGAACATTCTATCTAGCAGCCTATTAGTCCTAATTAGTTTGCTCATTCTGTTCAAATAATAAAATAATTTTGTGACATGGCAAAAATAAAAAGGAAAATTCTTAAAGGAATCTGAAAAAAAAATGAGCAAAATTGACTGGTCATTTTAAATTTAGAAAAAAAATCGAATTACTGTTTGCTACTAGCGCCATTGACAGGGGCGGCTCTTGGAACTATTTTTAAAAACAGATCAATCAAAAGAGAGACTTATTAATATTATTTTTTCCATTTTGACTAATTTAGTAACTGTTGTTTTTCATACTTATTTTTGCCAAAAAAACTTATTAAATAAAGTACTTGCTCTGAACCATTCCGTAGAAATTTAACATCGAATTTAGACTAAAAATAAAGTGATTTAACTATAATAACGTAATGCTAAGGACGTAATTAATGTAGTTTAGATTTTAATGATTTAATACCAGTGTAAAGGTAAGCGCACATTATATTAAACAACTCATTCAAATGTTCACAGGAAAAAATATTTGCTAAATGTTACACCAAGTCTGGATAAACACTAATGCCAACTTTTGTTAAATATTACACCAATTCTAACTAAATAATATGCCAAAATTTTATAATAATTCTGGAAAAAGAATATGCTAACTGGGTAAATATTGCATTGAGTTTGTCTAATTGTTATGCCAACTCTAGCTAAGTATTATACCAAATCTGGATAAATAATATGCGGGTTGGTTTAACTAATACGCCAATTCTAAAAAAAAAATATGCCAAGTCTAGCTAAATGTTAAGTAGAGTTTAGCTAATTTTTATACCAAATCTGACTAAATTTTATTTGTTTTTGTTTGCTCCAGTAATGTGCGCTTCACTAAATCGTAATGCAGACGCATTAAGTCCACTAGTCTTATGATAACTGTTCCATAGATAGCATCGGTCCGCTAATTGTGAATATTAAACATAGTGCACTTACATCTGTAAGAAAAATCTGCCTTTTTCGAGTTGTGACGTTTTTGTAAAAGCATAATATTTTTTAAGAATTTTCTGCGTAGCTATTACTAGCTATATCAAAAAAAAAACTCTGTTTTCTCAGCTCAATTCTTCTCGTATTTAAAAGAATATTGACCGAGTTTAGACCAAATGCTGTCCGGACATGGGGGTACTTACAAATGGTTCTTTTTACATCAACAAGAAAGTTTGGTTTACAGACTAAACCCAAGGAACACAATGCATAATGCATGTTCATTCTAAACAGCATTTGGTCCAACTCTTATACATGAATGGTCAATGTCATTTATACACTGGCAATTATTTTTTAAAGTGCCTGTTTTAAGACACATTTTCGAATGCAATGTTTTTACAAACAAAATTTCGCAAAATTTGATTTTTATTTTACACAAATAAAAGCCTATTTACACAAAAAAACGTTTAAAAGATTTTGAAAAAATCTCTGTCATCGGCCATATTTTTTAACTTTGTAACTAGTTTTTTTTTATTTTTTGGTGCTTGCAATACTTACACTTTTTGTGATTACAATTTTAAAACTAGCTTTTTAGGGACCCTTTTTACAAATAATGTATTTCTTTACTGGTTTTACTTCGAATAGTACTTAATAAAATATTTCAAGTACTATTTGTGAGTTACCTAATTAGGGTAGGATCATTTACCATGGTATTTTATCACCCACATTCCCTTCTTGACTTCATTTAGTCATAGACAATATGTGTAGGTTAATACGTCATTTATTTCACGGTTGGGTTATCATCAGGGCCCAAACATTGATAAAGCATTTTTTTATTCTATTTACTGTGCAAAATTATGTACGTATAATTACATATTTAAATGTTTCTTAAAAGAAAAACTTAAAAAAATATAACAAAATAGTAGTCCACCGGTTTCGGGAGCAGAGCCCAAGCTGAATAGGGCTCCAGAAAAAGGAACCTCCTCAAAATGCGAGGCGTATCAAGGAGTAGACTTCTGTATCAGGCCCTTGATCCAACGGAGCAATGACAGCTTCGATAGATGGTCGTCGAAGCTTTTTCCATCAGGCCATTGGCGGTTACTACATACTAAACAATATATTATCTAATAATAATGATCTATTATTATTACGCAACGACAGCTTCGACAGTTGGTCGTCGAAGCTTTTGGCTATAAGGCCATTGGCGGTCACGACATTCGGCACAATGACAGCCGAGTCCACATTCCACATGTCGACAACCTCGTGTGTTAAGTCGAGATATTATTATATACCCTTAAACGCCTGCGCCGAATTGGTCCGAGAAGAGTTGTCGTATTCACCAGGGTCATGTGTTTGCAACTGGGTAGGTACTCCATCTCGTTGAGCTCTTCAATCCCCTTACGTGACTAAAGAGCTGACGAGATGGGGTATTTGGTCGTGGCTGTGCGACCCTGTCTGATTAAATGCGAGTGTTTGTCGGATAAACTCGACATAGGAGGTTCATAGGTTAAAGATTTTCTTTTATACTTTTTTTTAGTTTTATTTCCATAATGATAACAGGAATTTGGGGAAAGTTACTTTTAAGTAAATAAACATGGTTGCTTCTAAATCATTTTCTTACTAAACTAACATTGTCAATTTGTAAAGAGGGTCCTTTGCCTAACTTTATGTTTAGGAATTGATTAGGAATTAAAAAAATAAATAAAAAGAATATTTCGAAGTTGAGCGTGGTTTTATTTTAGATCTCCTTATTTTCCATATTATATTATGCAGAAGATTAAATAAAAATGTGTGTGTAATTGTGTGTTGTGTTGTAATTTGTTGTATAGTTTATTCAGAATTCGTAACCGAATCGATTCCAATAGTTTTTACACCATGTTATATTTTTTCCCAAAAATATGTTTTAAAAGCCACAAGTTCTACACCACCGACACTAACCACAACACAGGCCACGGCATGTTATAACAGGTGCCAGCAAACAGCTGGATGCGTTAGCAAAACAACCCCTCAGTGGCTCGGATGGCCCGGTAACCATATATTTTTGCGGACAACCAGGTAACATAACAAGTCTAGTACTTTGATTTTTCATGATATAGAGTCCGTCCAAAGATTTTATATATCTTACTAGACATGAAAGCGTGACCTGAGAAAAGGAGGTTAAAACCAAAAATTTTGAACGTGGTATTATTGAAATAGTAGGAGAGAAAAGTTTTGATACTTGATTATTTTTTGTATTTATGACAATTGAAAGAACTTAAATTCTAGTCAAAAACGTGTGTGTAGACTTATTTGTGGGTGTATGGTAAAGGTCAATAACACACAAAATGTATTATTGCAAATTATTTTATTTTATCTGTTCTCTCAAATTCTTTCTAGTTATGTTTTGTACATAGACTCTTTAAAAATACTAGAAACGTGTTTCGGGTTTCGCATATACTAGAACTAATGTTGTCAAACGTTGTATATTCCTGCTATGGTTACCTAACTTAAGTGACAGTGGGCAGGGCTATTGCTCGCAGAACAAATGGTTGATGGAGCCTAGAAGTACTAACGTTTTGTGTCATTCATTTTAAAAATGTCAATAATAAAAGTCCAAATTAAGATTTCAGTCTTTTAATAGAACCGTTATCAATGAATGATCTAACAATATAGGTACATAGCATTAAAGTAGTCTTATATAAATCTAATAGTAAATGAAAATCACAACTATATTCGTACAATACAGCGTTACAAAGATCTTTTGGCGCCAAAACGACATTTGACATTGACAGTTACTCATTTGTCTATGGAAAAACAAGATGGTGGCTTCATTCCGCGCTAAAAGATCGTTGCACAGCTATACTTTTATAATTTTCGTAATAATTCCTCGAGTTATTAAAAATAGTTAATAATTATATCGGAAAAATGAAGAAAGAGGAAACTGAAGAGTAATTCTTTAGTCATTTGTTTTGAAGTAATGATGCCTTCACATCTAACGTTGGGTGACGTCACATTGACGCAGCGTAAACGTCTTTTTGAAGCGGCGTAAACGTCTTTTAGACGCGGCGTAAACGTCTTTATGATGCTGGGTAAACGTCTTTTTGACTCATCGTTAACGTCTATATGACGCAACCTTACCTTTGTGAAGCATAATTTAAAATCCTTCGCCAGATGCGAAGACGAGACTATATTTTGTCAGATTATAAAAATTAATGAATTTTTCATACAATATCAAAAGCAAGTAATCAAAAATAACTTAAATAATAATTATAGAACTTATGTCAACGCTAACACACTTAATGTACGAGTTTAACGAATATACACAAAATGTTCAAGTTATAGACAACTGTATACAGGGTGGTCAAAATGTTTATTTTATGACTTAATTCATAATATCAACTCTGACATTACTGATAATAACACACGGTTTCAGGAACAAAATTCAATGCATCTCGATTAAAACTCACATCAAACTATTCTATTGGCTATTGAATTTATTCAACCAATCACAGTAACTAATGCGGGCGTGACAGTTGACAGTCATAAATAATTTTTAATAATCTTTCTACACTACAATAGCTGTCACATGGTGCGGGTACCTATCCATTTCTCTCATCTTAAAGCTGCATATTTTTGTCCTGCTGTCATCCTATCCTACCCATCCGCTTTCTTGCCCGCGTACCCCCGCAAACCTTATCTAAATTGCCCGCCACTTGAGACGTTTTTTATGACCTCCCGCCGCGCGGGTTCGAATTTCACATAAACAATCCATTGTGAGTCAACTTCGTCATTGTAATAGGCTATGTAAAAAAGATGTTTTTCAAAACTGAGCCCTACTTTTATTTTGCGCACCCTGTATACATAATAATATTAAAACAATTCCATATTGGCATTACAGTGACAAATCTAGCAACTACGAAATTGAGGTGCAGTAATATTTTAATTTTCAAATAATCTTTTTGAAACCTTGCTACACAAAATGGCGATAGAAATGTGCACATTTTGATACAAAACAAAGTCGTGACGAGCTCATCACAGTTGAAAACAATGTTTATTTATTGAAAAAAATAATTGAACATTAATGTCTAAATTAATTCCTTAAAAACAGTATTTAAAAAAAAAACGAAAATAGGCATTAAAATTTCACTGCACCCTGTATAATAATAATAGACAAAAAATTACACTACACATACTTATAATTATAAAATATTTACACAACTTATTGCTTTTGAATGGAAGAATAAAATAAAAAGAAATCCTTATGGCAACATTTTTTTTTTTTAATAAAAAATAAAACTTTTTTTCTATATACTGACACTATAAGGCTTTTAGGAAAATAGCCCAAATGCTAGCTATTAGGTAAACGAGGTACCTGTTTTTTGCGAATGAAAAATTAACCTGAAGAATTAACGATGAATGAAAGAGTGAATGAGTATCGTTCATCATTTCGTTCGCCAGAATTGCGACGTATGGACAAATTTTTACCCAAATTAATATTATTTTTTTATAAGAAAATTACTTCAGCAAACACATTCGGAATGAACGGAAGAGTTTATCGTTCATCGTTTCGTTCACCAAAAGATATGAACGGAAGAGTTTATCATTCATCATTTCGTTCACTAGAATGAAATGAACGGAAAAGTTTATCATTCATCATTTCGTTCACTAGAATTGCATGGAGACAATTTAACCCAAAAAATAAATTTTTTGAACATAAATTTTAGTTTACCATAAAACAGTACAAAAATAAAATTAAATCATTATGATTGAATGATTATTAAAATTGGGTGGACGGATGAATATAAAAAATATATTTTAAGTTAGTATAGCAGAGGGTAAACGTAACTAAATAACAAACCTCGAGACAATTGAATAAAATTTCTTTCACGTAATAATTCTTAAAATACTGCATAAAAGAAATTTTATTTCTATTACAACACATTATTTCAGTAGTAGGCAAAACTGAGTACCTCATAGAATCATGATCATAGGAATCTAAGTTTGGTCGTTTTTTTTTTACTATAAAACAGTTTTTTATTTGAAATGAAACTAGTTTTACAAAGAAAGCGAACTGCGAACAACGAGCGTTCTTTTAGGAAAACATTTATTGTACTTACAGCTAAGGAGTGGAATTTCCTACCGGAGTCTGTTTCCTGACAGCTATAATCTAGGGGTCTTCGTCGGCCACATCATTGCTTACCATTAGGTGAGATAGTGGTCATCTGGTAAGACAAGTTGTCGACCCCAAAAAAAATGAGGAGACTAGGTATAAAGAGACGTGTAACTATGGCCTGCTACTGCATCAAAATCCGTCCATTCGTTTGGGAGCTACGATGCCACGGACAGACACGTCAAACTTATTACAACCCTCTTTTTCGTCGGGGGTTAACAAATAGCACATATTATGTATTTTACTTACGAAATTTTTTTTAACCAACTTCAAAAAGAGAAGGTATATGGTCAGCTGTATGTATTTTTTTACGTATATTCACCGATTTCTCTGTCAATTGTAGACCGATTTTGATTTTTTTTTAAACTAGTTTCATTTCAATTAAATCGAGTAAGTATCTGAAGTTAGTTACATTCTACTTGGCACGATCACTACACATACATTATTATGTAACATAGTAAATTATTGCTCGAAATACGAGCATTGGCAATATTGGCAATGGATGGCAATCAGCGACAACGAATGTCCAAAATGTATTGGGTAGACACGCTACCTGCAGCTTTAGATACTTTAGGGGACAAAATGTCCCCCAACATGTCATGCAATGCTGTCAAATTGTCGAGCATGTCTCGCGTCATGTAAATTCATCGCAACATGTTGGGGGCAAGTTGCAGAACTCTAGGCGACGTCGCAGGGTCACGTAGATCCCCTCGCGCAAAGGGGGTATTATTATTACGTAATTGCGCGCTTTTACGAAAATCAAAAAAAAAAGAAAAACTTTCTGGATTTTTCCAGGAAAAACAAAGATATCGTACAAACGTACGTTTGTACACACAAAACGACAATTAAGCGTTTTTAAGGTCAATCAAGTTGTACAGACGTATGTACAATCGGCGCTCGATAGGTTAACAGTTGCGCGTCATGGTGGGGGACATTTTGTTCCCTAGTGTATTTGAAGCCTCAACGCTCAATCTACGTGATGCTACAACGTTACCTACATAGTGTCCCGCAACTTGCCACCCAACATTTTATAACACATTCACGAGACGCGAGACATGTTGCTGGACTTTAACAACGTTGCGCGTCAAGTATGGGGACATTTTGTCACCTAAAGTATCTGAGGCTTTACTGTCAACTGGTTTTCATATCTTTTAGACTTTTCGAAAATTTTTATGGCCGATTTATAATATAACTTCAATTCTTTTGGATCCTAAGTTGCACTTACCTGGGCAGTTATTGCGTATTTGTTTCGATAACCCTGGATACTGTACGGTACTTAGGATTGTATAGAAAAGGCAAGAATTGTGTAATTTTCTTTGTTCATGGTTTTAATTTCGTTCACTGACCTCTACTATTTACCACACTGGACTGACGCCTGGCGGTCGTCAAATTGCTTTTAAGCCCGTTTGATATTCGCCATTTTGGCGCTGTCGGCCGTAGCGAGTGTTGGCGAGTGTCTACGATACTAAAACTTATAATGTCGCTCCACTTACAATATACTCATGACCTCATTTTTCATAGATTTTATATAATCTACACTAATATAATAAAGAAGTAAAGTTTGTTTTTTTGTTTGTAGATGTGGAAGGTAATCTCTGGAAGTACTGGTCCGATTGTTAAAATTTTTTTGGCCAATATAAAGCTGCTTTATTCCTGAGTGACATAGGCTATATTTTATGTACATGGGCGAAGCTACGGGCAAAAGCTATAGTTTGTAATAACACGGAATTCGAACGAAATTAATACAAAATGCAAAAATACTTAGGTAAGTACTGTACACTTCTCTGCAGCCATTTGCATTATAAGTCAAAATTAGTTCTCTGGACGCTCGCTAGTGGCGCTTTAAGTAGGCACAAAAAAGTTGCTGTCAAACATATGGAACAGCCTGCCAAGTGGTATGTAGTAGAGGTTAGTGGTATGGTTGCACAACATATCTGACATACTTCTAATTCAGTGTCATTATTAGGATTTATTCCATTCTAATATCAAAAACTAATACCATTGGTATTAGTTTCAATTCCCAACGAATACCACCAACTTGAAATTTGTTACAGTCGGTTTAGGCACACTTCATAAACTAGTATGCTTTCCACTAGTACCCGTACATATACCAGTGGTATTAGTTTTTGGTATTAGATAGGATAAAATAATTTTAATAGTCATATTTTTCAAAAAAAAGTTCATTTTAAAATTTACCTACGCGATCTATAAATTCGAGTTTTTTCATTACAAATAATAATCTCAACATTATAAAGTTTTTAGAGAGCGTTATTACCACACCTACTAATATTTTTTACATAATAATAGTTTATTATTAATAAGAAATTAATAATTATTACGTCAAATTCGGAAAACGGCAAGCTTTGCGTTCTTTTTGGTGTCGAAACGCAGAAAACGGCCACTTTTTCTTTTAAATAATCCATTGATTGATTGAATGAATGATAATTGATGAAAAAGCGATAAATGGATGAATGTTCAATAAAAAAATTCAGGTGAATGAAAGGTGAATGGCGAATGAATGGTAATGAACGAATAATTAAATTCACAATCAATGGATTATTTAAATGAAAAATTTTACGACACAAAAAGAGTTTCATCGAATGTATCGTTTAGAACAAATCACATAGTAATTAGGAAACACCACATATACGACCAAGTGTAGAAAATTGTGGACAATTTCATTAAATATCTAGTAATACGTCTATCGTTTTATAGTAACTCCATAGTTTTTAGCACAGCACATAGAACACTTTACTGAGAACGAGGGAAATTATTAAGTATTATTTATTTATTTATTTGTTCAAAGAATAAAAAGACAATTTTCGCATTTTTTTTCATTCATACAAATACAAAAATTCATATCCATCGAATGTCCCCAAAGAATTAAATGCTTTAAAAAATTGCATTATTGAGTTTTGAAAGTGGTTTTTACACTCCCAAAGTTTTTTATAAAATTTTGACTCACCTTTTTTTAAAGTCAGAATCCTGTATTTTAGTCTGTAACCTGTTTCTCTGAGCCACTTTGCCATCCAGAGTCCATAGTATTAGTATCACTGTAACAGTGATGGTGGTTTGTTTTCAAAATCTCATCTTTGCCATCCCTCACTGGCTCATACTGAGAATCAGGCCCTAAACACTTAGAAGTCTCAGGGTCGTTCGAGTATACTGTATCCTGAGGCCTGTCATCATCAGACAACAATGACTCTTCAGTATTAGGAGATAAAGGCGATATTTGCCTAAAATCAGGCTTGCTAGAGTCTGAACTCGACTGCCTAGGATGGTCTTTAGGCACATTTTTAGGGCTGGATCTAGCGATTCTTAAAGGACTTATGTGTGATCGCATTTTTGGACTGCCATCGATTCTGATGCTTGAGTTCATTTCACTCATTCGTTCGAGGCGTGAATCGTTCATGCGTTCAAGACGAGAGTCGTTCATTCGGTCACTGTGGCGAGTGTCACTTCTGTCACTCAGTTTGGAATCGTTCATTCTTTCCAATCTTGCTTCAGCCATTCGCTCGCAAACGCGCGAGTCGTTCAATCGTTCACTAAGTCTCGTCTCGTTCATTCTGTCACTAATCCTGGAATCATTCATTCTCTCTATCCTCGGGTCCATGACCTCACAACTCCTCGAATCGTTTAACCTGTCTCTGGATTCATTCATCCGCTCAGATATTCTCGTCTCATTCATTCGGTCACTAATACGCGAATCATTCATTCTGTCGCTAATACGCGAATCATTTAACCTTTCCATTCGCTCACAAACCCTTCCATCATTCAACCTATCTCTAGAATCGTTCATTCTCTCACTTAGTCTCGTTTCATTCATCCTATCACTGATTCTAACATCATTCATTCGTTCGATTCGCTCTCTATCGCTCAACCTGTCTCTCGAATCATTCATTCGCTCATTCAATCTTGTTTCATTTATTCGTTCTCGTTCCATTCTTTCGTTCATTCTCATAGAGTTGTTTAGTTGTTCTATCTGATGTTCTGTCAATCTTATGGAGTTGTTGAGTACTTGTCTCATTTTTTCTTGTGTTTTCATGTGTTTGTCTGTTTGTCGCGGTCTTCGTTTGGAGCCGACTTGGGGCTGGGGGCGCTGCTGTCGCGTGAGGGTGAAGGAACCGGTGTCCGACTCGGAGGTGGACTCGGGGTGGTTCTCTATGGTGCCAACTAGAGCTGACACGTTGGCGTTCATGCAGCAGTCGGCCTGGGAAGAGAAAGGAGTTTTTGTAGGCAACTTAGTCTAAATGCTTTTTTATGCTGGAAGAGATTCCTTAAAAATAAGTATCAATTTAGTACCTACCTATTTTCAGTTTTCTTATTTACTTATTTCACTGGTGCCAGCTTTTTTGCCAGCGTGTAAGTAAAAAATTGTTCCAAGGGAACTTTCTATCGGTTCGCATCACACGGTCTACTCGGCTGAACTAATTTCATCCAAATCAGTTCAGCCGTTCAAGCATGTAGAAGTAACAAACATACACACAAACTTTATAATATTAATGTGACATGTGTGTACTAAGAGGACTGCAGGACCTAAAAGACGGACTGCGTACAAAAGAAAAAGATTCGCAAAGACATTGTCTTTTGCTTGCTTGCAAATATGAAGCAATTTAACGATTTAATCAAAATCAACAAAGATTACAATATTAAAAACATTATTAGTATAAAACATTGCTTGTAGAATAATTTGACAAACAATCAGAATGATAGCATGAATATTAGTCCGTTTTTTTTTTCGTTAAAATTTAAGTTTAGAGGCTTTCTAATGATTTTTTCTATCCTAATAAATTAGCTGTATTATGTTTTGAACACACTATCTAGCATTTATCTTGAAGAATAACATATTTTTTTTTGATTCTGTTTACTGCAGTGGATCATATACTTTTGCGTATTAAACGTCACGATTAGTTCCTGTAATCGTCTCAACAATTTAATAAATAAAAAACATTTAAAAAAGGTCAATACCTTAACACTCACATTACAGCAGCTGGACACGTCAGCGAAGTATACTTCAGACTCTGCGTTCTGATTGCTGGCGGCGCGGCAGTCCTGCATCGAAGACCTGGAAAGTAAGGTTACATCAATACATGTAAAAATAAACACTATAAATTCACACATTCAATCACTCTCACACACTCATTCACTCACTCATTGACTCACCCACTCAATCATTCAATCACTCATTCACTCACTCGTTCACGTTCACTCAACACTAATTCATTCACTCACTCATTCACTCAATCATGCACTCACTCATTCACTCACTCATTCACTCAATCATACACTCACTCATTCACTCACTCAAAAAAATATAAAAATAAAAGTACGACGACACTCCCTCTCGCACCGTGGAGCGAGAAAAAATCTTGTATAATTTTAATATGTGTTATGTGTATGTATTATTCCAGTTACATTATGTATAATTATAGAAGTACTTATCTCGCGAGTGTCGACTTACCTTATAGGTGAGTGTTTGTCATTCTGGAAGCCAAGATTCTCCTTGCCTTGCTTCGGACACGTGTCAGACAGTGTGCTTTGATCTGAAACTGGACACAAAATAATTATTAGAAAAAAACTACTAAATACAACATTAGTTTTTGTATATTATTATACGAAACCCGAAAGAAGTATTTTTATTATGTAAAAAATCTATGTACAAAATTTTATAACCCTTTCGGTTTAGGCACAGTCACTGCAACTTGTATTGTATGTCTGTACTCTTTTTTATTATTATTTTATGTTGTTGTATATTGTGTTGCTTGCGCCGAATAAATGCTATTCTATTCTATTCTAACTGTATCATGAAAAATCACAAGCAAGTCAAGCTTGTTATGTCAGCAAAAACACATCATCACGGGGCCATCAAGTGCACTTGCACCCAGTTGTTTGATGGAGCCTAATGCCCGTTATGATGTTCCGTGACTTGTACCCCTAGCCAAGTTGCTAATCTGCAATAGTTAACGCTTGTAGAAAGCTTCAAATGTACGGGAATGAGGTCGTGTTAACGCTCAGTCACGTGGTCAGAACAAAAGAATTGGCGGCAAGGTCAACTCGAAGCGTTCGACGCAAGCGAAACGGTTGTAACTTGGCTAGGGGGGCTGTGTAGAACTTAGTGTCGGTGGTAACCAACTTGTGACCTCTTTAATTTTTGTGAAAAAATATAAGAGTGTGTAAAAACTATTGGAATCGATTCAGTTACTGATTCTGAACAAACTATTCAGATTTCGCATAAACTAATAATAATGATGTATAGATTTAAATGGATTTAGAAAAATATATAATTACTATCTTTTGTCTGCGACTTCGCCCGCATACTTAAAATATAGCCTATGTCACTCAGGAATAAAGCAGCTTTCTATCGGTGAAAAAATTTTAGCAATCGGACCAGCACCCCTAGCCAAGTTGCTAATCTGCAATCGTTAACGCTAGTTGAAAACTAATCAAATGCATGGGAATTACATCTCAACGTTAAGTCACGTGGTCAGAACAAACGAATAGAAAATTCGTAGCCAAGTTCACATCGTTCAAAATGATAGAATTAATTTCTACAATGTTCAACGCTATATCCTTTGTTATACAAACGCTACATAGTAGAACGAGCGGCCGACTCAGACGCGTCAACATGGCTCCCAAATTATCGTTTTCTACAATTGCTGACACCGAGGCGTTACCAATTGGAGAATGGAATTCGACAATAAACGGTTATAACTTGGCTAGGGGTGCAGTACTTCAAGAGATTACCTCCTACAAACAAAAAAACAAACTTTACCTCTATAAATTTATCAGTTGTCTAGTACCCATAACACAAGCTCTGCTTAGTTTGGGACTAGACGGCGTTGTGTGAAAATTTGTGGAACAAGAAATAAATATTTGAAAAACAAAAATGTAAAACTTCACTAACCTTTACTTCCCGTCTTCTGATGCAAACACTCAATAGTCACGTTATCATCAATGCGACAATCTCTGTGGAGGTTACTGGCACTCATACCCAGCCTCTGACATCTATACGGTACCAAATGACCCCTCAAAGTATTAAACCTCGCTTCGGGAGGCATATGCGCCAATTCCGCCTGCAAACGCGCCATCTCCGCCACATCCTGAGGATAAACTAACCCCATATGCGCCAATTCCGGATTTAACCTCGCTAACTCCGGATTAAGACGTGCCAATTCCGGATTTAACCTCGCAAATTCCGCCAATTCCGGGTTAATTCTCGCCAAATCCGGATTAATCCTTGCCAAATCCGGATTAATTCTCGTTAAATCCGGGTTAATTCTCGCCAAATCCGGGTTGATTCTCGCCAAATCCGGGTTGATTCTCGCCAGTTCCGGGTTGGTCATTCTCATGTCGTTGGGCGGCATGTGCTGTTGAATGTGGTAGCTGTTTCTGGTACATGTATGGGGTTGTATGGGTGTGGGATGGTCGTGAAGCGTGGTGCGGTGTTCTATGTGGTGATGGTGGAGTAGTGTGGCTGCTGCTGGGTCCTGGTGGTGGAGGTGGTGTCTGGAAAGAGAAGTATTAGGATAAGTATAAATCAGAAGACATAGGTTATTTACTAAACAGCTCTCTTTCATGACAGATGAGGATGAGACAGCAGCTCATCTGCTCCTAAGCTGCCCAGTGAGTAGCTTGCCGTTCGGCTGTCCGTTAAGTGAGTTTTAGTCAATAAAAATCTGACTCTCCCTGCCGTTCTACCCAGAGTGAGAGAAGTTATATGATGATATGCCTTTCTAGAAGAATTGGGCCACCCGTACGCAAAATACGAGTTCTGGACGTGAAGTTGCGGACACCAGAGTGATATTTGTCGACGAGCTACTTATAGCTCGTCGTCTACAAGCCCGCACCTACGGTCAACCTCCACTGTAGTTGGTGGTGGCAGGAATCGTCCTCGCTAGGCGATTCCCAGCCACCATCTTCCGACAACCGGGGCATCTCCTTCGGCAGCCATCAGACCTATCACATTTAAATAGTAACTTCTTTTTTAAGCACATAAACTAAGAACTAACTAACTCACTGCCGGAGTCTGTGTTTCCTGGTAGCTATATCCTAGGGATCTTTAAGTCAAGAGTGAATAAATTTTTTCTAGGCCAGCGTGCTCCATCGTCGACCACATCATCACTTACCATCACGTGAGATAGTGGTCAAACGCGAGCCTATCCATTATAAAAATAAACTAAGGAAAATAATACAATAAGACACACACCTGCTGCCACTCCTTCCCTGAGGACTGTACGGAGGAGGAGGTCCCCACACGCCGGTGGCTGCGTCGAAGCTGCCACTCGCTTCACCGAACCCTTCCCCGGAGAAGTTAGGTTGAGGGAAGTTGCCTTGACCCTGAAAAGATACATAATCTAAATATTTTCATCATCATCATCATTTCAGCTGACAGACGTCCTCTATTGGACCTCTAAGCATCTTCTGCATAACATAAGCATAATCAGCCTTTGCCTTATAATGTTCCCACTGCTGGGACTCAGGCCTCCTCTCAAGGAGATGGAGTGGGCCGTAATCCACCACGCGGGCCCAGTGCGGGTTGGTGAATGTCACATGTCTTCGAATTTTTGGTTCTAGGACATGCCGGTTTATTCACGATGTTTTCTTTCACCGTTTTTAGAACAGGTGATGAACTAAATTACTCAAAGTAATGCGCCTGGTTGGGTTTGAACCCGCGATTTAAAACTCTTAAGTCGGAGTCGTTACCACTCAGCCACCACTGCCCTCCGGTGTGGGCCGGCCTCAGACTAGACTAGATTATAGGCCCCCTCTGAGACCCAGTGCGAGTGCGGTGCTCCTGACCAGACTATGACCCACTTATTGGAGTACCCAAGATGTCTCTACACCTGCACTCTGGTCCTCCAGATGACCTAAAAAACGCCACTGACGCCGCTATAAACATGGCAACCTACTGTGACTAAAAACTTTGAGGGAAAGAAAACCATCAGACATGGTGCTATGCAAGCATGGTGGTGGTGAGCTAAGGAGTGGAATTCCACGCCGGAGTCTGTTTCTTGATAGCTACAACTTAGGGGTCTTTAAGTCAAGAGTGAATAGGTTGCTTCTAGGCAAGCGTGCTCCATCGTTGACCACCAACGCTTACTATCAGGTGAGATAGTGGTCAAACGCTAGCTTATCCATAAAAAAACAATTCGAGAAGATCTCTAATAATATAAAACAAACCTGTACAAAATTCCCCGATCCCTGTGCAAAGTTCCCCTGTCCCTGTACAAAGCTGGTGCCCTGCGCGAAGGTCCCCGAAGACTGCGCCCTCGTGAAGGGAGTCTGGTTGAAGGAGTGCGGGTATCTGTCGTCGTAGGCCTGTGCCTGCTGCGTGGGAGGCGCCTCCGTGTCGCAGAAGCCGTATGCACTGTCGCCTGACTGAGGGACGCCCATGCGGCAACGAGAGCTGAGGACAAATATTTATTTTTTAATTTACACCATTTTTGCATTGAGTAAGTGTTGAGTTTCACAGCATCTTCATACAGCTAAGGAGTGGAATTCCCTGCCAGCGTCTGTGCTTCCTGATAGCTGTAACCTAGGTTTCTTTAAGTCAAACGGGAATAGGTTACTTCTAGGCAAGCGTGCTCCATCGTAAATATATCTAAATCATCGCTTACCATCAGGCGAGATGGTGGTCAAACGCGGGACTATCTTTAACTCATCGAATGCCGTAATTAGAGACACAATAGAAAGACAATTGCTTATGTCGAACTGTGTAACTTATGACATTCAAAAGGTTGATAATAAAAAAAAACACGTTTTTTTTCAGAATTCAAAATGTTAGAAATATGGGTATGAGCATCTCACCATCAACGATTGCATCACTGCTTACTATCAGGTGGGAGGATCACAGTCAAGCACTAGTTTATATCAATAAAAAAAAAATGTGTGTAAGTGTGATGGTGGTGTAGATCAGGAATGTTAGGGAGCTCCATAGCCGTAACCGAAACTATCGGATATCCGATATAAAATAATATCCATAATAACTGTAACCGAATCCGAAATAAAAGTTTCGGATAATATCGGATAGGGGTGGAGCCTAATTGCGACACGTTATGACAGCCTGACGTAATACCACGTCATAACGTGTCGCGTCGTTTCCTAAAATTTCTTAAAAATCTAATATCCGTAACCGAAATTATCCGAAACTAACGGATAATCCGAAATAATTTCATATCCGTATCGAGTATAATAATCATTTCTATATCCGTATCCAATCCGTATCCGAAATTTCATATCCATAACATACCTGGTGTAGATGTGTGGTTGTGATGAAAATTCGTAGGTACATTAGTTTTTGAGTTTATCACGTTCATACAGACAGACAATAAGGTTGGGGACTTTGTTTATGTATAGTATAGACAAGGATACTTACTTCTGACTGTTACTCCTGGGCCAAGGGAACCAGCTCCACGCGGACGTCTTTCTACCGGTGCCAGGGTTCGGGGAGTATAGGTTGCCTATACGACCTGTGGGCAAAACCATATTACTTAGAACTAGCTTCTACACCAGCGGCCGTATTATGACATCTTAAAACCATCATGTTTTCTGTGTGAGAAAAGGATAGTGCTATTCGTCCTGTATAGCTCCGTCTCTTTTTCACACCGAAAACATGATGGTTTTAAGAGGTCATAATACGGCCCCAGCAGAGCAGCAATGATGGCCGAGTGGTAATAGCCTCGACTTACGAGTTATAAGTCACGGGTTTAAACCTAGCCAGGTGCATTATTTTGTGTAATTTATTTCATCACCACGGCTCTCAAAACGGTGAGGGAAAACATCGTGAGGAAACCGACATGTCCTAGGACCAAAAATTCGACGACATGTGATATCTACCAACCCGCACTAGGCCAGCGTGGTGGATTACGGCCCATTCCCTCTCTTAGAGAGGAGGCCTGAATCCCAGGAGTGGAAACATTAGAAGCTACACCGGCTTCTCTTACATGAATGCAGAAAAAATCTCAAGGGAACCTTCAGGCACATTGTTAAGTATGACACAGTACAGAAACTACATACAAACGCTCGAAACGGCACACTCACACATCGACGAGACCAACAAGCGAACGCCGCGGTGCTGTCAGTAGTGAGTGCTTATATTTTATACTGCGCTTCTTCAGGTATGGTCCACCTTGTTCCAAGCCTTCCAACGCTACGTCTGCACTGGGTTTTTTTTAAGGTGGGAATTATCCAATGACTTCTCCTGCTCTAGAGCGGAGCGGGTGGGCGTGTCAGACTCCACTCCTATGTTACTTCTTGGTCTTCGTTCCAGGACCCCGAGGTTCTCTTTTGCATATCCCATGGCCTCAGTAGACTTCGACTCTGCTGGGGTCCCTACGATTTTGCTGACATCTCCTTGAGGCGCGCGTGGAACACTACGTGCCGTGGACGATTCGGGCTCGATCTGGACGGTTACCGGACGTCCGCAAGCTTAGGTTTGCGGACGTCCGGTAACTGGTATCATCATAGACGTAGGTCTATGATGACTGAAAATCGTGGTCGGGACCCGGCGGCTGGGGCGTGAAGTAATACGTTCCCTCCATCGTGCAGCCGCCTAATTCGGTAGCATTGCTGCTTCACAAAAGAAGGCAACCGCCTGCCACTCCTCGCTCCAGACCATGGCATGTACGCGCGGCCCGGCGCGAGAGACCGTAGCCGCCGATCGCCCCCACAAGCACACGGCGGTGCTCCTCCCAAGTGGAGCACACCTTTGCCATATACTCCACCGTCCGTTGTCCTCCAGGTGATCTACACTATGGTGATATCCGGGCGTTTCTTCCGCACAAATGCGGTACAGGAACCTCCCGAATGTCCTTGACACATATCCTAAGGGTCTAATCAGAAGGACTGCATTTCAACTGCAATCCAACTGAAAATTGCAGTTTAAGTAACTGCAATCCAACTGAAAATTGCAGTTTAAGTGCAGTTTGAATGCAGTTGACACGACTGCAATAGAACTGCAAACACGACTGCAATAGAACTGCAAACCACGCTCCCGCGCCCGCACGCTCCGCCCTCGCGCGCATGGTGCAGTTCGGATGCAGTCGGTGTGCAGTTCACACGACTGCAATCGGACCGCACGTTTGGTTTGCAGTTCTATTGCAGTCGTGTTTGCATTTGCAGTTCTAGGTGAGGACATGCGTCATGCGATTGGGGACGCTGTGACGTCTTTCCAGCCATTCCTCAAAGAGGGGACTTACCGCCATAATTATGGCGAGCCCAGCACTGGGTCGCGACATTCGTCATGCCACCATGAGATCCCTCCGGAACTGTGCCCCACATGTTGCAGCGGAGTTTTGCCCCGGCGTTGCATCTCCAAGACCAATCGTGCATGCGTCCTGGAGGCGTTTCCAGATAACTACAACCTAGGGTTCTTTAAGTCGACTGAATAGGTTACTTTTAACCAAGTGTGCTCCATCGTCGGCCATATCATCGCTGAGTATCATTACTGAGTAAAAGGGCGAGACAGTAAAATTATTACTCGGCCGAGACAGTAATATAAGCGAGTTGTAGAGATAAACGTTCGGCCGCCTACTCGGCGCCTGTGTTTACACATACCGAGTACTCGGCCGAGAGCACTGTCTCGCCTGTTTACTCGGTACGTGTAATCAGGGCATTACCATCAGGTAAGATAGTGGTCAAACGCCTATCATAGTCATGGAATATAATAAAAACAAAAGATAAAGGATCCAACTCACCCGGCGCCCAAAACCGATGTTGAAGACTGATGTCCCACGCTGGCTGGGTGGGGTGACACTGTGCACAACAACTACAGTTGCTCTGTAAATAACAAACAGAAACATTAGTATAGCAACAATCGCTAGACATAGCTGCGACAGGAGTCCTAGCTTCTGAAAGAACATTTTTAAACAAACTGGGAAGTATTGAAAAATACGAGAGCTTTTAAAAGTGTAACTGTCAATGGTAGAACCCTGCTTATTTTTTTGTCACAGAGTATTTTGTCAAAGCAAAGAGTATTATAATCAGTTATTTTTTTCTTTTTAAATAAAACTTTTTTTAGAAATTACAATTGCCGATACGAATCTTGAGCGCTCGGCGTCAGAGTGGAGATCGCTTTGCGCATTCCATTGGCAAGCCAATCGTCGTCGTTGTTACATACATGCAGCAACGCAGGGAGCGAATTAGGACTGACGTCTATGACGCGATGGCGCGGTGAGCCAAAAACTGACACTCCCCGCCCCCGCGTCTCACTTCGTACCACTAAAGAGACCGAATATTTGACTTCTGCGAAACTTGAAGCGCACTGGCTTATTGCTATGGATTATTGAAAAATTCAAGAGCTTCTAAAATGTCACTGTCAATGGCAGAAAACTAATTTTTGTCAAAGAGTAGTGTGTCAAAGCAAACAGTATATAGAAAAAAAAATGGTAAATGGCCAAATGGTAATTAAAGAATATTATTTGAATATTATGTAGCGACATTTGAGAAATCAGATAAAATAAAATAATTTGAAATAATAACTAACATTTTGTGTGTTATTGACCTTTACCATACACCCACCAAATAATTAAGTCTACACATGTTTTTGACTAAGATTTCAGTTCTTATACAATATCGTCATAAATACAAAAAATACTCTAGTATCAAAACTTTTTTCTCCTACTATTTCAATAATACCACATTCAAAATTTTTGGTTGTAACCTCCTTTTTTCAGGTCACGCTTTTATTAGACGGACTCTATAAATGACTTCTTTTTAGGAATTAAGCTAAAGACAAACTGAGCCCACGTATGCAACGTATGCTACGCAATGACACTGTGCACAACAACTACAGTTAAACTGTAAATAACAAGCAGAAACACTAGTATAGCAACAATCGCTAGACATAGCTGCGACAGGAGTTCTAGCTTCTGAAAGAACATTGTTAAAAGAAGCTGTGGATTTTTCAGAATTTCGAGAGAATGTCAATGCCAGAAAACCAAACTTTTCTAGAAAATAAACTAAAGACAAACCGAGTCCACGTATATGCCACGTATGCTACGCATTATGACATTTAGACTCATGAATTAAATCTGTGGTCGTAGGACTTGTCACTTGTCAGTCTATATCTGCGAAGAAATTCTTTTATTTTCTACTTTCATTCATCATCATCATCATCATCATTTCAGCCGATACACGTCCACTGTTGGACATAGGCCTCCCCCAAGCGTCGCCACATCGAACGTGGTGGAAGAACGTTAACTTTATCTACTTTCATTAATTCAATTTTTTTACTATAATATACTCTCCAACGTTTGATGGTTTATAGTCCGCACGTGTTATTGACAAAATTGTGGTGTCTCTTCCACAAAGGCCATTAATTAAGAGTTGAAGTTGAAGTTGACTCATGAATTAGCTTGAAAACAGTCGACTTACGTGGGATGCGTGTGATAGCGTTGCTTGTAACAAGTATGTTTCTAAAGTTAGAGGCAAACTGAGTTCACGTGTGCCACCTATGTTACGCATCTAGAATCTTGAACTAAATTGAAAACTTACGTGGAACGCGTGTGACAACGTTATATATGGCAAATATGTTACTAAAGCTAGAGACAAGAGCCCACGTATGCTATCTATGCTACGCATTATGGCATCTAGAATCTTGAATTAAATTGAAAACATACGTGGAACGCGTGTGACAGCGAATAACAACTATGTTTTAAAAGTCAGAGACAAACTGAGCCAACGTATGCTACGCATTCTAGACTTTTGAATTTGCTCGAAAACAGAGACTTATAAATATACGCATATGCCAAAAAAGAAAACCATATGTTTACGTATCATCGTGCGTTTAATATATGTTTGCTAGTGGTATACCTGTACTTGTCTTCCAGCAGAGGGCGCTGCTTGTCCGGCGGAAGGTCTGTAGAGAGACCTGCAGCGAAGCTCCAGTTGTTCCCAGTACATCTTCTTACGTTCATGGCTGGAACAAGACAAGTTAGAAAAATTATAAATCCATACTCAATTTTACTATCAGATGGCCGTTGGAGCCGAAAGGTTCTGGAGTGGCGACCGCACACCGCAAGACGCAGCGTTGGAAGGCCTCCTACAAAGTGGACCCATGACCTGAAGGTTGCGGTAAACCGAAAGATGCGAGATGCACAGGATCGTTCATTGTGGCGAGACTTGGGGGAGGCCCTATGTCCAACAATGGACGAGTTGAGAAAATTGAGTCATCATCATTTCAGCCGATATACGGTTGAAATGATGATCATGACTCAATTTCACACACTAATCTTATAATCATCGTGACGCTGCCAGTCTTCTGGCCACATTTCCAGATGACAGCAATTTGGAGAATTACTTCGACACCCGAGTGCATTTTATTTTTGTATGGTCGATATTTGGCATACACGCGTCATGGATTACGGCCCATTCGCTCTCTTAAAGAGGACGCCTGAGTCCCAGCAGTGATAACATTATAAAGCTGTTGCATTGTGGTCAGTTATATTTAGATTATTCCGAAATGCCGATTCCTTCTGGAAAAACAGGCTTAAGAGGGTCCTTTTTCTGTTTTCCACTCGCCTATCGTAAACATCGAGCATGGTTCAAAAGCTTGTTGCTTCATCTAACGCAATCCAATGGGATGTTTGTCGAAAACGCATCGCGAAAAAAGAGAGATAACGCCTGAAAACTCTGTTAGCATTCGGTAATTCCGTGATTTACTCGAACATTGCACAAAACTTGTTCCAGGAAATACGTGTTTTTTTTTTAAACCTTCAAAAGTTTTTGAAAAAATTGTCATCATTTAGAATCTTTATAAAATTTGCAAGACTTCTATTCTTGTACTTTTTAATTTTTTGAGTAAATTTATGAAGTGTCAAAGTTCATGCTAAATAGCAGATTTAGAGGTCAGGATTAGTTTTACACAAAATAAATTGATTTCAATAGAAGCCTAGATAATATCCACAAGATACTGTGTTTCCAAATATCTAATGAAAAACGTGTAAAATCTTCATAATCGCGTAAGAGCGGTTGTATGAAAAACAGTGAAAATGTATGTCCTGCTGCACCCCCTTAAGAACGATAGTGGAATCTCTGCATATCGTAGACTTTATCAAGTGTAGTTCTTTATTCGAACAACATATAAAAAATATACTGCAAACTTCAGTCAGACACAACAATCAAAACTGACAGATGTGGTTTCAATTTTTGGGCTAAACTGTGCAGTTTTGTTCTTAGAATTTCTTATTTTTAAACCGATATAATCGGCACTAATATGCTAGAATTTGAGTCTACAAGCGTATACACACTCGACATTCTCACCGACGCTGAACTAGTAAGAAGTGTCGAAAATCTAAAGAAGCAAGTCAGAAATCTCCGCTTAGAGAACGAAGTTTTAGAGGCAAGCATCAAAAGGCTACAACCATCGTTATTGACTGGTGTGTATTCAGCTTTGGATTACGCTGTCAAACGGAACCAGTCGCAGACACAACGAACGGAGTCGAGGACAACTATTACCAGTGGAAGGTCTCAGGCCTCACGAATTTTTCTTTACGATTACTCACAAAGCTACGCTACCATCAAGAGCAGATCTATGCTCCACCGCAGAATAGACTCCTCAGTGAGAGGGCCGCAGTCTACAATAAAAACGTCCAGATCCATTTTGGGCACCTCAGGACCGAAGATCAACGTCGAGGAGAAACTAGAGCTAGTTTACGCAGTCATGGCAAAAGAAGGGAACGATTTAATAAAATACAGGAACTTTGCCAAGAAGCAACATGATCACTTAAATGCTCAATTAGAAGAAATTGATATTCGGTTCAGTGACATTGAGAAGTGCAGTGAAGCTTTCGAGCAGGAGGTGATAATTGAAGGTGTAGAAAAGATGACTAAAAGAATACCCGCTGAGACATGGACCAGATTCATGACGGAACAGGGCAAGAAAACTGACAGGCAAATAGACAAGTTGCGATTAAGAATAAGCACCACAAATAGTCAATACAAAAAACTGAAAGACGATATCAAAATCAAAAAGGATTTATCATCACGCTTAGTACCAGTAGACTTCCAAGTTAAAACAATAGAAATTAAACTCGCGCTGGAGAAAATAGATCGCAGAAACTCGGAGCTAATTAAATTGAAGGCACTGACTGGTGAAGCAAACTTAAATCTAGCTAGAAATAAGTATGAAATGATGCACATAACCAACTATTTACAGAAAGTGAGGAATCTGAAAGATCTTAGAGAACACCAAACAGTAAAGATAAAAGCTGAAACTGCTGTACTAGCATCACAAGCAGTCAAATTAGAAAAACACTTAGAAATTATTCAGAAAAACAGAGAGAAATATTTTGTCCCAGATATAGTGGAGTATGCTGCCGTGAAAAACAAGTTAAGTGATCTGAACAGTTCTATCAAACGGTTAAAAACTAGTCTTAGTATTAAACAGTTTGCTTTAAGTAATTTTAGAAAGGAGAAGAGGAAGTCACGTCATATCCAATTGTTGAGTATGGCTTGTTTGAAGAGTGCAAAGTCATTGAAATCCTCAGAACGCCAGGCGTCAGTAGCGGATTTGAGTAACATGCTGCATTGCACTCAAAGTGACATAATTGAACGCATGTACTTGTACAAGTGAAGGCATGCCGCATAACAAGAGTTTTTTTTTAACTTATATAAACTAGTGCTTGACTGCAATCCCTTGAGTGATGCAATCGTTGATGGTGAGGAG
This sequence comes from Mythimna ferrago, assembly GCA_910589285.2. Taxonomy (NCBI): domain Eukaryota; kingdom Metazoa; phylum Arthropoda; class Insecta; order Lepidoptera; family Noctuidae; genus Mythimna; species Mythimna ferrago. Next base: position 11,986,418 of record OU342703.1, read on the forward strand.
TACTAGTTTATTAATTCATTAAACCCCAAGCAAACGCCGGCTTACGCTTTCTCATAGTCCTTCTATAGTGAAAGGTTCAGAGCCTTTTCACTATAGCCTTGAAGACACCCACATTATAATCGGATGGGAAAACCACAGCACCCAAATCGTTCCAGTCCGATGTACGTGGTATAAACGACGAGGCGAAACGCTTTGTCCGGTCAGTAGAGGTTTCAACGTAAGGGTGGATACGAGGATCCAAAATATTGTGTTTCTGCACCACCCTAAGGTCGACTGGCAGATAATGCCTAAGGCATTAAGTCCGCCTTTGTACAGTTTTTTGCATAAAGCTTTAAATAAATAAATAAATAAAATATTTAAAGAAGGGGACGAAGGAAGTGACTTGCAATACAGAAGGCCAATAGTAAAGTGTTGTAATGATCTGAAATAATGTCACACAACACTGAAATGCTGATTGATGGTTGATCTGCTGTAGCCAGTGGCCGCCACCACACGTGTGCGGCGCGTCTATACAAAATGTGTGAAAGAGTGTGTTAAGGCTTATAGTCCCTTGAACCATCTGGCCGAAATTAAATGGACGCAACTCTCGCACCCGCCTAAGCGGCAGTACGCATATCTGTGCATTTATTTGCCTTTAAATCCATTTTCTTTGCGAAATATTAATTGATTTACATATAAAATGCTATGTTCACTTTGAAGAATATTTAACCACCAATTTTTATGTGTAAAAATGTTTCTAAAGATCCAAGGCGTTTCGAAGGAGTAAAAAAAAAGTTGCGAAATTGCTACATATTTTTTTTAGACAAAAGTATTAATCGCATGAATAAATCAAATGTTGATAATGTTGTTCATGAATCTACCTATAATGAACATATTTTTCTTCAGAAAGCCACTGTTTTATGGCACTTTTCGGGCGCTTGGGCCTTAAATTATATTGGAGATAGTTTTAAATCTAATTTTCCTATTATATTATGTTTGTCAAGTACTATAAGAGTGGATTTTATATTTGGCAGAATCTAACGATCTATCTTTTGTCTTTTATCTGTGTCTATTAGACTGGCCTGTTGGTCTAGAGGTTAGTGGCCCTGACTGCTATGCCGGAGGTCGTGGGTTCGATTCCCACCCAGGACAAACGTTTGTGTGATAAGCATGATCATTTGTTTTGTCTGAGTGTAATTTATTTATAATATGTATGTATTTAGAAATATATGAGTATGTTTATCAGTTGTCTAGTACTCATAACACAAGCTCTGCTTAGCGTGAGACTAGATGGCGTTGTGTGATAGTTGTGTTGTTATATTATACTATATTCTAGATTAAAAGTTTGTTTATGTATAGGATGTAGTAATAGTTTAAACTGACATAAAATAAAAATGACGTGTAAAAGTGTTGTTTAAAAACATATTTACAAAATAAACATCATTTACTATTTTATTATTTAATGTCATTGTTTTAATTTAATAGAAGACTGTTTTAGTTTCTTATTTAATAAATATTTCTTATTTATATGTTATGTTTTGTGTTTTCTTTTTAACCGACTTCGAAAAGAAGGAGGTTCTATGTTCGGTTGATTTTTTTTTGTACGAGTATGTCCACCGATGTCTTGGTCAATTGTAGACCGATTTTGAAAATTATTTTTTTGATTGAAAGGTTATGCTTCTAAGTTGGTCCCATAGAAATATTGTTGTGATTTGATCATGAACTTCGAAGATATGGAACAGAACTCCTCATAGGATCACAGCAGAACTGTCGTAACAAGTAAAATTGCTTTGTTTATGCGTGTAGTCGATGGCTGACTGAAAGAAAAAGGGGAGGGGATATATCGAACTGATCAGATGATGAAGCCAGAAGTTAAATTAATGTAATCTAACCGTGTCTGTGATTATTAGAATTGTTATGAGATACACTATAAGTTATTTAAATTTGGCTGAGAGGTACTTTTTAGTGATTGTACCATAACTGAAAAATGTAAAATAAATGTATATTTCAATGTTAAAAAAACACTGAAAAGTACAAAATAAATTTAATTTCGGAAGTCGGTGTTTCTATAATAGTTTTCTTCGTTATTTAACACCGACTTCCGAAATTAAAGCTATTTTGTACTTTCAGTGTTTTTTAACATTGAGTCGGTTATATTTTTTTTTTAGTTTTTTAGGGTACCGTATCTCAAAAGGTAAAAACGGAGCGATAAAAAGCTACTTTATTCTTGAGTGCCATAGACTATATTTTATTTACGCGGGAGAAACTGCGGGAAAGGCTAGTGGTATTATAAAGAGGAAAGGTTTGCATGTTTGTAATGAATAAACTTAGAGAGCAGTGGTGCCCGAGTGCCGCCGGGATTCTGATCCCGATTTCCGGCCAACGTAGGCGCGGGCTTGCGGACAGTGAGCAATGGGTAGCTCACTGTCCGGCCGTCCGCTAACTGTCCGGATCAAGCCTAAGTCGTCGACGGCGCGCACTGTTCCCGCGCGCCTCAAGGAGTTGTCAGCAACAGCAGGGACCCAGCCGGGTCGAAGCCTACTGGAGCCAGGGTTATCCGAAAGGGCGCTCGAGCCCCGGTATGAAGGCTAGAAGGAACGGGGTGGGTCTTTTAGTCAGTAAGAGTCTGACACTATCTCCCGCTCCGCCCAAGGGCGGGGGATGTCAATGCATGATTTTTCCCACCATAAAAAGAAAAAAAAAAGTGGTGCCTGAGTGGTAATGACCTCGACGTTCGAGTTGTAGGTCGCTGGTACGAACCCAGCCAGGCGCATTACTTTGTGTAATTTATTTCATCACCACTGCTCTCAAAACGGTGAAGGAAAACATCGTGAGGAAACCGGCATGTCCTTGAAACAAAAATTCGAAGGCATGTGACATCCACCAACCCGCACTGGGCCCGCGTGGTGGATTACGGCCCGCTCCCTCTCCTAGAGAGGAGGCCTGAGTCCCAGCAGAACATTAAAAAGGCTGATGATGAATGAATTAACTCAAAAACTGCTGGACGGATCTTAAAAAATATTTCACCAGTAGAATGCTACTTTATCACTGAGTAACATAGGCTTAGGCTTATTATATTTGCTACTTGTATGCGGGCGAAGCCGCTGGCAGAAGCTGTAGTCCTAACTAATATTATAAATGTGAAAGTGTGGATGTTTGGATGTTTGTTACTTAATCACGCAAAAACGGCTGAACGGATTTGGATGAAATTTGGCATGCATATAGCCTTTGACATGGAAAAGAACATAGGCTACCTTTTATCCCGATTCCTTAAGTACCTAATGCCACGCGGGCGAAGCCGCGGGCAAAAGCTAGTTAATAATATTTTTTTTATAATTGTATCTGTGTTTTTTTTCTCCCCCCTTGTATATTTAATTTTTTTGTAGTAATTTTTAATAATTAATATTATATCTAGCATGGTGTAAGCTGTGCATACCTGTAATAGGCATGCATACCAGTGTCTTGTTTTTAACATTATTTTTACAAAATCATGTATGTAATGCTGTTGGTGTGCCAATAAATAAATAAATAAATAATAATTTTCCGTCACCAAAAAAATATTTCTATTACTCGGACTCCTAAAGACAGGTCACGCAATCATATTTTAGTACTTTGGATAAAAATAAAAATACCTAGACACTTTTATTCGAAGAAGAAACTTTCGTCTATTTTAGCCATGAAACCTAGAAAAAAACCGGTCAAGTGCGTCGAACTCGCCCATGAAGGGTTCCGTAGCAGCAAGTAACATAATATAAAAGTTCTTGTAGTTCTTTGTAACTTTGATCGATGTTTTATTAAGTGTTTTTTTTAAGATTTATGACTTATTAAAAAAAGACTATTACTAGATCTCGTTCAAACCAATCTCGTTGGCGGTTTGCATCATACATCATATATTTTTTTTAATTTTATCATTCTCTTATTTTAGAAGTTAGAGGGACGGACACATTTTACCACTTTGGAAGTGTCTCTCGCGCAAACTATTCAGTTTAGAAAAAAATGAAATTAGAAACCTCAATATCATTTTTGAAGACCTATCCGTAGATACCACCCGGTTCCCGGTTCCCAGGTCCCGTTACCCTTTGGGTACGGAACCCTAAAATCTATCACTTTACGTGTTTGCCCTCTATATAAAACCTCATTGGAAGGTCAAACACCAAATGAAATTGGCCAAATATACTTCGAATTTAACACGTCATTTGGTGTTACCATAGCAACCGTTGCCAAGTAACCACATATGAATAATTTCCCTACATATGGCAGATGCCAAATCCGCCAAAACACTGACAGAAATCAGAGCTTTTATAAACACAATTTTATTTTTTGGAAAATATTTAAAGAACTGGAAATATGTCGCACACAGGACGAAGTGCTGTTCTGAGTCAAAACTCTCGTTCATTGAGCAACAGTCGTTGGGAAACAGATATGGATATACTCACTGACGAAGAGCTTGTAAAATCGGTGAATGATTTAAAAGAAAAAGTCATTATACTAACACTAGAAAACGAAATATTAGAGAAGACAATCCTGAGACTAGAACCTGCTTTAATGAACGGTGTCTACCAAGCGCTAGAATACGCCACAAGAATCCCTTCGATCACTTCAGTAAGCATGGTAAGATCTGGCGTTTCAAAATTCGGATTAGCCGACGCTTTTCTAAGTCCTTCAAGAATGCTGAATACTACTTCGAAGCATCTGACATCTCCTTCGAGGATGCTGGCTAGTCCATCCAGGGCATCCACTCGGAGAGCAGAGTCTAAAACTAAACTCAGCGGAGGCACTGTCATATTTGGAGCTGGTGCAAGGATCAATGTTCTGGAGAGAGCAGAACTAGTTAGTAGAGAAATGGAAGTCCAAATCACTAGTCTTAATAAAGCAAGGAACAGAGGCGCTAAACAACATGCTCTCTTAAAGGCACAGCTTGAAGAAGTAGGATTGAAAGAAGCTGATATTGAAAAGGCAACTGAAATGTTTCGTCAAGAAGTGCTAATAGAAGGCTGGGACAAAATAGCCCAAAGAATCCCAGCAGAAATATGGATCAGATTCCTGACGGAGTGGGTGAAGATCACAGACAGCCAGATAGGGAAGCTGCGGTTAAGAACCAGTACTTTAAACACTCAGTACAGTAAACTGAAAGGTCAGATCAAAGTAAAAACCGAGCTGAGTGAAAGTTTAAGACCAGTGGACTTTGAGAAACTTGAAATAGAAAATGGCGAATGCTTGAAAATAATCGAACACAAGTTCGAACAGTTAGGAGAGCTTAAAAAAATGACTGGCGACGCTAATTTAAATCTAACGGTCCATAAAAAAGCAATGATGGAACAAAACAATTACTTGAGCAAAGTTTTATCAACTATTAAAAACAAGCAATATTTGACAATACAACTCGATAAAGAAAGCGAGAAGATACAAGTACAAGTAGATACACTGTCTCTAAGACTGAATGAGATAAGAAAATTGAGGCTGAAGTATCAAGTCCCCAATATAATGGAGTACGTTGAAGTAAAATGGATGTTGACAGGATTAAAACATTCTATAAAGGTACTGGAGACGAGGAACCATATCCAGCAGATTGCTTTGGCATCTATTAATAGGAAGTTGCAGTCTCTGAATGAGATTGCAGCAAAGAAAAAGGTCAAGAGAGATACTTCTACTATAAAGGTACCATCAAGATCTATAACGTTTGTAAGAAGTGAGGATTTAAGACATTAAATACAAACGGGAAAGATATGTCTAGTTATTCCTTAATTATTGGAAAATACTTTCTAATTTTTTTTATATGATATAAACTTGACTGCGATCCCGCCTGATGGTAAGCAGTGATGCTATCGTTGATGGTGAGGCGCTCTAGTTTATTAAGTGCCTATTCACTCTAGCCTTGAAGACTCCTAAATTATAATGAACAGGATGACCGTAGTAGGCAAATTGTTCCAGTCCTTCAATGTTCGCAGTATAAACGACAAGGCGAAGTGCTTAGTCCGGTCCGTAGAGGTGGTAACAATGTAAGGGTGGATTCTCGCCGTATGCCGTATATCAAAAAAAATATTTTAATGTACATATATGTTATTTTTTTATAAAAATAATTCTTCTATTTTCGACAATTTCTTTTTAGGCAAGCTTAGGAAAGGCCTATTCCAGCGGCTGTCAAAAACATTATTGTAATTTATTTTTATAATATTATTAAAACAATCCAAGTTATTATGTAGTAGGCTTTTTTTTGTAATTATCTTAATAATTTCCAATTAAATATTGTTTTGTTGTTGAATCAGCGTTTTCATTTCACAATTGTTGAAACGACACCTACAAAAACTAGTCGATTGACAGAGCGAATACGCCACATAGATACCACAACAGCGGATTGTAGTCCACGCAATATTCAGATAATAATACGCCGCGTATTGTGAGAGAAGCAACAAACTTTCCTGAGCAGTTGATACGCTAGCATCGCCAGCATACAGTTGACAATGCACACGAGCACAGCACTGACTGACAAAGTGAACACGCCGCGTAGGCACCAGAAAAACGAGCCGTGTACCATGCTGCATACTGATAATAAATACGCTGCGTATTGAGAAAGAACCGGCTGTCTTACCTGAACAGCTAATATGCATACAGCTGAAGATGCACACGACCACGGCGCTAATCAACAGAGCGACTGTGCCGCATGGGCATTAGAACAACGCGCCATTTACCACGCCGCAATCTGATAATACGCCGCGTACTGAGAGAGAAGCAACTATCTTACCTAGGCAGCTGACACGCCAGCATACAGCTGAAGATGCACACAAGCACAGCACTGACCGACAACTCGGAACACGTCGCGTAAGCACCTATACAATGCATCGTGTACCACACCACATTCTGATAATACGCTGCGTACTGACAGAGAAGCAACTATCTTACCTGATCAGCTGATACGCCAACATACAGCTAAAGATGCACACAAGCACAGCACTGACTGGCGTCACGTAGGCATCTGCACAATGCGCCGTGTACCACGCCGCTTTCTGATAGTACGCCGCGTATTGGGAGAGAAGCAACTATCTTACCTGAGCAACTGATACGCCAGCATACAGCTGAAGATGCACACGAGGACGGCGCTGACTGACAACGCGAACACGCCGCGTAGACACCAGTACAACGCGCCGTGGACCACGCCGCATTCTGATACGCCTTCGAATACACAGCGTACTCCTACGGAATAACATGTAAATTTATAACGATGTTTCTACAATAAAATTGATTGCTAATGGTTTAAGAAGTTTACACACTACAATATATATAAACTGCGAACCATAACTTAAGTATAGTTATCGGCACGGATCTTGAGCGCTCGGCGTCAGAGTGGGGATCACTTTGCGCATTCCATACATTGGCGAGCCAATCGTCGTCGTTGTTAAATACATGCAGCAAGCGCAGTGAACGAATCACGAGTGACGTCTATGACACGATGGCGCGGCGAGCCAATCACTGACATTCCCCGCCCCCGCGTCTCACGTCGCACCACTAAAGAGACCGAATATTTGACTTCTGCGCAACTTGAAGCCAGCGCTCAAGATCTGTGCCGATAACTATAGAAAATATCGGGGAAGATACGGCCAGGCTGGTATCTACGTATATGATATTTAATCGGTAACGAAGCTAGGTTGCCAACAGCCCTGGGGCTAAAATTGCAGCCCCTTTTTAACATGGGAAATTATCAAATAACGTCACCTGCTTTAAGTGGAGTGGAAGAGAGTGTTACACGTGTGTGTTGCAACATAATTTATTTAAATTTCTAAGACTAAAGAATTTTACAGTAGTTCAATAAAAGGTATGCCAATAAGGTTTTGGGGCCCACAAGCTTGATGGCCCCAGTACCCTTCGGTACCTATTCTTTTTTTAAGAGATACCTTCAAAAGTCGCCCAGACTTTTGGGATTTTTAACTCACTAATCTCACGCTGGTGATCACCATCAGCACAGAAAGTCCTTCCGTACCTATGCCAGTGATATTGTCGATCCATCCAGTATACTGCGACCAGTTAATGAACTTACCCTTTTTTTTTTGATGGGGAAAATCATCCAATGACAACTCCCGCTCTTAGGCGGAGCGGGAGATAGTGTCAGAGTCTTACTGACTAAAAAACCCACCTCGTTCCTTCAAGCCTTTATACCAGGGCTCGAGTTTCCTTTCGGATAACCCTGGCCCCAGTAGGCTTCGACCCGTCTGAGCCCCTTCTGTTGCTGACAACTCCTTGAGGCGCGTGTCGACGACTTGGACTTGGTCCGGATAGTTACCGGACGGCCGGACAGCGAACTACCAATTGCTCACTGTCAGCAAGCCCGCGCCTATGGTGGCTGGAAATCGGGATCAGAATCCCGGCGGCGGCGAGAGCGCCGTTGCCTGATGCGGTCGGCCTCCTCCTTTGCAAGCATTACTGGTTCGCAGAAGTCAGCGACCGCCTACCACTCCTCCTCACTCCGGACCATGGCCTCAACCAAGGCCCGGCGCGAAATGAACTTACCCTCATCATCAGCCGCGTTGTGCTGTGCGTCAGGCGGCATTGAGAAGCAAGTGCACGTGCGAGTCAGTTTGGTGTACTCGCAGAACTTTAGAGTTTGTAGTCTGAAACAAGAGTTAGTTACAATACTTAAACTTTTCACACTGCTCTGTATTATACAGGGTTTTTTGTAAAACACAGACAAACAATCAGGATTGTTACTACCATCATAAGCAACAACTTTTGTTATTATTATTATTATTTAGTAAGACACACTAGCGGCTATTAGCTGATGCGTGTGTTTCATATAGTTTGGAGATGTTTAGTCTGTCCAACCGATTTTTAAAGCAGTTCAATGTGGGGGCTTTCACAACACTTTCCGGGAGCCTGTTCCATGCTGTTACAACTCGGTTTGGTAGAAATTGTTTCAAAGGCTTTTTTTTGGATGCAGTTCCCCATAACTTGGAGGAATGTCCTCGTAAATGTTTGTTGGCATTCAGTGTGTAAAGGTTTTGAAGACTGGGCACATGGTAGTATTCTGTGAGTATTTTATAAGTCTCAATAAGCCTACCCCTTTGTCTACGTTGTTCCAGTGTGATAAGGTCAAGTCCCTTAAGGCGCTCTTCGTAAGATAGATTGCGAATGGCACGGACCATTTTTGTTGCCCTTCTCTGTACATTTTCGATTAGGGTAATGTCTTTCTTAAAATATGGGTCCCAGATAACATTAGCATACTCCAAGAGAGGTCTTATGTAGGTTTTGTACAGTTTGTGTTCTATGACTTTTAAAAACTTATCATATTTTAGTTCATCAGATTTTCATACAAAAATAAAAATATTTAAATTGCACGTTCTAAATATTACAAAGTCTATGCGAGGCAAGCGATAGTACAACAGCGGCGGAGGTGATTGATGCGCTTGCGACCCATTATACAGACGTATAGTCTGTCTAATAAGTCAACCGACTTGGGAATTTTGTATTAATCATTTAAAAAATACTTATATTTGATACTTTTCACAAGGTTCTTCTGTTAGTAAACAATGATCTCTGTCTCTTAATCAACCTTCATTATTGAACCCGTGTTGACTTCATCAGATTTCATTAAATCCTAATAATTACCCAAGTCGTTTAACTTATTTGACAGACTCTAGGTAGGTATAGCAAAATACAGACTTGAAGTGTGTTAGATAGAACAACGAAATCTCGAAGGTTTATTTTTGATAAATGTATTACGTTTTGTAAAAAGTCATAGAACAAAAGTTGTTCTTTATGATGTTAATAATACAGTTCTGCAAGGTTGTTAATGTTTTTCAAATAACCCTGTATACATAATAATATGGCGTATACACCACTAATTTTTAATTAGTACAAATTTTTGAAGGGTTTTTTTAGAAAAGGTCTTGTTATTATTTAAGTAAAGTCTCAATAAATAATATTCATAAACAGCAAAGTTATTAGCGTTTGTTTATATCCCAAAATGTCACTCAATTTATGGATATATTGTACAGGCTATTGATGAATGATGGAAAAACAACTGCGCGTAGTATTTTCTAGTAGCAATTGTTATGAATGATTGATTCTATTATGAATTTACCAATTATGATACATCTTAGTGGACCATTTTGGGATTTCGTTTTTTTTTCTTTTGACTACTATCAACTAATATAAATGATATTTATTTTGCAAATAGAGTTTACATGTCAATTTTTTTTCAGTCAGTTTAAACTAGATGAGGCCGCTGTTTTCTAGCTGACTACCCTGAGAAGAAACACCGAAACAAACTCAGAGCCCCATTTTTTTGTGCTTATTAAAATCGCGCGGTGAAGCGCGAGCCTATCCATAACATAAAAAAATGGTGTACGTAATAAGGAATATGATTTTTTTAGCGCAATTAATTATTATTAAATTAATAAGTTTGGGCCAAAATTCTACTTCGGGCCCAAAATACTTACGGTATTCATAGTCAGTCAATTTAATTACTTACTTGTTCATGTGTATGACGGTGGTCGTGATGGTGACGAGCACGCAGGTCAGCGCACAGACGAGGCAGCAAGCACCCACCACTTTGATCTGGTATAAAACAACATTCAAAGTTCAATGATCCTATAAAGTAATCATATAGAAAGAGAAATTGACTGACTGACATATAAATCAACGCACAGTCGAACCTACTGGGTTTAGGGACGTGAAATTTGGAATAAGGCTTCCTTTTATGACGTAAACGAGCACTGAGACAGGATTTTCCGAAATTCTCCACATAAGGGGATGAAACAAGAGTACTAAGTTAGTAAGAGGAAACCTCCTTCCACGCAAGTGGAACTGCTGGCGGAATCTAGTGATTCTAAAAGAAATTGGAAGTGGGATGATGATGATAAAGCGAGATAAAGTGGGAAAATGGAGCAAGCGGATCACTGAATAGAATCCAAGGGATGGTAAAACAAGGCAAAAGTTTAAACCCACAACGTACGACTCGTAAGACGGAGCTATTATATCGCTGGGAAAGAAAGAAAAGAAAGAAAAGAAAGAAAAGACAGAAAAGAAAGGAAAGAAAGAAAAGAAAGAAAAGAAAGAAAAGAAAGAAAAGAAAGAAAAGAAAGAAAGAAAGAAAATAAAAAAGGAAAGAAAAGGAAGAAAACTTATAAAAAAAGAAGGAAGAGCAAGAAAATAAAAGAAAGAAAAATATAATAAAAATACACTCATTTAGCACACAGATACACACAATGAAGAAACAAGTGTACAAAAGTAAATTAAAAAAAAAAACGATACAATAATAAAAAAGATAAACAATATTGTGTTACGGCTGCGCCAAATACATAATAAAGAAATAATGCAAATACAAAAGCATTAAACGTTACCAATAGATACACAAATAAAATCATTCCGAAGCATGAAATTAAGCGATTACAGTCAAAAATTATTAGCATACGACACGCAAAGTTTACAAAAGCGTTTTGTGGTTCAATAGACATGCAACTGATACCCAGACGATGTTTAATGATGCTATAAAATATTATTTCAGGGGGAAAACAGTACTCAAACATTGATTGCGATCTTTAAGGGTAATAATAAAGGGCGAAGTAACAACAGTTGGGTATTTTGTCTGTGTTTACGTTGGAATTTTTGTTTTTTAATTAATATACAGGGTTGTCATGTGAAGCGGAGGGATGAAGCGCATATTACTAAAAAAGTTCTGAGTATACATGTAGATGGATGGAGAGGGAGAGGAAGGCCGAAAAAAAGATGGATGGATTGTGTGAGAAGTGATATGAAAGAAAAGGGAGTTAGTGATAGTTTGACGGGTGACAGGACAGAATGGAAGAAGAAAACGTGTTGCGCCGACCCCAAGTAATATGGGATAAGGGCAGGAAGAAGAAGAAGAATTAATATACAGGGTTATTTGTAAAACACTGATAACATCTTATGACTGTGGTACTAACATCATAAACAACAACTTTTGTTCTATGACTTTTAATCTTATATACTTATAATAAATCTGTAGAAGTGAAAATTCTGTACATTGAAAATATCAAAAAAATAAATGGCAGGGGATGTTACTAGACCGACACCGAACCCAAAAATGTGATTAAAAAATTTTTTGTCTGTCTGTCTGTTTGTTCAGGCATCACGCAAAAACTACCGGTTCGATTACGATGAATCTTGGTATAATTATTCTTTAATATCCTGGGCACCACACTGGGTACTTTTTATCCCGGAAAAGTATATACAATAAAAAACAAACTTAATTTTGCGGTTCGATCCCTAGACCCGATTACTGTACCAACTGCAAATAATAAGTTTGTCGTAGGTTACGTCACCCACGGTGGAGTTCGCTAAGGGGAGTTCAATAACCCCCCACAGAAAGAGGAACCGTGTTACCCCGTTTAAGAGACACGAGCCGTAAGCGAGTGTGTTATGGAGCCGAGGGCTGCAGTAACAAATTTGCACGTGTTTCAATCGACTTTTTTCAATACACTCACTGAAATGAATAAACGAGGGTTGACCGGCGACTCGTGGGGGACGACGCGCGCCTAGCCTGATACGATACATGTTATAAAATGGTGCCCCCGCCACCATTTTATTGCGAGCACGCGCACATTTTTGCACTTGTGCAGGAAATAGCCTATTGCATGCCTGTAAGCGGTGGGATAAGAGCGGGTTTTCGAGTGAGTGTATTGAAAAATATTTATATTGAATGTTCTAAATATTACAAAGTCTATGCGAAGCAAGCGATAGTACAATAGCGGAGGGGAGCGGGGATACGCTTGCGTTGCGTCATAAAGACGTAGGTAGGTATAGCAAAATACAGGGTTGAAATGTGTTGGATAAAACAACGAAATCTTGAAGGTTTTTTTTTTGGGTATTTTAATTATGTTTTGTAAAAAGTCATAGAACAAAAGTTGTTGTTTATGATGTTAGTAATACAGTCTTGCAAGGTGGTTAGTGTTTTACAAATAACCCTGTATGTAATCTCTGAAAGTACTGTACCCCTAGCCAAGTTGCTAATCTGCAATAGTTAACGCTTGTAGAAAGCTTCAAATGGACGAGAATGACGTCGTCTTAACGCTCAGTCAGGTGGTCAGAACAAAAGAATTGGCGGAAAGGTCAACTCGAAGCGTTCGGCGCAAGCGAAACGTTTGTAACTTGGCTAGGGGGGCTGGTCCAATTGCAAAATTCTTTTCACCGATAGAAAGATGCTTTATTCCTAAATGACATAGGCTATATTTTATGTACCAGGGCGAAGCTGCTGGCAAAAGCTAGCAATAAAAAAAGATGATGATGAAGAAGTAAGAACATGACAGAAGCACATGCACAGAACTCAAAGACGTAACATGCACAGTGCACTAACAAGTAGTGGTATAATGAATGACATCGAACATACTTTTCTTACCATATAGCTGTATCTGTTGCGGCGTCTAGCGAGGCTCATGATGCAGACTCCCGTCAACACCAACTGGAACAAAGAAAGAAAGAAACATGATTAGCCTGTTATTATTTATTTACTTATCAATTGCTTCAATGTGGTGCTGGAGATTCATGCTTGGAATCCCATGGACCGTGCACCGAACTATTATATCGATCCTAAAAGAACTCAACATCAAAGAGAGATTATCGTCATCTGTGCAAATACGAATCCTCAAGTTCTTCGGGCATATCACTCGTAACAAGGACTCGATGGAACGTTTGGTGGTGCAAGGGAAAGTCGAGGGCAAAAGATCTCGTGGACGCTCTCCAACACGGTGGACGGACCTCCGTTCGGCCGTCCAGTAATTATCGGACCGAGCCAGCGTGTAGTGTTCCCCGTGCTCCTCAAAGAGATGTCAGCAAACCGCAGGGGCCTAGCAGGGCTGATACCCGCTTTAATCGCGGGGGTTTTCTGAAAAGGAAACTCGTGATCCTAGAACGCAAAGGCGAAGGAAGGACACTGATATTACGTACTCCTAGGGTAGACAGGGAAGGTGTGACAGATCTTTACTGACTAAAATCCACTCATATGTTCTTTCTTTCCCGTGCATTATAGGACCCTGAGGTTTCAGACGACCCATGGTTGGATCCACCGTAGGCGCGGGCTTGCGGACAGTGAGCAATAGGTAGCTGTCCAGGCGTCCGGTAACTGTCTGGACCAAGCCCAAGTCGTCGACGGCGCGCACTGTTCCCGCGCGCCTCAAGGAGTTGTCAGCAATAGCAGGGGCCCAGCCGGGTCGAAGCCTACTGGGGCCACGGTTATCCAAAAGGGAACTCGAGCCCCGGTATGAAGGCTTGAAGGAACGGGGTGAGTTTTTTAGTCAGTAAGAGTCTGAAACTATCTCCCGCTCCGCCCAAGAGCGGGAGTTGTAATTGGTTGGATTATGAAGCAGGTTTTACCATAGCGGCCGGCACAGCAGCGGGCACAGTCTCCAGGTGCTGCGGCGAGGCACCACCACGCGTACTTGTGGCTATATAAATATGAAGCAGATCTCACCATAGCAGCTGGAACAGCAGCGGGCACAGTCTCCAGGTGCTGCAGCGAGGCAGTATAAGCCCGCAGCCCACGCACCACCACGCGTACTTGTGGCTATATAAATATGAAGCAGGTCTCACCATAGCAGCAGGAACAGCAGCGGGCACAGTCTCCAGGTGCTGCGGAGAGGCAGTATAAGCCCGCAGCCCACGCACCACCACGCGTACTTGCGGCGAAGTAAATATGAAGCAGGTCTCACCATAGCAGCAGGAACAGCAGCGGGCACAGTCTCCGGGTGCTGCAGCGAGGCAGTATAAGCCCGCAGCCCACGCACCACCACCCGTACTTGCGGCGAAGTAAATATGAAGCAGGTCTCACCATAGCGGCCGGCACAGCAGCGGGCACAGTCTCCAGGTGCTGCGGAGAGGCAGTGTAGGCCCGCAGCAGGATGTGTTGCGCCGCCAGCAGTCCCCCCAGGGCCGCCGCCAGCGCTCCGCAGCCAACGCACCACCAGGCGTACTTGCGGCGACGGCATGTGCCTTCATTACCGTTGCATCCGACTGAAGCTAGAATGAGAAAAAATGTACTTTAATATCAACATCATCATTATCACTTCGAGAGCAGTGGTGGCCGAGTAGTAATTTCCCCGACTTACGAGTTGTAGGTCGCGGGTTCAAACCCTTCAGGCGCATTAGATTTGTGTTGTGTGCATTAATTTATTTCAATGCCACTGGTCTCATAACGGTGAAGGAAAACATCGTGAGAAAACCGGCATGTCCTAGAACTGAAAATTCGAAGACATGTGACATTCACAACACTCACTGGGCCCGCGTGATGGATTACGGCCCATTCCCTCTCCTAGAGAGGAGGCCTGAGTCCCAGCAGTGGGAACATTAAAAAGGCTGATGATGATGATCAACATTTCAACCGAAAGACGTCCACTGTTGGACATAGGCCTCCCCCAAGTGGCATCCATCGGATTCTCGCGACCCTCACCAGGTCATCGGTCCACCTTGTAGGAGGCCTACCAACGCTGCGTGTTCCGGTACGTGGTCGCCGTTCCAGAACCTTTCGGAACCAACGGCATTCTGTTCTGCGAGCAATGTAATGCCCTGCTTTGTATCCATAATAAAATCTTCTAGTTTTTATTTGTTTTTTTAAGCTATTGCATAGCTTCTATCGCGGGCCTTGAGCGTGGAGACCGAATCCAGAAATTCCGTAACGAAAATAACCTAACACCCCCCACTCATTTGTTTTTTGAGCGTGGTGACCGATAAGAAAACAAATGAGTGAACAATCAATCAAAATTCAATTCAATGTGTGAAAGTGTAACTTCAATTAATATCAAAGAAAAAAGAACAAAGGAAAAAAAATACTGCATAAATAAAATAAATAAATAATTATAAATGCATAAGTTGATAAAAATGCTATGCAATAGCTTTACCGTGGCAGTCCCCGAGTGCCACACGTCTTTTTTTTTCTTGTTTAATTATCTACATTTAATATTAGAGGTAAAGTTTGTTATTTTGTTAGTAGAAGGTAATCTCTGACAGTACTGGTCCGATTGCTATAATTTTTTCAGTGATAGGAAGCTACTTTGTTCCCGAGTG
Source organism: Mythimna ferrago (assembly GCA_910589285.2). Lineage (NCBI taxonomy): Eukaryota > Metazoa > Arthropoda > Insecta > Lepidoptera > Noctuidae > Mythimna > Mythimna ferrago. Next base: position 12,002,423 of record OU342703.1, read on the forward strand.
ACATATTGCTATATTTTAAGTACGCGGACAAAGCCACAGGCAAAAGCTAATCTAATATAATAAGTCTTATTTTCCTGCCCAAAGCGGTTTTTTTTTTGTGTCCACACAATATTCTAGATTTATTTTTTCCTTATCCATCGGTCTATCTAAATTCGATTCTTGTTAGTTAATAGTTCATCAAACTGCCATAAAAGTAAAGTTACTACTGGTAGTTAAACGTTTTTACCAAATACCGACAAATCTATAATTTGCCATGACACTGAACTTTTAGAATTTTATAATCAAACTTTATACGCACGAATTCTGTAACCACGATTCCGACTGTCTATTTTTTAATGCCATTCAAAAGTTAAGGCGAACGTGATCAGAAATGAACCTTTATTTTTGATGTAACAATCTTTGTTATATTGTGAATAAGTTTTGATAGTTTGTAGTTTAAAAATTATGTCTAATGTGACCACAATATTTGTTATTATTAGTGTTTTTAATATCAATCGAATTTCATCACGCATGCGGGACTAGAGACGTGCCATTGACGGCAATATTGCCACCAATATTCATACTTCGGGCAATATTGCCACCAATATTCATACTTCGGGCAATATTGACACCAATATTCATACTTCGGGCAATATTGCCACCAATATTCATACTTCGGGCAATATTGCCACCAATATTCATACTTCGGGCAATATTGCCACCAATATTCATACTTCGGGCAATATTGCCGGCAACGGCACATCTCTTCGGGACTGCTCCGCCACGCACGCTTCCCGCGTGCGTATTCCCCTCATTACAATAAATACTTGTATGAAAAGGGCATTTGCGAAGGTTACGCATGCGGAGCAAATCCGCATGCGTGATGAAATCCGCACGACATTAAAAACACCCTAAGTCTAGTTTTATAGGGTTGTAGGATTGTTTAAAAGTGTCACCCTTGACCGTAAAGGACACACTCAATCACACACACGTGCGTTTTTAGGTTTAAGTTAGTAGGTAAAAGTCTGACACTACCTCTCGCTCCACCCAGAGCAGGTGAAATTATTTAATAATTATTTAATAATTTCTCCCTGCAAAAACGAAAAAAGTCTTCTTGTTAAACCCCAAGCGAACGCCGGCGTTTGCGCACCTATTGTCTTTCTATTGTGTCTGTAATTTCCACGATTGAAAGTTAGAAAATCAAAAATAACTGACAGACTATGAAATTCATATGCAGCGATTTGATTGGTTGTTATTATTTTGATTAGCCAATCATAATACATTTGCAGAAACTGCTTAATAAAATTATTACCAAATAGATTAATTTTAGACAAATATCTGAAGGTGAATTAAATTTAGTAAAACGTGCCGAGGACTTTTTCTAATATTACTAAATAATAAAAATTACCAAAGTAAGGTGGCGGTGGGACATAGTGTTGTGGTACTTCGGCTGCTATCGCAGATCTTGGCGTCGAGACCTGGTATTGTACAACTTGCATAACACCACACGCTTGCATCACAAACTAACTAAACACTCGCCCATTTTAATAAAATCCACAATCACTGGGAACACAGTATTTATTCACACACTTTAAAAAACAATCAAAATTAAAATCACTGTTTTTATTTGCCGTTGTTTTTTTTTCTTTTCCCGCCCTGTCACTTTATTTTTTTTTTTTATTTTGGTAACAACGCACAAGTAAACACGTTCAAATTCCGAGCATTCAAATCTCGCGCCTTTTCCATAAAATCGATATTTACACCCCAAGCTAACCGTGCGTAAAGAACAATGACCTCTCTACATTTAATAACAATCTCATTTCCAAGCACTGCCTGAATACACTTCGAAACGAACACCTTACAATTTAAAATTTATCAATTCCTTTTTTATTTTAATTCCATAAATTTTTCTTCTATTTTTCCCTCGTTCTTTTGTTTTTTTTTAACATTTTATAACACAAACCACGTTTAATTTTGATTAAAGTAATTGTTATTTAGCACAAATTTTGTCAATTTACGTTTTATTTGGGTTTATTTTCACGATAAACAAATTCTCTATGCAATATTGAGTTTACGTTGTAAGGTTATGTGATTTGACAATGGCCGTTTCGCGCAGAAGCAATGGGTTCTTTATGTGGCTCAGGTAGAAAGGTCTTAAATTAAATGTATAGGCATGTGACTTATAGATTTTGTTGTATACTCAAACTGTATTACTGTACAAACAGACATAGACAATTTTTTGCTATAGAACAGGTAGATTTTGTGCAAAAAGGTTTGATATAAGGATAAACGTGAGATTTTTTTTAAATCTTTGAACTGAATGACATTTTGGTTTCGTTTTGGTGGGAACTTCATTCGTCCACACATTGAATAGATTTCTATGGACCATAACAATAAGTTTTAAGTTTTTTCGTAGTTAGAAATCGACGGCAAAAACTTAGATTGATGTCCGGAAAACATTAAACATCGAAGTAACAATAAAATTCAATGCTTCTGAATTTCGCAACGCCTTTCAAATAAGTTATGAAAAGAAATCTATTCTGCAAGGTTCGTAGAAAATTTTGGGCCGATTACCTGTCATGATTTTACTGCTTTTGTGACAGGTATTTCATTAACAAATAGAAGTTTCATCAAAGTTTCTGATTAAAAAAAAAAATTAATAAGTTTCCCGCCAATCAAAATGTCATGTGTCACTTCGATACAAAAGATTTGAAATTGGAAACGCAAGTTCTACAAACTTTTTTTTATTCTACTTGCCCAATAGACCTTGTTTATAATAAATCGATATAAATATCTAATTCATAAAAATCTCGTGTCACAATGATTTTTATCGCATTCCTCCTAAACGGCTTGACTTATGAATTTTTTATGTAGATATATTTAGTAGGCAGATCTGAGAATAGAACATAGGCAAGCAGGCTTTTTAGGTGGCTCGAAATAATTTACCGAAAGGCGAAAACTACGTTTTTAAAAACTACGTCTACCAAGTAAGCTTATCTATATAATAAAAAATAATGTTTGTACTCTGTGCATGCCGAAACGATTAGTCAGATTGTGACGAAACTTTGCTAGAGTGCTTTCAAGACGCCCTTGATGGTTTCTAGTCCAAAAAAAAACTTCTGCTCACGAAAACAATATACTAGTTTTTCCAACGACATGCTAAGAAGATCGAAACTTATAAACGTCACAACGTTCCATTTGGTCGTTTCCTATGGAGAAGAACCGGCAAGAAACTCCATGGTTATTATTTTCAAAAAGAGTATTGTTTTAACAATATATTACAATGTTAATAGGTATAAGAGGACAATGTAGACCGATACAATGAAGATTTCAAAATTCTGCAATATCCTCAATCGGACGTGGTAACATCCTTTTTTTTAGGTGAGAAAATCATACAGACGACATCTCCCGCCCTTGGGTGGAGCAGGAGATAATGTCAGACTTTTACTGACTAAAAACCCACTCCTGTTCCTTCTTTGCCATTGTTCCAGGGCCCCGGGGATCTCTTTTGCAACACCCATGGCCCCAGTAGACTTGCAGCGTTGCAGGGCCCCTACAGTTGCTAACAACTCCTTGAGGCGCGCGAGAACAGTGCGCGCCGTCGTCGACGACTTAGGCTGTGACTTAGGTATAGTTACCGGCACGGATCTTGAGCGCTCGGCGTCAGAGTGGGGATCGCTTTGCGCATTCCGTACATTGGCGAGGCAATCGTCGTCGTTAGATACATGCAGCAAGAGCAGGGAACGATTCACGAGTGACGTCTATGACACTCCCCGCCCCCGCGTCTCACGTCGCACCACTAAGAGCCGAATATTCGACTTCTGCGCAACTTGAAGCCAGCGCTGAAGATCCATGCCGGTATCTTATACCATCCTTTATGTCAATTACCTACCATTTTATATCAAAATCACCAACTACAGCGGAAGAAGTTAGCAGGATGGTTTACATATTAAAAAAAAAATTACCAATCTCACCATTATTCCTCCGGTTCGTAGCTGCCAGCACACTGGTAGGAGGCCTCGGTGGCAGAGCAGGGGGGGTGTCTGTCTTCGCGGGGGGAGGGGGCCCCGGGTCGTCTGCGCATGCGTACTGCACTGATGCCGGCTTGCATGTACAGGCTACTTGGTACTGGAATTGAGATGAAAAAAATATTAGGAATTTAAGAGTTATGTTAGGAGAATGCTCGGAGTTGTGGTCGAGGTTTCCTAAACGTCACATACTGCTCAGTTAGCAGCAGCTAATCGTTCTACTAATGGCCTAATAGTGCCGTTATCAGATCGATTGTCGATTGGATGATCTAGACTTTCTGAATCTGGAGGCTGTCAATCAACTCTACATCCATCTACACTTTTTTTTATGGTGGGAAAAAATCATCCAATGACAACCCCCGCTCCTGGGCGGAGCGGGAGATAGTGTCAGACTCTTACTGACTAAAAGACCCACCCCGTTCCTTCTAGCCTTCATACCGGGGCTCGAGGTCCCTTTCGGATAACCCTGGCCCCAGTAGGCTTCAACCCGGCTGGGTCCCTGCTGTTGCTGACAACACCTTGAGGCGCGCGGGAACAGTGCGCGCCGTCGACGACTTGGGCTTGGTCCGGACAGTTACCGGACACATCCACCTACACTAATATTATAAAGAGGTAGTTTGTTTTTTTGTTTGTAGGAGGTAATATCTAAAAGTACTGGTCCGATTGAAAAAAATTGTATTAATTAATCACTAATACTGAGTGACATAGGCTATTGTATGCACAAGTAATAAAAAAAACCGGCCAAGTGCGAGTCGGACTCGCCCATGAAGGGTTCCGTAGCAGCAAGTAACATAATATAAAAGTTCTTGTAATGTGTTGTAACTTTGATCGATGTTTTAATAATAGTGTATTTTTTTCGATTTATGACGCATTAAAAAAAACTACTTACTAGATTTCGTTCAAACCAATTTTCGTTGGCAGTTTTTATAGTAATGTACATCATATATTTTTTTTAGTTTTATCATTCTCTTATTTTAGAAGTTAGAGGGGGGGGGGACACACATTTTACCACTTTGGAAGTGTCTCTCGCGCAATCTATTCAGTTTAGAAAAAAATGATATTAGAAACCTCAGTATCATTTTTGAAGACCTATCCATAGATATCCCACACGTATGGCTTTGATAAAAAAAACTTTTTGAGTTTCAGTTCTAAGTATGGGTACCCCCAAAATTTATTGCTTTTTTTTCTATTTTTGTGTAAAAATCTTAATGCGGTTCACAGAATACATCTACTTACAAAGTTTCAACAGTATAGCTCTTATAGTTTCGGAAAAAAGTGGCTGTGACATACGGACGGACAGACAGACAGACAGACAGACAGACAGACATGACGAATCTATAAGGGTTCCGTTTTTTGCCATTTGGCTACGGAACCCTAAAAAGAGCTTTAAGCCCCAGATTAAGATGTTTCTTCTTGTAGAACATAGTAAGCTTGACATTACCTTATGTAGATCAGAGGTGACAGAAGCACTGGTGTCGCACTCGGGGCAAGCTTCGGGCGCCGGCGAGCTGCGAGCCGACGTCACGTCACCCAAAGACATCGTGCTCGTGCTGATGCTGGAAAGAGATAGCAATAGTTATAGTTGAGACAGGAGATAATCCTTAGCGGCGAAATTACGTCACGTTACGTGTCATCCAGCCACATCGTGGTTGAGCTGATGTTGGAAAAAGATAGCTATATTTAAAGTTGAGATAAAAGGTAATCCATAGCTGTGAGCCGACATTACGTCAGCCAGTCACATCGAGTTCGAGATGATGTTGGAAAGAGATAGCAATAGTTGAGATAAAAGATAATCCTTAGCTGTGAATTGACAACACCGTAATCTATATATTTTGTGCCGTACACCGACACTCCCCGCCCCTGCGTCTCACTTCGCACCACTAAAGAGACCGAATATTTGGCTTCTGCGCAACTTGAAGCCAGCGCTCAAGATCCGTGCCGGTAATTGTACAAAGCGCGCTCGAGCAACGCACACATAGACACCGCTAACAGACACGATGTCTCGGTCGCGTCTCGGCCCGCTCGTCGAACAGTTCCGGCTCAAACGCTCATTAGTGTGCGTCCACTGAGCGTAGGTATAAAAAGTGAAGTACATACATGAGATTGTCTTCTGTACCTATCTATTTTGTATCTAGAGGTAGTTTGATAGTTTTTTTACTATAAATACCGCGTTTTTTGAGTTTTCTCATAAATAAATTTTCAAAAATATGACTAAAATGAAGACTAACATGTATTTTTGCCTCAGCTTCGGACTATGATAGAGTAGGCACACTCTCCCAAAAACTTTGTATCATGTGTTATAAATTATTTATTACTCGGATTACTCCTTCACACTCAATAGCTTTGTATGAAAGGCACACAGATAGAGTCCTGGAATAGTGCACAGGTTTTTTTTTAACCTGGGACTCAAAAAGGTTTATTTCAAATAGACCATTTCCTTTTGAGTGGTTATAATGTAGGTCAGTAAAAAAAAGTGAAGCTAAATTGCACGTTCCAAAGCGTAACTCTCTATGGAGAAGTACGTGGAGAAACGCCATGGACCCTCTTTTAAATCATATGTTATGAGCTACATAAATCTTGGAAAGACCTCACGGCGTCCTCACCTTCCGCATGACGCCGGTTCTCACCGGACATGGCAAGTTCGGGAGGTTCCTGCACCGGATCCGTGCGGAAGTGACGCCCGGGTGTCGCCATTGTGCGGAACGCCCGGAGGACACGGTGGGGCACACAGTAGAGGTGTGCCCCGCTTGGGCAGAGCATCGCCGTGCCCTCGTGAGGGCGATCGGCGGCGGCGATCTCCCGCTCCGGGCCTTGGTACAGGCCATGGTCCGGAGAAAGATGGAGTGGCAAGCGGTCAAATAAATTATTTTTCTTTCTTTCGATTGCCGCCTTCTGCGAAGCAGTAATGCTAGCAAAGGAGGAGACCGACCGTATCAGGCAACGGCGGCGCTCGCAAGCCCAGCCGCCGCCGGGATTCCGATTCCGATTTCCGGCCAAAATAGGCGCGGGCTTGCAGACGGCAAGCAATGGAAAGCTCGCCTTCCGGTAACTGTCCGGACCGAGCCCAGACGTCGACGGCGCGCACTGTTCCCGCACTTCTCAAGAAGCTGTCAGCAACAGCAGGGGTCCAGCCGTGTCGAACCCTATTGGGGCCAGGGTTATCCGAAAGGGAAGCTTGGCCCCGGTACGAAAGGCACGAAGGAACTGGGTGGGCTTTTAGTCAGTAAGAGTCTGACACTATCTCCCGCTCCGCCCAAGAAGGGGTTATCATTGGATGATTTTTCCTACCATAAAAAAAAGCTACATAAATCTTCGTGACATATTTCTTGTCACTTTTATTATATGAGTACAATGTATATTCATTTATGTAGATAAGTAGTGAAAAAAAAATAGAAAAAGCCACTGGCACCTAACTATGTTCCTTCAAGATAATTTTAATACCGTCGAAGGCGTTGGCAGTAACTAGTTTTTATTTATCTCTTATCGCTGTGTAAAAGGCATAAAACTCCAATTAAATAACTATTAAAAAGAAACAGTATCAAAGAAACTAGTACGATCGAACAATAAGATAAAAATATTCACATACTCCACCATATATACCTTCACCTCTAGAATGGCGCACAAAAAACAAAACACGCGCTCTATGCCCGCAAAAACAACAGTTAATCCATCTACATCCGTTCTCTATGGCCACATCCGGCGCAAACAGCTGTTTTACCCGACTCGTCAACAAAAGAGGTACGTGTTTACAGCTGTATTTTATTGAATGGCGAATAAAAATGAAAGAAATTTGTGATTCAAGTTTTGTAATCAGCTTTGCCGCTTTGATATCGATATTGAGAGGGACCGGTATTTCTTGGCATATGGCGATGTAGTGGGTTTAAAAATGCAGGCACGGTACTGCATTTCGTTACGACTAAAAATATAGAAGAAGGGGACTGAAATCGCTGGCCACAATCAGAAGAGCATAATATTTTTGCTTACAGTTTTAACCGTTAAAGTGAAAGCTGCAAGAAAAATGATGCTTAATCTATAAATATAAAAATGAATCCCTATTTCCTTGGTCACGCCATCACGCGTGAAAGGCTGGACCGATTTCGCAAATTCTTTTTTTGTTGTGTTTGTTATGTCAGGAGAAGGTTTTTATGGAAAAAAAAATGAAAATTAGGGTAGTGTAGGGTAGAGTAAGGTAGAGTAGGTTAGAGTAGGGTAGAGTAGGGTATAGTAGGGTGGAGTAGGGAAGAGCGGGAGCGAAGCCGTGCGGGTAAAAGCTAGTTATTCATAATTCTAAGTTTAATCAATTTTCCTTTAGTCCTTAAATAGGTATTAATAATTTAGTACACACAGTAATTTATTAGCATAATTATTTCTTTAAGATTTACTGGTGGCTATAACATGGTGTAAGAAAGATTAAATAAAGATGATTATTATGATTCCTTTTTTTATATATAGGTAGATACATACTCTTTACATATTTGTTAAATAAAAAATAATAATAATAGTAGCCGTCCAAACTTCCACGTTGTTAGGGATCCGTAGAAAGGAATCTCTTAAGGCTTATAGTCCCTTGAACCATCTGGCCAAAATTATGTGGACGCACCTCTCGCACCCGCCTAGGCGGCAGTACTTACGCAAATCTGTGCATTTATTTGCGGCCAACAGCGCCCGGAAAGTGCGCGGCTGACCTTTAATTCCATTTTCTTTGCGAAATATCGATCGATTTACATATGCAATATTCACTTTGAAGAACATTTAACCACCAATTTTTATTTGTAAAAATATTTCTAAAGATCCAAGCCGTTTCGAAGGAGTTGCGAAAACTTGCGAATTGGCTAAATATTTTTTTTAGACAAAAGTATTAATAGCACGAAAAAATCAAATGTTGATAATGTTGTTCATGAATCTATAATAAACATATATTTTTTTCAAACCTAGTAACCTGGCCGTTACCGAGGAGTAGGCTTCAGAAAGTTACGATTTTATGGCACTTTTCGGGCGCTTGGGCCTTAACAATGCGCGCCGTGTCTAAGAGTACTGATTTCTGGATCAATGCTTTGATCCAACTGCCCAACGCGGGCTTCCTCAAATATCGGACGAGCATCTTGGCTTTTAAGCCTTCAAGACTATTATTATTAGAAAGAAAGAAAAACATTTACCTCAAAATCAACCTAATTCGCAAAATATCGGACTGGAAAAGAGATAGTGAGTTGTTCCTACCACATCCCTCTTCATTCATCATTCATCAACCGAAATACGTCAACTGTTGGACATAGGCCTCCCCCAAGCGTCCCCACAACGACTGGTCCTGTGCGGTCCCCTTCATTCTTATAGCAATATTTGAAATTCTAATTGCTGTTTCATTATTTAATCAACTAGCTGTGCCCGCGACTTCGTTCGCGTGGACTACAAGATTTTGAATTTATTTTTTCTACAATTAAAGTACTTATTACATCAGCTACCTGCCAAAAAAAGTCCCGTCAAAATCGGTCCAGCCATTTCAGAGATTAGCCCGGACAAACAGACAGACAGACAAAAATTGTAAAAAAGGTTATTTTGGTGTATGTACCGTACCGTATACACCAAAATTTAGATTTTAATCTTTTTAATCCCGTGGAGGGTCGATCCCGTACATGAAACACTATCGATTTGTAAAGATAAAATTAAAAAATAAAGTACGTTTTTTTCAAAACTTGTATTAATTTACGCATGTACGAAATTAATTTCTTTAAGAAGGTAGGTAGTTTGTACGCAACGCCGACTAATAACTACAGGTCATTGAACTCGCTCAGCTGACGTTCTTCAGGACTTTATTGTATGTGTATGTGTTTAATATATTATTATACAAAAATAACCATAAGACGAATAAATTAGTAGTAATTAGCCTTCATTAATTTTCCAGTACCTAAATCCGCCATAATAGACTAACTGGCCAATCAGGATGCCATAAAGCTTTTTTAGAATGTCATTGTGCGCCAATGGCATTTAAAATGGATATCAAATGAGGTCAGGCTATCACTCGGAGATCTAATAAACTGTATTGTCCTGTCTGAGACTAAATGCCAATGGGTGTTGGATTTAGTAGTGTAATTATTGTGCTGACATTAGCCAGTGTAGCAGCGTACCGTTTACAAAACTTCGGTCAACTGGACCCACTCGATATGGACCCGCGGGATCACTCAATCCAGACACTCCATGACTGTACTGCCTTAATCACACGTACCGAGTAAACAGGCAAGAAAGGGCTCTCGGCCGAATATTCGGTACGGATATAAACAAAGCGCCGAGTGCTCGACCAAGCACTTATCTCTACAATTCGTTTACATCAGTCTCACGGAGCAACATTTTACTGTCTCGCCCTTTTACTCGGTACGTGTGATCAAGGAATAAATGAATGGGACGAAAATAGACAGTGGGTCCAGTTGACCCCTTTAAAATGTGATTGGGTCGAGTGATCCCGCGGGTCCGTTTCGAATGGGTCCAGTTGATTAAAGACTTACACCGCTTACATCGAAGCTTCGCTTCGCTTTTACAACATTAGTGTTATGTGGCGTCGAAGGCCGCGGGCGCTCTGGTGGTAATTTTGTACTTAGGATTGGATCCTGTTACTTTTCTAAATCAATAGGGCACACCATAGAGCCTAGACGAACTGATTTTCTTGCCAATGTCAGTCCGTGTATGGCTGACCATCAGCTGCATATATAGACCACTCATAAATATTTCAAACACAGTAGGCGTTGAGATCCCGACCCCGAGTTCCAGCCTCCGTAGGCGTTGGCTTGTGGACGGCGAGCAATGGGTAGCTTGCCGTCCGAAACGATCCCGAGTTCTACGCGTGCCTCAAGGAGAAGTCAGCAAAACCGTACGGGCCTAGCAGGGTCGAAGCCTCTTAGGGATACGGGTTGTGCGAAAGAGAACCCTGGGGTCCAGGAAAGCAAAGAAGGATCATAGAAAACCCTTACGTGTTCCTTCAGGTGCCTTTTGCGTTTCAAGCCCGCGGTTACTCTTTCTATCAATACCCCATTCGTGTATTACTATCAGGTCAATTTAATTATCGACTATAGTCAGCAAGTGTGAACACGCTAACTCATATTGAACCTTCATAATTTGTACCTGATTAAAGAGGCGGTGTTTGTATGTATTTGTACAGTCAGCAAAAGCAACAATATGGACCTAACCATAGCCAGAGAGTCAACTTCTTTTAAAGGCGCGTACAGATATCGCGAGGTGCGAACGGCACACAGCGAATGCCTCTGCTTGAAGTATGCTTGTTGAAAACGTGCGAAGCAAATGTTTAATTTGTGTGCCTTCATGTTTGTAGCGAGGCATAAGCTTGCGATTGCGAAGCAATGGTTGTGCACCGTTCGACCGCACGCCTCGCGGTGTCTATACGCGGCTTAAAACTTTCTTAATACATATTTAACACTTAGTTATACATTTGCCGAATATTCGGCCACTTTTGAGCCGAAACCGAAACTTTAGTCGAAACCAGATTTTCAAACTATTGATTTTTCAGCTTATATGTATTAATTATATGTATTAACTAGCTGTGCGAGTGACTTCGTTCGCGTGGACTACAGGATTTTGAATTTATTTTTTCTAAAATAAAAGTAGTCTATGTTACTCCTTATTACATCAGCTACCTGCCAAAAAAAGTCCCGTCAAAATCGGTCTAGCCATTTCAGAGATTAGCCCGGACAAACAGACAGACAGACAAAAATTGTAAAAAAAAAGTATTTTGGTGTATGTACCGTATATACAATTCATATGCATGTAGTAAAAAGCAGTTATTTCAATATTACAAACAGACACTCCAATTTTGAGTTTCTTCTTCTCAAATCGATGGTTTTTCTTTTCCCTCAAATATTTCGGCCCAGAAGGCTGCCACGGTTGCAGCGGCGTCAATGACGTTTCTTAGGTCCTCTAGAGTAGCAGATATTGAGACATTTTGACATTTTTATTTGACTTTTACAACGGCGACACTCAATAAGACGTACAAAACTCGTATCAAAGAAAAAAGAAAATCATTTTATTTGGCGAAAAACACGCACTCTTAAAATTAGTCTTACAGATACAAAAATATAATTTTTGTGTCCGATCACCGCTCACTTTTGCCGACAGTACATCCTGTACAAATTGTTATTGCAAACAGAGAAACGATCAGCAATGCTAATATTTATAACCAGCAGACGAGTTATGACTGCAGCGCTATGCACTTTGATCTTAGCTTTTACATTTAGTTTAGCTTTAGGTATATACCGACATTTCGCTAAAACTTCTTAACGACACATTTAGGTCGGAAATCATTAAATAACGTCTTCGTTACGAACAGGAACAATTTGCACGTGAAAAGTACACACACAACTGTGCGAAGGCCTGTGCACAACTCGTTTTTAAACGCGCCGTTGACGCGCGTCTTTAGCGATATGCACGCGAGTGAGACGCAACCTGTAATGTAGACCTTTAATACGATAAAAGCGTGCGTCAACGGCGCGTTAAAAAACGTGGTGTGCATAGACAAGCAAGACCAACCTCTGCGGGTACGCTTGAAAGAATCACCATGATCCTAGAACGCACAAATACCGTAGCCCTAGAACGTAAAGGGTTACTGTGACCCTAAAACACAGAATTACTGTGGCCCTAGAACGTAAAGAGTTACCGTGGTCCTAGAAGTAAAGAATAATAAGAATGAGTAAACAATAATAAGAATGAAAATAATTGTAATTAATAATTTAATTTAATGATGTATGGAATAATAATAATATCGAATGATAATATAATAATTTAAATAATATGACTCAGTATAATAATTATTAATGTATGAAATTGTAATAATTTATTAGTAATGTTTGTTATAATAATAATCAATTAATTTGTATAATGCATGCAGTATACACAATATAAATGTTGCAGTGCCCTTCCGGGGTCCATTTTTGAGACAATATAATTATGTAACAACTATTTACAACATGTGTGCAAATAAATAAATAAAATAAAAATAAAAAATAAGAACCCAAAGAGTTATCGTTGCCCTAGAATACATAGAGTTACCGTAGCCCTAGAACGTAAAGAGTTACCGTAGCACTATTATACAAAACTAGCTTCTACCCGCGGCCTCGCCCGCGTGAAAAAAATAACCTATGCCCGTCTCCAGGGTCCCAACTATCTCTGTACCAAAATTCATCAAAATCGGTTTTGCCATTTAGGCGTGAAGACGTAACAAACAAACAAATAAACAAACAAACTCACTTTCGCTTTTATAATATAAATTAGTAAGAATGTTATCGTGGTCCTACAATACAAAGAGTTAGCATGGCCCTAGAATTCAAATACTTACCGTGGCCCTAAAACGCGGTGTTACCGTGACCCTATAATGCAAAGGCGACATGAAAGAAGGGGGTGCCAGCTGAAAATCAGCGCTGGGTGTTTGACGCCCAGCAATTGCTGAGTTGGTGACCCTTTCGGTTCAGGCACAGTCACTGCAACTGTATTGTATGTCTGTACTCTTTTTTTTCTTATTTTTTATGTTGTTGTATATTGTGTTGCTTGCGCCGAATAAATGCTATTCTATTCTAAAGAACATTTATGTGGGTTTTAATTAATAAAGTCATTTGATGACTATTCTCAAAAAAAGAAACATCCGAGACCAACCAGCCTTCATGATATATCGTCACCAGATTGCGCTAATCACACCTGTTCGCAAATTCATTATTCTAGATCCAGGTGTACGAATAAATTAGTGATTAAGTTGCATTAATCTGAGAACTGGTTTACACGAGCTTTTGGAGCTGGCATTATCCAACATCGTATTAATATGATCATACGTATTTTAACTGGCCTGTTGGTCTAGTGGTTAGTGGCCCCGACTGCTATGCCGGAGGTCGTGGGTTCGATTCCCACCCAGGACAAATGTTTATGTGATGAGCATGATCATTTGTTCTGTGTCTGGGTGTAATTTATCTATAATATGTATGTATTTAGAAATATATAAGTATGTTTATCAGTTGTCTAGTACCCATAACACAAGCTCTGCTTAGCTTGGGACTAGACGGCGTTGTGTGGTAGTTGTGGAATATTGCGGCGTAATATACAGCGTGAGAGCAGTGGTGGCCGAGTGATAACGGTCCCGACTTACGAGTTGTAGGTCGCGGGTTCAAACCCAGCCATGCGCGTAACTTTGTATAATTAATTTCATCACCACTGTTCTAAAAACGGTGAAGGAAAACATCGTGAGGAGACCGGCATGTTCTAGAACCAAAAATTCGAAGGCATGTGACATTCACCAACCCGCACTGGGCCCGCGTGGTGGATTACAGCCCGTTCCCTCTCCTAGAGAGGAGGCCTGAGTCCCAACAATGGGAACATTATAAGGCCGACTATGCTTTATAATGTTCTGTTCCTATTGCCAGGACTCAGGCCTCCTTTCTATGAGAAGGACTGGGCCTTAAATCACCACCCGCCCAAGCCCGGCACGGGTTGATAGATGTCACAGGTGGAAACCGGGATGTCTTTCAAGTTTTAGTTCTAGGCCGGCTTCCTCGCGGGCTTGCGGGCGGCGAGCAATGGGTAGCTCGCCGTCCGACCGTCTGCGGTAACCGTCCGAGCCGAGCCAAAGTCGACGACGGCGCGTACCACGCGCGCCTTTAGGAGATGTCAACAAACCGTAGGGGCCTAGCAGGGTCGAAGCCTACTGGGGCCACGGGTTAGTTTCTGAAAGGAAAACTCGGCCCTGGGACGAAGGCAAAGAAGAAACAGGAGTGGGTTTTTAATCAGAAAAAAGTTGGCACGCCCTCCCGCTCCGCCCAAGAGCGGAGGATGGCATTGGATGATTATCAACCCACCTAAAAAAAGGCCAGCTTCCTCACGATGTTTTCCTTTACCGTTTCGAGAGCAGTGGTGATAAAATAAATTATGTAGCACACTACAAAAAGTAAAGTGCCTGAACTTTGTGCAGTTAGCCAGCCAATGTCAAGTTTGAGTTCCATTAGAAAGCAAATGTAACACATTCTAAAGTTTTTGCAGGTATTTGGCAGCAAAGAATCTAAATCTAAATAATATTTTAAAAAGTTACTCAAACATTTTATACTGAAACACTCACGTCCCTAACATACTGACGAGCCACATCCAGTTACGCTCAAATCTATATCTTTGTCAAACTCTAGTTTTGTATAGTCTGTCTAATAAGTCAACCGACTTAGGAATTTTGTATAATATTTAATCATTTTAAAAATACTTATATTCGATACTTTTCATAAGGTTCTTCTGTTAGTAAACAGTGATCTCTATCTCTTAATTAACCTTAATTATTGAACCCGTGTTGACTACATCAGATTTCATTAAATCCTAATAATTACCCAAGTCGTTTAACTTATTAGACAGACTCTAATACGTCCAACAAAATTGATTTATAATAGTTTTATAATTCTCATATAAGTGAATTTATGTAATTCTTATGGGAATAAACAATCTCAAACCACAAATATCCCGAGTTAGCCTTCTCCCTTCATAGCCTTTCTGAGAGCAATGGTAACCAAGTGGTACCGGCCCCGACTTACGAGTTGTAGGTCGCGGGATCAAACCCAGCCAGGCGTATTACTTTGTATAATTTATTTCATCACCACTGCTTTCGAAACGGTGAAGAAAAACATCGTGAGGAAACCGGCATGTCCTATGAACCAAAAATTCGAAGATATGTGACATTCACCAACCCGCACTGGGCCCGCGTGGTGGATTACGGCCCATTCCCTCTCCTAGAGAGGAGGCCTGAGTCCCAGCAGTGGGAACATCAAAAGGCTGATTATGCTATGGTTATTCTTATGCCCTCGCCGCAAGCATCAATAAATAAATTTATACATATAAATAAAATTGGAGTGTCTGTTTGTAATATTGAAATAACTGCTTTTTACTACATGCATATGAAATATATACAGTACATAAACACGAAAATAACATTTTTTACAATTTTTGTCTGTTTGTCTGCCTGTCTGTTTTTCCTGTAGCTGATGTAATAAGGAGTAACATAGGCTACTTTTATTTTAGAAAAAAAATAAATTCAAAATCCTGTAGTCCACGCGAACGAAGTCGCGGGCACGGCTAGTATAAAATTCTCAGCTCCATTTTATCGAGATCGCGCCTGTTTCAATGATTCCACATATTGTCCAGTTGGACAGACACTTAAGATAGGTACAAAGATACACCAATTTTGCATCTCAATATCCACAAAGAATTAATTTGCGAATAATTAAAAACAACCGCTGAACTTCATTCGAAAAGAAACCGCCAAAACCTTCAAACTTAATTCATTAAACCCCTAGCGAACGCCGGCGTTCGCGCACCTATTGTCTTTCTATTGTGTCTGTAATTTCCACGATTGAAAGGGGTTATACCTAAATGATCTTTATTTTGCAAGTAGGTTTAATAAAAACACTTTACACGTAATTTTTTTTTCGTTAATTAAAACTAGATGATGCCGGTGTTTCCTAGCTGACTAGGACTACCCTAAGAAGAAACACCGAAACAAACTCAGGGGTCAAAGTCTCTTTTATTATAGTCCATACAGCAAAACATGTATTGGTCAAATCATATGAGAACCATGCAGATTGAGTCCAACCTACTGCTAGTCTAACAAACACATAATAACATCACCTAACTAAAAATAAATATGCCAAACCTCAAATACAAACATAATCTAAGCCTCATATTATTTAAATATCATCAATATCTACACCAAAAAATAATAATCAGCGAAGATCTCCAAACGAGCGAATCAAACCATCTTTTTGAACGACCATCGACACAGATCATTCACTCAGAGAATGAATGATTGAACTATTAAGCGCGGACATTGACCTCGAGAGATGCGGTTGGTCAACAATTCGTAATGTTTTTTTTGTTGTTTGTAAGCGTGGGAAGACGTGATAATGCCTGGTTAGGAAGGCTGTTATTCAGCCTAGATTTTGGGCTTGACTTTTCCTTGCTTGGTATGCTGATTTTTTTGGTAATGACGAAAGTAGCCGCTTGTTTTTTTTTGCTTAATTTTTAAAGATAAAACTTACGTTGAAGGCAAAAGGCTAGTTTTTATTTTCATTTTATAGTAGATTATGCCCGCGGCTTCGCTCGCGTTAAATTCGGGGTAACACGGTTCCCCTTTCTGTGGGGGGTTAAAGAGAGACAAAAAGTAGCCTATGTCACTCTCCAGCCCTTTAACTATCTCCACTTAAAAAATCATGTCAATTCATAGCCCCTTTTCGCCGTAAAAGACGGACAAACAGACACACACACACACTTTCCCATTTCTAATATTAGCATAAAATATGGATTTTAGCGTTGTGCAGCGCCCCTTAGTGAACTCCACTGCGGGTGACGTAACCTACGACAAACTTATTATTCGCGGTTGGTACAGCAATCGGGTCTAGGGATCGAACCGCAAAATTAAGTTTGTTTTTTAATGTATATACTTTTCCGGGATAAAAAGTACTCAGTCTGGTGCCCAGGATATTAAAGAATAATTATATCATAGTAATCGAACCGGTAGTTTTTGCGTGATGCCTGAACAAACAGACAGACAAAAATTTTTTAATCACCGTTTTGTGGTCGGTGTCGGTCTATACCTTTTTTGTCCTATGATGAGTTCCCTGACAGTTCTTGTCTGACAATTATAGTGATGTGACCTAACGAAATTTAATCGATTTTTTACAATAACGAATCAGTTGGCAAAGAAAATGGAATCGGATTACCGATTTTAGATTTATAGATGATAAATGTGAAAGTTTGTATGTGTGTGTAGATGTTTGTTACTCTTTCACGCAAGAACTAGTTAGTCTACTAGTCCAAGATCCCAAAAAAATGACATAACTTCACGTAAATTCTCATGCTTGATCATTAAAGCGTCTGTTAAGCAATATGGCCGACGGAATGTGTCTGGGAGTATTGGCGACTTGATTTTAAAGATATTGCTTTTAAAAAATACGTAAAAATCAGCTTTGAGAAAATACGTGAAGTTACATAATTTTTTTTGGAGCTTTATAGCGTCTGTTAAACAATACGGCCGACGGAATGTGTCTGGGGTTAAAGATATTGCCTACAAAATACGTAAAAATCAGCTTTGAGAATTTACGTGAGGTAAGTAATAATTTTTTGTACCTTGATTACCTGATACCTGAAAATTGGCCGTCTAAGAAAGCTAGCAGGTAGGCATGCGTTCTTAGTACATACTAATAGTACTCAATCGTCCACATTTCGTTCGTCAGAAAATACGTGATGTCTGGCGGTCCTGGGATCTTACTCTATACGGATTTTAAAGAAATTTTACAGTAAACCAAAAAACCTGAAATAACGCGGGCGGAACCGCGGGGGACGGCTAGTGGTAAATAAAATGCAGTTTGTTTAAAATAATAATTTATTTATTATTCACTGTCAGAACTTGACTCTTGATTTGAACTCGTATCCATATCGGAATCGGAATCTTTTCCAACTAACCGCGATGATTAATTATTGGCCCTAATTCGGTCGATCCGGATATATTTATTCCAGTCCTCTGTTATAGTTTTTTGAGTTTTTTCTATTACTTTTTTCCAATTTTCTGTCGTTACATGCGATTACAAGATGGTCGATCCGATTTGGTCGATTAGTGTGTCGTCGAGTAGTGTCAATCTCTATTGGCAGAAGTTCCGTTTAACGCATTACACATTTTTAAGTTCTATACTTTTTTATTTTATTTACTTGATTTATTAACAAGTAATTATAACCACAATAATTTACTTATTAATTTACGAAAGACAATATTTTTTTTATCATTTCATTTTTATTTTTTTTGCCAGTTTATTTTTTAGTAATCAAAAGTAGTATGCGTGCTACGGAAAAAAATGAACTGTCAGGGAACTCATCATAGGACAAAAAAGGTATAGTAACACCCCCTGCCATTTATTTTTTTGATATTTTCAATGTAGGTACAGAATTATCACTTCTACAGATTTATTATAAGTATAGATTACTTATGTTGTATAGTCTGAAAGGTTTCCCATAAGTTATTTCACCATTCTGTTAAATTAAATTATTTCAATAAGGACACCACCATATCATATGATGACCTTTTACTTTGACCATTAGGAACGTATCAAGCACGAAAAAAACACGATACGAATTACTATACCGATTGATAGAACTATTAACAACATATATATCATACCTGTGCATAACGGTCATCATACGCGGTTATAACTCGTATGCTCACCGTTTCTCCCCCTATACGCATCGGTTTGGCTTGTTAGCATATTTTACTTTTGCCGATGGTCACAATGTGACCATCGGCAAAAGTAAAATATCATACCCGTAAGTAACGACAATCATACGTGGTTATAACCCGTATATTCACCGTTTCCCACCTGCGCGCGCCGATTTGGTTTTGTATGAATCATTTGCTTTTCCCGTTACCCTACCCTACCTAGCCCTTCCACAGCTACACCAATTACTACAACTTGATAATTTAAAAAAAACTACTACTTCTAATCAAACAGATTTTCTTTGGCAAACGTGCTCCAACGTCGACCATATGATCGCTTACTACCTATCAGGTGAGATAGCGGTCTAACGCGAGCTTATTAAAAATAATTAAAAAAAAAACAAAATATTATCATGTTTATGCAACAACAAGTCTCTCATTAAAAAAAAAAAGTCGACGTAATATTTGAGTGTATATTGAAACTTGCAAGGAAAAAATACCACATAATTACAACTGTGACAAAACCAAAGTTTCGTAAAGTATCGTAACGGCTGTCAATCTTGTGTTAGTGAAAGGTAAGTACTATACTGTATAGTCGTGGCTGTTTATAATTGATTTCTGACAGCTGTCATTACCGAGTAGTATTGCCTTTTTTGGTGCATTTATGGCCTTTGATAACGGCTGGTGCTGGCGTAATTTGATATGGAACTTACATAGCTACTTACTTTTAAGTTAATGGGTGGTAACGAATGATTTGCACAAAATCACTTCTGTATACCGTAAAAATAAGATAATAAGAAAAATAACATCTAAAACGTAGTTTTAATAAATAAAATAAAACGTCTTTTATTTTACTTACTATATTTTAATTTGATTTTAATTAGTTTTAATTAGCGTAGCGTTTTATTATTATTTATTATTATTTTACTCTAATTATAGTTAGATCATCATCATCATCATCATTATAACAGCCGAAAGACGTCCACTGTTGGACATAGGCCTCCCCCAAGCGTCACCACAACGACCGGTCCTGTGTGACCCTGACCAGATTATAGTTAGTTAGAGATATATAATATTTTTAAATGTAAATGACGTTGAAACTAAAATAAAATTATATTATTTATGATTTTTATTAATTTATTTAAACTTTATGTTCAGTAGTGGTACATAGGCGGACTTAATGCAACAAGGCAATCTCTACCAGTCAACCTTTGGGTTAAAAAAGACAACACTGTGGTAGGTTGTTATGTGGTTATTTTTGTACACTGACAGTCCCAAATTTATCTCCTTTCATCCATTCTTTCCAGTAGTTGTCTGTAAGAGATTTTCTTCTTGTAACACTGTGAATGACACCACCCATTGTAGAGTCTGTGCGGAAAGTAAACCATCGTGGGATTTGAGGGCGCTGCTGTAGATAAATATCGTTTTTGTTATGTAAGCAACATTGTGACGTCATTATAGTGCGACTGTTAAATCTTGATATTTTGAAACTATGTTAGACTAGCTTCTTCCAGCGGCTTCACCCTATAATAAAAATTATCCAATTGGCTGAATTTGCTCACCTAATGAAACTGCAAAGTTATAGCTTATGTGCTATATTATTGCAATGTTTATGATTAAGTTCATCTGTCTAGTAGTTTTTGCGCGACACATCCATACATACGAGTACCTCCATCCATCTTCGCAAACTTTCGCATTTATAATATTAGTAGCCTATTTATTGAACTTGCTCATGTGATGAAACTTAGTAAAAATGTAGGTTATAAGCTATATTATTGCAACATTTATCATTAAATTCATCCGTTTATAAATTTTTGCGTAATGCCGTTAATTGTGGCGACACCTGGGGGAGGCCTATGTCGAACAGTGGACGTCTTTCGATTGTAATGATGATGAACATTTAAATGCAAACACGAACCGGTAAAGAAAAATAGCGTGAAGAAACTGCTGTACTGCCTATCTAGGTAGTTTCCACCAACGACCACTTACCCAATTCCAACGAAAATGGTTCTATCACTTTAACTGGGATCGGTCTATTATCACTGACTGGAATATTGTAGCTAGCAGCAAGTTTATGTTTACCATAATTAAATTTAATGCTAAAAATGGGACACACTACCACTTTCTCGTTGTCTTCCTCAGTACATTTTTCCCTTTTGCTAATCTATGAAAAATATGAACTTAATGACTATGAAAATAAAGTACACTTCAGAATTTGTAATGTTGCTTCGTAAAAAATCTTTTTAGCCTGTAAGGGACCCTCTCGTATATAAGATCCTTGGGATCACTTGGTTGTCCGTCTGTTTATCTGTTAAGACCCTTTAACTCGAGAACGTTTGGAGGTATCGAGTTAAAATTAAAACCATACACTCAAATCTGCGGTCTTTTGAAGTTGTGAAAAAATCAGACTTCTGAGTTAACTAAAAAAAAAGATACGGCGTTTATGTCGCAAAAACACATATATTTCGATACTCAAGGGAATCAAAGTTCATAGGGTGACGTTAACCTAGAATCCTGAAATTTGTCATAAATCAAAGTCTCATAGAAAAAGTACAGGGAAAAATCTGAAAATAGTAAATTTGTAGATCCGCCACAAAAAAAAAATTGTTTGCAATTCGGAAAAATCTTCGTAACTCAATACGGGAATTGATTTCATAGGTAAATTTGTACAGAATCCTCAGTGCGCGAGTCCGACTCGCACTTGCCCTTTTTTATTTTAGTTACTGTATCCTTTCTCAAGCCTGAAAACAAATATTCTAAGTTAGTCGAAATGCATTATAAATTTAAAGTATCAATACTCTTTATACTAGCCATCGAAAATATTGACCAAAACAAAATAAACAAATATCGTCATGTTTAAATGAATTTCCGTTTAATTTATATATATTTGGAGATAACAGGGACAGGAGTTCACCTAGGAAGTCTATAAACATTAAAATAAAAGTGTTACGTACCAAAAACACAGCACGCTAATGTTTCCCAAGTTCGTGACTTTGTTTTGATCAATAATGATGTGATTGGCCATTTGTTATCTTTGGCAAAACTGTAATATATTAAATATTATTTTCCTTGCAGCTCAGTGAAATTTTTTATCACATTTCTGAAGATTTCAATTAAAAATCACAATAAAATAACATAATAAACAAACATGATGTGACGTTTGGCATTTGACGGATGGCTGGGTTGGGTTGCTACTTAAAATCTTTAATGTTGTTTTCACTTTACGCCACGACGGTTCTTTTATCGCACAGACAATACCCTACTTAATTATGTTGTATTTGAGAATATTTGTCCTGCTCACATTATGAGGTAAACACTATACTAGCTACATCAATATGCTAGTAATAATAATTATGTGACTATAAAACATAACGAAATGGACTTGACGTCTTCAAAGTTTTGGTTCTAACAGGACATGATGGTTTTGTAACGATATCTTCCTTCACCGTTATGATAGCATGAAATAGACAGAGAGAAAAATAAAACAAAAAAATATGAAGTTATATCTCGTAAGTTTGGGACTTTACCACCGATCTTAAATGTAAATGTATATAAAAGTATACTATTAAGATTGCACCTGGAAATTGCACCCACGCACTACATTCCCATACCATAGATAGACAGTACTCTAGCAAGTTACCAACAGATATTATAAGCAGTTAAAATAAACTAGACAGTTTAAAAACTTCTTTAACAATGCCGCTATTCATAAAACTCCATAAAACTAAATATAATAATAGCGGCGAAACATCATAAAAGACAAAGATTAATAGCGAAGGTCCGTTACAAAAAAGGTTTTGGAGCAGGTAAACTGTCTATGGTACAATTTTTTTTTTAGTTTAATAGTTAAGGCAACCTGTCATTTTCGTTCTTAAATTAAATACTGGCACAAAATAATTTCTTGGTCTAAAGCTTTGTGGTTTTTGGCGGGAATTCTTCGAGTGAAGTTCAATAGTTGTTTTAATTATTCGTTTTAATCGATTCCTTCCTGGTGGGTAATGTTATGGGAAATTGGTGTAGTTTTGTAATATGTATTTGGAATCTTTGAAACAGGCGTGATCTCGGTAAAATGGAGCTGAGAATTTTATTTGCAGTGTTGACTACCTACCTCAGCGAAGTTTGTCGAGAAGGCCGACTGAAACATTTGCTGCCAAAGGCTGCATGTTTTGTATCAAAAACTATACGTTTTTGGCGGGAATTCTTCGAATGTAGTTCATAGCTATTTTCATTATTCGCAAATCGATTCCTGGTGTACATTATGGTGTAAAATTGGTGTAGTTCTATATCTCAAGTGTCTGCACAACTGGACAATATGTGGAAACATTGAAACAGGCGTGATCTCAATAAATGGAGCTGAGAATTTTAGTAGTGTTGACTAGGTACCTCAGTGAAGTTGGCCAAGAAGGTTGACTTGATACATTTGCTGCTAAATACTATAAAAACATTAGATTGTGTTGTGTACGTGCATATTCTAATGGTAAACAAATGAAATATTTATTACGAAGACATGGTCCAAACCAAAAACATTAACATTAACATAGTATTATTACGTAATGTTGTAACGTTGTACGATGTAATATGTTCCTAAGAGAAAATAAAGATTCTTTAAACCTAAAAAAAACCTTGCGTTTTTAGGGTTCCGTAACTCAATAGGAAAAAAACGGAACCTTTAAAGGATCACTTTGTTGTCCGTCCGTCTGTCTGTCTGTCTGTCAAGACCCTTTATCGCAAAAATGCGTGAAGGTATCGAGTTGAATTTAAAACCATATACTCAGGTCTGCGGTCCCTTCAAGCTATGAAAAAATCAAACTTCTAAGTTAACGAATAAAAAAGATACGGTCGTTTATGTCGCAAAAAAACGTATATCTTGATACTCTCAAAGATCGAAATTCATAGGGTACTTTCCGTTGACCCAGAATCCTGAAATTAGGCACAATGCAAGATCTTATAGTACAGATATAGGGAAAAATCTGAAAACAGTAAATTTGTTGTTACCTATATCACAAAAAAAAATAGCAATTCGGAAAAATCTTCGAGACTCCATTCGGGAATTGTAGTTTGCACGGAACCCTCAGTGCGCGATTCCGACTCGCACTTGCCCAGTTTTTTAACTTGACATTGGCTATGTGCCCAATGATTTGAAGCCAAAAAAAATGAAAAACGCCATGCTTTGTATGATTAGCAGAAAAACCTAATTGGGTGTTGATCTCTTCTTTAATCGGTTTTGAAAAAGGGATTCTAATTAAGGTGTTGAGCTTGACCATACCTTTTTTGTATTTATCTTAAAAGAGAATGTGTCTAAAATGTTTTATCAACTGTGTGGAATATGTCTAGGGAGGAGTTTTTTATTATTTTGTGGTAGCCGAGTGGTAATGGCCTCGACTTACGAGTTGTAGTTCGCGGGTTCGAACCCAGCCAGGCGCAATACTTTGTGTAATTTCTTCCATCACCATTGCTCTCAAAACGGTGAAGGAAACCGATTCCGTCATGTCCTAGAACCAAAAATTCAAAGACATGTGACATTCACCAACCCGCACTGAAACCGCGTGATGGTTACGGCACATTTCCTCTCATAGAGAGGATGCCTGAGTCCCAGCAGTGGGAACATTAAAAAGGCTGATGATGAGGAGTTTTTAGGCGTCAGAAACTCAAGAGTCGCAGGGCGATAACCGGCCACCGGCAGCAAGCTATGGATAGCTTATCGTCCGAGAGTCTTTATTATTCATTTCGATTAAAATAAGTGCCAAGTTCAAGTTTATTAACCCAAAGAACTCATCTAAATAACCTTTTTTAAAATCTTTTTATTTACCTAGGTTACTATTTATACTAAGTTTCAAGTACATATATATGAGTCCTAGGAATATTTTTTTTCATACAAAGTAAATTCTTGGTTTTCATCCCTTTAAAAGTTGAATTCTAATTGAGATGTCAGCAAACCTAGGGACTCAGCAGGGTCGAAACCACAGAAGGAACAGGAGTGGGTCTTATCCAGTATAAAACTGACATTCCCTCCCGCTCTCCCCAAGAGCAGGACAAGTCATTGGATGATAACCCACCTAAAAAAAAGCCAACCTGTCTTTAGAGTTTCCGAATTTACTTGAGAACGAACCAATTTACATTTCACACCAATCACACCTCAAATTGAGCATTACTTTTCATTCAACTCTCTCAACCGCAATGTGGTCTGTAATTTCTATAAAGTACCTCTACAGAAAACAACCCAGGAAGTGAGAAATTGAGTAACAGGTTAGCACTTTCGCGTTTAAAGACCAATTACGTAATTTACCTGACACCAGACACCTGGAGATTTTATGGGGACTAGGGCTAAGTAACAACATCCATAAATAGTATATACTTAACTATAATAATATTATTATTTAAAAGAGTGTCCATGGAGTTGCAAGAAACTCCATGCAAAATATTGTGTAGTGGCTTATGTTTGTATGTCAAGTCAAGTCGTCGACAGCGCGCGCTGTTCCGCGCGCCTCAAAGAGTTGTCACCAACAGCAGGGGCCCGGCCGGGTCGAAGCCTACTGGGGCCAGGGTTATCCGAAAGGGCGCTCGAGCTCCGGTATGAAGGCTTGAAGGAACGGGATGGGTTTTTTTAGTCAGTAAGAGTCTGACACTATCTCCCGCTCCGCCCAAGAGCGGGGGTTGTCATTGGATGATTTTTCCCATCGAAAAAAAAAGGTTAGAGTAGGGTATAATACGGTAGAATAGGGTATAGTAGGGTGGAGTAGGGAAGAGCAGGAGCGAAGCCGCGCTGGCAAAAGTTAGTTTATTATAATATGTATGTATTTGTTATCAGTTGTCTGTAAGTATTCATAACATAACACAAGGTCTACTTAGTTTGGTATTAGATGGCGTTTTTCTAGGAACATTATTACAAATGGTCATTGCACCTATGGCCTTATAAATTAACCGACTTGGTATTATATAGACCTCACAATAACTTTGTAATTCTATATGGGATTACAAAGTTATTTATGCAGTTGGTGTATCTAGAAAACTGTACCGAAACTGCAAAATGTTTTAGATTTTCTTTGATTTATACACTAAACATCTAGTATTCAAAATTTGAAGCTTCTATGTCTGCTGAAAGTGCCTAAGACTTTTGAAGATCGGTCAGTCAGTGAGTGACAATATTAAGAAACTTTGACCCGTTATAACTCTGAAACTACTGGTTCAAATGAAATGTATTTTTAAATGTACCGTGTTTATACAACGCCTGCTTGGTTACTAAAAATTCAGGCCTCTATTTTTAAACACGACGAAGTTATAGGGTATCGAAAATGGCCTGAACTGTTTCGAGAAAAGAATAAAAAATCTAATGTAAAATGATAATGATAATGATAATGATAATTAAAACACTACGCTAATTACAACTAACTAAAATCAAACTATAATATGGCGTCAAAAAACTTTTCCACATCGCTGTGGACTGGTAATGTGCCCAAAAGACTGGCGGCATTGCCACGCTGTATGGCAATGCTTAACCTCTGTTCAAGGTAAAAGCCAGCCCTTGGGTCACGCGAAGTGTCAACTAGACGTTTCGACAGATCTTTAGACAACTTGTGAGCACTCGGACCCCACGATCCGAGAGCCAATGATAATTTGTTGGTTTGCCTAAATTCATCAACAAGTGGCCATGAAGAACACTCAATCATATGTTTGCCAAACTCTTAGGTCGCCTACTTAATAACCTGTTAGACCTAAAAAACTTGTAGCACGCTCGAGTGAGCAGTCAGAAAGCCTGGGAACCGGTCTAGCACTCAATATCGGGTTTCGGAGGCCAGATGGCGACCGCCTCATGTAAAGTGCCCCCTAGTACTCAATTGACTACCATACTCGTTGAGTCAGAGCTTCAAAGTCTTGAGCATCGATCGAGTTCCTTATCCACCCAGATCGGAACTGTTATTTAATGTTTCCTCACCTCAAAAAGAGAGTAAACAGGAA
The DNA here is from genome assembly GCA_910589285.2 of Mythimna ferrago. Taxonomy (NCBI): domain Eukaryota; kingdom Metazoa; phylum Arthropoda; class Insecta; order Lepidoptera; family Noctuidae; genus Mythimna; species Mythimna ferrago. Next base: position 12,029,603 of record OU342703.1, read on the forward strand.
GGTTTACTATCGGTTTAATTTTAGGGAGAAACATTTTCAAAACTTCTTGTGGCAGATAATGCCCCAACGTTGAGAAAACACGACATTAACGTCGCAAGTTTCTTGCGTACCTACACAAACCGCAGCAACGATAACGTTGCGTTCAGCGGATGTCACGCTTACTACAAGAATATCGTCGCGCGTTGGTAAAACGCCAGCCCTCCTAAAACGCTAATGGGATAACAGCCTAAGGGTGTTTTTAACATCATGCGGATAGTTTCACCATTTGTTCCGCATCCCCCGCTTTTGTGGAGGTTGCGCATGTCCTTTTCAGACACGTATTTATTGAGGCAATCTCGCATGCATAATGAAATCCGCATGATTTTTCAGAAATTCGCCATATGAAACAGTGGTCCAAAGTTTCGTATGGGGAAACTTAAAAGTACTTTCACGCGGGCGAAACCACTGGCAAAAGTTGTCGCCGACTTCTGCGAAGCAGTAATGCTCGCAAAGGAGGAGGCCGAACGCATCAGGCAACGGCGTTATCGCCGCCGCCGTCGCCGGGATTCTGATCCCGATTTCCGGCCAACGTAGACGCGGGCTTGCGGACAGTGAGCAATGGGTAGCTCACTGTCCGGCCGTCCGGTAACTGTCCGGACCAAGCCCAAGTCGTCGACGGCGCGCACTGTTCCCGCGCGCCTCAAGGAATTGTCAGCAACAGCAGGGACCTAGCCGGGTCGAAGCCTACTGGGGCCAGGGTTATCCGAAAGGGCGCTCGAGCCCCGGTATGAAGGCTAGAAGGAACGGGGTGGGTCTTTTAGTCAGTAAGAGTCTGATACTATATCCCGCTCCGCCCAAGGGCGGGGGATGTCAATGCATGATTTTTTCCCAACATAAAAAAAAAAAAAAAAAAACTGGCAAAAGTTAGTCTACGTTTAAACATAAATACAACTTTAAACTGACCTACAAAATGAAAAAAACTTAAGGGGCCGGCGGAGGATGAATTTCCATACAAACGTAAAACCACGCTCATTTGCAGTTGGAGCATATATCCAACATATTATGATGATATTCGGTTAAAGACAATATTTATCTAGGTTCCTACGTCGAGAATATTAGAAATATTGTTATTTTTAATACAAGAAAAGCCAAATGGCATGTTTTGCCATTTACGCTATAAAAAAGTGCGAAATACAATTTGCTTAAATTTCTTTTTGTTTTTTTAAAAAAGAAAGACGTAGGAACCTAGATAAATATTGTCTATAACCAAATATCATCATAATATGTTGGAAATATGCTCCAACTGCAAATGAGCGTGGTATTACGTTTGTATGGAAATTCATCCTCCGCCGGCCCCTTAACAATATTTGAATAACGTTGCTGATAACTCCTTGAGGCGCGCGTGGAACACTACGCGCCGTCGACGACTTGGGCTCGGCCCGGACAGTTACCGCACGGTAGGACGGCGAGCTACCCATTGCTCGCCGTCCGCAAGCTCGCGCCGACGGTAGCCGGAAATCGGGATCGAAATCCCGGCGGCCTACGTTACGTAATACATATGACACCTGGAGATTTTATGGAGATCCCGGCTAAGTAACAATACCCGTATACAGGGTGGCAGGTAGCGGTTAAAGGATGACCATTATCCGCCATATTGCTTGAATTTACCTGTTAGGTACCTACGACTACAGGTAAAATGCTCTGTACAAATGTAAGTATATGAGACTTTCTAAAAGGCGTGACAAACGTTGACTTGTCACGACTCCAAGTCAAGCTGTCAATGGACCCATACTATTGTTATTTTTTCTTTTCTGAGACGTTTTCTTGAATGATAAGATGACAATTTGTGGGTAGTCTAAGATAATATATTCGAGGTGTCAGTTTGATTTTTGCGATTACCTCGTTGGGCGTCGCACTGGGCCCGCGTAGTGTATTACGGCCCATTCCCTCTCCTAAAGTTGAGGCCTGAGTCCCAGCTCTGGGAACATACAGGTCGCGCGGTGAATTAAGATCGCTCGGTGAAAGTAGTGGGGGCAATCGGCGCATGTGTGCAATTGCGCACAGAAATTCTTAGTATGTTAGGATTTTATTTTTAACTAGCTTTGCCCGCGCGGCTTCGCTCCCGCTCTTCCTTACTCCACCCTACTATACCCTACTCTACCCTACTATACCCTACTATACCCTACTCTACCCTACTCTACCCTACTCTACCCTACTCTACCCTACTCTACCCTACCCTACTCTACTCTACTCTACCCTACTCTACCCTACTCTACCCTACTCTACCCTACTCTACACTACCCTACTCTACTCTACCGTACTCTACCATCCTCTACCTTACCCTACCCTACCCTACCCTACTCTACCCTACTCTACCCTACTCTACCCTACTCTACCCTACTCTACCCTACTCTACCCTACCCTACTCTACTCTACCCTACTCTACCCTCCTTTACCTTATTCTACCCTACACTACCCTACTCTACCCTACACTACCCTAATTTTCATTTTTTTTCCATAAGAACCTTCTCCTCATAATAACGAACACAACAAAAAAAAAATTAGCGAAATTGGTCCAGGCGTTGTTGAATTATGCGCTTACCAACACATTTTGCGATTCATTTTTATATTATAGATTTCGTATGTTTGAACCTTAGTAACATAACTTATAATAACACTAGTTTTTGCTTGTAATTTATCTTGTAAGTAGGTAAAATCAGAAAAAATATTATTTTTATTAAATTATTAAATTTATTTTTCTGGCTTGCCGTTTTAAAACTTTTAAGTATTTTTAACCATTTTCTTTACCACTACGTATTACTAATACGATAACACAAGCTGTACGCAACAGTACCCAAGTACAACAGTATCCAATGAGACGCGTGAACGCAACGCGGGAATTGAAGAGCGACTGATCTACCAATGACGTGTCGCCGTCGGCGCACACCCGCCCGCACGTCGCCAAATAGACCTTAGAATTGAATACTGCGCATGCCCCTTCCACTTTTGCCGAGCGATCTTAATTCACCGCGCGACCTGTACTAAGGCTGATTATGCTATAAAATGCTGACGCCATTAACTCAACCTCCCTAAACAAACACCATGGCCCCACAATTTTCCCATAAAAACGACTTTCTCTGACCTCTGACATGCGAACTAAGCCACGATTGTAATACTATGTACATTGCAATTACTACCACAATAACATAAGATAGAATACTTTCACTAAGGTACTACAACATTGAAGCAAATTGTGTAGTTAGAGCTAAATTGTAGGCTTTTAAAAATAATGTGGGAACTGCGTTTGAAAGATGAATCAAATTGGTGTAGGCTGTCATTTCTGCCTGATGACTTAAAAAAAATTTCGCTTGAATCTTGCGGCGCGGCTCCAAACCAAACCCTTTGAATTTTTCGTTTCTAGTGCAAGTAAAAATAAACTTAGCGGTAGTCAGGCAGAAGTGTCTTCGACGGTACTTCATCGTCTACATTAGGAGGCACGACAGTGCCCCCACCAAGGCGTGGAAAAAAGTGGCACGGCAGTAACATTTTCTCGAAACAGTTTAGGCCATTTTCGACCCCGCATTTATATAACAAGTAATACGTATTATAATAAACTAGCTTTTGCCCGCAGCTTCGCCCGTACATAAAATATAGCCTATGTCACTCAGGAATAAGGCAGCTTTCTATCGGTGAAAGAATTTTTGCAATCGGACCAGTACTTCCAGAGATTACCTACTACAAACAAAAAAAACAAACTTTACCTCTTTAATATATTAATATAGATAGTGTACATTAGATTGTTTAGTCCGATTGTCAAGTCAATCTAGGTCATCAAGGTCGCTTAAGTCGCATTTGGCAACGGCGTCCTCGCCGCCACCGCCGGGATTCTGATCCCGATTTCTGGCCACAGTGGGCGCGGGCAGCGAGCTACCCATTGCTCGGACAGCGAGCAATGGGTAGCTCGCTGTCCGGCTGTCCGGTAACTGTCCGGACCATGCCCAAGTCGTCGACGGCGTGCACTGTTACCGCGCGCCTCAAGGAGTTGTCAGCAACAGCAGGGACCCAGCCGGGTCGAAGCTTACTGGGGCCAGGGTTATCCGAAAGGGAGTTCGAGCCCCGGTATGAAGGCTAGAAGGAACGTGGTGGGTCTTTTAGTCAGTAAGAGTCTGATACTATCTCCCGCTCCGCCCAAGAGCGGGGATTGTCATTGGATGATTTTTTCCCACCATAAAAAAAGGTCGCTTAAGTACGGACTGAATAAATTAACCTACTTGGTATTACATGGATCTCACAACATTCTACGGTAGGAAAACTGAGTTGCGAGCCTTGGTTTTTCTACAAGTTATGTTTTCGATAGCATCTCATTTCTTTTTGTAGATTCCCAGTAACTCTGTAGTTGGAGCTAAATTGTAGGCTTTTAAAAACAATGTGAGAAAAAAAACGTTTGAAAGATGAATCAAATTTTAGTACACAGGTTTAAAGAATTTATTCTCTTAAGAACAATTACAGTTCACTTAAAATGAGACACAAATAGCTTATAAGTATTGCAGTGTTCACATCTGGTGTGTTGGTGACATCATAGGTCGTATACATATTTTTTAATTTTGCTTTAAACATATTAATATTTTCACATTTCTTTAATTATAATAATAATAATGTGCGGTCATGCATATAAAACGAGGGGAGATTGTGGAATCCGTGGGTATCCAACTCTCGGATTCCATACACCTGAGATCCCTCTCTCCAACCGAAACCTACAAGTATTTGGGTATGTCGGAAGCGTTAGGCATCAATGCCACTGACATGAAGCAATCGTTGAAGGAGCGCTTCTTTGGCCGCCTGAAGAAGGTACTTAACAGCCTTCTGTCAGGTGGAAACAAGGTGCGTGCCTTCAACGGTTGGGTCATGCCGGTATTGATGTACGCTTTCGGTGTACTCAAATGGACTCAAACGGAACTTGACGCCCTGGATAGAAGGGTTCGTACACTGCTGACTGCATATCGAATGCATCACCCTCGGTCGTCGGTAATGAGACTGTATATCCCGCGGAAGTGCGGGGGTCGAGGCTTTTTAAATGCTAAGACCCTGCACAATCGCGAGGTATGCAGTCTCAGGGAATACTTCCTAGCCGCCGACGGGGGTATGCATCGTGCTGTAGTAGCAGTGGACAAGGGACTCACCCCGCTCTCCTTGGCTAACGAGAACTGGCGCAAACCTGTAGTGCTAGACACTAACGTACGCAAGGAAGTATGGCAGAGTAAGGAACTTCACGGACGCTTTTTCCGGGCCCTTCATGGGCCCGATGTAGACCAACTAGCGTCCGTAGCCTGGCTACGCGTCGGTGACCTCTTTGGGGAAACCGAAGGTTTTGTCTGTGCAATTATGGACGAAGTTATCATGACGAATAACTACCGGAGATTTATTGTGAAGGACGGCACGGTTGACATCTGTCGGGCATGTCACCGACCGGGTGAATCAATCCGCCACATTATCTCTGATTGTTCTCGTCTAGCTAACGGGGAATACTTGCATAGACACAATCTTGTAGCCAGGATAATCCATCAGCAACTTGCTCTGAAGTACTCTCTTGTGGAATCGGAGGTGCCATACTACAGGTATGTGCCCGACCCAGTTCTCGATAGTGGCGATATCACGTTGTACTGGGATCGGTCCATCATCACTGACAGGACTATTGTAGCCAATAAGCCTGATATAGTGGTGGTGGACCGAAGGGAGAGGCGTGCAATGATTGTTGACATATCCGTCCCGCATGACGAGAACCTCGTGAAAGCCGAGAAAGATAAACAAATTAAGTATATCGACTTGGCTCGCGAGGTTGTCGACATGTGGAATGTGGACTCAGCGATCATTGTACCGATAGTCGTGTCAGCCAATGGCTTAATTGCCAAGAGCCTCGACCAACACCTTAGGAGGCTCTCGTTAAGCGGCTGGATCAAGGGCTTGATTCAGAAAGCGGTACTCCTGGACACGGCTCGTATAGTTAGGAGGTTCCTTTTTCTGGAGCCCTGACTGCCGGTAGCTTGGACCCTGTTCCCGATACCGGTGGGACACTATTTTTTATATTTTTAAATGTTTTTTTTAAATATATTTTTTAAGGAATATTTAAAAATTTAATGAATATGTTAAAATGTATAATAAAGGAAATAATAATAATATTCCACAACTATCACACAACGCCGTCTAGTCCCAAGCTAAGCAGAGCTTGTGTTATGGGTACTAGACAACTGATAAACATACTTATATATTTCTAAATACGTACATATTATAGATAAATTACACCCAGACACAGAACAAATGATTATGCTCATCACACAAACATTTGTCCTGGGTGGGAATCGAACCCACGACCTCCGGCATAGCAGTCAGGGTCACTAACCACTAGACCAACAGGCCAGCCCAAATTCTTCGGGTAAATCATTAAACAGCCGTGCTCCCTCAAACAGTAGATATTGTTTTTTTGCCGTAATTAGTTCGAGCGCGTGCAGTCATTAGTTGAAACTTGTTTTTACTTCTAGTATTGTTTTGTATTTGTTACATCATAACATAATCTACAATGTATTGTCCGGTTTCCAGTCCAATCGGATGCAGTTAAATAGCAGTATTTTACATGGAGTGGTAAACTATCGTACGTGTTCTGTGCCTCCACAACTCAATTATTCAACAACAAGTTGTATGTAAGAATTGTATCGAAAGTTAACTTGGCATAGTACATTTTGATACAAATGCAGAAAGTATGTCATTGCGACCTTGGCGAAATTCGCACGAGCTGTAGGCGAGTGTGTTATGGAGCCGAGGTCTGCAGTGACTTTGCACGTGTATCAAACGACTTGTTTCAATACACTTACGAAGAAATGAATAAACGGGGGTTGACCGACGACTCGTGGGGATCGATGCACGCCCAGCCTGATACGATACATGGAATAACATTGTGGCGGGAGAGCACGCGTACTTTTCTACACTAGTGCGGAAAACAGTCTATTGCGTGCGTAAATGTGGTGGATTAAGAGCGGGTTTTCGACTAAGTGTATTGAAAAAGAAATTACGACCATTCAGTGCACTCAAATCATATTGACCACACTGAAGTTTTTTTTTAAGTGGTTTATTAGTGACCGATGGTGGGATACCAACGAATGGTTGGAGCGAGAGGGCGTGTCAGACTTTTACTGACTAAAAAACACTTGTGTCCTTCAATTGCCTTTTGCGTTTCAGACCCGAGGTAACTATTACTAACGTTCACGCAAACCTAGCAGAAATCGGCCACACTAGACCCCTTCGGATAGTAGATAAGGACAGTTTCTCAACATGACATTATTATGGTCCCCTCGGTTCATCTTCCCGAGGTCACTGGCCTGTATCAACACTGTGGCTCAATTAACACTGAGACAATTGGCCAAATTGTGTCACATCACCAACTGTCACTCTCGTATGAGAGAATTTAAATGGAGCATTGTTTAAATCTCATTTATTGAGTTCTAAATCTAATTTGTGGCTCGTTGAAAATAATTAAGAAGAAGAAAAAAAAAATTGGAATGTGTGACCAATAGTCTTTTAAGTCTTCTTAATTTGCCATTCATTTTGATTTTTTAACCGGCTTCAAAATTAAGGAGGTTCTATGTTCGGCTGAATATTTTTTTTTATGTATGTTCACCGATTTCTCGGTCGATTGTGGACCAATTTTGTTTTTTTTTATTTTGTAAGGATATTCTTCCGAGTTGGTCCCATATAAATATTATTATGATCTGATTATGAACTTCGAAGATATGGAACGGAACTCCTCATAGGATCACAGCAGAACTGTCGTAACAAGTAAAATTGCTTTAATCATACGTACAATAGTTGATGACTGACTGAAACAAAAGGGGAATCTGATGATGAAGTCGGAAGGTAGGTACCGGAACTCTTTAATAAATTAATGTACCCTAACCGCCTTTGGGATTATTAGAATTGTCATGAGATGCACTCTGGCTACAAGGTATTTAAGTTTGGCTGAGGGGTACTTTTTGGAGGTGGTACCATAACTAAAATGTGTAAAATACAAAACTTTTACAAAAAAAAAATACAACCGACTTCAATGTACACTTAAATTCAATCAAAACAAAAAAAAAACAAAGTCAATTTAAAGACACACAGACTTTCGAAATTAAAGTTATTTTGCACTTCTCAGGGTTTTTTTTTAATTTTTTATGGTTGGAAATAGCAAGTCTTTTCTCTCTGGGTGAAGCGAAGGCGTTTCAGACTTTTATTGATTTCTTAGCGTTTCTTAACATGATGAACATCCCACTCAAACTCATAAAACGTTTTGGGAATACATTTATTGTGTACTAGCTTTTGCCAGCGGCTTCGTCTGCGTACATAAAATGTAGCCTATGTCACTCAGGAATAAAGCAGCTTTCTAACGGTGAAATTTTTTTTGCAATCGGACCAATACTTCCAGAGATTACCTCCTACAAACAAAAAAACATAAAAATAAAATTTTCCTCTACTACTACTAGTACTACTACTATATAAACCTTATTCACTTCTGCATTAGACATAAAGGGTTCATAGAAGCAGGTGTACCCAACATTTATTTTTCGGGATAAATTCCGTGGTATATAAGGCCCAAGCGCCCGAAAAGTGCTTTAAAACAGTGACTTTCTGGAGCCTAATCCTCGGTAACGGCCAGGTTAATAGGTTTGAAAAAAAATATATGTTTATTATAGATTCGTGAACAACATTATCAACATTTGATTTTTTCGTGTGATTAATACTTTTGTCTAAAAAAATCCTTACTTAATATTATAAAAGCGAAAGTGAGTTTGTTTGTTTGTTTGTTACGTCTTCACGCTTTAATGGCAAACCCGATTTTGATTAATTTTGGTACAGAGATAGTTGATACCCTGGAGACGGACATAGGCTAATTTTTTCACGCAGGCGAAGCCGCGGGTAAAAGCTAGTATTACATACAACAACATCACATTCGCAACTTTTCCCTACTCCTTCGAAACGGCTTGGATCTTTAGAAACGTTTTTACACATAAAAATTGGTGGTTAAATATTCTTCAAAGTGAATATTGCAGTAAATCAATCAATATTTCGCAAAGAAAATGGATTTAAAAGTCAGCGGGGCTCTGTCCGGGCGCAGCTTGCGCAAACAAATGCACAGATAGTCGTACTGTCGCCTAGACGGGTACGAAAGTAGTGACCATTTAATTTCGGCCAGATGGTTCAAGGGACTGTAAGCCTTAAAGGGTTAATATACGAGTACTTAGTACAAAAAAAAATATGGTAAAGAATTTACCAGACTTCAGAAAATAAATGAATTATCTTTGGAAACATTCCACCCAGGAATATTTTACCACATTCTGTTTCCTATACAATACCTTGGCACGGTTTGTTGTCGAATTTGGTGACAAAATGTTGAAATAAAAAGTTACTTTTGTCCATTCCCTTGAAAGGAAAGCTTGAAATTCAAGATTGTTAACGTTACTTTTATATTTCTTCACCAGTTTTCGCAAACTCAAAGGAACTTATTAAGAAATAAATAAACTCGCATAACCTTAACTTGATTCTGAATAAACAATAGGTAATTTTGCTTCTTTACAAATGGTTAACTACTGAAATATTTAGACATGCTATTGTTTTGGAAAACTTGCAAAATAGGGAATGTACTAATGTTTGTTTTGAGTTTGGACATTTTTATTGAAGAACAGATAAAGTCATGATAAACAACCATGTAGCACCCACTCCTATCAAGATCGGAGACTCTATACTCGAAGTTGTGGACGATTACGTCTACCTCGGACATACAGTCCAGTTGAGTAGATCTAATTTCGAGAAAGAGGTCAACCGTCGAATCCGACTCGGCTGGGCAGCGTTCGGGAAGCTACGCGGTATCTTCTAATCACTGTACAGTATCATACCACTGTACAGTAGGCACAACGGATCTTAAGCGCTCGGCGTCAGAGTGGGGATCGCTTTGCGCATTCCATACATTGGCGAGCCAATCGTCTTCGTTGTTAGATACATGCAGCAACGCAGGGAACGAATGAGAAGTGACGTCTATGACGCGATGGTGCGGCGAGCCAATCACTGACACTCCCCGCCCCCGCATCTCACTTCGCACCACTAAAGAGACCGAATATTTGACTTCTGCGCAACCGCTCAAGATCCATTATGGCAACTGTATCTTAAGACGAAAGTCTATGACCAGTGTGTGTTGCCAGTGATGACATACATCCGAAACGTGGTCTCTTACAATAGGCCTCAGAAGAAGACTGAAGACTGAAGACTTAAAGGGCTGAAAGGGCTATGCTCGGAGTTTCCTTGCGTGATCGAATCAGGAATGAGGATATCCGCAGGAGAACCAAGGTTTCCGACATAGCACGAAGAATCACCAAACATAAGTGGCAATGGGCAGGGCACATTGCTCGCAGAACGGATGGCCTTTGGGACCGAAAAGTTCTGGAGTGGCGACCACGTAGGTATCGGAAGATTTAGTGTTGGAAGGTCTCCTACAAGGTGGACCGATGACCTGGTAAGGGCTGCGGGAATCGGATGGATCCGATCCACAGGACCGAAACACAATGAAAGAAAGAAAGAAAGAAAACACGTTTATTTGGCACATAAAACACACAATGAAATAACAATTATGGAAACACATAATTTCAAAAAAAAATACATACACATTGTGTGTCTCACGGCTGCGCCAAATAGGTCCAGTTCAGCATAGTGCCAGGCCACTACGTAGCAGTTGCCTGACGCTGGTTTTCAACTGAACCTTACTATGAGTCTACGGATGAATGTGGTGACACTTGGAAGAGGCCTATGTCCAAGAGTGGACGTCTTTCCACTGAAATGATGATGATGTGTGGGAGCTCTTGTAGCCCACAGTATTCATTTTGATTATCGGTAAGCTACAAAGCTCTATAGTCTGGAATTCTGGATCGAGAGTAGGTAAGTCCTACTCTCGATGACAATAACTTCTTCTTCTTTCGTGTCGATGCTCTCAAACTATACTTCTTTTGACCAATATTTGGCAACCTGTACAGCTCTATTGTTGGCCTCGTATAGATCCTGAAAACTGCAGGTCGTTACGCAGGATGGGCAGCATAGCAGGTGGCGCATGTCTTGTGGGGAGGCTTCACACTGGCACTGTAATCTCCACAATAACTATCTCACACAGACAACACTCGCTGTTAATTTTAGAACTGATTAAGCAAAGCGCTTAAGTAGCCTGTCATTCTGCACTAATGGATCTTGTTGACATATACCAAGCTGCGATGTACAAAGTTTCAGAACTTTAAGCTAAATCTGAGTACTGGAGTGACGACCTCATACCGGCAGACGCAGCATTGGAAGGCCTTTTACAAGGTGGACCGATGACCTGGTGAGGGTCGGACGAATCCGATGGATGCGAGACGCACTGGACCGGTCGTTATGGCAATGCTCGGGGGAGGCCTATGTCCAACAGTAGACATCTTACGGCAGCAATGATGAGTACTGAAAAAGCACTCAAATACTACTCTGACTAAAACCCACCTGTGTTCACCTGTGACGCACCTACACTCAAAGGTTCAGTTGAAAACCAGCGTCAGGCAACTGCTACGGTTGTCTGGCAGTATGCTGAACTGAACCTATGTGGCACTATCGTGAAACACATTGTTGCTGTTTGTTCGTATTTTTTTTTTACTTTTAAGTTTTTTATAATTTTTTTAATACGTGTTTTGTTCATTGCGTGCCAAATAATCATTTATTCTTTCTTTCTTTCTTTATTTCTTTCTTTCTGTTCCTTCAGTTGCCATTTGCTTTCCAGGGTTGCGGTAAACAATCCCGCAGTGCTTGGGTCTTTTGTCAGTATTCTAAACAAAAAGCTCAACTTAGGACTACTAAGGAGCTCAATGATTTGACGGACAATACTAAGGAAAATGTAAACGACTGTGCTAGTACGAATACGAATCCTCAAATATTTTGGTCACGTTGTTCGCAACGAACACTCCATGGAGCGACTCGTTGTCCAGGGATAAGTGGAGGGGAAGCGGTCACGCGGGCGCTCACCTACGCGTTGGACAGACCTCATCAAAGCTGCAACAAAACCTCCATAGTTCAGAGTTCTCGAGACGCCGTAAACTGGGACAAATGGAGACGCATCGCGGAAGCCTCACTCACCAACGAAAATGCAATATCGTCAACCACGACCACTCTGTCAAGAGTGAACGACTAAGGAGGAGGACTAAGGGAAATATAAGTAGACTTATTTTAAAAGTCCTTATAATAAGTCCTTTTAATAAGTCCAAAGTTGTTGTTGAGTCCTTTCATAATACCAGGAAAATTCTGCTTACTCCATTCATTTCAAAACAAGTTAAATCATATCAATAAAGAGGGTCTCTCAATTTAGCAGTAAGCACTACTGAGTGCCCTCTGTTCTACACAATGATTCGTTGAGTGATGCGTCACTTGAACTCAGAGGTCAGCAACTGAGGAATCGAGAGGAACATGATATAATATCTTGCGAAATTCGATGCTATAATTTCTATGTATTTTTAGGGTTCCGTACTATTTTGGTGTACAATAAAGTTTATTCTATTCTATTCTATTCTATTCTCAAAAGGAAAAAACCTATATTTTGATCGAAATTCATTTCATCATCGGACTACCAGACGTACGGCTATGCGCCATCGGTATATGGTGGATATCCCACCAACACGCACAAAACGTTTTGGGAACACATTCATTGTGCGTGCGGCTAGGGAGTGGAATTCCTTGCCGGAGTCTGTGTTTCCTGATAGCTACAACCCGGGAATCTTTAAGTCGAGAGTGAATAGGTTTCTTTTAGGTAAGCGCGTTCCATCGTCGACCGCATCGTCGCTTTCCATCAGGTGAGATAGCGGTCAAGCGCGAACCTATCAACAATAAAAAAAAAAAAAAAAAAAAAATCATAGGGTACTTCCTGTTGACCCAGAATTCTGAAATTTGGCACAAAGCAAGGTCTTATAGCACAAGTATAGGAATAAATCTGTCAACAGTAAATTTGTTGTTACTTACCTAAGTACATCTTTCTCTCGAAGATTTTTCAAAATTTTCAATTCGGAAAAATCTTCGAGACTCCATTCGGGAATTGTAGTTTGCACGGAACCCAGTTGCCCAGTTTTTTATTGTTATTTGTTTATTTATCTCAGGACTGTAAGGCGTATGAGAGGCCGAAGCTAACTTTTCATGAAAAATGATACTAACCGACGATTATCCGAGCGATATTCTAGTGCACCCAAGGACAACCTCCGGTTGCTGAAAATGTTATATCCGTCGATAAAATGCAGGGAGTGACTTGCACACTCAATAAATGGGCCCCTAAAAACGGTCGCTAGCACGATATGTGATGTAGCAACAAGGGGGCAACATATCCTGATGTGCTTGGGGAGTGGAGAGGTATACCACGGCTATCAGGACAATCCCGGAAGTACGGTCAAGATCCCTACCAGCACCTTACTGGATTATACATCTTTCTCCCGAGCGCGTTTGCTCTTGCGAATATCCACTCAAGCCAGCCAATTAAGGCAAGAGAGAGGTGGGAGGGACAAAGGCTTCAAATTCCATTCTATCCCACTTCTCTATCCTTAGCCACTTCTAGCCAATAATTTAAATAGAATACGTCGCGCCATCTCCTTCATATGTATACAAAAGCTAAATTTTCGTTCTAATATTACATTAGTCCAGTTCGTCGTGTTTCTGCCTTTAATGTCGGCAACTTTCAAATAGATTACAGTGAAATAGTAGGTGCTATCGAGTCACGAGTCTGCGTAGTCTGCGGGCTCATATTACACAATGTTTCTGAGGAAACAAAGTGAACTTGTGGGAACATTATTTTAACTATCTTGTGACCTCCGATCGGATTTGTAGGGATATCTATTTTCCGGCCCTGTGGCCTTAGCTTGAAGTTTTGAAATATCAGGCGTGCGAGCGAGATAAAGAGATGTTCAGTTTAGTGACGAGTAGACAAATGAGTCGCATTATGAGGCTGCTTTTCCACTCGCCTATCGTAAACATCGAGCATGGTTTAAAAGCTTGTTACTTCATCTAACGCAATCCAACGCAACGTGATGTTTGACGAAACGACCACGTGAAAAAAAAGATAACGCCTGAAAACTCTGTTAGCGTTCGGTGATTCCATGATTTACTCGAATATTTTACAAAACTTGTTCCAGGAAATTGGTTTTTTAAACCTTTAAGTCTTTGAAAAAAAATTATCATCGAAATTTTTTTATCAAGATTCTTAAATCTTGATAAAAGCAAGGCTTATTTTGTTATACTTTTTTGACTTTTTAAATTTTTTAGTCAAGTGTCAAAGTTCATGCAAAATAGCAGAATTTCAGAGGTCTTTGCTGGATTAGTTTTACACAAATTTATAAATTGATTTCAATAGAAGCCTAGATAATATCCACAAGTTACTGTGTTTCCAAAATATCTAATGGGAAATGTATCTAAAGTCATAATCGCTTATGAGCGGTTGTATGAAAAACAGTGACAATATATGTCGAGTAGGTCGTGTTAAGGTCTCTCCCGCCTGGACGTGAATTGCAGTGGTCTGTATGGAAACCACTAAATCGATTGCGCACCCAGGCAGGTCGCTGCAAACACAACTTGGTGAAATGGGGTTTTATAGACCCGTAGAATACTCAATGTGAGTGCGTTGCTCCTGTTCAACTAGCCATACCTAACAGATTTGCCTGCACAGGTAAACTGGAGCGTGTATGTCGCACAACTGTGCAGGTTTCCACACAAGCTTACCTCACAGGTATAACTGTGCAGGCAAACCTATCAGGTATACCCTAGTGTGTATAGCTACCTTTATTGCCCATACACGTGCACTATGGAGGATTTAATGAAGGCCACCTACTGGGCTCCAAAGGTTTAACAAGTTTACCATAGATTCGAAAAGAAGAAGGGCCTCAAGCTAAGGTATGGAACGAGAGAAAATGAGAAGCAGTTATCTTTTGTGAAGCAGTAAAGCGAACGAAAGAGATAGCGAAAACCGTGATGGAGAGGATATTCTGACGTCTCAACTGTCGCCGCAGGAGTAGCCTCGGAGTCAGTGGATTCCTAGACACCAAAGCCGAGGACTTGCAGTCGGAAGCAATAGCTCGCTTGTCGTCCGGTAATGAACAAGCCTGAATCGCGCGTTATATGCAACATAGTTTAGCAATCTAATAATTCTAATAAATCGATTTAAAAGAAACTTATTTCCATTTGTTACAAATAGACATTATTTAGGTTAGGTAATTGTTCGTGCTTTAGTTGCCAGTGCACAGTGGCTTATATAAAAAATACGTAAAAACGTTTTGATTTTTTTTTTGCAACCATTTTTTTTAAACATGTCCCCCACGCTTATAAGAATTACTTCTTTAACTTGGGTGCGTTCACAAAAATGTAAACTCAAAACTATGAGTGACTGGTCAACTTGTTCAGGTAGATTTCAGCAACAATTTAACATCAAAACCAGCTGATACATCGCACTTCCCCCGTTTAAGGGGTGTAGTGCCTTGAACATCTGGGCAAAGTTAAATAAATACACATAGATGTACGTGTACAGTTGCCAGCGCCCACATAGAGCTCCGCTGGCATTTAAAAACCATTTTCTTTGCGAAATATTGATTGATTTACATATATGCATTATACATCCTGCAGAACACATAACCAGTTAATTTTTTGTGTAAACATATTTCTAAAGATCAAAGCCGTTTAAAAGGGGTAGAGAAAACAAGCGAAAAAATATCATGCCGTTAATTTTTTTAGGCATAAGTAATAGTCAATGAAAAATTGTCTTCAAACTTGACCTTACCGAGGAGTAGGCTTCAGAAAGTAACTGTTTTATGGCACTGCTCGGAAGCTAAGGCCTTAACTCCTTGAAAAGCATTCCCTACACATTCCATTGTACTAACCAAGTCATGCCCAACAGAAGCCAACGGCCGGACTATTAGTTCCGAGCGGAGTAACCCAACACTCGCCGTCTGATGACTGTGAGAACGGCAGCCATAACATTTATTATTATATCAATCGTAATGGCGCCCGCGCGCAATGACAGGCCGCCATTGTTGTTTGTGGTTCTTTTTTTTTAATTTGGCAATGAGAGTGAATTGTTTTATGCCTTGTTGAGATAGATTTGGTTTTTTTTTATTTATATGCTCGCATTTGACCACAATCTCAATGATGTGGTCGATGAATGATTTAGTTCTGATGCCAAATGTGTTAACTCACATAGCTTGGGTATTTTTATTTGCTAATTAGTGTAAAGATATTCTTTCTCTTCTCAATCGTGTCGGATTTCCGCAATTGATTGCTATTTCATCCGGTTATGCGAGTACCTAAAGAAACAGAGAGTGCACCTTGGTTTGTGCAGACACTTGTCTAGATCTATTTTTCATTTGATCAATTGCTACTACAGTAGAAGGTCTTTATCATAAGACAAAACATGAAAGTAATCCAGCATGGCATCGAAAATAAACACTCAAATCAATCATTCACAGTTCACATACTGAATGAGAAAGACAGGAAGTCTTTACAAGTCAACAATAACAAATCATATTGTGACTAAACAGAACAATCATTCATTACTTCTCTTGACAATGAAGTGTACAGAAGTGCAGGACTTGCTCTTCAAAAGACTATTGAAAACATAAACTGTGACGATCTTTTAACTACTGTCTACCCTTACAAATTCTGCAAAACAATACAATGCGTTCAAAATAAGAATAGAAACGATTTCCATGTTGTAACGTCACGTTATACTGTCAAATCGCAAAAAATTGGGCAAAATTGAAGAACTTAGAGGTGAGCAAACTTGAAGAACTGGATTCTGATCAAATTTTTTTCATTAACAGTTCGAAAAAAAATTTAATTTAAAAAAAAAACTTGTTTTGCTTACCCTATCAATTCTTCGATTTGACAGTACGACGTGACGTCACAACATGGCATTCGATCCTATTTTCATTT
Source organism: Mythimna ferrago (assembly GCA_910589285.2). NCBI lineage: Eukaryota > Metazoa > Arthropoda > Insecta > Lepidoptera > Noctuidae > Mythimna > Mythimna ferrago. Next base: position 12,046,568 of record OU342703.1, read on the forward strand.
GGAACGCATAGTACAGTGTGGCCAACAAAAATAATACTCTACAAGATCCATTAAACGCGTAGAAGTGCGTGAAAAAATTCGCCCTCAACACACACCCAACAGTAAAAGAAAAAATAAACAGGAATTTTGACCATCATCCCCTGTTAAGAAAAAATTGTTACCTGATCTCTTGAATAGAGATTCTAACAGGGATGATACGGGTGTCTACCCGACAGATGAAATGAAAACGGGAATGTAGATACACCTGATTACAAAAATTTTAGTGGTCATGGACTGGAATGATATATAAAAGAACAGGGAGTGAATGAATTACGGTTGATAGAAGTAAATGGGAGAAGGAATTGCACCGACCTCAAGCAACATAGGATAGAGGCAGCAAACTGCAGTCATAGATATACTCCCGAAAGAACACTAGTGTCTCGTCAATAATCGTCGATAGTTCGATAGAGCTACTCTGCAAGTCTCGCCAATTATTATCATCTTTAGACATAAAACAAAGTCGTGTTTGTTATATAACTCAAGACTGGCTGATCATTGCTTTGTTGGTTTCGTCTCACCCGAATAGCAGAATAGCTGTAAAATATCGTAGCCACGTAAAGTACCACGCGGACAAAAATCTAGAAAAATACCCAAATACATCGAAAAAAGAAACTGTCAAATACATTCGTCGCAATCATTCCATCTTTCGGTTACGAGGCGGTATGAAATTCGCCAGGTCAGTTAATTTACTAAGACATGAAACAATATCACACTTCTATTTCTTAGAGTGCAAGGTTGAGATGTAACTGTAAACAGCTACATTTGATCAAATGTCCCAAATGTCCGTTTACTTGCATACATTGCATTGCAGTCTGCTATTTTTATAAATTCGTAATTCCAACACGATCCCATAGTCATTTTGCTAAAAGTTTGTATTCTGCGAATTAATAATGATCGATCATTGATCGGTCAATGGTCTTGTAATAGAATTGTGGTAGAATGACAATATCGAACTTATTAAAAGCACTAATTGCGCAATGACGTCGCAATGGTAGGTGACTGATCAAAGGAACTGTCAAAATTTTTGCAGATTTCCGCATACGTCAGATATTCATTTGTCATTATGTACGAGATTACCATTCTATGCCATTTCTTTCAATGGAGTGTCAGTGGTTGACCATCGGAAAGTCATAATGACGCCATTATATTAGTAGATTACCAAAACTTGTCAAAATCAACAATTATGAAATCAATGATAGACCATTCTGACACTATTGTAATAGCAGACTTGAGGCCCAGGTGACATGAGCAAAGCATCACCGAAGTATAGATGCACAAAGCTCGCAGCATCTGCGGTTTCTAAGATTAAAAATGCCAGACCTAACAGTTCGGACACCGTTTATTTCGTCCTATGCTACAGTTTAAACTCCAGCTCTGTATGAAAAGACATTAAAGATCATTTACGATCATGTTTCATTATTAATAGTTGTAACTACACAAATAATACAAAGACTTATAGTGGATGTTATGGGCCTTTAAGAAAACTTCCTGTCTTTAAGTAAACAAATTTTGAAAACCATAATTTATGTAATGTCTTTCTGTATTAGATTTATTAACCAACAGAAAAAAAAAAGATCTTTGACAAGTTCAAGAGTTTTAGTTGCACTCACGTGGACTATTTTACTTAAAGGTATTATAGGTTTTATAAGAGAAATATTTGCTGTATTGTCTGTGCGATAAAAGAACCGTCGTGGCGTAAAGTGAAAACAACATTAAAGATTTTAAGTAGCAACCCAACCCAGCCATCCGTCAAATGCCAAACGTCATAGTATGTTGACAGAAAGTTTATTTACTATGTTATTTTATTGTGATTTTTAATTGAAATCTTCAGAAATGTGATAAAAAATTTCACTGAGCTGCAAGGGAAATAATTTTTAATATATTACAGTTTTGCCAAAGATAGCAAATGGCAAATCACACCATTATTGATCAAAACAAAGTCACAAACTTGGGAAACATTGGTATGCTGTGTTTTTGGTACGTAACACTTTTATTTTAATGTTTTTAGACTTCCTAGGTGAACTCCTGTCCCTGTTATCTCCAAATATATATAAATTAAACGGAAATACATTTAAACATGACGATATTTGTTTATTTTGTTTTGGTCAATATTTTCGATGGCTAGTATAAAGAGTATTGATACTTTAAATTTATAATGCGTTTCGACTAACTTAGAATATTTCTTTTCAGGCTTGAGTAAGGATACAGTAACTAAAATAAAAAAGGGCAAGTGCGAGTCGGACTCGCGCACTGAAGATTCTGTACAAATTTACCTATGAAATCAATTCCCGAATTGAGTTACGAAGATTTTTACAAATTGCAAACAATTTTTTTTTTGTGGCGGATCTATCAATTTATAATTTTCAGATTTTTCCCTGTACTTGTTCTACAAGACCTTGATTTATGCCAAATTTCAGGATTCTAGGTCAACGCGATTCACCCTATGAACTTTGATTCCCTTGAGTATCGAAATATATGTTTTTTTGCGACATAAACAGCCGTATCTTTTTTTTTTCGTTAACTCAGAAGTTTTTCACAACTTCAAAAGACCGCAGACTTGAGTGTATGGTTTTAATTTTAACTCGATACCTCCAAGCGTTCTCGAGTTAAAGGGTCTTAACAGATAAACAGACGGACAACCAAGTGATCCTAAGGAGCTTATATGCGAGATGGTCCCTTATAGGCTAAATAGATTTTTTACAAAGCAACATTACAAATTCTGAAATGTACTTTATTTTCATAGTCATTAAGTTCATATTTTTCATTGATTAGCAAAAGGGAAAAATGTACTGAGGAAGACAACGAGAAAGTGGTAGTGTGTCCCAATTTTACCTTTATGTTTAAATAGGGTAAACATAAACTTGCTGCTAGCTACAATATTCCAGTCAGTGACAATAGACCGATCCCAGTCAAAGTGATACAACCATTTTCGTTGGAACTGGGTAAGTGGTCGTTGGTGGAACCTACCTAGATAGGCAGTACAGCAGTTTCTTCACGCTATTTTCCTATACCGATTCGTGTTTGCATTTAAATGTTCATCATCATTACAATCGAAAGACGTCCACTGTTCGACATAGGCCTCCCCCAGGTGTCGCCACAATTAACGGCATTACGCAAAAACTTATAAACGGATGAATTTAATGATAAACGTTAACGTATAGCTTATAACCTATATTTTTGCTAAGTTCAATAGGCTACTAATATTATAAATGCGAAAGTTTGTGAAGATGGATGGAGGTACTCGTATGTATGGATGTGTCGCGGAAAAACTACTAGACAGATGAACCTAATCATAAACATTGCAATAATATAGCACATAAGCTATAACTTTGCAGTTTCACTAGGTGAGCAAATTCAGCCAATAGGATAATTTTTATTATAGGGTGAAGCCGCTGGAAGAAGCTAGTCTAACATAGTTTCAAAATATCAAGATTTAACAGTCGCACTATAATGACGTCACAATGTTGCTTACATAACAAAAACGATATTTATCTACAGCAGCGCCCTCAAATCCCACGATGGTTTACTTTCCGCACAGACTCTAATCGGATCGATAGCTACTTCTAGAGATCACCTCTTAGGCTCCTACAATCCCTAAAATTCCTGTTCTGTACGATGCGACGCAAGCACGGTAATAATATCATACAGTATTGTAACTCGGCCGTATCTTTGACATAAATGCCTACAGCCGCGCGGTACTTAAACTATTTATTTACTTTATTTTGGTTTGAAAATCTGATGAATTAAAATATGACAAATTTTTAAAAGTCATAGAACAAAAGTTGTTGTTTAAGATGTTAGTAACATAGTCCTTTAAGGTGGCGAGTCACAATAGATCATTTAGGTCGCAGTGACTACATCCCCTACACTACGGGTGATGCATAGCCCCTTATCTTCAAAATAATAATAATAATAGGCTCCTACAATTAAAAAGTTATTCTACATCTATAAAACATCAATTATGATGGACTAGTTTCTGCCAGCAGCTGCGCCCACACGAAGGTAAATTGCTCCATACAAACTTTGGACTTCCGTTTGATACCCTTAAGGGATGAATTTTGGAAAACCACTCTTAGTGCTTGTTTACGTCATAAAAGGAAAACTTGGGCAAAATTTTACGCTCTTTGTCCCTGTAGTTCCGGCTTTCCGTTGATATGTCAGTCAATCAGTTTCTCCTTTCATATTATAGACTAGCTTTTGCCTATGGCTTTGCCCTCGTACATAAAATATAGCCTATGTCACTCAGGAATAAAGCAGCTTTCTAGCGGTGAAAAAAAAAATAGCTATCGGCCCAGAATTTCCAGAGAATTACCTCCTACAATTCAAAAATAAAAACAAAATTTACCTTTTTATTATATTAGTGTAGATTTAGGTAGAAACATGTCAATCAATTTAGTTGAAAACTCACTCTCAAAAATCTTTAGAACAATACTGATGATTACCGGAATCTGGTCACAACATAGTCGTATAATGATTAAGCACTAACAACAAGATGACTTGTATAAAATGATGCAACATGGAAGGAGCTCGGAATGTGTGCAGCCATGCGTACGGGAGCTTACAGCTTGCAGAGAATGACAGATGATAAATTCCGAAGTTTCTTATTAGTTCCACATAAGTGTTCGTAAAAAGTTGTAGTTAATACACAAGTTATTAACAAGGATTGTAGTGTGGATGGTCGTGGTTGTGATGAAGCGTTAGTCAGGATACAGTTAGGACAAAAATTGACGCAGAAAAAGGAAGAAAGAATTCAAAGAATGCTTTTTACATGAAAGGCCTCAGTAGGAAAATTTGAGAAAATTTCTCTTACATTTGGTCAACCACTCATTAATTACAAAGAATGCTGTTTTAGGTACAGAATTAGGAAAAGCTTTTGACTGATTTCATTATGATCAATCTACTTTTTCAGAAACTTAAAGACATGTCCAAGAAAGGGTAACTCAAAATCTTTAAAGTTACCAGACAATGCGCAACAATTATTAGAATTTGAGGATCTCTGCCGTTAGCTGCCACTAATAGAATTCAGAATCCCCCAGGGTTGTATATTTGGACCAACCCTGTTTTCTAATGCGGATTACACACCCAAATGAAACTGATATAGATGACTTAACTGTGTTTTGTCGTGATGGAACTTTAGACAAAAAGATCTGTCTTCTAGAGTTTATACATTTTTTTTTTTACCTTTTTCTGTCATAGTAGCCGCTTTTTTTGGTTTACGAATTTACCATTGAATTTTGCATATATTATTCTAGTTCGAGCTACAAACCTTCCGTGAAGTGTCTGTTCCGTTTTAAGAACATAAATATTTTATCTTTAGAAACACCGTTACAATATTAAATTCTCTTTGCATATCTTCAACCATAGAGTAGGTACTCAATTTTTTTATGATTAGTAATTTCGTTGATTAAAATTGGTTACAGTCTTTCATATTGCTCGAACGAAAATTAAAACTTGTCTGTGATTGGCTATTGGCAATTCAATCAACAGTAGTACTTAGTTTATGAGCCCCCTCCTCTTCACAAGACCATACCAAGACAAACGATTCTCTTTCAACTTTTCAGTCACTGGCGCCATTTTCAAACTTTCTATATTATTATATCTAATTCTGAATTATTTCACCTATACAATCGAAATCGAAATAAAATTGTCATACAAATATGTATGTGTATTTAATTTATAATAAATAATAATATTGTAATAGGTGCGTTGGGGTAAGATCGGCATTGGGGTAAGAACGTATAAATCAATATACCACTTATTTAGCTTTATTTTTAATGCCAGTTACATTGCTGGGCAAGGTGGAACATAATGACGCGGCACGCAATATGACTAGCATTAATAATAAAGCTAAATAAGTGGTATAATTTATATTTATACGGTCTTACCCCAATGCCGATCTTACCCCAACGCACTTTACGTTAATTATTAAATCTTTAAATTTTTTTATTGATATAAACTAGTGCTTGACTGCGATCCCACCTGATGGTAAGCAGTGATGCAATCGTTGATGGTGAGGCGAACTAGTTTATTAAGAGCCTATTCACTCTAGCCTTAAACCGCAGCAGGCAAATTGTTCCAGTCCCTTGATGTACGCGGTATTAACGACGACGTGAAACGCTTGGTCCGGACCGTAGAGGTTTCAACAACGTAAGAATACTTTTTTTTTTTTTTTTTTTTTTAATTAAGATAAACTAGTGCTTGACTGCGATCCCACCTGATGGTAAGTAGCGATGCAATCTTTGATGGTGAGGCGCACTAGTTTATTAAGAGCCTATTCACTCTAGCCTTGAAGACACCCAAATTATAATCGGACGGGAAGACCGCAGCAGGCAGACTGTTGTTTCGTCGCAAAATATGAATTCTGAAATGTAATCGTACCTACACAATTGTTCCAGCGTGCAGCGCACTAAGCTGCACAGTGTGCCGAGTTCTTAAGACCTGAGGTCAAAGTTTATCGCAAAAAGGAAGTGGACACAAAACAGTTTTTCATAAAGTGCCTATTTGGTAGATTACTTTACTTAAATTGTTAGCAATTTAGAACAAGTTCTAGACATTTATTTATTTAAACTTCATGTACAGTGGTAGTACATAGGCTGACTTGCCACAAGGCATTCTCTTCCAGTCAACCTTTGGGCTAAAAAAGACAACACTGTGGTAGGTGTGCACAATAAATAAATAACAGATATACAAAACACACACACACACATACATAACATAACACTTTAATCCATGTACCTACCTAGTCAATTATTCTAGTTATTCATGCAGAAATATGTAATAACGAAAACCATTTTAGCGCGAACCAAACTTTTTTAACAAAAAAAAGTAAGGCAATGATCCTACAGCAAACATCCTCGTCACCGGACCACCTAACAACAAAAATTTAACTGCTTACTATACTTTCAAAACTAGTTTATGTACCGTGTTCTTTGTTCTTTACCTTTCAAACTTCAAAATTTGTTTTAGCTGGGTAAAACAGTGATTAACAATCAAATTATAACCTAAAAACTCACCATAAATTGAAAATAAATCACAAAATCCTGTTTTTGAGACGTAACAGCACACCTTTTGCACACCACACAACTTATTCGAATTTCAAAACTGATTTATAAATGGAACACATGTCGGACGTCTCGCGGTTGCACATACACTGAGTTAAAACACAAAGATAGCATTTATTTGTGTATTTTTCATTGAAAACTATCATTTTAGGTCACAAAACGACATAAAAGTTTGTGCTAAGACGCGTACGGACTGTGCCGCGTCGCATTTTCACTGGATTTGAGTTGAGTTTAAAGATATTTTTACCTGCGATGGCAAAAAAAGTTATGTTCGTACTCTGAGCTTAATTGACTGGCACAAACGACTTCTAACTTTATCTTTAGGGTTACAAAGTCCACTTTCTTTTGTAGTTGACAAATTGCATTAGTGTGACCGTAATGGTGGACAATGCTGTTCTAATCAAAGTCTTACAAGTACCACATAAGGTTGAAATTTGTATGATAACTACGCCAAAAGCTTCGTCTTGAATCGTGTGCTTGTGGATATATTGTGGGCAGTTGGTTCGTTACAAGGTTTCTAAAAGTTTTTTTTTATTACCATTTCGACCATTTTGGATTCGGATGGTTTAATTACCACGCTTTGGGAGGTGGCCAAGTATATCGTACTTATCTTTGTTATAAAAAGGGAATTGCTTTTTTTATAATTATAATTTACAGTGACCCACAGCTGGGCTAAGGTTTCCTCTACATCCCTTTAAGAGTTTTTATTTATTTATCAATACACTTAGTCAAAAACCCGCTCATAACCCACCGTGTACACCGTGCACGCAAAAGACTGTTTTCCGCACTAGTGCAGAAAAGTGCATGTGCTCTTCCCCACCACAATGTTGTCGTATCAGGCTGGGCTCGCGTCGACCCCCACTAATCGCCGGTCAACACACGTTTATTAATTTCTTCGTAAATGTATTGAAAAATCTCGTTTGATACACGTGCAAATACGTATATGTCACTGCAGCTCTCGGCTCCATAACACACTCGCCTACGGCTCGTGCGGATTCCGCCTCGGTTGTTATGATGAACTTTCTGCACTTGTATCAAAATGTACCATTTTATTTTATCCAATTCCTGCCGCATGCTCTGTGGCCGTTAGGATAAATTTTTCACTCAGTGGGTGCCTGAAGACGGTCAGCGCTACCGTGACGAGGACGAATTTTTTTAGGAAGCAGACCCCAAGCTAGTTGGAAAAAGTTTAAGGAGACGATGATCTGGTAGGGTCTCGTATGTTTCACTGATGAACAGTGACGTAACTATACCATCTGGGGTCCGCGGCAAAATTATCGAACGGGGCCCCAGGAGGATAGTCAACTTTGTAATTTATTTTGAATATTTGGAGGTAGGCGGAACAGAGAGTTAAAGTCCCGCAAACCTCCGTTGAAAAGGGAGGATCCTCCGACCAGACAGGTGTTATAGTCTGGTGGGCGACTGCCCGATAGATGATTTCGGGCTGTCGTATATGTTCAAATCGCGCGGAGAACTTTGATTGCGCGATGCAGGATTTTGTATTTTCTTCGTAGTTCTTATGTGGCGCCATAGATGTCGCTACAAATAAATCACTATTTTAGTGATTTATTCAAATTAAATTACAAAGTTAAAGCAAATATTCTTTATTATTAACAAATCGGCAAGATCTCTAATACACGAGTACTTTTATACAACACTAGTTGTGCCTGCGACTTCGTTCGCGTGGACTACAGGATTTTGAATTTATTTTTTCTAAAATAAAAGTAGCCTATGTTACTCCTTATTACTTCAGCTACCTGCCAAAAAAAGTCTCGTCAAAATCGATCCAGCCATTTCAGAGATTAGCCCGGACAAACAGACAGACAGACAAAAATGTAAAAAAATGTTATTTTGGTGTATGTACCGTATATATATTCATATGCATGTAGCAAAAAGCAGTTATTTCAATATTACAAACAGACACTCCAATGTTACATTTTTCCAAAAATATTTTAAAGGTTCACAAGTTGGGACACCACCGATACTAAGTACAACACAGGTCATGGCAGATCACAGCGGGCATTAGGCGCCAGCAAACAGCTGGGTGCAAACCCAAAACTACCCCTCAGTCGCCTGGATGATCTGGTGACTACATATTTTTGCTGACATAACAAGCTTATAACTTTGTGATATTTCATGATACAGTTATGAAATTTTGTACATAGATTCTTTAAGTACATAAAAATACTTGACACGTGATTCGGGTTTCGCATATATTAAAATTAATGTTATATTAGTGAATTTTCAGAAATTTAAAAAAGAACCTGGCTTTGCATGTTATTTTTCTGCATCACCCAAAGTCAACTGGTGAGGAGTGGCAGGTGGTCGCCGACTTCTGCGAAGCAGTAATGCTCGCCAAGGAGGAGGCCGACCGCATCAGGCAACGGCGTTCTCGCCGCCGCCGCCGCCGCCGGGATTCTGATCCCGATTTCCGGCCACCGTAGGAGCGGGCTTGCGGACAGTGAGCAATAGGTAGCTCGCTGTACGACCGTCCGGTAACTGTCCGGACCAAGCCCAAGTCGTCGACGGCGCGCACTGTTCTCGCGCGCCTCAAGGAGTTGTCAGCAACAGCAGGGACCCAGCAGGGTCGAAGCCTACCAGCCAGGGTTATCCGAAAGGGCGCTCGAGCCCCGGTATGAAGGCTTGAAGGAACGGGATGGGTCTTTTAGTCAGTAAGAGTCTGACACTATCTCGCGCTCCGCCCAAGAGCGGGGGTTGTCATTGGATGATTTTTCCCACCGTAAAAAAAAGTCAACTGGTAGAGAATGCCTAAGTCATTAATTCCGCCATTGTACTTTTTAAGCAAGAAGTTCTAATAAACAAATAAACAAAAGACATCCTACTAAAACCCACAGAACTTGCTTAAACATTACACAATATCTACAGCAAAAAACACCATCGTCTATCTGTCTATTTATAATTCACAACAGAACAGTTGCACCACATCCGTAGATTTGTGTCCATAAATAGCGAGTCCATCAATCAATGTCTCGTTATATAGGACACAGATGGACACAATCTCCCGTGAAGGGCGCCAGGAAGTTGGTGAAATAAAGTCTCGACTTTCTGTGTAAACGTCATCCTGTTCTTTTGTCCCTTATTACTTTGACTAGCTTTTGCCCGCGGCTTCACCTGTGTATTGTCTGTCTAAAAAGTCAATTCACTGACACTGCTTTATCCCCTAGTCACATAAACTACTATTCTATAGAGGTATTGTTTGTTATTTTTGTTTTTATGTTTTTTCGTTTGTAGCAGATAATGTCTGAAAGCACTGTTTTGATAGCTGACGTTATTTCACTGATAGGTCGACTGGCAGATAATGCCTAAGGCATTAAGTCCGCCTTTGTGCAGTTTTTGTGCATGAAGCTTTAATAAATAAATAGAAAGCTGCTTTATTCCTGAGTGACATAGGCTATATTTTATGGAAACAGGTGAAGCCGCGGGAAAAAGTTAGTAAATAAATAAATAAATAAAATATCTCTTTATTATATTAGCTTAGATAATGTAGATGACTAACCAAAACCACCTGGACCGGCAACCCTGTACCTAACTTTGATTTTAATTTATTTAATTAGATTTTAATGTGTTCTTTTTTCTTTGTTTATCTTTTTAAAAGAAAAAGAAAGAAAATTCTTTTTCTTTTTAACTTTGCCCCACACTAGGAATAAGAATAACTCCTGTATCTTGGATGCGTTCACAAACATGTAAACTCGCATACACAAGACACCCAAATCCATACAAATATTTGTACCGTGCGGGAATCGAACCCGCGACATGCTGCGCAGCCGCTAATCGTTCAACCACTTTGCCAACCGTGCCGTCCGTATTTAAGATCGTGTTTAACTTTATTGTGATTTTACTTTATTCTATTTCATTTGTATTTTTGGCGTCGCCGTCGTTATATAGGGTGACTGGTAATTAGTGTACGATACCTAAACACGTGATTGTGCTCATGATACTGATACAACCTGAAATCGCGAAAAAAAATCAGCTGTTTAGTACATTCATGTTTGCCTAATGTACTGAACAGCTGATATTTTTTTCGCGATTTCGGCATTGCTCCCATAGTAAAAATTGTTTGCTATTATGAGCACAATTACGTGTTTAAGTACCGCACACTAATTGCCAGTCACCCTATATTTTTATATGAAAATGGTAATGAAGAACCCTGGTGGACCTTTGAAAGGCGAGTTGGCCCCTCGTATGGCTGAGCCAACTCGCAGAGGCCCTTTAGAGAATTTTCGCGCTACGCGCTGTGCCTACTAGTCCTGGCCTCAAGGACAACCTCAGTTCGTGGGAAACTATTGCGTATATGGAAAATGATACCTAATTAATTATTATTATATAACCAACTAACCGTTGCCCGGGTCTCATGGCGATATGGCTAAAGTGACTGTCGCAACCCAGTGCTGGGCATGCCGTAATCATGGCGATAAATCCTCTCTTTGAGGAGTGGCCAGAGAGACCACGGCGCCCTCAGCTTCCACATCTTCACAGGACATGGTAAGTTCTGAAAATTACTGCACCAGATTCAATAGCAATGTTTTTTTTTTTTTTAATTGAGATAAACTAGTGCTTGACTGCAATCCCACCTGATGGTAAGTAGCGATGCAATCTTTGATGGTGAGGCGCACTAGTTTATTAAGAGCCTATTCACTCTAGCCTTGAAGGCGCCCAAATTATAATCGAATGGGAATGTAGGCAAAACAGCATTAAAAACACATAAAACCAAGAACTTCTTTTGGTAAAACTCGGTCAAAAAACTTTGAGCATCGCCTGCGAGGACCCGTGGCAGTGCAAACAGGTTTTAAGTAGAAATAATAAGCGGCGGCTTGATACGAATTAAACTGTGCCCAATGATATCTACACCTCGTCCGCGGCTTCACGCAAATCACACATGCTTGCCAGGAAAACATCTGAAGCATCTTCTCCTTAGCGTGTCGATGGCTAAACTTATTAAATTCCATGCCTGGCCCAGCATTCGGCCAAGGCAATGCCAGCCACTGATGCTGTCATTAGATCCCTACGTGAACAGGTACTGGGACCTAAGTCTGCTATTTTTATAAATTCGTCATTCCAACACGATCGCATTGTCATTTTGCTAAAAGTTTGTAATCTGCTAATTCATAATGATCGATCATTGATCGGTCAATGGTCTTGTAATAGAATTGTGGTAGAATGACAATATCGAGCTTACTAAAAGCACTAATTATGCAATGACGTCGTTATGGTGGGTCACTGATCAAAGTAACTGTCAAAATTTTTGCAGATTACCGCATACGTCAGATATTCATTTGTCATTATGTACGAGATTACCATTCTATGCCATTTCTTTCAATGGAGTGTCAGTGGTTGACCATCGGAAAGTCATAGTGACGGCATTATATTAGTAGACTAGCTGTGCCCACGACTTCATTCGCGTGAACTACAGGATTTTGAATTTATTTTTCTAAAATAAAAGTAAGCTATGTTACTCCTTATTACATCAGCTACCTGCCAAAAAAAGTCCCGTCAAAATCGGTCCAGCCATTTCAGAGATTAGCCCGGACAAACAGACAGACAGACAGACAAAAATTGTAAAAAAATGTTATTTTGGTGTATGTACCGTATAAAGGGTGTAAGGGACAGCCCTCCACAAACTTTAAGGGCTTGCTCAGTAGACGAAACTGAATAACCTTCCACAATTATTTTTTTTCAGGAAACGAAAAAAAAAATTGGGCTCTCCATACAAACTGTCCAATCAAGTTTATAATTTTGTATGGTGAGGCAGATTTTTTTTTCGTTTCCTGAAAAAAAAAATTGTGGAAGGTTGTTCAGTTTTGTCTACTGAGCAAGCCCTTGAAGTTTGTGGAGGGCTGTCCCTTACACCTTGTATATATTCATATGCATGTAGTAAAAAGCATTTATATCAATATTACAAACAGACACTCCAATTTTATTTATATGTATAGATTACCAAAACTTGTCAAAATCAACAATTATGAAATCAATGATAGACCATTCTGACACTATTGTTGTAGCAGACTTGAGGCCCAGGGCACGTGATGCAGGATGGAAGGTGGGACATGGTCTGCGGAGAGAGTTTCGGTCGGACACTCAAAAAAAAGTTGCTCCACTATAGGAATTACACCTGTATCGTAGGTGCGTTCACAAATATGTAAACTCACATACAGAAGACACCCAGAACTGAAACATCTATCTGTAACCCATACAAATATTTGTCCCCGTGCGGGGATCGAACCCGTGACCCGCAGTACAGCAGTCAATCGCTCAACTACTGCACTAACCGTACCGTCATGTACCACTTACCAGATACTCGAAGACATACCAAAGATGTTACGTAGGTTTGATTCCAATTCCACTACTCATATCTCTTGAACTTGTTTCGTATTTCGAATGTTGTGTTGGTCGGCACAATGTAGCCACGTGCCTATTCCTACAAGACTCCACTTGTGTGCTAATTGCAGATTTCGCGTTAAAACTTGACTGACTAGTTGTGCGATGAGGTGGCGACCGGTCTGCCATTACGAGCTATTGTTATGGCTTCACTTAAATAAATGTCGCCGATAGTTTGTTGGGTAGCCTACAGAAGGCCGGGAAGTTGCTGGTGATATTTTATAATTATCTACACTAAGGGCCTGTCCGCACAGTGGTATTTCTCCGCGCGGTTTTTTTTCGTTATTCTGTAACACATTGAATCTTATGGAAGTTTCTGCACAGGCGATAAAAAAAAACGCGCGATAAAAAATTCTGTGATTTCTTGCAGATTTGACGCGGTGCGGTGCGGAAATAAATCCGTGCGAATATTTTCCGCGCGATGAAATATCGCTGTGCAGACAGGCCCTAATATAATAAAGAGGTAAAGTTTTTTTATTTTATTTTTTTGTTGGTATGATGTAATCTCTGGAAGTACCGGTCCAATTGCTAAAAATTTTTCCTCGATTGAAAGCAGCTTTATTCCTGAATGAATTTTTTGTACACGGGCGAAGCTCCGGGCAAAAGCTAGTAACTTGTATAGCCGGTGCCGGCGCCCACGTGAAAGTAGGTAGGAAGTTGTCCCAAGGTAACATACTCCCGTAAAAAAAAAAGTATTTTATTTGCTATTCCAGGACATGGTCTACTCGTGTGCCAAATTTGACCCAAATTCAGCTATTCAAGCATAAAAAAGTAACAAACAAACACACATTTTTTTTTATTATTTAATTCATTAACAGTTTTCGTTGTTAAATACATAATTTCCTCGCCAAACTTTACAGTTTGATGGCGAGATACGCTCGCTTTTATAAAGTCTACAAAACAACAATCCAAACAAAACTATAGCTACATTAGGTTAATATATTTATATAATTACTTACTTTTTGCACAATTATGTTAAGGCTTATAGTCCCTTGAACCATCTGGCCAAAATTATGTGGACGCACCTCTCGCACCCGCCTAGGCGGCAGTAGGTACGCAAATCTGTGCATTTTTTTGCGGCCAACAGCGCCCGGAAAGCGCGCGGCTGACCTTTAAATCCATTTTCTTTGCGAAATATTGATTGATTTAAGTACTTACGCAATGTTCACTTTGAAGAATATTTAACCACCAATTTTTATGTGTAAAAATGTTTCTAAAGATCCAAGCCGTTTCGAAGGAGTAGGGAAAAGTTGCGAAATTGCTAAATATTTTTTTTAGACATAAGTATTAATAGCACGAAAAAATCAAATGTTGATAATGTTGTTCATGAATCTTATTTTTTTTTCAAACCTATTAACCTTGCCGTTACCCAGGAGTAGGCTTCAGAAAGTCATTGTTTTATGGCACTTTTCGGGCGCTTGGGCCTTAATGGGTAAGCATTCACCGCGTCCGGCAAAGTACTCGCGCCACTCGGGCAATACAAACATGCAACATGCACACCATCTCACAAACTGTCGCCTCTATAACATTAGTATGAATTTCCATTTAGGTCCTCAAGGAGCCTCCTCCATCATCATCATTTGAAAACTGAACATAGGCCTCCCCCAAGTGTCGCCATAACGAACGGTCCTGTGCGTCTCGCATCCATCGAATTCCCGCGACCCTTACCAGGTCATCGGTCCTCCATGTGACCGCGCCAACGCTGTGAACTCCAGAACCTTTCGGCCCCAACGGCCATCTGTTCTGCGAGCAATGTGCTCTGCCCATTGCCACTTAAGTTTGGAGATTCTTCAGGCTATCAGTAACCTTGGTTTTCCTGCGAATATCTTCAGCCTTTTTCATCCTTTTCAACATTCCATCCAAAGGTTGTCTGTTAGAAATTGCCTTGTGCAATGCTGCAATAAGACCGCCTATTGTACACTTATTTTTTTGTAAATATTTATCCTATAATAAGCTAAGGTGTGCAATAAAGTTATAAATAAACTAGCGGCCCGTCCCGGCTTCGCACGGGCAATAAATATAGCCTATGTTACTCAGGGTGAATGTAGCTTTCCAATGGTGTAAGAATTTTTGAAATCGGCACAGTAGTTTTTGAGTTTATTCGTTACATACAAAAATACAAATCTTTCCTCTTTATTATATTAGTACTAGCTTTTGCCCGCGCGGCTTCGCTCCCGCTCTTCCCTACTTCAGCCTACTATACCCTACTCTACCCTACTATACCCTACTCTACCCTACCCTCCTCTACCTTACTCTACCCTACTCTACCCTACCCTACTCTACCCTCCTCTACCTTACTCTACCCTACACTACCCTACCCTACTCTACCCTCCTCTACCTTACTCTACCCTACACTACCCTACTCTACCCTACACTACCCTAATTTTCATTTTTTTATTTTCCATAAGAACCTTCTCCTCATAATAACGAACACAACAAAAAAAAAATTAGCGAAAGCGGTCCAGGCGTTGTTGAGTTATGCGCTTACCAACACATTTTGCGATTCATTTTTATATTATAGATAGATAGATAAATAATCATTCGTTTCTACTTTCTAGCAACATTTACCCAGTCTTTACATACCATACATAATTAGACTTTTTAATGCTCCCACTGCTGGGACTCAGGCCTCCTCTCTAGGAGAGGGAATGGGCCGTAATCCACCACGCGGGCCGAGTCCTTGCCATTGATATAGAACTAAGTTATTTTTATTTTGGAATTAATACACCCAAGGATCCTTTTTGTTAGTAGCTACGAGATTGTTCGAAGAAGTCACCGCAACCCTAGAACGCAAAAAGCAACTGAAGGAACACAGGTGGGTTCAAAAATAAAACAAAAATCAACAATTGAACTCAAAATATGATTTATTCCATTATCTACTTACAACTAAATCATAAACGTTATCCTTGAAGATTAAGTTGACCTGTTATCTGTTAATATCTATCCATTGACATAAATAGTAAAGACAGGGTAGGTAGACGTTTTTCTAAGAACGATCGGCCATCTTCGAGAGCGATCGGGTATCTTCGATGATCGGCTATCTTCGAGAGCGATCGGCTATCTTCGAGAGCAGTTGTGTGCTCAAAACATTGACAATGCTGTGTTCCTTGTGTGCGCATAAGCAAACGTTCGGATGTCCCCATCTTTACTATTCAAATCCATGCTTTTGATGAACACCTAGGCGCTCTTGCTCTTCGGTACCCAGGGCTCCACTTTAGGTCTGGTGGTGCTGTAGGGCACGTACTGGCCGGTCGTGCCGGACAAATTTTCGGTGAAGTCTGCCATCCATTTGTAGTGTGGTCTGCTGGGGTCCTGAAATGAGAATAACAAGGCAATTAGAGAATTTTTCATTTTGAGCAATTATGAGTCAAGTCACACATTTCTTTATTTTCACCTAATCAAACTATTACCTTTTTAACTAAGCAACGGGAAAATGGTGTGTCCAGACCTTTTTTTTTATGGTGGGAAAAAATCATCCAATGACAACCCCCGCTCTTGGGCGGAGCGGGAGATAGTGTCAGACTCTTACTGACTAAAAGACCCACCCCGTTCCTTCTAGCCATCATACCAGGGCTCGAGCTGTCTTTCGAAACTAACCCTGGCCCCAGTAGTCTTCGATCCGGCTGGGCCCCTGCTGTTGCTGACAACTCCTTGAGGCGCGCGGGAACAGTGCGCGCCGTCGATGACTTGGGCTTGGTCCGAACAGTTACCGGACAGCGAAGACCTGGCGAATGCGCATGCATTTCGCGCACGGCTCGATCATACAAAGCCCCTGCGCCGCGCGCGCTTCGTAAGAACATGAAATGCACGCGCGCAGTTCGCAAGTAGTGAGCAAACCGCTCACGAGCGGCGCATTTGCCAAATCTGGACGCACCATAATAAACTAATTCGTATTTTTTACAACGCCAACTAAATATTCTTGCCCAAGAGCGATCGAAGCGAGCTCAGAAATGTATGTAGGGCAGTCCGACAATCAGCACGGACAAGTTAGGTAAGAATTCTCTGAATCTATAATATAAAAATGAATCGCAAAATGTGTTGGTAAGCGCATAACTCAACAACGCCTGGACCGATTTCGCTAATTTTTTTTTTGTTGTGTTCTTTATTATGAGGAGAATGTTCTTATGGAAAAAAAAATGAAAATTAGGGTAGTGTAGGGTAGAGTAGGGTAGAGTAGGGTAGTGTAGGGTAGTGTAGGGTAGAGTAAGGTAGAGGAGGGTAGAGTAGGGTAGAGTAGAGTAGGGTAGGGTAGAGTAGGGTAGAGTAGGGTAGAGTAGGGTAGAGTAGGGTAGAGTAGGGTAGAGTAGGGTAGAGTAGAGTAGAGTAGGGTAGGGTAGAGTAGGGTAGAGTAGGGTATAGTAGGGTAGAGTAGGGTATAGTAGGCTGAAGTAGGGAAGAGCGGGAGCGAAGCCGCGCGGGTACAGCTAGTTATTTATAAAATTCCCTGACTGTTGATGAATTCTGTCTTACCTGGTGTGGGGGAAGGTCAGTTTTGTAGTGAAGCCAGCCGAACCATTCAGCGGGGACCTGAAACACATTGGAGAACACATTTAACTAAAATCTATACCTCTTATAGAATAAAGTCTGATATCATCAAGTCATCACCACATATAATCTCTAATGTTTGTACACTGACATCCCTAAATCTATCTCCTTTCTCTCAGTCCATCCAAAGGTTGTCTGTAAGAGATCGCCCTGTGCGATAAGACCGCCCATTGTGCACTTATTCTTTTAAACGTTTGTCCTGTATTTTTGTTTATTTGGTGTACAATAAAGATTATAATAAATAAATATAATGAGTGCAGAGCAGTGGTAGCCGAGTAGTAACGGACCCGACTTACGAGTTGTAGGTCACGGATTCAAACCCAGCCAAACCAAACAGGCGCATTACATTGTGTAATTTAATTCATCACCCCTGCTCTCAAAACGGCGAAAGATAACATCGTGAGGAAACCGGCATGTCCTAGAACCAAAAATTCGAAGACATGTGACATTTACCAAACCGCACTGGGCCCGCGTCGTTCGTGGATTACGACCCATTCCCACTTCTAAACGAGGCCTGAGTCCCAGCAGTGGAAACCTTGATAGGCTGATTATGCTATATGCTATGCTAAAATAAGTAGCCTGGGGTTCGCTTGAGTAATATATTATGGGGAGGACAATAACTCTTATGACAGAGAGATGCTTATCCCAGTCTTAGCCCACTCTGCAGGGAGGACGAGACAGCAGCTCATCTACTTCTAAGCTGCCCAGTGATCGCTGGATACAGTGCAAAGTATTTAGGAAACCCAGTCAAATGAAAACATTGGAAATGAATCCGTAAGATCATGCAACCCAATCATATTTTAAATGGGTCAACTGGGCCCACAACCATTTTCATCACACGTACCATCAAAGATACTTCCGCCTGACCACCGCTAAGTTCATTCTTGCTTGCACACAAAACGAAAACTTCAAAGGGTTTGGTTTGGCGCCTCGCCGCAGGATTCAAGCAAAATAATTTTAAGTGAGCAAGCAGAAATGACTGCAAAATGGTCAGTAACACCAAAGCGCTGCTAGCCCACGATTTCCCACTTTAAAAAAGCTCGTATTGCCCTCCCCTAGCGACGCCCTAAGCCGAGGTCCGTACCCCACTGGAGATGCCCTTTGCGTCTAATCGCTCAATTTTAAGTTGTTGTAAGTCTTATCTGGATACTAACCTGTGGCAGTCTGAGACTGACAAAGGCAAGTCTGCTTAACCTAAAAATTTTTTTAGTATATTCAGAAAAAAAAATTATGCCTCTTATTTATCGGACATCACTTGGAGCGGAAATATCATTCAAGGGCTGTTGACTACATAATAAAAAATATATTTTAGGCTACACATGAAAAATAAAACTCAGTCTTACCTGGCTACCGTCATAGTTCATGTAAACCTTGTCATTGTACTCCACCCAGCGGTTCCTTCCGTAGAAGAAGCGTGGGTTCTCATAGTACTTGTTGCCATATTTGTCCTCCCCTACTAGGGTGCCATCTTTTAGCTCATCTTGTCTGAAAACAAAAAAAAATTGGTTCATTTGTTCTGGAGGAGTTCAATAACGAACATGTTGACATATGTATTATTTTTATATGAGATTGAGTACTTCAGTAAACAATTTTTATTATGCCAACAATGTACTTTTACTACATAAAAAATATTATTTAACAATTTGGAAGTATTTTTATGGAATACTTGATAATTATTTTTATGAGAGCTGTAGACAGGTACTAGCTTAGGAATAGTCTGTCTAAAAAGTCAAGCGACTCTTTGACTTAACTTAACTTTTATGAGGTTCTTCTATTAGTAAACCATGCTCAAGATCTCTTAATCAACCTTGATTATTGAACCAGTGTTGACTACATCAGATTTCGTTTTGCCCTAATAATTACCCAAGTCGTTTGACTTTTTAAACAGACTCTATATTATTTCTAGTTCTTTTAGCTTGTAAGAGCAACTTATAGGATATAATGGGCACTTTTGTAGACATTATATATTCCTAAATAGACTAACTGCGTACATTATTGCGAAAAAAAAAATCAGCTGTGTAAAAATCTGGGATAAACATAACCTCAAAGCAAATTACATAATAAACTAAATAATTCCTTACCTGTAGAGTTTATATAAGGAAGCTCTTATTCCACCATTCTGGCGGACAATGTTGAAGAAATTAGCTACTTTATCAAGCGCGAATATCTTCCCTAAGGACATTTTGATCAATTTTTCGTTTTCGTATATCAGTAGAAATATTGACAACTTTGACAGATAGAAAACTTGGTGTTGCAGTTGTTTGTTAAAAAATCTACTAAATTGTCAATTTATCAGTCAACAGATTAAAAAAAAACTCTAACAAAGAAAACTCATAAAAGACTAGGTATGATTTTGCGATTTTGTCCAATTTCCATACCGTTTTGACAAATAACAAAATCCGAAGCTTCACGATTCAAGTATTCACCTGCTCTACTATAAAATATCATTAAAAATATATGAATTATTCCCAATGTGGGTGGCAATCAGGAATAAACCTGAAAATAGTGTAGTTGGTTTTGCTGATAATCATCGAGGTTATTATTGCGTTCGAATTAAACAGAAAATTCTAGTCAAAGAATACCGAAGTATTAGTTTATAATTAATTTAATAGTTTATTTCTGAATTTGCTGTTAAGCTGGAGTGGAATAATAAAATCAAAAGCTCATAATTAAAAATATACACGATTTAATCATACTATTAATCAACAAATTATTTACAGTTATTTGATATTATGATTCACTTGTTTTCCTTTTCTTTTTACTCAATTTATTAGTTTTCTTTCCAGCAGTAGTCGTTATATTTTCTATTTCCATAACTTCAGACGTAATCTTACCCTGCTTTGCTTTTTTCTTTTTCTTAGGCTCTGAATCATCTTCATCTTCTTCAGGAATCGATTCAATGTCACGAAAATCTTTCTTCTTTGATTTTTTTGATTTTCTACTAACTTTTACTTCTTTTATCACACTGGCAACACTGTCTTCGTCTGTCACTTTACTTTTTTCTGTCAAAGGAATTTCCATTTCAGCCAAAATACATTCTACTTTGTTGTTTTCAGATTTCTCGTTACTATTACAGCGTTTTCTTTTCTTCTTTTTCTTCTTATGTTCTGTGCTATCGGAGTCACTATTTAGGTTAATATCATCAACTTGTTCTTTTAACTTCTTAGCATGCGAATAGCCACTATATCTTGATTGGGAGAGTAGTAATGCTTCTTGTTGGGCTATCCTGGCTAGTTTACCTGTTGCTTTTAAGCCATGGCGTGCGCCCCTGAAAAATTAAATATAATTTTATTAAAAACAAAAAAATAAGCGAGCTAGTGAGGGTGACATGTAAGTGAAACTGAGTACTTATTTAAGGTAACTGCTAGAGTTAATATTCGTATTAATTGACGGTTGTACAGTCCCATCGCTGGACAAATGCATTATATGCATAATCTGGTAATCTTAGTTCATCTACACTACTACTATAAAGCGGTAGTTTGTTTTTTTTTTTTTTGTTTGTAGGGTGTACTTAATATCGGAAAGTACTGATTGCTAAATTTTTTGATTAAATAAAGAATAAAGCAGCTTTCTATTGGTGAAAAAATTTTAGCAATTGGACCAGTACTCCCAGAGATTACTTCATAACTTTACCTCTTTTTTTAATATGTATAAATAGTATAGATAATTATATATAAAGAACTTACTTATGAGCAGTCCTGCCTTCACATTTCTTAAACAACTCCTCATCGGTCATCTTAAACACATCTTTCTTTTCCCCTTCATCATCCGATTCTTCCTCCCGTACTCTTTCCACATTGCTAGCACCATTCGTTAACACCGCAGTACGGACAAAGTAATCAGCATATTGCTCTTCGTTCTCATCATCTTTTGGTTTCTTATTCAGCTTCCAAGAACTGTTAGTGATTACAAATTCTTTTTCATCTTTCGTTTTGATTTTCTTTGTTTTACCATTCTTTTCTTTCACCTGGAACATCAAATTTTGTTTGAATTAATTAGACAAAAAATGTAATGGTCGGGCAGTAATAATATATTAGCTGGTACATCAATGACTACCTCTTGACTTCACCCGGGTTCATAAAACATAGCCTAGGTCACTCAGGACTAAGCAGCTTTCTATGGGTGAAAAATTTTGTCATGCAACATCAATTTTTTTAGGTTGGTATAGAAGATAACACTGGGTGTATAAAAGGCTAATTATATCAATATATGGATATACCATTTTTTTTCTTTTTAATTAATATCTCAATGGAGGGACCATCCATCTCCCTATGTATTCAATTATTTTATTTTTTTATTTAAATATAAATATATATTTGTTTATTTAATTGAAATTAAACAAAGTAAATAATGTAATGTACATTAATAAATAATTAAATTAAACGAAATCATATTTTGGAAATGCCTTTAAATTCAATCGGTTTGATGCAGCCACCAAACAGATTTTTTGTGGGAATTGGCTGATGCCAAGGTTCATTCCAGCCAAGAATTTGCCTTCTAAATATTATTTTTACTTTGCCCTACTTAACAAAGTCACAAATGTGGTTTGGATCACTTAGAGGTGTGGTTAAGGTGTTACTATGCGTCATTAATCGGTCTTTGTGTGGCTTTGATCTGATTTCCTACTTAAATTAAGGATGTTAGATGATTGGTAACAAATTGTAAAGCAAAATGGTGAAAACAGAAAGCATGAAGAACCCACCTCCACATTAGCAGCAGCCTTATCGTACAGCGTCGTCCACCAGTGCTCATTGAACTCAGCAGCAGCATCATGACCAACTCCCGCCACGCTACGTTTCAGCTTTGGTTTCAGAGCCTCTGATATACCATTCTCGTGTTTACCAAGCCCTTTACCTGAAATATTAGTTTTAAGAATAAAAAATGTTTGTTCCACACCAGCAAATGGAACATTACGAAAAGAGACATCTATAGAGTCTGTCTAAAAAGTCAAACTACTCTGGTAATTATTAAGATTTAATGAAATCTGATACAGTCAACACCGGTTCAATAATAAAGGTTGATTAAGAGATAGAGATCATTGTTTACTAACAGAAGAACCTTTTAAAATGTATTGAATATAAGTATTTTTTTAAATGATTAAATGTTATGTGATTGTTGGAAGGAGTGGAGGGAGGCCTTTGCTCAGCAGTGGGACAGTGTGGGCTAAATAATAAAATAATAAATGTTATGACCTGGATAGCTTCCTTAAGAACTGGAATGAGAAAGCGAGGAACCGTGATCTTTGGAAGGAGTGGAGGGAGGCCTTTGCCCAGCAGTGGGACAGTGTGGGCTAAGTAAAAAAAAAGTAAAAAAAAAATGTTGTACAAAATTCTCAAGTTGGTTGACTTTTTAGACAAACTATACTAATATTATTATTTGATTTTATGTTTGTTTGTATATTACAATTTAACTCAAAAACCTGACCTGGCTGATTTTCGAAATTCTTTCACTAGTAGAAAACTATTTTATCACTGAGTAACATAGGCTCATTATTTACTATTTCTACGCGGGCGAAGCCACTGGCAAAAGCAAGTTCTTAATCATTAAATCCCTGAAGATGTGGTATAAATTTTAATTCAGTCTCGGTCAATGAAATTAATTTGTATCCTATGTAAATTAAGATATTCTAATCACTATTAAATAAAAAAAGCTACGCTCTAATACACACCTACGTATAAAAAAAAAAGGCCAAACCAAAAAGTATTCAAAGACCAGGGCCTAAAATTGCAGTCTAAAAAAAATATAAAAAGTCATGCAAACTAACACCCATACTACTAATTTGAAAGTACTCATTAAAACTAGCTTATTTAAAAAGTTTACACTAATAGGTACGTAAAAAAAATTAACTTATGTTTGGTACATAATGTAAACTTTTGTTGGGCAATAATAAATAAATTCTTCGCGTATTTACTTCTCTAAACTATTTAAATAGGTGGTAAAGTACGATAAATCAGTTTAAATAATGAATGAAAGGCCTCAACGCTTTTTTAAAATTAAAATCATGATTCAGGACTTCAGGTTACTTCTGAAGTCCTGAATCATGATTTTAATTTTGCATTTGAAAACAGAACTCAAACTTAAGAAATCAAATATTTACCATCGGTCCAGCCGTATTTCTCTAGTTGCTTGCGTGCAAAATCCATTATTATTTATCGGGAAAGGCTTATATCACATATTTTCATTAAAAACTCTCAAAACCGAATAAAAACACGATTCTAAACATAACCTATTCGCCAAACATGCTTTTGAAAGACAGCTGATTGATTTTTTTTTTTTTTTTTTGTATTTTTATGACCTGGTCACTTGGACCTTTAAGTCAATTCTTATTTTATTTTTCAAAAGACTGCACTATGTATCACATCACTTTTTATAAAGATTTAATTGTGTTTTTAATATATTTATAGAGCGGTTTGAAAGTGTTTTGGTCTTTTAAAAGGTGTATAATTGGCGGCGGGCGGGCAGAATAATCACACATAATGTTCACATCACTGAGTTCACTAGCCAACACTAATCTGTCAAGTAAAAAGTTTTGACAATCAAAAATAAGATGCTCAACGGTCCCTTCTTCGGATTCACAATAGGGGCATATACTACTTGCAATAATGCCAAGTCTAGCAAGGTGTGACGGTGCAGTATTATGGCCAAAGCGCAATCTATTAATCGTAGTGATAAAGTCTCGGCTGGCTTCCTTTAAATTATTGTACCACGGTTTATCAGGTAATGCTTCTTGAATATTGCCATACCACTTTCCTTTTATGTCTTGGTCTTTCTTCCACATTTCTAACCATAATTTACATATTTTTTCATTGATACATTGCAGGAAATCAGTCATAGGACTGTCCATTGCATTTCTAACATCAACAGCATTATTACCTTCATATGCAATTTTATCAACTGCTTCATTACCAGAGATACCCCGGTGAGAAGGAACCCACAGGAAAGCAATTTTGATGTGCTTAAGGTAAAATTGATGAACTATTTCCTTGATAAAATACAGAATATAATTTGACTTAAATGAAACTGTAAGGTTAGTTAACGCATTTATCAAACTCAGTGAATCCGATACTATCAAAAAATATTTACAATGGCTAATTTGGCGAATATGTAATAATGCCTGATAAACCGCATATGCCTCTGCAGTGAATATAGTACTTGAGGAGCTGGGGAACAAAAGCGGACTTGTCCAATTAATCAAATTTTACACTAGAGCAAAAAAAACTGAAATAGGTATATGCATATGGGCTGTAATTTTGTGCATTTCAGTATAATTAGTATTTAATACAACATAACTAATAGCCTGCTTGTTGGTCATAAAACTATGCGTTTTCAATTTTTTTTTATTTTTTTTGTAATGGACAAGTCCGGTTTTGATTACAAAAGGTGGACAACTCCGGTTATGATTGAAAGAGTTATGGACATGTCCGGTTATGAAAGAAAACTAGATTCTATTATTGTATTTTTTTATTTAAAAATTATATGAACTCTCCCACATCTGGTTCGCAACAGTCACAATCGTCACTGTGGTCGTCGTCTTCGTCATTTATTTGACTTGTTTCAGCAATTGCCACTGGTGAGGTATGGAATATATTGTTTTTAAACCAATCAAGCTCTTGATTATCCATCCAATTATCTCCGAATTGTTTCTTTAAGAATGTTTCAACATCTTTTTTCTTGTTTGGTTTTAGTTCATTAACCATTGAAAATCTTTGTAGTAAACTCGGATGGTTTTTTGTCATTTTTAACAATGATACAGCATTTTCTGATGATTCATCTCCATAATAGGTGTTTAAGACTTTCACACCAAAGTTTACGTAATTTAAACGTGCAGTAGGATCTCTTCGTATGTTTGCAGTGCCTCGGCCACGTGCTCTGCCACGACTACGGCCCTGACTTCTTCGTGTTGATTGTTGAGATTGACTAGGAGTTTCTGTTTGGATGATGGTTGACTTTCTTTCTATTATTATTCTCTTTGCATCACGAATACTTTCCACTTTCTTGTAATAGTCTTCAAGGTTTTTGACGTTGTAAAGGTTCCAGTTTTCAGCTAAAATATGAACTTTGCCATGCTTTGCGTAAACCTCATGATATTTTTTTGGATCCAAAATGAAAGGCATCTTCCGCAAATCCTTTTCGACCCTCCCGAACACTCGATCCGCCGGCAAGAAGCTGTGACCGCGTACAGGAAAGGTTAGTACGATTTTGGCGACATTTTGAGGGGCGTAGTTTTTCAACCAGAAAATCAAAGTGTGGACGACATGTGCATTTTTATTTTGACCTCCACACCCGTCCGAAAAAAGGCGTAAAACTTCCACTTCAGAAAAATCAGTAAACATCAGGTATGTTAAAAGGGCAGACGCAATTTCGGTGGCGCCTTTTTTAGCTTGGTTTTCTGTCCATATGAAGAAATGTGGCTCCTTTGTAGGCATATCAGTAATGCAGAAAGAATAAAGTCCAACTTGTCGTAAATAAAAACATTCCTGGATTGGCGTTTTAGGAAGGGATTGAATTTGTTGGAGATTAAAACATATTGTCATAGAATTTTCAGGTTTTTCTTTGGTAAGGGAAAAGAACGCTTTGGCTCTAGCTTTATGAACTCGGAGTTGAAGTTTCAATGATTGAAGTTCTTCAGGATTATTTTCAGTCTTCTGCCTATTTTTCGGCAGTTCGCAGGTACTACATATGTCGGAAGATGGTGACGCAAACCCAATATTAAAATCGTTCTCAAAAACATTTCGGAACATCGTTTGTGAGACTTTCAAATCATCAGTCGCTGAATTATTGTACAACTCCCACAACTTTTTTACGTTTAGCTCGTATGACAGGTACACTCTTTTTGATTTATTTCGATTGTAATGTGACTCCTTTGCTGGCAAACCACCGAGAAATTTTCTTACAGATTCCTTTTTATCAATACTTTTGAAACTTTTCCTGTCTCCTCCTCTGCCGTCAAGTGGCGTTTTGCCTTCATATAATTTGCTCGCAATTAAGTTTACCCTGTGCTTACTGAGCCCAAGAGCAGCCAAAAAAAAAGATTTGCATACTTTTACTAACCTTTTTGAATCACGGAAGAGAAAGTATGTCACAAAGTACTTATTCCTCTGCGGTTTGCGAGATTCCTCTCTCGATCTTTCTCTTTCTATGGGGCATGGTGATATGAGCCGTGACAAGTAAATATCCTGTAATTTTTTGCCAATTTTTTCATATAGTAGTTTGCGGTTGTAAACAATTTCGTTTAATGTCAAAGTCTGGCACTTAAATTTTCCCTTGTTATGTTCACACGCAGACACGAAATTCAAAGCAAGGGGGTCTTTATCTGCGTACCTAAAACAAAATAATAGCAATTTTAAATTCATCATAGGTTAGAATAATAACAAACACGCACCGGTAGGTATAATTTTACACTCACTTCGATTCCCTGTTGTTTTGCGCTTGCCGTCCTGTTTTTTTTCGTTTACGTGAGCCGTCATTTATATTGGCCACTATTTCTTCGATTCCGTCCATAATTTTGTCGGTTTTCTAGGAAAATTCTTCTCAAAATTACGAAAGCAATGACCGTCACACAGCTGATTATCTTTTTTTTAATTTAGCAGTGTTGCCACAACTGATTTAGGGATATCATAACAAAAAAACAATGATTTTTTTAGACTTGTCCGGTTTTGTTTGACATTTTTCGTACTAACGGCAATTCTCCTTACGTTTTTGTCCGGTTTTGATTGGAGAAAAAATCCCTTAGAATTTTAATAAATTTCTAACAGGACAAGTCCGCTTTTGAACGAAATCATCATTTTTAACAATTTTTTTCTCTAAGATCGGACCGCTTTTGATACACAATACTCCGGGGTTCGATAGATATGAGCTTAAACAGTGCAAAAAAATAAAAATAAAAAATTCGAGTACAGTGGACAAGTCCGCTTTTGTTCCCCAGCTCCTCACTTAAATTATGCAGAACAAAGCTTCGAGAAACTTTTCCAAGTGGATCATATATAGCAGCATGTACATAATCACTCCCCTTACTGCCATCAGTGTAAATAACATAATAATTCTGATTATCCTCCAAAAATTGCAACATATCTAAATTATTATTTATGGGATTTTGCAATATCTTTACAGGATGTGAAATACATTGGTAAGAGAAGGAGTAACATGGCCATGGGCACTGTTTTCTAATACCAGTTAAACTATCTTCTGTTTCTAATAATATTTTGGATAATGTTGGGGATTTGCCATTCAAGAGTTCCTCTCCTGTTGTTAGAGGCCCAGGAGTTCTATTTACAGAAGGTGCAATTTTATTTATTATTTTTCTATTATTAGCAGCAATTAATTTAAGACAGAATCTCTTTGCAAGTAAAATACGTCTCAAAGCTAGGGGCATAATTTTAGTCTCCACTTCCATGGCCCTTATGGGAGTAGAGCACATTGCACCAGAAATTGTTCTCAAAGCCCTGTTCTGCAATAGATCTAGTTTATTTACATGACTACTATTTATATAAACTAGAGAACTATAATCAAAATGGCTTCTAACAATACTTTTATACAAAATTGACAATATTTTAGGGTCTGCTCCCCATGAGACGCCTGCAAGGCATTTAATTACGTTTATACCTTTTAGAGCATTCTTTGATATGTATTTAATATGTTCCTCAAAAGTTAATTTCTTATCTATGACAATACCTAAAAATTTCTTTGAATTTACTAGTTTTATAGATTCTCCATTGTATACTACATTTAAGTTTGTGTTTTCATTTCCAAATATCATCGCACTGCTTTTTGAAGGATTAATTGTTAAATGTAGCACATCATTATAATAATGAAATAGTTGAGACAAGGCTCTATTAATATTTTCAATTGCAATTTCTACATTATAATTACTACTGTACAAAACAATATCATCTGCAAACTGCAAAATATCTACATCACTATTTACAAATTTACAAATCTCACTTGTGTATATGTTGTATAGCAAAGGAGATAGTGTAGCACCCTGCATTGTACCCCTAGATGCACACCTTGGACCATGTAATGCATTATTGTGTCTTACGTAGAGTGTTCTTTTATTTAAAAAATTATATATCCATTTACATAGTTGACCAGGTAAACCTAACCTAGACATAACTTGTGCAAGTATAGCCGGATCTAGACTGTCAAAAGCACCTTGAACATCTAAAAATACACAAACAGTGTGTAACTTTCTTTCCTTTGCATGTTTCAGGTCTGAAATTAAGGAAGTGAAGCTGTCTGCACAACTTCGCCCACGACGAAATCCATATTGTACATGTGGAATGATGCCATTAGATTCTATATACCAATCCAAACGATTTTTAATCATGTTTTCAAATAATTTACCTAGACATGAAGACAGTGATATTGGTCTATAAGAGCCGGCAAGCTCTGAGGGTTTATCTGGTTTGAGAATCGGAATGACACATTGTGTTTTCCATGATTGTGGAATACATTTACAATGCCAAAGTAAATTAAGGATATTAAGAAATATTTTTTGTGCAGACTCATCTAGATTTTTGATAATACTATAGGGGAAATCATCTAAACCAGGTGTTGTGTCTTTCCGGGATAACAAGCTCATTTTAAATTCGGACCATGTAAAAGGATCTAGCAAAAATTTAGAATTTAGATTATCATTATTTAATTCGAAAATATTGCCAAAACTATTAATGTCAATTAAATTGCTATTGTCGGACAATTTATCTAGAAATTGAGAAATAAACTCATCTTTATATGATTTATTGCCAACTCTTATACCTTTGAACATTTTAAGAAGATTCCAAATCTTACTTATAGGAGTAGTTCTATTAAAAGTGTTACATATGTTATCCCAACCTATTCTTTTTTGTTCCGATATGGTTCTTTTTTTAAGTGCATCTTTTCTTTTATATGCTAAATAGTTCTCCATGGTAGGTTCCCTTCTATAAAGTTTCAATGCATTGTAAGAGGCAATTACACTTTTTTCACAAATGTCATTCCACCAAGGAGCTGGAGGTCTGCTTTTGAAATCATTTGGTTTATTAAATTTAGGAATCGTCATATCTTTTAAAGTATTCAATCGAGAACAAAAATCATTGTAGGTTGAAATAGGATCATACAATTTTAGGACTAAATCATTAAATATTGTTTTGGAAATAGTTTTATACTTTTCCCAGTCTGCTTTTTTATATATAAACCTATCAACAGGAGGATTAATATGATATTTATCTATTTGTAGTGAAATTTCTGTTATTGTTGGGTAGTGATAGCTGCCCATAGCGTCGTCATGCACAGACCACTCGCATATTGATGCGAGATTAGCACTAATAAAGCTAACATCAATTGCAGACGGATTTCGTCTCGGGTTGTTAACAGTTGTAAACCTACCGTCATTTAAAATACATAGATCCAAGTCATCTATGATATTAAATAAATCTTGACCTCTGCTCTTAGTGGATAGGCATCCAAATGCAATGTGGTGTGCATTAAAGTCACCACTGACAAAAATAGGCTTTGGAAGATCATTAATTATATTACGTAGTCTATTGATCCGTATATGTCCACTAGGAGGGCAGTATACACAAAGAATAGTCAAGCTACCATGTACAGTAGATAAGGACAAAGAAACAGTTTGAATGTCTTCATAAAATCTAGTGTTTAAAACTTTGTATTTTAAATATGGTTTAATCAATATTGCTACACCATTATGAGTATTATTAGAATTTTTATTATAAATATTATAGCCAGGTATTCTAAAACTATTGTCTTTAAACCATGTTTCGTTAAGTAAGCAAATGTCAATGTTTTGTTTTTGTAAGAATTGAATCAATAAGGGTTTTTTACTATTAGCACTTTGAATATTATACTGAGCAATACGAAGCTTAGACAGTGTGTGTCTTGGATCCATTATTTTAGATTTTTAAGAAGTATTTCTTTAATACTATTTACGGTGGTAGGCGTATTATCTCCCTTATTTCCCAGTTCCACCAATGTCTGTACCAGGGCCATAAGTACATCATTGTTGGCAACTATTTGGGATTTGATGTCACTCTTAGGAGGGACATCTTTAGATTTATTTACACTTTGTACAGAATTATTTACAGATATAGGTTTATTTACAGCTTTATGTACAGACTTATTTACAAATTTATTTACAGTGTCCATTGGTTTCATTTTTGGAGGTGGTAGAGGTGGAAATTGAGTATTTTCATTCATGTTTTGTTTTGTTGATGCAGCACTTGCATATGTAATTTTATTTTTCTTTTCTAAAATTTTATTAATCTTAATTGGACATAATCTAGATATTGCCAGATGAGGCCCGCTGCAGTTGCAACAGCAGATCTCTGTTGGTCTATCACATTCTTTATATAAATGCTCACCTCCACAAATGGAACATCTTTGTTTGCCATTACATATCCTAGCAGAGTGGTTAAATTTAAAGCAGCGGAAACATTGCTGTAATGGGGCGACATATTCAAAAACTCGGTATGAAAACAAATCATATTGTACATTGTCTGGAAGTATATTTGATAGAAAAGTAATGCTAACTGTTTGTAGTGGTACCCGCTCTTGTCCTACTTTCTTTGTAAATCTTCTTACTGCTATTATTTCATAAATTGATGATAGTTTAGTGTAAAGTTCTTTGTTGGAAATGTTTGCTGGTACATATCTAATTATGCCTGTTTTTTCTATTTGCGCAGCCGGAATAAATGCTTTCAAGCCATGTTTGTTAAGAAAAGCGCTGTTATTAATAAAGTTATTGGCCGTATTAAATTGTTTGAATATTACTGCTAGTTTATTTGCATTAATTCTCTGTATAGCCGTCACACCTTTTATTTCGCTAGAAAATATATGGTTGAGGTAGATAGGGCTCTTATTGCCTATTCTATCCTTATTATTGATAGCTTCAATGAAGACTTTGAAGTCTACGTAATTAGCATTTTCCGGGTATAGTCTTTTGTAATCTGGTTTAATGTACGGTAAATCAAGCTCACCGCCGCCGCCATCCAAGTCCATGTTCTTTCCTCCGTCTCCGGCCTCAGACCGAAGACGTTTTGGGGTGGGGGGGTTGTCCCCACCCCCCTCGTTTCCCACCATTTATATAGCACACCTAGCACTGTTATTTTATTAAA
The DNA here is from genome assembly GCA_910589285.2 of Mythimna ferrago. Classification (NCBI taxonomy): domain Eukaryota; kingdom Metazoa; phylum Arthropoda; class Insecta; order Lepidoptera; family Noctuidae; genus Mythimna; species Mythimna ferrago. Next base: position 12,078,720 of record OU342703.1, read on the forward strand.
TTTTTAAGTAAAAAATGCAAGTTTTTAATTAAAAAGAATTTGAGATTTTTTTTTCCGCGCGCTCTTTTTTGAAGTTCCCGCCAGAATCCTACAGCTGATTGAGTTGAGTGATGACCTGATTATCACAGATAGCAAATCGTTCATCCAGTGTTGCCAACTCTATACCACCAGTGAGTGCTAAAAATCTTCTCAAATAGTGCTAGATTGCTATGGATTTCCAAAAATAGTGCTATATATATGAAATAAAATCACATGAGTAAAATTTTTTTTTTTCATGAATTACCTACAAACATAAACAACAACATATTACATAAAAACTATAAAAAATATTATTTTTAATCATACATATTTACAAACAAACAAAAAAAAGACAAGCTTGTAGAAGAATATCTTGGCCAGTGCCTCGCCAGCCTCGCACCACACTAATCACACCACTATGCGGTCCCACACGCTCCTGCCTCCAGCTACTGAGCGAGTAAGTGTCGCCAGACGAGGATTTCTAAATATCCAATATGAATCAATTTGCAAATAACAGTCACTAAACATCACACGAAGAAATCCCACCAAAAACTTATAGTCTATGTGTAATTCAATAGATAATAAATCTATGTGTCATACGAATGTGTTTGTTACACTGCACGCATGCTGTGCGTGTGTGGTGTGCGTTTTATTAGAACCTGAACATTTCGCTTGACTATTAAATAGTGCTAGATTGAGTGCTAGGTGCTGTATGTCCGATTTCAGTGCTGGCCTTGTGAAAATAGTGCCAAATCTAGCACTGAAAGTGCTAAGTTGGCAACACTGCGTCCATTTGCGACTATGATGACAGCACTCAAAAAGTATGGATTTATGAAGTCTGAAGTTAAAACAACAAATAAAAAAAACCATTGTAGCGAATTAAGATCGTCCCCATTTTATTAAAATCCATTCATTATCCCCTTAAGCCTTTTAACTGCAGATTTCAATGCGAAAAAAATGACGCATACGTATTATGTAGTCATTTATAGTCTGTCTAATAAGTCAACCGACTTGGGAATTTTGTATAATATTTAATCATTTAAAAATTACTTATATTCGGTACTTTTTATGGTTCTTCTGTTAGTAAACAATGACCTCCATCTCTTAATCAACTTTGATTATTGAACCCGTGTTGACTACATCAGGTTTCATTAAATTCTAATAATTACCCAAATCGTTTAACTTATTAGACAGACTCTATTTCAGTTTTTAAGATTGCAAATACAAGTTAGTAACATGAAGGCGGTAAGTCTCAATAAAACCATGGCCAATCATTTTTGTTGATGTGGTTACTTTTATGATGACAATAAATTAATGAACATCATCTTTCTGTCCTTGTCCCGTTATATTTGGGGTCGTCGGTGCAACACATTATTTTTTCCATTCCATCCTGTCACCCGTCACGCTACCACTAAGGGCCAAAACTGCGTTAAGCGGGAGCCCAAGCGGGCGCTCGCGCGTTTTACAGTCGCGTCACGTCGTGTTGTGCTGCCAATCTGGTGAGTTGCGAATCTTTTTAATTGAGAATCTGGTTAGTTGAGAATCTGGTGAGTTGCTCATAAGCGATCACACGTGTATCGAGAGCGGCGGTCCCCGTTGCGGAAACCGTATTAGTACATGCGCAATTTCAACTTTAACGGTGTGCATGTAGTCCTGTCGATGGACAACTTTAATGTGTTAATATAGCAAACCTGGTGCATTACGTGGGACCGCGCAGGTGCCCGCGTAATGCAGCATTCGGCCTAACTACCTTTTCTTTCATATCATTTCTTACACAATCCATCCATCTGTAGCCTCCCCTCCATTCATCCACATGTTACCTCATAACTCTTTTCATACCTACCATGCACGACATGTTTTTTTAGGTGGGAAATGGAAAATCATCTAATGACATCTCTCACCCTTTGGCATAGCGAGAGGATGTGTCAGTATTTACTGACTAAATACCCACCCCGTTCCTTCGTTGATGTCATACCAAGGCTGATTCTTCCTTTCAGAAGGAGACCCTTGGCCCCAGTAGGCTTCGACCCTGCTGGGTAAGTACACAACAATACGCGCCGTCGACGACTTGGGCTCGGTCCGAACGGTTACCGGACAGTTGGACGATCATGCGCTACACATGCGTTGATGACAATTAACCTTTCAATCGTGAGAATTACAGACACAATAGAAAGACAATGGGTGCGCGAACGCCGGCGTACGCTTGGGGTATACTGAATTAATAAAACAATATAATATTTCAAATGTATAATTATATATAAAATATTTTAGAACAAGTGTAAATTCAACTACAACAAAAACATGGTCACTATTAGCTAAGGAATGCATTCATTATAAATTTTTACTAAAAAATTTTTAATTTTAAAATTTAATTTCAGGCTAACACGTCATCCTCATCCAGATCTTCTATGACGGACTCATTATTGCTGAAAAATAAAGAAAAATACAGTCACTTTTATAACGTTGCTCCCACTGTTGTACTCTTAAGGCGGAAAATGCGTTAAGCGGATGCCCGCGCCGCCTCATGCAAAAATGCTCCATTACGGGGACACGCGCAGACATCCGTCGCGTACATCCGGGCACCGCGCCTCCTTTTTGCTATGTAATAAATATTAAGTTCTCCATCGACACGATTACATGCACACGTACACGTCAGTAATAATCTGGTTTCCACGACAGGGACCGTCGCACACGACACACGCGCTTTGTTACGCGACGGGTGCCCGTCGCGGGCGTCAGCTTAACGCATTTTCGACCCTTAGGGCGTTATCACACTAGTCTTTGTAGCAAGTTAACGACGACGTACAATCAGTACAATACACTCAGTAACAAAATGGATTTCGACGAGAAGACATTGCTGTTGGCTTTGTGACTTCGAAGACGCCGGAGATTAGCACCCCGTACGCGGATCTCGTTGCGCAGCCGTAACAAATTCGCTGCGCATGCGTGGCGTGTACGTTGCGCGCTCGTAACGTATTCGTTGCGCACCCGCTTTGAGGACGCTCGCTATCCGCTAGTATGATAAAGTCCTTAGGATGTCACCACACTATTTGATCGATCATCGATCGATGAGATTACCTTGCATTGATCGTTGCTGATCGTGGTTTGAGACTAGCGCTTAGTTATACGGAAATTTATTTAGCTAAAAGCGTTTATTGCTGATTTTATTTTGGAATGCGTTAGATAAATACAGCGGACTACCTAATTCAGTGGTTTTGGTGTCGTAGGAATTGTCAAAAATACATTACACCATCATTTGATGACAACGATCTATCATTGTGGTAACACAACAATAGATCGTTGACAAGTGAGCACAAAACTGTTGCTCAGAAATATCACGAAAATGTTGCGAATCAAACTTCACATTTAGTTTACCTCTGACCTTTTTGTTTGGTTGGTAAATCATCAAATAACACTTCCCATTCTGACTGGACTTAGAAGGACTGTCAGACTTTTACTGACTAAAACCTGAGTGTTTTTTCAGTTGCCCAATGCTTTCTATCACTCAAAAGTTTGAGTTATACAGGACAGTCTTTGTAATACAGGATGTACTTGAACTACAATGTTTTAGAGTACAATTAATAATAATTATTGTATGTAACTTAACCAATATATTCAAATCACTAAATAAAAATACAGCTATCATTCTTTCACAAGTACATTTAAAATAATTCATTTGTATAAACTATTTTCTCTTCTTATTATTTAGTAAGACATCATATTCGTCCATTGTACATGTGGAAGTTTTACTGCAAATAAAAATAATTTATTATCAAAATATAGTAGGTAGGCGGTAGGCCCAGAAGGAGATGGCGTGACGATTTGGAATCACATTGTATTGGGATCGAACTATCATCACTAATAGGACCATTGTTGCCAATAAGCCTGACATAGTGGTGATAGATCGACTAGAGCGTCGCACAATGATTGTTGATATAGCGGTCGCTCATGACGAGAACCTCGTGAAAGCTGAAAAGACTAAATATCTTGACTTGGCTCGCGAGGTTGTCGACATGTGGGAAGTGGATAAAGCGATCATTGTGCCGATAGTCTTCGTAACGGCCAATGGCTTAATAGCCTTGAACAACATCTGAGGAGGCTCTCGTCAGGCAGCTGGATCAAGGACCAGATTCAGGAAACAGTACTCCTGGACACAGCTCGCCTTGTTAGGAGATTCCTTTAGGATTCAGGAGCACTAACCACCGGCAGCTTGGACACTGTTCCTGATACCGGTGCGATACTATTTTTATATGTTTTGTTTATTGACGTGACAACGTCTTATAAATTGGTTTGCCGGGTGACACTTCAAGAAACTGCGTTACGCTCCGCTCACGTTATGCGCTCACAATGAGAGCGAGTGAGAGGCACGCGTCCCTTCCACTCGGGCATGGTTAGCCCGCCTAAGAGCGAGAGAGACAGACATATTTCATCCTTCTTCCTACTATACGAATGAATATTCACATTAAAATTATTTTACCACTCAAAGTCGTTGTCACGTAAAACTTTCGCCCGTATACCGACTTTACAGGCAACCAATTTTTTTTATATTGAAATATTTAAAAATGTAATTTGTATGTGTTGAAGAAAAATAAAGGAAATAATAATTATCAAGATATTTTCCAAATTACCTCGCATTTTATGTTTTTGAATCATTTGTCTTACTTTTTTTTAATAGATCGCCCATTTCTTCCGAATCGGATAATTTGCTGCAGTACAGTAAGTATTGTTAATGGATACACTCGTCTAGCTCGCAAAATTCAAATCTCCTTGCGTTTTTTATTTGTAATTTACAGTTAATTTAATACTTTTCATGTAGGAAATCATCATAGGTTTCTTCTGCTTTTAGAGCAGCGTGAAGACTGTCAGACTTTTACTGACTAAAACCCACCTGTGTTCCTTCAGCTGCCTTTATAGCCACGGTAACTCTTTCAATCAATCCTGCACCATAGACTAGATCCTGACGAAGCAAGAGCTAATCTACTCTGAAGTGCAAAAAAAAACTGAATAACATTTGAATTTCACGGGCTCTATTGGGACTACACTACTATTTTTGTACCACCTTTCCTTTCGACTATAACTATTCGCAAACATACAACACAAAAGCACAAGTCGAAGACCGGAGTTGTGGAAGCACCATAATAAAAATGCAATCCACCAGCATACAGAAAAAGTTCAGTAGATCAATTACAATCAAAGCAAGTTAATTTAAAGCAAGTTTTTTAAATGATTAGTCTAATATTATAACTATTCCAAGCGAGATTAACAACTTATAAAGGATGGGTTCGATGCACCGCGAGCATTCGTCGCGCTTGCAATGATTTAACGAAAATGCAAATCGCAGTCATAGTTTATTTTAATTTAAAAAAAAACGCCGCCATTATAATAATAATAATATTCCACAACTATCACACAACGCCGTCTAGTCCCAATCTAAGCAAAGCTTGTATTATGATTACTAGACAGCTGATAAACATACTTATATTTTTTGAATACATACATATGTAATAGAGATAAATGCCACCGCTATCGATTTCAAATCCACCGAGCGTCTCGTGACTGTCAACATATTTTTTTTGTATATCACAATGTGAATCGTTTGACAGAGCTGTTTCTTTTATTTGACCTTTCGAATGTCTTAAGTTACACAGTCCGACATAAGGTAATTGTCTTTCTATTGTGTCTCTAATTACGACATTCAAAGAGTTAAACTTGCTGCTCTGAAAAAGTCTAGGTATAGGTATACGAGTCTAAATCTACAGAAAAAATAAAAATATTTGTAATCAATCTACTGATCTTTACCTGTACAGTGGTGTCTTAAGAGGGACAGTCATTGATTTCAGCTTTAGAGTTATAAGAGGGATCTCTTTGGGACCTGTCCATGTAGACCAATCCGTGGGGCCCGCTGGCACTATAGGACTCGAAACGAGGCCTCAACAACAGCTCTTCCTTGAAGTTCTTCAGAAAATAGACCCAGCATTGCACTGATTTCTGCTCTGTTGATTGCCTGAAATAAACATTTAGTATACGCATGTGTGTTGATGTTTTCAGGAAGTAACAAATTAGGCTGACCCCACTTTAGGCGTGCGCGTTCCTGAGGCGTGTGAATAGTGCCGCACAGTGGCGTGTTTAACCGATTTAAACACTATAAAGTCAAGTCATTAATTGGTTAAGGGAATAACTAATCGTTCTTTCTAAACGTATAAAGATCCCAAAAGTGAATTCAATAATCATAAATTAACCGTAACGTTAGCGTTCAATTAATTTGTATGCTTCTAAGTGTTCAATTGTTGTGAAAAAAAAATAGGAAAACATGTTGAAGATGTGTACTTAGCAACATATTTTATTTAAACCTATGATAGTGGTCGCAAATTTGTTTAATATAATGTTCCAAAAACAGCATGCCTGATTTCTTGAAAAAAAAAATGAGTTTATAATTTATATACATAGATTCGCATATACTAAAATTAACGTTGTATATCTACTGTGAGTGGGAATCGAAACCGCAACACACGGTGCAGCCGCCACTGCGCCAACCATGTGTAGAGAAACCTTAATGCTAGTGCCTGAATGATACTTACGCGTCTGTAACCATGATTTCATCAATTTCCCGTATGTAGTAATTAGGATGGTCCTCTAAAATATCCAGCTTGCTAAGCATAATGTCGTCCACTTCAAAAATTTCACCTGCAAGGAAACCATAATATTGTACTTAAGCATCAACTAGCTACAGCCAGCGACTTCGCCCGCGTGATTGCGTTCTGCTGTAGAAGCTTTGGACCCCAGTTTCACCCCTTTAGGGAGTGAATCTCCTACTGCTCTGTCCCTCTCATACTTCTGATTTTGTTCATTCTTCCTTTCATATACAGTCCATACTTCTGTGGAATGCGCTTCCTCTCGACATCAGGATGGCCACCAGTCAGTATGCATTTAAGCGAAAGTTGCGGCATTACTTTCAGAACAAATAGCGGAGTCGTTTCAAAACCCCCCTTCTTCTACTTTATATAAATATATATGTAAATATATATTATATTAAATATATATGTATGTCTATTTTAGTTATATATATACATTTGCACCCTTATTTTTCTTAAAAATCCATTTTTTGTTGTTTTTTTTTGTGCACCTGCCATGTTTTTCTCTTCACCACCCTAGGTTGACTGGTAGAGAATGCCTAAGGCATTAAGTCCGCCTTTGTACCTGTGCGTTGCATAAAGTTGTAATAAATAAATAAATCTTGAAAATCCTTTATTCTTTGTTTAAACCATAAAAGGTACCTGTTTAAATAGGTACTCGTATACGCAAAATTTCAGCAATTTAGGACCAAGGGTTTGATGAGCTGGGCGATGATAAATCAGTGTGTGAGTCAAGACTTTACCTTTTATACAGGGTTATTTGTAAAACACTGGCAACCTCTTAAGACTATGTTACCAACATCATAAAACAACAACTTTTGTTCTCTGACTTTTAAATTTTTTTCTTATTTTAGTTCATCAGATTTTTATACAGAAATAAAAGTATTTAAATTGAATGTTCTAAACTTTCCGGAAGTCTATGCGAACCAAGCAATAGTACAAGAGCAGAGGGAGCGGGAATCGGGGTGCTTGATGCGCTTGCGTCGTATCGTAATAACGTAGGTATGTATAGAAAAATACAGAGTTGAAATATGTTAGATAGAACAACGAAATCTTGAAGGTTTGTTTTTGGTAAATGAATTATGTTTTGTAAAAAGTCATAGAACAAAACAGTACAGTCTTGCAAGGTTGTTAGTGTTTTAAAAATAACCCTGTATATACAAATATAAGGGCCAACGCTGCGTTAAGCAGGCACACGCGCGGGCACCCGTCGCGTAATATCACGCGTGTTTCGTGTGCAACTGTCCCCGTAGCGGAAATTGGATTATTACCTGCGCAGTGTCGCTATTCAACTTTAACAGTGTGCGTGTAGTCGTGTCGATGGAGAACTTTAATATATTATTATGTAGCACAAGGGACGCGAGGCGCGACTACCCGCGCGGGTCACCACGACCGAGCACTTTTGTATAGTACCGCGCGGGTGCCCGCTTAACGTAGTGTCAGCCCTAAGAAACTAGCACCGTCTTCTTCTTCTTCCTGCCCTTGTCCCATTTTATTTGGGATCGGCGCAACAGGTTTTTTTCTTCCATTCTGTCCTGTCACTCGTCACGCTATCACTAACTCCCCTTTCTTTCATATCACTTCTCACACAATCGATCCATCTTTTCTTTGGCCTCCCTCTCCCTCTCCATCCATCCACATGTAAATTCATAACTCTTTTAGCAACATGCTTTTCATCTCTCCTCTTTACATGACCATACCAAGACAAACGATTTCCTTTTAACCTTTCAGTCACTGGCGCCACTTTCAAACTTCCCCTAATGTACTCATTTCTCACTTTATCCATTCTCGTCACACCACACATCCATCTTAACATTCTCATCTCCGCTACATGCAATCTTTTTTCATCCGTCTTTTTCACAGCCCAACATCCTGATCCATACAATATGACAGGCCTTATCATGGACTTGTAAATTTTACCCTTCAACTTGAGGGGCAAGAAACTAGCACCGTGAAAGTCTCAAATTATATACCACTAGTGACTCGTCCCAGCCTCACACGGGTTCAAATTATTTACATACATACATAAACCTTTGTTTATTGCTCTATCTATTCATGAAAACAAATCCAATACCTGTTGCATAGTTTAGAGTTTAGAAGGAGTTAGCAGAGAAACAGACTTTGATTAATGTAAAGAAGGTAACCAAGGAATGAAAAGTATCTACCCCACCTAGAAACTTTTACAGTGGTAGAAAGATTCCGGAGGCAACAGAAGAAATCGCCAGAAGGAGTTTGAGTATGGCAGCGATGGGGCCTGAACCCATTGTGGCATCATGGAGGTTGGTACAAAAAAGAGAGGCTTAAGCTTAGGAGTGAGCAATATGTGGTATTAAAAATAACAAGTATGAATGTAACGGTTAGATGAACATTCTATAAGTATCAGTTAAATAAATAACTCTAAAACTCTCACCCTGTACATTGTGTCCCGACCCTGGCTTATGTAACAGGAATGGTATGTTATATTTAGTTGCAATTATGAGCGGGTACCGGGTTTTTGTTCTGCCATCAGTCACATAATTCCCGATACCATTCTCTTTATTAGTCAACCAGTAGTAATTTGGTTCGCCTCGTTTCAAAGTGCCATAGACAAAGACTTTGTGGCTCATCTGAAAGTTGGTGTGAAAAATTAGTTTTCATTTTTGGAGATTTGAGATATGACTACAGCGAAGTTCAGATAAAATTCTAGATTAATTCATTAAACCCCAAGCGAAGGCCGGCGTTTGCGCACCTATTGTCTTTCTATTGTGTCTGTGATTTCCACGATTGAGAGGTTAATAATTTAATTTACTAAGTTTAACCTTTCAATCGTGAAAATTACAGACATAATAGAAAGACAATAGGTGCGCGAACGCCGGCGTTCGCTTGGGGTTTAATACTTGTATTATTGAGTATTGATAAAGATATTTCTAGAAACTCTTTTTTTTATTGTATAAGATTCAGCTCATATACTATGAGCAAATCTGTTCTGTGATTCTGTTATGCGGAATAGCTTCCCATTGGAAATGTCTATTTATCTGCTGTCCAGAGTTACCGCCTGTACTTTAGCTCTGGATATATAATATTTTTAGACACCGGAGATCACTTATCTTGCTACACAAAACTACTATAACTAAGGAATTTACTGGTTAGAAATTATTAAACCTTTTAGAATTTCTGAATAGATCTCTGAACTGACAATGTTAAATGATAGAATAGAAACGAATGAAGGTCATTAGATTCTTAGATAAATTATAATAGATAAGACTAATATATAGTAAGACTGATATGTAGTAGATAAGGGCAGGAAAATAATAAGGATTGGGAATAGGAAAGGAGAAAACTCACGGTTCTTATCGTTTGCATTTGCAAACAGATAAGTTTGGGAACGGGAAAACTAAACTTAAACATGAGTATAGCGACTTTTCTAACCCAACATTATACATATAATTTCATAAACTACCCTTTCTTTGGTTTATTTAAAACTTTAGAAAAATCCCAAGCCCATCCAAGCCCGAAAGTGAATGTTTATTGACGTTTGGACGTTTGTTTATTGTTTTTTTTTCTTTTATACGTCAAAAATTCAAAATGTCAGTGATGCTGATGGATTTAGTAAGTATAACTAACTAAACCATATTGTTCAAAGCAAAGGTTTTATATGATATATAAAATCTTTGGTTCAAAGTGCCTTGCCTTGGCCCAAGATGTACTGTTTTATTGTCTGTGCGATAAAAGAACCGTCGTGGCGTAAAGTGAAAACAACATTAAAGATTTTAAGTAGCAACCCAACCCAGCCATCCGTCAAATGCCAAACGTCATAGTATGTTGACAGAAAGTTTGTTTACTATGTTATTTTATTGTGATTTTTAATTAAAATCTTCAGAAATGTGATAAAAAATTTCACTGAGCTGCAAGGGAAATAATTTTTAATATATTACAGTTTTGCCAAAGATAACAAATGGCAAATCACACCATTATTGATCAAAACAAAGTGACAAACTTGGGAAACATTGGTATGCTGTGTTTTTGGTACGTAACACTTTTATTTTAATGTTTTTAGACTTCCTAGGTGAACTCCTGTCCCTGTTATCTCCAAATATATATAAATTAAACGGAAATTCATTTAAACATGACGATATTTGTTTATTTTGTTTTGGTCAATATTTTCGATGGCTAGTATAAAGAGTATTGATACTTTAAATTTATAATGCATTTCGACTAACTTAGAATATTTCTTTTCAGGCTTGAGTAAGGATACAGTAACTAAAATAAAAAAGGGCAAGTGCGAGTCGGACTCGCGCACTGAAGATTCTGTACAAATTTACCTATGAAATCAATTCCCGAATTGAGTTACGAAGATTTTTCCAAATTGCAAACAATTTTTTTTTTGTGGCGGATCTATCAATTTATAATTTTCAGATTTTTCCCTATACTTGTTCTACGAGACCTTGATTTATGCCAAATTTCAGAATTCTAGGTCAACGCGATTCACCCTATGAACTTTGATTCCCTTGAGTATCGAAATATATGTTTTTTTGCGACATAAACAGCCGTATCTTTTTTTTTTCGTTAACTCAGAAGTTTTTCACAACTTCAAAAGACCGCAGACTTGAGTGTATGGTTTTAATTTTAACTCGATACCTCCAAGCGTTCTCGAGTTAAAGGGTCTTAACAGATAAACAGACGGACAACCAAGTGGTCCTAAGGAGCTTATATGCGAGATGGTCCCTTATAGGCTAAATAGATTTTTTACAAAGCAACATTACAAATTCTGAAATGTACTTTATTTTTATAGTCATTAAGTTCATATTTTTCATTGATTAGCAAAAGGGAAAAATATACTGAGGAAGACAACGAGAAAGTGGTAGTGTGTCCCAATTTTACCTTTATGTTTAAATAGGGTAAACATAAACTTGCTGCTAGCTACAATATTCCAGTCAGTGACAATAGACCGATCCCAGTCAAAGTGATACAACCATTTTCGTTGGAACTGGGTAAGTGGTCGTTGGTGGAACCTACCTAGATAGGCCGTACAGCAGTTTCTTCACGCTATTTTCCTATACCGATTCGTGTTTGCATTTAAATGTTCATCATCATTACAATCGAAAGACGTCCACTGTTCGACATAGGCCTCCCCCAGGTGTCGCCACAATTAACGGCATTACGCAAAAACTTATAAACGGATGAATTTAATGATAAACGTTAACGTATAGCTTATAACCTATATTTTTGCTAAGTTCAATAGGCTACTAATATTATAAATGCGAAAGTTTGTGAAGATGGATGGAGGTACTCGTATGTATGGATGTGTCGCGGAAAAACTACTAGACAGATGAACCTAATCATAAACATTGCAATAATATAGCACATAAGCTATAACTTTGCAGTTTCACTAGGTGAGCAAATTCAGCCAATAGGATAATGTTTATTATAGGGTGAAGCCGCTGGAAGAAGCTAGTCTAACATAGTTTCGAAATATCAAGATTTAACAGTCGCACTATAATGACGTCACAATGTTGCTTACATAACAAAAACGATATTTATCTACAGCAGCGCCCTCAAATCCCACGATGGTTTACTTTCCGCACAGACTCTACACAGTCCGTCACACTTGAGTCGACGCTCTGCGCTCACGTGCCTCCCCTTTATTAATCCGCAATTCCGCATTTGTCCGTACTGACCTAACCCCGCTCGCGGAATTTTGCGCTACGGTTCAGCTCGCAGGCTGTCGCCTTAGTTTTGTGACATTTTGGAAGCTAAAACGAACCGCACGTCAGCGCCAGTTAGCATTCTGCAAAGATGAATTCTAGCTACTTCTCATTTCTCAAATGTATAATTTAAAAAAATATATAATAAATAATGCCATTTACCACAATGTAAAATCTTGATAAAAATAAAATAAGTTAAAAGATCACAAGTCAAAAAATAAAAAAAATAATCACAAAATAAAATTATTGTTCTTACAACACTGAAGATCAAAGTTCATGCCACTTTAAAATATATAAGCTCAAATAGGGGCAACACTGGTTCAGTCGAAAATTTTCCTTTCTGTGGAAAGTTGGTGCCGGTGAAATATAAAATTAATTTATTTTGAAAACATGTGTTCTAATCATCTGTGACTGTGAATAAGTTTTGTCGTGGTTATTTAACAGTTTTTCAGTTAGTAAACGTTGCTAAAAGTTATTCAAGATGAGGTTAGCGGGAGCTATTTTCTCCAATGTTACGAAAATGCTCGATTTTTACTCGCAGTTCAACCCTTCGCCGCTGTCTATAAAACAGTTTATAGATTTCGGTAAGTAATTTATACAATTTATTTTATATTTGTAATGTTTTCGCAATAAGTTCGATGTCTTATCAAGGTCGTTTCTTTCAATTTTTGTTTAACATTATATTATTATTCTTTCTTTTTTATCGTCAAAAGTATTGTAGTAACAAAGATCGGACATCCTGCCATAATTCTAGGGCTTCTAATAACTTCCTGGAAGTTTCCCCAACATCGTTCGTTTATTTTTGACAGCTTCATTAAAAAACGCGCAAGTTTTTTTTTCCCTACATTTATGTCCTTGACATCACTGCAGCCGGTTGCATTTCGCAAGACTAGTCATTTGTATCAAATTAAAAATTTATATGCAGTTTGTACACTTATCAGCCTCACAAATGGATATAAAACATTCATAGCATATGTAGTATTTTTAGTGTAAATAATCAAAATTAATGAGTTCTTATTGGAATCATGTTAGTTTGAATTGTTTTTTTTTTTTATTACTGAACCTCAAAGTCAAGAGGCCTTTGGCCTTAACTTTTTTCTATTATTGATACATTTGACTGATAACTCACCAGATAGTAAGCAATAATAGTCTGTCATAGCTATAAGTTGCATTTTTTCATCTTCTCAATAAGACGTTTTAATTTTGGTTAAATAATGTAACATACTCCATATTTTACTTGTTTATAATCTTACTGTAGCAACATTTCTGTATTACTGTAATACAGTAATAAATTTTTCCTCTATTCATATTGATAGAATTAGTAATTCATTTATTAGGAAAAACTTTATCATATGCTAATTCATATTTACTTGTTAATGAAAAATATCATGATTTTCTTTTTTTCACCCTTTATCAATTTCTATTTATTTGATGAAATACTTTGACAAGTTAAAATCTTCCCTAATTATATTTATGTTCAAATTTATAAAAGAATCACTGTATTAAAATAATAAACAGTCTTGTTAACCAACCACACAAAAAAATGCCTCCTTTATGTAATGGAATTGGCGAGAAGTGGCATAGAGCTGGGGACAATAGAATGAATGTTGGGAGGCCTATACATATGCTAGATATAATAATAATAACTAGCTTCTGCAGGCTGCTTTGTCTGCATCAAATTTGGCTTCTCCATACAAACTTTGGACCCTCATTTTATCCCCTTAGGGGTGGAGTTTTGTAAAAACTACACCGTATATGGAACCTACCGCCAAATTCTAAGTTTGTAGATGCTATAGTTTTTGGGACTGTGAATCAGTGAGTGGTATTACACCTTTATATTTATAACCAGCTTTTGCCTGCATCTTCGCCCGTGTACATAAAACATAGCATAAGTCCCTCAGGAATAAAGCAGCATCCGATCGGTGAAAAAATTTTAACAATCGGACCAGTACTTTCAGAGATTACCTCAAAAAACAAAAAAAAATAAAAAACGAACTTTACCTCTTTATTATATACCTATACTAGTTTCGATAATAAATGTAATGCTTTTATCAACTCCTTTTTCTGCCAACATCACACCATTAAAACTAAAAATAACTGTCCTCATAATAACATGTAAGTAGGCCAGTTAAGTACAAGTGCTGCAGCGTAATGCTAAATTAGGTTGCTGACTCATTGTGGAACCTGTTTTGTTACGCATTCTCCGTGCACCATCAGGGTTGGCTCCGTTGCTTTTCTAATAAATCTGTTAATTTTTTAGACTTCCGTGCCCAAAAGGGTAAAAATGGTACCCTATTACTAAGACTCTTATGTCTGTCTCTATTGCTATATCTCAGGAACCATGATAGCTAGGCAATTGAAATTTTTTTTTTCCCTCCTAGCTGTTACTGTCCCACTGCTGGGCAAAAACCTCCCCCAGGCCCTGTCAGACATCTTTCTCCCGCGCTGCCTTGAACCAATTCTCATGGTACACGCGTAGATCATCTCGCCACCTCTTCTTGGGCCAACCTCAATGGCGCTAGCCTTCTGCAGGAGCCCACTACCTGGGGACACTTGCCCAGCGGTAATAGTGCCCGCATTTGAGCCCACGTCTATTATGCCCATCTTTATCTAGAACTACCTCGCCACGCCACGCCACGTAACACGCCTGTTTTGTAGGTACGTAAAACGACGTCGCGTGATGTGGATCAAGTGTAGCTCTACAAGTCTAGTTTCGATATAAAATGTGTGGAGACCGACGCGCCCAGACCGACGTGTGGCACAGGTATGCGCAATGTAGTTCAAGCATTACAGCGCGTAAATATTTTGCAATGCTAACATTACGTATTAACAAATTTATATGAATTTGAACTCAAATGACGTAACCAATGTCTCTACATACCTTTGAAGGTGTTTGCACCGATTTCTAAACTATCAAAGCGCGTAGGGAGCAGTATTCGGAAATTGGGGTCCGTTCCACCGAACGGCTGATGGGAAATGATGCTCAATGCTCGTCATGTAGGCACTTTCCTACACGTCAAAAAAAAGTGTGCGTTGTGGTGTTATAAATTCATACTAATATTATAAATGTGAAAATAACTCTGTCTGTCTGTCTATTACGCTTTCGCGGTTAAACTGCTGAACCGATTTTGATGAAATTTGGTACGGAAGAAGCTTGAACTCTGATGGACATAGGCTACTTTTTACCCGTCTTCGACTTAGCATTCACAGTAGACATCATTCAAGCGGACGAAGCCGCTGGCACAAGATAGTGTTAAAATACATATGTTAAGTAAATAAGTTCCGAGTACTTATTTCCTCTTCATTAGTTAGTATTTTTTCTAAAGGCTCATGCGGGCAGCCGGTAGCTAGGTGCAACGCCACGACAACACGACAACATAAACAAATACGACGACGTAAAATATATATCTTTAGATAGACCAATTTCAATGGAAAAGCGACACCACATCCATTTGGGCTGTGGGTTTGTTCGAAAGAGTTACTACGACCCTGGAACGCAACTGAAGAAACACAAGAGGGTTTTAGTCAGTAAAGGTCTAACACTCACTGTAGACCAGTACCACTGTACCCAGATTAGAATGAATTACAAATTAAAAAAAAATTGCATCCACAATGCCGACCAAATGTCGGCGGGGCTGCTGCCCGGGATCACACCCCGCGTTCCGCATGCGTAATTCACGCGTTACGAAAAGGATATTTGCGGGAGTTACGCGTGCGGGGCAATCCCGCATGCGTTATCAAAACCGCACGGTATTAAAAACACCCTAAACTTTCTTCTTTCGCTTATTACATTAAAACTATAACATTTTTGCTTATGACAACCCTAAAATTTCCCGCCAGAAATGTAGAGTATTATGTTTGTTATTGTTACAAAACTCGTGTTTTGTTGCCGGCATTGCCCCTATCATGTTGCATTCACATGCAATGCAATCTTGTCCTCATTTTTTCATTGATAAACTCTATCGTGAGGTTTACAAAGGATTTCGTGATATTTATTGTATTGTAAAGTAAGTTTTATCACTTTAGTGACAGGTAGGTATCTACTGTACTTCTTTTTAGCACGTGAAAAGTGACGAATAAAGGTAGAACTACATTGCGCACACGTGTGCCACGTAGGTACACCGATCTGGGCGCGTCGGTCTCCATACATCTTCTATACATTTGTACATATAAATAAAATTGGAGTGTCTGTTTGTAATATTGAAATAACCGCTTTTTACTACATGCATATGGATATATTATAGACGGTACATACACCAAAATAACATTTTCTACAATTTTTGTCCTGTCTGTTTGTCCGTTTGTCCGGGCTAATCTCTGAAATGGCTGGACCGATTTTGACAGGACTTTTTTGGCAGGTAGCTGATGTAATAAAGAGTAACACAGGCTACTTTTGTTTTAGAAAAAATAAATTCAAAATCCTGTAGTCCACGCGAACGAAGTCGCGGGCACAGCTAGTTTTATTATATTATGGAAACTAGACTTGTAGAGCTACACTAGAACCGCGCCACGCGATTAGAGATGTGCCGTTGCCGGCAATATTGCCGAGAATTGGGAACATTGGTGGCAATATTGCCAGAAAAAGAATATTGTTGGCAATATTGCCACTTCGGGCAATATTGCCAGCAAAATTCCCACTTCGGGCAATATTGCCAGCAAAATTCCCATTTCGGGCAATATTGCCGGCAACAGCACATCTCTACACGCGACGTCGTTCTACGTACAAATCAGGCGTGTATCACGTGTGTCTCGGTCTAATACAGTTCTAGCTTAACACTACATACAACTATTCGTAATTTAAACTAGATGAGGCCGGTGTTTCCAAGCTACCCTGAGAAGAAACGCTGAAACAAACTCAGAGGTCAGTCTCTTCTACAGTCCATACAGCAAACATGTAATGGTCAAATTATATGAGAGCCATGTAGATGATGTCGGAGATGGTATTTTAAAAGGAAAGAACCACTCATTTGCACATTTTTATTAATGCTTTATGCACACAAAAGTACAGAGGCGGACTTAATGGCTTAGGCATTTTCTACCAGTCAATCTTTTGGGTGATGCAGAGCACATAAAAAAACATCACAATAGGCTAGTTGCCGTAAAAAATGTAATTAGTTCGTCTTTTAGATTATTCAAAAATAAGGGACACGTATTTTTTTATTTGTAAATTAAACCAAAAATGACAAAGATATAGCCCATTAAAGTTACCTTAGACGTCACGCCGTGCTACATTTTTTTCGCACGGGGTGACGTTACACGTAACTTTAATGTGCTATATCTTTGTTATTTTTTGTTTAATCGAAAAAAGAAATAATACGTGTCCAATATTTTTTTATAATCTAAAATACGGACTAAATAAAATGTAATTATTTTGACCCTGGAAACCACCCTATTCCATCTAAAACTGAAAACCAAACTCCGCAATTCAAATATTGCCACAGGGGAAACTTTTGCCGGTATTTCAATCGATAACCGTCATATAACTTCGATCAATAGGATTCTAAACGAAGGTTGAACACACACATGTGTGTTTATTGTGTTTGCTGCGAACAAAACCAATATCAGTGGAGGAATGAGGTGACAGACAATTCTATTGGAATGTTCACGAATTCGGGACAAAAGAATAAAACCTTATTTTGAGAATTACTTACTTTTTTTTGTTTTATTATGGACTAGCTTTTGCCCGCGGATTCGTCCGCGTACATAAAATATAGCCTATGTCACTCAGGAATAAAGCAGCTTTCTGTCGGTGAAGAAATTTTTGAAATCGGACCAGTACTTTCAGAGATTACGTCCTACAAACAAAAAAATCAAACTACCTCTTTATTATATTAGTGCATAGATAGGCTAGCGTTTGACCTGTATCTCACCTGCATTAGGATGTCCTGTGTCGCAGGATCCAGTCAAAAAATAGATAGGTACAGAAGTCAATCTACATACAAAGCGCGCTCGAGCAACGCATACATAGATACCGCTCACGGACACGATGTCTCGGTCGCGTCTCGGCCCGCTCGTCGAACAGTTCCGGCTCAAACGGTCATTAGTGTGCGTCCACCGAGCGTAGGTATAAAAAGTGAAGTACATACATGAGATTGTCTTCTGTACCTATCTATTTTGTGATCCAGTCTTTCTCGACAAAAATATAAGTTAGGGGTAAGTAGGTAACTAGTACAAGTTTCAGCACCATTCACTAAGCTATGCTAAAGACTAACAGAAAAATAATAACATATTTTCACCCAGAAATGTATTTCGAAATAAAAGGAAAAACGCTCATACTTGCTCTGCACGCGTAACCCCCGCAAATGTCCATGCCATACAAGTATTTAATGTAATGCGTGGAATACGCTCGCGGGACGTTTTTTGCATTTTGAAATTTTCTGCATGCGAAGCAAACACGTTTGCGAGATAAAAATATATTATTATAATATTCTACAACTATCACACAACAGTCTCAAGCTAAGCAGGGCTTGTGTTATGATACTAGAGATAACTGATAAACATACTTATATAATATATTTCTAAACACATACATGTTATAGATAAATTACACCCAGAAACAGAACAATAAATGATCATTCTCATCACATAAACATTTGTCCTGGGTGGGAATCGAACTCACGACCTCTGGCATATAATCAGACCCACTAACCAATAGACCAACAGGCCAGTCGTGATGAAAACCGCACGATATTAAAAACACACTTCAGGTAAAACAATCACTGTGTCTACCTTATAAATTGCCTCTCCTACTATTTAAATCTACTCCAATATCAGCAGAAACCCTCAGTGATATTACGTAAGTACGTAACTTGAAGACCCAGGGACTCTAAAGGTCACATTGCGTAACCGTCAGACAGTATACATTATACATACAACTGTAGTAAGTACTAATAAAGATTTAATGCTTGAAGACTTGAAGACATCCAGGGTTGCCAACTGTTTATCGGAAAGATAACGTATCTAATTTTTTACAAATAAAAAAATAAAGCATAATTAATTTTTTTTCAAATTTTTCTTTACGTATTTATTTCTTACATTAAAAACATGTACTTTTAAAACTTTATTGTATACGTACACGATTGCATTCTATTTCAGTGTAGAAGTACTATGAAGTAATAAGTGAACTATTATCGATACTTCCGCGTATGAACCACTTAGGTACTTACATGAATTCGCGCTGTTCCCGCGCGCCTCAAGGAGTTGTCAGCAACAGCAGGGGCCCAGCCGGGTCGAAGCCTACTGGGGCCAGGGTTATCCGAAAGGGCGCTCGAGCCCCGGTATGAAGGCTTGAAGGAACGGGATGGGTTTTTTAGTCAGTAAGAGTCTGACACTCCGCTATCTCCCGCTCCGCCCAAGAGCGGGGGTTGTCATAGTATGATTTTTCCCATCGGAAAAAAAAGGTACTTACATGAATAATTACATAAATATAAAATACAAAGCCTAAGAAATATATCTAGTTGCACACAATTTTAATGTATAAAATTTAATTACATAGTTTTCGTACATTTCCCAGCTGGATCGAAGCCTACTGGGGCTCGGGGCTGTTTCCGAAAGGGAGGCTCGGCCCCGGTACGAAAGGCAAGAAGGAACGGGGTGGGTTTTTTAGTCAGTAAAAGTCTGACACTATTTCCCGCTCCGCCCAAGGGCGGTGAATGTCATTTGTATGATTTTTACACACCGAAAAAAAAAAATAACGTTATTATAAAGTATGGCTGGCAACCCGACATCGTCATAAAATATTGAACAAGGGCAAGCAACTATATTTTCATTGGTATTATTGAAACTTTGTTTGTACTTCCTTATTGTTAAAAGCTTTTTGATTAATGAAATTGGAGATTGATCTTCGTGTCGAAGTTTGATGGATTGAAGACATAATAGAAAGACCTAAAGAAAAAATGGATAGATTTTGTATCAGAAAAATGGTTTTTGAGACTTGAAAACACATTCATTATTTGCACAGCTAAGGAGTGGCATTCCCTGCCGGAGTCTGTGTTTCCTGATAGCTATAACCTAGGGGTCTTTAAGTCAAGAGTGAATAGGTTGCTTCTAGGCAAGTTCACACACATCGGCACATCACACACACACACACCATGCTAACTAAGATGCTAACAAAAGAGCTAGCTAAGATGGTAAGCAATGTGTGGTCACATCGTCGACCACATCATCGCTTACCATCAGGTGAGATAGTGGTGAAGCCCTATCAATCCTTACTTCCTTTTGTTTGTTTGTTTCTTACGCCTTCACACCTAAATGGCAAAACCGATTTTGATGAATTTTGGTACAGAGATAATTGGGACCCTGGAGACGGACACAGGCTAGTTTTTTTTTTTAAGTGAGAAAAGGGGGAGGTAGAAGCGGGCGAAGCCGCGGGTAAAAGCTAGTAATAAATAAAAGAAAGGTTTTGGTTAAGGTTTGGGAGGTTTAGGTTTTGGCAAGTGTGCTCCAACCGCGACCACATCATCTCTTAGAAAATACGACACCTACGATTATCTCGTAAGATAATCTTAGGTGTTGCTTCGAAGCTTGGAAGTAGAGGTAGACCCAAACAGAAGACGAGAGAAGTTATAAAATTTCAGCGGTATTCTAGTTTTTATTTTCTTTGTATATCCACATGAAGATATCGGACTTCACAACTATACAAAATTAATTTTAGTTTATGGGAAACCCGAAACAGGTGTCTAGTATTTTTATTTAAAGAATCTATGTACAAAATTTCATAAATGTGTCATGAAGAATCACTAAGTAATTTAATAAGCTTGTTATGTCAGCAAAAATACATAGTCACTGGGCCATCCAGGCGACTGAGGGGTTGGCGCCTAATATTTATCCGAAAGGGCGCTCGAGCCCCGGTATGAAGGCTTGAAGGAACGGGATGGGTTTTTTAGTCAGTAAAAGTCTGACACTATCTCCCGCTCCGCCCAAGAGCGGGGGTTGTCATAAGATGATTTTTCACATCGAAAAAAAAAAAGAAAAAAGGGGTTGGCGCCTAATACCCGTTATGACCTGTGTTGTGCTTAGTGTCGGTGGTGTCCAACTTTTTAAATATTTTTAGGAAAAAATATAACATGGTGCAAAAACTATTGGAATCCATTCAGTTACTGATTCTGAAAAATCTATTTTCAGATTTCGCATGAACTCAAAATTCTGTTGTATAGCTAAACATATTAATCAAAAGCCAAATAACAAACATAATTTCGTCAATTGATAACGTTGAAGTTGTGTACGTGACCATTTGTGCGTTTCGTGAGGCGTACTTGGTTTTAATTTTGTGAACTTGAGATTTGAAGCAGCGTAGCCCGATCACGTAGGCTTCTTAAACATTTTAAAGAAAGTATTCGTGAATAATGATGAAACAGAAATTATAATAATTTGTCTTTGGAAGTAAATTCGTTGAATGAGACATAATTTTGACTTAATTATTTGGCATGGGTTCAAACTTATCCAGGCGCATTACTTTGTGTAATTTATTTCATCACCACTGCTCTCAAAACGGTCAAGGAAACATCGCGAGGAAACCGGCATGTCCTAGAACCAAAAATTCGAAGACGTGATATTCACCAACCCGCATTGGATCCGCGTAGTGGATTACGGCCCATTCCCTCTCCTAGAGAGGAGGCCTGAGTCCCAGCAGTGGGAACATTAAAAGGCATATGTTTATTGTGCGTGGTAACAAAGGTCGCGGTTTTTATCATGTAAGTTTTTTTTTTTTAATAGTATAAGCTAATGCTTGACTGCGATCCATTTTGATGGTAAGCAGTGATGCAATCGTTGATGGTGAGGCGCACAAGTTATTAAGAGCCAATTCATTGTAGTCTTGAAGACAACTGAATTATAATCGGACGGGAAGACTGCAGCACGCAAATTGTTCCCATCCTTCGATGTACACGGTATAAATGACGAGGCGAAACGCTTAGTCCGGACCGTAGAGATGTAAACAATGTAAGGGTTCATTGTGTTGGCAGATTGTTTTTCATTTATTTGTGGACTTAGTAGTAAGCTAAGTAGATCCTAAGATGACAAATAATCAAGATAATGTCAAAACCATGTTTGTTATTGATTCAGACAGAAAAACAATGTCACATCTGATCTGTTTTCCTCTCGTTCATTCCCTATATATTTACTCGGTGTCTATAAGCTAATAGATAATATTATTTACTTGTTTTTATAACCTAGTTTGTTTTTAATCGCTGCAAATGCTAGGCAAACTTACTTAGAGCATGTATGACAAATCACACCCTTTAGGGTGGTAGAAAAAACTGCTAAGAGATTGTATCATATCAGGAACTGACCTCTTTTTAATAGTGTTAACACGGTTGAACTTGATACGAAGGATTTAACTACGAATTCCAAAATGACACAGTTCGGTAGCTCAGCCCCGGTACGAAAGGTAACGAAGGAACTGGAGTGGGTTTTTAGTCAGTAAAAGTCTGACCGAATCTCCCGCTCCGCCCAAGACCGGGGGAAGTCATTAGATGATTTTCTCACCGAAAAAAAAATATGACACAGTTAAAATTTTCTTTAAGATGGTCCTTTTCCACTCGCCTATCATCTAATGCAGTAGGCTAGTTGCCCTAAAAAATGTAATAAGTCCGTCTTTTAGATTATTCAAAAATAAGGGACACCTATTTTTTTGTTTGTAAATTAAACCAAAAATGACAAAAATATAGCCCATTAAAGTTACGTGTAACGTCACGCCGTGCTGCATTTTTTCGCAAGGGGTGACGTCACATGTAACTTTACTGGGCTATATCTTTGTTATTTTTTGTTTAATCGAAAAAAGAAAAAATACGTGTCCAATATTTTTTTATAATCTAAAATACGGACTAAATAAAATGTAATTATTTTGACCCTGGAAAGTACCCTATTCAACGCGATGTTTGATGAAGAAGCAATGCACAAACAGAGAGATAACCACGAGATAACCCTAACGTTGGAAGGCCTCCAACAAGGTGGACCGATGACCTGGTCAGGGTCGCGGGAATCGATGGATGCGTGACGCACAGGACCGGTCGTTGTGGCGACGCTTGGGGAAGGCCTATGTCCAACAGTGGACGTCTTTCGGCTGATATGATGATGATGATGATGAACGCCTGAAAACTCTGTTGGCGTTCGGTAATTCCGTGATTTACTCGAATATTTCGTAAAACTTGTTTCAGGAAATACGTTGTTTTTTTAAACCCTTAAAAGTTTTTGAAAAAATTGTCGTCATTCAGAATCATTATTAAATGTGCTAGGCTTCTATTGATATTGATGTACTTTTTATATTTTGATTAAATGACATACAATATGGAGGGCATTTTCACAGGTCTTTACTAAATTAATATTACACAATTCGATTTGATTTTTATAGAAGCCTAGATAATATCCACAAGAAACTCAAAATATCTAGAGAAAGGTGTGTAATAACACCATAGTCACGTAAGAGCGGTTGTATCAAAAGTCAAAAGATTTTTATTTCACACTAGCTGTGCCCGCGACTTCGTTCGCGTGGACTACAGGATTTTGAATTTATTTTTTCTAAAACAAAAGTACCAGCTACCTACCAAAAAAAGTCCCGTCAAAATCGGTCCAGCCATTTCAGAGATTAGCCCGGACAAACGGACAGACAGACAAAAATTTAAAAAAATGTTATTTTGGTGTATGTACCGTATATATATATTCATATGCATGTAGTAAAAATCAGTTATTTCAATATTACAAACAGACACTCCAATTTTAATGTATAGATAGGCCTACATGGGCACTTATAAAACGTCAGAAGCTAGTGTATCAAAATGTACCTCGAAAATAACGCTCTTAATGCTAAAAGAACTAGTACTGCTTTAGTAAGTCTATAGCCTAATAAAAAAGGGTAAGTGTCTGTCACTTGCAAATTAGTTTCCGTGGCAATGGATAGACCCATTAAGCTGCTCCACAAAGCTTTTACTCCCAAGGTTATATCAAGGCTTTGGCTAAAGATAAGCAAGAAATACTACGGGGTCTGACCTTGTATAGAGGTTATTGAGACCGTGGGAATATAGGTTAGTTTGTAGACAGATATGTGTGGGCCAAATGACAGTTAAAAAATGGCGGATATTCAGAATTGTCGTTGTTGAAACTTCTATGGTCCGGATTAAGCGTTGTTACCCGTCATTTATACCGCTTACATCAAAGGGCTGAAACAATTTGCCTGCTTTGGCAAACCTTACAACTTGCTTACAGCTAAGGAAATCTTATTTCCTGTCGGTGTCTGCATTTCTTGATAGCTACAACCTAAGGATATTTAGGTCGTGATGATGTTGTTCGTCAACAACATCATTGTGTCCAGGTGACGTAGAGATCAATCGCAAACTAAAAAAGAAATAAACCACAGGCGCAATTCCCGTATTTAAGAGCCGGTTGTGGTCACTGAGTATTTTGTATGAACTCCACCCGGGTCTATGTTGATTTGGCTGCTCCGTAACAGCGGTTTTATTATTATAAAAAAAAACAATAACTATTCAAGATTTTGGTTTTGCGACCCCGTTTTGAAAAACAAGCTTTATTACTTTTTTGTAACTTTCCAATATATCCGTGACGTAATCTAAAAAAAAAAGAAATACGTTTATTAATGGTTGTTGTTTGTTTGGTCGTAATCTCGTAGACATACACGTTTGAAATCGTAAGTTAGGATCAGATTCGTGTTTTTTTTTTCTTCGAGCTAACTAATTTATATCATGTTTTGATGTTTGCCCGACGGTTGGTCATATAGTCAATTTTAAGAAAATAATTTTTCATGGTGTTCTCTTTTATAAAAATTTGTGGATTTCCAGAGGTTTAAAAAAATACAACATGAGTAGAACCTGGCCTTAAATACATAGAACGTTCGCATTCTAATATCAGTCGCAATCCGTCCAAAGTCCTCCAATTGCCTCACATTTTGAAGTTTATGATGTTGATCGTCGCGTCGCCTAAATGAGATTTCGACTTAAATTTGAAAGCTTTTTCTTCTTTTTCTGAGAATTTGCCTTTAATATAAAGCTTATATATATGTCGCAGCCATCTGGATAAATTAGCCATCCAATTGGTCGCCTAGGGCGTTCGTTAAACGCTGGCATCCAATGAAATGGCTGAAGAACAACTAGCCAAGTCGTTGACCGCAACGTTTAACCAGTTATCTGAACGTTGTGTAGTCATTTAGTTTAGTAGGGTGACCATGAGTTTATAAACTATATAAAACTACTTTTTAGTAATAGTGTTCACCAAGTAATAGTGAAATATTATTAAATCAATAAATAGCGGAACTAAATTTTATTTTTATAACACTTGTCTGAGTCTTGATCAGTCATTTCGAAAGGTAGCCCTTTCAATACGCCAATCTGTTAAACGTTGAGTGATTTTACTTCAAATAACTATCGGCCTAGGCATCCAATTGGATGCCGGCGTTTAACGAACGCCCTAGAATAGAATAGAATAAACTTTATTGTACACCAAAATAGTAACAATTTCACAGAAACTTAAATCTATGTGCACAGTGGCGGTCTTATCGCTGAAAGCGATGTCTTCCAGACAACCTTACAACCTTAACCTTTCCTAGGTATCCAATTGGATGAATTGGATGGCTAATTTAACCAGATGACTGCGACATATATACTCTTTTTCATAGTGGTAAACAGAAAGTGCAGTAAGCGATTCCCTTTAGCTTTACTTTTGCTTAGGTCACGTACGTTTTAAACACGATAATTGAATTAACATACAGCTGAGAAAATACTGGAATATGACGTCTGGTTTCCGTGGAAGAGTGGGCGTAACTGTTTACATATTCATAATTTTGTTGCTGCTCGTCAATATTGACAAGTTTTCCTATGAAGATTGTTTCTTGGAAAATCTGTTGAGTTAGTAAAATAACTAATTGAATTAGGGTGAAGACGCCATGTAAGTTTTTTGCATATTACAATTCTCTTAGTTCTTCTTACTTTGTTGAATCAGTTTTTAATGAAATAGCCTGATTGGATCCTGAACAGCAGAAGCAGGCGATGCGGTAGGCCCAGAAGGAGATCGCGTGCCGCATGACGATGTGGACTCCTACCTAATGGTTCAGTCAGAAGTGGCTAAGGATAGAGAAGAGTGGAAGAATAGAAGGAAAGCTTTTGCCCTACAGTGGGACACAATGGGCTCATAACAACAAATAAAAATTTCCTAAAGAAATACATATTGCGTTCGTCAGCCATATTTTAATCCACACACAGGTCTTTAACCTGCAAAATACAAAAAAAAAACTGGGCAAGTGCGAATCGGTCTCGCGCACTAAGGGTTCTGTGCACTACAATTCCCGAATGGAGTCTTGAAGATTTTTCCGAATTGCAAAAAAGGTTTTTTTTTTTGTGACGTACGTTTTTTATTCCTTAACTTAGAAGTTTGATTTTTTCACAAATTGAAGGGACCGCAGACCTGGGTAATATTTACTTAAAGGTATAGTGAAATATGACTCACAGGTTTATTTTTGTGCGAATTCTTATTTGGTTTTCATTTCAACTCGATACCTCCACGCGTTCTCGAGATAAGGGGTCTTGACAGACAGACGGACGGACGGAGGGTTCCGTTTTTTCCTTTTGAGGTACAGAATCCTAAAAATCACAAAAAAGTTAGAATTTCGTTACCTACTTTTGAGGAATTCGAGGATCTCCCTAAACATGTCCTGAAAGAATTTTAAAGACGCAATTTGTTAGTAAACTAATAAATCTTTGTTCTCGAACGTTGTTTTTGTTTTTCAATGCATTGTCGTCGGTCAAACCACGGACGGCTAACTTCCTCAATGATAACGCAATACGGAAACATGCATGAATTGGTTTCCTGCTGGCTTCTTTGAGATGTCTCCCAAGTTCAACTTAAACAATTAAAAATATAGATGGGCATGCCAATGTTTTCATAATCAGCCTGTGTAGAGTCTTAGTTACTTTAATAGGCCAGCCAATTTTAAAACTCCTACGACTACAGTCAATTTGCATCATTTAACATAATTGGTCGGGAAAAAGGAGTCCAATTTTGGTTTGGTCCAAAATCTCTACGTCATCATTTGTGAAAGGGAGCTTTTCCTTGGTATAAGTCTTCTTTTTTAACTTATACTCAACTGTACCTCTTAGTTACGCGCTTATTTCATCTAAAGTTATCAATCCAACGCCAAAACTATTAAAGTTATTAAGCTATTGCATAGCTTCTATCGCGGGCCTTGAGCGTGGAGACCGAATCCAGAAATTCCGTAACGAAAATAACCTAACACCGGACTCATTGGTTTTTTGAGCGTGGTGACCGATAAGAAAACAAATGAGTGAACAATCAATCAAAATTCAATTCAATGTGTGAAAGTGTAACTTCAATTAATATCAAAGAAAAAAAAACAAAGGAAAAAAAATACTGCATAAATAAAATAAATAAATAATTATATTGCACAATTTTCTAGTTTGTGTTTCTATCATATTACACACTAGTTTTTGCCTGCGGCTTCGCACGCAGCATACATATAATATAGCCTATGTCACTCGGGAATAAAGTAGCTTTTTAGCGGTGAAAACATTTTAACAATTGGACTAGTACTTTCAGAGATCACCTCCTCCCACAAACAAAAAACAAACTTTATCTCTTTATAATATAAGTGTAGACAAGTCTGACAAAGAAATCGAAACCAAACAATGCCACAAAGTAACAAAGAGGATTAAAACATTGCCTCAACAATAAGTTTATACTTCAGCAGTGTTTTGGCGGCAATCCGCCATTTTGGCGCGCTGCCACACGTCATTACGCGACATCTCTAGGTCAGTATTGCCAGTGCATCCATACTAGATTTCTATAAATAGAGATGCTTCCTGATTTAGTACTTGTGTGTAAAGAATGGATACGGTTGAAATAGATTATACGGTATCCATTCTTTATTTAATTTGAAATAGATTATACTGGTAAAGGATTATCATCATTAGCCTTTTTAATGTTTCCACTGTTGGGTCTCAGGCCTCTATAGGAAAGGGAATGGGCCGTAATACACCACGCGGGCCCAGTGCGGGTTGGTGGATGTCACATGTCTTCGAATATTTGGTTCTAGGACATGCCGGTTTCCTTACGATGTTTTCCTTCACCGTTTTGAGAGCAGTGGTGATGAAATAAATTAATTACACGAAGTAATGCGCCTGGCTGGATTCGAACCCCCGACCTACAACTCGTAAGTTGGGTCCATTACCACTCGGCCACCACTGCTCCTAGGGGGGCAGTGGAGGAAGTCAGATACTCCCCTCTTGCTTCATTAATCAATCAATCAGTTTTCCACGCGCTTCAAGGTCAGCAAAACCGTAGGGGGCTAGGAGGGTCGAAGCCTATTGAGGCCATGGGTTCTCTTTTGAAAGGAAAACCCGAGATCCTGTCCTGGAACGCAAGGCAAAGAAAGAACATTGGAATGGGTTTTAGTCAGTATAAGTCTCTCACGCCCTTTCATTCCGCCCATAAAGCAGGAGAAGTCTGAATGATTTCTCACCGAAAAAAAAGCAGTACAAATTGGTTGTAAACTTGTAAGAGAGAAATTGTAGACCATTGCTAATATTCTAGCATTATGCATAGCTACGAAACTTGCACGCTCATTAAAGCAAGGTGAAATAATATAACCGTGAATAAATACTGGCCACACGTGTAGTTTTGTTTCTTATCAATGCACTAAGCTATTTTGTGCTAATCGATTTATTGGAAATATTAAAATCTGTTGCGAGTCTCGGGCTAGAGGCCCTACCACGAGTACCACGTCCAATTTGACATACAATTACCGGCACGGATCTTTAGCGCTGGCTTCAAATTGCGCAGAAGTCAAATATTCGGTGAGACGCGGAGGCGAGGAGTGTCAGTGATTGGCTCGCCGCGCCATCGTGTCATAGACGTCAGTCGTGATGCGTTCCCTGCACTTGCTGCATGTATCTAACAACGACGACGATAACATTTCCACTGTTTTTCATACAACCGGGCTTAGAACGGTAAGGGCAACGGAAGGACATAGGTAGGTCGGTAAAAGAATGACACGCCCTCTAGCTACACCCCAGAACGGGAAAAGTCATTATAATCAGATACTTTATTTAATAAATGTCATTGTATACATTATTCATCTATTTGTGAATGAAAAAATGGACTCTATAAGCAAAATACATGTAATGTTGTTATTTAAAACGACACTGCTGTCTCTCCAATGTAGATTAATGATTGAGTATGAGTGAGTTGAGTACTTATGGTGATTGAGTATCTCGTTAAATAGAATGAATTTACCTTTTTTTAAAATATTTTGTGCCCTAGTTTGGGTCGAAAATTTTCTTTCGGAGTTAAATCTAATTAATAAAGACTGATCGACACCTTGCGTTCTTCGCTCAAAGAATTAGCATTGCCATTCAACGTGGTAACGCTGCCAGTCTTCTGGGCACATTCCCGGATGACAGCGATGTGGAGGAGTACTTCGACGCCTGAGTGCACTTTGTGTTTTTGTATTTTATTTATATACGTTAGGTATTTATTTAGGTTTTAGTAGAAATAGTTTAAGTTTGTTTATTAATAAAGCTAATTAAGTTCTTGTAACAGACTTAATTGTTTTGGGCGTCCAATAAAGTATTCTAACTTATCTTAAACCTTTTTCTATTTTTGTCTGCGGTAGGTTGTGCTAGAAAATGGAGTGGAATGGATAATCTGTAAGTCTACATATAAAAGGAAAAACTGACTGACTGACATACGGAAACTAATGGGACCAGGAGCGTTAAATTTTGCACAAGGCTTTATTTTATGACCACTAAGAAGGGATTTTTGAAAATTCAACTTTTGAGTGATGAATAGGAGTAGGCTAGTTGCCGTAAAAAATGTAATTAGTCCGTCTTTTAGATTATTAAAAAATAAGGGACACGTATTTTTTTATTTATAAATTAAACCAAAAATTATAAAGATATAGCCCATTAAAGTTACGTGTATCGTCACGCCGTGCTGCATTTTTTCGCACGGGGTGACGTCACATGTAACTTTAATGGGCTATATCTTTGTTATTTTTTGTTTAATCAAAAAAAGAAAAAATACGTGTCCAATATTGGTTTACAATCTAAAATACGGACTAAATAAAATGTAATTATATTGACCCTGGAAACTACCCTATTCGTTGAATGTAAAATTTTATTTTCTTATATTTGAAACTTAGCATAAATAGTAAGCAAAGTAAATAAAAAACGTTTTCATTACCCTATGAAACGGTTTAGGGGGTGGTAAAGATTGTGTGGGAGAATTTTATTCATTTGGTTAATAAACTTGAAACTTGGCACAAATTCTAATCAAAATGAATAATAAAAACTGTCATAAGGTATTAGATTTTCAAAACTACCCTCGAAAAACGGTTTAATTTATTAAACTCCAAGCGAACGCCGGCTCAGAGCGAGCTCATTGTCTTTCTGTTGTGTGATAAATCAAACACTTCAGGATAAATTGTATAAATATTTTATTCACTTTGATCAACACAATTTCATACTTATCGTTCTATTAACAACCATTTACAAATACACAGATTAGTCGGACATGTTTTCTGTTCAACGAACCAAAGCAGACTGACTCTGTCCAAAATGACAGTAACAAACTCAGTGTTTCCCTACCACAAACTTTCACAAACACTCGGTCGACTAACCGACCAATCAGAGCAAAGTAAAGAGTACGTAACATCAATTGACTAACTAATATACATTAGAGTTTATCTAATAATTAACTGCAAGTAAATATTTCATTTTAACAATTATGATATATTTATACAAAACAAATCCATAGTCTAATATTATAAATTATTACTTAATATCTACAACGAATGTCTAAAGTTCATGTAAACTGTAAACTAGCGCCATCTATCGCTTATCATTGGAAGTTGAACGATTTATGAATATTTTCTTTAAAAATCATTACAGTTGTGTCGATAATTACGATAGGTATTCGAAAGGTTAAGGAGATGTCAAAGTTTTTATGAAAACATTCTCGCGTCGAACGAAAGCGTTGGCAAAGTGATTAATATTTTCCAACCTATCTTACGAACAACAAACTCGATAAAATCACAGTTGCAGACAACCTACGTGACAAAAAACAGGCAGTAATTCGCGGAAACCTTACACCACGAAGTTTTGACATGACCGTCTTAATGACTCACGACTTTACCTAAATAAACAACTTGTATTTACCGTGAGCGCCTTTGTTGATAAAAAAGTACATCATAATATTTATGGTCGTGTTGTTATTGCGTTTTATAAAAGTTTATTGATTTTTGACAGTTCTGGCATAATGACGATACGTTTGCCTAGTTCTTGTGAACAAAAAAGTTCCATAGATTGCCATAAGAGAAAAATAAATTAACGGAGATGCGGTAAATACGTTTGCCTAGTTCTAGCGAACAAAAAAGTTCCATAGATTGCCATAAGAGAAAAATAAATTAACGGAGATGCGGTAAATTTTTTTAGCGACTTTTATTGACAGCTATTTCCAAGGGATTTTGTTTAAAACGGTGATTATTATCAAAACAAAGAGAAGATTTTGTTATTAAACCTTGTCTTGATAAATTACGAAGACAACAAAAAAACAAACTGACATAGGTATCGGTCGAGCCATTTCAAGTGATGCTTCGTCATACATACACGACACGAGGCAATCAAAAATACAAGTTTTTTTTTTATTTATTGTGTATAAATTTTACGAAAATTTTAAATCAAGTCATAGTCCTAAACCCTTAGCGTGACGAAGGAAAAACAATTTTTTTTTCTAGTAATATTCCTTGCTTGGCCCAGTATACGGCTCCCGCAATACTGTCCGCTAACGCTGCAGCTGTCATTAGATCACTACGTGAACAGGTAACAAGGCACGTGACATGATGGAAGATGGGACATGGTGTGCGGAGAGATACAGAAACACTGAAGATCGGAACCGTCTGAGAACCTCTACCTGTAGATATTGCCTGTTTAATCTTTCGAAAACCGTAATTAGAGACAAATGACAATAGAAAGTCAATGAGAGAGCGAATGCCGACGTTCGCTTGGGGTTGAATGAATTAAAGTTTTCCAGGTTTGACCATGGCAACTCACAGTGGCGTAACTATAGGGTGGCAAGGCTGGCAAAATACCACGGGCCCCTGGCCCGGTGGGGCCCCCGATCTGAGAGACCACGAAAGAAGTAACCTAACATTTTATTAGGGTATTTAAATTCAATTAAAATTACACACAAGTAAGTACCTAAAGACAAAATCAAATAAATTATTAAGGTTTATTAAACACATTCACAAGAAAAGAATCAATTTCCCGTGGCATTTTACCAGCTAGTCCCTCTATAGTACCGCCATTGGAACGTCCACCTTCAGAGACGAAACAGAAAAGTCTTCGTGTATTAAAGAACTTGCAATTTATTATATAAAGATTCGTTTTATGCCTGTACTTCAGTGATTTATTCAAATCAAATTACATCATGACAAGTTTTATGGGGCCCCATCCAATGATTTTGCCACGGGCCTAAGATGGTATAGTTACGTCACTGGCAACTCATGTCCAGGCGAGAGGCTCTCCGATGGCTCGAAGTCTCCTTTAAAGTTCGCTATTAATTTCTTGAAACAACAATTCCTAGACTTTGCTTTGTCATTACTCAAACAAAGCTACATTAATATCAAAGATAACACTACAACATGCATCGTCCGTACATGCGGTCACCTTTTATTCGAGTCATCAAGTGTAGAACAAGCGTAAACTATTCCATTGTTTTATCTTTGTGTTGCCATAATAATGTCGCTTCAATTCTACCTAGTGTCAAAGATCTTTTCTGAATGCTAGTACGCATATAGTTTTCATTTCATAGTAACAGTATTGGAAGTGAAAAGATGCCAAAAATTTAAAATTAATGTTTGTCAACATGGACTTGGGATTAGTGAAAGAATTAAAAATTCAGGGAAGAAACGGGTGATTAAGAAAACAAGTATTTTTTATTGTTTTTGTTACCATGGCTTTTTTTCGGTATTTGTTTGTTTATTTATAGAAGCTTGTCGCTTAAATAATAAACTAGTGCGCTTCACTATCAGCGATTGCACCATCAAAAGGATAGCAGTCAAACAGGTTTGAGCTAGGCATTAAAGAGTCAGTGAGTCAGGACTATTTTTTATACAGGGGTATTTGTAAACCACTAATAACCTTGCAGAAATGTATTACTATTATTATAAACAACAACTTTTGTTCCATGACTTTTTACAAAACAATTCATTTACCAAAAACAAACATTCAAGATTTCGTTGTTCTATCAAACATATTTCAACTCTGTATTTTGCTATACTTACCTACGTCTGCATGACACGACGCAAGCGTATCAAGCACCCCCGCCCCCCGATCGCCGCCATTGTACTATCGCTTGCTTTGCATAGAATTTGTAATATTTAGAACGTTCAATTTAAATATTTTTATGTTTGCATGAAAATCTGATGATAAATTGGTTGTCAGTGTTTTACAAATAACCCTGTATATGTCATGGCCAGATCTTAGAAATTGATCACTTCATGATATGGCCAAATAAAACTGGCCAGATCGTTTTAAACGATAAAATTTTATGACTTTTCAATCCTCGTTTGGCCAATTTTTTTTAGACCTTTTAGTATCATAGAAATCCTACATCAATGATATAGCCAATCCAGTGGCGTAACTATATCATCCGAGCCCCGTGGCAAAATCATTAGGTGGGGCCCGAGGAAAAGCGTCAACTTTGTAATAAATTACAAAGCCGGATAAATCACTGAAGTACAGACATAAAATTAATATTCTTTCTTATTATTAAATCGGCAGGTCTCTAATCGTAAATAAATCGATTTTTATATTTCGTCACTTAAGGTGGGCTTCCTAGTGGCGTATATATAAGGTGGTCAAGCAGGCAAAATTCCACGGGAAATTAATCATTTTCTTTAATTCTTTTTTGTACACTATAGCAACAAAAAATAAGTGGATAGCAAAGTTCATGTACATAAGCGAGCTTAACTCAAAGTTGAGTTTTCTTCCAGCAAACCATTGAGCGATAGAGAGAGTTGACATTAGAGGGTAGGGTCCAGTGTACAATTTTAAAATTAGAAATATTGTGAATAAAATAATAATACATAAACAAATATACCTACATACATAAATACACACATACTTTATATACTATAAATATATATATATATATTCTATGTCATTGTGAAAGGAAATGCTCTTTAATTTTCCTTTTCAAGACATCTAAAGAAGGGCTGTCACGTAAGGAGTGTGGGAGGGAGTTCCAAAGACGCACTGCAGTTACAGAGAAGGAACCATCATAACGGCTAGAAGTGTGAAACGGAGTACGAAGAAGAAGAGAATTGGCAGTGCGACAGGGTTTACCCCTCAGGACGAAGTACTCAAAGCGTTCACGAAGGTATTGTGGAGGATTAGGGTTGTGCAGGATAGTGTAGAGAAGAGATAGAGAGAGAGAGAGATTTCTTATTATAAATGCGTTTAATAAATCTTAACAATTTACTGGAATTTGTATATTTACTTCTTCTGAACTCAAAGTCTCTCGAACCGGGGGCCCCACCGGACCGAGGGGCCCGTGGCGTTTTGCCAGTCTTGCCACCCTATAGTTACGCCACTGGGCCAAACGAGGATTGACATATTGTCAAATGTTAACATTTAAACGATCTGGCCGGCTTTAGTTGACCATATCATAAAGTGATCAATTCTGAGATTGGCCACGTCATTATAGGTACATATAGTCCCCATCCAAGCGTTGCCTAACCTTCTAGATCAAAACATTCGGCTGTTATTATTCTAGCCACGAAGTTCTCGTTCAATCTAGATAACAATTAGTCATCACCTAAATTGTCTGTCTACATCTGTCTCGAAAGTTTCCACTCCGGGACTTGATATCACGGTCAATAGCCATTTTAAATTGCTAGAATAAAAATCACTTGCAGACCAATCAAAATGAATGTGTCTAGCTAGTTGTAAAATGCTCTCACACACACAACACACACAAAACAACACCTGCTGCGGTCTTCACGTCCGATTATAATTTAGTTGTCTTCAAGGCTAGAGTGAATAAGGATCTTAATAAACTAGCGCGCCGCACCATCAACGATTACATCACTGCTTACCATCAGTTTGGATCTCAGTCAAGCACTAGTTTACCTATCTCAGAAAAAAACATGTCAACTTTCACATAATAGACCAATAGCAACAGTGGAAAATGGCGCGAGCATAATTTTTACTATGAAAAAAGGAGGACTTTTCCCATTGAGAAAGCGAGTTAGAAGCGTTTATCAGTCAACAGTTAACCACAAACGATTTGAAGGCCTCCACCACATGCTCTGCCTATGGGCCCCCGAAGTCTAAATCTGGCGCTGATAAAATAATCTTACAATTACCGGCACGGATCTTGAGCGCTGGCTTAAAGTTGCGCACAAGTCAAATATTCGGTCTCTTTAGTGGTGCGAAGGGAAACGTGAGGGCGGGGAGTGTCAGTGATTTGTTCGCCGCGCCATCGTGTCATAGACGTCATCGTGATTCGTTCCCTGCGTTGCTGCATATATCTAACAACGAAGACGATTGGCTCGCCAATGTATGGAATGCGCAAAGCGATCCCTACTCTGACGCCGAGCGCTCAAGATCCGTTCCGGTAATTGTTCTTTGAACGTCATGGTAGCCCAGCAGACTCGAAAAATATCCCTTCACGTCATGTTTAGCAACAACGTCCTCCAAAATTGCTAAAATTCTATTTACACAGTACTTGATGGACAACTTTTATTATTGTATTTGAAAAACTTGATAGCAAACATAATGGCCAAGGGGACTATTTTGAATTGATTGCCGTTTAGTATTTTTCCATAATTTCTTTCTTGTCGGTCGAATCCGATGGATGCGAGACGCACAGGACCGGTCGTTGTGGCGACACTTGGGGGAGGCCTGTGTCCAACAGTGGACGTCTTTCGGCTGAAATGATGATGATGATGGTACTTTCTATTTCAGTTTAGTAACTGCCTAACCCTTCCCCAACTAGCTATTGTTTTTGAGATAGGAAATCATGCAATGGCCTCTCTTGCTCTAGAGTGAAACGGTAGGGCGTGTCAGCCTTTTACTGACTAAAACCCACTCCTGTTCCTTCGGTGCCTTTCATGTCGAAGCCGAACCTTCCTTTCAGAAACGATTCTTGGCCCCAGTAAGCTTCGATCCTGCTGGGCCCCCTACGGTTTGTTGACAACTCCTTGAGACGTGCGTCGACGTCTTGGGCTCGGTCCGGACGATTACCGGACGGTCGGACGGCTACCCTTTGCTCGCCGTCCGCAAGCCGTCCGCGCCAGAGAGGAGGCCAGAGTCCCAGTGGTGGGAATATATGCTATGACATGAACCGACTGCATATCAGACTTCCAGGATCTATTGATCTACAGGATAGAAAACGTAATGCATATTCTAGAAATAGATATCACAAGCGGACAGCTAAGTTCCCTTCCTCCTGATTAGCAGGCGACCTCGGTCGACGTGTTCATTTACACGTCGCGCTTGCAATACTAAGTAGTATGTAATTTATCAACTATGTAGCGGGGTCAGGATAGACTGGACTTATTAGAAGCACTTGGACTCAGAGCGTTTATTTCGAATAAACTATTTACAGGCAGTTTTGAATTGTTGAAATTTTGAGGAAACTGGCATGTCCTAGAACCAAAAATTCGAAGACATGGTAAAACTAACAACTTGTACTGGACCTGTAAGGGGGATTGCGACCCATTCTGTCTCCTAGAAGATGTGGACGATAAGGCTGAACATCTCGCCCACAGCCTCATACCCGAAAGGGCTCTAAGAACGAGGGTTTTTTTTCTTATAATTGGCTCGCATTAGACCACTATTCCATCTGATGGTAAGCGACGATGTGTTCGAACACTGGGTAGCCACAGTCGCTGTCTCGTTTTAGAATTCATGAAAGAAATAGCTGCCTCGCTGATGTGCCTTCACCAACGCCTAAATTAGCCCACGATTCGCCTTTGCTTTGCAGTGCTATCATCATCATCATCATCATCATTTCAGCCGAAGGACGTCCACTGTTAGACAGGCTTCGCCCAAGTGTTGCCACTACAAACAGTCCTGTCACCTGCGCGTCTCGCAGCCACCGCATTCCCGCGACTCTCACCAGGTCAACGGTCCACCTAGTGGGAGCCTTCCAAGTTACATTCTCCGGTGAACGATTACCACTCTAGAAACCCTTCAGTCTCATCGACCATCCGTTCTATGAGCATGTGCACTGCTTTCTGCCACTTTAGTTTGGCGATGCTTCGGGCTATGCCGGCGACCTTGGTTCCAAGTGCTGTAGCACCTAGATAACCTCGATTGAAGATTGATCTAGAACGACTAATGCAAGCCACGTGTGAGGTGCACTGATCTAGAGAGTGGTCCCTCGTGCAAGGAAGTCGTTAAATTACTTGATGATGGAGTAGTAGACTACACATCCTCCTGTCTGATAAATCACTCTGTGAACACTTAATCTGTCAGTGCGCAGACCGGCAATTTTCGTTTTTTTTTTTTTTTTTATTTTAATGTTTGACTTGGAATCTGTCAGTGCGCAGAGCGGCAATTTTCGTTTTTATTTTTTTATTTTAATGTTTTTGACTTGGATACTAAGTCATTTAAGCCATGTTTTCATATGACTAGTTAATCTATAATATAAAAATGAATCGCTAAATGTGTTGCTAAGCGCAAATCTCGAGAACAGTTGAACTGATTTCTCTAATTCGTTTTTTGTTATGTTTGTTATTGTGAGGAGAAGGTTCTTATGGAAATTAGGAAAAAAAAAATGTAAATTAGGGTAGTGTAGGGTAGAATAGGGTATAGTAGGGTTGAATAGGGTATAGTAGGGTTGAATAGGGTAGAGCTTGAGCGAAACCGCGGGTAAAAGCTAGTACTAAAATATAAACTTTGAAATGCTAACTAACTCAGTTGAATATGACCCGCTTCATACGAAGCTTCAAGTGTATATTCATTCATTAATGTTTTTGTTTACAATGCAGTACTGCGTCATACAATCTAATAACGTTAGCAATATGATCTGTTAGGCTATAATAATATGGATAATGTATCCTTGGAAACATTCAGCTCATCTGTGGCTTCCTGTTTACTTCATAAATAATAATATTTTGTAGAGCTATACAGAATTATATTACCATACGTCAATCCGAATTTGGTCTAAAATAGATCACCGGACTGAGTGCGAGTTGTTAGTACGCTCGAACCGTTTACCACGCTTGGCTCTCTAATTGGTTAAGAGCACAGAAAAAATGAAAGAGGTTAAAAAAGAAATACTTTCCGATTTGTACTACAACGAGTGTTGCCGCTTGTCTCACACCCTTTAACTCCTTTAAAGGCAATAAACCAATACGAACGCGCATTACGCAACTAACAGACCACGCACACTTAGGTCGCAAGTTTGCTATTGGTAGTTGAACTATGAGCATTGGCCTACTTTGTGGCTGGACACTGAGCAAATCTAACAAATGAATCATTTGAAGTGCACTTATAAAGCCATTCATTTTATCGTCCACAAGTATCTGCAATTGATAACGAATCGATTTAGACTTTGGACTTATTTTCGAGCGATAAGATCGAACAAGATGAAGATAATACGAACGACTATGTCCTCTTATGATTTGTAGGTAAAATGTACAATAACATAGCTATCAGGTTTTTTTTTTTTTGGGGGGGTGTGGTAAGATATTGAGTGTCAAAATTTATCTGACTAAAACCCATCCATGTTTATTTAAACACGGATGGGTTTAGTTTTTTTAAAGGGCAACTGAAGAGTTGTTCTTTGAATTTCTGGACCGCGTGCTGACCTGATGACTCTTCCCTTGCAGCCCTGTGTGCCGAGTGCGAGTTGTTTTACCTCGCAATCGAAACGTTTACCGCGTATGAGTCTGATTGGTTAAGAGCTTGGAGCGGGCGAATCGGAACCCCGAACGTCATAAACGTGTCGGTCGCGAACTCGCACTGGGCACTCTGAATTCGCGCTGCGGGAATACCTATTCAAAAGACTAAAGGCACAACTACACTGTGCACACGTGGGCGCATCTCGATACATGTTATATGGAAACTAAACTTGTAGCTCGAGCTGCACTTGATCCACGCCACGCGAGTACAAGTACTGATGAGATTAGCAATATCGAATTTCGTAATCCAGTTCAAGGTCTACTCGTGGGCCCGAATCCGTACAGCCGCCGTAGAGACGTGATTAATTAACAAATACTAAGTCTATCACATTTACTGTGTTAGTTTTGTCAGGATGATTTTAGTCTTCGAACATTTACTCGAAGTTTCTTATCAAAAATTCACTTACTATCTGTTTCGCCTGCGTCAAATTAGGATTCACCACACTAACTTTAGACCCCCGTTTTATCCTTTGAGGGGCTGAATTTTGACAAATCCTTTCTTAGTGCGCTTCCGTCATAAAAGGAAGTCTTGTGCAAAATTTGACGCTTCTAGGCCCTATAGTTTCGACTGTATGTTGATATGTCAGTCAGTCAGTCAGTTTCTCTTTTTATATCTTACATATTTAAACTAGCTTCGGCCAGCGGCTTCGCCCGCGTGTAAGTATACAAAGTTTGGGACCCCTTTTTCATCCCCTCAGAAAGGATGTAACACCTCTGGGTCCAAACTTTGTGTTTTGGTGAATTTTTGTAAATCCTTTCTTAATCTTCGACTACGTCATAAAATGAAGCCTTGTGCAAAATTTGACGCTTCTAGGCCCTGTAGTATCGGCTGTGCGATGATATGTGTCAGTCAATCAGTTTTTCCTGTTATATGTATCGATGTATTTATAAGTATGCTGTACAAGTGCATTAAGTTTATTCTCAGACAGCGCGTGACCGATCTCCTTGACCGCAGAATGTTTCCTTCCGCGCCCTGTAGCTAAATACTTCCTGACTTGGTTAATCGTGTTTACGACTCTTATATAACAAGAGAACTTGTTATTATTAGTACTAGATCCGCAGAAGAAATCTTTTCCCTCATCTGTTATTCGATTATAATTATGATAAACTATGTAGCTTTTGCCCGCGGCTTCGCCCGCGTACAAAAAAGACCTTCCCTCTTTCTCCCCCTTTTCTCACTCTTTTTATAAAAAAAATTAGCCTATGTCCGTCTCCAGGGTCCAAACTATCTCTGTACCACCATATAAAATACCACCCCAAATATTAGAACTCAATGAAACGAAATTTAAATCTTGTATTAAACGCACGCTATGCAGGCAAGCATATTATAAGTTGGAGGATTATATTCAAGATAAAAATGCTTGGCTCAATGCTGGTCCAGCTCCACTACCACTAGGGCGTACTAATTAGTTGATTAGTTGGAAACTAATATTATTATTTTTTAATTTGAAAGACACAATTGCATTGTATAATGTAGAAGCACTTTTCCAAGTTTGTGAATGTGAAGCACCATGGAGCATTTTTATTAGGTTACAACTTTTTTTTTTTTTGACATTACGAGCATGGCAGTTGAGAGTTTGTCATGCTCACTCAAATGTCTCGCTGTTGGTGGCACGTGTTATTGGGTCGTTCAGTTCCCTTCAAAATGGTTGAGCTGAGTGGGGCTGATGCACGCGTCATGCTCGTGAACGGGTGCCGTCAGATGGGACTGGTCATCTCTTAGCTGCCAGTGGCTTAATTCAGTTTCTATCTTTTAATTATTTTACATTTTTTATTTCATTATCGACATTGTGCTCACATGATAGAAGCAACAAGTAATATGTAACCAAGCATTATATGTAACACATAATATGATTTAAAAGAGTGTCCATGGAGTTTCTTGCACGTTCTTCTCCATAGAGACCTACTCTTTGGAACGTGCAATTTAGCTTCACTTTTCTTGGACTGACCGACATTTGACTATTCAAAAGTGCCTGTAAGTGCCTGTAAATCAAATCAAATCAAAACAATTATTTGAAATAAATGTTTTGATTTGATTTGATTTGTATCAAAATTCATCAAAATCGGTTTTGCCATTTAGGCGTGAAGACGTAACAAACAAACAAACAAACTCAATTTAGCTTTTATAATATTAGTAAGGATATTATGTGCTAGTTAATGCGTTTATTAATACATTCCCCCAAGCGTCGCCACAATGAACGACCTTGTTCGTCTCGCAAACAACGGGTTCCCGCGACCCTGACCAAGACCTAGACCATGAGGTTTAAAGTAAGATTGTTTTAATCTTGTTTCGGTGTGGGTAAGAGACAGAGCTATACAGGTTGTCTAGCGCCATCTCTTACCCACACTGAAACAAGATTAAAACAATCTTACTTTGAACGTCATGGTTACCCCGTAGGTCATTGATTCACCTTGTGCTGCGTCTTCCAGTACGCGATCGCCACTCCAGAACCATCTGTTCTGCGAGCAATGTGCCCTGCCCATTGCCACTTAAATTTGACGATTCTTCGTGCTATGTCGGCAACCTTGGTTCTCCTGCGGATATCTTCATTTCGGATTCGATCACGCAAGGAAACTCGGAGCATTTCCATTTCCCTTTGGGTGACATGAAATGACGAAACAAACAAACTTTACCTCTTTATAATATTAGGGTGAGTTGCACCATTTAACTATAACGATAATAAAGCCGTTAACAGCTGTCAAATCGTCGAATTGACCGATAGGCGGCCGTTTCACGGCTGGTTATGGTTTGGTTATCGTAATAGTTAAATGGTGCAACTCACCCTTAGTGTAGATTTCTATGCATCGGATAAAACGTTCTCTATTATATATAAGTGATAAGGGGTATTTAAAAGATTTGCAATGATAACTTGATGACTATCGAACTGCGAAAAACGTAACGCTAGAAGTTTTTTTTGTTTATGAGCTTGTGGTTCAATGTCCTTGGGTGGTCGTGATAATTTTGATGATAAAATTGTAGTATGTATTAATTGATAAGAGAATCAGCTGTTGTTTTTCACGCTTTGTAAAAATACTTTTTTATAAAGTTCTGATAAAAATGTAAATCATTGAGTTATTGTACCCATACTTATTTACATATGCAGCAGCGGTTAGACCACCTCTTCTTTGCTCTTTCCAGGGTTACGGGGTGGATCGAAAGATTTATAGGTACCGGCACGAATCTTGAATGCTCGGTGTCAGATTGGGGATAGCTTTGCGCATTCCATACATTGGCGAGCCAATCGTTGTCGTTGTTAGATACATGCAGCAAGCGCAGGGAACGAATCACGAGTGACGTCTATGACACGACAGCGCGGAGAGCCAATCACTGACACTCCCCGCCCCCGCGTCTAATTTCATACCACTAGATAGGCCCGATATTTGACTTCTGCGCAACTTGAAGCCAGCGCTCAAGATCCGTGCCGGTATTTTTACCTTGGCCCTGAAACGCAAAGGGGTTCAGAAACAGCACTGTTGGGCTTTAGTCAGTAAAAGTTGCTCAGAGCAGGAGGAATTTAATGAGATAAATTAGTGCGCCTCAATATCAACGATTGCATCACTACCCATCTGGTGGGATCGTAATTAAGCACTAGTTTATACCGATTTAAAAAAAAAATTGCCAGGCTAAAAAGGCGTCTACCCCAGCACACGCTGCAATATTTAAAATTGATCAATAAAAAACTACGATAAAGGACGATCACCACTCAAGCCACGTCACTACTCCAACTCAACTATATCATCGAACGAATTTATAAAGATTTCATCATCAAAATCAGGTAAATTAGAAAGTATTATCACGGTCATTAATATTAATAAGTGCATGTGTCGAGAATCGAGATAGGTGTGTCTGGCCACGTGTACGAACACGTGTCGAACTTTGTTTGTAAACATTACATAAGCTTTATACTCGTACAGTTAGAACATTGAAATTGGATTGACGGGCTATTGTTTGTTATGTAGAAGCGTGACGAGAGTGGACCATATGTCCACTCTGTCACGCAAATTAATAAAAAAGTAAAATATTACCCTATTCAAAACTCTAATAACAGTACATGCATTTTACTATTAAACTTAATAATAAAATTAAAAAAAAAAACGTTCAATACAATATTTTAAAGTTTTGACAGGTGCATGTATGCGAGATAGGTGTCTTGGCCGCGTATACGTACGCGTATCGAACTGTGTTTGTAAACATTACATAAGCTTTATACAGCTGGAACAATGAAATTGGACTGATGGGCTATTGTTTGATATGTAGAAGCGTGACGAGAGTGTACTCTGTCACGCAAATATAAAAAAAGTAAAATATTGTTATCCAATTTAAAACGCTAATAACATTACATGCATTTTGCTATTAAACTTAAAATAAAAGAAAATTGCGAGAATTAAAAATTTCCTTCAATACAATATAACTGATTTATTATACAAATCATTGCCGGGCCGTAAACTATTGAAACTAGACGAATGAAAGGACATTGACCATCCATGTATGAGAGTTGGACCAAGTGCTACCCGGAATAGAAAAAATAGTGCATTATGTTTTTTTTCGGCTCACACTAGTCCATAAACAAAAAATCTTCAAAATAAATTATACGTACAGCTTTCAGTTACCTCTAAAACTCGAAACGATTGATTGATTGACCTGCATTCTGCTGTCTAATAGATTATGTAAAAAAAATGCCTGTTCTAGTTTAGTGCACACATAGGTATCTATGTATACTTTCGTATAGTACATAACTGTAATCTCAATCTACAAACGTTCTCAGGTGCCCCGTTACAAATATATATTGAACATTAGATAAATTACTACCTCAGTTTTTTGAGGTCCCGGTCATAGAGACTGCTGATTTTTAATATCAAAGCTCTGCGAATTAGCTACTGTAATTTTTTTTTATAGGATTTTAATTTTTAACCCTTTAACCGCTTGCGGATTTGTCCAACGAGTGTTATCGTGTCCTATTCGCCAGCGTCGTGTTTTGCTACTGAGTACTCCATCCCGTTTA
The DNA here is from genome assembly GCA_910589285.2 of Mythimna ferrago. Classification (NCBI taxonomy): domain Eukaryota; kingdom Metazoa; phylum Arthropoda; class Insecta; order Lepidoptera; family Noctuidae; genus Mythimna; species Mythimna ferrago. The sequence goes on from OU342703.1 coordinate 12,122,989, forward strand.
ACTCTTCTATCCCCATTTGTAACAGAAGAGCTGACGAGGTGGAGTATTTGGTCGTGGATGTGCGACCTTGGCGGGATAAACGCGAAAGTGTTTGTCGGATATATCAGACTTAGGCGAATAAAAGATTAAAACTAGCTTAAAATCACAATCGTATTGATTTCTAACAACTACTGCCTGGAGTTGCCAAGTCAAAAGTGAATAGGTTACTTCTAAGCAAGCGTGCTACATTGTCGACCACATCATTCGCTTATCACAACTTAAACCCGTAGATAGTCGCTAAGGGTGTTTTTAATATCGTGCGGATTTCATCACAGGAAACTTCAAAATGCAATAAAACGCATGCCACGTTCGTATTCCACGCATTACAAAAATTACTTGTATGAAATGACCTTGGACATTGTTTTTGTGGTGTGGGGGTTTTATGTGGAGCAATCTCGCATGCGTGATCAAAACCGCACGATATTACAAACACCCTAAGTCAAAAGTGAATAGGTTACTTCTAGGCAAGCGTGCTTCATCGTCGCCCATTATCATCGCTCACCATCAGGCAAGGTAGAGGTGAAACTCAAGAATATAAGATGTTAATAAAAAAATAGATCTTTGAGTGGGTTTCATAATCAGTTCAGCAGTCAGCAGTTTCCGTAGAAAGCATAATATGTTACGTTTTAATAGTCACATGATCTGATACATTTCTATATGTGCTTTCTCTTTCTCTCATTCTCAATGTTGTTGACCGTGGATGTCTGTTACGTCACCAGATGTGACCTCGACTCGAACTCATTCATAAATATTTATATTTCGTTGTGAAAATTAATATGTATGCAGATTCGTATTGTCTAAGTTTTGGTAACTAATTGATAGTAATGTCAGCATTTCAGCACTTGAAGGTCAAATTCCCTACTGGAGTCCGTGTTTCCTGATAGCTATAACGTAGGGATCTTTAAGTCAAGAATGAATAGGTTACTTCTAGGCAAGTGTGCTCCGTCGTCGGCCACATCACAGCTTACCATCAGGTGAGATAGTGGTCAAACGCGAGCCAATCAGTAATAAAAAAAAAAGTTTTCAGGCCTAAGTAGAGTTTGAGATTTATGCTCTTTTTACGTGTGAATGATGATGATGAAGAGGGAGAGGGAGGTCAAAGAAAAGATGAATGGATTGTGTGAGAAGTGATATAAAAAAGGGAGTTCAAGAGGAAGATGTAGACATACCAGTGCTTGACTGCGATCTCACCTGATGGTAAGCAGTGATGCAATCGTTGATGGCGAGGCGTACTAGTTTATTAAGAGCTTATTCCCTCTAGCCTTGAAGTCACCTAAATTGTAATCGGACGGCCGGGGAGATCACAGCAGCCAAAACGTTTCTCAACTTAACATGCTTATTTCAGAAATTGGAGGTTCGTGTTATTCAAGACTGACGTGAACTGTGAACTTGTTAAAAAGTTTCCGTTTAGCATAATTTGATAGATCTAATTTTCGTTTTTCCTTTTATTTTTGTTATACTGGTTCGAAGTAAAGGGCAGCTTTAAAAATACATATAATATAATTATTTATGTTAATAGTCATCAAATAATTCCCTCTTCCCTCGCTCTGAGGCGTGCGTGCAGGCTCAGCGGTCGGTGACTCCTAATTTTCGAACAATCCCCAATTCCCCAGCCTATTCATACTTTGAGAGCAGTGGTGACCGAATGGTAACGGTCCCGACTTACGAGTTGTAGGTCGCGGGTTCGAACCTAGCCAGGCGCATTACTTTGTGTAATTTATCTAGTGAATCTCTCAAAACGGTGAAGGAAAACATCGTGAGGAAACCGGCATGTCCTAGAATCAAAAATTCGATGACATGTGACATTCACCAACCCGCAATGGGCCCGCGTGGTGGGTTACGGCCCATTCCCTCTCCTAGAGAGGAGGCCTGATTCCCAGCAGTGGGAACATTAAAAAGGCTGTTGATGATGATTCATACTTTGCTAGGTTACGTTACTAAAATAGTCAAGATTAAATTAAATTATAAAACTGTTGTTATTCTTCAATATCTCGGCTTGATAACAATATAAGTTTAATGTAAACAACAAACTCTCGTGTTATTGCTTCTCAACATTTGTTTTATTTAGATAATATTACAAATTGACGTATTTTAAAGTAAATATTATTCTTCAAACAACAATTTATTTAGAGCGATCATAATGACACTTGCAAATGTCAGTTAGTTTACTATTTTGCCGTTGAAATGTCATTACACTACAATTGCTATAGGGTCAACTCACACCAAAAGAGCGTAAATCTGCGAACTCGGAACGCGGAATACCCGCGGCGCCGCGGGCATCCGCGCGACTCGTTTGAGTTTCTCATGCTATAATAAGTATTATAGAAATGAAAAGAAAATCAAAATTCATATGACACTGATACTGCGCTCCGCTTCGCTGCGCTTCGACGCTCTTTTGGTGTGAGTTGAGCCATAAGATGGTTTGGGTGACAGCTGTCAGATTCATACGATGATAGCTACCTATCCTTTTCTCTCATCCTAGAGATGAACATTTTTGTCCTGCTGTCATTTCACCCATGCTTTGTGAAAAAGACCTTACACTACATTGCTATAGGAAAGGGCGAGTGACAGCTGTCAGATTCATACAATGTAGCTACTTAACCTTTTCTCTCATCTTAAAGATGCATATTTTCGTCCAGCTTCGTAAATCCTACCCATGCTATGTAAAAAAGACCTAAGGCGCTGCGCAAATGTAGACACTTTCAGTTTTCAGTTACCGACACCGAAAACTTTTTGATCGTCATGAGTATGTGTTAAGTGAAAGAAACTGGACGCAAAAAATGTTTACGTATGCGCAGGGAGTGGATGATTTCATACTGGTTCTATAGAAATCAAATATTCGTCGGTAGCTTGTATCTGACACCTCGACACACGTCTGCGCCCTGCCTTAGTATAGCAATATTATGTCAAAATTAGTTCCCCATTTCGCCACGTGCCTAAATAGCGGCGCTGATTTTTATCTTGAGTTTATCTCAGTAATATATATAAAGATTGCAAGCCACAGGGGAGGCTGTAACAATATGAGATAATAATAGAAGTCAAATCACACGGTTTTAAAGATAAGGCGGAAAAAAACAAGTGCGATTGTAGTTTTTTTATCTCTAGAACAAATACCATGTTTTATTTTTAACTTATCTGGCATTCTAGAAGACCAGTGAACTCTTTATTGATTTAATGGGATTTCAGCAGCGAAAAAAAGAAAAAAAAAATCTTTCGATTTTCATGCAAGCCCGCCAGCATGAAAATCAATAGAGTTTTTTTTTCTACTGTCCACGGAAGCGTATTAGTCAGTCTAAAAAGTCAAACGACTTGGGAATCATGTATAATATTTAATCATTTCATTTCATATTCAGTACATAAGGGTTTTCTATTAGTAAACAATGATCAAGATCTTTTAATCAACCTTGATTAATGAACCAGTGTTGACTACATCAGATTTCGTTTTACTCTAATAATTACCCAAGTCGTTTGGTTTTCTATTAGTAAACAATGATCAAGATCTTTTAATCAACCTTGATTAATGAACCAGTGTTGACTATATCAGATTTCGTTTTACTCTAATAATTACCCAAGTCGTTTGGTTTTCTATTAGTAAACAATGATCAAGATCTTTTAATCAACCTTGATTAATGAACCAGTGTTGACTACATCAGATTTCGTTTTACTCTAATAATTACCCAAGTCGTTTGACAGACTCTAGCTTCATATAGGTACGCAAATTCGTCATTATACGCTTGAAGGAGCTTACATACAGAACTATGTTGCCTCTCGTCGATAATGACTATTTCAATGAAATTAGTGTAGTTTTATATGATATATGTATTGTAAAAATACATACAATATCATATAAAACTACACTAATTTTACAACGCGATGACCACTTGGAATCAATTTGCGGATAAATGAATAATTAAGGGGGCGCTTGGGCGCCCGAAAAGTGCCATGAAACAGTGACATTCTGAAGCCTACACCTCGGTAACGGCCAGGTTAATTTTCCAATAGATTTGAAAAAAATCTATGTTTATTATAGATTCATGAACTACATTATCAACATTTGATTTTTTCGTACGATTAATACTTTTGTCAAAAAAAATTTTTTAGCAATGTTGCAACTTTTCCCTACTCCTTTGAAACGGCTTGGATCTTTAACTCTTTGAATGTCGTAATTAGAGACACAATAGAAAGACAATTACCTTATGTCGGACTGTGTAATTTAAGACATTCGAAAGGTTAATAACATTTTTACACATAAAAATTGGTAAATCAGTCAATATTTCGCAAAGAAAATGGATTTAAAGGTCAGCCGCGCACTATCCGGGCGCAGCTAGCCGCTATTAAATGCACAAATGCGTACTGCCGCCTAGGAAGGTGCGACAGTTGTGTCCATTTAATTTCGGCCAGATGGTTCAAGGGACTACAAGCCTTAAAACAGACAATGAACTTCACTCGAAAAAATCCCGCCAAAAACTCGGTAACGGCCCCTTTAAAATGGTTGAGCTGAATGGGGCTGATGCTCGATGCGTCATGCTCGTGAACGGGCGCCGTCAGTTGAGACTGGTCATCTCTTAGCTGCCAGTGACTTATTCAATTTCTATTTATATTGTTACCATGGAGTTTCTTGCACGTTCTTCTCTATAGAGACCTACTCTTTGGAACGTGGAATTTAGCTTCACTTGTTTGACTGACCCACATTTTGACAATTCATAAGTGCCTGTAACTGGTCTATTTGAAATAAACGTTTCTGATTTCTGTTCGCGACCTTGCCGCTGTAAGCGGTAACTTAGCGCGGGGCGGCTAAGAACAAAAGTATGAAAATGTTTGAAGCACGCCACGAGACCGCTTACCGGTGCCGCCCCGCTCGCCGCGCCGCTTAGACTGAAGTCATGATCAAGCCGGTCCTTGCCCATACCCGTACAGTAAGGTGTGTTGCCAGCTTTTATAGGATTTCCAGAATATTACTAAAATAGCTTTTGCCGGCAGCTGTGCCCGGGTACATAAATATACCTACCCTATGTCACTCAGGAATAAAGCAGCTTTCTATCGCTGAAAAAATTTTAGCAATCGGACCAATACTTTCAGAGATTACCTCCTACAAACTAAAAAACATACTTTACATCTTTATTATATTAGTGTAGATGATGTTTTACTCTTAAAATCTTACTCTTTATCGATTGTTTATTTCTTGAATCGTTTATTTTTCAATTAGCCAGTTCAACAAGATTCAGTGCGATGATTGTTGTGACAGTTACAGACTGGTTTTCATAACAAAACTGCGTGCAAATTGGCACATCTTGTTAAAATAGCGGATGTAGTGAGTGATATACTACATCACTTATTTCATTCTACTAACTAATAATATTTTAATTACCTTTTTTTTTATGGTGGGAAAATCATGCATTGACATCCCCCGCCCTTGGGCGGAGCGGGAGATAGTGTCAGACTCTTACTGACTAAAAGACCCACCCCGTTCCTTCTAGCCTTCATACCGGGGCTCGAGCGCCCTTTCGGATAACCCTGGCCCCAGTAGGCTTCGACCCGGCTGGGTCCCTGCTGTTGCTGACAACTCATTGAGGCGCGCGGGAACAGTGCGCGCCGTCGACGACTTGGGCTTGGTCCGGACAGTTACCGGACGGCCGGACAGTGAGCTATATTTTAATTAAGTACCTAAGTTATAGGTAATAATCGAGACTTGGAAACATTCTATTAACTCATTAGTACATTATGATATAAGTGTGTAATGTTAGTGATTACCGTCGAGCCGGTATTTAGACCCGAGCCATGGCGAGGGTCTTAAGAGAGCCGAGAACGGTAAAAAACAAACTTTTCCTCTTTATTATATTAGTGTAGATTGAAAACTTACAAAACCAAGTTTTTCTTTTTGTAACAAAAAACATCAGGTAATTTAATTGAATGTTTATGACATATGTCATAGATAAGGTTTCATTAGTATTTTTGTAGACATTTAAGAAACGTGTCGCGGTGATAAGCGTAAGTATGTCATTACTTGGCAACACTGTTCAGGGTTATTTCGCATGGTGATAGCTGCTATTTTTGTATTGTAATAAAGCATAACAATACGTGTGGCTATGTTTTTATTTGGCCAAATTTAGCCGAATGAAAGAAGAAATTTGTCCCAAGGTAACGTACTTCCAGAATAATTTAATATATAATACTAGCTTTTGCCAGCGCGGCTTCGCTCCCGCTCTTCCCTACTTCACCCTGCTATACCCTACTCTACATCTACACTACTATACCCTGCTCTACCCTACTCTACCCTACCAAACTTCACATAAACCATCTACTAAATAGTCCGAACAAAGCCTAAACATTTGGTTTGGATAGGTGTGCCCGTTCTTGAGTTATAAAATTACAACGAAAAGTGGCATTGATTTTTATATATATAGATTATTTTTAGTTTATGTGAAACCTATAGTTTTTTTAGAATCAGTAACTGAATGGATTCCAATAGTTTTTACACCATGTTATATTTTTACCAAAAATATTTAAACCTTACACTCTTTATTTACTTTCGCCTTTATTATATTAGTTTGATATAATTTAGCTACGAACGTAATAACAGTGTTGATACTAATAAAACAAAGTAAATATCTAGTGATTTTCACTCGGCACAATAACACTGTTAGACCTTATCATCACGAGGCATCCGGCATGCGTAAATGCACGCAAAATACTCGTGACGAGACGATTAGTATTGCATTCATGAATATCCTGGATGCGAACTGCAGTCGCCATTTAAGAAATCACTTTATCGACTGCGGAAAAAGGTTGGTCGCTGCACAATTAAATTATCTAGCCAAATAGAGTAGGGACATTAAGGGCCAGCGCTGACTGATGTCGCGGCACAGCAAAGCATGGCAAGGCGTACTCGGAGAATGATAATACTCGCTTTAGTATATAACACAGCGCTGCGACATATCCTGCGCAGGAGCGAAGCTATTTCAGCCTCAATTTATTTTAAATAAGCCATCACACCGCAAAAATTCACGCAATAATATATAGACACATCATTCGCATCCGTTTCGCTTCGCTCGTCGCTGCACCGCATCCACGTGCTGTTGTCACGTATGACGTAAGCCAATGCAATAGAGTAAAAATTGTTTAATTTGCATCGCATCGCTTAGCGATTCATTGTGTTCGCGTTGGATCGTCTATATGGGGCATCGTGTTAGAATTAGTATTCATATTTTTTATTCATTTACTAGCTCTTGCCCAAGTCCCAGTTTTTTCGTCGGTGCGTTAATATTTCAATCAGTTTCTCCTTTTATTTAATAGATAGACAATATGCCATTAGTACTTAAACCTTTATTGTGGTAATTCACTACAGTGCCTATCATGATCGCAAGAATTCAATCACTTTGCCAACCCCTAAGTGCGCAGCTTTACGTATTATAGAACTTTATTATTATACCTAGGCAATCAAAGTCAATTGCTAGAACAATGGTTGTATTCCCGACGATCGATGTCATTCACGAGTTTAACATGCGTTGTAATAGCTTTAACATTGAGACACGCGATGATGTGATCCATTTATTGATTGATGCAATTTGATTGAATAACTTGTATTATGTTTATTTTTATACAATATTTTATATTCATCATCATCATCAGCCTTTTTTAATGTTCCCACTGCTAGGACTCAGGTCTCCTCTCTAGGAGAGGGAATGGGCCGTAATCCAACACGCGGGCCTAGTGCGTTTTGGTATATTTTGTATTAAACAACAAACAATACTAAAAATAAGGAACTAAATTGAAATTGAAAAAATTATATTTCGATTACGATAACATACATGGTTCTCATGTGATTTGACCATTACGGATTTACTGTATGTACTTAGGGTGTTTTTAATATCGTGCGATTTTGATCACGCATGTGAGATTGCTCCGCACGCGTTACCCACGCAGATGTCCAGTTCACACAAGTATTTATTTGGAATACACATGCGGGACGTTTTTTGCATTTTGAAATTATCTGCTTGCGGTGCAAATCCGCATGCGTGATGAAATGTGCACGATATTAAAAACACTACTATAGAGACCGACCTCTTTCGATATTTCTTCTCAGGATAATCAGCTAGGAAACACCAGCCTCATCAATTTTAAATTGACGCAAAAATTGTACTGTTTGTCAGTTTATCTTTTTGACCTTAAATAAGACAATGCTACTTGATATTAGACAAACACTTATAAATTCATAACAAAAGGATGCCAAGTTATTGTGTGATAGCTCTTATCCCCGTCTGATTATAATACGACAAAGATTTCATTGTTTTCGTGACTTGACCGTCAATTTGAAGAGCTAATTTTTAGGGTTCCTTACCCAAAGGGTAAAGCCGGGATTGCGGACGGCGAGCAATGGGTAGCTCGCTGTCCGACCGTCCGGTAACTGTCCAGACCGAGTCGTCGACGGCGCGCACTGTTCCCGCGCGCCTCAAGGAGTTGTCAGCAACAGCAGGGGCCCAGCTGGGTCGCAGCCTACTGGGGCCAGGGTTAGTTTTAGTAGCTCAGCTCCGCTATGAAGGCACGAAGGAACGGGGTGGGTTTTTAGTCAGGACACTATCTCCCGCTCTGCCCAAGAGCGGGGGTTGTCATTAGATGATTTTCCCACCATAAAAAAAAACCCCAAAGGGTAAATACTAAGACTTCGCTGTCCGTCTGTCTGTCTGGCCGTCCGTCCGTCTGTCACCAAGCTGTATCTCATAAACAGTGATAGCTAAACAGAACCAATTTTCACAGAAATGCTAATAAATTATGATACTTTTTCCAATAAAAAGATTTATTTTTAGTGTTATTTGTTGTTTTAATATTGTACAAAAATAAACTTAGGTGAGTGTACTCAATTATATATTACTAGCTTTTGCCAGCGGCTTCGTCCGCGCGGAAATGGAAAATATAGACTACAATACTCAGTGATAAAGGAGCTTTCTATTGGTGAAAGAATGTTGAAAATCGGTTCTGTAGTTTTTGATTTAAATCGTAAACAAACAAACAAAAAATCTAATTTTTCCTCTTAGACAAAATTAACTTTATATAACACTAGCTTTTGTCCGCAGCTTCGCCCGCGTACATAAAATATAGCCTATGTCACTCAGGAATAAAGAAGCTTTCTGTCGGTTAATTTTAGCAATCGGACCAGTACTTCCAGAGATTACCTCCTACAAACAAAAAAGACGTGTGGCACTCGGGGACTGCCGCGGTAAAGCTATTGCATTGCATTTTTATCAACTTATGCAATTATAATTATTTATTTATTTTATTTATGCAGTATTTTTTTTCCTTTGTTTTTTTTTCTTTGATATTAATTGAAGTTACACTTTCACACATTGAATTGAATTTTGATTGATTGTTCACTCATTTGTTTTCTTATCGGTCACCACGCTCAAAAAACAAATGAGTGGGGGGTGTTAGGTTATTTTCGTTCCCCGATAGAAGCTATGCAATAGCTTAAAAACAAACTTTACCTCTTTATTATACTTATTATTAGTGTAGATTGATTTAAAAATGTTAGCCTCGAAGTGTGCTAACTTATAAGAAGTATAAAAATACCCAATACAACGTGTTTATTTGTTTCTCAGTTTAGTATCTGTGACGTACTAGATAATATTTTGGGTAAATATTATTCAAATAATTAGCATCAGACTAACCTACATTTCCATCTCGTGCTGTAATAATAAACCTGTAAATAGAACCATGTTGATTATTGACATTTCAAAGAACGTGATCATAATAAAAACTTCGTATGACGTCACTTGGAACAGTAAACATCTCATCAGAGGCCTTACCATCGGTATCATAGTCAGCCGGTCGCAAAATATCCACTTCTCACTATGTCAACTTCTCATAAATAATGTCAACTTCTTAAAATGTCCACTTTTCACAATGTCAACTTCTCATAAATAATGTCAATTTCTCAAAATACCTACTTCTTACAATGTCAACTTCTCATAAATAATGTCAATTTCTCAAAATGTCCACTTCTCACTATGCAACAGCAGGGGCCCAGCCGGGTCGAAGCCTACTGGGGCCAGGGTTATCCGAAAGAGAACTCGTGCCCCGGTATAAAGGCTTGAAGGAACGGGATGGGTTTTCAACTTCTCATAAATAATGTCAATTTCCCAAAATGTCCACTTCTCACTATGTCAACTTCTCATAAATAATGTCAATTTCCCAAAATGTCCACATCTCACTATGATAACTTCGCATAAGACCAATTTCTCACAATGTCAACTTCCTAGAATGTGAACTTCTCATATGTAAAATAATGTTGAAAATTCAAAGAGGCCTCAACTATATTGTCAAGGTTTTTTTGCTCCATTTCATATTGTAGCCATTTGACATTTTTATTTTTTATTTTTAAATCATCAGTAAAGGTCTGACAGACTGACACAAGAGAACGGGAAAAGTTATCTGATAATTTCCCATGTCAAAACCTTGGAAGCAGCCTATATGTAATTGGAAAGGTTCGGGCAAATTGATTTCTCTGATATTATAAAAATCGATGGGTTTGTTTATAATCGTAGCAACACGCTCAGTAATCATAACAGCCCATGCCTGGCCTCCTAATTGGTCCGACACTCGCTACAATGAATGTTGTGACGGGATATTCCATAATTACGTCACTTTGCAGACGGATTAATGTTCCTACCTAGTTAAGGTGTTTACAACTAATTGAGCATAATAGCATAATCAGCCTTGTGATGTTCCCATAGCTGGGAAAAATAAAATATCGTTAAGGCTTATAGTCCCTTGAACCATCTGGCCAAAATTATTTGGACGCACCTCTCGCACCACCCGCCTAGGCGGCAGTACGCAAATCTGTGCATTTATTTGCGTCCAGCGGCGCCCGGAAAGCGCTTTAATTCCATTTTCTCTGCGAAATATTGATTGATTTACATATGCAATGTTCGCTTTGAAGAATATTTAACCACCAATTTTTATGTGTAAAAATGTTTCTAAAGATCCAAGCCGTTTCGAAGGAGTAGGGAAAAGTTGCGAAATTGCTAAATATTTTTTTTAGACAAAAGTATTAATAGCACGAAAAAATCAAATGTTGATAATGTTGTTCATGAATCTATAATAAACATATATTTTTTTCAAACCTATTAACCTGGCCGTTACCGAGGAGTAGGCTTCAGAAAGTCACTGTTTTATGGCACTTTTCGGGCGCTTGGGCCTTAAGAAACCGAATGAAAGAAATAAAAACATTTCATTTGGCGGTTACAAACGCAATCTTACGAGTAACTCACAAGAAGTATTCTTTGTGGGAAAAATCCGCCATGTCCGCGCAAAAAGGCCGAACGCTCGGCATAATGCCACACGCAAAATACGACGAGTCTACAGCGTTGGTTTTCAGCATGGACTAGGTACATGTCCTAGACCGTTCCGACACCTCTACGATCCGGACTAAGCATTTCGCTTCGTCGTTTTTACCGCGTACATCGAAGGATTGAAACAATTTGCCTGCTGCATTTAAAAAACATCCATATCGGTCGGAATTATAGTGAGAAAATTAAATCAAATCTTTTATTTTTCTCCGGAATAAACGCGAGAGAGTTTGTCGGATCGGATATATCCTACGTAGCTGGTTATAGGGTTAATAAGACTTTCTAAAAAAAAAAAAACTAAGTTTTTTTTTTTAAACTCGCCATTTTACGTTTCAATGTCATTCATCACACTTCGAACTCAAGTTTAAAAACAACACTTAAAAGTGGATCAAAGAAATGAATGAGTGTTTTCAAACCGTACGCGAAAATGTTTTTCCAAGCACTATGGCTTCCTACAAACGTCAGACTTCTCGGTCAAGAACAACGATCGTAGTGAGTAATAAAAATAAATTGTCGTAAGCAGACTAGACTTTGTTCTATTTTAAAACGGAGACTAAAGAAAGGCGCACACGAGCGACTTAGTTGCCCGGTAACTTGTTTTTAAGTATGTAGCACTTTTATTATCATTATTTCAGCTGATAGTCGTCCCCTTTTGGACACAGGCCTTCCCTTAGCAATAACGACCGGTCCTGTGTGTGTCGTATCTATCGGATACCCGGTACGTAGTTGCCAATCTAAAACCTTTTGTCCCCATCGAGCATCTGTTCTGCGAGCAATGTTCACTGCCCATTGCCACTCTTTGGCGATTCTTCCGGTTATATCGGTAACCTTGGTTCTCCTGCGGACATCTTCATTTCTAACGCACTATCATACCAACCCGCAATTTGACGTGAGATACAACTTAGTTTACGGAGTCAAAAGTTGCTCGTGTGTGTTATCTCTAAGGGAGGGTGCCAACGAGCAACTTTGTTGCCCGCCTTTGTTTATCTCTGTCGCTGTCTCCGAAGTTGTGCATGAACCCGGGAGCACCAACGACGCGATATTTTCATAAAAAAACATATATTCAGCCGAACATAGAACCTCCTCCTTGTCGAAGTCGGTTAAAAATTAGCTACTAATAAATTTGATTTGATGTGTGAAGTTAGTTTACTAAAGTTGCTCGTGTGCGTTGTGCCTAACCCCCATTTACTCGGAGTTTCCTGTAACTGCTTTTCCTAGTATTGAAAATAACTTTCTTTTTGTATTTTTACTTGATAATTCTGAAAAACCAAACATTCTCTTAATGACAACTATGACGTCATGTAACTCGCTACCTGGTTAAATTAGAGCCTGTCCGCACAGCGCTATTTCACCGCGCGGAAACTATTCGCGCGGATTTATTTCCGCACCGCACCGCGTCAAATCTGCAATTTTTATCGCGCGTTTTTTTTTATCGTCTGTGCGGAAACTTCCATAAGATTCAATGTGTTACAGAATAACGAAAAAAAAAACTGCGCGGTGGAATAACGCTGTGCGGACAGGCCCTTAGCCAGCTAATTTATCTTTTAACTGCCTACGTCGGATATATCCGACAAACACTTTCGTGTTCACACCGCCAGGGTCGCACATCCACGACCAAATAATCCATCTCGTCAGCTCTTCTGTCACCTGTAAGGATTGAAAAACTAAACGAGATTGAGTATTTAGCACTCATTCAGTCACAATCTACCCGAATAATTATAATAAAGAGGTAAAGTTTTTTGTTTTTTTTTGTTTGTAGGATATCTCCTACCAACAAAAAAAAAAAAAAAGTGTGGCACTCGGGGACTGCCGCGGTAAAGCTATTGCATAGCATTTTTATCAACTTATGCAATTATAATTATTTATTTATGCAGTATTTTTTTCCTTTGTTTTTTTTCTTTGAAATTAATTGAAGTTACACGTTCACACATTGAATTGAATTTTGATTGATTGTTCACTCATTTGTTTTCTTATCGGTCACCACGCTCAAAAAACAAATGAGTGGGGGGTGTTAGGTTATTTTCGTTACGGAATTTCTGGATTCGGTCTCCACGCTCAAGGCCCGCGATAGAAGCTATGCAATAGCTTAAAAAACTTTTACTAACATCTCCGGAAGTAAGTACTGGTCCGATTGCTAAAATTCTATTACCGATAGAAAGCTGCTTTATTCCTGAGTGGCCATCGTGAGTAACATAGGATATATTTCATGTATGCGGGCAAAAGCTACTCGAATATATTTTCATAGTAATTGTGCAATGCATGAACCATATTACCTACTTTCCGCCTAGGTGTCGGCTTGCGATATCAGTTTTATGTTCTGTTCTGTCCGATATTGGTTACCGCAGGCGTCAGATATCGTTACGGTGTCAGATTGAGTTTAATAGTGTCAGACTGTCAGTAAAGTACCTAACAGTCTGTCAGTGTAGGTTACTTCTAGGTAAGCGCGCTCCCTCGTCGACCGCATTGTTGCTTTCCATCAAGTGCTCAAGAGTGCTATTTTTATAAATTTGTCATTTCAACACGATCCCATTGTCATTAACCTACTTCAAAAAGGAAGAGGTTCTAGGTTCGGCTGTAGGTATGTATTTTTGTTAAACTGACTTCAAAAAAAAGGAAGTTCTATATTCGGCTGAATTTTTTTTTTAAAGAATGTTCACCGATTTTTCAATCAATTGAAGACCGATTTTAAAAATTATTTTTTTGATTGAAAGGTTATGCTTCTCTTCCTAAGAAATATTGTTATGATTTTTTATGATCCTACTTTTTTTTGAAGTCGGTTAAAAAGTAAAATATTGAACCTTTTTCCTAACCTTCATCGTAACAATGACGACCTTTACGCACGCGTGTAACGTCACAAACATATCTGTCATGAGAAAGTCGCGTGAAAATTTGGCGCGAAGTCAACGGATGCTGATTATTGCCGATGTAATGGCGGCAGTATGGCGTCATTGTTACGTTAAATGAGACGCGTCACAGTGGAAACGTTTTGATAGATTTGGAGGTACCTAGATAGTTGTGGAAAAGTTGTAGCACCTGATTTAGGTACTTATGTTTGTTTTGTCAAAATAGTTAGGGTTGCCAATTGTTTTTGAAGAAAAATAACGTAACACAAAATGTATTTAAAAAAATATACAATTTTTTTGTGCTTCTAGCACATACTAACAGTTTTCCATTAAGTACCTAAGTATTGCAGGAAATTTTAACAAAATTCTGTCGTGTACTTACCTTTAAAAAAAAACGACAAAAAGTATGTAAGTACACCCTTGTTTTTGTCAAAGTTGTTCTCACGCATCTGATACCTATAAAGGTACCTTCCTTACATTTTTGGAAACGTATTTGTGTTTCGACGTAGAAGCATCGATTACTGATAATGCAGTAATTATTCATAGTAGTGTTTCATAATTACGCATTAGCACGGATATCGACGCATTAGTGTAGATTGAAAATAGAGTTTACCTATTTAGATATTTTTTTTTATGTAAATTTATAAAATATCTTCTTCCAGTCCTTGTCCCATATTATTTGGGGTCGGCACAACACGTTTTTTTCTTCTATTATATCCTGTCACCCGTCACACTATTGACATTAACTCCCTTTTCTTTCATATCACTCCTCTCACAATCCATCCATCTTTTATAAAAGTATAAAGTATATTTAAGTACCAAAAATAAATTAAGATACGTTATTGGGCAACCCTAATCACAGCGTAAACAATTGTAGAGTACATTCTAGCATCTTCTAATTCGTATTTGTTATCAACATCGGCTGTTTTTTTTTGTAATACGTCCACTTGTAGGTATGTCAGTATGTTTTGATAGGCATTATCATGTTATTTCAAACTGGTCATGTTACGGGTTATCTGTATTGTTGATACTAGTCGCGGTTTTGTTAATCTATAGACGGATGTGTAACCTTTTCGGATTATCTTTGATTCGGTTTCATTTATCGATATTGTCGATCATTCGTTCTTGTTCATTGTTGTTGACAATAGCCCAATAGCATTCATTTAAAAATTGTAGTTCAAACACAATTGTTTTTATTACTTAATTATTTTGATTGTTCCACAATGCTCGTAAAAATAAAATGAAAAGATATTTATGTTACAAATAGGTTTTTTAAAAACACTTTAACACAAATTTTTTCGTCAGTTTAAACTAGATGAGGCTGGATTTCCTAGCTGACTACCCTAAGAAGAAATACCGAAACAAACTCAAGGGTCAAAGTCAATCCACTTTACAACCATTAACCGCTTAAGCCGGATTAATCCGACAAATGTTTTGGTGTCCATTTCGCCCTCAGTTTACGACCAAATACTCTCATCTCATCAGCTCTTCTGACACCATGGAACCTAACTAGGCAGAGTCTGTATCTTGGTGGCTCAGGACTAGTTAGCAGTATAGGCTGGTTAAAAACTCACTGTGATACAATATACAGAGAAGCTCATCAGCTCTTCTGTCACCATGGAACCTAACTAGGCAGAGTCTGTATCTTGGTGGCCCAGGACTAGTTAGCAGTAGCAGTATAGGCTGGTTAAAAACTTCGTGTGATATAATATACAGAGAAGGTGCAAGAAAAAATCACAAGTATCATAATACAGAAGAGAGATTACTTGCTACAGACAAAAAAAAAAACAAACTTTATCTTGTTATAAAATTAGTTTAAAAGTATAGATAAGCAAAAATTCCAAGTCAATCCAAATGCCACAGGTTATTAAAAATAACTACAGATATAATTAATGAATAGCTATAAAATGTCAGAATAAAATAAGTCCTATTTAAATGCACAGCCTGTGCCAAGTCAAATAACGTACGGTTCCCGTAGGATATCTCATTTCAATACGCACAATAATATTACGTATTCGTGCGGTAAATAAGAATCTAAACCGAAGCATGTTTTGCGGTCTAGACCGGATTCTAGTTTTCCTATTACCAAAAATGTCATGTTTATTTTTGGCTGAGATTTTTATCATTCGACCTGCATGTGTAAAGTAAGTGTATCGTAAAATTGTAAATCTCGTTAGATTATAAAGTGTCAAAAGATTATAGAAAGAAAAATATTTATTATATGTTCTTACTGTAATGTCATAATGGTCCATGCATGAGGTTGTGGGTTCGAATAATTCGAACAAGACAAGTACCGATATGTATTTTTCAATTCCTATGTACTTTTCTACGGGTCCACCATAAAACGCCGCCACCGCCATATTTTCTGCAGGTTTCATACATTTTATATGGACTCGCAGCACACGGTTGACGCCGGTGGACGCCACACGCAGTTCGTGCAGCAAATTCACTAAACTAACAATGTTTTTCAAAAGTTACTAAAAGCACGTAGGTACAATCAATAGTACTGTTAGTAGGTTAACTGACAGAAGTGACAATTGTATTTTGGTCGGTTCTTGTGCGCTAACCGGAACTACTTCTCAGAATGTAACATTGTAACAGCAACATTGTTCACAAAACAGAATTAGACACAAATCTGGTTCATTTTGAAACTACGTACGTTAAAGTTACGTGTGACGTCACCCCGCACAGTATATTTTTTGACCAAAATTTCGGACATGCCTTTTTTATTATCTTATATCATAGGTCTTGGGATTATAAATGCGAGACGAGAACTCCCGATTGCCTATTTGTTATAAAAAACAGAAAATAAGTTCTTGAAAAAACTTTCTATGGTTTCCAGAAAAACCATAGAAACAGTTGTAGCTCAAAAGTTTGATATCTTTTTAAGACTTTACTGATGGTATTGAATAGTGTCTTAAAGTCTTTACGATAGCAAAAAAAAAACAGGTTTTATTTGTTCAAGATAACAGAGTTATGGCTGATTTTGCAAATTTATGATTTCTTTTTTTACTGCCATATTATTACGTATTTGGATTTGTAACTAGGACAGAAATGTTCTTTTTATTTACACTTATGATCTTACAAAAAAAGGGATCCTAATATGGCAGGATCTAGGAATTATTCTAATACAAACTTTTTTGGTTAGGGTTATCACCTCATAAATTTATCAAACTTAATATATGAAATTATTTTTTAATGTTGGTAAGATTATACAGGAAAACATTTTTATCACATTGTAATTGTTTTTTGAGTGTTAGGTGTTATTCAAAAAACCTATTTTTAAAATTAAAATGAAAGGTAAAATATAAAAAAAAAGACGGTAGACTCCGTAATTTCAATTTGGATGGTCTCCTAGCTAAACGTAGGTCTTGATAGTTCCATCCCGGGCTCCCGTGAGCCGCACTGCGCCGCGCCACCCGCCACCGGCCAGCACGACAATTTATTCAAAGTGCATGCAAGTGTTTATTGTGAAATGGTGCGAAGTTAAGTTCATGGAGGTCTTCCCTAGGCTGCTGCAATCATTCAAACTCAATACTATTTACATAAGTTGATTTTATTTAAGTGGTTTCAAATAAGTTAATTTCCATTTCGTAAATACTCCATAATGTACAAAGACAAACAGATAAACTTGAAATAACGGTTATTGAACCCTCCTATATCTTATATGAAATGAAGACATAAAGCTATTTAAAATCGACATCTATCGAAATCTTTTACAATTTTGAGTAATAAAAACAGTTAATTGTTTGTTTTTTGGGTATCTACGCAAGATATTAGGAAAAAGTCAATACCCCATGTTATTCCCCATTTATATGGTGCCTTGTATAATCACAGTATTATGCATTTTGCAAATTGAAGGAGACTTTAAAAGTATGAAGGGAAAGTTTGCAATTTATGTTTGTTTGTTATCGAAGTTTGGGTGCGGAGCTAAGCGCGTGAGCTCGGCGCGGCGACCTGTTTTATCGGTTTGTGTTTGTGCATGCGTGTGTGAGTATGTATGCAACACGCTGCGCAGTGTCCACAAGCTTATCATTTTTTGGACAACTTCATAATGTCTTATCTCAATTGTTTAGTATTAAGTGATACTAAAAAAAAAATCTGGAATTTTATTACTTTTCTCAAAAAATATAATTTTCAAATTTGGAAAGTGATAAAAATGTTTGCCTGTAAACTGTTTTGAAGAACTAATATGAAAAAATAACTTCAATGTATTTATGCTAATACTCTTTTGTTTTTAAATGTTCAGTTTAAAATCCAATGAAAGGTAAATGTGGTGCATAGAAGGGGTTCGCCCTCGTTAGGCTACGGCTAAAACCTTGCTCCGACACATATTTCTTGGAGGAATGGGGGTGATTCACCATGGAGCCGTCAAAGACCTGTTGAGGGATGTCGCCAACCCTCATGTTGGTCCACGAATGGCAGTTGATGAAGCCGTGGCCGCTACAGCTGGTACTCTTCAGCCTCCGAGAGTAATCGCAAGTACGCAAAGAGACGTGATTAGCAGGCTCGATGTATATAAAATGTTAATCACCAAATCGAAAGAAATGGGATCTAAAATTCGCCCTACTGACTTGCCTTTAGAAGATAGATCAGAGCTTATCTTGACTATTTTGGGATTAAAAAAAACTGAACTCAATGATGAGAAAGCGTTTAAAGAGGCAATAGCTAGATTCACGTCTAAATATGAAATGCTTTACAAAAATTGTTAATATAATTTTAACTTTTTTGCAAAAAAGAACAACACATGGCTTAAAGAATCACTAAAAAATGTTTAAATATTTCTTTAGAGCATTACAAGATGCGTCACTTTCCGAGTCTGTTATGATGACTGATTCTGAATCAGAATATAATATTTTGAGCCAATCCCTTGACGGGCATGAACTTGTACCTCATCATCAGCAACTAATTTCAGATTCCAATACTGACCCAAATTTTAGTGTACAAGATTTACCTATAGTCATGAAGGAAATACTTTTAATATTGCAGTTTCCCCCACAATCGATTCTATTGCTATCTAGATACAGGGTTTAATGGTAGTTTGGGTCAATCATTTTATAAACATATTTTTTCTGATAATCAAGAGCCTGAAAACAGTTTATTTGCCACTACATTCATTCCATTAAGAATTAAAACAAAAAAATACTTTGTATTGTGGTTAAACTCAACTCCACAATCATACAGATTTTGCTATCTGATTTATATTCAATATCGGAAAGAGACAAAAGATTTAATACTAAATGAACAGAAATGGATAGAAAACCAAATTAGGGATATGACTACTTTAGAAGCAACCACATATAACAAAAAGAAAATAAGGGCAAAACCACAACTTTATTTGACGTGCATGGCAAAGTACTAAATATAATATCTTAAATCTCTTCTCAGCTTAAATGTCTATTTTGCAAAGCAACCGCAACGCAATTCAACAAATTAGACATAATTATTTTATTTTCAGCCAATTGATGTATCGGTTTTCAAATACGGAATAAGTCCCTTGCATGCGTGGATTCGCATGTTAGAGTTCTTACTTCATTTGGGCTACAAGCTTCCTGTAAAGAAATGGAGGGTAGGCAAAGATTCAATAGAATCAAAAACTATTGACGAAACAAAAAAACGTGTGCAAGAGAGAGTGGGAAAAGATTTGAAAGTGCTAATTGATGTTGTGAGAACCAATGCTGGAACAACAAATGACGGCAATACAGCCCGAACAGTTCAGTGCAGTGTTTGCAGAAATATCAGGCCTTGGTCAATGGTTGTTGGATGATCTTCACACAATTCTGGTTACTTTATCTTGTGGTCTACCTGTAAATGCTAATAAATTTGGGGACTAAAAACATGGCAGAATATGGTTGGTACCCAATGACAGTAACAATACATAAGATTCTCATTCACGGGCAAGATATTATTAATAACTCTGCTCTTCCAGTTGACTTATTATCAGAGCAAACCGGTGAAGTGCGGAATTAGTTTTGAATTCGACCGCGAAAAAGCCATGTTAGACTTGTTTCACAGAGCACTGTAATCGGCTACAGAATAGGTTGAAAAAACTAAAATCCTTACCGTTACCACCCAGCGTAGTAAGGTTACTGAAACCGTGTGAAATCTCAGCAGAAGACAATTTTGTGGCAACAGAAATTGACGAAAATTTTGAAATTATTGAAAGACATACCGACAATATAACAGAAATTCTTTCGTCGGATCAGGCTAAAGAATAATAATAGATAGGTATGTACATCAGAAAACAATTAAGTAAAATGGTATAATGTAACTTATTTATTTATTCACTTATATACACACACAAACACATAAAAATGAAATGGAATGGACTTACTACTATTGAAAGAATTTTCAATATAGGTTCAGTACAGAGATCGCTTCCTACAAACTCTACCTCTTTATAATATTAGATATAATATGTAGATTATGTTCAAAAAATTCCAAATTAGTATGGCAGGATTGGCAGGTCAAACGAAAATTATAGTTTTTTTTTTATTGTGTAAGTACGTCTAGAAAAACTGTGTAAACACAGCTCGATCCAAAAATGAAATAAAAAGTAATCTTTCTTTTTTTGTTTTTCGGCTCATCTAAAAACTATTTTTCTGTGTAAATAAAGTGATCCCATGCGCTCACCCCAACCTCTAGTTAAAGTATTATTTATGAATAAAAAGTTATAGTAACTTTTTACAATAAATTCTATTTAGAAATATTGACAACCCTAAAATCATAATTACCATAGAAAACTTTAGAAGCCTCTAAGTTCGAGATCCTTCAATATTTGGATCTGATTTTTTTTTCATCGATTCATACACTTTTTTCTAACAATTTTGTAGAAAAATAAAATCCAAATAATTAAAAATACGACCATAAAAAAATAAAATTCAAAAAACATTAATTGTAAATAAATCTCTGAAAACTCGTTTAAAAAATATATAAATCAATCAGTATTATGTGTTTTAAAATTATTGTATAACAGGAAAAATAAGAAGACAATTCGTGAAATATTTCAAAAGTTATGGGTGATTTACTATTTTATCATAAAAAATTAAAAAGTGTTTTTTTTTGGTCATAATGAGAAATAGGCGCTTGTGAGTTCTATTCATTAATTATATATAACATTACAAACAAAGTTAGAACAAAAAAAAGGCATGTCCGAAATTTTGGCCAAAAAATATACTGTGCCCCGTGCGAAAAAATGAAGCACGGTGTGACGTCACACGTAACTTTAATGGGCTATATCTTTGTCATTTTTGGTTTAATTTACAAATAAAAAAATACGTGTCCCTTATTTTTGAATTATCTAAAAGACGGACTAATTACATTTTTTACGGCGACTAGCCTATTATAAAGATACCTACCGTTACTAAATAAAATCTAATTTCGAAGCACTACATAATATACGTTTTATTTAATGGTTCAAAGTCCAAGCGAGTTGTCCCCGGCGCTATACCGGGTACACGTGCCAATGTTTTAGAGTGTGGATATAAAGATGGACCAAAGTCTATCTGAATCATGCGTTAGGAGAAATGCTTCATGAGACTCATCATTGTTTATTGGAGAAACCTCTTAGCAACGAATCTCTGAATGACTGCCCCCCACTCTTCGCTTAGCCTTAAGGCTTATAGTCCTTTGAACACCTGGCTGCAATTAAATAGACACAATACTCGTACCCACTTAGGAGGCAGTGCGATTACTGTGCATTTAATTGCAGCCAACTGCGCCCGGATAGAGCCCCGCTGGCCTTTAAATCCATTTTCTTTGCGAAATATTGATTGATTTACATATGCTATGTTCTTTGAAGAATTAACCACCAATTTGTATGTGTTAAATGTTTCTAATGATCCAAGCTGTTTCCAAGGAGTAGGGAAAAGTTGCGAAATTGCTAAATATTTTCTTTAGACAAAAGTATTAATTGCACGAAAAAGTCGATAGTTGATAATGATGTTCATGAATCTATAATAAACATTTTTTTTTTTTCAAATCTATTAACCTGGCCGTTACCGAGGAGTAGGCTCCAGAAAGTCATTGTGTTATAGCTCTTTTTGGGCGCGGTAAACTACATTGGGCACACATGGGCCACGTACTCTAATCTGGGCGCGTCGGTCTCCATACATTTTATATGGCAACTAGACTTGTAGAGCTACACTAGATCCACACCACGCGATGCGACTTTACTCACAAATCAGGCGTGCTAGACAGTCGTTGCAACAAATCGCAAATGCATGAATATTCAAAAGCTCCAACATCGTATTTTACTCAACAGACTTCAGCTCTGAATCATTCTAATCTAAATTATAGCGGCTAAACTTTCCGCGCGTCGAGATCTCGGGAATTTGTTGTCAGTTTAATCGTCTAGTGTAAACAAAATATTTCAAATATTCCGTACTTACGTCTTGTCTGACATTATTTAGAATTGATCTTCATTCCTCTTCCATAAGATAGCTGTTACATAAGTTTACATCTTGGTATCATGTCATTGTCATAGGATAGGAAGAAAGCTTTGTTCAGCAGTGGGATGCTACAGGCTAACACTAATCAGTAAAGGTAGCCATACACGCTAGGGTGTACCTGACAGGTTTTCCTGCACAGTTCGGCAACACACGCTCCGGCTTATCTGTACAACTCGCCTGTACAAGCAAACCTGTCAGGTACAATGGCGGGTATAAGACTTGTCTTGACTAAGGTCTACTGTACACCGACGCGTAGCTTCATAGACGCAGTCGTCAGTATACGCTTGGTGTACACCTGCTCACAGCTTACATACAAAACTGTGAAACTGTCAACGTTACGACGGCATGACGTTGCCAATCTGTGACAAATACGCGTCTACGATGGTACAATTACACTGCACACTCGTGTGCCACGTACGCCGATCTGGGCGCGTCGGTCTCCATACATTTTATATGGGAACTAGCTTTTGTCCGCGCGGCTTCGCTCCCGCTCTTCCCTACTTCAGCCTACTATACCCTACTCTACCCTACTCTACTCTACTCTACTCTACCCTACCCTACTCTACCCTACCCTACTCTACTCTACCCTACTCTACCCTACTCTACTCTACCCTACACTACCCTACTCTACTCTAATAAACCTCACGGAGCCCGAGACCTTTCCAACGAATGCAAAACCGTGGAAATCGGTTCGTGCGTTCTGGAGTTATAGCGTCAGGAAGGAAAACCCGACTTATTTTTATATAGTAGACTAGACTTGTAGAGCTACTCTTGAAATACGCCACGCGATGTCGGTCTAAAGTAGTTCTAGCTTTTTTTATTTCCTTTTTTTTTATCCCACCTGTTGGTAAGCATTGATGCGATCGTTGATGGTGAGGCGCACTAGTTTATTAAGAGCCTATTTACTCTTGCGTTAAAGACACCCGAATTATAATCGGATGGAAAAACCGCACCACGCAAATTGTTCCAGTAGCTTAAGTCTAGACAAGTTGCAGAAATGCTAAAACCAGCCGAGGTTTATATTCGTCGTAACCTTGTTTCGTCTCGTCCTACCAGTCAACGATCTGACTTGATCTTGACCTTGATATCGGTCTCGCTGACTCATGGATCACGGAAGCGACATACTAACAATGACTAGAGAAGCCATCACTCACTATTGATAATATTCCACGACAATCACTCAATGTCATCTATACTCCATTCACGTTAAGCTTAGACATTTAAATAATCCTTTTTAGGGTTCCGTAGCCAAATAGCAAAAAACGGAACCCCTATGGATTCGTCATGTCTGTCTCTCTGTCTGTCCTACCGTGTGTCACAGCCACTTTTTTCCGAAACTATAAGAGCTATACTGTTTAAACTTAGTAAATAGATATATTTTGTGAACTGCATTAAGATTTTTATACAAAAATAGAAAAAAAAAACAAAAAATTTTGGGGGTCCTCATACTTAAAAGTTAGAACTGAAACTCGAAATATATTTTTCTCATCAAACCTATACGTATGGGGTATCTATGCATAGGTCTTCAAAAATGATATTGAGGGAGATAGGTATTTCCAAAGTGGTAAAATGTGAAGAAGAAGAAGTGGTAAAAAGTCATAACGAACTGCAAGAACTTTTATAATATTATTTATTTATGTACACACAAACACTTAAAAATTTAAAAAAAACACAAATACAGATAAAAGAACACAAAGGTACTGGTTATTTCAGATGAAATTTCTTCCCAGCAGACCTGCGACAGGAGAGTTAAGAGATGTAGACACAGTGTATACAAATAAATTAGATAAATAAAAATATACTATTAAAATTTAAATTAAATCATATAATACATACATAAATATCTATATATCAAGACCGGTAAATAAAACACATAAATAGATACTATACGTAAATTAAAATATAAAAAGATATATCTATAAATAATAACTTTTGGAGGTATGCGGAACAGAGAGTAAAGTCCCGCAAACCTCCGTAGAAAAGGGAGGATCCTCCGACCAGACAGGTGTTATGGTCTGGTGGGCTACTGCCCGATAGATGATTTCGGGCTGTCGTATATGTTCAAATCGCGCGGAGAACTTTGATTGCGCGATGCAGGATTTCGTACTTTCTTCGTAGTTCTTATGTTGCGCCATAGATGTCGCTACAAACTTTACGAGATAGTAGAGAGGTAGTGTTCTTTAACTAGCTTTTTGAAAGCAGATATATTTTTAGCGTCACGGATTTTAGCTGGAAGTGAGTTCCACAGTCGTACCGCATGAAAAGAGAAGGAGTTGGAATAGAAATGGGTATTTTGGGATGGGAAATTAAGATGGTATTTAAGGTGGGATCTGCATGGGGCATCGGCAGGGCGAGTGAACGAAAAACGATCACGCAAGTAGCCAGGGTAAGCAGGATGTTGTACAGGAGGAGACATAATACCCGAGTGTTCGTACGAAGACGGATAGGGAGCCACTTGAGATCCTTGCGGAATTGAGAGACATGGTCGTATTTTCTTAGTCCAGAAACAAAACGAATGTATAGGTTTTGCAAGCGCTCAAGCTTATTTAATAGCTCCTTAGTGGCATCCAGGTAGCAGGCATCCGCATAATCGATGATCGGCTGAATTAAAGTTTGAGCTAAATATATTTTGGTTTTAAAGGGTAAGAACCTTTGAAAGGATTTAAGGCTGTGGAAAGAAAAGTGAACTTTACGGCTAACCTCATTCACTTGTGCTTGCCAAGACAGATTGCTGTCAATTGTGACACCGAGATTCTTGGCTTGATTATGTTACAAACTTGCTGCTAAGGAACCCTTCATGGGCGAGTCCGACTCGCACTTGGCCGGTTTTTTACCGTCCGTTCACCGATCTTGAATTTTTTTTGGTGACATAACAACAATTAACAGTTTTCAGATTGATTCCTATACCTGTGCTATAAGAACTTGCTTCAAGCCAAATTTCAGGATTCTGGATCAACGGGAAGTACCCTATGAGTTTTGATTCCCTTGTGAATGTTGAAATTTACGTTTTTTGCGACGTAAACGACCGTATACTTTTTTTCGTTAACTTAGAAGTTTGATTTTTTCACAGCATAAAGAGACTGCAGATTTGAGTATATGGTTTTAATTTCAACTCGATACCTCTGCGTGTTCTCGAGATAAAGGGTCTTCTCAGACATACAGACGGACGGACAACAAAGTGGTCCTATAACGGTTCTTTTGTTCGTTTTGAAGTACGGAACCCTAAAAAATAGTAATACAAAAAAGATCATCATCATCATATCAGCCGATAGACGTCCTTCGTTGGACATAGGCCTCCCCCAAGTGTCGCCACAATGAACGATCTTGCGCGTCCCGCGTCCATCGGTTTCCCGCAACCTTCACCAGGTCATTATTACATAAAAGATAGTTAAATATATTCAGTTTACACCGATAACATTTCCACATGATTTTCAACGACCTTGGTCTTGAAACTAACGTAACTATTCTAGGTATACGACGCGTGCGGAAATCCCAGCGGTCTTAGTGTTACGAGTTCGGCATGTCGCCAACCGGCCATCGCAACAATATTGGCACGACGACGTGCGGCTAATAATTCGGACGTGATATTTATTGCACGACAGACTATCGCTCTGTAATGCCATTCGATTTGTAGAACATCTGAGGCACTACCATGAGCTCTTCACAAGATCCATTTTTTTTTTAATAGTATAGTTGCACTTGTCGAGCATCGACGCCGAGTTGCTAGCCTGTCGGTTTTCACACGTGTGCCGCGTACGCCCGATCTAGGTGCTTCTGTCTCCATACATTTTATATGGCAACTAGACTTGTAGAGCTACACTAGATCCTCGCCACGCGACGCGACTACGTACAAATCAGACGTGGCCCACGTGTGCGTCGGTCTAATAAAGTTCCCCCTTTTTATACGACTAACGACGAGATACATACTAGAATTTGTGGATTTAAAACGCTTTTTTTTTATGCCGACCGAGCGACGTTAAAAACATGTTGATTTGACGTTTAGAATGTTGTCTGCGAAATAATAGTTGGAAAATGTTTTTTTGTAACTTTGATTACACAATGTCGTCTGTAAATAGGCTTTCGCTTAATAAAATACACATACTTGTTTATTTTGAGTGGGAAATCATTAAATACAGCGAGCTACCCATTGCTCACTGTCCGCAAGCCCGCGTCTACGGTGGCCAGAAATCAGGATCAGAATCCCGGCGGCGGCGATAACGCCGTTGCTCGATGCTTCCTTCCTTGCTTTCGTCCCAGGGCCGCAGACATTTTTGCACTGCCCGTGGCCCCAGTAGGGTTCGACCCTGTTGGGCTCCTACGGTTTGCTGACAACTCCTTGAGGTAGCCATCGACGTCTAAGAAACCTGTAAACTGACATGCACGATAATAATATTTATACTACATAGGTATAACGGGTCTTTAAGTCAAGAGTGAATAGGTTGCTTCTAGGTAAGCGTGTTCCATTGTCGGCCACATCATCGTTTTTTATCAGATGGGATAGATACTGGTCAAACGCGAGTCTATAAATAATTTTAAAAAAATATTCGGCTAGAAAGTATCGTTAATATTTTATTTCAAGACCCATTTGTCAGCAACTGTTGTACCTATAATATTTCTTGTTTTTTTTCGGTTACCTACTTCTAGGCAAGCGCGCTCCATCGTCGACCACATCGTTGCTTTCCATCAGATGAGATAATGGTCAATCACGAGCCTATAAAAAAAACAATTCCAATTTTCAAAGTGACGGCCCCGGGCATCGGCATTAAAAAAAATCGGTTTTATGTGAAAATGTAGTGACACACATACGTTATGATTCACTGCCCAAAATAACTAATATCTTCAGGTAATTCACATAACATAACGTTACATAGTCTGCTAATAATAACCGCCATAACACATTAATAAACAAATTTTGTTCCGTGCCAACTTTTCCAGTTCGCGCCAAAAGCTATCAGACAGCTGATTGGACTTTGCGCCGCCATCTTGTTTCTTGATTTGAAGGACACGTTTTGTTTATAAACTGTGGCGGTACAAAGTGCGTTGTCCTATCAGTTCGTGTGTTAGAAAGAGATAGACATGTATTGTTTGTTATACGGAGCAAAATAGAATAGCAACAATCGGAATGTTTGGAAATTGAAAACGTGCGAACGGGGTTTAAGATTCAAAAGGGAATTGCCCAAATGAGGCCATGAATTGACAATAGATTAAAAAAAAAAATAATTTGTGCATTAATTTTGCCATTTAAAATTATGTATCCACTTACTTATAAATGAGCGCCAACAATTCGTAAAAAAAAGTACATAACTAAACAGTATAAATAAATACTTTTTTTAACAGTATAGTTAGCAACTCTATGTGTCTGAGTAGCGGTAAATGAAAGAAAAAGGCAACAATTCGCCTCTAACAATTAAAATAAGAAAGAAATGAAAGTTTTTTTAACAAATTATTACTTAAAACAATTTAAATAGCTAATTTATATCAAACAATAACGTTTTTACTTCACCTACCTTTAACTGAGACTTAGGGTGAGTTGCGCCATTTAACTATAACGATACAGCTGTCAAATCGTCGAATTGACCAATAGGCGGCCGTTTCACGGCTGGTTATGGTTTGGTTATCGTTATAGTTAAATGGTGTAACTCACCCTTAGTAATTCAAAGCAAAAAAAAAAACCCTTTATTGATACGCAAATAAGTTTTTTTTGCAAACCGTACTTTTCACTCAACATTTAACAGATCGGGGCTATTGACTTTCCTATTCTTATTTTTAACGTATACAAGTAGTAATTACTATATCTATAATATAAAAATGAATCGCAAAATGTGTTGGTAAGCGCATAACTCAACAACGCCTGGACCGATTTCGCTAATTTTTTTTTTGTTGTGTTCGTTATTATGAGGAGAAGGTTCTTATGGAAAAAAAATGAAAATTAGGGTAGTGTAGGGTAGAGTAGGGTAGTGTAGGGTAGAGTAAGGTAGAGGAGGGTAGAGTAGAGTAGGGTAGGGTAGAGTAGGGTAGAGTAAGGTAGAGGAGGGTAGAGTAGGGTAGAGTAGAGTAGGGTAGGGTAGAGTAAGGTAGAGTAGGGTATAGTAAGGTAGAGTAGGGTATAGTAGGCTGAAGTAGGGAAGAGCGGGAGCGAAGCCGCGCGGGCAAAAGCTAGTCTTTCTTATATATAAAAATGAATCGCAAAATGTGTTGGTAAGCGCAAAACTCGAGAATAACTGAACCGATTTCGCTAATTTTTTTTTTGTTGTGTTCGTTATTATAAGGAGAAGGTTCTTATGGAAAAAAAAATGAAAATTAGGGTAGTGTAGGGTAGTGTAGGGTAGAGTAAGGTAGAGGAGGGTAGAGTAGGGTAGTGTAGGGTAGTATAGGGTAGAGTAAGGTAGAGGAGGGTAGAGTAGGGTAGGGTAGAGTAGGGTAGAGTAGGGTAGAGTAGGGTAGAGTAGGGTAGAGTAGGGTAGAGTAGGGTAGAGTAAGGTAGAGGAGGGTAGAGTAGGGTAGAGTAGAGTAGGGTAGAGTAGGGTAGGGTAGAGTAGGGTATAGTAGGGTAGAGTAGGGTACAGTAGGCTGAAGTAGGGAAGAGCGGGAGCTAAGCCACGCGGGTACAGCTAGTCTTATATTTAAAAATGAATTCCTATTTCCCTTGGTCACGCCATCACGCGTGAACGGTTGGACCGATTTCGCTAATTTTGTTTTTGTTGCGTTTGTTATTGTCAGGCGAAAGTTCATATGGGAAAAAAATGAAAATTAGGGTAGAGTAGGGTATAGTAAGGTAGAGTAGGGTATAGCGGAGTGGAGTAGGGAAGAGCGGGGCGAAGCTGCGCGGGCAAACGCTAGTTACTTTAATAAAACTATCTAAACTAAAAGAGAATGTATACCTATCATAAAATACTTCGAGTCGAAGTAAAAGTTACTAGTTTGAAATCAATTCCGATAATTTAAAATTCAAATACGATCATTATTCCATTATATCAGCCAGTACTATTGTTTGACAATATGTTGACCCACAAATTATAATATGTCACAGTGATGGTGAATTACGGCTGTTTGTCGATTTTATAACAAAACTTTTTGTTAATTTTCGTTGAATCATTCAGTTGATTTAAACAGATGTGTAATGTGTTGTTTTCGTCATTGTGACACGCCCCCTTTAAAATATAAGCTTGTTGACTCAAATTGATCATAAGTCACGATTAGCAAATTGTTTAAAGGTAAGCACACTGCTCACACGTGTGCCACGTACTTACGCCGATCTGGGCACGTCGGTCTGGTCTCCATACATTTTATATGGCAACTAGATTTGTAGAGCTGCATAAGAATTCACTTACAAATTAGACGTGGCTGACGTGTGTGTCGGTCTAATGTAGTTCCCGCTTTATCCGTACCTAGGTACTGGAATTTAAGGCTGCGGGCAATCATATTGGTATGAGGAGTAGTGGAGACGTGGTGGGAACATCTCGCTATCTCTTTTGCACACACGTAACCTAATGGCGGTGACGTCACATTTCAGTGTGTGCATCCTTATTCTGTTACATGACAGTTCCCGCTCCCATCTTTGAAAAATTCTTTCTATTTGAGATTTTTATAATTACTTTTTTTTTACCTACCACAGTGTTGTCTTTTTTAATCCAAAGGTTGACTGTCAGAGAATGCCTTGTGGGATTAAATCCGCCTATGTACGCCTATGTACTACCACTGTACATGAAGTTTAAGTAAATAAATGCAAATATTCAACCCAACAGCTCTAGAAACAGACTAAAGAGATTTATAAACAGAATAAATTAATACAAAATATCGTTGCATCGAATTGCATAACATATTAGCATTATCATCGCCATTCTGACCTGATCACCTTGAGAACGCGTTTTAAATTATACATACATATACGCAAGTAGCAGCTTGTTTGTGTACATGACTTAGGGTTGACGCACACAGGCCACCTGCCACAACCAAAAGAAAAGAAAGAAAGAAAAATGATTTCTTTGGTACAGCACAAGGTATAAACACAATAATCAGATAACACGAATCAAAAATAAAAGACCACAAACCACAAAACGCCGCCACTGGCATAGTAAAGAAAGAAACAAAAAACTTATTCGTGTCTCACACTATCATGTATACTAAAAATACACTATGAAAATAGAAGAAAAGTTATCGGTGCGAGGCCAAAAAGGCGCCTAACTCAGCATATGCTGCGTTATTTAAAACAATATTCCATATTTCCTATAGTTTTCATACTTTTTTAATGGATTCGCCGCATACGGTTGACGCCGGTGGCCGCTCCACGCTACAAATGGCCACTACTCGCTTCTGGTGGCCCGCATCGGCCACTAAACGCCGTCGCACACCACTCGCGCATTTAAACCTTCGTTCTTAGAGTCCATTATGATACTGTGCGCATGGGTAGAAAAATTTAGCAGCCACCCCTGCCACAAGTGGCTGTCGCGCGCTTCAGCTACCTTTATGGCCGCTATCTTCTCGTGGCGGCGTTTATAGCTATCGGGTGTGGCTCGTGCGCGGCGACCCTTACTTATCAAGTGAATAAAACCGGTTTGACTAACGCGAAAACAACCGATGTTTTGATCGCAAAAAGTATTAAACTGCTTTATAAGCTAGTCATGTGTTTTCTTTGGTATAGATCGTCGAGTCGTGAACTCACACAAATGCTTGGACTAACTAGACAGGTCCACTCAAATCCGTATGGTTATTTCTTAAGAAACCATCGCAGACACAAATCTACATGGTTCTGTATCTGAATTGATTGCAAAAAGTAATAAACTGTTTTATATGCCAGTCATGTTCTTTCTTTAGATTGTTTGTCGAGTCATGAACTCACCACAAATACTTGCACTAACTGCACAGGTCCACTCAAATCCGTATGGTTCTTTTCTCAAGAGACCATCGCAGACACAAATCTGCATGATTCTGTGTCTGAATTAATTGAAACAGTAATAACTGCTTTATATGCCAGTCATGTCCTCTCTTTTTAATGTTTGTCGAGTCGTGAACTCACAGAAATGCTTGGACTGATTGGACAGGTCCACTCAAATCTGTGTAGTTCTTTGCTCAAGAGACCATCGCAGATACTAGTCTGCATGGTACTGTGTGGTTGACCATTACATATTTGCTGTGCGGACTTTAAAAGAAATTTTGACCTCTGAGTTTGTTTCGGTGTTTCTTCTCAGGATAGTTAGCTAGGAAACACCGGCCTCATCTAGTTTAAACTGACGAAAAAATTGACTAGTTAAACTGTTATTATTTAATCCAATTGAAAAATAAGTTACTTTTAGGCAAACGTGCTCCATCGTCGACCACATCATTGCAGACTTCATGTCAGTCAGATTTATTTATAGACTAACTTCACTACTGTTTGCAGTAAGAACGTGTGTAGAACTTTAAGTGGCGACTGTGTTTTGTTTCGAGTCAAGTACCACTATAAAATTATAGGTACTACATTCGCAATAACATTCGACATTTGAACAAACCTTTTTTACTGTATGTTTCAACCGATTTTGACTTCATTCCGTGGACATTACACATTGAGGCAAAAGCTCAACTGGCTGACAAAAAATTGGGGATCCTGGCAAAGGTGAGGCGGTACTTCATGTCGGAACAGCTGTTTCGACCTTTAGGGCCTGCGCACACTTTAAACAAGACGTCTTAGACAAAACACTTTGTCTACGGCACGGGGCGATAGGACTGTAGATAAAATATCGATATAACGAAATATCGTCTTGTCTCAAGTGAGCGCAAGCCCTTATATTAGCGCAAGTTCGATCGTGTACAGTCCAATGGGGTGAATAGAAACAAACCTTCAAAAGGTATTTTCAAGGTATTTAAATATTTTTTGCAGCATTTAACTACATAAATATCAATTTATTAATGAATTGATATTTTAAAAACTCATCTTCTATTCACCCCGTTCTATTGTATAGAATACTGCTCTCATCTTTGGGATGGGTCTACCCCAATATAAACTTGATGCACTAGAGTAGCAAAAGGCAAAAAATTGTTTACAATACCAGCTATATTTTTTTATAACAAAAAAAAAAATAAGTTGGCGTTGTCCAAATTAAAGCTGCTATTGTTATTACTATTACCTAAACTACGTCATACGTGATGAGAATGCATTGCATTGATGAATCTTATCACAATGGCGTAAGGTTCACAACGAAATCCGTGGTCAACAAGTTGTTTTCAAACGCGTTATCAACATGACAGATAAATGAATGTAGTTCTAAGAACAAGTTTTGCTCTGTGTGCGTAGTAGCTTGACACACCTCTTTTTTTATCTGGTCTCGTTTTATTTAATGATGCAATAATGATAATAATAATTAGCATGTTAAACGGTATTTTAGAGAGCTCTGGCACAAAATAGAAAGGTAGCTCTGGGCTACGGGCTTGTTCAAGAGAGTTAACGCTAAGGGCAACAGAAGGAACACAGGTGGGTTTTTGTCAGTAAAAGTCTGACATTCCCTTTCGGTTCACTCACAACGAGAGACGTTATTTGATGATTTCCCACTTCAACAAGAAAAAACTTATCATATGCGAATCGGAATCGCACACGATGGGTTCCGTGTAACAAATACTAAACGTACCTACTACAAATCGAGCAAAAACAATACCCTATAATTTTGGCTTTATTGTAATTTTATTATTCTATAGCTTTTGCTCGCAGCTTCCCCCGCGTACATAAAATATAACCTATGTCATTCAGGAATAAAGCAGCTTTCTATCGGTGAAAAATTTGGTGAGACAGACAGCGGGGGCTTGGTAATAGAATCCTGTTGGGTTCTTCGAATTCGAAATTCAAATAAATCGGATAGAAATTAGTTAGTCTGTTGTCTTCAAAACTTAATTACACTTGCCATCACGGATCTTGAACGCCCGGCGTCAGAATGGGGATCGCCTTGCGCATTCCATACATTGGCGAGCCAATCGTCTTCGTTGTTAGATACGTGCAACAACGCAGTGAACGAATGAGGAGTGACGTCTATGACGCGATGGCGGGGCCAGCCAATCACTGAC
The DNA here is from genome assembly GCA_910589285.2 of Mythimna ferrago. Classification (NCBI taxonomy): domain Eukaryota; kingdom Metazoa; phylum Arthropoda; class Insecta; order Lepidoptera; family Noctuidae; genus Mythimna; species Mythimna ferrago. The sequence goes on from OU342703.1 coordinate 12,156,694, forward strand.
ACTCCCCGCCCCCGCGTCGCACTTCGCACCACTAAAGAGGATAGATATTTGACTTTTGCGCAAGTGTTCAAGATCCGTGATGGCAACTGTATATCTTGCTTACCTTTGCCCTTTTAAAACTATTCTACGAATTTCCAGTCGATCAAGATGACCCATTATCGGTTTTCTGCAGCGCTATTATAAGCCTTTTAGCACTTCCAATTTCCTGCGAACAACTTTCCGAATCGACGGCTTAGAAAATAGCAAATCGATGTGAGTAATAGAAGAGTCCTAGCTCTGGTAAAGTATAGAGAAATACGCATGCAATTTTTTATTTGCAAAATTAAATGCTTTTCAGCTCTGGTAAACATCTTCATCATTATTTTAGCCGATAGACGTCCACTGTTGAACATAGGCCTCCCCCAAGTGTCGCCACAATATGCTATGTTCACTTTGGAGAATATTTAACCACAAATTTTTATGTGTAAAAATGTTTCTAAAGATCCAAGCCGTTACGAAGGAGTAGGGAAAAGTTGGACATTGCTACTTAAATGTTTTTATAGACAAAGTTTTAATCGCATGAAAAAATCAATAGTCGATAATGTTGTTCATAAATCTATAATAAACATATATATCTTTTTCACATCTATTAACCTGGCCGTTACCGAGGGGTAGGCTCCAAAAAGTCACTGTTTTATGGCACTTCTCGGGAGCTTAGGCCTTATTAACACCTTGGCTTCGGCAAGTAAAATCGTATACATTCTCCTAGTGCGGCCGCGGGTCGAAATGCGCCCCCAACGATATTTCAACCAGTGCGTGGTAGGTACTTCTCGACCCACCAACACCAGAGTAGATTGACACCTGATATAGACAAATGAGCGAGAGCCGAGCCGAGAGAGTCGTCCGCATCAGATGAAATACCGCGGCAGGCCGAAATGGGCCTGTTCCGCAGTGAAGTTGTTAAAATATAAATGCCCAACGTATTGGGTACAATTCTACGCAGATTGATTGTGTTAACTGTGAATAACATTCCGAATCGCTGGCTCTGAAAATAGTGACTCACCGTAGGATATAATGACAAATTCGTAGCCCTGAATCAATAGATTGGTAATAAGGACACTGAAATGAGGTTCTGTTTGTTAAATTGAGTTCACGTTCCTCCCACGCGTATTATACACGGAATGAGATTCCGTTTTCAATCTAATTTTATGTGACATTTGTCTGGTAAAGACGTTTTAAACATGCGGGAAAGGTTATTTAATTAGAGTACTATCAGCTTGAAAGCAGTGGTGGCCGAGTGGTAAAGACGACGAGTCGGTCGCGGGTTCAAACCTAGCCAGGCGCATTACTTTGTGTAATTTATTTCATCACCACTGCTCTCAAAACGGTGATTGAAAACATCGTGAGGAAACCGGTATTTCCTAGAACCAAAAACTTCGGGGATATGAGGACATGTGACTTTCACCAACCCGCTGGACGCCGGAATTCCGATCTCGATTTACGGCCACCGTAGGCGTGGTCTTGCAGACGGTGAGCAATGGGTAGCTCGCTGTCCGATCGTACGGTAACCTAACCGTCCAGACCGAGCCCAAGTCTTCGAGGGCGCGTACTGTTCCCGCGCGCCTCAAAGAGATGTCAGCAACCGTAGGGGCCCAGCGGGGTCGAAGCCTATTGGAGCCAAGGGTCTGCTTCTGAAAGGAAGGCTCGACCCCGGTATGAAAGGCAATGAAGGAACGGGGTGGGTTTTTAAGTCAGTAAAAGTCTGATACTATCTCCCGCTTCGCCTAAGGACGAGGGATGCCATTAGATGATTTTAACCCACCAAAAAAAAACTCACACTGGGTCAAATAAAAGGAAACTGTGCAAAAGTCCAAATAGTTTTGGCTGTACGTTGATCATGTCAGTCAGTCAGTTTGTCCTTTTATTTATCGCACCTCCGCTCAAATAGTGTCACAACTCAAAAAAAATCGCTGCTGATGATTATAATGATGCTATTAATTTCAGAATTCATCATACTTTAAGGTCAGATATTGTCATATTTGTAATTCAATTATTTGCCCACTAGTGACCCATTTTTTGTATTTATATATAGCGTTATATCCCTGAATTATTAGAACTTAAAGCCTTTTTCTCAATAATTTGATTTTTGAGTTGTGACACTATTTGAGCGGAGGTGCATAATGTAGAGTGATAATGATTATTCAAACGTAACGCTTAGAAATGTTTCTTTAACTATTGTATCGATTTGACCTCCCCAAAGTATGTAGGGTATTGAATAAGTAATTATATAGTGTAAGTACTGAAAACGTCGACAGTCAATGAACCTTCCAAAGCCACGTGTTATATGTGTGTGTTTGTTTAAAGTATATAATAAAGATAAGTTTAATAGCGCTGTTTTTGTTTGTTATAATTTTATTGATTTATGGACTTAGGTTTTTGTTTGATTTAGAGTTTTATTGAATTCTATTGATAGCGATTCCGTCTTGTCAAAATCTGGCCATTGGTTTGGCACCCACCTCTTATGCATGCAGTTGCGGGTTCGGAACCGGGCAAGTAGTTTAGATTAAGTGACTAGGGGATATAGCAGTGTCTTTAAGTCTCGGGTAGCATATTGAATTCTGAACAAAACGGAGGTTGTTAAGTTTTTAATCCCGAACGGTAGTGAGGGATTTAGAATTTAAGCTGCCCAAGACAAAAATACCTTTATCCACGTGTTGGATGCTCTACTTTTTACACCATCTGTGAGATAATTAAAAGACAATTTACTAACTCCCGAGCATTGCGAGGGAGTTAGTGAGACACGGGAGAGACGGGTATTCAGCCGCATCCAGTTAGACTGGAAGCCGACCCCAATTTAATTGAACATCACCAGCCTTTTTAATGTTCCCACTGTTGGAACTCAAGCCTCTCTAGGAGAGGGAATGGGCCGTAATCCACCACGCGGGCCCAGTGCGTGTTGGTGAATGTCACATGTTTTCGAATTTTTGGTTCTAGGACATGCCGGTTTCCTCACGATGTTTTCCTTCACCGTTTTGAGAGCAGTGGTTATGAAATAAATTACACAAAGTAATGCGCCTGGCTGGGTTCGAACCCGCGACCTACAAATTCGTAAGTCAGGGCCTTTACCACTCGGCCACCACTGCTCTACAGTACAGTTCTCTAGTTGAACATATTATCAGACAATTTGATAGTCCTAAAATAAACTAAATGTTTGCAGTTCTGTTCTAATATTAAGTTGTCTTAATTTAGATTGGGTTTTCACCAGTGACAAATGATAAGGTTGAAAGAACTGTTTTGATGTGACGTCAGTTTGCTATATGTTATGTAATATTTAATTGTTTTTCTCTATTGTTTCAGGTTTAAATGCTTGCGAAAGTAAATCATTCCTCTTTTTGAGAAAGGAGCTGCCAGTCAGGTAAATATTTTTTAGTTATTTTTATTACATGGTAATAATTAAATATTATGTTTTCACCGGGGGTCACTCTGCGGGCCGTGTTTCTCCGTATCGTAGTCTGGACCAGGACACAAAATACATTGGTACAGAAGACAATCTACATACAAAGCGCGCTCGAGCAACGCACACATAGATACCGCTCACGGACACGATACCTCTGCTCAATCGCTCGGTCGCACTCGTACAGATCGGACCTGACGCGATTGGTCGCTATATATAGAATACCAAGTAGGAACCCCCCGAAACATGGCTGTTTTCAGTAAAGTCCTGCGTCTAGCGGAAACTGAAGATGCCATGGCACCTCTCCTCAAAAAGAATCCACGATGGTGACGCTAAGTTCTGTCACGATCGTGGCGTGCCCTGAAAGTGATCTTATTTTTTATTATTTATAAGCTCGCGTTTGACCACCATCTCACTTGATGGTAAGCGATGATGTGGTCAACGATGGAGCACGCTTGCCTAGACGTAACCTATTCACTCTTGACTTAAAGACCCCTAGGTTGTAGCTATCAGGAAACACGGACTCCGCCAGGGAATTCCACTCCTTGGCTGTACGCACAATAAATGTGTTCCCAAAACGCTTTGAGCGTATGGGTGGGGTGTCATATACCAGTCCCTGGCCTTTTCTCAAATAACTTTAGCTCCTTTTGAAGGTTTCCATCCGGTAACCAAAAATAAGGACTAGAATTTAAAACAAATTCAATTCAACGTCCTAATGTAATTTCACTACCCAGTATTGTCTCACAAACCCTTCTACCTTTACAATACAATTCTTTTAATACCTACCAGAAATAAATTCTTATTAAAAAGTAAATTATGCTAAACCCCAGTTGGCGCTTTATTTGCGTTTAAAGAGAATTCAGGACAAACAGAATTATTAAACGAAATTAACCGAATCATGAACGTATAAAAAGCCTGTGTTTATTTTAGTATTCAGCGTAGGGTTGCCAACTGTACTGTTAAAATCAGTATTTATACTGTTTTTCACTACATTATAATTTCTATTTTATTATTATTACATCTCACCTGATGGTAAGCGGTGACGTGGCCGATGATGGAGTACGCTTGCCTAGAAGTAACCTGTATTTTACTGTTCAACAAAAATAAAGTATACAAAATACTGTTTTCAGCATCAAAATACTTAACACTTGTATACTCGTAAGACTTAGACGCTCACACAATTTTTTGTTTTACAATCCACATTAATACAGTTTCAGAAACGAATTGAATTTGCTCCTCATTTATTTTTAGTTATATTGTGGTGAGGCGTGTGAAGTTTTTAAAAAGACTGTAAATTAATAAGTTGTGCAAGAAGCCCTATTTATGTATTTAAAACATCAAACAAATAAAATACTGTTCATTTTTGTAAAATACTGTTTAATCTTCTTCTTCTTCTTTTCGTATCGACGCTCTCAAACTATTTTTTTTTTTACCAATATTTGTCAACCTGTACAGTTCTATTGTTGGTCTCGTATAGATCCTGAAAACTACAGGTGGTTATGCACGATGGGCAGCATAGCAGGTGGCGCATGTCCTGTGGAGAAGCTCCACACTGGCACTTTGCTTGAGATGGGTCGAGGAAACCCCATTTGGCCAAGTTGTTTTTACTGCGGCCAGCCTGTTGTTGTTTAGAGATTTCCAAATTGCTTACTGTTTAATATTCTTAGATTTATTAATTATTTCTTAGAAAAAGTTGGTTGGCAACCCTAATTCAGCGGCTTCTTAAACAAAGACTTGGTTGTATATTCTTTATCAGACGTTATCATAAAGCTACCGAGTTCAATTATTGTATTAAGAGGACTATACGACCTAATCGCGAGTTTTATAATGCGCAAAAGTATATGATCCACTGCCGTAAACAGAATCAGAAAAATATAATCGCACCTTTAAAACAAAATTGGCACTATACTGAACTTGTGTTCAGGGACTCAAACTGTAACCGTACCCAATAATGTGTTTTAACACTGTTTTTTAAAACAGTTATAACAGAAAAACACTTTTAAATGTAACAGATACAATAATGTTACCGAATAAAACTGTAACCTTTTATATGTGTCAAGAAGTGCTACCGAATCAAACTGTAACCTGTTATATGTGTTAGTAAGTGTTAATATGTGTAACTGAAATAATTGCACAGTACCATAAATAAGTAAATTGTAATTTTGGCAACGCTGCGTTTACCTGTTACACTTATTAACACTGTTAACACTTTTATGTCTGTTACAGATATGTTACGGTTACACTTTTTTAAGTGTTTTGGGTTAACACATTGAAAACATAAGTGTTACATTTTTGATTCTGTTACACATTCAACATGTAACACTTATAATTCTGTAACCTTTATGAAGGTGTTTTTAAGTCCCTGCTTGTGTTTTTAATTGCCATTTTTTGGTAAACCTTAAACTTTTACAACCCATTCTCTGATTGTCAAAGTCTCTGTTTCAAATCGTTAATGTTCCGCAGTAATTGATTCGCAACTTCTTATCGAGTAAATAATTAGGTACACTGAAAACTTTATGATTGCTGAAAAATCACCTTTTTGGTATAGTGCCAATTTTGTTTTAAGGGTGCAATATGTTATATCAAAGTTCGGAATTAGGTAGAAGCTATTCATGTACTTGCATCGAAATGTTTATATTAATATGAATTTTTCCGGGATTTTTAATGAACAATCACGTGCGGCTAACATTTCTAATGAACAAAATTACAAGTAAATAATAATAAAAACAAGATAAGACAAATAATCTATCTAATCTTAGCACAAAGAATCGCCAAACTTAAGTGGCAATGGGCAGGGCACATTGCTCGCAGAACAGATGGCCGTTGGGGCCGAAAGGTTCTGGAGTGGCGACCGCGTACCGGAAAACGCAGCGTTGGAAGGCCTCCTACAAGGTGTACTGACGACCTGGTGAAGGTAGCGGGAATCCGATGGATGCAGGACGCGCATGATCGTTCGTTGTGGCGACGCTTGGGGGAGGCCTATGTCCAGCAGTGGACGTCTGTCGGCTGAAATGATGATGATGATGATGATGATGAAGACAAATAAAACAAAGATAATTTACATACAATTTTATAAGTAACTAGCTTTTGCTCGCAGCTTCGCCCGCGTACATAAAATATAGCCTATGTCACTCAGGAATAAAACAGCTTTATATCGGTGAAAAAGTTTTAGCAATCGGACATGTAGGTACTTTCAGAGATTATCTCCTGCAAGCAAAAAAACGCTATTATTACGTTATATACAAGGTGTAAGGGACAGCCCTCCACAAACTTTAAGGGCTTGCTCTGTAGATGAAACTAAACAACCTTTCACAAAAAGTTTTTTCAGGAAACGAAAAAAAAAATCCGCCTCACCATAGAAAATTATAAACTTGATTGGCGGAATTTTTTTTTCGTTTCCTGAAAAAATTTTTTGTGAAAGGTTGTTCAGTTTCGTCTACTGAGCAAGCCCTTAAAGTTTGTGGAGGGCTGTCCCTTACACCTTGTATAGTCTGTCTAATAAGTCAACCGACTTGGGAATTTGTTATAATATTTAATCATTTAAAAAATACTTTATTCGATACTTTTCATAAGGTTCTTTTGTTAGTAAACAATGATCTCTATCTCTTAATTAACCTTGATTATTGAACCCGTGTTGACTACATCAGATTTCATTAAATCCTTGTAATTACCCAAGTCGTTTAACTTATTAGACAGACTCTTATTATGTAATTGAATTAAAACACTTTATGTAATTAATTATTATTTTATTGTTTCTTTCAGTTTCGTTCTAAGTTAGGGCGCCTTCAAATCAGCCGCAAAATGGCGCGCGACGCCAGCGCTGCCGTAGCGCTTCCCTATTATTCCAACAAATAACAAAGTAGCGTGGAGCGCGGTGAAGGAAAACATCGTGAGGAAACCGGCATGTCCTAGAACCAAAAATTTGAAGACATGTGACATTCACCAACCCGCACTGAGCCCGCGTGGTGGATTACGGCCCATTCCCTCTCCTACAGAGGAGGCCTGAGTCCCAGCAGTGGGAACATTAAAAAGGCTGATGATGATACTCTGTAGCGCGACATCAGCGCGGGTGTAGCTCTGCAGTCGCGCGGGTCTTTGCGGCTAATTTGAAGGCACCCTTACAATCTAGTGCCGCGTACAGACATCGCGAGGCGTGCGTCGCGCATGCCTCAACCTGAGGCATACGACGGTACATTTATGCGTGCATCCCGAACGACACATGCTCAAGCTGAGCACGCAAACCACCATGCACGGTGTTCGTCAGTAGAAAACGCAAACAACACCCTGTTCGTCCACACGGAGCGCACGGCTCGTACTGAGGCGGCGTTCGCAACGATCGTATGACGCGAATGCTCACTGTGAGCACACACGTCCACAGCCCGAGGCATGCGAGACGAACCATTCGCGACGCACGCCTCGCGATGTCTGTACGCGGCTTAGGCTTTTTCTCAAATGTCAAAACGGGCCTTTTATTTTTATACGAGTTTACCTACTTAATAAGAACACTACTCTCCTGTCAATCACCTTAATCTGACCTACTTTTCGGTATTCATATCACACACATCATAAATATTATCGATACGTCGATAATCCTATAGAATCTGGCTGTTATTGTTGGTCACTATGTGGGGGCGTGGGCATTAAGTGTTGCGATAATATCTGGAAGGTTCCGCGCGAAGCCTTGAGATAACGTATGTATGTGAGGGTGGGGACACAGTGTTGAGGCGGAAGCGATTGGATATCGCTGCGTTGTTCGCGCTTGTTGTAGTAAATGGGTGGCGTGGATGGAGCACCGGCGGGTTCTCGAGGAGGAGATCGGTGGCAGTGACCTCTCGCGTTGTGCAAGGTCATGGTCCAAAGCGACGAGGAACGGCACGCGATCGCCTCCTTCTGCGAAGCCGTAATGCTAGCGAAGAATAGACCCGCACGCATGAATGGACATCCTCGCGCCTTAGCCGCCGAGACTCGGACCCTGACTACCAGCTACGTCCGTCCGGCTGCCCGGTAATCGACCGGACCGAGCCCCAGTCGTCGACATTGCGCAGTGTTCCACGCGCTCCTAAAAGAGATGTCAGCAAAACGTAGGGGCCTAGCAGGGCTGATGCCCGCTAGTGCCTCGGGGATTTTCTAAAAAGGAGACATGGTCTTAGAACGCAAAGGGCAATTGAAGAACACAGATGTGGTTGCAGTCAGTAAAAATCAGACACTCCCGGCTCCACCCAGAGTGGAAGAAGTCCACGTTAAAAAAAAATACAAGATCATTAATACTGAATGCTGTACAGGATCTCAATGATCAGTGGTGGCCGAACGGCCCCAACTTGCGAGCTGTAGGTCGCGGGTTCAAACCCAGCTATGCGCATTACTTTGTGTAATTTATTACATCACGACTGCTTTCAAAACACTGAAGGAAAACATCGTGAGGAAACCGGCATGTCCCAGAATCAAAAATTCGAAGACATGTGACATTCACCAATCCGCACTGGGCCCGCGTGATGGTTTGTGGCCCACTCCCTCTCCTAGAAAGGAGGCCTGAGTCTCAGCAGTGGGAACATAAACAGGCTGATTATACTACACTATATCTCAATGATCAACTCGCTCACGCTACCGCCCATCACCGTATCCCAGCCACCGTGACGCTTTGTTTACGTGTGAATCAAGGTCACGTCGGCTGTCCCTCTCGTTGTTATGCCGTCTTATCAGATGCTGATAACATAACATAACGTTGTGATAACAACAAATAGAGTCGTGGCCCTCAATACTTGTGAAAAACGTGCGCAAAAACGTTTTAATGGTTATCGGAGATTTATTATTGATTTCGATATTTGTTATCGATGTCGTGTTTTCTTGTATTTATTAAAAAAAAATACGACATTTTAGTAGTGTCCGCACACGGGCCGCAAAAAAAGCTAGAAGCGGCCACAACAAAAAAGCTAGAAGCGGCCACAAACAAAGCTGAAGCGCGTGACGGCTTATGGTCGGAGAAGCTAGAAGCGGCTTTTTTTGTGGCCCGTGTGCACTTAACAAAACAGAATAAAGGTTTATTCTCAACATACTTTCAAAAAAAGGAATCTCAATTCAGTTGCTTTTTTTTTGTTATATCAGAACACGAATATACCTAATTAAATAATAACAAACACTTAGTTTTCTTTTTTGTAGTGACGTCGGTTATTTTTTTGCAAAAAGTGTTTAGCTTATCATAGTCGGCCTTATATTGTTCCCACTGTTGGGACTTAGGCCTCCTCTCTAGATGAGGGAATAGGTCGTAATCCACCACGCGGACCCAGTGCGGGTTGATGAATGTAATATGTCTTCGAATTTTTGGTTCAAGGACATGCCGGTTTCCTCGCGATGTTTTCCTTCACCGTTTTGATAGCAGTGGTAATGAAATAAATTACACAAAGTAATGCGTCTGGCTGGGTTTGAACCCGCGACCTACAAACAATTTTTATTATGGGAGCAAAGCCGAAATCGCGAAAAAATATTAGCTGTTCAGTACATTAGGCAAACATAAATGTACTGAACAGCTGATTTTTTTTCGCGATTTCAGTTGTGTTCCCATAGTAAAAGTTGTTGGTTATCATGAGCACAATCACGTGTTTAAGTATCGTACACTAATTACCAGTCACCCTATATAATTTAAATTGTACACAATAAGTTAAAATAATATACGACTAGTGTAGATTCTAGAAAAAACTTGTTTATTTACATTTAACTGGTTAGTATAAGTACCTATGTGTATTTTCGGAATGATCTCGTCTTGATTCTGAGAAACATACTTAAATCAATAACAAACGAATCAAAAACATACTTTGGTACGTGGTACGGTTATGTACGGTTATATAAGGTAGGTTTGGGGTAAGATCGGCATTGGGGTAAGAACCACACCACATTGCTGGACAATATGACTAGCATTAAAAATAAAGCTAAATAAGTGGTATAATTTATATATACGTTCTTACCCCAATGCCGATCTTACCCCAACGCACTATACACCGCTAAATTTTAATCGTTTTAATCCCGTGGAGGGTCGATCCGATACATGAAACACTATCGATTTGTAAAGATAAAATTAAAAAATAAAGTACCTCTTTTTCAAAACTCGTATTAATTCACGCATGTACGAAATTAGTAACTTTAAGAAAATGTCAGCTGAGCGAATTCAATGACCTGTAGTTAATAGTCGGCGTTGCGTACAAAGTACCTACAGGTCATTGAACTCGCTCAGCTGACTTTTTCTAAAGAAATTAATTTCGTACATGCGTAAATTAATACGAGTTTTGAAAAAGAGGTATTTTATTTTTTAATTTTATCTTTACAAATCGATATTGTTTCATGTACCGGATCGACCCTTCACGGGATTAAAACGATTAAAATTTAACGGTGTATAACATGAACTAGCAAGCAGCTAACCGGTGCCTGCGGTTTCTTTCGCATCATAGGTTACTGCTCCGCTCCTATTGGTCCTTTTTTTATGGTGGGAAAACCATCTAAGTAATGACAACCCCCGCTCTTGTGCGGAGCGGGAGATAGTGTCAGACTCTTACTGACTAAAACCACCCCGTTCCTTAAAGCCTTCATACCGGGGCTCGAGCTACTCTTTCGAAACTAACCCTGACCCCAGTAGGCTTCGACCCAGCTGGGCCCCTGCTGTTGCTGATGCGCCGTTAACTGATGCGGTCGGCCTCCTCCTTTGCTAGCATTACTGCTTCGCAGAAGGAGGCGACCGCCTGCCACTCCTCCTCGCTCCGGACGATGGCTTGAACCAAGGCTCGGCGTGAAAGGTCTTCGCCGCCGATCTATTGGTCCTTGTATAATGTTCAATAATGTTACACAAATTAATTAAACACATGATAACATAACAGATTCCGATTGTTCTACAAGTTAACCATATAGCAACGGTTCAGGTACTGACAATTGAACCTCTGCGCGAAATCTTTCAGGATGCCGTTGACGCTAGCCCGAACCCTGCGTCCGCAGGGGCCCAGCAGGGTCAAAGCTGGGGCCACGGGTAGTGTGAAAGTGAAACCCAGGGCCCTGGAACGAAGGCAAAGAAGGAACAGGAGTGGGTTTTTAGTCAGTAAAAGTCTGTCACGCTCTCCCGCTCTGCCCAAAGGTGGGAGATAACATTAGATGATTTTCCCACCTAAAAAACAGCCCAAACCCTGCGTACCAGGAATGTGCGTGCATGAAACGCAGACCAATGTAGAGTTGCCAAAACGGATCTTGAGCGCTCGGCGTCAGAGTGGGGATCGCTTTGCGCATTCGTTGTTAGATACATGCAGCAACGCAGTGAACGAATCAGGAGTGACGTCTATGACGCGATGGAGCGGCGAGTCAATCACTGACACTCCCCGCCCCTGCGTCTCACTTCGCACCACTAAAGAGACCGAATATTTGACTACTGCGCAACCGCTCAAGATCCGTGATGGCAATATTGTACCCGCAAACTGTTTTGGTACAATAAAGTATTATTCTAGACTGTTCTCGAACAATCCATTCATCAGTGTGTATGAAGGAGTGTAGGTGACAATGAATCAACTAAGTTAATTAGCACGATTGCGTAGTATCCGTAGGTACCTGACTAAAACGGCTTCGGTCAAACGTACTTCTTTTTATTATTAAGGTGCTAATCTCTTATAGAAGGCTACTCACAAAAACGAACTGCCGAGCTTCTTGAGCTTAGCAGGACGAACATCTGTGCGATAGCCCGCGCCTTAACCGGCCACTGCAAACTAAACAGGCACCAATTTCACATGAAATTGAGTGACACTGATGTTTGCCGGTACTGCAATCAGGAGAGTGAGACGCCTAAGCACCTTTTGTGTGAATGCGGGCCCCTTATCCACAAACGCAGGAGGAGATTAAAACTCTAAAAGCTAGGAGTATTCTAAATTTCTTGGAAGCCTCCGGGCTAAAAGAGTTACTCTAACAAGGTGGCGAGTCACAATAGATCATTTAAGTCGCAGTGACTACATCCCCTATGCTATGGGTGATGCATAGCCCCTTATCTTCTAAATAATAATAATAATAAGGTGCTAATAAAGGGCTTGTGTACTGTGCGCGATCCAAGGAAAAAAAGTTTTTATTGTAACCATTTTTAGGGTTCCGTATCTCAAAAAGAAAAAACGGAACCCTTATGGGATCACTTTGTTGTCCGTCCGTCTGTCTGTTCGAGGAGTAGGTAGGAGATAGTGTCAGACTTTTACTGATTAAAAACCCACTCCTGTTCCTTCGTTGCCTTTCGTACCGGGGCTGAGCTATCTTTCGAAACCCTGGCTCCAGTATGCTTCGACCCAGTTGGGCCCCTGCTGTTCCTGACAACTTCTTGAGGCGCGCGGGAACAGTGTGCGTCATCGACAACTTGGGCTCGGTCCGGACAGTTACCGGACGGTCGGATAGTGAGCTACCCATTGCTCGCCGTCCGCAAGCCCGCGCCTACGGTGGCCGGAAATCGGGATCGGAATCCCGGCGGCGGCTGGGGCGCTGTGAGCGCCGCCGTTGCCTGATGCGGTCGGCCTCCTCCTTTGTTAGCATTACTGCTTCGCAGAAAGAGACGATCGCCTGCCACTCCTCCTCGCTCCGGATCATGACCTGCACCAAGGTCCGGCGCGAGAGATCGCCGCTGGCGATCGACCTCACGAGGGCACGGGCCGAGGAGTAAGCTTCAGAAAGTCACTGTTTTATGCCACTGCTGGAAACTGAAGATACCGCGCAGCTTCCCGTCTATGAGACCGAAGTGGAAGTTTGTTAGAGTGCATCTAAGTAATTAATTTATATGCAGAATGACCAGTACCTACATGAAGATTTTATATCCTATTGTTTTATGATAATTGAGTTATAACAACTACAAGTAATAGCTATAAAAAGCATAATATGTTTTTATAACTTGTTGTTAACGGAATCTTTATTAAAAGAAATATATCCGTTGTCAAGTAATTTATTGTTTTAGGGTTCCGTACTTCAAAACTACTGGTGCCCCACGGATGCCCCTCAAGTTGAAGGGTAAAATCTACAAGTCCGTGATAAGGCCTGTCATACTGTATGGATCAGAATGTTCGGCTGTGAAAAAGACGGATGAAAAAAGATTGCATGGAGCGGAGATGAGAATGTTAAGATGGATGTGTGGTGTGACGAGAAGAGATAAAGTGAGAAATGAGTATATTAGGGGAAGTTTGAAAGTAGCGCCAGTGACTGAAAAGTTGAAAGGGAATCGTTTGTCTTGGTATGGTCATGTGAAAAGGAGGGATGAAACGCATGTTGCTAAAAAAGTTATGAGTTTACATGTGGATGGATGGAGGGGAAGAGGGAGGCCAAAGATGGATGGATATGAAAGAAAAGGGAGTTAGTGATAGCGTGACGAGTGACAGGACAGAATGGAAGAAAAAAACGTGTTGCGCCGACCACAAATAAAACGGGACTAGGACAGGAAGATGATGATGATGATGACCTCAAAAGGAATAAACGGAACCCTTATAGGATCACTTTGTTGTCTGTCAAGATCCTTTATCTCGGGAACGCGTCTAGAAACCATATACTTAGGTATGCGGATTCTTGAAGCTGTAAAAAAATCAAACTTGGAGAGAGAATAAAAATGTAATTTTTTGTGTGGGGCAATATTTTTGAAGACACAGAACCTTTTGAGTCTGGACTCGCCACTCAAAGACCCGCGAACGCCCGTGATTGTTTTGATAAATGAATCTATACTATGCGTTCCAAATGACAATAGGATCGATTGCCATGTTGTGACGTCACGATTTACTGTCAAATCGAGGGAAGAAATTTTAAAAATTTAATTTATTTACAAACTGTGAACGAAAAAAGTTTATTCAAAATCCAGTTCTTCAATTTTACTCATCTCTGAGTTCTTCAGTTTTGCCAAAATTTCTTCGATTTGACAGTACGACGTGACGTCACGACATGGCAATCGATCCTATTCTCATTTGGAACGCATAGTACTTATACATATATCCTAACTAATATTATAAATGTGAAACTGTGGATGTTTTTTACTTAATCACGCAAAAACGGCTGAACGGATTTGGATGAAATTTGGCATGCATATTAGCCTTTGACATGGAAAAGAACATAGGCTACCTTTTATCCCGATTCCTTAAGTACCTAATGCCACGCGGGCGAAGCCGCGGGCAAAAGCTAGTGTATAATAAATCGGTAGAAGTTTTTATTACACCACGTAAAACGTACGAAATCGATGTAGATAACTTAAAAAAAAATAAAAAAATAAGTAAGTAAAATTGTGTGTAACTTGATGTTACTTGGGCTTTGTTTCATCGCAATCGGTTGACTATATCGAAAGAATACTACATTCATTGACTGTTATACGGTACAAAGTACCTACGCCGGGACAGCTAGTACTAACTAGAAAACATGGCTAGTTAGTATTTTTTCATAACTATTATTAAAACAATCATGTATAATGTCTGTATTTACAGATAACAATAATTTCCTTGTTAGCTCCAGGATGTTGCAATTATTTGCACACACGAACATAAACAGTCCCAAGGTGAAAAGTTATGTTTTTGCTATCATAAACTATAAATATACGAGAACTCTAATAATAAAACAACAAATATGTAGAATATGGGTGATTCATTCTACGTTAAGGCTTATAGTCCCGTGAGTGAACACTCGTACTCGCCTAGGCGGCAGTACGAGTATCTGTGCATTTAATTCCGGGTAGCTGCGCCCGGATAGAGCCCCGCTGACATTTAAATCCATTTTCTTTGCAAAATATTGATTGATTTATACATGCCATGTTCACTTTGAAGTATATTTAACCGCCAATTTTTATGTGTAAAAATGTTTCTAAGGATCCCAAGCCCTTTCGAAGGAGTAGGGAGAAGTTGCTAAATATTTTTTTTAACAAAAGTATTAATCGCACGAGTAAATCAATAGTTGATAATGTTGTTCATGAATCTATAATAAACTTTTTCAAATCTGTCCGTTACCGAGGAATAGGCTTCAAAAAGTCACTGTTTTATGGCACTTTTCGGGCGCTTGGGCTTAGAGGTTGTACAAATACCGGCACGAATCTTGAGCGCTCGTCGAAAGAGTCAGGACTTAGGATCAATTTGCGCATCGTACACATCGTCGAGCCAATCACTGTAACTACAAAGATGTACTCCCAGCTCCCGCGTTTCACTTCATACCACTAAAGAGACCCAATACTTCACTTCTCATTCAAGTCTGCGCGATTTCAAGTTCAAGTCAGCGCTCAAGATCCGTGCCGGTATTTGTAGGTGATATAATTATTTAAAACTAGGTTCTACCAGCGACTTACTCGCGTTAAACTAGGTTTCTCCATACAAACTTTGGCCCTTTAGGGGGTAAATTTTGGAAAATCCTCTCTTATTATTTATTAATTATATTCTTTATTGTACAGTACATAAACAAGAAATACAGGACAAACATTATTAAAAATACCTAAGTGTACAAAAGCTTAGTGCTCGTTTACATAATAAAAAAAAAATTTGTGCAAAATTTGACGCGCCTAGTACCTAGATAGGTACTAGGAGCGTCAAATTTTGTGCTCCTAGACTCAGTAGTTTCGGCTGTGGGTTGATAACTTGATTTGTTAGTCAGTCAGTTTCTCCTTGTAACATAGATATATCTAACCAACTCGGGAACGTTCCAGAATCGGTCAGATCTTCATAACACATTCTTCATACAGTCTACAGAAATAACTAAATGGTACTGTAAACATAATTTACGGAGCTAAAACTATTTTGTATCTTGAGTTTAACATTTGCGAACTAGGTACGCTTCTAACAAAGTTAGCGAGAGATAACATTTTAGTTTGCAACTGAGAATTAAATCCTTTGAGGCTTTGAATACTCCGTCATTTATGTCTCGTGTATAATAATAATATTCCACAACGTAGCATAGCATAGTCGGCCTTATAATGTTCCCACTGTCTCAGGCCTCCTCTCTAGAAGAGGGAATGGGCCGTAATCCACCACGCGGGCTCAGTGCGATTTGGTGGATGTGATTTTTTTTGTTTTAGGACATGCCGGTTTCCTCACGATGTTTTCCTTCACCGTTTTGAGAGCAGTGATGATGAAATAAATTACACAAATAGTTGGTTTGAACCCGCGACCCACAACTCGTTAATCCGGGACATTACCAATCGGTCACCACTGCTCTCACGCTTTCACACAACGCCATCTAGTCCAAAACAAAGTAGAGCTTGTGCTAAGAGTACTAGACAACTGATAAATAAATCTGAATATGACTGATAAATTATTATTTATTTATTCACTTTATTGTAGTTTTAAGTACATAAAAACATAACAAAGAAAAACTTATATCTAAAACACATACAATGGGCGGCCTTATCGCGTTCCACGATCTCTTCCAGGCAACCTAGAATAAATTACACCCAGACACAGAACAAATGGCCTAACATTTGTCTTGGGTGCGAATCAAACCCACGACCTCCGGCCTAGCAATCAGGACCACTAACTACTAGACCAACAGGCTACTCAAATCGTTTACGTCCGAAACTATAACCCCCTCTTTCTTCCTTACAGGTTGGCGAACATAATGAAAGAGATAGCGCTACTCCCAGAGAACCTGCTTCGGATGCCATCAGTCGGCCTGGTGAACCAGTGGTACGAGAGGTCCTTTGAGGAGATCATCCAGTTCGAGCAAATGGAACCTGACCCTCCAATATTGAGCTCGTAAGTATATTCCACAACTATCACACAACGACGTCTAGTCTCAAGCTCAGCTTGTGTTATGAGTACTAGACAACTGATAAACATACTTATATATTTCTAAAATACATAATTATATAATATAGATAAATTATACCCAGACACAGAACAAATGATCATGCTCATCACACAAACATTTGTCCTGGGTGGGAATCGAACCCACGACTTCCGGCATAGCAGTCAGGGCAACTAACTGCTAGACCAACAGGCCAGTCAATTAATCGCCCTGTGCTATAAGGCCGCCTATTGTGCACTTATTCTTTTAAATTTTTATCCTGTATTTTTGTTTATTTGGTGTACAATATTGATTATAATAAAAAAATAAATAATATTATATTAACTGCATTCCCTGCCGGAGTCTGTGTTTTCCTCGACAGCCGGTGGTCCTCGACAGCCGGTGGAATTTCGTGGAGCACTTCCGACGTCTGGCTCCCAAACTCAACCGGGCTGGGGCTGCGCTCAAGCGGCTCCTGCCCAACCTTGGGGGCCCAGATGCCTCCTGCCAGAGGTTCTACGCGGGGATCGTTCGGTCCATGGCCCTCTACGGGGCGCCGTCGCTGAAAAAGCAACCGGCGGCCATGCTGAACGCCTGCTAGAGGGTCATGGCAATAAGGATGGTGCGGGGATACTGCACGGTCTCCCGCGAAGCGGCAAGCCTTCTGGCTGGCCTACCACCGTGGGATCTGGAAGCAACAGTCCTTGCACACATGCACGATATGCGCGTGGAGATGCAACGCCGGGGTGAAAGTCCGCTGTCGCGGCATGGCGGACAGAGCTCCGGCGGGATCTCATGGTGAAATGGCGTCAACGACTATCGCAACCCAGTGCTGGGCACGCCACAATCATGGCGGTAAGTCCCCTCTTTGAGGCGTGGTTGGAAAGACCTCACGGCGTCCTTACCTTCCGCATGACGCAGGTCCTCACTGGACATGGTTCGTTCGGGAGTTTCCTGCACCGGATTCATGCGGAAGTGACGCCCGGGTGTCGCCACTGTGCGGAACGCCCGGAGGACACGGTGGAGCACACAGTCGAGGTGTGCCCTGCTTGGGCGGAGCATCGCCGTGCCCTCGTGGGGGCGATCGGCGGCGGAGACCTCTCGCGCTGGGCCTTGGTTGAGGCCATGGTCCGAAGCGAGGAGGAGTGGCAGGCGGTCGCCGACTTCTGCGAAGCAGTAATGCTCGCAAAGGAGGAGGCCGAACGCATCAGGCAACGGCGTTATCGCCGCCGCTGTCGCAACCGGGATTCTGATCCCGATTTCCGGCCACCGTAGGCGCGGGCTTGCGGACAGTAAGCAATGGGTAGCTCACTGTCCGGCCGTCCGGTAACTGTCCGGACCAAGCCCAAGTCGTCGACGGCGCGCACTGTTCCTGCGCGCCTCAGAGAGTTGTCAGCAACAGCAGGGACCCAGTCGGGTCGAAGCCTACTGGGGCCAGGGTTACCCGAAAGGGCGCTCGAGCCCCGGTATGAAGGCTAGAAGGAACGGGGTGGGTCTTTTAGTCAGTAAGAGTCTGACACTATCTCCCGCTCCGCCCAAGAGCGGGGTATGTCAATGCATGATTTTTTCCCACCTTAAAAAAAAAAAAGTGTTCTGGGTGGGAATCGAACCCACGACTTCCGTCATAGCAGTCAGGGCAACTAACTGCTAGATCAACAGGCCAGGAAATCATTAATTGTTGAGGTTATTCAAGGGTTCGTAGATGGGTGACCCAAGACCATTCATCAGGTACAATTGCCAAAACGGATCTTGAGCGCTCGGCGTCAGAGTGGGGATCGCTTTGCGCATTTCATACATTGGCGAGCCAATCGTCTTCGTTGTTAGGTACATGCAGCAACGCAGGGAACGAATCAGGAGTGACGTCTATGACACGTTGGCGCGGCAAGCCAATCACTGACACTCCGCCCCCGCGTCTCACTTCGCACCACTAAAGAGACCGAATATTTGACTTCTGCGCAACTTGAAGCCAGCGTTCAAGATCCGTGCCGGTAATTGTAATAGGCAGAGAGCAGTGGTGGCCGAGTGGTAACGTGGACTTACGAGTTGAAAGTCACAGGATCAAACTGAGCCATGCACATTACTTTTGTGTAATTTATTTCATCACCACCGCTCTGAAAACGGTGAAGGAAAACGTCGTGATGAAACCATGTGGGTTTCATCACGACGTTTTCCTTCACCGTTTACCTAGAACCAAAAATTCGTAGACATGTGACATTCACCAACCCGCACTGGGACCGCGTGGAGGTTTACGGCCCATTCCCTCTCCTGAAGAGGAGGCCTGAGTCTCAGCAGCGGGAACATTATAAAGCTGAATATGCTATGCTATGCTATATGTATATAGATGTCCTAAAACGTGTGAGCTGTGGTGTAAGTATCTTCACGCCGCCGGTGCCAACACGAGCGGCATAGCTTCACGAGCGCATGCTACCGTTTGAAACTAAGCCAACTTTAGTAATCCATTTCATACTAATTCTGCCAGGTAGGCTATTAGGTGTGTAGGTAAGTCTAGTGGCCTTGTGTGCTTCCATGAAGGTGGAAAAGAGATTAGGTCACTTCGAGCTCTGATAAGAAATGAAACAAGTTTCTGATTCACATGTTTATCTGGTGAGCCTCGTTAACTTTGTATGTATTTATTTTTCTTGAATTTGTATTTCTTACGGTAACACAGTAGTTACTGTAAGAAAGAAAGAAAGATAGAAATGGAAGAAAGAGAAAATATTGATTTGGTGACCGTCATCAGGATCACACAACTTAAATAAAATAAACGCTACCTGCTTACCATCAGGTGGGATCGCAGTCAAGCACTAGTTTATATCAATTAAACATAAAGTAAATAAAAACAATAACAATGTGCCTGACTTACGGTTGCGCTAAAAAGGTTAATTTTAGCAATGTTGCCACACAGAAAAATACTGTCCGATGCTGGTCTTTCAATGAACGTTTTTTCCATCTGTAATGGATCATCCGGTTCAAAGTTCATTAGTAGGAATTCGACAGAACTACCGGACCCTTTCTACAGCATAATTATCTTCTGACTCCCTAGACTCCCTAGGTCAGGGCTCCTGAGAGAACCTTCGGATAATACGCGCCGTGTCTAGGAGTACTGCCTTCTGGATCAAGCCTTGATCCAACTGCCTAACGAGAGCCTCCGCAGGTGTTGGTCGAGGCTTTATTATTATTATTCTTATCTTTCACTTTCTCCGCAGATTCTGCGAACGGCTAGTCCACATCCGCAACCGCCACGCCGACGTCGTGCAGACCATGGCCCAGGGCGTGCTGGAGCTGAAAGAGTCGCACGAGGTCGACCCTGGCACGGAGAACTCCATCCAATACTTCTTGGACCGCTTCTATATGAGCCGGATCTCTATCAGGATGCTTATCAACCAGCACAGTAAGTTCTTTTTCATTACTAGAGACTGGATTATATGCAGCATAAAAAACTTTTTATGTTCATGAAATATGCACGAAAATTAGCAGAATATGCAATTAAAATGATGAATTTTAATGACCCAAAAAAAGAAGAAAAGTAAGTTTTAATTTTATGCTATTGCATAGCTTCTATCGCGGGCCTTGAGCGTGGAGACCGAATCCAGAAATTCCGTAACGAAAATAACCTAACACCCCCCACTCATTTGTTTTTTGAGCGTGGTGACCGATAAGAAAACAAATGAGTGAACAATCAATCAAAATTCAATTCAATGTGTGAAAGTGTAACTTCAATTAATATCAAAGAAAAAAAAACAAAGGAAAAAAAATACTGCATAAATTAAATAAATAAATAATTATAATTGCATAAGTTGATAAAAATGCTATACAATAGCTTTACCGCGGCAGTCCCCGAGTGCCACACGTCTTTTTTTTTTTTTACTTCAAAATCGTTACCGTCAAAATGGTCAGTGATCAGTCCAGAAAGCAGTTTATCAGTATGGTCCCTCCATCTTGACATCATAAAGGCTGGATCAACATTTTACGTAATTATGTACCTAAATGAAAAATGTAAACATATTCACTCTTAACTTAAAGACCATCAGGTCTCTAAGTCAATAGTGAATATGTTACTTCTAGGCAAGCATGTTCCCTTGTCGACCACTTTTTCGCTCACCATCAGATGAGATAGTGGTTAAGCGCGTGCCTATCTGTAGTAAAAAACTCTCCCTTTAAAATGAAAGATCCTCCGCCCAGACGGGAGTGGTGACGTCAAGTCCTTTGTGGTTCATTGTTCCTTTGTAGTTCTTATGTGTCAGTATAGGTGCCACTACGGATTGATGGCTTTTCTTGGTGAGGAAAAACTCGTGCAGTAGGATTTTTAGCGCTTTTTTTTTTCCATGCCCCTAGAGTTCTCCGCGCGATCATTTATAACTGGAAGAAATCAAATATCGCGCACTTGCCCGGGCCAGATATAACACCCGTCTGGTCGGAGGATTCTTCCTTTTCAACTGAGGTTTGTGGGATTTCACACCATGTGCCGCATACTTCTAAACTTTCCATTTTTCTTTTGTCTTTTCATGTCTTAACCCTCTATACCTTCATCCACAGCTCTCCTCTTCGGCGAGCAGATCGGCGTGGGTCCCCGGCAGGCGTCAGTGACGGGTATGGGCATCGGTGGCCGTCACATCGGGTCCATTGACCCCGCGTGCGACGTGGCGGCGGTCGTGCGGGACGCGTACGAGAACGCACGTTTTCTGTGCGACCGGTACTATTTGGCGTCGCCTGATTTGCAGCTGTTACAAGATGGAGGTAAGGGTTAGAACGATTTATTCTATTTTAATCATCATCATCATCATTTCAGCCGAAAGACGTTCACTGTTGGACATAGGCCTCCCCCAAGTGTCGCCACAATGAACGGTCCAGTAGCCCGATTCACGTAATGAAAACCGTAACGATATCGTAGCGATTTAGTCGTTTAGACCATTTCCGTATTCACATCCATCAATCGAGTTTGAACGACACAGATTTTGTAGTCGTTTGAAATTCGTCGATTTAAAAAAACATCTAGAATACTTATAGTCGCAAGTAGTACGTCGTAGAATACTTATTAATGTAACTGGAAATAAGTCGAAAGATCGTGAATACCGCTTTTGGATAGGACTTCGATCGAACGACTATAAAACTTCAACGATATTTGGCTTGTTTGATTTTACGTGAATCAGGCTACTGACTCTACTGAGCGTCCCGAGTCCATCGAATTCCGGCAACCCTTACAAGGTCATCGGTCCACCTTGTAGGAGGCCTTCCAACGCTACGTCTTCCGGTCGCCGTCGTGGTCGCCATTCCAGAAACTTTCGACCCCAACGGCCATTTTAATATTATCAACTAATGCCACTGGTATTTGTTTGGAATCTATATATTTATTTTCATATTTTTACTGAACTGACTGTACCAAATTCAAGTTGTTGGTATTCGTTCCGAATGGAAAAAATACAAGTGGTATTAGAAGGGAATAAATCGTAGAAACTGTTTGTTTTTTCATATAGCTATTATTTATAGTAGTAGATACCTTTTTAAGATTAAAAAATAATCATTCAATGTCTTCTCCCGCTCTAGGGTGGAGCGGGAGAGCGTGTCAGACTTTTACGGCTTGTTCACGCCTTCAGTCAGAGCGGTGAGCGGGGCGGCATTGGTAGGCGTCTCGTGACGTGCTTCAAGCATTTTGATATTTTTGTTTTTACCGCTCGTCTCCCCGCGCTTAGGTACCGCTTACAGCAGCAAAGTCGTGAACAGGCCGTTACTGACTAAAACCACACTTCTTAGTCAAGCGTTCTAGGACCCTGAGTTTCCCTTTCGGAAGCCAACCCATGGTCTAGTAGGCTTTGGACCTATTAGGCCCCTACGGTTTTGCTGACATCTCTTTGAGGCGCGCGTCCTGGGACACAAACGGCCATTGAAAGATATGGGTGTGGTTTTAGCCAAGTAAAATTCTGTAACGCTCTCTCGCTTTGTCCTTGAGCAGGTGAAGTGAGAAGACGATTTCCATCTTAAAAAAAAAAAAAAACGTGTGGCACTCGGGGACTGCCGCGGTAAAGCTATTGCATAGCATTTTTATCAACTTATGCAATTATAATTATTTATTTATTTTATTTATGCAGTATTTTTTTTCCTTTGTTTTTTTTTTTCTTTGATATTAATTGAAGTTACACTTTCACACATTGAATTGAATTTTGATTGATTGTTCACTCATTTGTTTTCTTATCGGTTACCACGCTCAAAAAACAAATGAGTGGGGGGTGTTAGGTTATTTTCGTTTATTTATTTATTTATTGGCACACCAACAGCATTACATACATGATTTTGTAAAAATAATATTAAAAACAAGGCACTGGTATGCATGCCTATTACAGGTATGCACAGCTTACACCATGCTAGATATAATATTAATTATTAAAAATTTACTACAAAAAAATTAAATATACAAGGGTGGAGAAAAAAAACACAGATACAATTATAAAAATAAAAAAAAAAGAAGTTCGTTTCGTTACGGAATTTCTGGATTCGGTCTCCACGCTCAAGGCCCGCGATAGAAGCTATGCAATAACTTTAAAAACAAAAAGAAACAGATTGTC
Organism: Mythimna ferrago; assembly: GCA_910589285.2. Taxonomy (NCBI): domain Eukaryota; kingdom Metazoa; phylum Arthropoda; class Insecta; order Lepidoptera; family Noctuidae; genus Mythimna; species Mythimna ferrago. The sequence goes on from OU342703.1 coordinate 12,180,415, forward strand.
CGCCACTGGTCCACAAACTGTGAGAGTCAGAATGGCGGGTGTATTTCAGCGAAATAAATTATAGTAATTACCGTTAAAATGTACCTAAAATGATGTACTATTCAGTAACTAGCTCTAAAGTATCTGTACCTTGTTCAGAATGAAATAATTTCGAAATTAATGCACACCCGCCATATTGACGTCAAGATGGCGGGTGTTCTGTAATATTTTTTTATTTAACCACTAGCTTTTGCCCGCGCGGCTTCGCTCCCGCTCTTCCCTGCTTCAGCCTACTATACCCTACTCTACCCTACTATACCCTACTCTACCCTACCCTACCCTACTCTACCCTACACTACCCTACCCTACACTACCCTACCCTACTCTACCCTACTCTACCCTACTCTACCCTACTCTACCCTCCTCTACCCTACACTACCCTACACTACCCTACTCTACCCTACACTACCCTAATTTTCATTTTTTTTTCCATAAGAACCTTCTCCTCATAATAACGAACACAACAAAAAAAAAAATTAGCGAAATCGGTTCAGGCGTTGTTGAGTTATGCGCTTACCAACACATTTTGCGATTCATTTTTATATTATAGATTACTCATAAAATATAATTACACCAAATATATGTACCTAAAAAGTACCTCAAGTTGAAAAGACCACACACTTGATTAGTTAATGTCGTGTGTCAGCCACGTGACACACGTCGTAATTACTATAATTTATTTCGCTGAGTTACAGTTGCCGTCACGGGTCTTGAACACTTGCGCAGAAGTCAAATATTCGGTCTCTTTAGTGGTGCGAAGTGCGACGCAGGGGCGGGGAGTGTCAGTGATTGGCTGGCCGCGTCATAGACGTCACTCTTCATTCGTTCACTGCGTTGCTGCATGTATCTAACAACGAAGACGATTGGCTCGCCAATGTATGGAATGCGCAAAGTGATCCCCACTCTGACGCCGAGCGTTCAAGATCCGTGATGGCAACTGTACACCCGCCATTCTGACTCTCACCACAAACTCCTCTGCACGATACACTTAAAAAATGCCATAGAGCTTTAGCACTATTTTATTTTTTATTTTGATTTAGTACATCTCTTTTTTATCTACCAGTTCCTCTACCACAGTTGGATAATGGGCTCCCCAAAGGTACTCGCATCCCCCTGTGTAAACCATAAAAAGAATTGTATTTAATAATGAATGATCACCGTCATTTAGTGTTTCTATATCCCATTTTCAGTTTTAGTTCTTTAATTATTTATTCTACACCATGATAATTTACAAAATATTTGCATATCGGAGTTCATGTACCGTCACGGACATTTCTGCCTGATCACTTAAAAAAATTTCGCTTGAATTCTGCGGCGCGGCGCCTAACCAAACCCATTGAAGTTTTCGTTTCAAGTGCAAGCAAAAATGAACTTAGCGGTGGTCAGGCGGAAGTGTCTTTGATTGTACATAGGAGAGCTTAACTCAAAGTTGAGTTTTGTTCCAGCAAACCATTGGTTGTGTATTATTTTGTTATTCTATGTTTACATTATAAGTATGTGTATACTGTAGTCCTATACATGTTATTAACTGTAGGAATACACAGAAATAGTCCTGTAATTCTCGCATCCACCGAATTCCCGCGAATCTCACCAAGGCCTCAAGTGTGCTGTTTGACAAGTTTTGGTAATCTACTAATATAATGGTGTCATTGATTTTCCAATGGTCAAACCAACTACTGACACTCCATTGAAAGAAATGATGAGCATGGCCCTTTCTATTTTTTGTCCTTTGAGTGACTTGCGTGATAAAAATCTAAAAATCACTTGTGCTCTCAGTGGTAGATTAGTGTCCCAACTATCATCATCATCATAAGCCTTTTTCATGTCCCACTTCTGGGACTTAGACCTCCTCTCTAGGAGAGGTAATGGGCCGAAATCCACCACGCGGGCCCAGTGCGGGTTGCTGAATGTTGCATGTCTTCGAATTTTAGGTTCTAGGACACTTGCCGGTTTCCTAACTATAGTTTTCCTCTACCGTTTTGAGAGCAGTGGCGATAAAATAAATTACACAAAGTAATGCGCCTGGCTGGGTTCGAACCCGACCACTACCACTCGGCCATTGCCTCATCTATACAAAAATCGTTTTTTCCTGAGTATACATTTACCCACGCAATGATTGCCATCCACAATTAGTTATTAGGAGATGTTTTTCCTAGCCGTGTTATTTTTGTCACTAAACTACCACAAAACATTGTTCACTGTCTCTATAGCCTTAATTTATATTTTCTCCTCTTCAGTACCCTCGCAACAACCGATGCCCATCGTCTACGTGCCCTCCCATCTATACCACATGCTCTTCGAGCTCTTCAAGAACTCCATGAGGGCTACAATGGAGACCCATGAGAGCTGTCCCCCTCCCATCACCGTGAACATCACGAGGGGACAGGAGGATGTGTCTGTTAAGGTAAGGAAAATGTGTATGTTAAGGTCAGGAAGATGTGTATGTCTAGTTAAGGAAGATGTGTATATTAAGGTCAGGAAGATGTGTGTGTTAAAGTCAGGAAGATGTGTATGTTAAGGTCCGGCAGATTGGTCTGTTGAGGTAAGATGTGTCTCCCTTGGTAAGGAAGATGTGTTATTAAGATCTGGAATATTTGTCCTATTAGGAAGAGAAAATGTGTCTGTTAAGGTAAGGAAGATGTGTCTGCCAAGGTCAGGAAGATGCGTTTGTCGTGGAGAGAAAGATGTGTGTGTCAAGGTGAGAAAGTTGTGTCTGTCAAGGTCATGAAGATGTTGTTGTTGTATCTGTTGAGGTAAGTAAGATGTGTATGTCAGGAAGACGTGTCTGCCATAGACAGGAAGGTGTGTCTGTTAAAGTAAGGAAGATGTGTCTTATTAGGTAAGGTGGAAAACATTTTGCTGCTATTAAATTAATGTAATTCAATAAAAAAAATATTTGTATAATAACTTTAATACTTGATTGCTTAAAACCAACAAATTTCTTCTACAGCTATCGGACCGCGGAGGCGGTATCCCTCGCAGCGTGTCAGATCTGCTCTTCAAATACATGTACAGTACTGCTCCTCAACCATCCAAGTCTGACGCACACACCGTACCACTGGCTGGTAAGTTTTAGACATATATTTGACAAGTCTTAATGTTGCCGTAATGTTGGCTCCCCTGTCTGTCTAAAGAAAAAAATAAAAGAGTTGCCTACTCTAGCAAAATTGTTGCATGGAATGCGAAACGAAATCGATTTTAACGGTAATCGCACTACTTTATGGAGAATTATGAGAGGAATGGGATTTTATTTTAAAAAAAGCAGGTCTAAAAAGAAGGTGTTAATAGAGAAGTACGTTAGTGTGTCGTGGCGTTTCCGGTATTTGAAAGAATTGCAGGACAATCGAAATGGAGCGTCGTATACTTTATTCAATATTATAATCGTCGTATATATTATAATTGTATAATAGTTTTTACAATTTACAAAAGAAAAACAAAAACAAAATTATAAGGCAATTTTTATAGATAACGGAATATCAATTAATTTCCCTAATATTAGGTAATGTCATTGCTAAAAATATAGCAACACTGTTTTTCCATATTGCCAACATAACGGCGAAGGGAATTCTTACGTGGAACTCGCCATAGTTTGCAAATAAACAAATGACATTACATATTTACGCTGCCTTATTTCACCTAAGGGTGTTTTACATAAATAATCGTGAATATATCGAATTATTTTGTATCGAAAATGAAAACCCAAAAAAAATTGAAAAATAATTCACATGCCAGTTGTTCCTTTGATATGGTCTCATTCATATCATAGAGTTATGGGATATAAAAAAAATATACTCGTTGTAAAGTATATGCAAGATCTTTCGACAAATAAAGACGGTACTTGCGGCAGATTCTGGCGGGATATTAAAAAAAAAAAATATTTTTTAATTATCGGTCTTATCATGAAGTGATCAATTCTGAGACCTGGATACGACATAAATCATTTTAAATAATTTTTATAACTATATACTTTTTAGAAATGTTACTTTTATACATCCCAGAAAAAAGTAAAATTATTCCTATTAAATTATCACTTGTTTTTTAGTATAGAGTTTAAAAATATATGTGTTAGCAAACTTACACCTCCTGGCACTTATGTTATACATAAAGAGATGGCGCACACGAGCAACTTTATTTTCCGCCACTAATTTGTGTCTTATAACAAGTTTACGGGATTGTATGAAAATGCGCGCATGTAGCGACGCGACAGTTGGGAGAGTTAGCGGCACAACTATCGCCGGTCTATTGGTACCTAGCAACTTTTTTTACAAAAAAGTCGACGTGACTTTTTCGTAACTCTTACGTCGTACACTAAATATATCAATGCATACCTCGTTATTGCTTTTTTTGATAATAAACTTATAAAAGCGATTTCTACGTGCCTATCATCATTTCGGGACCAAGTCTAGAAGACATAAAAACCAAAGCCGTGTTCGCGTCATAAAGTTGCTCGTGTGCCCACTCCTTAAAAATTTGCATGCTTTTTTTAACGTTATAATTTACTTTGTGTCGGCTCGGTTGGCGCAGTGGTTGAGCGATTGGCTTCTGCGATATCATTAGGTAAAATTATATCTTATATGGGTAGGAGAGTTGCTTTCACAACTTTAAAGTTGCTTCGATTCCCACATAGAACAAACATGTGGGATAGAGCGCTTGCTTCGGTAGATATTTGTAAAATATACAACAACATAGTAACATATTACTTTTGTAGAATTTAGACAAAATGTAGCAGAATTTAGAAGATGAATCTTCTTATTTCTGTTGATGTACTTACATATCTCGAGGCTACAATGCAAGAAGTATTTAAGGGGATGCAACTTGACGCTCGCGATTATGACGTTATTACACTTCTCCATTACATATTTTTGAAACACAGTATCTTGTGGATATTATCTAGGCTTCTATAGAAATGAATATATAGTGTAAAACTAATCCAGTAAAGACCGCTGAAAATCTGCTATTTTGCATGAACTTTGACACTTCATCATAAGTTACTCAAAAATTTAAAAGGTAAAAAAAGTATAAAAATAGAAGGCTTGCAAATTTCATAAATCAAAATTCTAAATAACGACAATTTTTTTCAAAAACTTTTAAGGTTTTAAAGAAAACGCGTATTTCCTGTGTTCACTAGTAAATTTTTCGCAGTGTTACTGTGGAATTGCCTGATAAAAAAGTAGCCTATGTCCTTTGTCCTTTGAGCTTACACCTTACTTTTCATGAAAGCGTAACAGACCGATAGAGTTACTTTCACTTTTATGATATTAGAATGGATGGTGGTTTATACATAATAATACATATTATTATTAATAATACGTATTTTATTATTTTAAGCAATTTAATTTACTAAGTTCTATTTGAAATATCTGTTATTTATTTATTGTGCACACCTACCTTAGTGTTGTCTTTTTTAACCCAAAGGTTGACTGGTAGAGAACGCCTTGTGGCATTAAGTCCGCCTATGTACCACTACGTACATGAAGTTTAAGTAAATTTATAAATATGTATTGGTCCCTAGGTTACGGGTACGGGCTACCGATCTCGCGGCTGTACGCGAGGTACTTCCACGGCGACCTCATCCTGGTTTCCTGCGAGGGTTATGGCACCGACGCAGTTATCTACTTGAAGGTGAGTAGTTACTGTTTATTACTAATTTTTGTTTTGCTGGCAGATTATCAAATAACTTTTCAATGAATTTACGTGTTATTATTGGTTTTGTTGTTGTTTAAGTACTTACTTTTTTTACTGTTTTCCGCACTAGCGCGGAAAAGTACGCGTGCTCGCTCCGCCGCAATTTATTTTATTTATCGTATTAGTGGGCACGCCCTCCACTAGTTGCCAAGCTTTTTTATTTATTTTTTTTTTTTTTTTTTCGGGTGCTCCGTTTATTTATTTCTTTGTAAGTGTATTGAAAAACTTTGTCTGTTAAACGTGGTTTGTCACTACAGCACTAGGTCGTAACGACAAACTTTTTCCACTTGTAGCAAAATGTACTATTTCCTGCTTTGGGTGGAGCCAGAGAGTGTCAGAAATTTCCCGCCCTATGCGTTCCAGGGCTGTGATGAAGCTTCGAACAATCCAGCAGCCCTCACCTGGATTCTCTTTGGAATTCTCGTTCTCTTCCATAGAGAAACCTGGAAATGCAAAAAAAAAAACTTAAAAAAATTGAATTTCGAAGGCTACCCTTAACACATAAGTTTTAAGAACTATGAAGTTTTATCGATTCACCTAGATAAGTCCAGAAAATATACCCAACCTTTTCATGTTTATTCACAGGCTCTATCAAACGAAGCGAACGAGCTCCTCCCAGTGTTCAACCGAACGTCGACGAAGTTCTACCGGCCGGTGACCCAGCTCGCCGACTGGTCGGGCTCGCTCAACACGGCCAGCAACTCTCAGTGCAAGAACCGAGAGAAGGTATCGCCGCTCTCAGCGCCCGTCTCTCATAGTCTATAGTCCACACCAAAGGAGTGAACTTGCCGCTCCTAAAAATACAGAAATTTTTAAACAAGGCAATTTTTTTTTTGATCAAACTTCAAATCTTTTGATGAAATGTCAAATCTTTTGATGAAACGTCAAATCTTTTGATGAAACGTCAAATATTGCTGTCGTTTTAAAATTAGAACCTGTATGTCAGATGGAATAGTGTAGAATTAGGACAACCAGTGCTTTTTATTAATTCGATTTTTTAATTATTATTTTAATTGCAGGAAACAAAATGATAGGAAATAGACGAATTGGATTGTGAAAATAATGGATTTGGGACGAAATTTTTTAAATGGAATTTCCTTTTTTTTTATAATACTCGAATAAAATATAGTTTTTTTTTTGTGTTGATAATATCGATGTTCTTTTTTTATATCTTTTCGTCTATAAGTAGACATAATATATAAAATATTATGAGTTTACTTATGCGCAGCCGCTATTTTTTATACATTACAAAATATTGTAAAATATTTAACATCCTCGACCAAAGTTCTCTCAATATTTTACCTATACTGTTTCCCTTCAGAATTTCTCCTAAAAAATCTGAAAATAAATCATTTTCAGAAATAAAAAGCACTAAAATTGGCTATTTGATACTTGTTGAAACTAAAAATTAGTGAAAAATTACCATTTGAAAAAAAAAAATGGTGTACAATTTTTGTTAAATATTATATTTTTTGTGATACTCGGAGTTAAAGTTAGGTAATGTTTTTGGGCTCGCTATGGACTGATAATATGAGCTCTGTGGTTGTTTTGTGATTTTGTTTTAAATGTATTGATCCAACATAAAAATAATAAAATAAAATAGTCAAAAATATTTTTACTAAAAAAAAATTATGTTTGGTTAATTCATCAAATAAAATCAGTAACTGACTGTTAAAAAATCCACCTTAAATTTTTATTTTATTTTATTATTTACCAACTCTAAAATAAGAGGAATTCATGCCTTCATCACGCTTTAATTATATGTATCTTCTAAAAGATCAGAATATTTAAAATAAATTCATAAAACAACATAGTTCAGGTGATGAGGAGGATAGATAAATTTAAATTACTCTATTAATGAATTAGATTTAGTACAGATATCATAGAATTAAAGTATAGTATAAAACAGTGTGACTGTGAAGGAGTTTGAATATTTTAATTATAAATTATTATTACTTTTTAAAAAGTAAAAAAAAGACATTTCTCGTAAAATAATAAAAATTGGGTTTGTTCACTTCAATGACCAATTCTTCAATAACTTTGTCATCAATAAAAAAAATCAATTTTATATTATTTTGTGAAGAAACGTGATGATCATGAATTATAGTGTAAATTGATAAATAAAATAATCAATCTCCATTATAACCGACCTTGCTATGTATGAGATCTCGTACAATTTTGTATATCATTATGATACGACTTAGAGAATAGAGTGGTGAACTAAACTGTCAGTGGTTTTTTTTTCAAAATAGAATATAGTTTTTGAACTAAAATTAAATATGGCGGACCTAAGAGTAGCGGTAGAGTAACGGAGTTGTAAAATGTTGTGAGTTGAAAAACCCGGACGGAGTTAAGTTTTTATTGACGTCTCGTTGAAATTAAACGTGGACTTTCAGTGTTGAGCAGTCCTAGGTATGGACAAAAATATTTGTATATATTCTTTTTATATACCGTGACAGATAACTTACTTTGTGTTATTTACAGTCACCCTTCTTTACTTTAAAGTACAATATTGTGAACAAAATAATTTAAGATACAAATCAATAATTCAACAGAAAATTACTTACACAAGGAAACTTATTTGAAAAATTTAATATTGTTTGCAAGATTTTACACTTATTTATTGTAAAATGTGAGCTTTTCAAAAGTTCTGAATGATTTATGTAATTTTAATATTAAAGAAATGAAGCAATAAATTATTATTAAACTGCATTGGTTGATTTGTGAAACGTGAAAAGTTATGAATGGATTTTTATTTCTTTTCAGTTAATTTGGATTTTTTGATACTTCCAAGTTTTAAGAAATTACATTTTCTTTGACTAAAATAGCATGATAATTTAAATATACTTACTGGAATAGAAACTATGATAAATCGAATGCAATAAAATAAACGTTTTAGAGGTAAAGTAATCAAATGTCTACCACAAAATATTGTACTGGAAAAATCCAGGCGAAAATATAAATGCATAAATTAAAAGTATTTTTGTAAGAATAAATGTACTCGATACACTATTAAATTCAATGTAAGGTCTAATAAATCCATTTGTAAATAATAAGCAATGCAATAGAAATAATATTTTAAATAAAGTCCTATTTTTGAATAACTTTGCCTAACTATTGGATCATACATGCTGTATATACCTAGTGGAATGGTAAAAAATATTATTACTCATTTGCATTTTACTCTGTTTCTTATTTAAATAAGTTTTATTCCAAAATCGATATTGTGTAATAAATGATAGTGATTAACTATTGCGTAGTGATGAAATTTAGTGAAGGAGAAATATTTAATTTTTATTAAAAATAAACTTTTATGAAATAGCATCTGTGTTTTATTTTTGTAATTGAAAAGATGTTTGCTATCGTGATCCGCAGTGAGGGTTTTCAGGAAAGTTCGTAACACCATTTGGCGCCGATTAGCCGTGAGGTCTTCTAATTTTGAAAACCTATCGATTATATGTAGATGTTGATGTAATTCAAGGATCTTATATACCTTATGGACTAACATGTCAGTTTAATTCATGTAATTATAACACAAGAATGTTTTCTAATATCCGTAGGGTATACAAGATCCTTGAATTAACGTAAGCGTTTTGACAGGTGCCTGGACCTGACGACTCAGTGCTGCCATCTGGTGAAAGTTATTTTAGAAAATCTTCATTACTCTGCATGGTGAATCACCGCCTTCTGTTTTGTTTTAGTATGGAAATTAATAAATAACTCCTCCCGCTCTGGATGGAGTGAGTGGGAGCGTAAGAGTTTTACTGACTAACCCGTCTCCATTTAACACTCGCGTAACCTTTTCTTCTATTCGGGTTTGACGGTGCTATAAATTAATTTATTTAAAATTAATGTTTTAGTTTTAAAAGTTAATATTTCGGCTCAATTTATTCCGCCGCGGAATGGAATGGAATGGAAGCGTCAATTTTGTAGCTATGGGAATTCTCGGGAATGCGCGAGGATTCCCCTTTGTATATTATACAATTGACATAAGTTCATTATGCTATGTACAATTTCGTTGCAAAAAGTCGCTTCCATTCCATTCCGCGGCGGTGTAAATTGAGTCTTACCTTTCTGTTGCACCCTGTAGTTATATTCAACCAGCAGCATCGCCCGTGTGAAAGTTGAAAATGGACCCAAAAGAACATAAGTACTCTCGGGATTAAAATAATCCTGTGTGCTATTACAGGACATGGTCTACATGTGTGGCAAAATTTCCTAAATCTGTTCAGTCGTTCAAACGTCAAGAAGTAATATACATACATGCATGCACAAAAACCTGCGCCTTTATAATATAAGTATATCACAGATTATTTTGTAATATATTAGTGTGAAGATGATTATGTACCTTCACTAAGTAATGCATTTTTTCCCTATAAATAACTATGCCGTTCATAATTTGAGAAAATTCAATAAATAATTTAATATTAAAATAAAACAACATTTATTTTAGGTACACCTGTAATAAAGTAGTGCGTAAACAAATTCTAAAGCAGCACACAGCGAATGGCGAGCAGGCATGTGTTGTTATTATTATAAACAGTGCGCTATCTATTCGTCTCGAATCGTCTCACGCATTTTGTACATGTTTCGACGAACGTCGAGGCGAGTAGGCTTGCGCATGCGGACGCGGCACAGAGTATATTTTAATTTATAGAACGCGGTATGATGAACCAAATATTTCTTACTAATTCCATGGAGCGGATAGTTATTCATCTGTATTTCCGCAGTGTTTAAACACTAGTTTTGAGGAATCTTTTATTGACTTTTTGCACTTTGAAATGAACAGAGCGAAATTAGATGTACTGTCCAACCAGTTAGTGTAAGCCTCATTTCAACGTGCTCAAGTTAGAATCCGAAGTGATTTTGTATTTAGCCGGCTAATAGTGCGAATGAGCTGTCAGATGTCACAGGTGACGTGACTGTCAGTTCTGTCACTTTTTGAAGAAGCGTGTTCTTCTGTGGCTCGTGCCTGTGTTCCATTCGTACTATTTGGGAAATGAAGCATCAAAAGTTTATCCATTCCTATCTGAAACTTTGTGCAAGAAAAAGAGAAAGATATAACTATCATGCAAACTCACGAAAATTACACAAAAAACATTTTCTGCCAGCTGGGTAATCCCGTAGAGGTTATGGGAAATTGTTATTGATTTTAAAATTACGTTTAAGACTGAAAATTGTATTAAAATGAAGATTTACACAAACCAAAACAATACTTCCACGTTAAAGCTGCTTATTGCGGCTAACTTAGCAGGAAAGAAAGTTGAACTTGTCAGTGCATCGTTCGAAGGTAGGTGCATTTTCCTCTTAGTCATTAAAAAGTTTTAATTTTAGTCTAATTAGCATTTCTCATCTATAGTCAAGTTTATGTATGCATGCATTTCATGTTTCGGTAAACGGTGCAATTCTTGTCAGCAAATTGTCGCTTTAAAAACTTAAAAGGAAAAACATTTTGTTTTTAATTTCCATGCTGGAGGCTTTTAGAGTTTCATTCTTACTATTAATGCTAACCATATTTCTGTCTATTGCTCAATTGCATGTTTAAAAAAGAAACCATGTTTTTTTTTTAACTTCACTAAAATAGCAATTCATCAAATTATTCAGTGTACCCAGCAAATCATTTCATGACACAAAAGTTTTATTTATTGCATCAGAAAATCCTTGTACAACTGTTTATTTATTTATTTATTTTATAGGCCAACCAACAATTGTATACACTAAAACATATACAAAAACAAAATATTTACAATCTAGGTTAGTGTTACAATATCTTATAGGTTGTATTTTGGTTGGTTCCTAGAAGATTACCTTGTATACTAAAAGATACGTAGGCTGTGTTTTTTTCTGGTTTTTCCTTGTACAATATTTTCTTATATGATTCTTATTTCGTGACTTTTTATGTGACTGTAACCTTAGCTTGTATAGTTATTCGTAAAGTCTGATGCTATGTTGATACTTGGGCACATAGGTTTACTATTCTTCTGTCTAAATAAATTAATATTCTAATATTAGGCAGCTTTGTGATATAAAACTCTCATTGGTTATAATTTTTCTGAAATAATATAAAATAGCATAAGCATAATCAGCCTTTTTTAATGTTCCCACTACTGGGATTCAAACCTCTTCTCTAGGAGATTGAAAATTAATTTGAATAATTAAACCCCAAGCGAACGCCGGTGTTCATTCAGTTCATTGTTCATTCAGCATTTATATCGTGTCTCTAATTATGGTATTCGAAAGGTTAACGTAGTGAACTTTGGCATAAATTACGAATAAAAAATATCAAATCAAATTGCTTTGTTACAGACAGAAATACAGATCTTATATCATCATCATCATGGTTGTCATCTTTTATCATCATTTGATCTTATTTCTTGTTCTTAGTTCGCCATCACAAGCATGTACCTGATGATTGGCTAATTCATTATTTACTTACTTACTTTTTTATTTTTTCGTGTTTTATTTCTCTTTCTATATTGTGGCAATCTGTTGAACATAACAATAAGCCACTATTCTATCTGATCGCTTGTATCTGTTTAGGCATTTTAGCTTGGCGAGACCTGAAGGGGTAGGTGTCTCAATCCATTCTGACAAATCTATCCTGTAGAGTTAGGTGTGGGCTTGCGGACGGCGAGCAATGGGTAGCTCGATGTCCAGTAACCGTACGGAGCCCAAGTCGTCGACAGCGTGTAGGGCCTCAAAGAGATGTCAGCAAAATCTCGCGCCAGAGTGGCGGTTATGCCTGCGTCCCGAACGACACATGCTCAAGCTGAGCACGCAAACCACCACGCACTGTGATTCGGTATCGGCCTCATAAACAACACCTGCCCGTCCACACAGCGCACGGCTCGTACTGAGGCGGCGTTCGCAACGATCGTATGACACGAATGCTCACTGTGAGCACACACGTCACTCGCGTCGCACGCCTCGCGATGTCTGTACCCGGCGTTAGTCATTCGGTGATTTCCTACCTAAAAAAAAAGCCTTTACTCTGTATGATAGCTTGTATCTGTTTAGGCATTTTAGCTTGGTGAGACACCTCTCAGGCAGGTGTCTCAATCCATACTGACAAATCTATCCTGTAAAGTTAGAACTTGGAACAATCTTTTTTAGTCTTCTATTTTGAATGGAAGAAAAATGTTGCGTCGACTTCAAATAACACGGGACAAGGACAGAAAGATGATGCTAATGATGATTTTGAAAGCCTCTATCTTAGGCGTGTGTAACTCTTTACGGAACCGACTCACTGATCCGGATCATTGCAGTGAGTCAAAAGATTGGTTCAGTAAAAACGTTTCAAACGCATCATTTGGATCTGAAACGTTATTTTGCTCTGATACATTCCGCGAGACGCGTCGCTCACGAGGCGACTGAGCAGTGAGCGAGCGAGAGAGAGAGACGGACACACTGAGTTATTATTGACTGGCGAGTCGTGAGTGAGCGGGCGACATAATTACAATCTATACAAGTCAGAAAGAGATACCAATCGAGATGTGCATCACTCATGCTATCACAGATTTTCGTTGTCGTTATCCATGCACGTAAAAATGACCATTATGGCGCTTACGTATCAAATACTATACGGTCGTTTTTTGCATATGAAAATAATGTTTTCACTAACAACTTATCGTATTACGTTGATGCGGCACGAGGCCGGCAGATTGTTTATGTTCGTTCGTCCGCGCAAATTTTCGAAAACATTTTAGTTTGTTTGCGTAGTGATTATTGACTTACTTTCTTCCTTTTTATTCATAAAGTCAGAGCTATGAGACTTTACGTGAGAATTTTTGGTAAATGGACATTGAATTACGTAAATAGGTTTAGTTTAATAATGTAACGTAAGTATACGTAACATTCTGTATTTTGTATCCTTTGAGCCGATGATCCAAATGAGCCAAATGAAACATATCAGTGATTCGGATCATTTCAGTGATCGAGATTCAAATGATCCAATCGCAAAAATGATACACTTTGCCCACCTCTACTCTATCTCTACTCAGTCCGAAAAACTAAAACTACTAAAAGATTTTTTCTTGGTTCGTCGCGCCATCGTGTCATAGATGTCACTCGTGATTCGTTCCCTGCTCTTGCTGCATGTATCTAACAACGACGACGATTGGCTCGCCAGTGTATGGAATGCGCAAAGCGATCACCACTCTGACGCCGAGCGCTCAATCATCGTACAAGAATCGTACCTGTAGTTATTGCTATACTTTATTATCTCCTGTCAGTTCTGTCAATTCACAGTTATTTATCTACTAATATTGCTGTGTCATAAATTGACTGTCTAATTCTATGACTCAAAAACATCAATGGCGACTAGCAAAAAACTGCTGATTTGTTATTGCACACGCATTTACGTGGTCCCGTTCTCCTACAATACCAAAATCAATAAAACAATATTATGATAATAGTATTTACACTTACAAAAAATATTATCGAACCGTGATAAGCTCTGTTTTTATATTGATGTTGTATAAAAAAGTAGTATCTATGTTTATAAATATTAAGGTGATAATGGGAATGACTTAATATTACTATCAAGTGCTTTTATCATTCTGTCATAACTTTATTAGGTCAATGTTTAGAGATAAAATTGTATGAAGAGGTAGAGAAGTTTGTTGATATCTATGGACAGGTGATAACTGAAAGCTGGAAAAAAAGTATCATAAACCTCAGATACCTTAGGGGACAGAATGTCCCTCTACTAGCCGCTTAACGCTGTCAAAAGGTCCAACCACATGTCCTGCGTCATGTGAAAGGAAAGTTGCGGGACACTGGGCAATGTTGCAGTGTCACGTAGATTGAGCTTGAGCATTGCACTTAAAGCCTCATGTAGGTACTTAAGGGGATCAGAATCCCCAGAATCCCTCTAGATAACGCTTAATGTTGGTCGCTGTGAAATGGTTCCAAAGTGCGTCATGTGAATGCGTTGTAAACTGTTTGGGGAAAAAGTTGTGGAACACTGGGCAATATTGCAGTGTCACGTAGATTGAGCATTACGCTTATAGCCTCATATACTTTAAGGGATAAAATGTCTTTCTACTTGACGCTTATCGCTGTTAAATGGTCCAATACAAGTCCCGTGTCACGTGAATGCTTTGTAAAATGTTGGGGGACAAGTTGCGGGTCACTGGTCAACGTTGCAGCATCGCGTAGCATGAGCGTTGCGCTTAAAGCATCAAATAATTTAGGGGAGAAAATGTCCCTTTAGATGACGCTCAACGCTGTGAAAAGTCCAAAAGTCCCGCATCACGTGAATGCGTAGCTTGAGCGTTGTACATAAAGCCTCAGGTACTGAAGTATCTGAGGCTTTAACTTTTTACTTGATGCTTAACGCTGTTAAATGGTCTAATGACAAGTCCCGTGTCACGTGAATGCGTTGTAAAATGTTGGGGGTAAGTTGTGGGTCGCTGGACAGCGTTGCAGCGACACTTAGTTTGAGAGTTGCGCATCGTGTTGGGGACATTTTGTCCCCTAATTTATCTGAGGCTTTATAGTAACATATTTCTGTATTTTCTTTTTTGTGGCTAGGAACACTGTGTTTTACTGGGATAAAAGAAGTAAAAGAGCATTTATAAATAAATAAATAAAAATAATAAAAAATAATCTTTAATTCGGATTAGTGACATCCATATGGGTTAGTAAACAATTGAGAGAAAACTTATAACCTATGTTAGTAACCTTAATGATATATTATTTTAAAACAAGGTGGTTGTTCCTAAAACATTGGTGAACAACATCACCTAACAAAGGAGAATCGTACCTGTCCGCTATGGTCTTCAGGATGGAGTTGGAGCTAGCCCACACTCTGCAGAGCAGAGAGGCTGATTTCTGTCTAACGATGGCGTGGAAGCCATCGACGTGCGCCTCATTTATCATTGAAAGTCAGCAAACATAACGAAAAAAAAACTTGGCACCAATTTCACTATCAGACTTGTATTTGTAAACACATCCTTGCCCCATAAATATTCTTCTTTCTTTTATTAAACTTTTCCTCACACTAAGAATAATTCCTGTGTCGTGGGTGCGTTCACAAAAATGTAAACTCACACACACAAGACTCCCAGACCCGGTACACTTATCTGTAGGCCAAACGAATATTTGTCCCGTGCGGGGATCGAACCCGCGACTCGCAGCACAGCAGCCAATCGCTCAACCACTGCGCACAACCGTGCCGTCAGTCATAAGTTCTACAAATCAACGGACCACTTTCCACGTCGCCGATCGAGCGATCGAGGCGCGGGATCAAGTTATTTCTGCACCTAAAGTGAGGATCAAGCTGTGTGGGAAGAACGTCATTCATTATCCGAATTGAAAAACCTGCCATCTGGACGTGAATTGGGTATATTTTTGTACAATATTTCGTTTTAAATTATTTATGTCAGACATAGCCCATTAGTACACAAAATCAAAATTAAATTCAAATAAAACATTATAAAATGGACATTAATTTAAACAACAAATAACACTAATTTAAACAACAAGTAGGTAACACAAACGACAATATTTATGTAACACTAATTTAAACAACAAATAACGCTAAAGGTTTTTTTTTCTGAAAACCGCATAAAAATAGTTAATTTTTTTTCTATGAACACTGCTTCAAAATTAGAAATAAAAATTATTAGCATGAGGAACCCGTGTTCTTTCATTCTAATTCGCGTCCTACGGCTGCGATGAATCTTTTGAACTATCCCGCATAATAAACCATTAAGATTACATTTTTCCGAGTCGTATCTGTAGATACTTTTAAGAGTTAACCTTACACTTTCATGTGATACCGTATTAGAAACGTGCTCCTTCGAACATTTCTTAAACCGCTGGTTCTATATGTATCTATGTGAAATATTGGCAGCAATACAATTATTTAGACTTATTTCGACCATGTCACATAAATGCCACAGTGGTGTATAGTTAGATCAATAAGTTACCAAGTCGTAGTATACCTATCAGATTTATACACAACAAATATCCATCTCACATCAACACATCTCGCATATAAAAAAACCCATCTCGCTTGTAAATTAACCCACCTCACATGTAAATTAACCCATCTCGCTTGTAAACTAACCCATCTTGCTTGTAAATTAACCTATCTCGCTTGTAAATTATCCCATCTCGCTTGTAAATTAACCCTTTTAGTTAGTAAACTAACCCTGGGCAACGGCAACTGAGCGTCCGTCTGTGATTGCAGACGATATATTCGCAGGGCCGCGCCAGCTCCCTCTGTTGGAGGTCGACGATAACGTCAGCTTCTTCTCCAGCAACGCCGCGGCGCAGTACCTGTTTCCAGTGTTGGATCTGTCCGACGATGGGCAGTGGTATGTGTTTTGATTAATTTTGTGTGGTGTTATTTTTTTAAAATTATCAGCGTCAAAATATAAAAACAATAAGGCAGGTGCAGTGGCGGATTAGCCATGTAGCAAGAGTCTCAAATGCCACGGGTCTCGCGCATTCGGGGGCCTCGTGGGGTTGGGGATCCTGCACTTGAACGCAAAAAATATCTAGTCAAAGTTTATATGTTGGAATCCGAATACAGCTGATTATTTCATTGATAGTCAATCTGTTAGATTTCCCTCATTACCGTAATTTCCACGAATCTTACCCAATTTATTAAGAATAAGAATGTGAATAATAGTACTAAATAGGTTTACACAGGGGCCCCTTGGTCGAATTTGCTACAGGCCCTGCGTTGGCTTAATCCGCCACTAGGAACCGCCACCGGAGAGAGGTGGCCTACTCAATAAGACCCACGACCCTACCTTTTACTGACTAGACTCCGTGAGATCGAACGAATTCAAAAATTTGGCTTCAGTTATTCTTTTTTATTTCGGTTATCCGACACTTTCAGTTACGGAGCTCCATAACATTCTATTTTAATAAAAAACACGCATTGTCGAAAGTGCCGTCTGGAGGGAAAACGGAGAAACTAAATTTTCCTATACGCTTTGACATACTTTGACATACGCCCTCTGACCACACTTACCTCTTACACACAAACTTCTTGATCATTTATTTAACAGTTTGCGTCGGATTGGTCCGACGAGGGTTTTCGTGTCCTACTAGGGTCATGTCTTTGCAACTGCGAACTCTATCTCGTTTAGCTCTTCAATCCCCATAGGTGCATAGGCAACGCATCAGTTAATTCTTTCTTTAATTCTTTATTGTACACTATAACAACACAAAATAAGTGGATAACAAAGTTCATGTACATAGGCGAGCTTAACTCAAAGTTGAGTTTTCTTCCAGCAAACCATTGAGCGATAGAGAGAGATGACAATAGAGGGTAGGGTCCAGTGTACAATTTTAAAATTAGAAATATTATGAATAAAATAATAATACATAAATAAGTATACCTACATACATAAATACACACATACTTTATATATTATAAATATATATTGTATATATATATATGCCATGTCATTGTGAAAGGAAATACTCTTTAATTTTCCTCTTGAAGACATCTAAAGAAGGGCTGTCACGTAAGGAGTGTCTGAGTGGAGTGTTATTATTGGCCCCTATACAGTTATTGGCCATCTCAACTTTGGCAGCCTAAAATGAGCAATAACCTACCAGTTGCCCGACTCACGTAATGAAAACCGCAGCGATATCGTAGCGATTTAGTCGTTTAGACCATTTCCGTATTCACATCCACCAAACGAGTTTGAACGACACCGATTTTAAAGATGTTTGAAATTCGTCGATTTAAAAATAAATCTGTATTACATTATCCTGGTAGAATACTTATTAATGTAACTGGAAATAAGTCGATAGATCGTGAATACCGCTTTTGGATATGACTTCGATCGAACGACTATAAAACTTCAACGATATTTGGCTTGTTTGATTTTACGTGAATTAGGCTACGATAGTATATTCAAAACTGCATAAATCAGTAAAGTTTTGTCTAGTATTCTGGTAAGTAATTAATTGGTTATTTTAGGCCGTCAAAGTTGCAAAGGCCAATAACTGTATAGGGGCCTATAACTGTAGCGTTTACCCTAGGTGACAGAAGAGCTGGCTAGCTTTAATATTTGGTCGTGGATATGCGACCCTGGTGGAATAAACTCAAGACTGTTTGTCGGACAAATTCGGCTTAGGCGATTAAAAGGTTAAGCCAAGTTTCTTTCTCCCCAGCCAACAGCTCCAAGAATGGGAAGCCACGCGGCTCCATCCGTGTGTCTCGTCCGTGTTGACGGCAAAGAGCGTCCCCTCTGATCTCAAACAGGCGCTGCAGGCGCTACTGGCTACGGCCAACGACATGCTGGAGAAACACACGTATATTTCAGGGGTGAGTTATTTAAATAATCATCATTTCAGCCGAAATACGTCCAGGTGGACATAGGTCTGCTCCAAGTGTCGCCACAATAAACGATCCTGTGCTTTTCGCTTCCATCGGATTCCCGCAACCTTCACCAGGTCATCGGTCCACCTTGTAGGAGGCCTTCCAACGCTGCGTCTTCCGGTATGCGGGTATACATAAACAAACAACATTATTTTTAGTATATTAGGTTTCGCATCATTTTAGATTTTTTCCCAAAAATATTTAAAAAATGTCAAAAGTTAGACACCACCGACACTGTGCAACACAGGTTACGACAGGTCATAGTAGGCATTAGACGCCAGCAAACAGCTGGGTGCAAGTGCAAAACAGCCTCGTAGTCGCCTGGATGGCTCGGTGACTGTTTTTTGCTTTTGCTGATTTTTGCAGATATAACTTTGTTTTTTTTTATTATTATTATTGATAAGCTCGCGTTTGACCACCATCTCACCTGATGGTAAGCGATGATATGGTCGACAATGGAGCACGCTTGCCTAGAAGTAACCTACCCACTCTTGACTTAAAGACCACTAAGTTGTAGCTATCAGGAAACAGAGACTCCGGCAGGGAATTCCACTCCTTGGCTGTACGCACAATAAATGTGATTGTCCATGATACACTTATGAAATTTTGTACATAGATTCTTTACATAAAAAGTGTCACCCGGCAAACCAATTTATAAGACGTTGTCACGTCAAAATACTAGACACTTATTTCGGATTTCGCTAATATTAAAACCAATGTTGTAGAGATCGTTACATGTTTCCGTAATATATCATTCGTTCTTTATTTTCCCAGGACAAACTAACTCCAGTAGACATATCGGTGTGGAGCACATTATACCCCATCTATTACAACCCAGATCTCAAGCAGACGTACATAGCCGAGTGTAGCCACATCGTGAGGTGGTTCGAAGAGTTAGCTGCTGCAAAGGCTATCCAGGTAAGCCGATCAATCATGCCATTACTTTGTGGTTATTGCTGCTAATGCTATTCAGGTAAACCGGTCAATCATGCCATTACTTTGTGGTCACTGCTGCTAAGACTATCCAGGTAACCCGATCAATCATGCCATTACTTTGTGGTCACTGTTGCTAAGGCTATCCAGGGAAGCCGATCAATCATGACATTACTTTGTGGTCACTGCTGCTAAGGCTATTCAGGTAAACCGGTCAATCATGCCATTACTTTGTGGTCACTGTTGCTAAGGCTATCCAGGGAAGCCGATCAATCATGCCATTACTTTGTGGTTACTGCTGCTAAGGCTATCCAGGGAAGCCGATCCATCATGCCATTACTTTGAGGTGCTCGTTGTAAACAACCCGGGCCGGTTTCTAATCAAACGGCGAGGTACTCGTTGCTCGTCGCGGGAATCGTGTTATTCCTGACACCCAGGGCGTTTTCCGTCAAGAGCCGGGTGGACCAGGTTGTAAGACACCTCCCGCTCTTGGGCGGAACGGGAGATAGTGTCAGATTCTTACTGACTAAAAAACCCACCCCGTTTCTTCAAGCCTTCATACCGGGGCTCGAGTTCCCTTTCGGATAACCCTGGCCCCAGTAAATTTCGACCCGGCTGGGCCCCTGCTGTTGCTGACAACTTCTTGAGGTGCGCGGGAACAGTGCGCGCCGTCGACGACTTGGGCTCTGTCAGCAGTTACCGGACGGTCGGACAGCGAGCTACCCATTGCTCACTGTCCGCAAGCCCGCGCCTACGGTGGCACAGTTTAGGTCCTCAAATAGATCGCGTTAAGAGCTTGTAGTACTAAAGCTTCTGGGCCGGATGCGAAAGATCGCTGAGGCTGTATACCCTGCATTTAAATGTATCAACGCCATGTTTCAGGAAGCAGTAAAACAGTGGGGAGGATCAGCGACAGGTCCGTTTGGCGCGACGTCAGCACTCGGCATCCCTCAGGCCGGCAGCTTATCTACACCTGTCGGGTATGTTTGTCTATTGACTGGCCTGGACTGACCGACTGGCCTGTTGGTGTAGTGGTTAGTGACCCTGACCGCTATGCCGGAGGTCGTGGGTTCGATTCCCACCCAGGACAAATGTTTGTGTGATGAGCATAATCATTTGTTCTGTGTCTAGGTGTAATTTATCTATAATATGTATGTATTTAGAAATATAAAAGTATGTTTATCAGTTGTCTAGTACCCATAACTCAAGCTCTGCTTAGCTTGGGACTAGACGGCGTTGTGTGATAGTTGTGGAATATTATATTATATTTTACTAACATCATAACAATATCTGGGAAAACTATACTGAGTCGAAGTTCCACGAGCACCTCAAAGAAATGTCATCAAGATCGTAGGGCCCCAGCAGGGCCGAAGCCTACTGGGGCCACGGGTTAGCTTCTGAAAGGAAAACCCGGGGTCCTGGAAAGTAAGGCAAAGAAGAAACAGGAGTGGGTTTTAGTCAGTCGGGTTCGCGTTTGACCATTATCTCACCTGATGGTAAGCGATGATGTGTCCGACGATGGAGCGCACTTGCCTAGAAGTAACCTATTCACTCTTGACTTAAAGACCCCTAGGTTGTAGCTATCAGGAAACACAGACTCCGGCAGGGAATTCCACTCCTTAGCTGTACGCATAATGAACGGGTTTTCAAAACGCTTCTGGCCTTTTACCCTTGCGCGGGAGAAGCTATTGAATGATTCCCCACCTAAAAAAAGTACATGAAAGTTTAATTCTTCCACAGGTCACCAGATGAGGGTGCTGCAGCAGAATTAGGACCAACAGCGGAAGAAGTGGAGGCGGCTAAAGAAAACTGGTTGAATGGACTCAGTAAATTACAGAAACCACTACTTCCAGGGAAATTAGTGTGAGTAATACATAATTATTTATCTTCTATAATATTAAAATGAATCGCTAAATGTGTTGCTAAGCGCAAACCTCGAGAACAGCTGAATCGATTTCGCTAATTCTTTTTTGTTGTTTGTTATTGTGAGGAGAATATTTTATATTATTTTATATTTAATTTTTAGGGTTTCCTAACTCAAAATGATAAATCAGAACACTTATAGGATCACTTTGTTGTCCGTCCGTCTGTCCGTCCGTCTGTCCGTCTGTCATCCTTTATCTCGAAAACGCCTGAGGGTGTCGAGTTGAAATTAAAACCAACCCCTTGAAGCTGTGAAAAAATGAAACTTCTAATTTGTCAAAAAAAAAGACAGTCGACATAAAGTCACAAAAAACGTATATTTCGACACTTTAAAGGGAATCAAAATTCGCACCCTATGAATTTTGATTCTCTTTAGAGTGAATTTCCCGCTGACCCTGAATCCTGAAATGTGGCATAAAGCAAGGTCTTGTAGCACAAGTAAATATCTAAAAACAGTAAATTAGTTCACAAAAAAAAAATGCGATTCGGAAAAATCTTCGAGACTCCGTTCGGGAATTGTACTATTTACACAGGTAAGTTAGTACGCAATCCTCAGAGTGTGAGCCCGACTCGATCTTGCCCAGTTTTTTTTATAAAGATCGACTAGCATAGCATAGTCGGCCTTATAATGTTCCCACTATTGGGACTCAGGCCTCCGCTCTAGGAGAGGGAAAGGGCCGTAATCCACCACGCGGACCCAGTGCGGTTTAGTGGATGCTACATGTCTTCGAATTTTTGGTTCTAGGACATGCCGGTTTCGATTAAAGATCGACTATTTTTTCTTATTTTCAGTTTACCAGTGAAGGGTCGTAAGAATATCCTCATCACATCAGCGCTGCCTTATGTGAACAACGTGCCGCATTTGGGCAACATCATCGGTTGTGTACTATCCGCCGATATATTTGCTAGGTAAGTTTAAACTATTAGCTTCGCTACCAGGGAGTTCTTTTTCGACGACATTCCGTACTATTGACTTACCCAATACAGGGTTATTTCGACGACATTCCGTACTATTGACTTACCCAATACAGGGTTATTTCGACGACATTCCGTACTATTGACTTACCCAATACAGGGTTATTTCGACGACATTCCGTACTATTGACTTACCCAATACAGGCGTATTTGGACAACATTCCGTACTATTGACTTACCCAATACAGGGTTATTTGTCAAACACTAACAACCTTGTAGCATTATTACTAACATCATAAACAACAACTTTTGTTTTAAGTATTTCTTTTACAAAACATACAATTACCGTCACGGATCTCGAGCGCTCGGCGTTAGAATGGAGATCGCTTTGCGCATTCCATATATTGGCGAGCCAATTGTCGTCGTTGTTAGAAACATGCTGCAAGCGCGGGGAACGAATCATGAGGGACGTCTATGACGCGATGGCGCGGCGAGCCAATCACTGACACTCCCCGCACAGGCGTCTCACTTCGCACCACTAAAGAGACCGAATATTTGACTTCTGCGCAACTTGAAGCCAGCGTTCAAGATCCGTTTCAAAAACAAACTTTCAAGATTTCTTTGTTCTATCTATCACATTTGAACTCTGTATTTTGCTATACCTACCTACGTCTGTATGTTGCGACGCAAGCGCATCAAGCACCCCCGCCACCCGATCCCCACTTCCTTCCGCTATTGTACTACTGCTTGCTTCGCATATTCGTAATATTTAGAACGTTAAACTTTTGTTTTTATATGAAAATCTGATGAACTAAAATATGATAAATTTATAAAAGTCGTGAAACAAAAGTTGTTGTTTATGATGTTAGTAACATAGTTCTAACGAGGTTGCCAGTGTTTTACGAATAACCCTATATAATAATACGAGTAAAGTAGTAATTTAAAATCCCATTGTAATATTATGATTGGCAGACAATAAAGAGTTGACAGGCGTGTTGGTCTAGTTGTTAGTAGCCCTGACTGCTATGCCGGAGGTCGTGGGTTCGATTCCCACCCAGGAAAAATGTTTGTGTGATGAGCACGATCATTTGTTCTGTGTCTGGGTGTAATTTATCTATAATATGTGTGTATTCAGAAATATATAAGTATGTTTATCAGTTGTCTAGTACTCATAACACAAGCTCCGCTTAACTTGAGACTAGACGGCGTTGTGTGATAGTTGTGGAATATTATTATTATTTATATCTATTTATCTATCTATACTCTGTTCAAAATAACATTAGAAATTTATGAAAACCTTTTATTACTGTCCGTTCAACCGATTTTGACTTTTATTACGTTGGTGGCATGACAAATGGCGGCTGCAGTAAATAGTTGGTATTGTAACCACTTTTTTGCTTTTAATTCCACCCTTATGCCTACGAAATAGAGGTTAAAATCGGTTGAACAGGTTTCTTTAAATGTCCAATCTTAACGCGAATAGGGTTATAATACCTATATTAATTTTAATGTTTTTTTTTTTTAACAGATATTGTCGATTATGTGACTACAATACGTTATATATATCCGGCACAGACGAATATGGTACTGCCACTGAAACTAAGGTGAGCGCATTCTTTAGTTTTTTTTTAAATTAATAATAAGGGTGGCGGATTACGGCCTTTTTCTCCGAGAGATCTGATTCCAGCATTGGGAAAATTATCTCTGGGTCAGCCAGCAGGGTCGAAGCCTACTGGGGCCAAGGTCTAGTTCCGAAAGGGAGGCTCGGTTTCGATATGACAGGCAAGAAGGAACAGGGTGGGGTTTTTTAGTCAGTAAGAGTCTGACACTATCTCCCGCGCCGCCCAAAGGCGGGGGATGGCATCTGGATTATTTTTAACCACCGAAAAAAAAACCCCAAGCTTGTAGAATCATCCACTGCGCCAACGGTGTTCTAGTTTTTTTATTATTATTGATAGGCTCACGTTTGACCACTATCTCACCTGATGGTAAGCAATGATGTGGTCGACGATGGAGCACGCTTGCCTAGAAGTAACCTGTTCACTCTCATCTATACATATAAATAAAATTGGAGTGTCTGTTTGTAATATTGAAATAACTGCTTTTTACTACATGCATATGAATATATATACGGTACACACACCAAAATAACATTTTTTTTTTTACAATTTTTGTATGTCTGTCTGTCTGTTTGTCCGGGGTAATCTCTGAAATGGCTGGACCGATTTTGACGGGACTTTTTTTGGCAGGTATTACTTTAGAAAAAATAAATTCAAAATCCTGTAGTCCACGCGAACGAAGTCGCGGGCACAGCTAGTCGATATATATGTACCGCACTAGATTAGGCGTGCCGTACATTTACTTCAGTCGACTCAGGTGTAATGTCGACAGTACACCTTGAACATTACACTATGTTGAACGAAACGCGTAAATGCCACGAAAATCATGACGCTTAAGACATTTTGGTCGCAAAAAAAAGTACCCATTAAAAGCTATCTTGGCGCTGCATGTTTTAATAGTTCTGTTATAACGACATAATGCCAATGCAGCGCTGCAGCGAACTTTTGTTTTGACTGTTCAGTATTTTGACAAATAGTTTCCATGAAAGGGATTTTCTATCATTAGAATATAAATCGATGTTCACTCTTGACCTTAAATCCCCCAGGTTATACCGATCAGAAAACACAGACTCCGGCAGGGAATGCAGTTAATATAATATTATTTATACACCAAATAAACAAAAATACAGGACAAAAAATTAAAAGAATAAGTGCACAATAGGCGGTCTTATCGCACAGCGGCCGTATTATGACATCTTAAAACCATCATGTTTTCTGTGTGAGAAAAGGATAGTGCTATTCGTCCTGTGTAGCTCCGTCTCTTTTTCACACCGAAAACATGATGGTTTTAAGAGGTCATAATACGGCCCCAGGGCGATTAATTGACTGGCCTGTTGGTCTAGTGGTTAGTGACCCTGACTGCTATGCCGGAGGTCGTGGGTTCGATTCCCACCCAGGACAAATGTTTGTGTGATGAGCATAATAATTTTTTCTGTGTCTGGGTGTAATTTATCTATAATATGCATGTATTTAGAAATATATAAGTATGTTTATCAGTTGTCTAGGACCCATAACACAAGCTCTGCTTAGCTTGGGACTAGACGGCGTTGTGTGATAGTTGTGGAATATTATTATTAATTAGTTTTTATTGTTTTCCAGGCATTAGAAGAAGGCATCACGCCCCGCGAGATCTGCGACAAATACTATGACATTCACAACAACGTATACCGGTGGTTCAACATTGGTTTTGACTACTTTGGACGGACCAGCACTCCTCAACAGACTGAGTAAGTACTAACGAAGCTAATCTGTAGCCCGATTCACGTAATGAAAACCGTATCGATATCGTAGCGATTTAGTCGTTTAGACCATTTCCGTATTCACATCCATCAATCGAGTTTGAACGACACCGATTTTAAAGTCGTTTGAAATTCGTCGATTTAAAAAAAAAATCTGTATTACATTATCCTGGTAGAATACTTATTAAGGGCCAAGCGCCCGAAAAGTGCCATAAAACAGTGATTTTCTGAGGCCTACTCCTCCGTAACGGCTAAGTCGATTGGTTTGAAAAAAATATATGTTTATTATAGATTCCACCCTAAGGTCGACTGGTAGATAATGCCTAAGGCATTAAGTCCGCCTTTGTACAGTTTTTTGTGCAAGAAGTGTTAATAAATAAATAAATAAATATCAACATTTGATTTTATCGTGCAATTAATACTTTTGTCAAAAAAAAATATTTAGCAATTTCGCAACTTTTCGCAACTTTTCCCTACTCCTTCGAAACGGCTTGGACCTTAAGAAACATTTTTACACATAAAAATTGGTGGTTAAATATTTTTCAAAGTGAACATTGCATATGTAAATCAATCAATATCTAGCAGAGAAAATGGATTTAAAGCGCTTTCCGGGCGCTGCTGGCCGCAAATAAATGTACAGATTTGCGTACTGCCGCCTAGGCGAGTGCGAGAGTTGCGTTCACATAATTTCGGTCAGATGGTTCAAGGGACTATACGCCTTAATCGCCTATCTATGTGTCCAGGGTTTATTTGTGAAACACTGGCAACTTTTCAAGGCAATGTTACTAACTTCTGCGAAGCAGTAATGCTCGCAAAGGAGAAGGCCGAACGCATCAGGCAACGGCGTTATCGCCGCCGCCGCCGCCGCCGTGATTCTGATCCCGATTTCCGGCCACCGTTGGCGCGGGCTTGCGGACATTGAGCAATGGGTAGCTCGCTGTCCGGCCGTCCGGTAACTGTCCGGACCAAGCACAAGTCGTCGACGGCGCGCATTGTTCCCGCGCGCCTCAAGGAGTTGTCAGCAACAGCAGGGACCCAGCCGGGTCGAAGCCTACTGGGGCCAGGGTTATCCGAAAGGGCGCTCGAGCCCCGGTATGAAGGCTAGAAGGAACGGGGTGGGTCTTTTAGTCAGTAAGAGTCTGACACTATCTCCCGCTCCGCCCAAGAGCAGGGCATGCATGATTTTTTCCCACCATAAAAAAAGGCTATGTTACTAATATCACAAATAACAACTCTTGTTCTAAGACTTTTAAAAAAATATCATATTTTAGTTCATCAGATTTTATACAAAAATAAAAATATTTAAATTGAATGTTCTATATATTAGGAAGTCTATGCAAAGCATGCGATAGTACAATAGCGGAAGGGAGTGGGGATCGGGTGGCGGGGGTACTTGTTGCGCTTGCGTTGCATCATACAGACGTAGGTAGGTATAGCAAAATACAGAGTTGAAATGTGTTAGATAGAACAACGAAATCTTTTGGTTGGTTTTTGGTAAATGTATTATATTTTGTAAAAAGTCATAGAACAAAAGTTGTTGCTTATGATGTTAGTTAGTATATATAGTAGTGTTTTACAAATAACCCTGTATATATATACATATATAAAGATATAATTTGAGTAGACCACTCGTCTAACGTGAAATATTAATCTCATTGGACGAGTGCTCCTAATCTCCCAATTCTAGGGTAATAGTAATCATAAATGCAAAAAGAAGTCGCCCCCGGGTGGGCTCGAACCACCAACCTTTCGGTTAACAGCCGAACGCGCTAGCCATTGCGCCACGGAGGCTATTAGTAATGGCGTCAAAATATGACACTACAAAAATTAGAGAGCCCTGATAAGCATTCGCTCCATACATTTTTGTCATGTTGAAAATCACACATCTAATATTATAAAAAGAAAAAGTGTGTGAGTGTGTGTATGTTTATTACTTCTTCATGCTTGAACGGCTGAATGGATGTGGATGAAATTTGGAACAAGGATAGACCATGCCCTAAGACTCAAGTCTCGCCCCGGTTTCATGCAGGTTTAAATTATATACTTCCTCGTTTATTGCTTGTTCTATTGGTTGCTATCACATCTAAATCTGTTGCGTGATTTAGGAAGTGCGGTTGAACAGTTAAGGGTTGGCCAGATGGTTGCAAACTGGCGTTCCAACCAAGGTGACCTTGGTTTGTGTGTTTGGTTTGTGTTGTGGCTACATGGAAGTAAACCACGCGCCAACATATTCGGTGGTTGGGAAAACGCGCCTCACAACCAAGGGCGCTGAAGGCCATGGATTACAACTGCTTTTTATACGGATTGAAATTAGCAAGGTCACCTTGGGACGTTGGTTTGCAAACATCTGTAGCCCGATTCACGTAATGAAAACCGTAACGATATCGTAGCGATTTAATCGTTTAGACCATTTCCGTATTCACGTCCATCAATCGTGTTTGAACGACACCGATTTTAAAGTCGTTTGAAATTCGTCGATTTAAAAAAAAAAAGTCTGTATTACATTATCCTGGTAGAATACTTATTAATGTAACTGGAAATAAGTCGATAGATCGTGAATACCGCTTTTGGATAGGACTTCGATCTAACGACTATAAAACTTCAATGATATTTGGCTTGTTTGATTTTACGTGAATCAGGCTACTGGTCACTTTTTTAGACGCAGAATGCGATTCCTATAAGATACTATTATTATATACTATTACCTGCGGATTTGTTTCCGTAGCTATATTTTCTACAATCAGTTTTGTCTTGACTCTATAATTGGGCACTCAATAATTATCGTATATTATTAAGTATTTCGCACTAAAACAATAAAATATTGTCCACAGAATAGCACAAAGAATGTTTTTGAAACTACGTGACAATGGATTCGTGAACTCGCAGTCGGTCGATCAATTACTTTGTACGAATTGTGACCGATTTTTAGCTGACAGGTGAGACTTATAACATTTTAGATTTATAACATTTAAAGCCGCGTACAGACATCGCGAGGCGTGCGTCGCGAATGGTTCGTCACGCATGCCTCAACCTGAGGCATACGACGGTACATTTATGCGTGCGTCCCGAACGACACATGCTCAAGCTAAGCACGCAAACCACCACGCACAGTGTTCGTCAGTAGAAAACGCAAACAACACCGGTCCATCCACACGGAGCACACGGCTGGTACTGAGGCGGCGTTCGCAACGATCGTATGAGGCGAATGCTCGCTGTGAGCACACACGTCCACACAGCCCGAGGCATGCGAGACGAACCATTCGCGACGCACGCCTCGCGATGTCTGTACGCGGCACATTACATCATTTACATTTATAACGATTTAGATTTATAACATTTCAGATTTATGTATTTTTAAAACATTTCAGATTTATATATTTTTATAACATTTCAAATTTATATTTTTTTAAATTTTCTTTCTTTGATATTTTTCTTAAAAGTTTTATATTTCTCTAATATTTTCTTTATTTTCTGATCCTTGACAGATTCGTAGAAGGCACGTGTCCATACCCGGGCTG
Organism: Mythimna ferrago; assembly: GCA_910589285.2. Classification (NCBI taxonomy): domain Eukaryota; kingdom Metazoa; phylum Arthropoda; class Insecta; order Lepidoptera; family Noctuidae; genus Mythimna; species Mythimna ferrago. Next base: position 12,210,137 of record OU342703.1, read on the forward strand.
TGGGTATGAGAATGCCCGCGGGGACCAGTGCGACAAGTGCGGGAAACTGATCACCGCCACAGAACTGATACAGCCCAAGTGTAAAGTGTGCGGACACACACCCACTATCAGACCGAGCGAGCAGCTGTTCATAGAGCTAGGACAGGTGAGGTGATCGTTTTTGTCCATAGTGGTCCATGCTGGTCTTACACCCATCTGCACAATGGCCCATCATGGCCCATGCTGGTCTTACAACTATCTTCACAATGACCCATCATGGCTCATGCTGGTCTTGCAACCATCTATACAATGGCCCATCATGGCCCATGCTGGTTTTACAACTATCTTCACAATGGCCCATCATGGCTCATGCTGGTCTTACACCCATCTGCACAATGACCCATCATGGCCTGTGGTGGTATTACACCCACCTGCACAATGGCCCATCATGGCCCATGCTGGTCTTATACCCATCTACACAATGGCCCATCATGGCCCATGCTGGTCTTACAAGTATCTTCACAATGGCCCATCATGGCTCATGCTGGTCTTGCATCTATCTACACAATGGCCCATGCTGGTCATTTGCTCTTTTGTATAGTGATCCAAAATGACCATTTGCTAATACAATGTCCACACCCGGGCTGTGGATACGAGAACGCCCGCGGCGACCAGTGCGACAAGTGCGGGAAACTGATCACCGCCACAGAACTCATACAGCCCAAGTGTAAAGTGTGCGGACACACATCCACTATCAGACCGAGCGAGCAGCTGTTTATAGAACCAGGACATGTGAAGTGACTATTTTAGTCCATAGTGACCTACGCTGGTGCATGCTGGACTTTCTCTTACCTACACAATGATCCATCATGGCCCATGCTGGTCTTACACTATTCTACACAATGGTCCATCATGGCCCATGCTGGTCAGACACCCATCTACACAATGGCTTATCACGGCCCATGATGCTTCTACAACTATTTATATAATGGCCCATGGTGGTCTTACCTTACACCATGGCCCATCATAGCCCATGCTGGTCTTACACCCATCCACACAATGGCCCATCATAGCCCATACTAGTCATACTAGACCCATTTACACAACATGCTGGTATTACAACCATCTACACAATGGCCTATCTTGGTCCATACTGGTCTTACACCCATCTACACAATTTATGGCCCTTACTGGTCGTTTACCCTTTTTTATAATGGTCCAAAATGATCACAAATCTTCAATAATTATCTTTGTTCACAGCTAGAACCTTCAATCCGCTCATGGGTAACTACAGCAGAAAAGCAATGGTCACCTCCCGCCCGTGCCGTGACCAGATCATGGATGAGAGAACCTTTGAGAGCGAGAGCAGTCACCAGGGACCTCAAGTGGGGCGTGCCGGTGCCTATAGAGGGGTTTACTAACAAGGTATGTACGTCTACTGTCAGCGGACGCGTAGCTTCGTAGACGCGTATCGCTCACAGCATAGGGACGCCACACACAGGCCACCGGCCACAACTACAAAACGCAGCCAACGGCATATTTCCTGTAGGTTATGTAAGGACGACCAGTTGACGGGTGAAATATAGCCCTAAGCTACCAAACTAGACACCATATAGACACCAGAGTCGCCACACGTCCGAGCTGGTCGCGCCACCAAATTGGTTGCGCAACCAAACGGACACCAGATGAGTAACTCTCTATAGAGCTGTATACATTTTGTTGTTAGCGGCGACTGATCACGCCGCCACCAACACAGACAGTTTAGGGACGCCGCAAACGGACCACCGACCACAACCACAAATGGCCGCCACATATGCCATATTTCCTGTAGGTTTCATACATTTTATATGGATTCGCCGCACACTTTTGACGTTGGTAAAATGTGAGAGGTACGGTGAAAGGGAATGGGCCGTAATCCACCACGCGGGCCCAGTGCGGGTTGGTGAATGTCACATGTCTTCGAATTTTTGGTTCTAAGACATGCCGGCTTCCTCACGATGTTTTCTCTCACCGTTTTGAGAGCAGTGGTTATGAAATAAATTACACAAAGTAATGCGCCTGGCAGGATTTGAACCAGTGACTCGTAAATCGGAGCCACTACACTGCACTGCTGCACTGCTATCATCAAATAAATATATTGAATTATTTCTCCAGGTATTCTACGTGTGGTTCGACGCGCCCATCGGCTACATGAGCATCACACAGAATGCGACGAAGGAGTTCGAGAAGTGGTGGAAACCTGACAAGGAGCATGATGTGAGTGTCTCTGTACTGCAGTGTTGGAAATTAATGGCTCATGTTGATCGATGAGACAGTGACCCCTGCTGGTTCGTTACTTACTTACACAAGGCCATGCTAGGCCAGCCTGTTGGCGATTAGCTTATTTACACAGTAGTAAGTGCTGGCCCATGTTGGCCATTCATCTATTTACACAGTGGCCTATGGTGGACCATGTTGGCTATTGTGAATGGTCAACATAGACCTGCATAAGATCTATATTAACCATTCACAATGGCCTATGCGGGACTAAGTTGGCCATTAGGTTATTCACATATTGGGCGATGCTGGCCCATGTTGGCCATTCACCTATTTACATAGTGGCCCATGCTTTCCCATGTTGGCCATTCAACTATTTACACAGTGGCCCATGCTGGCCCATGTTGGCCATTCACTTATTTACACAGTGGCCCATGCTGGCCCATGTTGGCCATTCACTTATTTACACAGTGGCCCATGCTGGCCCATGTTGGCCATTCACCTATTTACACAGTGGCCCACGCTGGTCCATGTCAGCCATTCATCTACTTAGACAATGCCCTATGCTGGACAAGGGCTAGGTATTAAACAACCATTTTTTGTCTACAGGTAAAGTTATACCAATTCATGGCAAAAGACAATGTACCATTCCACGCCATCATGTTCCCGGCGACGCTGCTGGGCGTCAACGAGGGGCATGTACTGGTCAGTCATCTATTCGCGACAGGTAACTGAAAAGATAATATAGAATAGAATAGAAATACTTTTATTCGGTATCCGCGGGATTGCTGACATCAATCCTCAATCATCAATTTTTTTTATAATGGATAGGCTCGCATTTGACCACAATCTTACCTGATGGTAAGCGATGATGTGGCCGACGATGGAGCACGCTTGCCTTTTTAATTTGTTTTTTGTTTCTAAACACAACAACCGGTCAAGTGCGAAACGGACTTGCACATCGAGAGTTTTTTTATAAAATCTACCTATGTAAATAGTTCGATTCCCGAATCGAGTTTCTAAAATTTCCAAATAACAAATAAAAATATTTTCATATAAGCAGCTGCTTTTAAGGAACAACAATATATTTAACGGACCTTCATTTTTTAGAAATTTGAATTGATGAATCGACATGCTGTGGGGAATAGCGTACCTAAACTGACATTCATTCTGTTCCGTTTCAGTTGCGATACAGGACTCGCACAACACAAAATAAAAATTCAAAAAGTATTTAAATGCAAGGTGAAATCGAAAACAAAATAATTGCACGAGTTCCATGTAAAATTGTTTCATAACTTTTTAATGAGGACGAGTCTAATAAATAATCTAAACGGCGGCAGGTCGTCGGAATCCACTTTTCTTATAAATAATTTCAATCCCGCACACGTGCGGGATCCCGCGCTTGCGGGATTGGTTTCCCTACACAGCACAATGGATACATCACAATATAATATTCCACAACTATCACACAACGCCGTCTAGTCCCTAGTTAAGCAAAGCTTGTGTTATGAGTACTAGACAACTGATAAACATACTTATACAATATGTAACAAAAACCCTGTTGTTCCTTTCAGGGACATATATATTTACCTACCAGCACATCATTGATGAAATTAAAATTAAAAAAAAAAAACATTGGCTACCCTGCCTCCCGCCGCGGCCGCCCCTCGGCGCCCCGCGAATCACTTCCTACTTCTTCCTTAGTCTCCCGCGCAACTTACTTTCGATCGGATGTAATTGTTGACCTACGGATTGACTTGTGTTTTGTTTACGTAAATGTTCACCATGTCTTATTCTAACGTAGAATATTTCAATATGTTGATGTGTCTTGGGAAATGTGACTGCAATTATGCAGAAGCACGAAGACTCTACCAAGAACGTTTTCCGAACCTACCATTACCGTCAGCGATGGCATTCCAACGTTTGCACATACGTACGTTCAATACTGGCAGTGTGCATGGACGAGACCAACATCGAGCTGACGCAGGCAGACCGAGGACTCGAGACATCGACATCGAGGAGCAAGTCTTGGACTTGTTTGAGCACGATCCAACGGGAAGTACGCGCTCAGCGGGACACGAACTTGGAGTAAACCATATGCGCGTTTGGAGAGTACTTAAGAGGCCGGCGAATGTCACTCGCAACTGCAAGTTGACGCGTATTCAAAATTCGTTCGTGGAATATAGCTATCTCTGTTTGACAAAAACAAGTGACGGAGTGCAGCTGTGTGTGTGTATGTGAGCGTCTTACAATTTATTGTTAGTAAAATGAGGTATATTCATTATTTGCTTTATTTTTGCCGAATACTTCGGGAATTGTTTGTGAATGTACGAACTAGTAATGCGTTTTTTGGAAATTTTATTACCGCGCCAATATCTCAACATATTATGATAACAATAGCAGATATGTCATACAAAGGTGGTCTTTTTTTACGGTGGGAAAATCATCTAATGATATTCCCCGCTCTTGGGTGGAGCGGGAGATAGTGTCAGACTTTTACTGACTAAAAACCCACTCCTGTTCTTTCGTTGTCTTTCGTACCGGGGCTGAGCTACCTTTCGGAGCTAAACCTGGCCCCAGTAGGCTTCGACCCGGTTGGACCCCTTCTGTTGCTGACAACTCCTTGAGGCGCACGGGAACAGTTCGCGCAGTCGATGACTTGGGCTCGATCCGGACAGTTACCGGACGGTCGGACAGCGAGATACCGATTGCTCGCCGTCCGCAAGCCCGCGCCTACGGTGGCCGGAAATTGGGATCGGAATCCCGGCAGCGGCTGTGAGCGCAGTTGCCTGATACGGTCGGCCTCCTCCTTTGCTAGCATTACTGCTTTGCAGAAGGAGGCGACTGCCTGCCACTGATCCTCCTCGCTCCGAACCATGGCCTGTACCCGTCTGGCACGAGAGATCGCCGCCGCCGATCACCTCCACGAGGGCAAGGCGATGCTCTGCCTAAGCGGCACACCTCCACTGCGTGCTCCACCGTATCCTCCGGGCGTTCCGCACAGTGGCGACACTCGGGCGTCACTTCCGTACGAATCCGGTACAGCCCGAACCTACCGAACTTACGTGTCCGGTGAGAACCTGCGTCATGCGGAAGGTGAGGACGCCCGCGCCGTGAGGTCTTTCCAGCCATGCCTCCAAGAGGGGACTTACTGCCATAATTGTGGCGTGCCCAAGGTGGTCTTCTTGTGGTCAAATCAGAAAATGTTATGGAGGCGAGAGCTTTTTTCATAGGTGGGAAATTATTCAATGACTTCTGCCGCTCTTTTAGTGTCAGACTTTTAGGGAAATGAAAACTGTTCTTTCGTTTCAAGGCCCCGATGTTCTCTTTCGCTCAACCCTTGGCCTCAGTAGACTTCGAACCTGCTGGGCCCCTACGGTTTTGCTGACATGTCCTCGAGATGCGAGTGGAACACTATGCAACATCGACGTCTCGAGCTCGGTACGGACGCTTACCGGACGGCCGGACGGAGAGATACAAATTGCTCGCCGTCCGCAACCCTGCGCCTACGGTGACTGGAAAAAGGGATCAGGATCCCGGTGGCTGGGGCGTGAGGAATGATGTTCCCTCACGTGTACGACTGTCTCCTTTGCTAGCATAACTGCTTCGTAGAAGGAGCCGACCACCTGCCATTCCTACACATTCCGGTCCATGGCTTGTACCAGGGTCACTCCCACGAGTACACAGCGCGGCGGCAGTGCTCCGCCTGAGTGGAGCATACCATCGCCGTATGCTCCACCCTGTCCTCCGGGCGGTCTACACAATGATGACAGCCAGGCGTTTCTTCCGAACTTACCACGAGGTGAGGTGTCGTCATGCGGAAGGTGAGGATGTTTCCACGTCTATTCACCCACTCCTCAAAGATTGGATTTATCGCCATAATTATGGCTTGCCCCGAGATCCCGCCGGTACTCTGACCGCCTTCGTCAGTGGTTTTTTACCCCGGCGTTGCAACTCCATGCGCAAATTGTGCATGCGTGCAAGGACTGTTGCCTCTAGATCCCATGGTGGCAGACCAGCAAGGAGGCTCGTCGCTTCGCTGGAGAACGTGCGTTATCCCCGCACCATTTGGATGGCCATGATCCTCTGGGATGCGTTCAGCTTTGCCCCCGGTCGCTTTCACAGCAATGGGGCCAACACCGGCGCTCCGTAATGAGCCATGGACCAAACAATGCTGCGTGGAGCCTCCGGCAAAGGGCTAAGGACCTCCATGTTGGGTAGTAGCCGCTTCAGGGCAGCCCCAGTCCGGTCCAGTTTGGGAGCCAGACGTCCGAAGTGTTCTTCGAAATTCCAACGGCTGTCGAGGACAAGTACCAAAAACAGTCCGACCCATATCTTGGTACCGATCCTTGGGGAACACCGCACGACATCTCTCGGCGTTTCCATTCTCCACGGTGAGCGGGGCAGATAATGAACCTGTCCTTCAGGTAGGCCTCGATCACACGAATGAGGTAGACCGGCACCTGGTGATACCGGGGTCCAAATAGAGCGCTCCCTGCAAAAGCCAAACTGGCCATCCACAAGATCCGGCTCCACCCGTACCAGGTGCGTACGAGGAATAAAGAACAGCGAAGCGCACCCTCAGAGCGGAGATACGGCTGGCCAAACTGGAGGCCCGCGACGTGTAGCTGGGGACTCTGGACAGAGACCCGTGGGGACGACCCTACGAAATGGTGCGTAACAAACTCCGTACCTGGGCTCCCCCGCTGACACAGAGTACCGGCCCCTGTTTATGAAGGGTGTGATGAACGCTCTATTCCCGTCAAAAGGGGAGCATTCTCATCCGCTCATGGCTCCGCCACTAGTTGTAGTGTAGTTTATATTTTTATGTCACCGTTTTTTGTAGCCATATTTGCATACTATGTGCTATGTGACCTCCCCAACGGGGTCAGCGTGGTCTATTATACAGACGACACGCTGATCCTAACGAAGGGAGAGTCGTAACAGGCGGCGGTCGAACTAGCGGAACGCAGGGTTGCAACAACCTCCAACCAGCCTTGGCCCCACCGACATCATGTCATATGGGCCGAATCGAAATGAGACGGCTGCGGACACAGCCCACCCATATAAATATGAGCGCGCTATCACCGCAGCCGCTTCTTGACTCCTTTACAAATTTCTTCGTCTTGTCCCCATGTTGCCTTTCTCCCCATCCTGGGGCGGCGTACTAACGGTCCCCCCTCACGTGGGTAAGACAAACACACAGTACGGGTTCGCTGCTTGCTTACTCCTTAGTCTGTGCCATTCGTGTTCGAACTCTTTTGAGGCCATGAGATTGCAGTAGTAAGCCGGTCTCTCATCCAAGCGAGTGATCCCGTCCATCACATTTCGTCGCTGTTCGTCATAAGGGGGGCATCGCCACAGAACGTGATCAAAATTTTCGTCCTCATCACCGCAATAGCACACGCTAACCTCACATAACCGCATATCATACAGTTTCTTCCAGAAATATCCATGTCCAGTCAGGATCTGCAAGACTTTGTAGTCCGGCTCGACCCAAGTTGCCTTGAGCCTAACCGCCACGTCAGGGAGGAATCGATGAAGTTTCATCGCCTTCTCTACCTGCTCCCATCTCCGCTGCCAATTAGCCACAGGCTCACTTGCAAGAACCCTGCTCCCTGTCCTGAACCGCAACGCAGAGTTGCATAAGTCGTGAAGAGGATCCAGCAGTTGGGACTCGAGGTGGCACTGCACAAGTCCGAGAGCATGTGTTTTCATGGCCCTCGGAACGAGCCACCGCCGGTTTCCCAAATTACAATAAAAGTTCACAAGTATCTGGGACTCGTCCTCGACAGTCGATGGTATTTTGAGGAGCACTTCCGACGTCTGGTTCCCAAACGTGTTACTTATTGTTTATTTTGTGTTGCGCCTTGTGCTGTACCAAATAAATTATTTTTCTTTCTTTCTTTCTTTCAAACTGGATTAGACTGAAGCACTCAAGCGGCTCCTGTCCAACCTGGGGTGTCCAGACGCCTCCTGCTGGAGGCTCTACGCAGGCATCGTTCGGTCCATGGCCCTTTATGGAGCGCCGTCGCTGCGAAAGTGATCAGTTGCCAAGCTGAACGCATGCCAGGGAGTTATAGCCATCTTAATGGTACAAAGACAAAGCACGGTTTCCTGCAATATACCTGCATGGTTTCCTGCAGGCTTGCTACCATGGAATGTGGAGGCAACAGTCCTTTGCACGCATAAGCATGATTTACACGTGGAGATGCAACCCTGGGGCGAAATTCCGCTGCCACGACAAGTCGCTGTAAGGCAGACAGTTCCGGCAGGATCTCAGCGACTGTCGTAACGCAAATACTCACCGGACATGGCAAGTACGGGAGGCTCCTGCGTCGGATTTAGGCGGAAGAAACGCCTGGTTATCACCATTGTGTGGACGGTCTGAAGGATACGGTGGAGCATACGGTGGAGATGTACATATGTGCCCCGTTTAGGCGGAACACCGCCGCGTTCTCGTGGGGGCCATCGGTGGCAACGACCTCTCGCGCCGAGCCCTCTTTTGCGAAACAGTAATGCTAGCGAAGAAGGCGGCCGCATGGACGAGGGAATACCCTGACGCCCCAGCAGCCAGGATCTCGACCCAGATTTCTAGCCACTCTGGGCTTGGAATCGCCGTCCAGCCATCCGGTAACCATCTGGACCGAACCCAAATCGTCAACAGCGCTTTTTTTTTTACTCTTTTTTTTAAGGGGTTTTTGACGGCGCTTTTAGTCAGCTAAAGTCTGACATGTCCTCAAGAGTTCTGTATTCCTTTTATTAAACTTTAAATGCTTACGTACTATTTTATTTAAGTCAATAGTGTCAAAAATATTACAATAAAATTTATAACTCGACCTATGAACGCAACTGAAGTAATGACAGCACGCACACAATGACACTGACATCCCGCTTGCCGCGATAGCACTAGTAACTCTTGGAAATTTGCGATAAATTGGACGTGTTTCGTAATACCAAAAATGATGAATGAAAACTTAATGTTTTTCCAATTTGTTTTCTATCATTTGTAAATTGATAATATAATCTGTGTTCCTACATTGAGAATATTGGACATTTTGTTATTTTTAATACAGGAAAAGCCAAATGAAAACATGCCATTTACGTTGTAAAAAAGTGCGAATTATAATTCGCTTTAATTTCGTTTTAGGCAAGTTTTTTTTTAAAAGAAAGATGTAGGAACCTAGATAAGTATCGTCTATAACCGAATAACATCATAATATGTTGGAAATATACTCCAATTGCAAATGAGCGTGGTATTACGTTTGTATGAAAAATTCAACTGTCGCCGTGCTCTTAAAGAAGATGGCCAGCACCCGTTTCACTATCGTCGCGTCCAATCTCTGCTCCCTTCCGACTATGAGGCAAGATTAGAATTTAGTAGGTGGATACTCGAAAAAACTGAACAAGATAGTGATTTCTTAAATTGTATACTGTTCACCGACGAGTGCTCATTTGTTAGAACAGGTGTTTTTAATTCGCACAATGAGCACGTGTGGTCGATCACAAACCCGCATGCTATTAAACCAAGTAGCTTTCAGCATCAGTGGAGGATTAATGTTTGGGCTGGAATTATTGGGGACAAAATAATTGGACCTTTTTTTTTAGACCAAATAATGAGCGGCGCCAACTATCTTCGTTTCCTCCAAGACCAATTGAGTGATGCACTTGACGAATTCGGTCTACATATCGTGCGACGTATGTGGTTCCAACATGACGGTGCACCACCACACTTTGCCCGCCTTGTGAGGACTTACTTAGATGCTGAATACGGAGAGAGATGGATAGGTCGCGGTGGACCCACAAATTGGCCAGCAAGATCACCTGATTTGACGCCTCTAGATTTTTTCCTCTGGGGTACGGTTAAACAACACGTTTTTAAAAAGTCGTGCGATACTGAGGTCGAAATGCGTACGCGCATAGTAGCAGCGTTTGACCACATAAAAAATGATACCTCCGTTCTGCGTAGAGTACGCGAAAATATGATCAGGCGTTGTAACAAATGTGTAGAGGTACAAGGTGGCCACATCGAACAGCATCTTCGTGGCCGTCAAGTAGACATTGTAATAAGGTAATGCATTAGGAATGTGACTGACTCGGTGACTTTGTTTTTTTTTTTTGTAAAGTGTTAAATGTAGTTTCAACAACTATCAATTCAAGACGATATGCGTGCTAATGATCTTACTGCAAGGGATTCACAAGGCCGTGCGTAGTGGAGGCATCTGAGTAGGAAGGAGAACCCCGGGTACCGAGGTGGAAGCCAAGGATTGCAACCGGGTCAAACGCGCGGATGATGATGAATTGTGCATAAAAATTCCGTATCAACCAACATTTTCAAAGATTCATTCGATAAAGTGTTAAAGAACAGCTGACAAGGTCATGAACTTGTGTAGAAAAATAGGTAGACATGCGCGCAGCGCGGCGTGGCGGTGCACCTGCGGCGGCACCGATCAAAGAGATTGGCGGGAACGTTCTACTTATGTGTATGTCTAGTCTTCGTGCAGTATTACAGAGGTAAGAAATCATTTAAACATTACAAATATTAATAATTAAATATTTTATTTTATTATTTTTGTTGAACAATTTTTATAAATGACTTGCTTTATTACATCCGTATGCCGATTCTTAAAACGTAGGTAGAAGGAACAACAGGGTTTTTGTTACATATTGTATATTTCTAAATACGTACATATTATCGCTAAATTACACCCAGAAACAGAACAAAATGATCATGCTTATCACACAAACATTTGTCTTGGGTGGGAATCAAACCCACGACCTCCAGCATAGCAGTCAGTGCCACTAACCACTAGACCAACAGGCTAGTCTATAGTTGGTCCACCCCTCTCTTTAACTTGTGACGTAATTTAAATTGTGGATGGTTAAGGGGACTATATTTCTTGTCACCAAAATATAATAATAACAGCAATGTTTGGTTTTGTTCAGAATACTTGAATTATGAAGACGGCAAGTTCTCGAAATCACGAGGAGTGGGAGTCTTCGGAAGTGATGCTCAGGTAAGTTTATACTTCTCATATTTTCGACGCCTTTTATTGATAGGTTCGCGCTTGACCGCTATCTCGCCTAATGGTAAGCGATGATGTGGTCGACGATGGAGCACGTTCGCCTAGAAGTAACCTATTCACTCTTGACTTAAAGTCACCTAGGTTGTAGCATATAGGTATAATCGTCGGTTGGTACCGAGTTCCATGACATTTGTCTAAAAGGCCACTGCGAATTGATTTCGGCCCCTCGTACTGCTTCCTAATGTCCAGGATATCAGGGTTCTAAGCACAGACTTATGTTTCTCGCGCCGGGCCATTGTTGAGACCATGGTCCGGAGCGAGGAGGAGTGGCAGGCGGTCGCCGACTTCTGCAAAGCAGTAATGCTCGCAAAGGAGGAGGCCGAACGCATCAGGCAACGGCGCTCTCGCCGCCGCCGGGATACCGAACCCGATTTCCAGCCACCGTAGGCGCGGGCTTGCGGACAGTGAGCAATGGGTAGCTCGCTGTCCGGCCGTCCGGTAACTGTCCGGACCAAGCCCAAGTCGTCGACGGCGCGCACTGTTCCCGCGCGCCTCAAGGAGTTGTCAGCAACAGCAGGGGCCCAGCCGGGTCGAAGCCTACTGGGGCCAGGGTTATCCGAAAGAGAACTCGAGCCCCGGTATGAAGGCTTAAAGGAACGGAGTGGGTTTTTTAGTCAGTATGAGTCTGACACTATCTCCCGCTCCGCCCAAGAGCGGGGGTTGTCATTGGATGATTTTCCCCCACAAAAAAAAAGCACAGACTTATGTTCCAAGATATACTGGCCTACAATAGTAAATAAATAGATCGGAATAGAAAGTAGTCTATGAATCTCTCTTTATTAAGTTTTTTTTTATTTTTCAGGACACAGGCATTCCCTCAGACGTGTGGAGATTCTACTTAGCCAGCATTCGACCAGAGACTTCCGATTCCAGCTTCAGTTGGGTGGAACTTGGCACTAGGTGAGAATAAATTTATTTACTACTCTGCGATGATTATTTCCCACCAGGGACCTTACCATGACATCTTATGGAAAAGTTCAGTTCCCGGTGAGTCAAATTCTTTACAAAAGCAGGCCTGCTTCTGAATCGCTAAAAATCGTACCATGACAATTCTAAAGTTGAACGACTTTTGTACAGAGGTGAACAGTTACGCTTGAAGATCGCGTTACAGACGCTTAAAAGACGGTCATCTGCTGTCAAATGCACGTCAAATAGCACGATATAGTACAAAAAGTCTATTCAAAAAAAAATGTGGACGAATCTTGAGCGGACTTCGTAAACGTCACTTAGCAGGCCAGTTACAGGCCTGCTATAATAAAGTCATAGTACAAAAATGCCGGGCAATTCAACTTCAGCCCTGCTACAAGAAGTCATGGTAACCTCTTGTCCTGTCCACGAATCGGCTTCTGAATCAATTTCAGCTGTTTTTAAAATAGGTCTACCGGTCCGGTCGGACAGCCGGACGGCCTAAAGGCGAGCTATCCGTTAGTCGTCGTCCGCAAGCCCGCATTTACCGTAGCTGGTAGTCGGGGTCGGGATCTCGATGGCTGGGGTGTGAGGATGTTCGTTCTCTCACGCTTGACTCGGGGTTAAATCAAGGCCCGGGGCGAGAACGTGCTGCTGCCGATCGACTCTACGAGGACACGGTGGAGGTCTGCCCAAGCGGGACCGCGCTCCGCTCCACCGTGTCCTCTGGGCAGTTTACACAATGGTGTCACTCGGGCGTTTCTTCCACCTGAACCCGATCCAGGAACCTCTCTAACTTACCTTGTTCAGTGAAAACCTGCGTCATGCGTAAAGCGAGGACGTCATGACGCCTGTCCAGCCACTCCTCAAAGAAGGTGCTTTTCGCCATGATTATGGCGTGCGTGTTGCATATCTAAAACATGTATTTCTCCTAGGAACAACTCTGAACTTCTAAACAACCTGGGTAACTTCTGCCACCGCTCGCTGAGCTTCTGCGCCAACACCTTCAAGGGGCGCGTGCCTGACCTGGCGCTCACGCAAGCTGACTATGAGCTCATCGCGTTAGTCAATAGAGAGATTATTGGTAAGTCGATTTAATTTTGATTTGACCGCTATACGTCCCATTAAATAAAAATTAAGTCATCAATATTCAGATACGAAAGTGACAACCCTAGCAAAAACAGTTAATTTGGAATAACTTCTAGATTCCACGCAATTAGGATGTGTCATTTTTGTGATATGTAGGAAAGATAAAGGGTATAATATTAGTATAAATAACTTATAAATAAATACGATGGAATTACCGAGAAAAAAAATAAAAACTAAAAACCTCGTATAAGTCTGAATCTAACAAAGTTCCGAGATTCATTTTTATTTTAAAATATGCAGCATAAAAAACGCCGTCGATGTTTCTAAAGTCATAATTGCGTATCATATTTAGTTTCAGAAAAAATATTCTTTTTTCTAAATACCCGGTTGAAATAAAAGACGATTTTCAAAAAAAAATATCTCAAATCTAAAAATGCTAGTGAAATGGGGATACGGAATATTGCATTTGAATAACTTAAACTATTAGTTTTTTACATAAAAAAGCCATGTCCGAAAAATGGTCTTCATAAAACACTATGTGCTACAGGCATGTGGACGTAGGATACTTTTTTACACCGGGCGTGTTTTTCTTTTTTTTTAGGTGGAATATCATTCAATGACTTCACCTACTCTAGGGCGCAAGGTGTCAGACTTTTTTTGACTAAGGGCCAACACTGCGTTAAGCGGGCGCGTGCGCTCATTTGGGCATATGTCGCGGGACTACGCGCGTGTCTCGTGTGCTCGGGTCCCCGTCACAGAAACCGGATTTATTGCCTGCGCAGTGTCGTTAGTTCAGTTTTAACGGAGTGCATGTAGTGACTAGGGAATGCAAACCGGTTAACCCGAAAACCGAAAAACCGGTTTTTCGGCATATTTTTAAGGATTAAAAAAACCGTTTTTTTTTTCAAGTAACCGGTTTTTTCGAGTTTTTTTATTACTCTCAAATGACACTATTTTTTAGCAAACATTGTTTTAAAACGCTGTTGAGGCTTGATATCAGTCGTAGGTTTGTTTATAAATATTTATGTACCATAGTGATAGCTACACCAATTGTACAGTTCTTCTATTTACGATCATTAAAAACCCAGGCCGGCTGCGTGTTGTGAGAACAGGCAGTGAATGCTGTCAAGGCCAGAATTTAAATCTCGTAAGGACACCAAAATTCTTATTCGCAGATAAAATACCCACCGTTGTTAATCATCATAACATCATCAGCTTAAACGAGTCGCTTTTATAGAAGAGAGAGTGAAAAGATCAAAATCTTAGCTTGTTCGTTTCACTGATGAAAAACTCAGGGATATTCTTGCTACCGATGAGAAAATTTTCACAATCAAGGAATATTGCAACAAGCAAAATTATCGGATGTAAGCTTCTAACTCCAAAGAACACTTTCAACCGGTTATCAGAGTCCTGAATGATCATCATGCGGCATCAGTAATGGTTTGGTGAGGGTATCACGGAATGACTAAGGTTCATTTTCGTGAAAATGGGCTACTCTAATTTCAGCTAAAGAGTATCAAGATACTATCCTAAACGCTTAAAGCCTCTCTCTTTTTGATAACATACTGGGGTTTTTCAGCAAGACTCAGGTTCCGGTCACAAGGCACGCGCTACCCAGGCTTGAAGAGCGAGTATTTCGGGCTTCATTAAGGCTGATGATTGACCTTTGGCTAGCCCAAACCTCAACCCGTGAACTACAAATTGAGATCTGTATTAGAGAGCATGGGCTGCATGTAACAATAATTCAAAATCCTTAAAAAATCTTAATTAATCTCCTCCGGGTAAATAATGTGCCGGCCCAGATGGACACTGCGTTTGTAGATAAGGGTCCCGCATTCACACAAAAGGTGATTAGGCGTCTTCCTCTCCTGATTACAGTACCGGCAAACATCAGTGTCACTCAGTTTCATGTGAAATTGGTGCCTGTTTAGTTTGCAGTGGCCGGTAAAGGCGCGGGCTATCGCACAGATGTTCGTCCTGCTAAGCTCAAGAAGCTCGGCAGTTCGTTTTTGTGAGTAGTGAGTAGTAGATTTGGCGTGTAGCAGTCCTGGTTGTACCAACCAGTGCTTTTTTGAATCGCCAAATAGGTTGCCCTTAAGGGTCTGCATGGCCTGGTTCTTTGAGATATCACAGAAGGGGTCTGGTCCTATCTGATGACCTTGAGCCCCAGTCCTTGCAAGTTCATCGGCTTTTTTCGTTGCCACTGATTCTAGAATGACCTGGTACCCATCTCAGAATAACTTTATTCCTTTGCCCCAGGTCATTCAGTTTGTTAACGCAGTCTTTTACCAGTTTCGAATTTAAAGTATTCGAGTTCAGGGCGTTAAGAGCTGCCTGGCTATCTGAGTAAATCAGAATTATATAAGAAGTATATATTAACTTCTAGCTTAGATTCTCTATGTATGACATCATTCTGAGACATTCGTTTTTATGAAGATGAGATTTTTTTATTTTTATCAGGGTTCATATTAGGTATACAATAGGGTGACTGGCAATTAGTGTACGACACTTAAACACGTGATTGTGATCATGATAACAAATAATTTTAATTATGGGAGCAAAGCCGAAATCGCTAAAAAAATATCAGCCCTTCAGTACATTAGGCAAACATAAATGTACTGAACAACTGATTATTTTTCGCGATTTCAGGTTTGTTCCAATAGTAAAAGTTGTTGATTATCATGAGCACAATGACGTGTTGAAGTATCGTACATTAATTACCAGTCACCTTATATTTTTTAATAGATAAGTTCCAAAATAAGTTTAAAAATACTTATTTAGAATTTTACAAGCAAAAAAAATTAAAATTTTTACTTAAAAATAAATTTCTAAAAAACTACTTTTAAAACCGGTTACCCGGTTAACCGGTTTTTTTTTAGGAAAACCGAAAAAAAAAACCGGTTTGTAATTTTGGCGGTTTTTGCATTCCCTAGTAGTGACCACGTTTCGGAGCCCATATGTCATCACTGGCAACACGCACTTTTTTTCTTGAGATACTGGTATATTGGACGAAAAGATACCGCGCAGCTTCCCGAACACTGCCCAGCCGAGTCGATTCGACTAAAATAAGCATATTTTGATTATGTTTTTATTTCCTTCCAGCTTATGTCCAGCACATGGAGAAGGGTCGTCTCCGCGAGGCGTTGCGCCACGTGCTGTCCATCTCCCGCATCGGCAACCAGCACATGCAGTTCCAAGAGCCGTGGGTGCTGCTGAAGGGCTCTGATGATGACAAGTAAGTATATGTGCTCATCTCACGAAGGATAATACATCGAATACATGGAAAGATATTCTACATTCATTGACTGTTAGGCGGTACGAAGTGCGCCGGGGCAGCTAGCTCGAAATAAATTACTTATTCATATATTTCGTTTTCCAGAAAGCGCGGAGCGACGGCCATAGGTCTGTGCTGTCAGCTCGTGGGGCTGTTGTGTGCGCTGCTGTCGCCGTACCTGCCGGAGACGTCGCGGAGACTGAGGGAACAGCTCAACGTGAAGCCAGAGACATTGAGGATCAATCCTGAGTAAGTACCCGCTGGAACTGGAACGTTCCATTGGCGTTGGAAAGCCTCCTACAAGGTGGACCGAAGACCTGGTCAAGATTGCGGGAATCCGATGGATGCGGGACGCACATGATCCTATGTCCAACAGTGGACGTCTATCTGCTGAAATGATGATGATGAAGTACCCACTTCCATGTTTAAGGAAGTCGACACACACACAAACACACGTCACACTAATATAATGGCGAAAGCTTGTGAGGAGGACCAAGTTTACCGACGTAGCCTGAAGAATTGCCAAACTTAAGTGGCAGTGGGCAGGGCTAATGCTCGTGGAACAGATGGTCGATGGGGAGGAAAGGTTCTAGAGTGGCGGCAGACGCAGCCTTGGCGCCCGAGCACAAGGTGAAGTGTGCTCCTGGTGAGGGGCGGGCGATGCGAAACGCACGGGAGCTTTCGTTGTGGCGACGCTTGGGGCAGGCCTGTGTTCAACAGTGGACGTCTTTCGGCAGAAATGATGGTGATGAAAGCTTGTATGTGTGTATATGTGTGCGTTTTTTTAAGGGTCGTGTGGGGCTCTTTGGAGCGGAATCGTAGTGCAAACTATAAGAAAAAAGTAGTATTTTTGGACCACAAGGAATCAGGCAGTAAGAACCGTTACCAAAAAAAAACTGTATTTATTTTATTTGTGGTTCCAAAATACTACTCAAAAACAAAAAATATTATTTTTCTAGGTGGAAGTTTGGGTAGCCGCAAGACCCGTTCTTAACACCGCCTTTACATTATTTTCTCTCCATTGTAACCAGGAACCCATCTTTCCTACAATACCTACCCTCGGGCCACACCATCGGCAAGCCAGAACCGCTGTTCGCCAAGATCGAGCCTGAAGTACTGGAGAAGCTGCGCGCCAAGTATGCTGGCTCGCAGAGCGACAGAGCTGCAAAGGTGAGAGGGATTTTTTATAAACTGTAAGGGCTATATTTCATGCCCTTACAGTTTATAAAAAAGTCGGCGCGTCATCAGTTGCGCCGCCATGGTGTCCCGGTGAAATATAGCCACAGGCTACCAAACTAGACACCTTACAGACACCAGAGTTGCCACACGTCCGAGCTGGTCGCGCCACCAAATTGGTTGCGGAACCAAACGGACACCAGGTGAGTAACTCTCTATAGAGCTGCATACATTTTGTTAGTAGCGGCGACTGGTCGCGCCGCCATGATGTCTCGGTGAAATATAGCCCTAAGTCTTCCAAGCTGTAATAAATAAATACTACAACAGGTTTTTGTTGGACTTGCGTTTGACCACTATCTCACCTGATGGTAAGCGATGATGTGGTCGACGATGGAGCACGCTCGACCAGAAGTAACTTAATCACTCTTGACTGACCCCTAGGTTGTAGCTATCAGGAAACACAGACTCCGGCAGGGGATTCCACTCCTTAGTGGTTCTCATAATGAATGTGTTCCCAAAACGTTTTGTGCGTATAGGTAGGATGTCCACCATGTACCGTGTGCTCAATTACTTGGCTAGTTGTCTTTCACCCATTTAGTTGGATATCCACATATCCAGTTGGCCTCGTGTAATGACGAAGACCCAGGCATCCAATTAGCTGGCTAATTTATCCAGTTGGCTGTAACATTTACACAGTCCTTTCATACCTTATTAATATTTTCACCATAGGCGCGAGCTTGCGGACGGCGAGCGATGGTTAGCTCGCCGTCCGACCGTCCGTTAACTATCCGGACCTAGCCCAAGTCGTCGACGGCGCGTACGCGCCTCAAGGAGACGTTAGCAAAACCGTCAAAGCCTCCTAGGGCCATGGGTTGTGTGAAGGCGAATCCTGGGGTCCTGGAACGAAGGCAAAGAAGGAACAGGAGTGGGTTTTTAGTCAGTAAAAGTCTGACACGCCCGCCCAAGGGCAGGAGATGTCATTGGATAATTTCCCATCTTAAAAAAAAAACCTGTTAATATTTTAATGTGGAATTTTTGAACATTATTTCAAAAGAATAACCATGGAGTTTCTTGCCGTTTCTTCTCCATAGGAAACGACCAATTTGGGACCGTGCACTAGCTTCTGACGTTTTATAAGTGCCCATGTAGGTCTATGTGAAATAACGCAATTGTATTTTTTCCAAGAGTCGTAATACTTGTATTAGTTTTTACAAATTCCCGTTTTCTTTTTCAGCAAAACGGACCTGCAGCCGTAGCGGAACTTGAAGAAGCTGTAAAACAACAGGTACTTGTATAGTTTTTACTTTGCTGTAAATGATCTTCTCAACTAACATTTTTTAATTTAAATATTTTACATCTGATATATCCGACAAAGACTCGCGTTTATTTCGCCAGGGTCGCACATCCACGACCAACTACTCCATCTCGTCAGCTCTTCTGTCTCCTATGGGGATTGAAGAGATAAACGATATGGAGTATTCAGTCGCTAACACGTGTGTTAGCAGGGTCGTGACCCTGGCGACTAGTACACGAAAACCCTTGTTGGACCAATCCGACGTGAGCTGTAAAGGGTTTAACATTATTTTCTTTCACAAAATCCAGGGTGAAAAAGTCCGTCAGCTCAAAGCGTCAACAAAAGACAAAGCTGTGTGGCAGCCGGAAGTCACTAAGCTGTTAGAACTCAAGAAGCAGCTCGAAGCTGCGCAGAAGACTCAAGCTGCAGCCCCACAGAAGAGTCAAGCTGCACCAGTGAGCGGTGATGCGAGTAGCTTGGAGAAAGCTGTTGCAGAACAGGTGACAGAATGCTATTGATCTCTTTTTTTTTTGTTAAAATGTTGGGGTTGGATACTAAGTCTTTTAAGCCGATTGTGGCCAAGGGTCTGCTTCTGAAAGGAAAAATCCTTTAAGCCTACTGAATCGTAGGGTCGCGGTTAATGGGCCATGCTGGTGATAGATTGTTATCAGTGGTTAATGCTGGGGAGCGATGGTAGAAAACAGGCCATGCTGGTGATAGATGGTAGACAGTGGGCCATGCTGGTGATAGATAGTACTCAGTGGGTCATGCTGGTGATAGATGGTAGACAGTGGGCCATGTTGGTGATAGATAGTACTCAGTGGGTCATGCTGGTGATAGACGGTAGACAGTGGGCCATGTTGGTGATAGATTGTAGACTATAGGCCATGTTGGTAAGAAATGGTGGTTGACAGTGGCCCATTGGTAGTAGATGGTAGACAGTGGGTCATGCTGGTGATAGATGGTAGACAGTGGGCCATCCTGGAGATGGTAGCCTATGGGCCATCCTGGTAATAAATGGTGGTTGATAGTGGCCCATTGGTAGTAGATGGTAGACAGTGAATCATGCTGGTCATAGATCGTAGACAGTTAGAAATAGATGGCCGGTAGTACCCATTATGATTATTATTATACCACTTTCCAATTCTCGATAGGCCGATAAAGTCCGTCAATTGAAGGCGTCAACAAAAGACAAGGCTGTGTGGCAGCCGGAAGTCACCAAGCTGTTAGAGCTCAAGAAGCAGCTCGAAACTGCGCAGAAGACTCAAGCTGCAGCCCCACAGACGAATCAAGCAGCACAGAGTAGTGACGTGAGCAGTTTGGAGAAAGCTGTTGCAGAACAGGTGAGAGAGGATAGGATACAGACGATAAGTAATGGGGCAGTGGACCAAGTTGATGACGAATGAAATTTAGCTCTGCTTCTTATAACTATTTTTGTTATGCAGGCTTTTTAATTTGAAAAACACTAACAACCGCGCAGGACTGTATTACTAACATCATAAAAAACAAATAGTTCTATGACTTTTTACAGAACATAATTAATTTACAAAAACAAACGATTTAAATTTCGTTGTTCTATGTAACACAAGCGCAAGCGCATCAAGCACCCCCGCCGCCCGACCCCCCTCTCTCCTCCGCTATTGTACTATCGCTAGCGCAGGACTGTATTACTAACATCATAAACAACAAATAGTTCTATGACTTTTTACAAAACAAAATTCATTTACAAAAACAAACGATCAAAATTTCGTTGTTCCATCTAACACACGTGCAATTTAGCTTCACTTTTCTTGGACTGACCGACATTTGACTATTCAAAAGTGCCTGTAAATGGTCTATTTGAAATAAATGATTTGATTTGACATACGCAAGCGCATCAAGCACCCCCGCCGCCCGACCCCTCTCTCCTCCGCTATTGTACTATCGCTTGCTTAGCATACACTTCGTAATATTTAGAAAGTTCAATTTTTTTTTTTTTGTATGAAAATCTGATGAACTAGACTTTGCTCGCGGCTCCGCCCACGTACATAAAATGTAGTCTATGTCACTCAGGAATAAAGCTGATTTCTATCGGTGAAAAAGTTTTAGCAATCGGACCAGCACTTTCAGAGATTACCTCCTACAAACAAAGACCAAACTTAACCTCTTTATAATATTAGTGTAGATTTTTAAAAGTCGAAGAACAAAAGTTGTTACTTTATGATGTTATACTGAAAAAAAGATAGCTTTATCTCTGCGACATTTGTCAAACTAACATTCCTAGGGTTGTCATGATATAAAAAAATGTCGATAGTAATTTTCGACGCTTCTTACTTATCGATACTAGAAGATACTCACTAGAACAATCTTGTTATGAGCTCTTGTTCGTAAATATTGTCATCGAACGTCCAGCTTAATAATGTTATTATATTTAAATATACAATAAAATTAAATGATTAGTTATTGTATTAAGTTTTATATAAAATATCGATAGTTTATAGTCTGTGGTCACGATGATTCATCACCCATCACTAATTAGGTCGGCATGCACATAAAGTATGACATTGACAGGTACGTTTGTCTGTACTGCTAAATTCAGTACTTCATAGGCGTTATTTTACTGACAGCTGTCGCAGAGATCAAGCTATCCTTTTTTAAGTGTAGTAATACACTTCATACTTCTGAGAGGCTGCTGGTGTTTTCTAGATAACCCTGTATAATATTTTCTTTCCAAAAATCCAGGGTGAAAAAGTCCGTCAGCTCAAAGCGTCAACAAAAGACAAAGCTGTGTGGCAACCGGAAGTCACCAAGCTGTTAGAACTCAAGAAGCAGCTCGAAGCTGCGCAGAAGACTCAAGCTGCACCACAGAAGAGTCAAGCTGCACCACAGAAGAGTCAAGCTGCACCACAGAATAGTACCCCAAACAGTGACGCGAGCAGTTTGGAGAAGGCTGTTGCAGAACAGGTGAATTATTCTACACTAGCTTTTGCCTGCAGCTTCGCCCTCGTACTTAAATATAGCCTATGTCACTCAGGAATAAAACAGCTTTCTATCGGTAAAAAGATTTTCGTAATCGGACATTAAGAGATTACCCCCTACAAACACAAAAACAATAAGACTTTACCTCTATACAGGGTGACTGGCAATTAGTGTACGATACTTAAGCACGTGATTGTGCTCATGATAACAAACAATTTTTATTATGGGAGCAAAGCCGAAATCGCGAAAATATATCAACTGTTCAGTACATTAGATAAACATAAATGTACTGAACAGCTGATTTTTTTTCGCGATTTCAGGTTTGTTCCCATAGTAAAAGTTGTTGGTTATCATGAGCACAATCACGTGTTTAAGTATCGTACACTAATTACTAGTCACACTATATAACATTAGTGTAGATGCAGATTATTTTGACTACTTCAGGAGGAATTGCCAGAATAGTTCGCCGTCCGGACAAAAGATTCGGGGGCGTGGCCAACTCGAGGCGTTCGACGCATGAGAAACGGTTGTAACTTGGCTAGGGGGGCTGTAAGTTAGTCTTCTAGATTGTCTTTCCGCCAAAAAAAATGTTTTACTTTTACTTGGCCGTTTTTAGGGTTCCGTAGCCAAATGGCAAAAAACGGAACCCTTATAGATTCGTCATGTCTGTCTGTCTGTCCGTCCGTATGTCACAGCCACTTTTTTCCGAAACTATAAGAGCTATACTGATGAAACTTAGTGAGTAGATGTATTCTGTAAACCGCATTAAGATTTTTATACAAAAATAGGAAAAAAACAATAAATTTTGGGGGTCCCCATACATAGAACTGAAACTCAAAAATTTTTATTTCATCAAACCCATGTGTGGGGTATCTATGGATAGGTCTTCAAAAATGATATTAAGGTTTCTAATATCATTTTTTTCTAAATTGAATAGTTTGCGCGAGAGACGCTTCCAAAGTGGTAAAATGTGTCCCCCCCCCCCTGTAACTTCTAAAATAAGAGAATGATAAAACTAAAAAAAATATATGATGTACATTACCATGCAAACTAGCAACGAAAATTGGTTTGAATGAAATCTAGTAAGTAATTTTTTTAAAAGTCATAAATTTAAAAACACTACTATTAAAACATCGACCAAAGTTACAACGAACTACAAGAACTTTTATATTATGTTACTTGCTGCTACGGAACCCTTCATGGGCGAGTCCGACTCGCACTTGGCCGGTTTTATTTTTATTTTATTTTTCTTTGCCAGGCCGACAAAGTCCGCAAACTGAAGGCGTCGACGAAGGACAAGGCGGTGTGGCAGCCCGAGGTCAACAAACTGCTGGACCTCAAGAAACAACTCGCCGCGCTGCAGATCAACTAATTAATTAATACTAAATATATTTATTATAAATTAATATTTCGAGTTTAATTTTTACTATCTTATGTATGTTACCAGCCAAACCCGATTTTAAGATGACTAGGTTCGCCTAGGCCAAAGCTGCGAAGTGAGCTCAGAATTTTAGAGCACCCACACGGATAGGTTAGGGCAGAAGGTAAGCGGGTGCGTAGCTACCGCCGTATCAATGATATGGGGCCCCCCAGCTACAGGGGTTTAAGTTCTTGTATTGAATAATGGCCAGGCGTAAATGGATAATGACTATTATTATTATACCTGTAAATAGTTTTTGGCATGCTCCTTTCGCTATAGTATTTTCTACGACGATAAAAACGCAACCTATTTTAGTAAGTACCTTCTGAATGATCTATTAAATGAGCTTATTTTCATTTTCGAGGTCTCTCAAGGCACTACCTTAGTGGAAGCTATTTCATACAAAAAATCACTTCAAAATTATTTGTTATGAGGCCCCATTAGGACTAGCTACACCACTGAAGGTTAGTGAGCGGAATTCCCGCCTTTGTGGTTATTTTTTTATAACCACCCATCACCCTGCAGAGCAGAGCTTGGCGAGTTTAGATAAAACTGGTTTGGCTAGGCTAAACTCGGGTCAACATCCTGTAATCGGGTTTGACCGGTAATGCATATAAAAATCAATTGTTTTTTGTCTCATTCAAAAACTGCTTGACCGATTTTAATAAAAGACGAAAAAAGGGTTGAAGGGCGGGTGGCATCTAGTTTATCATAAATTGCAATTCAGTGTTTAAATTTTTGCCTGAAATTGAGTAGAACCAAAACGGAGTACTTGTTCTGCGATTTCGGCGGTCTCTCCAACCCTGTGCCTTTAGCTCTCGCCGGAACGCCCATACCAATCTCATCCGACTTTCGGTACCTTGGGTCGCTCGTCCAAGGGGATGGTGACATGGTGAGGCAGACCGAGACGTAACACGTCGGATCAACGCAGGATGGATGAAATGGCGACAGGTCACGGGAACAACTTGCGACCCACGCATAAGTTGAAGGGTAAAATTTACAAGTCCGTCATAAGACCTGTCATACTGTATGGATCAGAATGTTGGGCTGTGAAAAAGAAGGATGAAAAAAGATTGCATGTAGCGGAGATGAGAATGTTGAGATGGATGTGTGGTGTGACGAGTGGATTAATTGAGAAATGAGTATATTAGAGAAAGTTTGAAAGTGGCGCCAGTGACTGAAAAGTTGAAAGGTTGTCTTGGTATGGTCATGTGAAGAGGAGAGATGAAGCGCATATTACTAAAAGAGTTCAGAGTATCTATAGTAGATGGATGGAGAGGGAGAGGAGGGCCGAAGAAAAGATGGATGGATTGTGTGAGGTGATATGAAAGAAAAGGGAGTTAGTGATAGTTTGACGGGTGACAGGACAGAATGGAAGAAGAAAACGTGTTGCGCCGACCCCAAGTAATATGGGATAAGGGCAGGAACAACAAGATTACATTTTTTACTATTTTCTAAGTTTGAGGAAGATCGCCCATAGTGCCTTTTTATAATGATACAGTAGCAAAGCTTTCAGGGCTCTTATGTCTTCTGATAAATGATATTTACCTTGCAAATGGGTTATAAATGTTATAATGTCAGACATGGTATTTAATAATTATATATTCCACAACTATCACACAACGCCGTCTAGTCTCAAGCTAAGCAGAGCTTGTTTTATGAGTACTAGACAACTGATAAACATACTTATATATTTCTAAATACTTACATAATATAGATAAATTACACCCAGCATAGACAAAATAATGATCGTGCTCATTACACAAACATTTGTCCTGGGTGGGAATCGAACCCACGACCTCCGTCATAGCAATCAGGCAACCGCTAGACCAATAGGCCCGTCAATTAGTCTTATTGTTTTCATATGTATTGATAAACTGCCCCCCTAGCCAAGTTACAACCGTTTCGCTTACGCCGAACGCTTCCAGTTGACCTTGCCGCCAATTCTTTTGTTCTGGCCACGTGACTGAGCGTTAAGACGACGTCATTCCCGTACATTTGAAGCTTTCTACAAGCGTTAACTATTGCAGATTAGCAACTTGGCTAGGGGTACTGCACTCTTAGCTAAGTTGTTATTCTGCAATCGTTAACGCTGTCGAAAAGTGATGAAACGTATGGGAATGACGTCATCTCAACGTAAAGTCGCGTGGTCAGAACAAACGAATAGACAATTCGTAGCCAAATTAACATCGTTCAAAATCGTTTCTACAATGCTTAACGCTACATCCTTTGTTATACAAACGCTACATCGTAGAACGAGCGGCCGACTCAGGCGCGTCAACATGGCTACCAACTTATCGTTTTCTACAATTGCTGTCACCGAGGCGTTACCGATTAAAGAACGGAATTCGATTGAAACTTGGCTAGGGGGGCTGGTTAGATAAAAAATTCACATGCATATTGATATTACAGCAAAAATCTAGGTATATTAAAAACATAATAAATTCATAAAAGTATATTGGAGTATTCACATTTATCAACGTAATGCATAAAGTTACTGTGCTCGGTGAGGTACATACAACTATTGTATTCATTGTTATTGATAAATCATGTATAAAAGGCACAAGCATGCATATCAATAAAATCAAGATTTGAATAGAATGTAGTACCTAGGTATTTTTAAATTAAATACAGATTTGTAGTTCATAAAATGGCGTTGGAATAATTATACAAACTATCGGTAAAATAAATACCACACAAAGAAATCGTAAGTTTTGGCCTACTGACCATGGACGCGTAGCATCATAGGCGCGTATTCGTCATTATACGGTTGGTGTACGCCTGCGTGAAGCTTACAAATACAGAATTATGAAAGTCTGTCGACGAATCGGCAACGACACGACGGCACGACGCTATGTACAGATACCGGCACGGATCTTGAGCGCTGGCTTCAAGTTGCGCAGAAGTCAAATATTCGGTCTCTAGTGGTACGAAGTGAGACGCGAGGGCGGGGAGTGTCAGTGATTGGCTCGCCGCGCCATCGTGCCATGGACGTCACTCGTGATTCTTTCCTGCGCTTGCTGCATGTATCTGACAACGACGACGATCGGCTCGTCAATATATGGAATGCGCAAAGCGATCCCCACTCTGACGCCGAGCGCTCGAGATTCGTGCCGAATGTGTCGTGGCCAGATCTTAAAACTTAAAACTAGCCCGATCGTTTAAACGTTAACATTTGACATGTCAATCCTCGTTTGACTATACTGCGGTCTTCCCGTCCTATTATAATTTGGGTGTCTTCAAGGCTAGAGTGAATAGACTCTTAACCTTTTGAATGTCTTAAGTTACACAGTTCGACATAAGCAATTGTCTTTCTATTGTGTCTCTAATTACGGCATTCGATGAGTTAATAAACTAGTGCGCCTCACCATCAACGATTGCATTAGTTTATATCGGATAAAAAAAAAAAAACATTGATCTAGGATTTCTACGATAGCAAAAGGTCTAAAGAAAGTAGGTCAAATGATGATAGAAATACATTTTCTAGACGGCAATGTTTTTCTTTTTGTTTTTACTGGCTTCGTATATCTATAATATAAAAATGAATCGCAAAATGTGTTGGTAAGCGCATAACTCAACAACGCCTGGACCGATTTCGCTAATTTTTTTTTTGTTGTGTTCGTTATTATGAGGAGAAGGAAAAAAAATTAGGGTAGTGTAGGGTAGAGTAAGGTAGAGGAGGGTAGAGTAGGGTAGGGTAGAGTAGGGTAGGGTAGAGTAGGGTAAAGTAGAGTAGGGTAGGGTAGAGTAGGGTATAGTAGGCTGAAGTAGGGAAGAGCGGGAGCGAAGCCGCGCGGGTACAGCTAGTTAATTTATAGTTATGGTATTAGTCCTAGGTAACGGCTAATTGCCGGGCCGGTGCAGTGGTGGCTCGATTATGCGTCATGGCGTTGAACATCGCGCCGCGCGTCGGCTGATGTTTTTTTATCGGAGTATTGTGGGTACTAAGTTGTTTTATAGTTTTATTGTTTTATCCAATGTGGCACCAATTTTATTTTATAATATTGCGTTGTTATTTATCAAATAGTTAGGTATTTTATTTCAATAAAATTTTACACCCGTAGGTACCTACACTACATCAATATTTATTTCAGTTACACATACGAGTATATAGGTACATATATATATGCTTTACCCTAGTCCGTGCGTCACTGCGGGGTGTCAACTGAAAACCAGCGCTGGGTGTCTAAGGGCCTTATCATACTAGCGGATTGCGAGCGTCCTCAAAGCGGAGCGGGCGCGCAACGAATACGTTACGGGCGCGCAACGAACACGCCACGCATGCGCAGCGAATTTATTGCGGATACGCAACGAGATCCGGCAACGAGATGCGAGTCTCCGGCCATCTTCGAAGTAACAAAGCCAAAAGCGGTGTCTCCTCGTCGGAATCCATTTTGTTACTGAGTGTATTATACGTCGGTAACTTATACAAACACGCGTTGAAAAAGTTGCGAATTTCCACGTATACGCGACGTCTTCGCTGCGCAGCCGCGGCGTGTTCGCGACGCATTCGCTGCGTGCCCGCCCCGCCCCGCAGTCGCTCGCAAATCGCTAGTGTGATAACGCCCTAACGCCCAGCAAATGCTGAGGTGGTCACCCTTTCGGTGCGGGCACGCTCGGCGTATTTTGTATTTTTATTCTTGTTTACTTTTTGTATATAACCGTTGTGCTGTGTCTGAGTCTGTACCGAATAAAAGTATTTCTATTCTATTTTAAATATCATCAAACTTTAACGTTTAAAACGATCTGGCCAGTTTCACTTGGCAATTTCATGAAGTGATCAATTTCATGAAGTGATCAATTTCATGAAGTGATCAATTTCATGAAGTGATCGATTTCCAAGATCTAGCTACGACATCGACAGTTTTATAGTATTGTATGTAAGCTTCACGCAGGTTTACACCAAGCATATAATGACTAATACGCGTCTAGAAAGCTACGCGTCCGTGGACAGTAGACCTAAGGCTTCCACGGACAGGTACGAGGCGACAATGCGACAACTATTTTTTAAGAATCGTTATATAGTTGTCGTTTCGTCGCGCCGCATACGTCTGCGGATACCTTAAATTGGTCCCAATATTGATTTATTATTCGATTATTTATACAACACTTTATTATAAACAAAAAAAAACAGTAATACTTAAGTTAATACATGGCATCATTTAAGCCTTATTGAATAAAAATAAATTCATTAAAATTAAGTAAATTCAGGAGGCAGATTATATTTAAAAAATTCATAACGTTCGTGAACTCGAAAAGAGATCATTGATCTCCTCATTATATACATTATCAACGTTCAATGTGGGACCATTACTCGTCAAAATCGTAAAAAAATTGTTAGGGCCTGTGCACACCACGTTTTTTAAACGCGCCGTTTACGCGCGTTTCAGACACGTGCGTCGAGGGTGCGCTTTTATCCTATTAAAGGTCTACAGGCTGCGTCTGACTCGCGTGCGTATCGCTACAAACGCGCGTCAACGGCGCGTTTGATAAACGTGGTGTGTACAGGCCCTTAGATACATTTTTGTGAGGAAAATCCAACAAAAGGTATGAAATGGCTGTTTTGTTTACGCTCAGCTTCCATTTGTAGTTCTTAAATAGTCGTTAAAGATAATCAGAAGCCACGAAATCTCACAAGCAGATTGTGAAGGTCCGATACCACTGTTGGAAATAGGTCTCCCTCAAGTGTCATCAGAACGAACGGTCCTGTGCGTCTCGCCTCCATCAGATTCCTGCGACCCTCGCCATGTCACCTTGTGGGAAGACGCGGTCGCCACTCCAGAAGCTTTCAGCCCCATCGACCATCTGTTTTGCGAGCAATGTGCCCTGTTCACTGTCACTTAAGTTTAGCGATTCTTCGGATTATGTCGGTAAAATACTGGAAGCCGACTCCAATACATGTGAGAAAAGGCTAGGCCGATGATAGACATAAAAAAGTTCATCTAGCCTCCAATTTCATTAATCAATATCACTGTTCAGCACACTGCATCCCACTCAGCATCACACCGACTCCTTGCAGCAAATTTCCCGGTTCTTTAACATGCATTTTGACATGACTCTTCAACCCCGAAGCTTTTCTAAACGATTGACCACACTGCGTACATATATAGGGCTTTTCGCCAGTATGACAGCGTATATGAGAGATCAAATCGTTGCGTTGGACGAATGCTTTTTCGCAGTACGAGCACTGAAAAGGTCTTTCGCCAGTATGGGTTCTGCGATGGTTCTTCAAGGTACCAGAAGCGGCGAACCTCATTGGGCATAAGTCACAGAGATAAGGTTTTTCGCCAGTGTGTATACGACGGTGTTTAACTAGAGCGCTTGATGTTGTGAAGCCGTTCCCGCAGTCGTCGCAGACGAAGGGATGTGCACCGCTGTGCTTGCGGTTGTGAGCGTCCAGTTCGCCTTTTGATACGAATCTGGAATATAGAGGAAAATGTAGAATTTAGTTTTTGACTAAAAACTTTTTTGATTTTGATCACTAAAGTGATGTATTAGAAACACTAGGCGACACAGTCATAATATATGGCAGTTTTTTGTTTAAGTGGGAATCGTCAAATAACTTCTCCCGCTCTGGGTGGAAAGAGGGAGTGTCACTTTTAGTGACTAAGAGCCTCGTCACATTAGCACAGCATGGCACCAGACCGCAGATATATGTTGCCGTAGCAGTATGCTGTAAGGGAAATGTGCTGAGAAAATACCCAGTCGACTTGTACTTGCGAGAATTCCACTCTTTAGCTGTATGAAGTTGGATGAATTGTGTGAGGAGTAATAAAAAAGGGGAGTCCCGAGTCAGTGATGGCGCGATGGTTCCTGTGAACCCCCTGTGGCCTCGCGGTCGCCTTCTGCGTAGCAGTAATGCTTGCAAAGGAGGAGGCTGCAAGTGTGCGGCAAAGGCGCTCACGCCCCAGCCGCTGCCGGGATTCCGATCCCGATTTCCGGCCACCGTGGGCGCGGGTTTGTGGACGGCGAGCAATGGGTAGCTCGCCGTCCGAACCGAGCGCAAGATGTCGACGGCGCGTATTGTTTCACTCACGTCTCAAGGAGTTTTCAGCAAACCGTAGGGGCCCAGTAGGGTCGAAGCCTACTGGGGCCAAGGATCTCTGCTTCTGAAAGGAAGATTTGGCCCCGGTACGAAAGGCAACGAAGGAACAGGAGTTTTAATTAATAAGTCTGACAATATCTCCCGCCCAAGGGCGCGGAGAAATCATTGGATGATTTTCAAATTTTTGGACATCCTACCCATAGGGTATTAGGTAGGGTATAACCTACCCATATGCAAAAAACGATTTGGGGTATAATTCTGTATAATTCATGGGGTAAGGAGTAGAATTCGCAGTCAAAGCGTGTTTCCTGATAGCTACATCCTAGGGGTCTTTAAGTTAGTAGTGAATAAGTTACTTCTAAGCAAGCATGCTCCATTATGGACCACATCATCGCTTACCATCAGGTAGGCTATTAGTCAAATGCAAGCTAGTCAATACTCAAAAATCTCACCTCTTTTCACAATTTTCACACTTAAAAGGCTTCAAACCCTGATGTCTTCTCATATGTTGCGCCAAATTCGTCTTCTGACTGAACCCTCGTCCACATTGTGAGCAAAGGAACGGCTTCTCACCGGTGTGAGTCCTCATATGTTCCTTCAACGTACAAAGCATAAGGAACGCCTTATTACAGATCGTACACCGATGCTTCTTCTCGTTCTTATGGCTATCCTTATGTAATTCTAAACTCTCTTCGTTAGGAAAGCTTTGTGCACAAACTTCACAACTTATACCGTTTTTGCTTGAATGCATTGTTAATATGTGATTTTCTAAGTAAGCTTTGTACTTAAATTCTCTTTTACATACTTTGCAAACGTGTTTTATGTTGTCCGTTTGTTCGTGGCGCTGTATGTGGGTGGACAAAGAGGTCTTATTTTTGAATTGACGTAAACAGAATGAGCATTGATACGATTCAGGTTTGCTGTTTATGGTTTTCTCGTGTTTTAGAATGTGAGTTTTTAGCGCAGCTTGTGTTTTGAACTGACATAAACAGAATTTACAGATGTGTAGTAATGATTTGTTTTCCGATAAATGTTCCTTACGGTGGACTTGTTGATGAATTCTCCAATCGTTGGGAGTTTTAAACTTTTGATTACATTCAACGCATTCTATCTCATTTTTTACAGTTACTAATTTGTTTTTGTTAACTTTATCTAGTAGTTTTTTGTACTTATTACAGTTTTCTTGTTTTAAATGGCTTTTGTATTTGTCTTTAGTAGTAAATGCTAGTCCACAGCAACATGTGTGCTTTTTTCCTTCACTTTTTATAGGCTTTTCCTCCTTAAAATCAACAGGTAGAGTGTCACACTGAGTTCCATCATCATAATGATCAGAAAAGTTAATTTCATCATCAAAATTTATGTTTAACTCTTCCTTGACTGATTGTTCAGGATTTTCAGGTACTTTTGAGCCGGTGAGCTTGCAAAAACTAGTGTCAGCGATTGGGTATATCGAGGTTCCTTCTATTAATACATTTTTCTTTTCAAAACCGTCTTGGGAATTGTAATTCGTAATATTTGAAGTCTCAAAAGTAATATAGTTGCTTAATTTCTCCGTTATATCCCTAGTTTCATCTTTTATTGAGCATTTTTTGTCAGTATTTGATGTTTCACCTCGGCTAAGAGAATTCTGATAGATGTTATTTAAAATTGTTTCAGAGTTGAGGCAACGACGTTTAAATGCATCAGCTTTGCACATGACCGACTCACATTCACCACAAACCTGTTTTGGCAGATTATCCTCGAATTTAATATTAATATCAGCAGTAAAAGCAAGGATTTCTAAAAGGTTGCGGTTTTCACCGTCCATCTTCGTAAATAGAGACTTCATGTCCGCACTTTCTATTAAACAGACGCGGCATATTCTGTCAAATGCCTGAACACGTATTTCCATATTATTTTAATTAGAAATCGATTTATTTTTGTTGATTTGTTGAACAACTGACAAAAGACAACAATAAACTGCAAAATGACGCGTTCGGATTGTCAATTAATTGATAGATGTCAACAATGTCAACCAGTAGCGTCTAGGGATGTCCACTGTTATTAATAACGATTATCGACTTATGATATTATGTTATCAACGATAGAACAACTAGCATAAAGCGAATTAGAGAATATTTAGTATCTAGGCGAACTAAATATTCTAATATCTACTTTTTGTCCAGTCTCCTGTATGTTTGTGCGAGAGAGCTGCGTCGATGTTTGATTTGCCAGGAGTGAATGAAACCGTATTGATTCTCAGTTATCCGAGAGATGTCTCTTAACCGAGTAGCAACGATTCTGTAGATAGAGTTTTTTAGTAATAATAATAAAATGTTTATTCAGGGTAAAATTTGGTAAAATGGTTACATAAAATCTTAAGAGTAATTACAAAGGTAAATGCTATGTTATGTGCCTGTACTAGGATAAACCTGTATCACAGTGTGTGTGATGTGAGCTTTACGCTTTACCTCTCTACAATAACTACATTGGGCATTTGTTTATACGATGGTTTATACAGGTTTATTTGTAAAACACTGGCAACATCTGGACTATGTTACTAACATCATAAATTACAACTTTTGTTTTATGACTTTTAAAAATCTATCCAAATGTAGGACCTCTGTCCACTGTAATGTTCTCGTACAAACACTGGCTCGCTCACAAACGCACGCACAGCGACAACCACGTGTACTCTCGCTCACAGCTCTCTCGTCACTGCGTGGCTCACCTGCCATCGTCGCTTGCTTGAGACAGCGTATATCTATATTTAAGTATAGATACTCCTAATACAAACACTACATAAAAATATATTATATTTTTGTTTATCAAATTTTCATAAAAAAATATAAATATTTAAATTGAACGTTTCAAATATTACAAAGTCTATGCAAAGCAAGCGATAGTACAAAAGCGGAGGGGAGTGGAATCTCGTGGCCGGGGGCTTGATGCGCTTGCATCCATCATTCAGACGTAGGTAGGTATCGCAAAATACAGAGTTGAAATATGTTAGCTAGAACAACGAAATCTTGAAGGTATCTTTTTGGCAAATGAATTGTTTTGTAAAAGTTGTTGTTTATGTTAGTAACAGTCCTGCAGAGTTGTTAGTGTTTATCAAATAACCCTATACAGGGTTATTTGATACGTAGGGCATAGGGTACTACTGCGCCGGGATTCAGGGATTTTGGCTTCTTTTATGATACCGTTGAAACTTGAAGAGCTTGGTAAGCCAAGGAAGTGCGGTGTTTCTTAACTTCTTCCATATATCAACTAGGATTTGGTTAGGGTAGCTTTAATTCATTTTGGATAAAGCTTTCCCTACCTCTTCAGGTAATATGAGTTTTATAGGCCCTTCTGTTGGTGGTATACAAGGTAATGGTTCACTGAGAAATTCCTCGTTCATTAATTGTTCATAGTACTCCTTTCGTCTTCTATTAATATCCTTGGCCATTATGAGTCTACTTTCGGCATTTTTAATGTACTTATTTAATATCAAGAGTAGTTTTTAGCGTAGTACCACACACTGGGTATCTGCTAGTATCATTGAATTATAAAAACCCGCTAGTATTCAAATAAAAAACATCGGAACAGAAAATAAATTCTTTATTTTAATAATATCCAATTTCATCAGATTAACGTAGTCGCTTTTATTAAAAAAAAAAATGTATTTTATACAATTGCAAGTTTCTTTTTCTAAAAATTTCACACAAAGTTTTGTCGGAGGTAAAAAAAATATCTTTTTTTAATCTGTATTGAGATCGTAAAATACATCACAATGTTACATTGCCATTTTAAAATATTTTTAAAAGTATTGCCATGTTTTGAGGTGCTTACACCTATTTTTATTGCCATTTTTGACAATAAGTTCGTATTAATAATTAAATAATAATCATATTTACACATTTTAAAATGTAGTATTGCCAGATGATGAATCATAATAATTTTGTAATCTGGCAACTCAAATTGCTTGAACGCGAAAATTATTAAAATTTGAAGGTGTAAGTCGCCCTCGTATAAAAAATTTCTAAAATTTTATTTTACATCTAAACCTATTTATTATATTTATTTACAATACACTGCACTGAGGTAACGACTTCTATTTGAAGTCTTTGTACTGTATTATTATTTCCTGTCTAAATTATTAATATTAATAATATCATCATACTGTCCAATATTTGTTGTCTAACTTTTTTTACGTATCTAAAAATCTATTATAACAATATCTTATATATGTAATAACTATTATTATTATTTATTATTAACAATGGTTTTCGATTATTGGCACGTCATTGACTCGAAATAATAATTGTATGGAATAGTCACGCCCGCATCGCAAATGGTTCATCCAAAGCGTTTAGGGTATTTATATCTAAGATATAAAACTAAAGCTCCATCTTTATTATCAATCCAATTCTTAATATCACAACTTATTACTTAACCAAATATGATGCGGTTCTTACAAAGAGATAGAGCGAAAAATATTGACACTTTAATACTAAAATTATGGCAAGATTTTAACCGAAATGGCATGATCCAAGAATTAATGTCTTTTATAATAAAAAATACTAACCATAACTAAAATTGTAATAATACACAAGGATTTTGTATATTTTCCTACTACAAATACTGAAAAAAATCTATCTCTTGAGTACAATAACTATTCCATACACCAAATACAATATTTAAGACTAGTTTTGACCTACGCTTTGCTAACAAACGTTATTTAAAAAAATTGAGCATGTCAAAACAAAAAAATGCAATTATTTTTCTCTATGAATGGGCTAAACATATAGCCACAAACTAAAATCGAAACGAAATGGCATAATTAGACCTATTTGAAACACAAATCAATCAATGCAATCCAAACATCACTGTATCTGTCATCTAAAAAAGAATAACATTAATATAATGATGTTATTATTTTCATGCATATAAAGGTTTTGTCGTGCAAGTCGGCCTAAATCATTAAAGAAAAATAACGTTTGTCAGTAAAACGGCCATCATTATTACTGATACACTTGAAACGTCCCCAAATCATAGCTATATTGACGCTATATTAAATAAAGGATAGGCAGACTTTAATAACACAAACGAAAAATCGACTAAAACATTTGAAGACAGAATAGTTATATGTTGCACATCACTTAAACCCGCCAAAAATTCAAATTTTGAAAATCGAACATTTTGATTGTTTTTTTTTTTCAAGTGAAAATGGGACTATAGATTATAGACAATTGTCTTAAAAAGAGATTGATTGTGAGTCAGCAGAATTGACATTGTCCGATGCTCAATTTGTATGAAAAGCTATGCCAGAGTGACATACATACACCATTCGTAATAGAGTCCTATAATTTTCGTCTTATATTACAAAATCTGCCGAACAATAACCAAAAAAATATGTCGTCAATACAGCTACTGCCCCCGACGATATAATATTAATACATACATATTTTTGACAGACTTGCGGCCCTCTAAGTACTACATTATTTATATACCGTATTGCAATAATAATTTGGCAGTATTTTTTTTATTAGTTGGTTGTATTAAATATTGAAGTTTTTGCGGTATGAGGAAGGTATTGAAATTTTAGACTAGATTTTATTGTCAGTTATTTTGTTAGCCTGTTTTTATATTATAAAACATCACATCTTTTTACCTAAATGGTAAGATATTCAAACGGGAACTACATTAGGCCGTCGGCCACGCCTGATTTGTACGTAGCGTCGCGTGGCGTGGATCTAATGTAGCTCTACAAGTCTAGTTGCCATATAAAATGTATGGAGACCGACGCGCCCAGATCGGCATGTGGCACACATTAGCCCAATGTAGTTCTACCTTCACAGTTCGCTAGGTTTTAATTTTTAAGAAGACTACTTCTCATAAAGTTAGCTATTTACATTTTTAACTTGTTTTGTTAATCATAAGATAAGTTTCTTCAATATTTAACACAACCAACTCCATTATAACATGAGCTGCCACAGATAATACTATAAAAATCGCAGCATTTACGAAACTTAAGCACTTTCCTTAGACTAATGAAAAAAAAAAAACATAAAAAATAAGCTATAGACAAATGTATAACGAATACAAAAATAACTTCGTAATCACATTGAAGTCTGGCCTTTTGAGACCATAGATTAGAGTCTTTTTTGACGAAGAGACCTTTAAGACTTTGGCCTTACAAATATTTGTTCAGTTAAAATTGTCTATATTTGGCCTTAACTTAAAAGTCCTTAATTTCTTTTATAAAAGGCCCTACAAGGCCACTTTTTATATAATTACTAGTTTAAGGCGGCATCTATCATAATATTGCTTATTTTCATCGTTGTTTTTTTTAAGGCCTTAAACTCTAGTCTATGGCCTCAAACGTGACTATTGGCCTTTTGTCACAGCAATGAAACTAGGGTAAATGGCCCAATTACTGTCCTCCAAATCACGTGGACAAAAATTAGTCTTTTCACCCATTTTCTTTAAGTATTATTGCAAAAAAAAAAACGATCTTTTAAAAAATAACAATACCTTTTTAACTGGATTATTTAGTAGTTTAACTACTAAAAATTCAAACCAAAGGAATTAATTCGGTAACTACACGATAGATGGCACTTTTTTAAACTAGATTACACTCGGCTGTGCGGCGTGTTTCCTTTGCTCGTTGTTTTAAAAACAAACGGTTGGATGACGTCATTTCCTTATGCAGCGCTGTCTGGGGAATTAAAAAAAACGATAATTATCATAAAAAAAATGATATCATATAAAAAAAACGATAGTTGCCCACCAGACATAACACTTGTCTGTTCGAAGGATCCTCCCTTTTCCTGACTTGACAATATAAAAAATATAATTTCTATATAACTGTCAACTGTTAGCTAATGTTAATCGATAGCACGGTAAGCGCAGTGGTTAAGTGATTGGCTGCCGAGATGCGTGTCGCGGGGTCGGTTCTCGCACGGAACAAATTACAGATATTGGTTGTATGGTCTACAGATAGTTCGGATAAGTGAGTTTATACATCTATGTCACTACATAGAAAGTAAAAAAATCTAAATCCAACAATTAGAGTTCTCCATGCGATTTGAACAAATACAACACCCCGAAATCATCTATCGGGTAGTTTCCCGGGCCAGACATAACACCAGTCTTCCAAGCCCGGCCAGGCAAATCGCGTGCGTCCTGTGACCACTTGTATGAACGAGCTATGGCGACACCTGCGGTTCCAGTGTGGTCGAACACTTAGCCCCTATTAGCCGATGACCTTTTGAAAGCCTATCTTCAACTTGTTTAAAGTACCTTAAAAGTGCATTATGAAATTCTGAAAAAAAAAAGACGTGTGGCACTCGGGGACTGCCGCGATAAAGCTATTGCATAGCATTTTTATCAACTTATGCAATTATAATTATTTATTTATTTTATTTATGCAGTATTTTTTTTCCTTTGTTTTTTTTTCTTTGATATTAATTGAAGTTACACTTTCACACATTGAATTGAATTTTGATTGATTGTTCACTCATTTGTTTTCTCATCGGTCACCACGCTCAAAAAACAAATGAGTCCGGGTGTTAGGTTATTTTCGTTACGGAATTTCTGGATTCGGGCTCCACGCTCAAGGCCCGCGATAGAAGCTATGCAATAGCTTAATAATATAATGCAATACTTTGATTCATGGACTACAATTCCGTAGAAATGTTTTTTTCGTTCATTGTTTTACGTTTGTAAAATAAATTATAAAAAAAAAAATGTCTACTTGCGTTTACTGTTTGCGCATAAACTTTTTTACCTAAGCGATTATCAACACGAAATTTATACCTGTCGATAGAGAATATAACGATTGTAAATATTGTGTACTTTGTATAGTAACAGTAAATTTTTTCTGAGATATTAGCATTTTTTCGATAATTTTGTAAATCGTAGCCTCAAAATGTCAAATAACAGTAGCC
This sequence comes from Mythimna ferrago, assembly GCA_910589285.2. Classification (NCBI taxonomy): domain Eukaryota; kingdom Metazoa; phylum Arthropoda; class Insecta; order Lepidoptera; family Noctuidae; genus Mythimna; species Mythimna ferrago. The sequence goes on from OU342703.1 coordinate 12,248,533, forward strand.
TGATTCACGTAAAATCAAACAAGCCAAATATCGTTGAAGTTTTATAGTCGTTAGATCGAAGTCCTATCCAAAAGCGGTATTCACGATCTATCGACTTATTTCCAGTTATATCAATAAGTATTCTACAAGGATAATGTAATACAGTTTTTTTTCCTTTCAATCGTGGAAATTACAGACACAATAGAAAGACAATAGGTGCGCGAACGCCGGCGTTCGCTTGGGGTTTAATGAATTAAATCGACGAATTTCAAACGACTTTAAAATCCGTGTCGTTCAAACTCGATTGATGGATGTGAATACGGAAATGGTCTAAACGACAAAATCACTACGAAATCGTTACGGTTTTCATTACGTGAATCGGACTACTGGTCGTCTAGGATGGGTGGATGTACGTCAGTTTTCTCGCTATAAGGCTCCCATATTTAGTAGATTAATCGTTCAAGGGTAATAATATAGGGAAAAAGGGGTAAAAACAATATTTAAGGTCATCGGCTAATAGAAGCCCCTTAAGATTTATATTTATAACTTAAATAAACTCACCCCATCACTTAGCGCTAGCCTTTTCCAAGAAATCCATCTTCAACCTCAGTTCTATTAGAAACAGCTGTTTTTGCAGCGAAAATATTTCTTCTTTTTGTCTCAGCTCCATATTTAGAATTTTCATCTTGGCTTCGTGTTCCCAAATGGCGTGTTGCCTTTTGGCCGTAAAATATAATCTTTCTTCTTCAGTGGCTGTACCGCAGTCATGTTTAATCTGATCGTCCATTTTCTCTTGTCTATCATGACCATTTTTTCGTTTAATTTCGTCTAGATTGCTCAAATTTAATGGAGTATTTGAAAGTTCGTTTAATTTTTGTAGGAAGTTCTGTTGAATTCTCGCCTGTTCCATTGCTTGAAGGGGATTCGTGAGTATGGGTAAGGTTGGCATGGGGAGCGGTGTTAGTGGGAGCTTGTGTGGGGGAGGGGTGGGCGACGATTGGGGGATGATTTGTACTTGGGGCTCGAGGACGTTCGGCATCGTATCTTCGCTTTCGTTCGTACTTGATAGTCGTCCGTTTGACATCTGAAATTAAAATAATTTGTTTTATAGATTATTTATTAGCTGACCCGGAAAACGCTGTTCTATGATATAAATTATATCAAAGAAAAAAAGGGGAGGAAGGTAGAGGGTGTGAAATAGTACATTTTGATACAAGTGGACCAAGTTTGTCATTGTGACCGAAGCGGAATTTACCCGAACGTAGGCGAGGGTGTTATGGAGCTGAGTGCTGCAGTGAAAAATTTTCAATACAATTTCGAAAGCTTAGCGCCCAGCCTGATATAATACATGTAATAAACTGTGGCCGGGTTAAGCTCACAGCATTTCCGCACTAGTGCGAAAAACAGTAAATTGCGTGCCTAAAAGTGGTAGGGATAGAGCGGGTTTTTGAATAAGTGTATAAAAATATTTTATACTAAAAAAAATATATAAGTCGATTTTTGTGATTTTTTGAAACTCTATCGACAAAGCGGCAGCGCCGTGCCGTCGCGTCGCGTCTATGAAGCTACGCGTCCGTGGACAGTAGAAATTAAATACTTTGATTCTTTTGAAATGTCTGTATCGCGGGTGCGTAATTTTAACACACAATTTTTACGCAAGACATCTAGACTTGAAAGATTTGTACAGTACGCCCGGATCTTGGCGAGCCTGAGAATAGGCTCTCTCTCCCTCTCTCGTGAGAGCTTATCTAAGCTTCACGCAGGCGTATACCAAGTGTATAATGACGACTACGCGTCTATAAAGCTACGCGTCCATGGACAGGTCTTGCGATACTGCAAATGAAGTAATAAAGTGGAGCGTTATACATAGCATGTGGGACTCACGTTGACCGGCACGCAGTCGTCGTCCTTCACGCTGTGGCCGCCGTCCGCGCTCGTCGTCGGCTCGCCGTCCTCGTCTGCGGAACACATGCACAATCAGGGCTGGCTGAACAGGAATGAGGCTGTTATAACACCGGTAATACTGTATAGATCAGTAGCCCGATTCACGTAATCAGAACCGTAACGATATGGTTGCGATTTAGTCGTTTAGACCGTTTCCGTATTCACATCTATCAATCGAGTTTGAATGACACCGATTTTAAAGTCGTTTGGTCGAAGAGTCGATTTAAAAAAAAAAAATCTGTATTACATTATCCTGGTAGAATACTTACTAATGTAACTGGAAATAAGTCGATAGATCGTGAATACCGCTTTTGGATAGGACTTCGATCGAACGACTATAAAAGGTGTTAGCCGAACCGCTTTTGTACATTTACAATCTTTGCCTTAAGTCAGCTGTATTCCCAGAAATGTGGAAGATTACCCGGGTTATACCGGTACCGAAGGGAGGTTCGAGGAATAAAGTTGAAGAATATAGACCTGTTGCTGTATTATCAACAACGGCAAAAGTACTGGAATCTGCTATTCATAGAAACGTATATCAGCAAGTTAGCTCACAACTAACAGACGCGCAACATGGATTTCGGCCGAATAGGAATACTACGAGTAATTTGCTTAGCTACGTAGCGGAAGTATTGCCAATAGTAGACAGTGGGGGGCAAACTGATGCTGCGTACTTTGACTTTAAAAAAGCATTTGATTTAGTAGATAATGATGTGTTACTGAAAAAGTTAGCAGGGGTCGGTTTCACCCCGCATTTGCTTAAGTTCTTTGCGAGTTATATGAGTAACAGGCAACAGTATGTCGATTATGCAGGATACAGATCAAAGGCATATTATACTAGATCTGGCGTAAGCCAAGGAACGAATCTAGGGCCCCTAGAATTTTTGTTAATGATTAACGACCTACCAAATGTTGTACAAGATGCTAAGTGTTTACTGTTTGCAGACGACCTCAAGCTTTCTCTCCCCATAAAGAATATCAATGACTGTGAAAGACTGCAGAGAGATATAGACAGAGTGGTAACTTGGAGTAAGAATAATCTCCTGCAGTTTAACACATCTAAGTGCGTGACCATCAGCTTTTCACGCTCGCACATCCCCATAACGCATAATTATACAGTGGACGGGGTGCTTATGGAAAGGGTCACGAAAGTGAAAGACTTGGGAGTCCAATTTACCACTGAGCTAACGTTTCGTGATCACATAGTTAAAATATGCAAAAAAGCATACAGAAATTTAGGATTTGTGCTTAGAACGGTTCAAGGCTTCACAAATATTAAAGCTATAACAACGTTGTATAATGCTTTAGTAAGGAGCCAATTAGAATGTAATGCAGTTATCTGGGCTCCACATGAAACTAAATATAGTCTCATGTTGGAGCGCGTACAAAATAAGTTTATTAGGTACAAATATATGAGAGACTATGGTGTATATCCCTTTATCCGTTGATGTATCCAACTCTATTTGTCTTAGGTATGGTCGGATATAATGAATTGAGGGTCAGGAGGCAACTCACACTCGTAACCTATATCTTTAAGATAATTAGAGGAAAGATACACAATGCAGACATATTGCGAAGAGTGGAGCTAGTCGTGCCGGACGGGTATGTGGGTCGGCGTCGACAACCGCAGCTGCTGGCGGTGCCGCGCGCGCGAACTAACCTGCTGCGCGAGGCGCCGCTGACGAGCGCGCTCCGCACTCTCAATCTCATCGCCGATGACATCGACTTATTCTCATGTGCTTTGAGTACGTTCACTAGGATAGCAACATACAGAATTAGCTACGGTATAAACAGTGGCACTATTTAAAATAAGGAAACTGCAATATCGCATTGGGTCCATTTAGCCTGTAAGGATATTGTACATTTTTAGAAATAAATAAATAAATAAAACTTCAACGATATTTGGCTTGTTTGATTTTACGTGAATCAGGCTACAGAATGTTGCTGTGAAAAAAAGACGGATGAAATAAGATTGCATGTTTCCCCCATAAGGTGGATACGTAAGCTCTACAGGGGGGTAAGGTAAAATAAACCCCCCAAATAAGGCCCCGTATTTGCTTCGCTTATTTTCGATGACGTGAGGTTGGGGAGGGGGCTGGATGATGATTACGTCAGCAGTATATATTTTTTTAGTTTTTTTTTAAGATAATGATGACGATGTTTCAAATCATACGAAAGTGAGCAGGCACATCACTGAGCAGCAAACATCCAATGTCATTGAAGGTGTCATGAATTCAGGTATTATGGACTGAGGACTCTTCATTTGGATGAATTTGGCAAAATTAATGAAGTTTGCATTCTTTCTCTATTTCAAGCCTATTCTTTATTTCTAGGTTTGTAACTATTATATGCCTATATTACTGTATTTCGGACTTGCACAATTAAATTCCGCCAAGTCCGTTCCATCATCAGCCCACAAGACGTACGGCGTTGCGCCACCGGTAAATGGTGGACCTCCCACCCATACGTACAAAGCGTTTTGGGAACGTATTCATTATGCGTACAGCTAAGAAGTGGAATTCCCTGCCGGAGTCTGTGTTTCCTGATAACTATAACCTAGGGGTCTTTAAGTCAAGAGTGAATAGATTGCTTCTAGGCAAGCGTGTTCCATCGTCGGCCACATCATCACTTACCATCAGGTGAGATAGTGGTCAAACGCGAGCCTATCCATTATAAAAAAAGGATTTCGTACTTTAGTTCTTAAGTGACTTCATAGATGTCGCTACAAAAATTTTTGTTCATGATTCGTAAATAAATTTAATTTAAAAATTATCTTGTTTTGTTCAACCTACCCTATTCGATTTGACAGCTATGGCTATGACGTCACAACATGGCGCTAAGTCGATCCTTATTTTTTTTTTAATTGGTATAAACTAGTACATGACTGCGATCCCACCTGATGGTAAGCAGTGATGCAATCGTTGATGGTGAGGCGCACTAGTTTATTAAGAGCTTATTCACTCTTGCCTTAAAGACACCTAAATTATAATCAGACGGGAAGACCGCAGCAGGCAAATTGTTCCAGTCCCTCGATGTACGCGGTATAAACGACGAGGCGCAACGCTTGGTCCGGACCGTAGAGGTTTCAACAACATTAGGGTGGATACTCGCCGTTCGTCGGCTTGTCCGATGGTAGAAGTGAGATGGTGGAATCAAGTCATGTAATTCCTGCGCACACTCTCCAAAGTGCATCCTGTAAAACACCGAAAGGCTGGCTACCCTTCGCCTGTGCTCAATACGCTGTAGATTGAACTCAACCAGATCTGGATCCTATTCTTACTTGAATCGCATAGTACTTATAACTACATACCTTTAACATCTAGAGGGTGTATGTTCTGCCAGAGCATGCCATCCAGCAGCCCGGGCGGCTCCGACTGCGATTGCTGGAATAACAACAATTCATACATTAACATTTATAATACACTGGCCGGTTGGTCTAGTGGTTAGTGGCTCTGACTGCTATGTTGGAGGTCGTGGATTCGATTCCCACCCAGGCGTGCTATTCTCTAAGAAAACAGCCTTGAGCGCAGCGCTGGCCGCAGCGACGAAATCCAAATATGTACATTGGATTAGCAATCCAATGCGCTTATACAGTGGATTGTTAATTCAATGTACTGCGCTTTCGACTCGACGCTGCGGCCAGCGCTGCACTCAAGGCTGTTTTCTTAGAAAATAACACCGCTGGACAAATGTTTGTGTGATGATCATGATCATTTGATGTTCCGTGTCTGGGTGTAAATCTATATATATAAAAATGAATCCCTATTTCCCTTGGTCACGCCATCACGCGTGGACGGCTGGACCGATTTTGCTAATTCTTTTTTTGTTGTGTTCGTTATAGTGAGGTTCTTATGGAAAAAAAAAAGAAAAGTGTAGGGTAGAGTAAGGTAGAGTAGGGTAGATTAGGGTGTAGTAAGGTATAGTAGGGTGGAGTAGGAAAGAGCGGGAGCAAAGCCGCGCGGGCAAAAGCTATCTATAATATGTGTTTTTTGCCCGCAGCGTCACCCACGCACATTTTGGGGGATGAACTGCTCGCGTCCGTAGGATTTACTTGACTTTTGATCACCCTACACGTGTCCCCTGGGTAGTGCTAAACGAGCAGTAAATACGGTGGTAGGCCATAACATCGGCTGCCGGCTTAAAGGTTACCACCCACCAGATAAAGTCATACCGCCAAGCGATCCGTCGTGTTCCGGCATGTTATCTGGTGAAGCCGTAAGGTGGAGGATGGGTCTGAACAGTTGTGTTGCGATGTACACCGGGTATGATGCACCAGTTGCTGTTGTGTCAGAGGTTTGATCATGGAGGGTAGCGGGATCCGAAGCACGGTGCTCCGCTGGCCGACCGCAGATAGTTGGGGGCCCAAGTAGTGTGCCAGCCACACACGAAAGGCTGCCCCGCCAACTGCGAAAAATCCCAGGGTGGCCCCATCGTGCCGGTTGGCGACCGGGGAGAGGACCCGATGGCGATCTCTGGGGGGGTTCGGGCGTCCCCGCAGTCTCCAAATCAACCCTCCATTGGCGCAGCAACTCTGGTTGTGTTGTTGGGTTTGACATCGCATCACCTCGCTCAACTGCCATCTTCCACCAGCCCTATTCACTAAAATTCATGAAAGTTAATAAAAGGAAAAGTAAGTGTGTACAGCGGATGCACGTCCTCTCGTTCCATGTGCACCTCTCAAACATACGAGGACTGCACTCCAATCTCGATGCAGTCCACCACTACCTCGAGACTGACAAGCCCCACTTACTTTTCTTGACGGAGACGCAGATCAGATGTCCGTCTGATGCGGCGTATCTCGACTACCCGGGATACTCTTTGGAGCACCATTTCCTGCAGCGTGCCGGGGTCTGTGTATACGTCCGCAATGACATCTGCTGCCAGCGTCTCCGTCACCTTGAAGACCCCAGTTTTTCAAGTTTATGGTTACTGGTGGACACCGGTGTGGACAAAATTGTCTACACCTGTGTTTACCGGTCGCACAGTGGCGACCAGGAGACGACTCGGCTGTTTGGCCACCTCAGTGAGGCCGCCGATGAGGCTCTGCATCGGCACCCTGATGCGCAGTTTGTCGTTCTGGGGGATTTTAACGCCTGCCATCAAGACTGGCTTTTCCCATACCAGAGGACCGACCACGCTGGGAGGGAAACTCGAAACTTTGCAGTGTCGCTGGGCCTCTCCCAGTTGGTAAAGCAAGCGACGAGGGTGCCTGATGTAGTTGGTCATACTGCCAATTGTCTGGACCTACTGCTGACCACCGATCCGGACAGTTGTGTCGTAACAGTTTCCTCACCACTTGGAACTTCAGATCACTGTCTGGTGAAGTCTGTATCGTCCTTCTCCCCACCTGACCGCGACTCACGTGGCGAACGGCGAATGTGGCGATACAGGTCGGCAGATTGGGATGAGATGCGGCATTTCTTTGCGTCTTATCCTTGGCAGCAGGTCTGCTTCTCTTCTGAAAATCCGTCGAGCTGTGCGGATGCTGTAACCGATGTGATACGCCAAGCTATGGAGTATTTTATCCCTTATAGCGATGTACGCATCGGTGGCTCAGCTCACCCGTGGTTCAACGCCGATTGCGTTCAGGCTGAAGAGCGTAAGCATTCGGCGTTTCTCGCCTGGGTTGACGCTCGTGACCGCAAAGCTCCGGATCTGAATTCAAAGAAGAGAGCCTTCAACCATGCTGCCAAGTCCTACAAAAAAGCATTAAAGAAGGCACGCTTCGACCGCATAACCCATATTGGCAAAAAACTCTCTGCACAGCCGTCCGGTAGCAGAGCATTCTGGTCTCTTGCCAAGTCGGTCGAGGCGAACTTCTGTCGGCCCACTTTGCCTCCGCTGGTAAAGCCTGATGGAACACTGCCTCATACGGCAAGAGAGAAAGCAGGACTCTTTGCATCTCTCTTTGCCCATAATTCTCGTCTTGACACTAGCAATGCTGCTCCACTGACTCTGCCTCATTGTAACTCTTCAATGCAGGAGGTTCACATGAGGAACAGAGAAGTTCTGAGAGAGCTGCGTCGTCTAGACGTGAATAAAGCCAGTGGACCAGATGGCATACCAGCGATTGTTCTAAAGGCTTGTGCGCCCGAGTTGTCTCCTGTATTGACGCGCTTGTATCGCCTCTCATTTAGGACTGGTATAGTGCCCAAGTCCTGGAGGCTTGCCAACGTGCAACCCGTGCCCAAAAAGGGCAGTCGTGCCGATCCTGCCAACTATCGGCCGATTTCGGTAACCTCCATACTCTGCAAGATTATGGAGCGTGTATTGAACTCGCGCCTCATGGCATACCTGGAAGGTAACGATCTCCTCAGTGACCGACAGTACGGGTTTCGCCGCAAGCGGTCTACTGGGGACCTACTGGTTTATGCCACCCACTTGTGGGGCGAGGCCCTCGAGAAGAATGGGGAAGCGATTGCCGTTTCCTTAGACGTCTCGAAGGCCTTCGACAGGGTATGGCACGCTAGCCTATTGAGTAAGCTTCCAGCGTACGGCATTTCCCCTGGTCTGATTAACTGGGTAAAAGACTTCCTGAGTGAACGGTCTCTCCGAGTTGTTGTCGACGGATGCTCATCAGAGCCCATGACGATTAATGCCGGAGTTCCTCAGGGGTCTGTTCTCTCTGCAACTCTCTTCCTGTTGCATATCAACGATCTGCTGGTGCCCGGTATCTATGGGTATGCAGATGATAGCACAGTTGTAGAGAGATACCTGCCCAGTGCTCGGGCTAGTAAGGAGCTAATCCGGTCCGAAAGAGAGGCTATGGTAGAGCGAACGAATATCTCACTTCAGGCAGTCTCCAAGTGGGGTGAAGCCAATCTAGTGGGATTCAACGCCGCCAAAACACAAGCGTGTCTTTTCACTGCCAAAAGGAGCCCGTGCACCTTGGTTCCTACTTTTCGGAATTTATCCCTGGAGTACACCGACCGCCTTCAGCTCTTGGGGGTTGAAATTCCCTCAGACCTTAACTTTGGGCGGTTCATTGAGTCCAAAGCCAAGGTAGCTGCTAGGAAGCTGGGCGTTCTTGCAAAGGTCCGGCGGTACTTCACACCGGGACAGCTTTTAATGTTATACAAAGCACAGGTCCGTTCGTGTGTGGAGTACTGCAGTCACATATGGGCTGGTGCTGCAAAATGCCACCTGGCAGCTTTGGACTCGGTGGAAAGGCGTGCAAAGAGGCTAATTGGTGATCCAGATTTGGTTAAGTCCAACCTTCAAAGCCTTGAGCATAGGCGTAGGGTAGCCAGCCTTTCGGTGTTTTACAGGATGCATTTTGGAGAGTGTGCGCAGGAATTGCATGACTTGATTCCGCCATCGCAATTCTACCATCGGACAACCCGACGTACGGCGAATATTCACCCTTACGTTGTTGAAACCTCTACGGTCCGGACTAAGCGTTTCGCCTCGTCGTTTATACCGCGTACATCGAAGGACTGGAACAGTCTGCCTGCTGCGGTCTTCCCGTCCGATTATAATTTGGGTGTCTTCAAGGCTAGAGTGAATAGGCTCTTAATAAACTAGTGCGCCTCACCATCAAAGATTGCATCGCTACTTACCATCAGGTGAGATCGCAGTCAAGCACTAGTTTAACTCAATTAAAAAAAAAAAAAAAAAAAACATACAATATAGCCTGTGTCACTCAAGAATAAAGCAGCTTTCTATCGGTAAAAAAAAATAAGTAATCGGACCAGTACTTCCAGAGATTTCATCCTACAAACAAAAAAACAAACTTTATCTCTTTATTATATTAGTGTAGACTAGCTGTGCCCGCGACTTCGTTCGCGTGGACTACAGGATTTTGAATTTATTTTTTCTAAAATAAAAGTAAGTTACTCCTTATCAGCTACCTGCCAAAAAAAGTCCCGTCAAAATCGTTCCAGCCATTTCAGAGATTAGCCGGAACAAACAGATATACAGACAAAAATTGTAAAAAATGTTATTTTGGTGTATGTACCGTATATATCTGTGGCCCTAGTGAAAAAGGATCTAAGTCCAAAAATGCAACTTTACAGGAGACGTAAAAAACACTCTGCGTGCTTCAAATTCGTGTTTGACCTCGTGTGTCATTCAAACCGCTACTAAATGAAATACATGTGATGTTTTTTATAGGTAAACAATTTATGCTCTTTACTATTATTGGGTTATTTTTTATTTATTTATTTAAGGATCACCAACGAGTGTTACAAAATAAAAAAAACTTAAGAAATTGAAATTGGTACAAGTAACCTGGTCCTATAATGAACACTCAATTATAGGCAACCACAGCTTAAGCAATTAATATTATTATTATTTTATGTAAAGTTAATAGTTTTTAAGATAGTGACTTATACCAATCACAAAATAAATTCCATAAGGGTATAAAATAAGTTAGACCCCTTCTCCCATAAGTTAAATATTAATTCATGCACGTGAAAGGGGATACGCATTTGAAATTATTTTTAATAACTAATTACCTAATGCAAAAAAATATTTTTTCTCTTTATTTTGGTGAAAACGGATATAAGTCTAATAATATCATTTCAAACTTAAACCATTTTTATGGACTAAGTGTTGTTGTATCGATAAACACCAGCCAAACTGAAATGTGGTTGATTTATGTTAATTTAGATTAAAAAACACAAAATAAAGTTTTTATTTTTCCGTTTAAAACAATATAAATGGACTTGAAGCCAACTTTTGTGGTTTTTTTTGGTGTCAGTTGAATCCTTTTGCACAAAGTAACTTCCTTATTTTTAGGGTTAGCTTAGATCTGTTTTCACCAAACGATAGAGCATTTTTTTCTGATCATTTCCGTATACTTAACTCATTTTCGACAAAATCGGACTTATACCCCTTTTCACTAGGGCCACAGAATATTAATAATATGCATGTAGTAAAAAACGGTTATTTCAATATTACAAACAGACACTCCAATTTTGTTTATATGTATAGATGTGTAGATTGAAAAACATCTTTCTACGTCAACTGAGGTGAGGTTAAAAATTTTATACATTTTCTCCTTCTCGTCATTAATGCTGGAGGAAATTATTTCTGACAGTGTCATAAAAAAATTCTGCTCTTTAATATTTATTTTCGGCATATGAGACATATCCACTTTATTCTTTCGCTGTATGAAATCGGTATATCGCACTGGGCCCACATGGTGATTGACGGCACCTCGCGCACCGCCCAAGGGCGGAAGATGTTATTGGATGATTTCCCAAAATAAAAACCAATCCCACGGACCTTGACCTGAACCAAGGCTAGGCGCGAGAGGTCGCCGCCACGGATCGCCTCCACGAAACCATGGAGGTAGCGGTAGCCTTGTAAATGTTCCCACTGCTGGGACACAGGCGTCCTCTCTAGGAGAGGGAATGGGCCTTAATCCACCACGCGGGCCCAGTGCAGGTTGGTGGATGTCACATGTCTTCGAATTTTTGGTTCTAGGACATGCCGGTTTCCTCACGTTGTTTTCCTCCACAGTTTTCAGAAAAAAAATACACACAATAAACATGGAGAACTTCTTAGCGCCCACTCCTATCAAGATTGGAGACTCTACACTCGAAGTTGTGGATGATTACGTTTACCTGGGACAGGCGATCCTGTTGGGTAAATCTAACTTCGAGAACGAGATCAATCGTCAAATCCGACTCGGCTGGGCAGCGTTCGGGAAGTTGCGGATATCGTCAAAGGGTGCAAAATAAAGATACAAGGTGCAGTTTTAAAACTGCACAATATTTCAGGAGGTTGTAATAAAACTCATTAATAATCATATAAAAATACGATGCCTGGTCAATAATCAGTAAAACTTGTTATTTTTATTTTTTAATTTTAACCGTTTTTCAGAATAACTCTCTAAATAAACTTCTTAAAAAAAACAGAATCACCCGTTGCGATTTATCGCACGCCGTGTCACTGTGTGTGTGAGTGCATCAACCTGTACGAGGCTCCGCCCACTTATTGTACGTAATGAATAATTTAACCTTAGATGTAGATCGAATTCGATGATCATAATGTACATTAATGTTTTAAATTTCGCTATTTAATTACTCACTTTTAAGCATCATCACAATGTGAAAATCTTTTAAAAGTCACGTTGACGTCGCGTCGATAGGTACCTACTTACGTATCAGCTGATGAATAAAATGTTAGGCCGAGATCAATAAACCTTATAAGGCGTCCGTGCCTCCATCCGTAGGTATCATGGAGCGCACGCGCGCGAGATTTAGATACGCAGTGGTACATGAACGTACCTACCAGACGCAGTCTGTAGGTAATGTCATTCTCAAGGTCAGTTTTCCGTAATAATTTCGTTTTTATTTGTAGATTAAATTGGTGGATGTGAAATTTCCCTTCCTACTTTTTAAAGGGCTGAGGACCGACAAAAAACACTTCAAGATAATTTGTGCTAGTTACGTAGATAGGTAGGTTTTTAAGTGATTTATCTTGCCTGTTAGGTAGGTATTTTTACCGTAGTTAAAATTTTTAAATCAACTTATTTACACTAATCAAATTGATTCGGCTAACAACGTATTTACAAATGACTTTTTAAGTACTTACTAATAAAATAAAATAAATACCTAAGCAGGTACTTATGTTACCTGGAGGTGTTGTTCAAACAGACAGCAGTCTAGCACGACGTTGCTGATTTTCTTTTAATTTCGTAGCACAAACACATTCGTTTTAAAGTGTCGAAAGCACTAATCACTAGTGATCACCTTTTCACGTAACGTACTTGCCGACCGGGCGACCGTAGTGAGGAAACCAAACCGTAGACCAGCATCCCGCGTGCTGGCCCGTGGCTCTCGCTTGAAGTATTCCAGGATATTTTACTGCAAGGCGACAAGCAGGCCTTCGTTGCCGCGACCGTCAGCAAGCCGGGGAACGCCGAATCATCGAAACTCGCGGAGTCTTTGCGTAGCAGCCAGCATTACCCTTTGAGATGGACGTTACGATGTTTCCACTGATAGCATACAAGCAGACTATCTCCACTAACTCTACATTGGAGTATTGATCTGTCATCTTTCATCACTAGATACCGCAACCGTTAATCGAAGGCGCTGTGGGCGAATATTGCAAGCGCGTGTATGCACACGTCGGCGGTATCAGTTACACTAAACTTGATCGATTGATCGATGGCGCGGGGGCGTGACTAGGGTGTGCGGTGCGGGAGATGATTGGTGCTTTACGTTGCGTGTATGTGTGTGAAAGCGCGGTTTAAATAATGGTGCGTTTGTGTGTGTGAAAGCGCGGTTATAAGGGAGGTATCAGACTGGCTGCGTTTTAAAAAAAGGTAGTTCACACATACCGATTTCCATAAAAAAGAAAAAAAATAAAAAAAAAATACCTACTCATTTTATTATTGATTCGGGTCGAGAATCACTAACATAATTACCTCCTGAATTTTTTTGCACTTTTAAAACTGCACCTTGTATAGGTTTTTCGATCTCGTTATGTCGGTACAGTTAGGTACCAGTCAAACCACATATACTAAAATATAATTAAATATATAATTTCTTTAAGAAAACGTCAGCTGATCGGGTTCAATGACCTGTAGTTAGTAGTCGGAGTTGCGTACAAACTATCTACAGGTCATTGAACTCGCTCAGCTGACGTTTTCTTAAAGAAATTAATTTCGTACGTGCGTAAATTAATACGAGTTTTGAAAAAAAGGTACTTTATTTTTTAATTTTATCTTTACAAATCGATAGTGTTTCATGTACCGGATCGACCCTCCACGGGATTAAGACGATTAAAATTTAGCGGTGTAGAAACAGGTAAATCTGTATGAGTAAAACACTACACTGGCCAATGCTCAAACCCGTATGACTCAGTCCAGGCAGTCGGTACCGACCAGTATAAACCTTTATAAGCAGCGCTTAAGAACACATGTGTGAATTATACCTGCATCGATCGGTACCGACCCGAACAGACTCACCTACACTGGCAACGTGTTTCTTTATGTTTCCACCCTAGGTATATACACCACAGTGTCTCAATATGAAAGTGTATGCACCTGTTTGGGCTTGAATCCGCGACCTACAGCTCGTAAGTCGGGGCCGTTACCACTTGGCCCCGTTTCCATGAACATGGCGATGCTCCACTCGTCCCAATGTGACGCTAACCTGAGTATCGTGGGCACGCATCTTGCACTTCTTCTTATAGTTCTCGTACCACATCTTAACCTGCGCCGGAGTGCGGGGACGGTCGCCTCCGCACCTTTTGTTCACCTCCTCGCATATTGTTGACCACACCAACTGGGGATTGAGACAAAAATGAGGGTTAATGTAACGTAAGACTCTTAAAACAGCGCTATTTATATTTATACGTACAAAGCGTTTTGGGAGTACATTCATTATGCGTACAGCTAAGGAATGGAATTCCCTGCCGGAGTCTGTGTTTCCAGATAGCTATAACCTAGAGGTCTTTAAGTCAAGAGTGAATAGATTGCTTCTAGGCAAGCGTGCTCCATCGTCGGCCACATCATCGCTTACCATCAGGTGAGATTGTGGTCAAACGCGAGCCTATCCATTATAAAAAAAAAAAAAAAATTAGTCAAAATTTGTTCACGTATCTAATGACAGCATCAGTGGACAGCATCGTCGTGGCTAGGGAATCCAATCCCGAATCAAAATCGTGATCCCGCATGCCTGCGGGATTGAAGTCGGCTATCTCGCGGATCCCGCGCAATTTGCGGGATTGGGATTTTTAAATGGTTTTTTGTTTTAAGTAGTAATAAACATAAAAATTGATCAAGTGCGAGTCGGACTTGCACACCGAATATTTCTTATAAATTCTTCCTACCAATTCTCGAATTGAGTATCGAAGATCGATAAAAAAAAAATTATTTTGTGATGAAAACTTACGATTTTCTGCTAAATTATAGAACAACATAATAAGATATTTAACAGACCTTCATCTAGGAAAGTAAACTCAGGTGCTTCAGGGAATCCCGGGATATAGAGTACCTAAACTGACATTGATTACGTTCCGTTCCAGTTGTGATACAAGACTTGAACAATAATATGAAATAGAAGTTCAAAAATTATTTAGCTGCAAGACAAAATTGAAAAAAAAAAAATTCCATACAAATTCTATAAAATATGTCACGACTCACGAGTTCCATGCAAAGTTGAAATAAATAATCAAAACGGCGATAGGTCGTCGGAATCCAATTTTCTTATAAAATTCTTCAATCCCGCAGGCGTGCGGGATCCCGCATTTCTGATCCCGCAATAAAGGTGCGGGATCCCGCGCTTGCGGGATTGGGTTCCCTAGCCGTGGCCTAATACTGGGTCAAACACGAAATTTAATTAGTTTTGCTATCGACACGCTAAGAAGAAAAAGAAGTCACTTCAAGAAGTTTTTTTTTTCGCAGAACTTTATTTTCCTAAAATAAGGTTTTATTTTAGGAAAATAAAGCCTAAATTACTCTTTAGCCATCAGCTATGTGCCAGTAGCAGCCCCGTCAAAATTAGTCTAGAGATTTCGGAGATTAGCCGGAATAAACCGATTGACAAAAAAGTGGAGGAGTGGAGGTAACGAGTGGAAATTAGAACCATATAAGTACTCAGTTCTGCGGTCCCTTGAAGCTGTGAAAAAATCAAACTTCGAAGTTAAAAAACAAAAAAAAAAGATACGACTGTTTACATACAAGGTGTAAGGGACAGCCCTCCACAAACTTTAAGGGCTTGCTCAGTAGGCGAAACTGAACAACCTTCCACAAAAATTTTTTTCAAATTGTCCAATCAAGTTTATCATTTTGTATGGTGAGGCTGATTTTTTTTTCGTTTCCTGAAGAAAAAATCTTGTTGAAGGATGTTCAGTTTCGTCTACTGAGCAAGCCCTTAAAGTTTGCGGAGGGCTGTCCCTTTCACCTTTTATATGTCGCAAAAAACATATCTTTCGATACTCTCAAGGGGATCAAAATTCATAGGGTACTTCGCGTTGATCCAGAATCCTAAAATTTAGCTTAAAGTAAGGTCTTATATGGTCTTATAGCACAGTTATAGGAATAAATCTGAAAACAGTTAATTTGTTGTTACGTTACAAAAAAAAAACCTTTTTATTTCGGGAATTGAACCATTTAAAGTAAGCTTGAACGGAACCCCCAGTGCGCGAGTCCGATTCGCGTTTGCCCAGTATTTTTAATTTTATTTCCACGCGGGCGAAACCACACGTCAAAGCTAGTAGATACAAAAATATATAAAAAAAAAAACTCACAAAATTGTATAACTGGCTCTGTGGATCCATTTCTTGTACATTTAAAAATTATACAGTTTTTTTATTTAAAGAATACCATTTCCTTTTAATTGGCTACTGGACCACATTTTTTAAGCTATTATACTTGTCTAGCCAGTTAAAAAATTTAGTATTCAAATAGGCACTATTTTTAGGATATGATGTATGCAAGTTAGAATACCTCCGATATAAAGTAGGTACAGGTGCGCATTGATACAGTCAAAGTGCGCCGTTTTATTGCAAAATTATGGTTTGCAAAGTATAGAATTGCATTATACCTAATAAGGTGTATATTGTATAATTATTGTGGAATATAATTAAAGCTAAGCGTCCACTAAGGCCGCGGATTCAAATCCAGCCAGGCGCATTACTTTGTGTAATTTATTACATCACCACTGCTCTCAAAACGGTGAAGGAAAACATCGTGAGGAAACCGGCATGTCTTAGAACCAGAAATTCGAAGACGTGTGTTGGTGTCATCCACCAACCCGCACTGGGCCTGCGTGGTGAATTACGGCCCATTCTCTCTCTTAGAGAGGAGGCCTGAGTCCCAGCAGTGGGAACATTTTAAGGCCGATGCTATGCTATGCTATGTGAATTCCACCAATCCGCACTGGGCCCGTGTGGTGGATTACGGCCCATTCTCTCTCTTAGAGAGGAGGCCTGAGTCCCAGCAGTGGGAACATTTAAAGGCCGATGCTATGCTATGCTATGTGACATCCACCAGCCCGCACTGGACAAGTGTGGTGGATTACGGCCCATTCCCTTTCCTAGAGAGGAGGCCTGAGTCCCAACAGTGGGAACATTATAAGGCCGATGCTATGCTATGTGACATCCAGCAACTCGTACTGGGCCCGTGTGGTGGATTACGGCCCCTTCCCTTCCATACAGTAGGCTATAAGGCTGATTTTACGATGATTCATTAAACCCCAAGCGAACGCCGGCGTTCGCGCATCTATTGCTTACTATTGTTTCTCAAATTGACGGTATCAAAGGTTAATTACTGTATTGAGTATTTTAACAGGCTTTCTGTCTAAAGTAAACTTTGAGAAGTCGTCAAGTTTCAATGAAGAAATTTTGATTCAGAAATCGGGGTTAAGCATTAGGATAATCAGCCATTTAACGTTCCACCTGCTGGAACTTAGGCCTCTTCTATACCAACGAGGGCCCAGTGCGGGTTGGTAAATGTTGCATGATTTCGATTTTTTTGTAACATCACTTCATAATCACGTGAGAACAGTTGTATGAAAATGTACCCAGTGTTCGGTTGTATGAAAATGTACCCAGAGTTCTGTTGTATGAAAATGTACCCAGACTTCGGCTGTATGAAAATGTACCCAGAGTTCTGTTGTATGAAAATGTACCCAGAGTTCTGTTGTATGAAAATGTACCCAGACTTCGGCTGTATGAAAATGTACCCAGAGTTCTGTTGTATGAAAATGTACCCAGACTTCGGTTGTATGAAAATATACCCAGAGTGCGGTTGTATGAAAATGTACCCAGAGTGCGGTTGTATGAAAATGTACCCAGAGTTCGGTTACAGTATGAAAATGTACCCAGAGTTGGCCGCTCTAGGTCACGGACACGAAGTTATTTTTTCGGAGTTTTTTTTTTTGCTCGATGTTAATATAGCACAGTAAAGAACCCTTCATGTGCAAGTCCGCTTCGTTTGGCCAGCTTTTTTTAAAATTAAAAAAGAAAAATATCTTCCCATCGAAAAACACAGACAAACCCGCGTCAACAAACTAGTACAAATAACTGCGCACGAAAACATGATACTTAACACAAGCAAGTAATTCTACACTTGCATATTTTGTGTTATTGCTGAGAAGGCGACGCTGCCTCGTGGACTTCTGTTTACTACATTATTATTATTAGTTATATCTGACCTTCCACTGATTACTTCGTCATCATTTTAGTATGTAGTCTATGAGTTAACTTAGTGGCTTTACTGTCCATGGACACACAGCTTTAAGGGGATGCATCTCGACATACATTTTCAGTTTTTCATACAACCGCTCTTACGCGAATATGACAATATTACACATTTTTCATTAGATATTTTGAAAACAGTATCTTGTGCATATTGTCTAGGCTTCTATTGAAATCAATTTATTTTGTGTAAAACTAAAGACCTCTGAAAATCTGCTATTTTGCGTGAACTTTGTCCTTTCATAATGTACTCAAAAATTTAAAAAAAAACATAACATAACAATAGAAGCCTTGCAAAAATTAAGATTCTGAATTACGACAATTTATTTAAAAAACTTTTTACGGTTTAAAAAAAACACGTATTTCCTGGATATTTTCGAATTAATCACAGAATTACTTAATGCTAACAGAGTTTTCATGCGTTATCTCTTTTTTTTCGCGTTGCCTCTTCGTCAAACATCGCGTTGGCTTGCTTTAAATGAAGCAACAAGCTTTTAAACCATGCTCGATGTTGATGATAGGCGAATGGAAAAGGAGCCTCTTAAATGAAGGACTGAAGATATAGCAATGAAGACCAAAAGAACCTGATAAATATAGTCGGCCTTATAATGTTCCCACTGTTGGGACTCAGGCCTCCTCTCTAGGAGAGGGAATGGGCCGTAATCCACCACGGAGCCCAGTGCGAGTTGGTGGATGTTACATGTCTTCGAATTTTTTGGTTCTAGGACATACCGGTTTCCTCACGATGTTTCCCTTCAACGTTTTGAGAGCAGTTGTGATGAAATAAATTGCACAAAGTAATGTGCCTGGCTGGGTTTGGATCCGCGACCTACAGCTCGTAAGTCAGGGGTCTTTTTATTTAGTTACAATTACAGGTAATGTTATCAGTAAACTGCCAAAGAGTCCTTATCTGAACTCTTGACCACCCACCTAATTGAATTCCTCACCTTTGATATACCAATTGTTTATAAGATATAAAAGATACGATTATGTGATACCAACTAATCTTTTTATCGGATAACAGTAGTTACGTAAAAGATTATCGGTCGATATCAGTAACTGGTTAACGAAAACAGATATATTTATCAGTAAGTTATAATGCTTCCGTGCAGAAAATAAACCTTTAAAGATTTCATTGGTACTGTTTTTTTTAATTGCTTTAACTTTTCGAATACTTTTTTTTATAATGGATAGGCTCGCGTTTGACCACTGTCTCATATGATGGAAAGCGATGATGTGGCCGACGATGCAACACGCTTGCCTAACAGCAATCTATTGACTCTTGATTTAAAAACCCCTAGGTTATAGCTATCAGGAAACACAGACTCCGGCAGTAAGCGTAAAGGTGATATCAGATGGTTCTCTCGAGTGAACATTCACACGAATGAATGCTTCATTTTTCTTTCATTCCATGTTCACACGACTTACTACGAATGATAAAGAAAAGAACGTTCTTCTATATTTAATTTAAATATGTCATCACGTGAAGTCGTGTGTCTCGGAATCCGTTTAATTTGTGATCATTTAATCCAGACGCCACGGGACGTGCGTCTGCTCCGAGCTCGAAACAAAATGGCCGAATCCGAGTGAACAATCTCTATGTGCAGGCCGATCATTTTTCGTTCATTCGCAGTTGGAGTGAAAGATGCCGAATGAAAAAATCTAACATCGTCGGATCGGTTCATTAATGCATTCATTCGGCACTCTTGTTTCATTTGGGGTTCAGACGAATCATTGCGAATGAAAGAAAAGTGAACCGTCCGATACCGCCTTAATGAATACCGTTATTAGAGACAACAGAAAGATAATGCGAGACCGAACGCCGGCGTTCGCTTGAGGTTTAATGAATTAAACCAGTGCTTGACTGCGATCCCACCTGATGGTAAGCAGTGATGCGATCGTTGATGGTGAGGCGCACTAGTTTATTAAGAGCCTATTCACTCCCTTGAAGACACCTAAATTATAATTGGACGGGAAGACCGCAGCAGGCAAATTGTTCCACTCCTTTGGTGGTACAAAAAATGATTTTTTA
The DNA here is from genome assembly GCA_910589285.2 of Mythimna ferrago. Taxonomy (NCBI): domain Eukaryota; kingdom Metazoa; phylum Arthropoda; class Insecta; order Lepidoptera; family Noctuidae; genus Mythimna; species Mythimna ferrago. Next base: position 12,268,643 of record OU342703.1, read on the forward strand.
CCTTATTTTGATTTTTTTTTTAATTTATTTGTTTTATTTTTTTACCTCAACTAATCGAAAGTCTCATAATTTCAGATAACGGTGTCTGTTATCTAAATCAGAACTCTGATTAATAAATTGAATATCTTTATCTTATTTTTTGTAATTAACTTGACAGAAATAGTAATTAAGGCTAGACTATCTGCGTTAGAAATAATAATCAGTAACGATTTTGTTCAATTGTTATTGATTAATTTATTATCTACAATAAACCTGATAGTAAGCGATGATTTGGTCGACAATGAAGTTCGTTTGCCCTTCCCGGTATTCTACTTTAAGGGCATGCAACTCGACATACATTTTCACTGTTTTTTAACCGACTTCTAAAAAAGGAGGAGGTTCTCAATTCGGATGTTTGTATTTTTTTTTTTTTTTTATGTATGTTCGGGCATAACTTCGTCGCTTGCCAACCGATTTGAAAAATTCTTTTTTTGTTGGAAAGGGTATACTTCCCAAATGGTCCCATAGTCACCAAGTCGGGATCTGATGATGGAATCTTGGCTAAATCGAGGGAACTCTTCAAATATTATAGGCAACTATATAGTCATTTTGATATTTTCATCAAGGAATTAAGCATTTACAGTCAAAAAGTGACATTTGATGAGGTGGAACTGGTTAAGAAGACCAGAAATTGCCAACGGAACTTCATACTCAAACAAATATCACAATGAATATAGTTAAGCGACTTTGACAATACAAATAAATGAATAGTTCTGAATAGTTATGTTGAAAATGGTATCATCGAAGTAACCTGATGATAGTGATGGAGCTGGAAGACAGCCGGAACTCCGTAATTAATCAATGTATCCTACCCGTGTTTGGGCTTATTAGAAATGTCATGAGATGCACTTTGGCTATAAGGTACTATCGAAGTGATCTGATGATGGAGCCGGAAGGTGGAAGGTAGACACGGGAACTTCATATGAAAATGATGTATTCTAGCAGGGTTTGAGTTAATTGGACTTGACATGAGAAAAAAGTACTCTGGCTGTAAGTGTGTTGCAACTAAAAAGTATGAAATAAAAAACTTTTTTCGTTATTGTTTGTTCCTTAATTAACACCGACTTCCGAAATTAAAATTATTTTGATCGTTTTAGTGTTTTTTTAGTGAAGTCGGTTATATTTTTTTTATAAAAAGTTTTAATACAACCGCTCTTACGCGATTATGACGTTATTACACATTTTTCATCAGATATTTTGGAAACACAGTATCTTGTGGATATTATCTAGACTTCTATTGAAATCAATTTATAAGTTTGTGTAAAACTAATCCAGTATAGACCTCTGAAAATCTACTATTTTTCGTGAATTTTGGCCCTATATAATCTATATATATTTATAATAAATCTGTAGAAGTTTTTAGTTGTGCGCGAATCACGTAAAATGTACGAAATCGACGTAGAAAACTTTTACACAGTAACTTGATATTACTTGCTTCTACTATTACCTACAGCTTTTTTTCATCGCAATCGGTTGACTATACAAGGTGTAAGGGACAGCCCTCCACAAACTTTAAGGGCTTGCTCAGTAGACGAAACTGAACAACCAACCACAAAAAATTTTTTCAGGAAACGAAAAAAAAATCGGCCTCTCCATACAAACTGTCCAATCAAGTATATAATTTTCTATGGTGAGACGGATATTTTTTCGTTTCCTGAAAAAAAATTTTGTGGAAGGTTGTTCAGTTTCGTCTACTGAGCAAGCCCTTAAAGTTTGTGGAGGGCTGTCCCTTACACCTTGTATAAAAAGATATGCTATATTCATTGACTGTTAGGCGGTAGGAAGTTCGCCGGGACAGCTAGTGTCCTCATAAATCAAGACTTATTCGTACCTGTTTACTCCTGTTGGTCGCGTTGTTGGAGCGTCCCTGTCGCAACACGTCTCTGTGTCTTGCTATCAGCTCGAGGACTGTTCGTTTCTCCAGTTCGGTGAAGTTCTTGGAGCGCTCCTTATGGCCGCGGCGAGCGCGGAACGATGTGGACGTACTGCGTGTTGACATATCACTCTGGGGAAGAAGGAAAAGGGACTTTTAATAGAAGTTAGTAATATTCATTTGAGAGCAGTGGTGAATGAGTGGTAATGGCTCCGACTTACGAGTTGTAGGCCGCAGTCTCAAATCCTGCCAGGCGCGTTACTTTGTGTAATTTATTTCATCACCACTGCTCTCAAAATAGTAAACGAAAACATAGTGAGGAAACCGGCATGTCCACGAACCAAAAATTTGAAGACATGTGACATCTACCAACTCGCATGGGCCCCGCGTGGTAGATTTCGGATTCGGCCCTTTCCCCGACTATGCTTTGCTATGCTAAGGGTTGCAGGAATCCGATGCATGCAAGACGCACAGGACCGTTCATTGTGGTGACACTAACCCCCCCCCCCCCTCCAACTCGCACTTGCCCAGTATTTTTTTTAATGTCTTCTTTCAACGCAACCGCATTTTAAAATAAATCTGACTGATTAACTTCAAGATTTAGTTTAGATTTTAAGATAAGCGGGCCGGATAGCGCATTATAAAACTTCTCAACTTTCAAACGGAAAACTGAATAAATCTAGAAGGATATTGTGAGCATTTATTATATATTACTATACCCTATTCTACCCTACTCTACACTACTGTATCTTACTCTACCCTACACTACCCTAATTTTATTTTTTTTCCATAAGAACCTTCTTCTCACAATAACAAACACAACAAAAAAAAAGAATTCGCGAAATCGGTTCAGCTGTTCTCGAGATTTGCGCTTAGCAACACATTTAGCGATCCATTTTTATGTTATAGATATCAAAAAAAAAAATGTCATAGAAATGTGAGGTAAACTGGTTTTAAGATACTAATTCTTAATTTGGGAAATCGTCTTGAACATTTATAGTGTTTGTAGAATTTTAATTCATTAAACCCCAAGCGAACGCCGGCGTTCACGCACCTATTGTCTTTCTATTGTGTCTGTGATTTCCACAATTGAAAGGGTAAAAATTTAGGCTATTAAAGAGTTAACCACTACTTTCAAAACGGTGAACGAAAACATCGAGAGAAAACCGTCATATCCTAAAACATTAAAAATTTTAAGACATGTGACATCCACCAATCCACACTGGGCCGGTGCGGTGTGGTGGATTACTAGAGAGAAGGCCAGACTGGCTCGTCTGGTAACTGTCCGGACCGAGCCAAAGTCGTCGACGGCGCGCACTGTTCCCGCGCGCCTCAAGGAGTTGTCAGCAATGGCAGGGGCCTAGCTGGGTCGAAGCCTACTGGGGCCAGAGTTAGCTCCGAAAGGTAGCTAAGCCCCCGGTACGAAAGGCAACGAAGGAACTAGAGTAGTTTGTAAGTCAGTAAAAGTCTGACACTATCTCCTGCTTCGCCCAAGAGCGGGGGACGTCATTAGATGATTTTCCCGCCGAAAAAAAGAGGAGGCTAGACTTCCAGCATTTTAAGGCTGATTATGCTAGACATAGTTATATGGTAAGGTGCGAGAAGGAATGGGAAGCAGTCACCTCCATCTGTGAAGCAGTAATACGAGCGGAGGGAGTGGCAGAAATTGGGAGGGAGAGGACGTCCTCACGCCCCAGCCGCCGCGTCTTCGCAAGAATGTCAAGAGTAGCAGGGCGATACCCGACCACCATAGGCACGGACTAGCGGCCTCCGAGTAAAGGATAGCATAGCATAGTCGACCTTATTATGTTCCTACTGTTGGGACGTGTAAACAATGAGAGAGAATGGGCCGTCACACACAACGCGGGCCCAGTGCGGATTAGTAGATGTCACATGTCTGCGAATTTTTGGTTCTAGGACATTTCGGTTGACGGTTTCCTCAGGATGTTTCCCTTCACCGTTTTAAGAGCAGTGGTGATGAAATAAATTGCACAAAGGAATGCGCCTGGGCCCCAAGTCTGTTATTTTTATAAATTCGTCATTCCAACACGATCCCATTGTCATTTTGCTAAAAGTTTGTAATCTGCTAATTCATAATGATCGATCATTGATCGGTCACTGGTCTTGTAATAGAATTGTGGTAGAATGATAATTTCGAGCATATTAAAACCAATAACTGCTCAATAACGTTCTAATGGTAAAACATTGATCAAATAAACTGTCAAAGTTTTAGCAGATTACCGCAAACGTCAAATATTCATTTGTCAATATGTACGAGATTACCATTCTATGTCACTTCTTTCAATGGAGTGTCAGTGGTTGACCATTGGAAAGTCATAATGACGCCATTATATTAGTAGATTACCAAACTTGTCAAAATCGACAATTATGACATCAATGATAGACCATTCTGACACTATTGTAATAGCAGACTTGAGGCCCTGGTTGGGTTTGAACCCTACAACTCGTAAGTCGGAGCCGTTCCCAATCGGCCACCACTGCCAGTGCGAGCCTATAAAAATTAAAGCATACATGTTCTTACTGAACTCATTGACCGAAAGGTACATACAAACAGACAACTAAATTAATTAGACAGGTTTTCGATTTTCCGGCCAGTATTTAATGTGCGTAATAAATTATTGTCGTTACCAATACATTTATGTTCGTAACTGTACTTGAGTCGTGCAAATTTCGAGCATTATACATCATTGGATATTATAAATAGAAGCAGATAAAATAAATGCGGGCGTTTTTAAGTATTTAAGCAGTGTTATAAAATAGGGATGGCACTAAAATTTTTTATGTACAGTCGTGAGCAATAATAACAAAATTATACATATACAACATCAGTATATGTAAAGCTCAAAACACGTATCTAGTAATTTTATATAAAGAATCTATGTGCAAAATTTCATAACTGTATCATGAAAAATCACAAATTCAAACTTTCTGATTTTTTCGGCAAAAATACATAGTCACCGGGCCATCCAGGCGACTGAGGGGTTGTTTTTCACGTGCAACCAGCTGTTTGCTGGCGCCTAATGCCCACTATGACCTCGCGTGACCTGTGCTGTAGGTACTTAGTGTCGGTGGCGAGTAAATTGTGACCTTTTAAAATATTTTTGGGAAAAAATATACTTGACATTTTTTTTTTTGTTATTATTGATAGGCTCGCGTTTGACCACCATCTCACCTAATGGTAAGCAATGATATGGTCGACGATGGAGCACGCTTGACTAGAAGTAACCTATTCACTCTTGACTTAAAGATCCCTAAATTGTAGCTATCAGGAAACAGACTCCGGCAGGGAATTCCACTCCTTGGCTGTACGCACAATAATGTTAGAATGTATTCAAAGATGTTCAAAAGAGTCTGCGCCCAAGCTAAATCTAAGTCAATAAGTAAGATAATTAAAAATTCTAACAATAAAATAAAAGCTGTCTGGAAGGTGATAAACAAGGAAACTGGAAGAACAAACCAGCGAGATCGAAATGAATTGTCCCTAAAAATTGATAATGAAATCATTTCAGACAGGACCGAAGTGGCTGAGAAGCTAGAAAACTTCTTCACCAACATCCCAATAGAAGTTACGAAATCTCTCCCTTCTTCATCTTTGTTAGCTGAATCTTTTTTAAAAGAAAATTTCACAAAGGATGTACCAACCTTTGAATTTAAGCGTATTTCTGTTGATATGATTAAAAATACATACAAAAGTCTTAATATAAAAAACACTGAGGACTTATGGGGTATATCCGTTAAGGTTCTTGGAGATATTATTGATACAATTGCTCCTGTCCTAACAGGCATATTTAATCAATGTCTAGACAGCGGTACATTCCCTGATTTAATGAAACATAGTAAAGTAGTACCAATTTTCAAATCAGGTAGTAAGAGTGATCCCTCTAATTATAGACCAATATCTGTGCTTCCAGCATTGAGTAAAATATATGAAAAAATCATGCTCGACCAGATGTTGTCTCACTTTAATTCAAATAGGATTTTGCATAGTCATCAGTTTGGCTTCACGAAAGGAAGGTCAACGACGGATGCAGGAGTGAATCTCATCAGTCACATTTTAGAGTCCTGGGAGAAGTCCCAGGATGCTATTGGCATATTCTGTGACCTCTCAAAAGCATTTGACTGTGTTGACCATAATACTCTGATCTGTAAATTACATCATTACGGAATTCGTGGAAGAGCTGCTGATCTTGTTTTTTCCTATTTATCTTGCAGGCAGCAAAAAGTATCCATAAATGGGGTGACGTCCTCGGGTCGTCGCGTCCGGGTCTTTAGTAAGGATGGGCGTGCCCCAGGGTTCAATTCTTGGCCCTTTCCTTTTTCTGGTTTATATTAATGACCTTCCTTACATGATGGCTAATTTATCAGATATAATTCTATTTGCTGACGACACTTCTCTTATTTTTAAAGTGGATAGAAAAGATGCGGATGTCTTGCGTGTTAACGAAAGTCTGGCTGTTCTTTCGAAATGGTTCGCAGCCAATAATCTTTTACTAAATGCAAATAAAACTAAATGTATAAAGTTTTCATTACCGAATGTTCCTCAAGTTGGCGTCAATCTAATTCTTGATAGCAAAAAACTTGATGTAATTACAGAAACTGTGTTCTTAGGTATAACTGTCGATTCCAAACTGCAGTGGGGTGCTCATATTAGAACTCTCTCAGGTAGATTAAGCTCAGCGGCATATGCAGTAAGAAAAATAAGGCAGTTGACAGATGTCGCCACAGCTAGGTTAGTTTACTATGCCTATTTCCACAGTATTATGTCTTATGGCATTTTACTGTGGGGATCTGCAGCTGATGTAGACTCGATTTTCGTATTGCAAAAGAGAGCAATCAGGGCTATTTATAAAATGGGTCCTCGCGACTCCCTCAGAAATAAATTCAAAGAAATCGATATATTGACACTGCCTTCTCTTTATATCTTAGAAAGTATTTTGTATGTTCGTAAAAACCTAGGACTTTTCAAGATTAGAAGCGATTTCCATAATATAAATACTCGTAGTAAACACGAAATTATATTACCCAAATGGAGATTAGCCAAGACCAGTAAGTCATTTTTAGTAAATAGCATACGCTTTTATAACAAGCTACCAAAAGCGGTGACTGAACTTAGCGAAGGAAAGTTCAAAACCCATATTAAGCGTGTCTTAACCAAAAAAGCATATTACAAGGTTAAAGACTATGTCGAAGATACGCTTGTTTGGCAATGACTACCTCTGCACTTGTGGCCCCCTGGTAACTCATAATAATGTGTGAATGTATCTATTAACTGCTCCATCTTTGTTGTAACATTTTTTTTTTTTTCTAACACATTGCTTTTGCAATATTTTTATTTTATTTTATATTATCAAACTCCAACCACATTAAATTCGTTAGTTTTTCTTTTTTGGTTGTTAACGTCTCATTTATTGACAGCTTTTTTTTATATAGCCTCTTTTTATAATGTAAATGGAAGAACACTGTAGACTCCACGAATTCTTAGATTACTTCATATTTTGACTCACTTTTTTTAAATGATTATTTTGATGATTTTATTGTGCTTTTGAGTACAATATAGACCGGTTTACACTGTTCTTAAATAATACCTATACTTTTAATACTGTAATATGGAAATATTGTAACTACAACCATTTTTTTTAAAAGAGTAACCATGGAGTTTCTTGCCGGTTCTTCTCCATAGGAAACGACCAATTTCGAACCGTGCACTAGCTTCTGACGTTTTATAAGTGCCCATGTAGGCCTATGTGAAATAAAAAACTTTTGACTTGACTTGACTTGACTTGAATAATGTTGTAACATGATGTAAAAACTATTGGAATCCATTCAGTTACTGATTCTGAATAAATTAAATTCAGGCTTTGCATAAACTGAAAATAGTATTTTATAACATTAGTGTAGCTGTAGATTCTCGCGAACGAAGTCGCGGGCCAAGTGTAGTATTTTAGTTCTATTTTTGTGGCAGCCCTGACTGGTTATCTGTATTTTAATGTAAGTTTACTAGAAATTGGGCCTTGTAAAACCTGTTTTGTGATTTCTAATGTATTTTGCAACATAACATACCTCTAAGTTTGTAGCAGGATAATTGGCAAAAACGTTTTTTTAGCGAACACCGGATCGGATGAAATATTTCGAGAAAATATCAGTACACTAATGTTATAATTTTTTTTTTTTGTAGGAGGTCATCTTTGGCAGTAGGCCCCAAGTCTGCTATTTTCATAAATTCGTCATTCCAACACGATCACATTAGTCATTTTGCTAAAAGTTTGTAATCTGCTAATTCATAATGATCGATCATTGATCGGTCACTGGTCTTGTAATAGAATTGTGGTAGAATGATAATTTCGAGCATATTAAAACCAATAACTGCACAATAACGTTCTAATGGTAAAACACTGATCAAATAAACTGTCAAAGTTTTAGCAGATTACCGCAAACGTCAAATATTCATTATTTTGTCAATATGTATGAGATTACCATTCTATGTCACTTCTTTCAATGGAGTGTCAGTGGTTGACCATTGGAAAGTCATAATGACGCCATTATATTAGTAGATTACCAAACTTGTCAAAATCGACAATTATGACATCAATGATAGACCATTCTGACACTATTCTAATAGCAGACTTGAGGCCCAGTCCGATTGTTAAAATCGTTCATAGACTAGTCATTTTTTAATCCGGTGTTTTAGTAACATCCTAGGATTTTAGCAAAATAACGATAAGCTAATTTGTCCTGCGACATTAATTTTTATTTCGTGAATACAAAAAAAAACTTACATAACATACAAAAGCAAGTTAACGTTTTATTTCTAGAAGTTTTAATTGGTTGCATATTTGTTAATGACCGTCAACAGAGTGATTTTTAAAATAGACAGTAAGTAAATTAAATCTTTGAATAATTATTGACTTCTTTTATAAGCTTTTATTTAGTTTCACCTGTCCCGATGTTTGTCTGTCATCAAATCTTGCAAATTAAATTTGACCCACTTTCCGGTTACCGATTGAGCTGAAATTTTGCATGCATGTGTAAATCAGATGACAATGTAAAATCATTATGACGTGGAGCTGATCTGATGATGCAACTGGAAGGTGGCTATAGGAACTTGGTAGTTAAACGACACAATCCCATTGAGTTTGGGCTCGTAGGATTCGTCTTGACGAGCATTAATTATATAGGTATACCGAGCTATAAAAGCTTGCTATGAAAAAAATATTTTCATTAAAATCTTGTTTACATTGTTTTAATCAGAGTTTTATAATAGCTAAAATATATGAACACATAGTATTTTAGCATAACATGTTAGTCGCTATGTCGAAAAATGGTAACCCCCAGTAAATGTTCCATTCAGACCACATAAGACAGTGGTGACCGACAGGGTGATTCAAAACACGAACGTGTCTGAAATTGTGGCCGGCATGGTGCTATTGCAAAAATTTTTCAGTAATAAATAAGCACTTATAATCAAGTTAAAGCTTATTTATTGCCTAAGCTAGCTTAACATTACTATGTTGTGTCACAAAATAGATAGGGTAAGTACAGAAGTCAATCTACATACAAAGCGCGCTCGAGCAACGCACACATAGACACCGCTCACAGACACGATGTCTCGGTCGCGTCTCGGCTCACTCGTCGAACAGTTCCGGCTCAAAAGCTCATTAGTGTGCGTCCACCGAGCGTAGGTACAATACGTGAAGTACATACGTGAGATTGTCTTCTGTACCTATCTATTTTGTGGTTGTGTCGTGTCGTGGCGCCTTCTGGCGTCGTTGATTGGCTGCAAAACTTGTTATGATGTCACGTAGGCTTCAACAGATTCGTTTGATTGGTGTTTCCTACGCCACGACACACCCCGACAGAGAATGTAACTCTAGCTTAATCTCAATAAAAAAAAAACCAGGTGAAGATCTGTTGTCATTTTTTTTGCAGCTAACGTGATCAATCAGCCTTTTAATGGTCTAAGGTCCACCATGACATTTAAAATTCCGTATTTTTCAACGTAAATCAATTTCCTTTGAAAAACTCATCGAAAGAGCTTTAAAATTTCAAAATCTTCGAAGTTTATAGTTAAAGGACACAACCTCACCAAGTTTTCTTCGCCGTTTTGAAAGCAGTTAAATACATAAAATTACAATTCCTTCTCTTTGTGCAGAATTAACTTAAGTGTAATTTTTATACATAGTAACAAGTAGACCATTTGCAGGCACTTTTGAATAGTCAAATGTCAGTCAGTTCAAAAAAAAAGTGAAGCTAAATTGCACGTTCCAAAGCGGAGATCTCTTAACTCTATGGACACTCTTTTAAATCATATAGAGTTACATATAATCTTGGTTACATATTTCTTATTGCTTCAATTATGAAAAAGTAATATCTTGCAAATAATCCGACACTTGCAAAACTCGTATTAATTCACGCATGTGCGAAATTAGTATCTTTAAGAAAACGTCAGCTGAGCGAGTTCAATGACCTGTAGTTAATAGTCGGCGTTGCGTACAAAGTACCTATAGGTCATTGAACTCGCTCAGCTGACTTTTTCTTAAAGAAATTAATTTTGTACATGCGTAAATTAGTACGAGTTTTAAAAAAGAGGTACTTTATTTTTTAATTTTATCTTTACAAATCGATAGTGTTTCATGTACCGAATCGACCCTCCACGGGATTAAAACGATTAAAATTTAACGGTGTATAACAAGTTACACACAATTTTAATGTATAACAGTTATCTACATTACTGACTTAAGATCCTATGTCCCCTAGCTGGGGCAAAGGGCGTCGACAGGAGTCACCCATCGCGACCGGTCTTGAGCTTTACGCTTCAGCTCGCTCCATGTCAATCCGATGGCCGTCGCTTCAGCCAATACGTCGCCAGGTTTGCCGAGGACGGACACGCTTTCTTTTCCCTTGGGGATTCCAGTCCAACGCCTGTTTAGCTATGTGATTGAAATCCCTCCTAAGCGTGTGACCAATCCATCTCCACTTACGACGCTTGATCTGGTTTACCTGATGCGCGCACAATTAAAACTTCTACAGATTTATTATATGTATAGAAATGCTTTATGCACACAAATACAAGGTGTAAGGGACAGCCCTCCACAAACTTAAACGAAAAAAGTGAGGCTGATTATTTTTTTGGTTTCCTGAAAAAAAAAATTGTGGAAGTTTGTTCAGTTTCGTCTACTGAGCAAGCCCTTAAAGTTTGTGGAGGGTCCAGTCCCTTACACCTTTTATACAGAGGTGGGCTTAATGCCTTAGGCATTTACTGCCAGTCAACCTTTGAGTGATGTAGAGAAAAATAGTGGTTCAATTTTTGTCCACTGAATCACGGAACTCTAAGAAGGGTGTGAAGCAGTAATGCCACAGATTACTGAATAGTTACTACGTAACAGATACTTCACTCAGTAGAAAATTTCCAATACCTATTACGATAAATGCCTACTCCCTCGCGTCAACAACCACTGTATGCTAAAATGCGCCTAAATGCTCAAGCGTACAGCAGTGATTGCTTCGCACCGCGCGATTCCACAGTAATCGCAGGGCTGCCTCTTCGATAAAATTAAATTAACATAACTTTTTCTCTATGTTATTGAGAACTGTGAATATGTTCTGACTTTTATGTGGCAGTTAAAAATTTTATCATTTATAAAATATTTAACCAACTTAAAAAAAAGGAGGTGATCAGACATACAGGCCAAACTGAGAAGTTTGACTTGTATGGTTTGTAGGTATGTATGTTTGTGCGCGATAATCTCGCGTTTGGCTAAAACGATATCGATGCGGTTTTCAGAAAAGGATTTGTTACATTTAGGAGAACGTTTTAAAATAAGTATAATACTTCTTAGTTTGATGATGATCTTCGGAGATGTTCACTAGAAATGAAAAAAAAAGCCTTAAAAAAAGAGAACCGACTTCAAATAAAGCACTAAGCCGTAAGAAATAATTTGTTTTTTTTTTTTAATGTTAGTGCTAACAGCTGGTAATTACGAATCGAAAAAGCACCGACATCAAAGAAGAAATTATTTTTTACGGTTTAGTGTTTTGAAGTCGGTTCTCTTTTTTAAAGTTTGTTTTATTATATTTGTAAGTTTGTTTTGTTTTATATATTGGTGCTTCCCTTCTTTTGCTTGATTTACACCCATCTACAGCACATAAGGCACCACACGGCATCGTAATACGCGTACGAACGAACAGCACTATTAAAATTGAACGGCGTGCGCGCGCTTCGCTTGCGAAAACCGCACTGAATTTGGTCCGCCGGCGGCCCGAGACCGCTCGGCTGGGCGGTAGGCACTTATAGCGCGCAAGTACATGGAGTGATGGAGGCCTGGTAATGCTCGCAAAGGAGGAGGCCAACCGCATCAGGCAACGGCGTTCTCGCCGCCGCCGGGATTCCGATCCCGATTTCCAGCCACCATAGGCGCGGGCTTGCGGACAGTGAGCAATGGGAAGCTCGCTATCCGACCGTCCGGTAACTGTCCGAACCAAGCCCAAGTCGTCGACGGCGCGCACTGTTCCCGCGCGCCTCAAGGAGTTGTTAGCAACAGCAGGGGCCCAGCTAGGTCGAAGCGTACTGGGGCCTGGGGCCAGGGTTATCCGAAAGGGATGATGCGGTCGGCCTCCTCCTTTGCGAGCATTACTGCTTCGCAGAAGTCGGCGACAACCTACCACTCCTCCTCGCTCCGGACCATGGCCTCAACCAAGGCCCGGCGCGAGAGGTCTCCGCCGCCGATCGCCCCCACGAGGGTACGGCGATGCTCCGCCCAAGCAGGGCACACCTCGACTGTGTGCTCCACCGTGTCTTCCAGGAGTTCCGCACAGTAGCGAATCATCGCTTACCATTAGGTGAGTGAGACGGTGGTCAAACGCAAGTCTATCAATAATAATAAAAGATTTTTTGTACTTGATCGTTTTTTTGTTATTATTACTAAACATCTAAGCTATGCAACCTACATGTGTTATTGTTTGTGAAGCAGTTTTTTGGTTTTAACCGGTTGACATTCTAGTAATAAAATAATTTTAGCTAAATGTCAAACAGCTATTTATCTATTAATAACAATCGAATAACATACCTAAACTAGTACCTGACTGCGATCCCACCTGATGGGAAGCAGTGATGCAATTGTTAATGGTGAAACGTGCGCCTAGAAGAACCTATTCACTCTAGCTTTGAAGAAACCTAAATTATAATCGGACGGGAAGACCACAGCAGGCAAAATGTTCTCCAGGTCCTTCGAAGAGGCGAAACGCTTAAGCTAGGCTAATACTACACTGCGCACACAAGTGATGCACACGCCGATCTGTAGCCAGATTCACGTAATCAAAACCGTAACGATATCGTAGCGATTTAGTCGTTTAGACCATTTCCGTATTCACATCCATCAATCGAGTTTGAACGACACCGATTTTGAAGTCGTTTGGTCGAAGAGTCGATTTGAAAATAAATAATTATTATTAATGTAACTGGAAATAAGTCGTCGATAGATCGTTTAGTTTCAAGTCAGTTGAGTTCTCGTTCTATCTAATCCCGATTAAGGAACACGTGAATACCGCTTTTGGATAGGACTTCGATCGAATGACTATAAAACTTCCAACGATATTTGGCTTTTTTGATTTTACGTGAATCAGGCTACTGGGTGCGTCGGTCTCCATACATTTTATATGGCAACTAGACTTGTAAAGCTACACTTGATCCACGCCACGCGACGTCGTTCTATGTACAAATCAGGCGTGTAACACGTGTGCATCGGTATATTGTAGTTCTAGCTTTAGACCGGACTCCAGAGGTGGACACTCGCCATACGTCGGGTAGTCCGAAGGTAGAAAGGATATGACGTATTCAAGTTATGTCAGTCCTGCGCTCACTCTTCAAAATGCATCCTGTAAAATACCGAAAGGCTGGCTACACTTCTCCTATGCTCTGGCTTTGTAGCAATTTACTTCACATGCCCTACCACTCAGTCGAAAGCTGCTAGATGGTATTTTGTAGAACGAGCCGATGCCTGGGAGTATACCCTTGAAAGTCACCTATAGGGCAATGGAGAGGGCTATGCTCGGAGTTTCCTTACATGATCGAATCGATGAAGAACCAAAGTTACGATTACATATCTCAAAGAATCGTCAAACTTAAGTAGCAATGGGCAGGGCACATTGCTCGCAGAACAGATGGTCGATGGGGACGAAAGATTTTGGAGTAGAGACTGCGTGACGGAAACTTAACGTTGGAAGGCCGCCCACAAAGTAGACCGATAACATGTTGAGGGTCGCGGGAATCTGATGAATACGAGACGCACAGGACCGGTCGTTGTGGCGACACTTGGGTTAGGTCTATGCCCAGCTTTCGGCTGAAATGATGATGATTACCTAAATTGCATCCGGCTAGCTTCCAGTCTACCAGCCCCAAGTTAGTCGTGAAAAGGTCAGCTATGCTACCACAAGCTCTGAGCTGAACTGTCAGACGCTTATATCATACTGTCACGCACCACATGCGTGTTTTAACGTTGCTCGTAAGTATCTCCGTTTGTATAGAAAACACGCACAGTCCAACACACTGAAAATGCATCCACGCGCGTTCATGCAGATCACGCGCCTATATGCGGAGAAACATGCACACCCGCAAGCGGGTGCGCGGCGACACGCAAGGCACATTGAGTCTCGTAGTGCCATGCGTGAATTTGTATGAAATGAGTCAGAGCCTGCGTTTACAAAACGCAACTACGCGCGTGAGTGTGTAAAAAACCCGCACGATGATGCAGATCTGCACTCCCGTAAGTATGCGCGTTGACACGCAACATGCAGCGTGATGTGTGGCAGTGTGATAATCGGCTTAAGGCTCAAGCGCCCGAAAAGTGCCTTAAAACAGTGACTTTCTAGAGCCTACTCCTCGGTAACGGCCAGGTTAATATTGTAGTGCGATACTTTTGTCTAAATAAAAAAATATTACATACAACAACATCACATTCGCAACTTTTCTCTACTCCTTCGAAACAGCTTGGATCTTTAGAAACGTTTTTACACATAAAAATTGGTAGTTAAATATTCTTTAAAGTGAACATAGCTGAGATCATTTACATATTCAATCAATATTTCACAAAGAAAATGGATTTAAAAGTCAGCGGGCGCAGCTGGCCGCAAATAAATGCACAGATAGTCGTACTGTCGCCTAGACAGGTACGAGAGTAGTGACCATTTAATTTCGGCCAGATGGTTCAAGGGACTATAAGCCATACAGGGTGCTTTATAGGGTGTATAAGTCCTCTCTTTCTCACTCGCACGCTTGACATTTTAACACGTCATGATAAGTCCCTTAATAGGTACTGATTGGTGGTCCTATAATACCAAGTAATATGAGTCCCTGACATCGAATTGACATGAAAATTAACATTTTGCATTAATTATGTATTATCGCGATAGGCCTAAAGGTTTCTAGTTATCTTCAGATCCTTTTAATGAATTTGACCCCTTTGTTTTAATGCTTCGAGTTTATTTACCTACCAGTTCTTAAAAAGAATTTTGAAATTTTGTAATTAATCAAGCGGTGGGTTAGGATGTTTTTCGCCACTCATGCGGGTGCATGCAGAAAATTTCAAAATGAAAAAAAAAGTATTATTTCCCGCATTGCAATATGACTCCCGCTGAATTTTTATTTATATACTTTTTTTTACAATTTGCAATATTTACACTTTTGTAAATTTTATTATTGTGAATGTGAGAACTATGTGGATTACTCTTTCCTTTTCTTTTATTTTCACATGATGTCTGGCAGTTTTGAGTATTTGATGTGGCCTACCCAAATGTCCTTTCTTTGGCATTGTTCGTCAAGTCGTTGAGCTCCTTAGTAGTCTTGAGTTGAGCTACACGCATACTGACAAATGCTTGCACTGACTGGACAGGTCCACTTAGAACTGTGTGGTTCTTTCTTCAAAAGACCATCTCAGGCTCAATCTGCACGGTTCTCATATGATTTGACCATTACATGTTTTGCTGTATGGACTTTAAAAGAGACTTTGACCCCTGAGTTTGTTTCGGTGTTTCTTCTCAGGGTAGTCAGTTAGGAAACACCGGCCTCATCTAGCATTAATTGACAAAAAAAAAAAATTGACGTGTAAAAGTGTTTTTATAAAACCTACTTGCAAAATAAAGATCATTTATCATTTATAATAAATACTTATATGTAACCGACACTTTTGGGGGTTACGCATGCAGAGCAATCCCGCATGTGTGATAAAACCGAACGATATTAGAAACACTACGACTACGTCGAGGGACTGGAACAATTTGCCTGCTGCGGTCTTCCCGTCTGATTATAATTTAGATGTCTTTAAAGCAAGAGTGAATAGGCTCTTAATAAACTAGTGCGCCTCACCATTAACGATTGCATCACTGCTTACCATCAGGTGGGATTGCAGTCAAGTACTAGTTTATATCAATTAAAACACGAGTAAGATCGAATCGCGGCAGACCACAAAGGAGATGGCGGGTCGACTTAAATGTCTTCCTTACGAATTGGCCCAGAGCCGGGAACAGTATAAGAAATGGAGAGAGATCTTTGCGATTGAAGGTTGCGCACAAACTGAACCTCCGTTTTATTAACTCAACTGTGGAGCCGTACCCGCTCCGGGTCCGACGATCAATGTCTGTCTGTGGGAGGACCTTCTCTCTCTCTTATATTTAGACGTAAGACTCAGGGGACATCAGCGGTCCTCCCAAAGACGGACATTTTTATAGGGAGACGGAGCGGGTTTGCGCCTCAGACAAGGAGATAACTCCTCCTCCTCGTTAAGGGGTGAATTTTAGAATTTCGGTTCTTTCTAATTCTTATTCTTTGTGCATATCATAAAAGGAATCTGTGCATTTTAGCATTTTAGGTCCAAGGTTTTAGGCGGAGCGTTAATGAATTTTATATAAATATACAGAAGATAGGAAATGGTCATGGTTTTAAAGTTATTATTAAAATGTTCATGAAAAGAGTTGAGTGTCAAAATACCGATCGCAGAAAAATAATGGATGCCAGCAGTAATCTTTCTATAAGGTAGACTATAACAAACAAAGCATAATTATATGAAAATATATGAAATACACGCATCACTAAGACAGTAAGACACTAGAAGCTATTAATTAGCATAGCTACTAGTGTGTCTTACTAAATAATAATAATTAAATTCCGCCAAACCCGTTCCATCATAAGACCACTAGACGTACACGTACGGCAATGCGCCCCCGGTACACGGTGGACATCCTACCCATATGTATATACAAAATGTTTTGGCAACTCATTCATTGTGCGTACCTACAGCTTTTTAGGGTTCCGTAGCCAAATGGCAAAAAAATATAGTTTAAAAAAACTAAAAAAAAACACGCTTTTATAGCATATCAAACTAAAAAGTGTAAAATAAATGAACGAAAAATATTAATATCATTGTGAAAAAAGCGTGGGGCGCTTTGTGCCATATTTTTCGTAAATCGAGCACCCCACGTTTTTTTCACAATGATATTAATATTTTTCGTTCATTTATTTTACACTTTTTAGTTTGATATGCTATAAAAGCGTGTTTTTTTTTTAGTTTTTTTAAACTATATTTTTTTGCCATTTGGCTACGGAACCCTAAAAAGCTGTAGGTACGCACAATGAATGAGTTGCCAAAACATTTTGTATATAAAAGCGTGTTTTTTTTTTTAGTTTTTTTAAACTAAGTATATTTTTATTTTTCACTAAAAAAAAAACGGATTATTGTATTGTCACCGGTCTTTGATGGGTGTGCAAAGTTTAAAGAAAATCTGATCGCCCAAAGTAGGTCAAAATCGAGCTCAAAGGCGTTGATTACAAACATACAGGTGAAGCTAATATTTATAAGCGTGTTAAAAACGGAACCCTTATGGAATCGTCATGACTGTCCGTCCGTATGTTACAGCCATTTTTTTCCGAAACTTTATGGAATCGTCATGTCTGTCTTTCTGTCCGTCCGTATGTCACAGTCACTTTTTTCCCAAACTATAAGAGCTACACTGTTGAAACTTTGTAAGTAGATGTATTCTGTGAACCGCATTAAGATTTTCACACAAAAATAGAAAAAAAAAAAATTGTTGGTCCCCATACTCTCAAAATTTTTTTTTCATCAAACCCATACGTGTGGGGTATCTATGGATAGGTCTTCAAAAATGATTGGCTGATGTAACGTAGATGAAAGAAAACCGCTATCTGTGATTGAACTAAAATGAATTTCACCAATTTGACGAGTGGAGCAGTGGTAGCTGAGTGATAACGGCCCCAACTTACGTACGAGTTTAAACCCAGCCAGGCGCATTACTTTGTGTAATTTATTTCATCACCACTGCTCGAAAGCGGCATGTCCTAGAACCAAAAATTCGAAGACATGTGACATCCACCAACCGGCACTGGGCCCGCGTGGTGGCCCATTTCCTCTCCTAGAAAGGAGGCTTGTGTCCCAGCAGTGGGAACATTAAAAGGCTGATTATGCTCATGTATGTTGAAAGTGACAGAAGTTTTGACATTATCTACACTAATATAATAAAGAGGTAAAGTTTGTTTTTATGTTTTTTTTTGTTTGTAGGAGGTAATCTCTGGAAGTACTGGTCCGATTGCTAAAATTTTTTCACCGATAGAAAGCTGTTTTATTCCTGAGTGACATAGGCTATATTTTATTTACGCGGACGAAGACGCGGGCAAAATTATAATATAATTCCAATCTCTTGACATTAATTGACGTTGTTTATTTTCACTATTTGATTTTTTTTTATATTGCAAGGTTTTATAAATGGTATAGATAATTTTAATATTTTTGACATCATTTTTATTTACTATTTTTATTTGAGATGTAATTCAATTTTAAATCATTAAACCCCCGGCGTTTGCTTTTTCATTCTTTCTATTTTGTCTCTAATTACGGCAAGTATTCGAAAGGTACAATGCAATCTTATATATAAAATTCTCGTGTCACAATGTTCGTTCCCGTACTCCTCCGAAACGGCTTGACCGATTCTCATGAAATTTTGTGAGCATATTGAGTAGGTTTGAGAATCAGCCAACATCTATTTTTCATACCCCTAGACTAAGAAATTACTTAAAAATTATATATATGGCAAAACAACGTTTGCCGGGTCAGCTAGTATTATTATAAGTTTCTACTATTTGTGTTCCTAATTTGCAAGATTTAATATTCACACACAATGTTGATTAGGGTAGTGTCCAGGATCAAAATAATTACATTTTATTTAGTCTGTATTTTAGATTATAAAAAAATATTGGACACGTATTTTTTCTTTTTCCGATTAAACAAAAAATAACAAAGATATAGCCCATTAAAGTTACGTGTGACGTCACCCCGTGCGAAAAAATGTAGCACGGCGTGACGTTACACGTAACTTTAATGGGCTATATCTTGGTCAGTTTTGGTTTAATTTACAAATAAAAAAATACGTGTCCATTATTTTTGAATAATCTAAAGGACGGACTAATTACATTTTTAACGGCAACTAGCCTATTGTTTTTTGAAATTTTTTTTTATCTTTTTATTCTTTATTTTTAAGGGGTTTTTATCTAAACGGATACGTCAACCCCATTGAAAATAAATTAATCAATCAAAGTGACTGGTTTCGAACATTTGAACAATGTAAGGGTGGATACTCACCGTACATCGGGTTATCCGATGGTAGAAAAGTGATGGCGGAATCAATTTCCGTGAGTTAAGCCACAGGTGCGAATCTCTGATAAGCTAGTGTTAATATAAAAAAAAAACGCGTTTATAAAAACAATTGCCGTTAAGTCCTTGCGTCCGCACGCCGAAGGTCACCATTCGTAGACACTTCTAGTCATAAATATGTTGTGTAGGTCAATGAGCGACGAAATCGACACGTGTAAGCCAGCCTTGCATTAACAGAAACCTGTACATTGGTTATTTGAATCTAGTGTTTTGTTGTGTTGTTTGTGGAATGCGTTACTTATATGAAAGTATTTATTTATAATGAGTTATTTGACTTATATATCTCAATATATTTATTAAATTAGTGTAAAAAAAAAAAAAAATTTTTTGCCTACTCTGTGATAAAGTTGGTTTTTTTTTGTTTGTAGGAGGTAATCTCTGGAAATACCGGTCCTTTTGCATATATTTTTTCACCGACAGAAAGCTGTTTTATTCCTGATGACATAGACTATACACCCCTACTTTTTAATTAGTACACAAAAAAATGGGGCAGTATCTGTACCTACCCGTTACTGATCATATTTTTGTATTCAAAAGTAGAAAAAACCGAAATCCTAAAATTGACCACGAAAAGGTAAATTCATCATAGATTCAATCATACATAACAATTGCTAGTAGAAAATACTGCGGGCAGTGTTTTTCTATTTTAATCGTCATTTATTCATTCATAATCAATAGCCTGCACAATATTTCCATAAATTGAGAGACATTTTGGGATAAACACAAACGCTAATAACTTTTCTCTGTTTATGAATATTATTTATTGAGACTTTACTTAAATAATAACAAGGGCTTTTCTAATAAGTATTTGTACTAATTAAAAATTAGTGGTGTATGTATTTCCTTTTTTGCGAGCGAAGCCGCGGGCAAAAGCTACTCAATTATAAATGCATTTGTATTATGTATCTATTTATAGTATATAAAGGCTGATGTTGCAAAATGCCATCTAGCAGCTTTGGACTCAGTGGAAAGGCGTGCGAAGATGCTAATTGGTGATCCAGATTTGGTTAGCACCAATCCACAAAGCCCGGAGCACAGGCGTAGGTCAGCATTCGTAGACACTTCTAGTCATAAATACGTTGTGTAGGTCAATGAGCGACGAAATCGACACGTGTAAACTAGCCTTGCATTTATAAGGAAAAATAACATGAAAAAAAAAAACTTATGAAGTCAAACTGAAAGTATTTATTTAAATTGTGTTACTTGGCTATTTAAAAAAAATTGAATATCCTGGCGCTTAAAGACAAGGAGAGCCGACTCCGAATGAAGGGATAAGGCAAGGAAGAAGAGGGAGAAGAAGAAGAAAAAGAAGAAT
Organism: Mythimna ferrago; assembly: GCA_910589285.2. NCBI lineage: Eukaryota > Metazoa > Arthropoda > Insecta > Lepidoptera > Noctuidae > Mythimna > Mythimna ferrago. The sequence goes on from OU342703.1 coordinate 12,289,602, forward strand.
AATAATAATTTATTTATTTATGTACACACGATCACTTAAAATCTTAATTGTATATATTATATATATGTATAGTGTGCTGTACACATATCTGTTTGTTATATTTATAGTTTTAAGTTAAATTCAATTTATGTTTATTTATTTTTTCTCTTTTGTTGTACATTTAGGGTTCCCCAAATGCAAAATTTCATTTTCATTTACATGATTTGCTGTAAGAAAACCCAGTTGTGGGTTAAGCTCGCCTATGTAGGTACATCAAATGTCCTATTTTTTGTTGTTTGTTAAAATTTTTAAAATAAAGAAATATAGGGTGACTGGTAATTAATGTACGATACTTAAACACGTGATTGTGCTCATGATAAAAAACCATTTTTATTATGGGAGCTAAGCCGAAATCGCGAAAAAAATATTAGCTGTTCAGTACATTATTGAAACATAAATGTACTGAACAAATGATTTTTTTTTCGCGATTTCAGGTTTGTTCCCATAGTAAAAGTTGTTGGTTATCATGAGCACTATCACGTGTTTAAGTATCGTACACTAATTACCAGTCACCCTATATAATAGAATTATTGTGTTAATAAGAATAAGAATCGAAAAGAAGCCTAAGAAGAAACGCCATGCATCAAACCTTTTAAAGATCATTACACGGTTAAACTAGTCATATGAGAACCATGCAGATGGGTGGCTAAGATGGGTGCTTTGTGGACAAAGATTTGAGTGGACCTGTCCAATCAATATCAATGCAAGCGTTTGTCACTTTTCGTGTAGCTCAACTCAGGACTACTAAGGAGCTTAACGACTTGACGAACAATACCAAAGAAAGGACATTTGGGTAGACCGCATTAAGCAATCAAAACTGCCTGACATTACGTTAAAATTAGAAAAGGAAAAAGTAATCCACATAGACCCCACATTCACAATAATACAAGGTGTAAGGGACAGCTCTCCACAAACTCTAAGGGCTTGCTCAGTAGACGAAACTGAACAACCTTCCACAAAATTTTTTTTCAGGAAACGAAAAAAAAAATTCGGCCTCTCCATACAAACTGTCCAATCAAGTTTATAATTTTCTATGGTGAGGCGGATTTTTTTTTTCGTTTCCTGAAAAAAATTTTTGTGGAAGGTGGTTCAGTTTCGTCTACTGAGCAAGCCCTTAAAGTTTGTGGAGGGCTGTCCCTTACAACTTGTATATAAAGCCTTATACGCACGTACGAACAAAGTTGCGTTGCACGATGCGCAACAACTTGGTTCGCACGTGTGTATCACTAACGAACAACATTGAACACTGTTCTTCAAACAGCGGCGATCTTATTAGTATGTTCTATGTGGGCAGTGTTCTTCATGAATCAATGCGAACACCAAAAAACTACGCTACTTCACAATCGACCACTTCCAACGACGCCGCCATGGCTGAGTTCGAGTTCGAGAGTTCGAGACTGTTGTGCGCAAACCCGATTCGAAATATGTTCGCGTTCGAGTTCGAAAATGCCGTCCATACGAACAAACCAAATGTTCGAGATGTTTGTGTTCGCTATGTTCGTGTTCGTGCGTATACTGTTTTACATTTACAGAAGTGTAACATTTTACAAAGTGGGCTTGCGGATGGCTAGCAATGGGTAGCTCGCTGTCCGACCGTCCAGTAACCGGCCGGACCGAGCCCAAGTCGTCGACGGCGCGTACTATTTCCCTTGCGCGCCTCAAAGAGTTGTCAGCAACCGTAGGGGCCCAGCAGGGTTGAACCCTACTGGGGCCAGGGGTCTGCTTCAGAAAGGAAGGCTCGGCCCCGGTATGAAAGGCAACCAAGAAACGGGGTGGGTTTTTTAGTCGGTAAGAGTCTGACATTATATCCCGCTCCGCCCAAGGGCGGAGGAATGTCATCTGGATGATTATTACCCACCAAAAAATCATCAATGTCAAAACGTCAAATTCTAAAAAATAAAATAAAAAATGACAATTAAAAAAATTATCAGTTATAAAATAAAAGTTATAGTTAAAGTTAAAAGTTATACTGTTAGTTTTCTCATACGGTTTCACCACCGTAGCACAAAATAGATAGGTACAGAAGTCAATCTCATGTATGTACTTCACTTTTCATACCTACGCTCAGCAGTCGAGCAAGGGTCGGCGCCGCTCTGTCCGAGCACGCTCGGGCACAGCGATAAATAATTAATTTAAATTGTAAAAAATTTACATGGCCACAAAGTCATGTATTTATCTACCTACCTAACTGTTCTGCGTTACGTAAAAACAAACTATCAAAGTACAAACAAATACCTTTATTAGTCATAAGGAAAGTTAAAAACCGGTCAAGTGCGAGTCGGACTCGCCCATGAAGGGTTCCGTAACAGCAAGTAACATAATACAAAAGTTCTTGTAATGTGTTGTAACTTTGATCGATGTTTTAATAATACTGTATTTTTTTCGATTTATGACGCATTAAAAAAAAACTACTTACTAGATTTCGTTCAAACCAATTTTCGTTGGCAGTTTTTATAGTAATGTACATCATATATTTTTTTTAGTTTTATCATTCTCTTATTTTAGTAGTTAGAGGGGGGGGGACACACATTTTACCACTTTGGAAGTGTCTCACGCGCAAACTATTCACTTTAGAAAAAAATGATATTAGAAACCTCAGTATCATTTTTAAAGACCTATCCATAGATACCCCACACGTATGGGTTTGATGAAAAAAAATTTTTTGAGTTTCAGTTCTAAGTATGGGGACCCCCAATGACGAATCTATAAGGGTTCCGTTTTTTGCCATTTGGCTACGGAACCCTAAAAAACGATAAATAAACAATTAATGTTGAATTTAAAAAACCGTCCGCGAACTATTTCTTAGCTTAATTATTTCACAAAAAAAAGTTTAGACGTGTGTCTCAAGCAGATGCATACGCGCTCGTAATGAGCCGAATTGAGCCGAGATATCGTGTCCGTGAGCGGTGTCTATGTGTGCGTTGCTCAAGCGCACTTTGTATGTAGATTGACTTCTGTATCCAGTGGCGTAACTATAGTGGCAAGGCTGGCAAAATGCCACGGGCCCCAGGCCCGACGGGGCCCCCGGTCTCAGAGGCCGCGAGCTCAGAAGTAACCCAAAATATATAAAAAAAAAAATATTAAAATGAAATCACAACGCAGCGTGATTTATCGGGGGCCCCATCTAGTGAATTTGCCACGGGCCTCAGATAATATAGTTACGCCCCTGTCTGTATCTATCTATTTTGTGACCGTAGCCTATTTCACAGAAAATCTGGTCAATGCGCACCTATATCGGCAATTCGGCACGTGTAAGTGTTTATACGCAAACCTGTATACGAGTTATTTGAATCAATCTAGTAAATTTTTTTAAGCTATTGCATAGCTTCTATCGCGGGCCTTGAGCGTGGAGACCGAATCCAGAAATTCCGTAACGAAAATAACCTAACACCCTCCACTCATTTGTTTTTTGAGCGTGGTGACCGATAAGAAAACAAATGAGTGAACAATCAATCAAAATTCAATTCAATGTGTGAAAGTGTAACTTTAATTAATATCAAAGAAAAAAAAACAAAGGAAAAAAAATACTGCATTAATAAAATAAATAAATAATTGCAATTGCATAAGTTGATAAAAATGCTATGCAATAGCTTTACCGCGGCAGTCCCCGAGTGCCACACGTCTTTTTTTATTTGTTGGTTAACTATATGAGTAAACGTTAATTCTAGAGTTGTCGGACAGGCTAACCTTTTGAGACACAGACATTGAGTTTTTAGTTTCTGACTGGCCTGTTGATCTAGTGGTTAGTGGCCCTGACTGCTGTGCCGGAGGTCGTGGGTTTGATTCCCACCCAAGACAAATGTTTGTGTGATGAGCATAATCATTTGTTCTGTGTCTGGTTGTAATTTATCTATAATATGTATGTATTTAGAAATTTATAAGTATGTTTATCAGTTGTCTAGTACCCATACCCACAACACAAGCTCTGCTTAGCTTGGGACTAGACGGCGTTGTGTGATAGTTGTGGGATATTATATTATTACAGTTTAAAGATAGAACTATATTGGACCTGAATGATTCCAAAAGTTACGTTAACATTCAAAAATATTTTCAGTTCGTATTGAATGATTTAAGTTTTCATTGATACAAGCTAGAGCTTGACTGCGATCCCACCTGATGGTAAGCAGCGATGCAATCGTTGATGGTGAGGCGCACTAGTTTATTAAGAACCTATTCACTCTAACCTTGAAGACACCTAAATTATGATCGGATGGGAAGACCGCAGCAGGCAAATTGTGCCAGTGGTTGTATAACTCAACTTTGTGACCTCCGAACTAAGCTCGTGTAAATCAGAATCACAGAATTGTTAATATTTATAGTCAATAAGAAAAGTTTTGACTCGAGGCGAAAGCATGGCTATACAAGGTGTCGTTTTGAAGCTGCAAAATATTTCAGGAGGTAATTATGTTAGTGATTCTCGACCCGAATCAATAATAAAATAAGTAGGTAATTTTTTTTTTTTTATAACCGCGCTTTTTTTCACACACACAAACACGGAACAATAAAGGGCGTTTTCACACACACTAACTCGCAACGATAGTTTCATAAATAATGTATCATCCAATCATCATCCCGCACGCCACACCCTAGCCACGCCCCCGCGGCCATCGATCAATCGATTTAGTTTAGTGTAATTAAAAAATTAAATAACAAGTATTACTGATTATTGACCAGGTATCGTTTTTTTACATGATTATTTATGAGTTTTATTACAACCTCCTGAAATATTGTGCAGTTTTAAAACTGCACCTTGTACAAAAGTTTCTTCTTTATTTTGGATAGGTAGGCGTTTGACTACTTGCAATCCATCTGATCAATTGAACCATCTCACCTGATGGTAAGCGATGATGTGGCCGACGATGGAGCACGTTTGCCTAGAAGTAACCTATTCTCTCTTGACTTAAAGAAAGATCCAAGCAGTTTCGAAGGAGTAGGGAAAAGTTGCGAAATTGCTAAATATTTGTTTTTTTAGACAAAAGTATTAATAGCACGAAAAAATCAAATGTTGATAATGTTGCTCATGAATCTATAATAAACATATATTTATTTCAAACCTATTAACCTGGCCGTTACCGAGGAGTAGGCTTCAGAAAGTCACTGTTTTATTGCACTTTTCGGGCGCTTGGGCCTTAAGCTGGTATTTGGCAGATACACGCCAGTTTCTCCTAAAAATAAGTTCAGTTTATTCTGTCTTAGCCATTACTGTCCCATAGCTGGAAAAAAGACCTCCACCAAGTCCTTTTTAGATCTTTTCCGGCGTCGGCGTCGTATCAAACCAGTCCTTGCGTTACCTACGCGTAATTATCTCAGGGCTTTTCATCTGTAGGAACCCACTGCTTGGAGACTCTTGCAAGCGGTCGCTGCATGCGTGTGCATTTAATCATCAAAAAATTATCAAGCTTCATCATTATCTCAGCCGAAAAACGTCTTTCGGCATAAATGATGATGAAGCTTGATACGTTTTTGCAGTGGACGTTCACTGCTAGTCATAGGCCTCCCCAAGTGTCGCCACAACGAACGGTCCTGTGCGTCTCGCATCTATTACATTCTCGCAACTCTCAGTATATTTAAAAAACCATAAACTGGGAAATTAGACGATTTCTTTGATAGATTGAGATTGAGATTATAAAACGAATATTCATTAAACTTGAGTCAACTGAAAAGCGAGCCCAGAGAATCATTGGTGGATAATGATCAGTGATCGGAATAGGTAGGGCTATTTATGTTCATTGACCGCAAACATTGATGTTAATATGGATATTCCACGGCATTCCGGCTGATATTACGGGATTTAATTGAATTTCATTATTTTTGTCAATATGTATAAAAAACATATGTAAGCCAATAAGCGCATGATATGCGACGTTGCCGCTTTGTTGAGACGCGTACAGATACCGGCACGGATCTTGAGCGCTCGGCTAATCTTTCATTAGTCCCGAAGGCAAGATAGTTTTTTTTTTTTTTTTTACTACTTTAAAACCAAATCCCGGGACTCAGGAAATATGGGAAATATCCATATTATTCTAACCTATGGCAAATACATAAAACAGCCCTACCTATTCCGATCTACGATAATGATGCACTTATCGAGTCGAGGCTGCATCGACGCCGAGTTGCTAGCCTGTCGGTTTTCTACCGGTTGCATTTCGGGGAGTGTGCGACTGAATTGCATATTAATTCCGCCAAACCCTATTATCGAACCACCAGACGTAACCGATGCACAAACTGTACATTAGACATCCCATCCATCACAAACGTTTTGGGAACACATTCATTGTGTGTACAGGTAAAGAGTGGAATACCCTGCCGGAGTCTGTGTTTCCTGATAGCTATAAGCTAGGTCTTTTATGTCAAGAGTGAATAGGTTACTTCTAGGCAAGCGTGTTCCATCGTCGACCACATCATCGCTTACCATCAGGTGAGATAGTGGTCAAAAGCGAGCCTATTTACAATAAAAAAAAAGCATTGATTTTGGAAATCGGTGTTTCTAGATTTCTTTCTTCGTTATTTAACCTTTTGAATGTCTTAAGTTACACAGTTCGACATAAGCAATTGTCTTTCTATTGCGCCTCTAATTTTACGGCATTCGATGAGTTAATAGCAACTCCAAAGTATGTTTTATTAGTCAATTTTTATTTTTCTCTTTTTAAATTCATGAAAATCTTTTGATATTTAAAACAAATGTAGGAGTTTTCGTCTTCTTAAAATTATGTAAACAGTTTTTAGATTAAATTCATGAAATCGACTCGAAAAAGCTGATTTGAAATTGAAATTGTAATTTATGGTTTCACGAGACATGGTAATGGAAAAAAATCAGAATAAGGTCAGATGGAGAGCAGTGGTGAGCTAGTTTTGATTTTTTTTTCAGATATAGGAAAAATTAAGAAACGGTTCTTAGCCCGGACAGCTTCATAAGTTTGTAAGGAACAATCGATTTTCAATTCAAATATGCACAAACAATTTACACATATTGCTAAATGAATATTTTTTAGTAGATGATATTTTTTTACTTTTTTAAACATTCGCAGAAAGTTGGTGCACCTAATCATCACGGCGTTGATTTTTTGGATTCGCTTCTCATAATAACATTAATTTGTATGTATGTATCTAAGTATATATTTATTTTTGTATTTGTTCTCTCTCTATTTGTTTACCATTAAGTTGCACCTACCATGTCATGTTTCTGCACCACTCTAAGGTCGACTGATAGAAAATGCCTAAGGCATTAAGTCCGCCTTTGTACAGTAGGTATTTATGTGCATACAGTTTTAATAAATAATAAAAGGAAGTTTTTAAGCTTCATAGCTATAATAACATAGAGAAGTCAGACGTAATCTTTGATGTCACAGTTCATCACACCCATACAGCCACCATCGCCGTAGAAAACAGAGTTTTGACGAAAGAGATAGATATATTTATTTTAATCTAGCTTTTGCCCGCACTGCTTCGCTCCGCTCTTTCCTACTCCACCCAACTATACCCTACTCCACCCTAATCTACCCTACTCTACTCTACCCTAATTTTCATTTTTTTTCCATAAGAACCTTCTCACAATAACGAACACAACAAAAAAGAATTAGCGAAATCGGTCCAGCCGTTCACGCGTAATGGCGTGACCAAGGAAATAGGGATTCATTTTTATATTTAAAGAAGATTGTTATATATCTCGTTTGCTTTTCTACCAATTTTGATATTATTCATTGACTGGTTAGATAACCAATATATTTTTTTTATGCATATCCCCATTAGATACAGATTAAAATAAAATAATACGTATTAGAAACTTAAGACAAATTTTAAAAATTTATGTTAATTACTATTCTAAGATTTTTAACCAATAGGGATTAGCATACTATTTTAGTCTTCTTAAATATTGGTGATGAAATTAATTCATTATCATTACTGACCTCTAATATATTCACCACAACGTGATGGTCTTGTGGTTAAGTCACCCGCATCTCATGCCTGAGGTTGCAGGTTCGGAACTGGCCAAGTACCAATTTTAATTTTTAATTCATATCTACTTTTCTATGCCTGACCAGCTTGATCTGGGGCCTAAGTCTGCTATTTTTATAAATTCTTCATTCCAACACGATCCCATTTTCATTTTGGTAAAAGTTTGTAATCTGCTAATTCATAATAATCGATCATTGATCGGTCAATGGTTTTGTAATAGAATTGTGGTATAATGACAATATCGAGCTTATTAAAAGCACTAATTGCGCAATGAAGTCTTAATGGTAGGTCACTCAAGGATCAAAGGAACTGTCAAAATTTTTGCAGACTACCCAAAGACTACTGCAATACGTCAGATATTCATTTGTCATTATGTACGAGATTACCATTCTATGCCATTTCTTTCAATGGAGTGTCAGAGGTTGACCATCGGTAAGTCATAATGACGCCATTATATTAGTAGATTACCAAAACTTGTCAAAATTAACAATTATGAAATCAATGTTAGACCATTCTGACACTATTGTAATAGCAGACTTGAGGCCCAGGACGCCTGGCAACGCTAGGCGCGTGTAGAACACTACGCGCCGTCGACGACTGGAGCTCAGTCTTTTTAGGGTTCCGTATCACAAAAGGAAAAAAACGGAACCCTTATAGGATCACTTTGTTGTCCGTCCGTCTGTCTGTCTGTCAAGACCCTTTATCTCGAGAACGCATGGAGGTATCGAGTCGAAATTAAAACCTCAGGTCTGCGGTCCCTTCAAGCTGTGAAAAAATAAACTGAAGAACTCCTGAAGGCGGGAGGGAAACCGATCCTTAAGGGCCTTCAGAAGCTATTTGATTCCGTCATACTCGAGGAAACAACGCAACGAGCATGAAGCCGAGTACTCTTTCTAAGAAGAGCGACAATATCTTGCTTAAGAATTACAGGCCCATCTCACTTCTGAGCCATGTCTACAAGCTACTTTCCTGAGTCACAATGAACCGTCTCGCGCGCAGGTTCGACAATTTCTAGTATTCTGAATAAGCCGTATTCCGAAAATCACGTTTGAGGACTGTGAGAAAGCCTTTGATTCGAGTGAGACCTGAGCTGTACTGCAGTCTCTGCAATGGTGCCAGATTGACTATCGGTACTTCGAAGTACTGAAGTGTTTGTACAAAAACGCCACCATGTCAGTCCGACTTCAGGACCAGACCTCGAAACCTATCTTCTTGCAGCGGGATGTGAGGTAAAGACGTTATTTCTCCAAAATTGTTCACGGCCGCAATGGAGGATGTTTTCAAGGCTCTGGAATGGAGTTCTAGGCATTCATATCCATGGCGAGTACATCACTCAACTATGGTTTGCCCACAACATGATAATCTTGGCTGAGACCACGGAGGAGCTCAGTAAAATGCTCGGTGGCCTCAGTAGAGTTTCCGAAAGAGTTAAAATGAACATAGACAAAACCAGTCATGGTTAACATCCATGTAGCACCCACTCCTATCAAGATCGGAGACTTTACACTCTAAGTTATGGACGACTACGTTTGCCTGGGACAGAGAGTTCCTGGGGTAGGTCTAGGTATTGAGAAATAGGTCAATCGTCGAATGGCAGTGTTCGAAAAACTGCGAAGTACCTTTTCGTCCAATATACCACAATGTCTCAAGACGAAAGTTTATGACCAGTGCGTGTTGCTAGTGATGTCATATGGCTCCGAAATGTGGTCGCTTACAGCGGGCCTCAAAAGAATACTTAAAGTCACCCAAAGGGCAATGGAAAGGGCTGTTTTCGGAGTTTCCTTGCGTGATCACATCAGAAATGAAGATACAAGCAGGAGAACCAAGGTTACCGACATAACTAGAAGAATTGCCTAAATTGAGTGGGCCGGACACATTGCACGCAGAACAGATGGTCGATGGGGACGAAAGGTTTTGGAATGGCGATCATGTACCGGAAGACGCAGCAATGGAAGGCCTCCCACAAAGTAGACTGATGCCCTGGTGAGGGTCGCGGGAATCCGATGAATGCGAGAAGCACAAGGCCTGTTGTTACAGTGACACTTGGGGGAGACCTATGTCCAACAGTAGACGCCTTTTGGCTGAAATGATAGTGATGAAATGATGAATCATTTATGATACAAAAACTAGTCTAGATTTATTTATTGGTATATTATATTATACTAGTCTGTCAAGAAACTATCGGCAAAAGGTCAATAATACACAAAATGTTAGTTATCAAAATATGCTCTTTCAGAAATGATACACCTACGCCAACGAATCCATTTTGAAATCATTTTTTTTTTTAAAGAAACGTTTACTTCTGTACACACACACTCAAAAAATCTTATCCAAAACATGATAAAGTAGAGCAACATTCAATCGTAATCTATGTTAGAGTAAGAGTAACGTTAGAGCGAGCGGGACATCGTAAATTCGGCGTGGATCACACGTCTGTATGTACGCTCCGGCCGTGGCACGGCCACTGAGGAATTTCTCTTGCAGTTTTAGTTTATATACACATTTTTGGACATCTTTTAAAAAAAATATTTTTATTAAATCGTGGTAATTTAGATTTCAACTTTTTTATTATTTGCTTTATTGAACTTTTGGCATCAAAATAATCTAATTATGATATATCTACGATGCTTAGTTGTTGTGAAAAAAACCATTTACTAAGAGACAAAAGTAGAGAATTTTGATGAAATTCTGACTTAAAGATTAAGAAAATGAAAGATAATTAGAACAAACTTTTAATACATTTTAAAGATAATTAAAAAAACAAAATTAAAACAAACAAACAAACAAAATTAAATTAAATTAAGGTTAGGTTGTTATTGATGTTGAGATAATTATTCATTAAAAAGATTTGTAAATTCATTTTATTATTTCCATTAACGAAGCTCACAAACATAACTCGAAATTATGTTTGACACGAAAGAGCTATGTTTAACGTTTGATTTACCAAACATAATACACCCAAATTGATTTAAAAAAATATCTAGCTACTATTCATATTATGGTTTAATATGTGCTATAATAATATTTCATACTATTTCATTATTTTGTTCAAAAAAAGCATACAAAGATGCGTTAATAATTTGCCGCGGGTGAATTTTAAGGAGACTACAGCCTTAAGTTACAATTCAAATTGCGCGATTTAAAATCACGAATATGATTCGCGGCGGTAAAAAAATATTTCAAAGGTTGCATCAAAACAATTGAATTTATTAATTCGGTCATGATATTTTAAAAATAGCCTACCTCAACAGCAGACGTCGAGTATTTGTTGTTGAATATGGATATTTCTTTAAATTTTTTTAAATTTAATTTGCTACACTAAAAAAAAAAAACATCAAACTATATTTATTTTGCAATTTATTTCAAAATACAACACTTATACTCCTCATTTTTTTTTACGTCACTACAAACTTGTTTTCCACGCTATTTCCTACACCGAAAGAGGGACGTGGGGTTTTTGGACCGGGACCGCGGTCCCAACTACCACCTATATTAGTGTATATTTTCTGTTTTCGAGCATAATGGCACTCGTGGGCTGCATCTGAAAATCAGCATCAGGTGGTGGCCTTGTGTTACTATTTGGCATTATTTTTGGCATTATGCTGAGCTGAGGCCCTTTTGGAATACTATAAAAGGGCGTCAATGTACTTTTTTTCTAATTTTAAGGTGTTTCCGGGTTTTGTAATGCTAATAAACGCAATTTTCTTTGTTTCCTTCGTTTGTAGTATTTTGGGACGAGGGAAAAAGACATTAAAGTACTGTTACTAAAAAAAACTTTGTTCAGTTTTTTTTAATAACAAATATTTTATTTGTGGTCCCAAAACACTAACTAGAAAAAAAAAATTGGTGAAATTTGGGACCGCAGACCGGTCCAAAGCGCCCCACGATCCAAAAACACACCACAATACTAAACTGATGATGCAACCCGGCACAATATTAAAATTAACGTAACAACAGAACGCACATTAACAAAACAAAATCACTAATAGACTCGTCAATAGCACACAAAAGTTTATTTTCAACTAACAACTAAGTTTTAAGTGATAAACCAATCCTTGATGCACCATTCACCGTCAGGTGGGTGGGTTTAAAGTGGTGACCTCCTACTGACATTAAACGATTTTTATTATTTGTTAAGTTACCTTTAAATATAAGGAAAAACTGACTGACTGACATATCAACATACAGCCAAAACTACTGGGACTAGGAGCGTGAAATTTTGCACAAGGGTTCCTTTTACGTCATAGGCGAGCAATAAGAAAGGATTTTATAAAATTCACTGCTTAAGCATAAGCAATGGGGGTCGAAAGTTTGTATGGAAAACCTACTTATACGCGGGCGAAGCTGCTGGCAGAAGCTAGTCTAGCATAATAGCATTATCAGCATTTTTTTAATGTTCCCACTGCTGGGACTCGGGCCTCCACCACGTGGGCCCAGTGCGGGTTGGTGAATGTCACATGTCTCCGAATTTTTGGTTTTAGGACAATGCCGGTTTCCTCAGGATGTTTCCCTTCATCGTTTTGAGAGCAGTGGTGATGAAATAAATTAAAAGTGATGCGGAAGCTAGTCAATTATAATAATATTTACCGCTATGTACGTTAGGTTTATTTTTTATTGTTATTTACTCTTTTTTTTACGTGGCTAGGGGAGACTAAAACTTGTGTTCGTTCAATTGCCACATGTTACGCTACACAGCGGGCAACGGGGCGAATAAAGCCAAGTAGACTCGTAGCTTGAAGCTAGAACTACAGTAGATCGACGCACACGTGTAGGTAGTAGGTGTGAGCAGAGTAATTCTACAATGACAATGCCGTCAGATGACGAGACGTTCCCGTCATTTTCACAAATGGCCGAATAGTGTATGGACATTACACTAAAATATTTAATTAAGTAACAAACTTTTGTTAGTTGAAAAATTATGAATAGGTATAACAATACACAGATTTGGTACAATATAAATAGTAGTTATATCAATATATTTAAATTCACTCCTCAAGACGTCATGGCAGAAAGATAGGCAAACAGAAACTAAGTAGGGCCCACAACATTCCTCGTAAAATACTGAAAACTTTTTTAAAAACGCTTTATACTCGTGTCATATATTATATTCAACTTAAGCTTGGGAACGGGATCATCTCCGCCACAGTGCAAGATTCCTCCCCATTCCAAAGTCACAATTAAACACCCGTTGAAGAAACCTTACTTCATAAACATATTTATTGCCAAGTAGAAAAGTATCTCTGTAATGAGCAACATGGTTTTAGGGCAAAAAGATCGGTAAATACTAAAATCTTCTAACTCCAGTAGACTTTATATCAAAACGTTTGGACCAAAGCAGTTAGGTGGATGTTTTATACATTGACTTCCAGGAAGCATTTGATAGCGTTAACAATGACATTTTGTTGGTGAAACTTTGTGCTACACGATTTCCACTTGGTCTGCTGCGGCTTCTTGCTGGCTGCCATCGCAATCGTCAGTAATTTGTCAGACCAGACTTTATGAATCCCAGCCCTATCACACACATTCATCATTCATCACTCAAGGATCAATATTTGGACCGTTACTGTTTCTGATAATGTTAAATGACCTTCACCTTGACTGTTGTTTATTTTACTAAAAGTTTACTATAATTATGCACATGACTTGAAACTATATCTTGAAATCAACTCACGATATTAACGCTATATACCAATGGAGTGTAAATAACAAAATGGCAGTTCAGTTCGTCAACATGCTACGTCGGCGTTGTGAATTTTACCAGAGCAACTAACTCAGATAATAACTAAAAAAAAACTATAGAATGGTTTTATCCAGAGCTTTTGAAATGGAAAAGTATATTCTAACCTACCTACGAGTTGTTTATGATCGAAGCATTTTGAGAACCCGTTATTCGTGTTTTATTTTCAAAATGCTAGATTATGTTAAAATCTACGCTTCCTATTATCGTTGACGTCAAATAAAGTTTGTAATTATTAGTTAAAACAAAAAAAATATACTTAAGTATTTTTAGATACCCAGACTAGTATTAATTTCGAAGTTCTGGTTTTTGCTTAGTGCAAAAGTCGTCAGCATATAGGATGCGTCACGCCACCACCAACCCATCGACCAATGAGATCAATTTATACAAATTAGTGAACCTATGAAATTGCCGTTTTTAGGGTTCTGTACCTCAAAAGGAAAAAAAGGAACCCTTATAGGATCACTTTGTTGTCCGTCCGTATATCTGTCTGTCTGTTAAGACCCTTTATCTCGAGAACGCGTGGAGGTATCGAGTTGAAATTAAAACCATATACTCAAGTCTGCGGTCCCTTCAAGCTGTGTAAAAATCAAACTTCTAAGTTAACGAATAAAAAAGATACGGCCGTTTATGTTGCAAAAAAACGTATATTTTGATACTCTCAAAGATCGAAATTCATAGGGTACTTCCCGTTGACCCAGAATCCTGAAATTTGGCACAAAGCAAGGTGTTATAGCACTGGTATAGCAATAAATCTGAAAACAGTAAATTTATTATTACAAACGTCACAAAAAAAATACAATTGCAAAATTACATCGGAAAAATCTTCGAGACTTCATTCGGGAATTGTAGTTTGCGCAGAACCCTCAGTGCGCGAGTACGACTCGCACTTGCCCTGGTTTTTTTTTTCAAACGGGTTACTTTAAAATCATCAAATCGACTTGGAATTATATGTTCAAATAAACTTTATTTAAAGACTAGCTGACCCGACGAACTACGTACCGCTTAGCAGTCAATGAATGTAGTATATCTTTCGATATTCAACCGATTGCGATGAAACAAAGCCTAAGTAATACAGCAAGTTACACAAGTTATCTACATCGACTTCGTACATCGCCAAACTAAAAACTTCAATATATTTAGTCTAAATATAGATACCGCTGTTTTTTTCTTCGAAATTATTTATTTATTAGTGTAGATTTGTTTGTGTTCCACCAGCATCCAGTAGGGCTGATGCATGGTAGGCCATCATAGCAGGCATCAGCCCAGCTGGGCCCCTAGGGCTGATGCCTGCTAGGACCATCAAAGCAGGCATCGGCCCAGCTTGGCCAGGGGCCCCTACGGTTTGCTGCCGTTTCTTTGAAGTGCGCGTGCGCTCCGCAACGTCGTCCGCAAGACCGGTCCTACGGTGGCCAGAGATCGCTCTGCGATATTATCGACGCTCGGGCCGGCTTCTGTCACAGCAGCTGGGGCGTCTTTTTCTCTAGCATTACTGCTTAACAGACCGCATCCCATTATCTCTCGCTTAGGACCACGGCCTAAACTAGGGTCCGGCGAAAGAGGTCACCGCAGCCGATCGCCTCCACTAGCATACGACGGAGGTGCTCCGCTTAAGCGAGGCAGACCTCCACCGTGTCTTTCGGGAAGTAAAGACCAAACATAAAAAAAAATTATATGAGACGTTTCAGCAGAGCAAAGAGCACGTCAGAATGAGATTTTTTTTTTAAACAACGAAGATCATTCAGTAAATTGAATTCAACTGACAATAGCAGTTAATATAAAATACTAGTAGCTGGCAGTGGCTTCGCCTGGGTGATGGTAGAAAATTATCCCAAGGGAACATAATCACGGGATAAAAAGTATCGTATGCGCTACTCTAGGACATTATCTATCCGTCTACCAAGTTTCATCGAAATCCGTCCATCCGTTCAAAAGTGAAGAAGTAACAAACATTACACATACAAACTTTCGCCTTTACAATATTGGTAGACAAAAAAATAAACAATAAAATATTTATGCAAAAAGTTGGCAATAACATACAAGTTGCATACAAAATTTGTTCATAAATAAATACATACATACATAATTTGACTTCCCTGCCTGTATCTAATACAGTGAATACTGGTCCTGGCTTATATTAGCTTAAAACTGAGGTTAAATGAATAACCAACTTGTAACACGTGCTATATACAGGCTGTTCATAAAATTGAGACTTACAATTTTATTATTATTAAATTTAAATTCAAAATATTTTTATTTCACATAAGGCACTTATAAAACTTCAGAAGCTAGTGCACAGTTCTGAAGTGGAGAAGAACCGGCAAGAAACTCCATGGTCACTCTTTTAAAAAAAGTGGTTCTTGTTACAATATTTCCATTATTAATTGATCCGCATCGATTCTCGACCCGAATCTGGAAACAACCAGGCGTTTCTTCCGGGAGGACACAATGGAGCATACGGTGAAAGTGTGAACACCGAACGTCGGGCCCTGGATCAGGCTATGATCCGGAGTGATGAGGAATGGCACGCAGTCGCCTCTTTCTGCGAAGCAGTAATGCTAGTGAAGGAGGAGGCCGTACTCGTGACGAAACGTCCCCAATCCGCACGTCCCAGTCACCGATACCCCGACGCCGACTACCAGCCACGGTAGACGCGAGCTTGCGGACGTCCAACAATGTGTAGCTCTCGCCATCCGACCATCCGTTAGTCGATCAGATCGAAGCCAAGTCGTCAACAGCGCATAGTGACCCACGCGCTCCTCAAAGAGATGTCAGCAAACCGTAGGGGCCCAGCAGGGCCAATGCCCGCTAGGGTCGCGAGGATTTTCTAAAAAGAAAACCCGTAGCCTTAGAACGCAAAGGGCCATTGAAGGACACAGGTGTGGTTTTAATCAATGCTTAAAAGTCTGACACGCAGTTCTTGCTCCATCCAGAGCGGGAAAAGTCAATAGATGATTTACCCCTTAAAAAAATGCAGGCGCAGATATTATAGTAAATCAGCGGTTTCGCCTACTTGAAACTAGGTTTCTCCATACAAACTTTAGACGCCCGACTCATCCCCTAGGGAGTGAATTTTGGAAAATTCTTTATAATTTTTTGTATACTTACATCATAAAAGGAACATTTGCGAAAAAAAAAATTAGCGTTCTAGTGGTTCGTGGGGCACTTTGGACCGGGACCGCGGTCCCAACTTCCACCTATATATTTTTTTTTTGAGTATTATTTTGGGACCATAAGGAAAAAGGCATCAAAGTACACTTACCTAAAAAAATCCTTATTTTATTTGTGGTCCCCAAATACCACTCACAATTCTATTCTATTCTATACAATTCTCGAATGATGTCTCGAAGATCTTTCCGAATTGCAATTTTTTTTGTGACGTGGGTTATTCCTATACCTGTGTAAGACCTTGCTTTGTGCCAAATTTTAGGATTCCGGGTCAACGAGAAGTACCCTATGAATTTTTACATTTGAGAGTATCAAAATATACGTTTTGCGACATAAACCGTCGTACCTTTTCTATTCGTTAACTTAGAAGTTTGATTTTTTTGAGGTCGGAACCCTAAAAAATATAGGTGAATTTTAGGACCGCGGTCCCGGTCTAAAGAGCTCCACGACCCGTAGGGGTTTAGGCGTTGACGAGTTAGTGAGTAAGTTAGGCTTTGCCTTTTATGCAACACTAGCTTTTGCCCGCGCGGCTTCGGCTTTACAATGACAAGTGGCATTGATTTTTATGTATATGTCGCAGTAAGATAAGATAAAGCCGTAATATAGTTATATCCTTAGGGATATAATTATATACCGTAACATAGTTATACGAAAGCGATTCTTTACTATCTCACTAGGAATATAGTCATAAAACCGTCGAAGTTTAGTGATATTCCTAAGTATTACCTACCTAAGTAGTACCTAGATTAAGTTAAGTGTTATAAATATATCAGGGTTTGTCTCAAAACAGTCATATTTTATCATATTGTCATCATATTGTAGTATATTAAAGCTTATTTATTCTCAAAGATTTTTGAAAAATTGAAAAAATTTCAAAAGTGTGCCACTTTTTTGAGACAGACCCATTACTTGATTAAGCTAAGTGAAATAGAAATCTACCATATATAATTAAATAAAACAAAATTGGTTTTATCTTTATTAGTTAATTAACTTTATGGATCCTGCAGTTAGTTACAATACTTTGTGACATTAACACGTATTAAAGTAATTACAATTAAAACGATCATATTTTTTGGAATTTAAACATTAACAATACAATTAAAACTAATCAAACATTAAAAATCTTTTAAAGCCAAACAGTTTTGAGATATCTTTATTTCTTATCAACAAGTTGAGATCTTGGTTTCTTTAAAAGTATTTTTTAATTTTTGTTCAGACAAGAAGAGGAATCATGACATCTAGAATTACATAGCACTGAATGCTTCTTACAGGCACATCTTTTAGTAGAACACTGTATACCATTCGATTTTTTACAGGAACATTTTAAATAACCTTGGCCACCAAAGCGCGACAATTTTTGGCATATTTCTCTCAGTGATAAGTTTTCATTTGGTATAGAATCATTCAAAGTAATATAAAGCGCGCCGCCTGCGCCGCACACTTTGAAAGCTATTTCACTAAACTTAATCTAGAAATATCAGTATATCATTAAACTTGGACCGTTTTATAACTATATTCCTAGTGAGATAGTAACGAATCGCTTTCGCATAACTATGTTACGGTATATAATTATATCCCTAGTGATATAACTATATTACGGCTTCATCTATCTTACTGCGACATATATATAGATTAGTTTTAGTATACGCGAAACCCGAAACAGGTGTCTAGTATTTTTATGTAAAGAATTTATGTCCGCACAAATACATGATCACCGGTCGACCTAGGAGTTGTTTTGCTCCAGCACAGCCAGCTGTGCGCTGGCACCTAATTACTTTATATACTAAAAATTTATAAACTTCAATATACAAAAAATATTGTTGTTTAAGAGGAAAATGTTGTTTAAAAAGAAAACCTGCTGTATGCGGCTTATTTTTTTTTTATCGTAAGATTTATCGTATTAACTGGTTAAGATTTAGATAAATGCGGAATACCGAGTTTTTTTTTGCTCGAGTTTAATATTTAACGCTGATTTGACTATCAACAAGGTTAATTTAAACATTGATCTGTCCGTGTGACGATAAATCAATTTTATTATTACTACTTAAGTGCAGAAAAGTTATTAGCAAAAAATTAAAAGGCAGTGGGCAGGGCAAAAGGTTTGTAGAACAGATAGTCGATGTGGCCCAAAGGTTCTGGAGTGGCGACCATGCAAAGTGGGCCGGTCGCGGGAATTCGATGGATGCGAGTCGCGCAGGACCGGTCGTTATGGCGACACTTGGGGGAGGCCTATGTCCAACAGTGGACGTTTTTCGGTTATTTCAACCGGGTATTTGATGATGATCAAAGCGTTTAAAGAACTTTTAGGTATCGAACATATTTTTTTTTTTAAGTTTTATTTTGAAGTTGGAACTTGAAAGTAATCAAATGATGTCTCCTGTTTTAGGCTAGAGAGTACAGCTTTATTTTATTTGGGAAACAAACAATCGTACATTATATATAATATGCATTCTAGATACACAGTATGCTGTTATTAAATGCACAATCTTCTACGTTTCCACATGTTTTAATTAATATAGATAAAGTTTGGTAAAATTATATAAAATCAATACCAAAACGACAACAATATAGTGTTACGTACGTGGGTAATCAAATGCCGATTTACTAAGAGACAACTTTATTCACCACAAACAATAACAAATTAGTCCAGTCAACAATAATCCGAATCGCAATTAACACTAGAGTACCGTTACACTATCGCTTAGGTCGTTAGATAAAATCACTTCAAGTACTAGGGTAGTTCGCTCTTGATCGCAGTCGAAATCACAACTGACTCGCTTCCGGCCGGGGGCTCGTATTTATATGCGGAGCCAAGAAAATTCTAGATACCGACATCCCCGGATCTATCCAGAATTCCAGAACAATTGAATCGCTTCTCGAAGTCATAAATCATTTTTATTGCTCTCTATTGAATTTCGACTCTATTGTTAACGACGGAGAGTACCATTTCCCTTATCGGTTAGATAGATGCCTATTACTACTTGTAGGTACCTTGTGGATGTTTCGAGATTTTTCTAAGCCTGACTACGCACAACCATTCTAGACCTTTCGAACAACAATGCGTTTTAATTATTACGTGCTACTCTTTATTTTCTCGGAGATATGGCGGGTTCACGTTTAATGGCGTAACAATAGTATTTCGCTATATACATAAGTAACGTTACAATAAATAAAGAACTTAATTACTGACTAAAAAATTGGTAAAATAAAATATTGGTTATATATGTGAGTACATATATAACCAATATTTTAGAAAATTTCGTAACTATAGTCTGTCTAAATAGTGAAAAGACTTAGGAAATTTGTATAAAATTTAATCATTTAAAATATACCTACTTATATTCGATACTTTTTATAAGGTTTTTCTATTAGTAAACAATGATCAAGATCTCTTAATCAACCTTGATTATTGAACCAGTGTTGACTACACCAGATTTCATTTTGCCATAATAATCACCCAAGTCGTTTGATTTTTTAAACAGACTCTATGTACCAATATTTTACTTGGAGAAACTATCTTTCTTAAGGCGTATAGTTCCTTGAACCATCTGGCCGAAATTATGTGAACGCAACTCTCGCACTCGCCTAGGCGGCAGTACGCAAATCTGTGCATTTATTTGCGGCCAGCAGCGCCCGGAAAGCGCTTTAAATCCATTTTCTCTGCGAGATATTGATTGATTTACATATGCAATGTTCACTTTGAAGAATATTTAACCACCAATTTTTATGTGTAAAAATGTTTCTAAAGGTCCAAGCCGTTTCGAAGGAGTAGGGAAAAGTTGCGAAATTGCTAAATATTTTTTTTTGACAAAAGTATTAATTGCACGAAAAAATCAAATGTTGATATTATTGTTCATGAATCTATAATAAACATATATTTTTTTCAAACCAATTGACTTAACCGTTACGGAGGAGTAGGCCTCAGAAAATCACTGTTTTATGGCACTTTTCGGGCGCTTGGCCCTTAAGCCAGTCATACACGGTCAAACCTGTCGTCCAATCGGTATGACGCTACATGTTTGATCAAGCAGATTTGACCGTGTATGGGAGTGACAACATGTTGACAACATGTTTGACGGCACAATCGAATTTCAATTCTTTTGGTTTGATCATTCCGATTGGACAGCCCCATACACGGTCCAATCTGTATGATCCAATCGGTTTGATCAAACCAAAGAATTGAAATTCGATTGTGCCGTCAAACATGTTGTCAACATGTTGTCACTCCCATACACGGTCAAATCTGTTTGATCAAACATGTAGCGTCATACCGATTGGACTTCACCGACATGTGAATGTTGAGGCTATACAGCTGTTAGACAATACGGACCTAGTGCGTAGACTAAAGAGAAATAACCTTTTGAGTTAGTGTAGTGTTTAAAGTTAGTGTATAATAGTGATCAATGCTGTGCTATGCATATTACACATGAACAAAGTGTTATTATCAATATCAGACTCTAAGAAAGTGCTATGGACTTCTATAAGTGCTGGACGCTATTCTTAGTGTAGGCAAAACTGTATAAAAATAAGTTAGAGTTAAATTACTTATTAGTCTTTTAGGCTAGATTGTAATCAATTATTAAGAAATTTATTCTTAATAATAAAGGAAAAAAAAAATACCGATTGGACGACATGTTTGACCGTGTATGGCTGGCATTAGTACAGACAATATTGTTAATTAGTCAAAACCAGTTTTGACTGGCTTCGGTCAAAACCCTTATTAAGGTCAAACACGTTTGTTTTATTAATGAAAAAAAAAGCCATTTACTTATCTGTAAGTGCTTAGAATCACAACAATTTATTTTTAAAAATGGTTTTAAATTGAACCTTAACAGGTTTTTCTTTGCAATTTATTTATTCAAAAGTAGTATTAAGTATGTATAAGCACAATCAGCTTTAAAATTCCGGCCGTCCGGTGACCGTCCGGACATGGTCCGGACTAGGGAATCCAATCCCGCAAGCGAGGGAAAGAGGCGCTAATGCGGGATCCCTGCATGCGTTTCTTCACTCCCTATGACGCTGCACTATATAGTCATCTGTCATTTAGATTGCGCATTTATTCGAAACTTGGTTAAGGTAATTTTTTAAGCTATTGCATAGCTTCTATCGCGGGCCTTGAGCGTGGAGACCGAATCCAGAAATTCCGTAACGAAAATAACCTAACACTCCCCACTCATTTGTTTTTTGAGCGTGGTGACCGATAAGAAAACAAATGAGTGAACAATCAATCAAAATTCAATTCAATGTGTGAAAGTGTAACTTCAATTAATATCAAAGAAAAAAAAAACAAAGGAAAAAAAATACTGCATAAATAAAATAAATAAATAATTATAATTGCTTATGTTGATAAAAATGCTATGCAATAGCTTTACCGCGGCAGTCCCCGAGTGTCACACGTCTTTTTTTTATTTAAGATATCCGATAGTTTCAGTTATCATCATTATCAACGATTGCATCACTGCTTACCATCAAGTGGGATCGCAGTCAAGCACTAGTGTTTTGTCAATGATGTCATATAAACGATGTTAAGCTCGTAGATCAACAAGAGTTTTAATAATGCAGAGCAATGTAATAAGATTCGCTTAGACATTTGAGACATAAGCACTGAAATTGATTCCAATTGACATTGAGTAATATACCATCTACACATTCCTTAGCATTATTGTGAGGAAACCACATTTAATACTAGTTTCTGACGGCAACTTTGCCTGCACGAAGAAAGTAAGTCGTTCAGCCGTTTGAGTGTGAAGGAGAATGAAGGTTTTTTAAATTAACTCGAGTTTTTTTTGTGGGTAGGCAGAAACGTCAATTCAATGTTATACACGCCTAAATGGCAAAACCGATTTTGATGAATTTTTGGTACAGAGATATTTGGGACCCTGGAGACGGACAAAGGCTTGGGCACGCCACAATCATGGCGGTAAGTCCCCTCTTTGAGGCGTGGCTGGAAAGACCTCACGGCGTCCTTACCTTCCGCATGACACAGGTCCTCACCGGAAATGGCAAGTTCGGGAGGTTCCTGTTCCGAATTAAAGCAGAAGTGACGCCCGGGTGTCGCCACTGTGCGGAACGCCCGGAGGACACGGTGGAGCACACAATCGCGGTGTGCCCTGCTTGGGCGGAGCATCGCCGTGCCCTCGTGGGGGTGATCGGCGGCGGAGACCTCTCGCGCCGGGCCTTGGTCGAGGCCATGGTCCGGAGCGAGGAGGAGTGGCAGGCGGTCGCCGACTTCTGCGAAGCAGTAATGCTCGCTAAGGAGGAGGCCGACCGCATCAGGCAACGGCGCTCTCGCCGCCGCCGCCGGGATCCCGATCCCGATTTCCAGCCACCGTAGGCGCGGGCTTGCGGACAGTGAGCAATGGGTAGCTCGCTGTCCGGCCGTCCGGTAACCGTCCGGACCAAGCCCAAGTCGTCGACGGCGCGTGCTGTTCCCGCGCGCCTCAAGGAGTTGTCAGCAACAGCAGGGGCCCGGCCGGGTCGAAGCCTACTGGGGCCAGGGTTATCCGAAAGGGCGCTCGAGCCCCGGTATGAAGGCTTGTAGGAACGGGATGGGTTTTTTAGTCAGTAAGAGTCTGACACTATCTCCCGCTCCGCCAAAGAGCGGGGGTTGTCATAAGATGATTTTTCCCATCGAAAAAAAAAAAAAAAAGTGTGAAGGTTTTTTAAATTAACTCGAGTTTTTTTTGTGGGTAGGCAGAAACGTCAATTCAATGATACTTAAGAACTTAGATTTAATATTAACATAAATCCTAACTAATATTATAAATGTGAAAGTGTGGATGTTTGTTACTTAATCACGCAAAAACGGCTGAACGGATATGGACGAAATTTGGCATGCATATAGCCTTTGACATGAAAAAGAACATAGGCTACTTTTTATCCCGGAAAAACATTTTATTCCTACGGGGAAACACGTTTAGAGTGCGATAACCGAAGTACACGCGGACGAAGTCGCGGGCGGACAGCTATAAATATTTAATAATAATAAAAAAATAAACTTTGTTTTTTCGATAAGCTACAAATAAAATCAAACTCTAGACAATTTGTCTCATTTCGTAGTTTGAACCTAGAAAAAGAATCTAGATTTAACAAGGTTACCTAAAAAAAATCCTCCAAAAATCCATACGATTAACCTCCGATATTGCGAGCAACGCCACGTGCAAGTCTAGTATGCAAATAAAAAATAACTATCAGCACGAATAAATAAATAAATTATCATTAATTTGTGCGAATAATTATTAATAATAGAGTTTATTTCAATAGTTAACGTCGTTAAATCTTTTGGCAACTTTACCTTGTGCGGGCAAAGTTACACGTGTTAGTTACAGGCTGTTGTTTTTATTTGTAACGGTTAAATATTTTGAAGGTCGAAATTGTTATATTTGACGATTGTAGTTCAGTGGTTCGATGTTGCTTTAAAGAGGCTCCCTTTGAAAATAAACGTTTTTCAACTTGTAAATAGTACCATAAAAGGGCATAAATCAATTCGTGGTCTTCAATTTTGTAGAAATATTTTTTCATTTCTTGTATAACAATAACTAAAAAACTAATAAAAAAATGCCTATTTGCGTTTTATTGTTTGTATTTCAACTTGTTTGCCTATTTATACCTGTCATAGTAAATATAATGATTGTAAATATTTTATAAATACCTTTTTTACCAAAAGTTTTTTTTTTTTTTTTAATATTAGCATTTTTTCTCGGTAGCAAATTTTGTAAATCCAACCAACGATTCCATAATTGCCGAACTCGGGTCACCCATGAGACTGACCACCATATGCCAAAGATGAATCTTTGATTTCTTTGGCCACATTGCCAGAAAGGTTACCTGGAAAAGTTACTTCTGACAAGAAAAATAGATGAGAAAAGACCCAGGGGCAGGAGTCCGGTACGTTGGTCAGACCAAATCCTTGTAACACTGGAGACCACAGTCTGCGACGCCATCCACATCGCCGAAGATAGGACAACATGGCGAAATAAAGTCCACAAGAAAATTATTCGTCGAGGTCACGACCCTCAGCATGATGCAAGGAGAGACTCGATTCATTCATGGCCTATATGCTTTTCTGGTAAAATACACTGTAGATTCTAGTTCATAGGCTTTACAATAGGAATAGTATAGTCTACAAAAAGTACAGGCAATTTTTTTTTATTGAGATGTCATCAAATGACGCGCCTCCTCGCTTCAACCCAGAGCGGAAGAACCGCTTTAGGGTGGAGCGAGAATGCGCGTCAGACGTTTTTTACTGACTAAAACCTACTGTATCCTTCAGTTGCCCTTTGCTTTCTAACCTACGGTAAGGCGATTATCACGCTGCATGTTGCGTGTCAACGCACCTACGCGCGTACTTGCGGGAGTGCAGATATGCATCATCGTGCGGGTCTTTTACGCACTCATGCACGTAGGTGCGTTTTGTAAATTCACGCAGGCACGCACTCATCTCATACAAAATCACGCACGGCAATATGACACTCAGTGTGCCATAATACCTTGCGTGTCGCCCCGCACCCATGCGCTTGTGCATGTTTCTCCGCATGTAGGCGCGTGATCTGCATGAACGCGCGTGGATGAATTTTCAGTGTGTTGGACTGTGCAACGTTAAGCCACGCATTCAAGCGCTATGCTGCATGGTGCACGGCAGTGTGATAACCGCCTAAGTCTTTCAAACGCTACTGTAGTAACAGTACAGGCGTGATATCACAGCCACAGTTCATCGACAGATCATGAACTCCCGACCTCTACATTACCAGTCAGCTGGTAAGTGACCGTCATTGTGTTTAAGTGATTCTTAATTGAGTGTCAATCGGGAGTAGCTGACGCGATGTAGTACCTAACTACTTGAGGGGCCCTAGACAAAGAGGTATTATATCTTTTTATGGTTTAAGGGTTCCGTACCTCTACAGGAAAAAACGGAACTCTTATAGAATCACTTTGTTGTCCGTCCGTCTGTCTGTCAGTCTGTCAAGACCCTTCATCGAGAACGCGTGGAGGTATCGAGTTGAAATTAAAACCATATACTCAGGGCATCAAGTCTGCTATTACAATAGTGTCAGAATGGTCTATCATTGATGTCATAATTGTCGATTCTGACAAGTTTGGTAATCTACTAATATAATGGCGTCATTATGACTTTCCAATGGTCAACCACTGACACTCCATTGAAAGAAGTGACATAGAATGGTAATCTCGTACATATTGACAAATGAATATTTGACGTTTGCGGTAATCTGCTAAAACTTTGACAGTTTATTTGATCAGTGTTTTACCATTAGAACGTTATTGTGCAGTTATTGGTTTTAATATGCTCGAAATTATCATTCTACCACAATTCTATTACAAGACCAGTGACTGATCAATGATCGATCATTATGAATTAGCAGATTACAAACTTTTAGCAAAATGACAATGGGATCGTGTTGGAATGACGAATTTATAAAAATAGTAGACTTGGGGCAGGTCTGCGGTCCCTTGAAGCTGTGAAGAAAAATCAAACTTCTAAGTTAACGAATAAAAAAGGTACGGCCGTTTATGTCGCAAAAAAACGTATATTTTGATACTCATAAGGATCGAAATTCATAGGATACTTCCCGTTGACCCAGAATCCTAAAATTTGGCACAAAGCACAAATCTAAAAACAGTAAATTTGTTGTTACCTACGTCACAAAAAAAAAAACCTTTTTGCAATTCGGGAATTGTAGTTTGAACCCTCAGTGCGCGAGTCCGGCATGCACTTGCCCAGTTTTTTTAAATTGATATAAACTAATGCTTGACTGCGATAACACTTGATGGTTAGCAGTGATGCAATTGTTGATGTTCAGGCGCACTCACAGAACAGAAGAATGGTATGATTCCTTTGTTCCGTGGGCGCACTAGTATATTAAGAGCCTAAGAACCTATTCACTCTAGCCTTGAAGACACCTAAATTATAACCGGGCGGGAAGACCGCAGCAGGCAAATAGTTCCAATGATTTTCGCTTAACCAACACCTAATTTAGAAAATAAAAGCCTTACTACACGTTCCAAATGAGAATAGGACCGATTCCTATGTTTTGACGTCTCGTCGTACTGTCAAATCGAAGAAATTTTGCAAAATTGAAGAACTTAGAGATGAGTCAGATTGAAGAACTGGATTCTGATTGAACATTTTTCGTTCACAGTTGATAAATAAATTAAATTTTTCGTAAATTAATTAATGTTTAAAATTTTCTTTCCTCGATTTGACAGTAAATCGTGACGTCACAACATGGCGGGCGATCCTATTCTCATTTGGAACGCATTGTACATAACTTATGAATTAGAGGATTATTAGACCATTTATTTTCACGAATACTTTCTATGGTTGTCTATATTAATATTATAAAGAGGGAAAATTTGTATTTTTGTGTACATACACACAAAAACCAATAAACTCAAAACCTACAGTGCCGATTTCAAAAATTCTTTCACCATTGGAAAGCTACAGTCACCCTGAGAAACATAGGCTATATTTATTGCCCGTACGAAGCCGGGACGGGCCGCTAGTAAAAATTAAATTTTAATCGTCTTATTTGTTTGTAATCAAAATGGCGGTTCAACGATTTTACCTTTCCACTGTCACTATGACCTGTGCGCAGGCACAAGCTAGAGTTGTATAGATTGATAGATAGTTAGATTTAAAAAAAAAAACTACGTTTAGGCACAGGCGTGTTGTTATTCAGCCTAATTGAAGAGGTTAACACTGATATTAACTAAGTGGGTCATATTGCTCGGGCTTCTTCGTCAAGAGCCGTTTGCAATACAGACTGAAGCGACATCTATGTCCTCATAGAGGAACTTACAGACAAAATCTTGTGTCGCGATAAGACTTATCCGCGCGATTGGAACATAACACTGCATCACATCATCTTACCTTTTAAGGCCCAAGCGCCCGAAAAGTGCCATAAAACAGTGACTTTCTGAAGCCTACTCCTCGGTAACGGCCAGGTTAATAGGTTTGAAAAAAATATATGTTTATTATAGATTCATGAACAACATTATCAACATTTGATTTTTTCGTGCTATTAATACTTTTATCTAAAAAAAATATTTAGCAATTTCTCAACTTTTCCCTACTCCTTCGAAACGGCTTGGATCTTTAGAAACATTTTTACACATAAAAAATGGGTGGTTAAATATTCTTCAAAGTGAACATTGCATATGCAAATCGATCGATATTTCGCAAAGAAAATGGATTTAAAGGTCAGCCGCGCGGTTTCCGGGCGCTGCTGGCCGCAAATAAATGCACAGATTTGCGTACTGCCGCCTAGGCGGCTGCGAGAGGTGCGTCCACATAATTTAGGCCAGATGGTTCAAGGGACTATAAGCCTTAACCGCTTACATCGTATTATGCGACAAACCTAATAAAATTACCTAAATAATAACTACAAAAGATCTAAGCTTCTTCAAAAAAACACTCCACAAATTCTTACTACAAAAAGCATACTATAGTACTAACGAATATTTAGAAGACAAATAACAAACCGTGCCTAACACCATGTTCTCCGATAATTATAGTTATTTAGTAGCTGCCTATTTTATTTTAGTTCTATAAGCGACGTAATATTATTTATAGTTTTTTTAAGCTATTGCATAGCTTCTATCGCGGGCCTTGAGCGTAGAGACCGAATCCAGAAATTCCGTAACGAAAATAACCTAACACCCCCCACTCATTTATTTTTTGAGCGTGGTGACCGATAAGAAAACAAATGAGTGAACAATCAATCAAAATTCAATTCAATGTGTGAAAGTGTAACTTCAATTAATATCAAAGAAAAAAAAAAACAAAGAAAAAAAAATACTGCATAAATAAAATAAATAAATAATTATAATTGCATAAGTTGATAAAAATGCTATGCAATAGCTTTACCGCGGCAGTCCCCGAGTGCCACACGTCTTTTTTTTTTCAGTTCGCCATTTGGTAAACAATATTTGTATGCCCAGCAAGGCAACGCATAGTGAGTCAATATTTTATAATTAACACCATGTACTGTACCTACATACATTATACCTACCTGTGTCACAAATAAACATATTTGACTTTGACTTTGAAAAACACTCTCGCATTTATTACGCCACAGGATCACACATCCACGACCAAATGAAAAAACACTGCAAAACTAAAACATATGAAATTTTAGGCTGAAATTTTTTTGGCTACGATTGGGTCCTCTTTTTTTTGGAGGTGGGAAATCATTTTGTGACTTCTCCCACTCTGGGGTGTAGCGAGAGGGCGTGTCATACTGCCTAAAACCACACCTGTTCTATCAGTTGCTTTTTGCGTTCTAGGATCATTGTATATCCTTTTATTTTCGAATCCTCTGGCCCTAGCAGGCATCGGTCCTGCTGGGCCGGTACGGTTTGCTGACATATCTTTGAGGTACGCGTACACTACGTGCCGTCGACGACTCGGGTTCGGTTCTTATAGGACGAGCGAGAGGCGAGCTACCCATTTATCGTCGTCCGTAAGCCCGCGCCTACGATTCCCGACGCCCTCGGCGTCTCCTGTTGCGGTGTTGGATTCCTTTTAAGGCCCAAGCGGCCAAGCAGTGCCATAAAACAGTGACATTCCGAAGCCTACTCCTCGGTAAGGGCCAGGTTAATAGGTTTGAAAAAATATATGTTGTTATATTAAGTAAATCAATCAATATTTCGCAAAGAAAATGGATTTAAAAAGGTCAGTGGGACTCTATCCGGGCGCAGCTGGCCGCAATTAAATGCATAGATACTCGTAGTGCCGCCTAGGCTTGTACGGGCGTTGTGTCCATTTAATTCCGCCCAAATTTTTAAAGGACTATACGCCTTAAGTGTTAAAACGACTTGAGTCCATACTTAAACCCACTCAAGACGGAATGTATGCAATAAAGGATACACAGACATACAATTTTATTTTCGTAGCACTTCAAACCACTTGCTACTACTAGCATTATAATTCAAGATAATTTCTAAGGGCGTTATCACACTAGCGGTTTGCGAGCGGCTGCGGGGCGGTGCAGGCGCGCAGCGAATTCGTCGCGAACACGCCGCGGCTGCACAGCGAAGACGTCTCGGACTCCGTGACAAATTCGAAACGTTTTGAACTCGCGTTTGTAGCAAGTTAACGATGTACAAATAGACACAGGACATGCACCACCTGCTATACTGCCCATCCTGCGTAACCACTTGCAGTTTTCAGGATCTATACGAGGCCAACAACAGAGCTGTACAGCCCCCCTAGCCAAGTTACAATCGAATTCCGTTCTCTAATCGGTAACGCCTCGGTGACAGCAATTGTAGAAAACGATAAGTTGGTAGCCATGTTGACGCGCCTGAGTCGGCCGCTCGTTCTACGATGTAGCGTTTGTATAACAAAGGATGTACCGTTAAATATTGTAGAAACGATTTTGAACGATGTGAACTTGGCTACGAATTGTCTATTCGTTTGTTCTTACCACGCGACTTTACGTTGAGATGACGTCATTCCCATACGTTTCATCACTTTTCTATAGCGTTAACGATTGCAGAATAAGAACTTGGCTAAGCGTGCAGGTTGCCAAATATTGGGCAGAAAAAGTTTAGTTTGAGAGCATCGACTTGAAAAGAAGAAGAATACACTCAATAACAAAATGGAGTCTGACGAAAGACACTGCTGTTGATTTTGTTACTTCGAAGATGCCGGAGATCCGCATCTTTTTGCCGGATCTCATTGCGCGTCCGCTACAAATTCGCTACGCATGCGAGGCGTGTTCTTTGCGCACCCGCTCCGCTTTGAGTACACTCGCACTCCGGTAGTATGATAACGTCCTGAGCGGTTTCTAGCCTAATAAGCCTCCATTTAGAACCTTACGACTACAAATATGTATGTAAAATATTTATTATCTAATTCTAACCAGTTTAAAAATCAATATGCAAAATATAAGATTTAAATAAGGAAACAAAATCGAAATGGGTAGAAAAGCAAATAGGACATAATGATCTATCTTTATCTTTTGCTGTATAATTCTTCTGTACGTGTATTTGTCACCTAACTCCTCCTAAACAAGTTGACAGATTAGGTGTGTATATACAGGGTTATTTGTAAAAGCGGAAGGATCGGATTTTCTGAGGCCTACTCCTCCGTAACGGCTAGGTCAATTGGTTTAAAAAAAATATATGTTTATTATAGATTCATGAACTTTTGTCAAAAAAAAATATTTAGCAATTTCTCAACTTTTCGCAACTTTTCCCTACTCCTTCGAAACGGCTTGGACCTTTAGAAACATTTTTACACATAAAAATTGGTGGTTAAATATTCTTCAAAGTGAACATTGCATATGTAAATCAATCAATATCTCGCAGAGAAAATGGATTTAAAGCGCTTTCCGGGCGCTGCTGGCCTAGGCGAGTGCGAGAGTTGCGTTCACATAATTTCGGTCAGATGGTTCAAGGGATTATACGCCTTAAACACGTGATTGTGCTCATGATAACAAACAATGTTTTATTATGGAAGCAAAGCCGAAATCGCGAAAAAAATATCAGCTGTTCAGTACATTAGGCAAACATAAATGTACTGAACAGCTGATTTTTTTTCGCGATTCCAGGTTTGTCCCCATAGTAAAAGTTGTTGGTTATCATGAGCACAATCACGTGTTTAAGTATCGTACACTAATTACCAGTCACCCTATACACCGTTAAATTTTAATCGTTTTAATCCCGTGGAGGGTCGATCCGGTACATGAAACACTATCGATTTGTAAAGATAAAATTAAAAAATAAAGTACCTTTTTTTCAAAACTTGTATTAATTTACGCATGTACGAAATTAATTTCTTTAAGATAACGTCAACTAAGCGAGTCCAATGACCTGTAGGTAGTTTGTACGCAACGCTGACTACTACCTACGTGTCATTGAACTCGCTCAGCTGACGTTTTCTTAAAAAAATAATTTTGTACATGCGTAAATTAACGAGTTTTGAAAAAAAGGTACTTTATTTTTTAATTTTAGCTTTACAAATCGATAGTGTTTCATGTACCGGATCGACCCTCCACGGGATTAAAACGATCAAAATTTAACGGTGGATATCTACACTAATATAATAAAGAGTTCAAGTTTGATTTTTATTTTTTTATTATATAGAAATATATATATATAGTTTGATTTTTATTTTTTTATTAGATAGAAAGCTGATTTAATCCTGAGTGACATAGGCTATATTTTATGTGCACAGGCAAAGCTGCAGGCAAAAGCTAGTATTATATAAAAGAGGAAACTGACTGACTGACATATCAACGTACACTCAAAACTACCGGGACTAGCAGCGTGAAATTTTGCACAAGGTTTCCTTTCACGTCATAGGCGAGCATTAAGAGAGGATTTTTCAAAATTCAACTCTATGGGGATGTAACGCGGGTCCAAAGTTTGTATAGAGAAAGCTGCTTTCACGCGGGCGAAAGCTATTACATATAAAAATCTGTACCTCAGAGGTAAACAAAAGTAACTCCACTTTTTTGAAAATATGTTTTTTTGCACTGTTAAAATCGTAAGAACCAGTTCAACGTAATGGTATAGGGCATCAAGTCCTACGACATCTAGGAAGAGAAATATCCAATCATATATGACAAAAACATATCGGGTATGGGACTTAAAATGATGATAAGATTGTTAACTCCTCCGCTTTACGCGCACTTAATGTTGTTCTAAACTTTATTGTAATTATGTGTAATACAAAATAATTCCATCTAATAATTATAAAAAATACAATTGAGTTTGTTTCAATATCTTTAAAGCAACTATGTCAAAAATACATTTAAAGTTTCTATCCGCGCGTTTTTGCCTCTCCTGTAAAATTTACTTTTTGGCACTTACTGTTGTTTACCTCTGAGGTACAGAAATGAATACCTATTTCCCTTGGTCACATCGCACTTTTAAAACAAGTGGCTTTAGAAAAATAATTCATGATAAAATATCAAATACATAATTACTATTATACCTATTTGAACGATTATTATTGCCTGTTGTTGCACTGTATTGTTTGTATAAGTAATATTTTACTAATGTACAATGTTTAATCTTTTACCTTGGTTTTAAATATTAATCTAATTGTTTTTTTTTTTAATTATTTTTTTAGTTGATTTTAATTTAATTTGATTATGATTTAATATGGATTTAATTTAATTTTAGGGTTTGTTTGACATGAATTTAATTTAATTTAATTTTGTCCAGGTTTTGTGTCGCACGTACAGAACTTTAATTTTAAATACTTACATTATTTTTTTTATATTATGTGGAAAATGTTGTTGGTTGTGCATTTATCTTGTTATGGATTTATAAAATTTACTGTAAAATTGTAATGTATCACCGTTTGTTTTCCCAAATAAATAAAATAAAATACCAAACTTGTGTTTTTAATTGCCATTTTTTGGTAAACCTTTAATTTTTCAATCTAATTATCATAACCCATTCTCTGATTGTCAAGTCTTTGTTCTTTGTTCCAATTGTTAATGTTCCTCGGTTATTGATTCGCAACTTCTAATCGAGTAAATAAGTAGGTAAACTGAAAACTTTATACTGCTGAAAAATCAGCTTTTTCGTATAGTGCCTGTTCGTATCATCATCACGCGTTAACGGCTGGACCAATTTCGCTAATTCTTTTTTTTTGTTGGGTTTTATTATTGTCAAGAGAAGATTCTTATGAAAGAAAAAACCATCAGCCAAGTGCGAGTCGAACTCCCACACGAACTGTCCGTAGCAAAAAACGGCAAAATATGTCACAGCTGAGTCGAAGCCTACTGGGGCCAGGGTTAGCTCCGAAAGGTAACTCAGCCCCGGTATGAAAGGCAAGAACGGGGTGGGTTTTTTAGTCAGTAAGAGTGACACTATCTCCCGCTCCGCCCAAGGGCGGGGGATTGACAAACTTTGGCTGACTAAAACACTCCTGCTTCTTCTTTGTCTTCTTCCCAGGACCTCGGAGTTCATTTACTGATGACCCTTTGATGATGATATTTATAGCGGCAACTGAAATAATGTCATCTGTGACATTTTCAACTAACTATCACGTAATAGGGTCCCGTTTTACCCTTATTCGTACGGAACCCTAAATAAATAGGGAACGCTTAGTCTGCTGTCTACAGGAGAGACCTACGTACTGTTCAAAGTTAGATTACCTCTGACTATAAATTATGTCATCATCATCATCATCAGCCTTTTTTTGAAATGTTCCCACAGCTGGGACTCAGGCCGTAATAAACCACGCGGGCCCAGTGCGGGTTGGTGAATGTCACATGTCTTCGAATTTTTGGTTCTAGGACAAGCCGGTTTCCTCACGATGTTTTCCTTCACCGTTTTGAGAGCAGTGGTGATGAAATAAATTACACAAAGTAATGCGCCTGGCAGGGTTTGAACCCGCGAGCCATTACCACTCGGTCACCACTGCTCTCAATACAATGACAATGACTGTGGCGGATATGAAAGAAAAGAGTTAACTCTCATAATAAATTATGTAATTAATTAAATAAATTATGTACATAGGCCTCCCCTAATCTCGCAACTATCTGATTCCTGCAACCCTCATTAGGTCATTGGTCCACTTTGTGAGAGGCATCCCAACTCCGCGTCTATAATTTTTTTTCTTCTTCCTGCCCTTATCCCATAATCACTATATTATCTACATGGTAGACATCCCAACCATAGGCACAAAGCGTCTTGGTAACACATTCATTATGCGTACAGCTAAGGAGTGGAATTCCCTGCCGGAGTCTGTGTTTCCTGATAGCTACAACTTAGGGGTCTTTAAGTCAAGAGTGAATAGGTTACTTCTAGGCAAGCGTGCTCCATCGTCGGCCACATCATCGCTTATCATCAGGTGAGATGGTGGTCAAACGCAAGCCTATCAATACTACTAATAAAAAAAACTATGATCCTTATTCCTATCGGCATAAGGTTGCGACTTAAATGCCATCGTAATTGTGCGCGTCTATGTATATCCAGTAGTGAATTGATACAAACTGATTTAATTGGTTGATTGTACGAATTGCCTGACATGTCATCATTTCATTGATGTCGAATCGTATTTGACGTCATGCCAAACTGATTGCAAATCATTTTTTTTTTCAATACACTTATTCGAAAACGCGTTCTTATTCCACCGCTTCTAAGTTCCAACATAATTTATTGTTTTCCGCACTAGTGTAGAAAAGTGCGCGTGCTCACCCCCACCAGAATTTATAACATCTATCGTATTAAGGGCGCGTCGACCCACACGAGTCGTAAGTGTATTGAAAAAAGTCGTTTGATACACGTGCAGATTTGACACTGCAGCCCTCGGCTCCATAACACTCTCGTCTGCGGCTCGTGCGAATTCTGCCTCGGTCAATGACAAACTTTGCACTTACATCAAAATCTACTATGTTTTTTTTATGAGCGGTTTTTGGCGAAATTTCTTCGTAGCGGCTTTTTTCAGTTACTTGCAAAAAGATTCTTCATACACATTATTTTTTGGGAGGTGGGCAATCGTCTAATGATTGGTCCCACATTAGGGTAGGTAGGCTTTTTTAGGGGGAAAAATATTCCAACGACTTCTCCCGTTCTAGGTCGGAGCGAGAGGTGTCAGACTTTTATGTACTACTAGCTGTGTGGATTTTGAATTTTTTTTTTCTAAAAATGAAGTAGCCTCTGTTACTCCTTATTACATCAGCTACCTGCCAAAAAAAGTCCCGTCAAAATCGGTCCAGCCATTTCAGAGATTAGCCCGGACAAACAGACAGACAGACAAAAATTGTAAAAAAAATATTTCGGTGTAGGTACATACGTACCGTAAATATATATTCATATGCATGTAGTAAAAAGCAGTTATTTCAATATTACAAACAGACACTCCAATGTTATTTATATGTAAGATTATGCATATACAAACCAAAAATATTAACATAAACAGTTCAAGATACGTAACTAATTCTAACTCAAGCTTTTCCCGCATAGCTGGAACAGTTAAAAGATGACATAATCACCCACATGTAGCTAATTGGTGATCGCTGTACG
Organism: Mythimna ferrago; assembly: GCA_910589285.2. Classification (NCBI taxonomy): domain Eukaryota; kingdom Metazoa; phylum Arthropoda; class Insecta; order Lepidoptera; family Noctuidae; genus Mythimna; species Mythimna ferrago. The sequence goes on from OU342703.1 coordinate 12,325,510, forward strand.
ATTTTAATAATTATTTAGACAGATAACACAAGACCGGACGCTCGATTAAAAACGCTGTTAAAATCCGCGACGAATGTTGGTTTTTATTCGACTGGCCTCTTGGTCTAGCGGTTAGTGGCCCTGACTGCTACACCGGAGGTCGTGGGTTCGATTCGCATCTAAGACAAATTTTTTAGTTAGTCATAGACAACCATGGTAAGTATTCGTGAAAACAAATGGTCTAATAATCCTCTAATTCCAAATGAGAATAGGATCGCCCGCCATGTTGTGACGTCACGATTTACTGTCAAATCGAGGAAAGAAAAATTTAACCTTTCAATCGTGGAAATTACAGACACAATTGAAAGACAATAGGTGCGCGAACACCGGCGTTCGCTTGGGGTTAATGAATTAAACATAAAATAAAATTTAATTGACTGGCCTCTTGGTCTAGCGGTTAGTGGTCCTGACTGCTACACCGGAGGTCGTGGGTTCGATTTGAATCTAAGACAATGCAATGAGCACGATCATTTGTTCTATGTCTGATTCTAATGTATCTTTAAGATGTTTTGTATATAGAAATATAAAGTACTAGCTTTTGCCCGCACGGCTTCGCTTCCGCTCTTCCCTACTCCACCCTGCTCTATCTTACTCTACACTACACTACTCTACCCTACTATACCCTACTCTACCCTACCAAACTTCACATAAACCATCTACTAAATAGTCCGAACAAAGCCTAAACATTTGGTTTGGATAGGTGAGCCCGTTCTTGAGTTATAAAATTACAACGAAAAGTGGCATTGATTTTTATACACCGCTAAATCCGCACTCGTATTAATTTACACATGTACGAAATAAGTATCTTTAAGAAAACGTCAGCTGAGCGAGTTCAATGACTTGTAGTTAATAGTCGGCTTTGCGTACAAAGTACCTACAGTTCATTGAACTCGCTCAGCTGACTTTTTCTTAAAGAAATTAATTTCGTACATGCGTAAATTAATACGAGTTTTGAGAAAGAGGTACTTTATTTTTAGGGTTCCGTAGTTTCACTAGGAACCCTTATAGTTTCGCCATGTCTGTCTGTCCGTCTGTCTGTCCGTCCTCGCTTAATCTCTGTGACCGTTAGCACTAGAAAGCTGAATTTTGGTACCAATATGTATATCAATCACGCCGACAAAGTGGTAAAATAAAAATTGGAAAAAAATGTTTTATTAGGGTAGCCCCCCTATATGTAAAGTGGGAAGTGATTTTTTTTTAAATTTCAACCCTGACGTGTGATATATCGTTGGATAGGTATTTAAAAATGAATAGGGGTTTACTAAAATCATTTTTTGATAATGTCAATAATTTCGGAAATAATCGCTCCAAAAGTAAAAAACAACGTGTCCCCCCCCCTCTAACTTTTGAACCATAAGTTTAGAAAATATGAAAAAAATCTGAGAAGTAGAACTTTATAAGGACTTTCTAGGAAAATTATTTTGAACTTGATGGAAAGAACAGTTTTTGTACAAAAAAGACAAAAGGGTTCTACAAAATAATTTCTGGACTAAGTTTGTAGTATAATCGTAGCAAGCATTTTTTTAAACTCATAAGTGGGTACACTTTATTGTGACGGACGGGAAACTACGGAACCCTATACTGAGCGTGGCCCGACACGCTCTTGGCCGGTTTTTTAATTTTATCTTTACAAATCGATAGTGTTTCATGTACCGGATCGACCCTCCACGGGATTAAAACGATTAAAATTTAAGGGTGTTTAATATATATAGATAGATGTTTATCAGTTGTCTAGTACTCATGGCACAAGTTTGGGACTAGATGGCGTTGTGTGAAGGTTGTAGAATATTATCATCATCATCCTTTTTAATGTTCCCACTGCTGGAACTCAGGCCTCCTGTCTAGCCGTGGTGGATCCACGCGGGCCCAGTGCGGGTTGGTGAATGTCACATGTCTTCGAATTTTTGGTTCTAGGACATGCCGGTTTCCTCACGATGTTTTTCTTCACCGTTTTGAGAGCAGTGTTGATGAAATAAATTACACAAAGTAATGCTCCTGGCTGGGTTCGAACCCGCGACCTACAGCTCGCAAGTCGGGGCCATTACCACTCGGCCACCTCGGCTCTTAGAATATTATTATTATTTTGTAACGACTCACCCCAGCTTCGCACTACATGCACGTATTACGAGTATAAGACCTAAACCTTTTTTGAACAACTCTTTTTATCGGTCAAAATTGCATGAAAATTCCTTGAATCATCATCATCATTTCAGCCGGAAGACGTCCACTGCTGGACGTAGGCCTCACCCAAGTGTCGCCATAATGACCGGTCCTGTGCGTCTCGCTCTCGCATATATTCCACAACTAGTGTTGCCAGGCGTCCCGATTTGCGCGGGATGTCCCGATTTTTAGGGGTCTGGGGACACGTCCCAATTTGTCCCTGATCGGGACGCTAAATGTCCCGATTAACCAAAAAACCCTGGAACGCAAAGAGCGATTAAAGAAGTCTGAGTTTTACTCAGTAAGTTTAACACGCCTTCTCGTTCCACCCTTGAGCGCAAGAAGTCATTGGATAATTTCCTACCTATTTGTCCCGATCCAAAACCCTATATCCCGATTTGTTTCACCATCTGTCCCTATTTTTATACAAACGGACCTGGCAACACTACCCACAACCCTCACCAGGTCATCGGTCCACTTTGTCGGAGGCCTTCCAAAGCTGCGTGTTCCGGTACGTGATCGCCACATCAGAACGATTGGCCCTCGAAAACAGATGGGACCATTTCTTTTGCGAGCAATGTTGCCCACTTTCACTTATGCGCAGCGCTCTCGGCTGAATACTCGGTACGGGTAAACACAGCACCGAGTGCTCGGCCGAGCGCTTATCTCTAACACTCGCTTACATCACTGAGACAGTGATGTAAGCGAGTAGCTGTTCACACATGTTTTGTTATTGGCACAGTCAGTTCAGAGTGACAATCAATTGAGACTACAATTGGGACGCGATGGATCACAAAAAGTTTGTTAAAAAATATACGAAGTGACAAACATGTGGCCGAGTGTAGAGACAGACAGTGCTTGTTCAAACCTACCGAGTGACCGAGCGAGACAGTGCGGGGACGCGGGAGAGTGGGCACTCGGCCTAGTACTTACTAGGCCGAGAGCGGGTGCCGAGCTACTGTCCCGCCGCTTTGCTCGCCCTTTTACTCGGTACGAGTGATCAAGGCATTCAGTTTGGCGATTCTTCGCCAAATCGTTGAGTAAATCACTGTAGTTTATCACAGATAACAGTCTGAAAAATCCATGCAAAACTGAACCATAATGAACAGAGATAGAGATCACAAGTTTTTGCAAGCGCGATTCGATTCTTCCTTTTTATTACTGATAGGCTCGCGTTTGACCACCATCTCACCTGATGGTAAGCGATGATGTGGTCGACGATGGAGCACGCTTGTCTAGAAGTAGCCTATTCACTCTTGACTCAAAGAGTACCCTAGGTTATAACCATAGCTATCAGAAACACAGACTCCGACAGGGAATTCCACTCCTTAGCTGTACGCATAATGAATGTATTTTCAAAATGCTTTGTACGTACCTATGGGTGGGATGTTCACCATGTGCCGGTGGCGCAACGCCGTACGTCTAGTGGTCTGATATTTTTTTTATATTTGTTAAATCATCCAATGTCTGCTCCCGTTCTATAGCAGAACGGTAGGGCGGAGGGCGTATCAGACGTTTATTGACTAAACCCACTCCTATGTTCATTATTTGCCTCGCGTTTCAGAACCCTTTTTTTATGGCGGGGAAAATCATCCAATGACAACCCCCGCTCTTGGGCGGAGCGGGAGATAGTGTCAGACTCCTATTGACTAAAAAACCACCCCGTTCCTTCATACCGGGGCTCGAGCTCCCTTTCGGATAACCCTGGCCCTAGTAGGCTTCGACCCGGCTGGGCCCCTGCTGTTGCTGACAACTCCTTGAGGCGTGCGGGAACAGTGCGCATCGTCGACGTCTTGGGCTCGGTCCGGACAGTTACCGGTCAGACAGCGAGCTACCTACAGCTCGCCGTCCGCAAGCCCGCGTCTACGGTGGCTGGACATCGGAATCGGAATCCCAGCGGCGGCGAGGGCGCCGTTGCCTGAACGTCTCCTTCTTGGCAGGAGACGTTCCAGAAATTTGGGTTTTCCTTTCAGAAGCGAATCCATGGCCTCAGTAGGCTTCGACCCTGCTGGGCCCCTACGGTTTTTTTGACATCTCCTTGTGGCTAAAAAACTCGCCGTCCGGTCGTTCGGTAGCCGTTAGGACCGAGCCTGATTCGTCAACGTCGCGTATAGATACCGGCACAGATATTGAGCGCTGGCTTCAAGTTGCGCAGAAGCCAAATATTCGGTCTCTTTAGTGGTGCGACGTGAGACGCGAGAGCGGGGAATGTCAGTGATTGGCTCGCCGCGCCATCATGTCATAGACGTCACTCATGATTCGTTCCCTGCCTGCAATTAACGACGACGATTGGCTCGCCAATGTATGAAATGCGCAAAGCGATCCCCACTCTGACGCCGAGCGCTCAAGTTCCGTGCCGATAACTATAGTGTTCCACGCGCGCCTTAGGATGTCAGCAAAACCGTAGGGTCCCAGCAGGGTCGAAGCCTGCCGGGGCACTTAAAAAAAAAAAACCCCTAGGTATTTTTATGCACGTGTGGAGATATGGAGTGCAAAGCATGTGTCATGAAAAGTCGTACGTGCGCAGTTTCAGTAGCCGTTATAACGACATGTCGATTAAGGTTACATAAAAATGTTTAATCAGAGATAATTACACTCAAAAACAGTTTAACACATAGATAAAATAACTGATAGTTATCTCCAAGATATAATGTTATATTTGAAATATTTTTCAATCATTTTTACATAGTTAGATAGTAATTAACTGTGCTAAAAGATTAAAATGGTTATCAATGATAGATTGAAAATGATAGAGAATCAATGGGACTTATTATTTCCATACCTACAGTTGAAGTAAAAAAAAAATGGACTTCACTATTGGCAGGTTTGTGAATAAATGCTTTATTTAGAAATCAAGGGAGAGTGAGAAAAAGAAATTAAATCAAACTTTAACATATTCATAGGAAAACTTATAATTTACAGTTTATTTCATTTATCAGAAACTTTATTCATGAATTAATACTTATCAAAATTGCGTCAAATTGTCTTTTTTTTTGCAATGAAAATTGTAATCAGTAAAAAATTTGAATAAAGATAAGATAATTTTGTGTTTATGATTGTTAAGTTTTTAAAGAACAGGGGACTTAGATTATTCTATCTACACTATGAATGACTAGACTAGGACTTAATAAAAAAAATATATATATCAATCATAGTTTTTAGTGAATCATTATCGCTGGCAGGAAAAAATTAAAATTGAACCTATCAATTGTAGTCAATTTAGTATCATCAAGTTAAAAATAATAATAATACTAACTTTAAAAAATATGTTTTATGATTTGCAAGTTAATTAACTATTTGAGATAAGAAATAGGCTCAAATATTACTTTTTATCGAAATATTCAAACCAGGTTAATGTTTCAACATGTACATTTAAATAAAAAATTAGGGACCTAATAGACTGAATGAGACATAATGGAGTCTGATTAAAAAAAAAAACTGTTTACTTTGGGTTGTTTGCAAGGACACTATGGTAATATAAAGTTCACAGTCCTAATTTATGTACATAAATACAGCCTACAATCTTTAGAAAAATCAAATCTGATAATTTAGTTCATTCAGAAATTTTTTTCAATCTTTACAACTTAATTTATTATAGATTAAAAATATGGAACACTAAACTTACCTTTAAAAAATCCTGGCATATTTGTTTCGCACCACAGAATACGCAAAGGTATTTCGCGTTCAGCCAAAATAAATACTTTTTCCACAATTAAAAAACCACAATCACTGATTCCTATTACAATGATAATAAACTTTGCATACAGTTAATGTGTATTATCAAGCAGTTTACACCCAATCAAGGGTTTAAATATGAAATTTGTACTAATATAGATAAAGAAACAATTATGTTTGATAAGTAACGATTACAGTAGAGTTTAGGCGTTTTAGTATTAAAACGAAAACGAATGTGGGCGACCGTCGTCCCAGCTAATGTATGCGCCGTCGAGCGAATAGTAATAAAATTATACACGGCATAGCGTCGAATTACGCGTCTCCCGCTTTTAGTTAAAAGGTTAACAGCCAATTGACTACAGTTTTTTTTAATCAGTTAAAAATACAGGCACTAGCATTATAGTAAGGAGCTCATGTCGTACTCACCGTCGCTAGCGGGTCGCATTCCACCTTTCCCGATGTGCGTGGGCTCTCATTTTCATCTTGTTCACGTAATACCACTTTACGAATATCTAATATTTTGGTATCAAAATGCAAGGAGGTATAAAAAAACTAGGATGACCACTGTTACATTACAACTGTCAAAACTGAACTTCATTCGGGTACTTGTGCCAAGTGCCATAGACAAGGTTATGTTTTATAAATAGATTTTGCTTCTGCTACTGGATAACAGATGGCGCTAGTAGTTTTCTATTTCACGGCTGTGTAAATATAAATTGGATTCGTATGATTATTTACTCAATCGCTTTAGTTACATAGCATTATTAAAAATATATATACATAACAATTGTGAATTATCGACGTTTATTAAAAGGTAAGTAATTGATAAGTTGGCATTGCTTCATCCCATCATAATACTGTTTTCGATTATGGATTCGACCAAGGCGAACATTTCACGGTATAGTTTGTCTAAAAGTTAACCGACTTGGGAATTTTGTATAATATTTAATCATTTAAAAAATACTTATATCCGTTACTTTTCATAAAGTTCTTCTATTAGTAAACTATGACCTCTATCTCTTAATCAACCTTGATTATTGAACCCGTGTTGACTACATCAGATTTCATTAAATCCTAATAATTACCCGGTTTTTAGTACTGATTGACAAAAACCTCATTTCAATTGATTGACGCTTGCATGACCGTGTAATGTTCGCTTAAGAAGTTGGTTTCTTTTTTTTAAAATTATTGTAGCTTTCAGAAAACAGATTTCGCCAGGGAATTCCACTGTAGCTGTAGGTACTGTTGCGACCCATAAGGTCCCATAAACCTCTCGCACGCCATAATAAATAAGAATAGCAGCTACAGCTGGCGAGGACAACGCCTGGAAACTTAAAAGCTGAGTGATTTTTATATTATTTAATATTTTGTAGAAGAAAAGATGATAGAAGATGTCAACAGAAAAAAATATAAATTTAATTATATATAATAACATTATAAAGGCTCCTAACAATATAAATAGTCTAATTAAATCTAAAAGCCTTTCTTTAGCGTCTCTCCACGTTACAGTACCTAAGCACGGTGAATGGGTTCCTAATATTATTTATAAATCAATGATGTAAACTATTGCTTGACTGCGATCCCACTTGATGGTAAGGAGTACCTATTGCAATTGTTGATGATGAAGCGCACTGGTTTATTAAGAGCCTATTTACTCTAGCCTCGAAGACACTTAAACAAACACTTTGACATTCTTCCCGTCCGATTATAGTTATTATAATCGGACGGGAAGGATTTCAAAGTGTTTTTATAACACACACATACTTAGACTTACATGGGCATTTAATCAACGTCAGCAGCTAGTGCTGAGTGTATATTTCCAATTGGTCGTTTCCTATGGAGAAGATCTGGCAAGGAACTAAATGGTTACGCTTTTAGGGGTTATACTCCCTTGAACATCTGACCGGAATTAAATGCACACTAGGCGGCAGTACGAGTATCTGTGCATTTAATTCCGGCCAGCTGCGTCCGGATAGAGCCCCACTGACCTTTATATCGACTAAAACTTGACTGGTTTTTAGGATTCCTTACTCAAAGGATAAAACTAATCCCTATTACTAAAACTCCGCTGTTCGTGTGTCACCTGTCTGTATCTCATCATTCCCGCGCGCCTCAAGGAATTGTCAGCAACAGCAGGGGCCCAGCCGGGTCGAAGCCTACTGGGGTCAGGGTTATCCGAAAGGGCGCTCGAGCCCCGGTATGAAGGCTAGAAGGAACGGGGTGGGTCTTTTAGTCAGTAAGAGTCTGACACTATCTCCCGCTCCGCCCAAGAGCGGGGGATGTCATTGGATGATTTTTTCCCACCATAAAAAAAAAGGCTGTCTCTCATGAACTGTGACAGCTACACAGTTGAAATTTTCAAAGACGATCTATTTCTTTCTGTTGCCGCTATAATAACAAAATACTAAAAAAAAGAATAAAATAAATATTTAAGTGGGGTTCCCATTCTATGTGATTTTTTGTCGGTTTTGGCTACGGACGGCACGGAACCCTTCGTGCGCGAGTCCGACTCGCACTTGACTGGTTTTTTATTATAAATGTTAACACAAATGATTCGCCGGTCCTGTATTTGTTGGGATTACTTGTAGTCGGGGTTTCCTTGATCGAATAAAAAATGAAGATATCCGCAGGAAAACTAAGGTTGCCGACATAACACGAAGAATTGCCAAACTTGAGTGGCAATGGGCAGGGCACATTGCTCGCAGAACAGATGGCTGCTGGGGCTGAAAAGTTCTGGAGTGGCGACCGCGTACCGGAAGACGCAGCGTTGGAAGGCCTCCTACAAGGCGGACCGATGACCTGGTGACGGTAGCGGGAAACCGATGGATGCGGGACGCACAGGAACGTTCGATGTGTCGACGCTTGGGGGAGGCCTATGTCCAACAGTGGACGTGTATCGGCTGAAATGATGATGATGAATTGGAGTCCAGTCTCCATCACAAACTGTCAAAAACGTCTCTGATTTCTCTGTTCTCTCTGTTTTGACAAATGTTTAACGACCGGTTCTTTAGATGAGATTGCATTTTTTTTTTTTGTTACCTTTAATTCGTTCCATCATCGGACCACAAGACGTACAGTTGCCATCACGGATCTTGAGCGGTTGCGCAGAAGTCAAATATTCGGTGTCTTTAGTGGTGCGAAGTGAGACGCGGGGCGGGGAGTGTCAGTGATTGGCTCGCCGCGCCATCGCGTCATAGACGTCACTCCTAATTCGTTCCATGCGTTGCTGCATGTATCTAACAACGAAGACAATGGGCTCGCCAATGTATGGAATGCGTAAAGCGATCTCCACTATGACGCCGAGCGCTCAAGATCCGTGATTACAACTGTACAGCGTTTATTATTGTGCGTACAGTCAAGGAGTGGAATTCCCTGCCAGAGTCTGTGTTTCCTGATAGCTGCAACTTAGGAGTCTTTAAGTCAAGAGTAAATAGGTTATTTCAAGCAAGCGTGCTCCATCGTCCGCCACATCATCGCTTACCATCAGGTGAGATGGTGGTCAAACGCGAGCCTATCAATAATATTAAAAAAAGTAGACATAATCCACTATAGATGTGAAAGTTAAGTAACTATGTCTGTCTGTCTGTTACGTTTTTACAGTTAAGCAACGGAACCGATTTTTATGAAATTTGCTAAATGTGTAAAATACCTTAATTGCCTCTCCACCTTCAGACAACTCATTCGTAGTCATCTCATGGAGGACTATCAAAGAACCTAATTGACTACTCGTCAATCTTGCCGCTGAACGATCGAATAGTTTCATGTATCTGCTTTTAATTAATTAATTACCTTTCTAATTAAAGCTTCGGCAATAGGGTAGTTTCCAGGGTCAAAATAATTACATTTCATTTAGTCCGTATTTTAGATTACCTATAAAAAGATATTGGAAACGTATTTTTTCATTTTTGGATTAAACAAAAAATAACAGCAGCACGGCGTGACGTTACACGTAACTTTAATGGGCTATATCTTTGTCATTTTTATTTTAATTTACAAATAAAAAAGTACGTGCCCTAATTTTTGAATAATCTAAAAGGCGGACTAATTAGATTTTTTACGGCAACTAGCCAATTCTGGTTGGCATCTTGTTCGAACATTAGATAGACGGATGGGCACCGTAGTTGAAGGAGGTGGGTGATGGACAAGGTACATATTGCTAAGGGGGCCTTCAAATTAGCCGCAAAGTGCCACACGATGGCGGCGCGGCTGCAGCGCTGCCGTCACGCTGCTTGTTATTCCATATAATTTAAAACGCGCGGCAGTCTTTTATTTATATGGAATAACAAAGCAGCGCGATGTCAGCGCTGCAGCCGCGCCGCCATCGCGTGGCACTTTGCGGCTAATTTGAAGGCGCCCTTAGCAATATGTACCTTGTCCATCACCCACCTGCCACGCGATGGCGGCACGGCTGCAGCGCTGACATCGCGCTGCTTTGTTATTCCATATAAATAATAGACTGCCGCGCGTTTTAAATTATATGGAATAACAAGCAGCGTGACGGCAGCGCTGCAGCCGCGCCGCCATCGTGTGGCACTTTGCGGCTAATTTGAAGACGCCCTTAGGTAGGCGCCAAACTAACGTGGCGTGGAATAACGGCCACTGACCTTCCCACAGAAAGGAAAGAGGTTAGAAAGGAAATACTTTCCGATTTGTATTACAACGAGTGTCGCCGCTTGTCTCCCACCTTTTAACTCTACTACAGGCAATAAAACAATACGAACGCACAGTACGCGACTAACAGACCACGCACACTTAGATCGCAAGTTTGCTATTGGTAGTTGAACTATGAGCACTGCCCTACTTTATGATGACATGCCTGCCCCGCCCACAACGCTATTCTAACCTCTAAAATTCTTTCATCTGTTATTTATTGACATTCTTAATTTAAAAAACGGAATTAAAGACGAACCTTTTCTGAATAAAAAACTTTTAACACAAAAAAAAATTAAACCGTTTTCAAAACCGGTCCACAATTGACAGAGATATTGGTGAACATACATAAAAAACAAAAACATACATTCAGCCGAACATAGAACCTCCTCCTTTTCGAAGTCGGTTAAAAACAGTTTATTGATGGTTTTAAAAGTATCGAATACTTATCAGTATTTTTTAAATGATTTAATATTTGAAAATTCCCAAGTCGTTTGAATTTTTAGACAGAATAGCTATACCATGACTTCCTACAAGTAGGTAATGCGTCGAGTTACCAGTAACCTGTTGATATTGGACTTTCCCTAAATAGAGTCAGGAGTTCCTACCAATTTAGAACTTAGCGCAGCTCAATAGCAGTTAAAACAATTAAATTATTACATCTAACGGAAGCACACCCATATATTTCTGGGCGCCATTTAAAAAAAAAACAAGCGTTCCATAATAGCGTACAATTATTATTAATTGTTTAACAAAAAAGGTCCGCGGCCGTACAATTGATGCCTTTGCCAAACTAAACGGTGTAGTATGCTAAACGACCATCGATATCATCGTCATTGTCTATGGCTGAGCGTTCCAATTTCAATATGGTGATCGTGGTGCGTGATGTGGAGTCGAATGTATTACATTTTTAGTTGTTGCGTCTTTATTAATATAAGCATACACATTACGTTTAAGTAATAGAGAAAAGAATTTATATTATTTACGAATATCTATTATTTATGAAGAGTAAAATAGTGCTGCTTATCTAAAAAAATCTTTTAACAAACGTACTGGGTTCCAGTTAATAGTTCAGGGGCCATTTATTTATTAGGTACCTACTAGCTTTTGCCTGCGGCTTCACACTTAAAATTTAGCCTATATCACTCAGTTAAAAGACAGCTTTCTATCGGTGGAATAATTTCAGCAATCGGACAAGTACTTTCAGGGATTACCTCCTACAAACAAAAAAACAAACTTAACCTCTTTACAGCATTAGTGTAGAAGACGATTTTTTCTAATTTTTTTTACTTACCCCGTCTAGATAAAAAAAAATAGGCTGACCTCTTCCCCCCTGCTTAATATTTATTAAGTAAGAATCTAAATTTAGAGGGTCTTCCCCAGGCTCCCCAGGCTTTTGCCCAGCTGTGGGATAGTAAGGACTAGATAAAAAAAAAAAAACTAAAGGAAAAAATGAATATGCGTTTGGTTGGTTTTGATGTTTATTTCTAAAAGTAACAATTTTTAGGAACGTTTACAACTCTGTCGTTTACACAAACAAATAAGGTTTATTTCTCAAGCGGGAAGGCGCACGCGCAGTTACGGCCGCAGTAATCTCAGCCGTTGGTTAAATGCTTGCCGCTCGTATGTAATAGGTTTGAAAAAAATATATGTTTATTATAGATTCATGAAAAACATTTCATTTGATTTTTTCGTGCGATTAATACTTTTATCTAAAAAAAATATTTAGCAATTTTGCAACTTTTCCCTACTCCTTCGAAACGGTTTAGATCTTTAGAAACATTTTTACACATACAAATTGGTGGTTAAATATTCTTCAAAGTGAACATAGCATATGAAAATCAACCAATATTTCGCAAAGAAAACATTTTTACACATACAAATTGGTGGTTAAATATTCTTCAAAGTGAACATAGCATATGAAAATCAACCAATATTTCGCAAAGAAAATGGATTTAAACGTCAGCCACGCACTATCTGGGCGCAGCTAGCAGCAATTAAATGCACAGATACGCGTACTGCCGCCTAGGCGGTTACGAAAGTTGTGTCCGTTTAATTTCGACCGAATGGTTCAAGGGACTATAAGGGGCAACAAGCTTAGGCTTAAGTAGTGCTTATAGTACAGAGGCAGCTCCACAGCATCCCTGTGCCACAATCAATACTCGCCGGCAACAACAAATTGGTTGCGTGACGCAGCGAAACGCTAAATAATGTTATTTACATATTGTACTGTCACTTTCCTCCCCACCTTATTATTTAATCTGTTGTTTAGGAGATCCTTTGGAATCAAGGGGTTTTTGGCGGAACTTCTTCGAGTGACGTTCTGTAGCTCTTTTAATTATTATTCGCAAATTGATTGTATACAATGAGAATGTTAAGATGGATGTGTGGTGTGACGAGAATGGATAAAGTGAGAAATGAGTATATTAGGAGAAGTTTGAAAGTGGCGCCAGTGACTGAAAAGTTGAAAGGGAATCGTTTGTCTTGGTATGGTCATGTGAAAAGGAGGGATGAAATGCATGTTGCTAAAAAAGTTATGAGTTTACATGTGGATGGATGGAGGGGAAGAGGGAGGCCAAAGAAAAGATGGATGGATTGTGTGAGAAGCGATATGAAAGAAAAGGGAGTTAGTGATAGCGTGACGAGTGACAGGACAGAATGGAAGAAAAAAACGTGTTGCGCCGACCCCAAATAAAACGGGACTGGGGCAGGAAGATGATGAAATTGATTATATACAAAACATAAACATCCGTTTTATTCTGAGACCTATGGTAAAAAGTGGTTCAAATTGTAGTATGTGATAGCTGAATATACGATGTTTCGACCCCTTAATGTTGGACCATTATTTACGACACATTTTTTTTTTTTTTCGATGGGAAAAATCATCTTATGACAACCCCCGCTCTTGGGCGGAGCGGGAGATAGTGTCAGACTCTTACTGACTAAAAAACCCATCCCGTTCCTTCAAGCCTTCATACCGGGGCTCGAGCGCCCTTTCGGATAACCCTGGCCCCAGTAGGCTTCGACCCGGCTGGGCCCCTGCTGTTGCTGACAACTCCTTGAGGCGCGCGGGAACAGCGCGCGCCGTCGACGACTTGGGCTTGGTCCGGACGGTTACCGGACGGCCGGACAGCGAGCTACCCATTGCTCACTGTCCGCAAGCCCGCGCCTACGGTGGCTGGAAATCGGGATCGGAATCCCGTCGGCGACAGGAACGCCGTTGCCTGATGCGGTCGGCCTCCTCCTTAGCGAGCATTACTGCTTCGCAGAAGTCGGCTCGCGCCTGCCACTCCTCCTCGCTCCGGACCATGGCCTCGACCAAGGCCCGGCGCGAGAGGTCTCCGCCGCCGATCATTTACGCCACATCCTGTATATAGTCTACAACTATCACACAACGCCGTCTAGTCCCAAGATAGGAAAAGCAGAGCTTGTGTTACGAGTACTAGACAACTGATAAACTTACTTATAATTTCTAAATCATCATCATCATCATCATATCAGCCGAAAGACGTCCACTGTTGGACATAGGCCTCCCCCAAGCGTCGCCACAACGACCGGTCCTGTGCGTCACGCATCCATCGGATTTATTTCTAAATACTTACATATTATTATAGATAAATTACAGCCAGACACAGAACGAATGATCATGTTCATCACACAAACTTTTGTCCTGGGTGGGAATTGAACCCACGACCTCCGGCTTCGCAATCAAGGCCACTAACCACTTGACAAACAGGCCAGTTTACAATTGTAGTGTATATTGTGATATAAAATTGGTGAAGTGTTGTATCTCAAGTGTCCGCACAACTGGCTAATATGTGGAATCATTGAAACAGGCGCTATAATAAAAAATATACAGGGTTTAAGAGACAGAATTTTTTAATCTTGTTTTGTGAGTGTGGCTGATTTTTTTTTATCGTTTCCTGAAAAAAAGTCTTGTGTAAGGTTGTTCAGTTTCGTCTGCTGAGCATGACGATTTTATACAGTTTTTAAATTAAAAAACTGAAAGATAAAAAAAAAAATAGGAAAAAACCGACAAAAAGTCCCACCACTGGGGGGGTCCAGAGGTCCAGACTCATGTACTGGATCCATGGTATTCGTTTGTGCGTCAATGTCAGAGACACAGTATATGTTCAACCACAAAATAGATAGGTACAGACGTCAATCAAAAATATCAAATATTTTTTCAAAACTCGTATTAATTTACACATGTACAAAATTAATTTCTTTAAGAAAACGTCAGCTGAACGAGTCCAATGACCTGTAGGTAGTAATCGGCGTTGCATACAAACTACCTACAGGTCATTGGACTCGCTCAGCTAACGTTAAAATTACGAGTTTCGAAAAAAAGGTACTTTATTTTTTATTTTATTTTTACAAATCGCTGCGCTACGGTTAGGGCATTGCGGCGTCCCCGAACTGTACGAGTGCGGCCGGGCGATTGAGCCGAGATATCGTGTCCGTGAGCGGTGTCTATGTGTGCGTTGTTCGAGCGCGCTTTGTATGTAGATTGTCTTCTGTACCTATCTATTTTGTGGTTCAACTGTGAACGTCTTTCAGCTGAAATTATGAGTTTAATCGCTTAGTTAAATTACCAAGAGCATATACAGAACTTTTTAAAAAAAGAACGTCTCGCTCTTACCCGATACCTCACAGATAATATCACGGTCAACCATAGAGCGTTTGTTTGGTAATTTTGGCGCGATTGTCTATGCTCTATTGTTTTCTTTTTTTACAAGTCATCGGGTTCCATTGACTATTTGAAATTGATCTGTTCACACTTGCCATATCCGGTCAGATAAAGATTTACTATTTATATTATAATTTTATATGTTTAACATAATGGGTTTTGTAAAATGGGTGGGACTGTATTGCCATTTGCCAGATAGCTTAGGGCCTAGAGAGCGATGGTGGTCCAGTGGTAATTAGAGATGTGCCGTTGCTGGCAATATTGTCATGAAGTGGGAATATTGCCCGAAGTATGAATATTGGTGGCAATATAGCCACCAATATTCCCATATTGCCGGCAACGTCCATCTCTTGTGGTAACCGCTGGCAATTTAAGAGTTGTAGGTATGTCGTAGGTTCAACCTTGAAATGCAAGCAGACGATGTGTGCTCACAAATAATTAATATATTTACTACACTTACTCGAAAATCCGCTCTTATCCCACCGCTTTTAAGCACGTAATAGACTGTTTTCCGCACTAGTGCAGAAAAGTGACAATGTTATTACATTTAGATTTATCGTATCAGGCTGCGCGCGCGTCGAACCCTACGAGTCGCCGGTCATACCCCGTTTATTCAATTTTTCTGTGTATTGAAAAAAGTCGTTTGATACACGTGCAAAGTCAAAATTATGATTGTAACTTAAGTTTAAATGCTGTAGGTACATATTTCAGTAACACCCTGTATAAACCCGAAAACATCAACCAACGCGGCAAGTAGACTTCCAACAAAATCCGAGGAACTCAAACATTACATCGGTTTCTATGAAACGTGCACAATAGACGACTTCCTAGTAACCTATTGTAAGACAATGGGATGTAATATGACATTAATAGGAGGTTATTAGGTACTAGTAGGTAGTAACGCCACAAAATAGATAGGTACAGAAGACAAGCAACGCACACATCATCGCTCATTCGCTCAATCGCCCGGCCGCGTCGCACTCGTACAGTACAATTCACGAATGATGGCGGCCGTAAAGTTTGCGCAGAAGGCTGCGCAGTAACGTGTTTTAGGAACCAAAAGGCAACGTGCGTGTGCGAGAAGAGTGTAGTATGCGCGAACGTTCGCAAAGGCTAACTTCACGGCCGCCATCATTCGTGAATTGTACTGTACAGTTCGGTTACAGTTGCCATCACGGATCTTGAACACTTGCGCAGAAGTCAAATATTCGGTCTCTTTAGTGGTGTGTTGGTAATTATCAGAGGTGGTAGAAATAAAATAGCGGACTGTAAATATAGGTAGGTTTATATTCGATTACAAAATCGCGCGCCTCTGGGCCTCAAGTCTGCTATTATATCAGAATGGTCTATCATTGTTGTCAGAATTGTCGATTTTGACAAGTTTGGTAATCTACTAATATAATGGCGTCATTATGACTTTCCAATGGTCAACCACTGACACTCCATTGAAAGAAGTGGCTTAAAATGGTAATCTCGTACATATTGACAAATGAATATTTGACGTTTGCAGTAATCTGCTAAAACTTTGACAGTTTATTTGATCAGTGTTTGACCATTAGAACGTTATTGTGCAGTTATTGGTTTTAATATTCTCGAAATTATCATTCTACCACAATTCTATTAAAAGACCACTGACCGATCAATGATCGATCATTATGAATTAGCAGATTACAAACTTTTAGCAAAATGACAATGGGATCGTGTTGGAATGACGAATTTATAAAAATAGCAGACTTGGGGCCCTGGTCCGGGTCGCAATGGCGATGCGGTTTCGCAGCGGTGCGGGTGGCGGCGCACTCTGCACCTCGTCCCCCGCTCCCCGCAAGCCGCTATCGCCCTCCGGTTGTTGCAGTGGCACACGGTGCTACGTTTTATCGCCAACAGGTGCGAAGTGCGACGCGGGGGCGGGGAGTGTCAGTGATTGGCTGTGCGTGCCATCGCGTCATAGACGTCACTTCTCATTCGTTCTCTGCGTTGCTGCATGTATCTATCAACGATTGGGTCACCAATGTATGGAATGCGCAAAGCGATCCCCACTTTGACGCCGAGCGTTCAAGATCCGTGATGGCAACTGTAGTTGTTCGTCAAGTCCGAGCTAGTTTGTGGTACCTTCCAATTTCACATACTTTCCTTGTCGTCTTCTCGATCAAAAAAAAAAAAAAAAATTGAAAAATTGTTAACAGATAGATAAAAAATTTTCAATTTTTTTTTATTGTTTCTTTTTGTAGCTGACTGTACATAAATACGTAAGATTTTCACGTTTGAGCGAGATAACAATAGAAAAAGTAGGTGAAATCGGAAGGTGTCAACTCGCGCGAATTGAAGAACAATGTCAGTTCGGCGCTACGAGCTGACTGGCGCTGACCCTAGTGCGAAAGCCTAGCCTACGAACATGAGATTGACTTCTGTACCTACCTATCTATTTTGTGGTACTTCTATTATAGGTGGGTAACGTTACCGTCTCGTGCGTGATAGCCGAGCAGTTAACACGTTTTTCATGCTTGAGATTTTTTTTAAGCTATTGCATAGCTTCTATCGCGGGCCTTGAGCGTGGAGACCGAATCCAGAAATTCCGTAACGAAAATAACCTAACACCCCCCACTCATTTGTTTTTTGAGCGTGGTGACCGATAAGAAAACAAATGAGTGAACAATCAATCAAAATTCAATTCAATGTGTGAAAGTGTAACTTCAATTAATATCAAAGAAAAAAAAACAAAGGAAAAAAAAACTGCATAAATAAAATAAATAAATAATTATAATTGCATAAGTTGATAGAAATGCTATGCAATAGCTTTACCGCGGCAGTCCTCGAGTGCCACACGTCTTTTTTTAGGTTAGAAAGTCATCCAATGACATTGCCCGCTCTTGGGCGGAGCGGGAGATAGTGTCAGACTTTTATTAATTAAAAACCCACTCCTTTTCCTTCGTTTTCTTACCGGGGCCGAATCTTCTTTTCCGAAACAAATCCTTGACCCCAGCAGGCTTCGATCCTGCTGGGACGTGCGTGGGACAATACGCGCCGTCCACGTCTTGGGCTTGGTCCGGACGGTTACCGGACTGTCGTTCAGGCATGAGGTTGCGGGTTTGAAACCGGGCAAATGAATTTTTCAATTCATACGTACTTTTCTAATTTAGATAAGTACAATTACCGGCACGGATCTTGAGCGCTGGCTTCAAGTTGCGCAGAAATCAAATATTCGGTCTCTTTAGTGGTGCGAAGTGAGACGCGGGGGCGGGGAGTATCAGTGATTGGCTCGCCGCGCCATCGTGTTATACACGTCACTCCTGATTCGTTCCCTGCGTTGCTGCATGTATCTAACAACGGAGACGATTGGCTCGCCATCGTATGGAATGCGCAAAGCGATCCCCACTCTGACGCTGAGCGCTCAAGATCCGTTTCGGCAATTAATGCAAGTCGCACAGGGTCGGTTATTATGGCGACACTTGGGGAAGCCATGTCTAACAGTGGACGTCCTACGGTTGATATGATGATGATGATGATAAGAAAGAATACAGTTTTAAAACGGACTGTTTTTTTTGGTGTGTCAATCAAATGACATCCAAATCTCCAGGACACGGGAGATATTGTCAGACTCTTACTGACTAAAAAACTCACCCCATTCCTTCTTGCCTTTCATACTGGGGCCAAGCTACCTTTCGGAGCTAACCCTGGCCCTAGTAGGCTTCGACCCAGCTGGGCCCCTACTGTCGCTGACAACTCCGTGAGGCGCGCGGGAACAGTGCGCGCCGTCGACGACTTGGGCTCGGTCCTCGGTTACCGGACGTTTGGACAGCGAGCTACCCATTTCTCGCCGTCCGCAAGCCCGCGCCTACGGTGGCTGGAAATCGGGATCAAAATCCCGGCGGCGGCTGGGGCGCTGTGAGCGCCGTTGCCTGATGCGGTCGGCCTCCTCCTTTGCTAGCATTACTGCTTCGCAGAAGGAGGCGACCGCCTGCCACTCCTCCTCGCTCCGGACCAAGACCTGTACGCTCGACCTAGCGCGAGAGATTGCCGCCGCCGATCGCTCCCACGAGGGCACGGCGATGCTCTGCCCAAGCGGGGCACACCTTCACTGACAGGCCTGATTTTCAAAATAATGGCTCCAGTAGAATGTTAGGGCTCGTCCCCATCGGTAGCGGCGCCGTGCCGTGGTGATGGGGACGGGCCCTTAACGTATACACCACTAAATGATAAATGATAAATGATCTTTATTTTGCAAGTAGGTTTTATAAAAACACTTTTACACGTCAATTTTTTTTTTTTTTTGTCAATTAATGCTAGATGAGGCCGGTGTTTCCTAACTGACTACCCTGAGAAGAAACACCGAAACAAACTCAGGGGTCAAAGTCTCTTTTAAAGTCCATACAGCAAAACATGTAATGGTCAAATCATATGAGAACCGTGCAGATTGAGCCTGAGATGGTCTTTTGAAGAAAGAACCACACAGTTCTAAGTGGACCTGTCCAGTCAGTGCAAGCATTTGTCAGTATGCGTGTAGCTCAACTCAAGACTACTAAGGAGCTCAACGACTTGACGAACAATGCCAAAGAAAGGACATTTGGGTAGGCCACATCAAATACTCAAAACTGCCAGACATCATGTGAAAATAAAAGAAAAGGAAAGAGTAATCCACATAGTTCTCACATTCACAATAATAAAATTTACAAAAGTGTAAATATTGCAAATTGTAAAAAAAAGTATATAAATAAAAATTCAGTCAAATAGTAAAAATAAACATGTCATAATTGTAAAAAAATAATAATATATATATATATATATATATACAATATCATAATTGTAAAACAACAACAATCGTCAATAAAAAAAAAGGCAGTTAAAACAAAAAAACATTCAAATGATAACAATTATAGTGAGTAGGTATTGGAGCAGGTCAATCCCAAGCCGTTTTATCCTCGAGATACTCTTTTACAGTATAAAAAGCCTTTTGGCAAAGTTTTCGCTTTACAAATGTTTTCAATTTATTAATGCAAAGTTCTTGAATAGGACTGGGAAGCTTATTATAAAAATGTATACTTTGGCATCTAAATGAGCGTCCTATTTTTTTGAGCCTGGTTGCAGGAACCACTAACTTGTGTTTGTTCCTAGTATTAATGTTATGAATATCACTGTATTTTTTAAACATGTTTTTATTTTTATGAACATACAAAATATTGTCATAGATATACTGAGATGGCACAGTCAAAATATTAATATTTTTAAATTTATCTCTGAGGGAGTATCTGGGACTTAATTTATAAATTGAACGAATGGCCCTTTTCTGCAAAACAAAAATCGTTTGGATATCGGCGGCATTTCCCCATAATAGAATACCGTACGACATGACGCTATGAAAATAACTGAAGTAAACTAAACGGGCTGTCTCTAAGTCAGTTAGATTTCGAATTTGCCTAACAGCGTATGCGGCAGAGCTAAGTTTTTTCGACAACTTATCTATGTGAGGGCCCCACTGAAGCTTAGCATCAACAGTTACACCCAAGAACACTGTAGTGTCTTCAGGACTCAATTCTTTACCTTTTATTAGCACACTAGTTTCTACCTGCCTTACGTGAGGCATCGTAAATTTAACAAATTTGGTTTTCTTTTCATTAAGGAGCAGGTTATTGACATTAAACCAGTGTACTATTTTTGAAAGGGCGTTATTTATGTCATCAGTAACCGGCTGCTGACGTTTAAGCTTAAACAAAAGCGAAGTGTCGTCTGCAAACAACACTATATCATGGTTATCCTCTATGAGGTATGGCAAGTCATTTATATAAATAAGAAATAAAAATGGACCAAGGATCGAGCCCTGGGGCACACCCATTGATACTACAGACCCGGGTGATCTTTTTCCGTTTACATCAACTCTCTGAATCCTATCACTCAAGTAAGAAGTAAGAAGATCCAGAGAGGAATTCCGGATCCCGTAATGGTGTAGTTTCCTGATTAATGTTTCATGGAGAACGCAATCGAAAGCCTTGGACAAATCACAAAAAATGCCCAGGACATCGCATTTGTCTTCCCATGCATTATAAATATGGCCTAAAAGTTCAACCCCGGCATCGGTTGTTGAACGACCCCTTGTAAAACCGAACTGTTTATTATGTAACAACTTATGTCTATTAAAAAATATTTGTAATTACACTAATTTTTAATTAGAACAAATACTTAAAGAAAAGGTCTTGTTATTATTTAAGGGGCCGGCGACGGATGAATTTCCATACAAACGTAATACCACGCTCATTTGTAGTTGGAGCATATTTACAACATATTATGATGATATTCAGTTATAGCCAATATTTATCTTTTAAATAATTAAATATTATCCAAAATTTCCAAGTCGGTTGACTTTTTAGACAGACTTTAGTAGCAATTGTTATGAATGATTGATTCTATTATGAATTTACATTAACCAATGTATTAATTTTCGTGGAAAGTTTTGGAATTTATTTTCTTTTACTTTTGACTACAAAAATATGATTAGTAACGGGTACTGATAGAGCCCCATTTTTTTGTATTAATTATAAAATAAGGGAGTAAAGGACCTAAAATGCGGGCGAACCCGCGGCAGAAGCTAATAAGTAGGTATTAAAAAAAAATATATATATATTACAATCTTTATTGGTACTAATGTACAATGGGATACATATTAAATAAAGCAAAAAATCTAAAACACATACAATCTATTAATACATAACTGATTATTTATTATTTATACACAGACAAAACAAACTTCACAGAAATCTAAAGGCAACATGCTAGGGTATACCTGACAGCTTTGCCTGTACACGTACAGTCATACCTGTCAGTTAAACCGGAGCGTGTATGTTGCACAACTGTGCTGGGCCCCAATGTTACAAAGTGTCAGATTTTGAGTAAGTTTAGTAATCTACTAATATAATGGCGTCATTATGACTCTCCAATGAATGGTAGTCTCGTACATATTTACAAATAAATGTCTTATTTATGCGCCAATCTGCAATAATTTTGACAGTTTCTTTGATCAGTGACCTACTTTGATTGTGCAGTCATTGCTTTTACTAAGCTCGATATTGTCATTTTACCAAAACTCTATTACGAGACCATTGACCAGATTAGGAACTTTTAGCAAAATGACAATGGGATCGTGTTGGAATGACGAATTTATAAAAATAGCAGACTTGGGCCCCAGGTTTCCGTACAAGCTTATCTGACAGGTTTAACTGTGCAGGCAAACCTTTCAGGTATACCCTAGCGTGTATGGTTACCTTAAAAGACAATATAAATTTTTATTTGATGTCAATTGTCAGTCAACATCTAATTTGTCAGTATAAAACTTATGGACCAAGCCCAAGTCGTCGACGGCGCGCGCTGTTCCCGCGCGCCTCAAGGAGTTGTCAGCAACAGCAGGGACCCAGCCGGGTCGAAGCCTACTGGGGCCAGGGTTATCCGAAAGGGCGCTCGAGCCCCGGTATGAAGGCTAGAAGGAACGGGGTGGGTCTTTTAGTCAGTAAGAGTCTGACACTATCTCCCGCTCCGCCCAAGGGCGGGGGATGTCAATGCATGATTTTTTCCCACCATAAAAAAAAAAAGTATAAAACTTATTTTGTTTTAGAGTCTGCCTTTTACCTCGATCAGACATTAAGCATTGCCATAGAACATGGCAATGCCGACAGTGTTTTAGTGGTTAGTGACCCTGACTGCTGTCTCGGAGGTCATAAGGAGGAGGCCGGGAACGGCCCTCACGCCTAAGCCGACGGCGAGCAATGGGTAGCTCGCCGTCCGACCGTCCGGCAACCGTCCGGACCAAGTCGTCGATGGCGCGTACTGTTCCACGATTCCACGTATGCCTCAAGGAGATGTCAGCAAACCGTAGGGGCCCAGCAGGGTCGAAGCCTACTGGGGCCAAGGGTTTGTTTCTGAAAGGAAAACTTAGCCCTGGTATGAAAGGCAATTAAGGATTAGGAGTGGGTTTTTAGTCGGTAAAAGTCTGACACACCCTCACGCTCCACCCAAGAGTGGAGATATCATTGGATGATTTTCCCACATATAAGATACATGTTTGATTGTTGAGCACAATCATTTGTTCTGTGCCTGGGTGTAATTTATCTATAATATGTATATATTTAGAAATATATAAGTATGTTTATCAGTTGTCTATTACTCATAACACAAGCTCTGCTTAGCTTGGGACTAGACGGCTTTGTGTGATAGTTGTGGAATATTATTATTATAGTTAAAAATTAAAATAAAAACTTGGTAGTTAACTACAATGGTTATTGTGTCGTGGTTTCACATCTGACTCCCTCGTAATGTGTAGCACAATCACAGGAAGGTTCGTCTTCTTCATTGAGGAAACATTCTCCGCCATTCAGACAATAGCCATGACAGCTGTTGACTTCACATCTCTCTCCGGTATGGCTAGTATTACATCTGAAAGTAATGAGTATTACAGTGTCTTAAAGTCACTGGCAGTATACACCGTTAAATTTTAATCGTTTTAATCCCGTGGAGGGTCGATCCGGTACATGAAACACTATCGATTTGTAAAGATAAAATTAAAAAATAAAGTACCTTTTTACGCATGTACGAAATTAATTTCTTTAAGAAAACGTCAGCTGAGCGAGTTCAATGACCTGTAGGTAGTTTGTACGCAACGCCGACTATTAACTACAGGTCATTGAACTCGCTCAGCTGACGTTTTCTTAAAGAAATTAATTTCGCACATGCGTAAATTAATACGAGTTTTGAAAAAAAGGTACTTTATTTTTTAATTTTATCTTATAAATAGATAGTGTTTCATGTACCGGATCGACCCTCCACGGGAATAAAACGATTAAAATTTAGCGGTGTATTGAATTCCAAACAAAATTTGGGTTGCTAAAGTTTTAATCCCGAAAGCCGGTGAAGGATTTATGTATTTAACTCCAGAGCATTGTAAGGGACTTGCTTTAAGTGATGGTTGTACGCCATATAAAAGGACATTATCGAGCAGGTGGTGTAAAAAGTAGGTATATAGTATATATTCTATAGAAAACAGTGATAAGCGCTTTACTTTGTGTCTCACACTTTGTTTCACTGTCCTGGAAACATTCAAAGAACGTGGACGAGGACAGCACTGAATCGTGTCGAGTGGAAAAATATGAAGGAGGCCTTTGCCAAACCTGGGCAAACAGACCAGGACCCCTAGCCAAGTTGCTAATCTGCAATAGTTAACGCTTGTAGAAAGCTCCAAATGTACGGGAATGACGTCGTCTTAACGCTCAGTCACGTGGTCAGAACAAAAGAATTGGCGGCAAGGTCAACTTGAAGCGTTCGACGCAAGCGAAACGGTTGTAACTTGGCTAGGGGGCTGGTTGTTGATGTCGACTCGATAAATTGAGTCAATTAAATGAATTGTAAAATGTTCTGTTACTTAAATTTGGTCTGAATAAAGGCTTTTATTACTTCGTTTATTCAGCTTTAAGGACTTATAAATTATATTTTTAAATATTCATATAAAAAAAAAACATTTAAAAATATAAAAAATAGTAGCCCACCGGTATCGGGAACAGGGTCCAAGCTACCGGCGGTCAGGGCTCCAGAGAGAGGAACCTCCTGACTATACGAGCCGTGTCCAGCAATACTGCTTTCTGAATCAAGCCCTTGATCCAGCCGCCTAACGAGAGCCTCCTAAGGTGTTGGTCGAGGCTCTTGGCTATTAAGCCATTGGCTGAAACAACTATTGGTACAATGATCGCTGAATCCACTTCCCACATGTCCACAACCTCGCGAGCCAAGTCAATATACTTGATTTGTTTATCTTTCTCGGCTTTCACGAGGTTCTCGTCATGCGGAACGGATATGTCAACAATCATTACACGCCTCTCGCTTCGGTCCACCACCTCTATATCAGGCTTATTGGCCACAATAGTTCTGTCAGTGATGATGGGCCGATCCCAGTACAAAGTGATATGACCATTATCAAGAACTGGGTCGGGCTCATACCTATAGTATGGCACTTCCGATTCCACAAGAGAGTATTTCAGAGCAAGTTGCTGATGGATAATCCTGGCTACAAGGTTGTGCCTATGCAAGTACTCTCCATTAGCAAGACAAAAACAACCAGAGATAATGTGACGGATTGATTCTCCCGGACGGTGACATGCCCGACAGATGTCAACCGTGCCGTCTTTCACAATAAATCTCCGGTAGTTATTCGTCATGATAACTTCGTCCATAATTGCACAGACATTTATTACTTATTATTATGCCTGGAAAGGAGTAAACTAATGAACTTTTACCTGCACACCGGAAGGCCCACACTGTTGATACTGCAGCTGCCTAGGATGCAATAATTTTCACAGACAGAGACGTGACATCTTTCACCAGAGTAACCAGCATTACATCTGAAATAATGAAAATGTGAAAAACTATACTAAAGAGGCTCCTTTTCCACTCGCCTATCGTAAACATCGAGCACGGTTTAAAAGCTTGTTGCTTCATCTAATGAAATCCAACGCGATGTTTGATGAAGACGCAATCCAAAAAAAGAGATAACGCCTTAAAACTCTGTTGGCCTGGCCTGTTGGTTGTCGGAAATACATGATTTTTTAAGACCCTTAAAAGTTTTTCTTCTTGATATTTATATTTTTAACATATGGCCATGACGACCAAAGTTCACGTAAAAAATCAGTTTTTCAGAGGTCTTTAACAGATTATAATAATAATAATAACTTTATTAGCAACTTAAATTACAATTTACAAAAATAACAGTGAAACCACACTAGGCAGGGCCTGAATCGTAGCTATCAAACAAAAACGATTATTCTAATAATAGTAAAATAAATTACATCTGCATATCGTTCTCATGAAGTTGAAGTGCAAGTGTGTTGTATGTATATGAGTGAGAAATGTGTAAATAAGTGTTTGAGAGAGTATTATGTGTAATGTGTGTTATGTGTGTCGTGTGTGATAGAATTTAATGAGAGTGTTTAGCTTAGTCTTTAGACAACTTTGCGTAGCAATTCTTCCATCTGATAGTAGTTCATGCCGGTGATTAATTTCCTAACTTTAACTTTGGCTTCACGAGTCGTATTATGCTGGAGCTGATGTTTATTTGCAATTAGACAAATGCAGATTAGACAAATGTATGTTTTGATTTAGACCCTTGAAAGTTTTTCTTCTTGATATTTATATTTATAACTAACCTGCACTTAGGAAGCCCATCACTATTGACGGTACAAGATCCTTGTGAACAGTAGTTTTCACAAACAGACACATCGCATCTTTCGCCGATGTACCCAGGAGAGCATTTGCAAGCAGATTGTCCGTTATTTTTTGTTCCATGAACACAATATGGTCCATCACATTCCGTTGCAAGTTGGACACGACTTAGAGGTTCACAATTTTGAATTTGATCCTTAGTTTTGTAATTAGCAACTATACTGTGAGGCATCTTTCTTTCTGCATACACAGTTTTCTTTTCAATAGTAGTTGAAATAGTATGATAAGTTTCACTAGTTTTGATTTTTGAATACGCATATACAGCATTGATTCCGTAAGCATATTCCAAATGGTATATGGAATCTTTAGAAACAGTTAGTGTATTTGACGGAACTTTGATATGCTTTGGATCAAAGACACAAATCATATAGTATGCTGTGTGCGGCGTATTCAGTAATTTTGTGTAGAGATGGTATTCAGTGTTATTTGCTGGTTCCATCCAGTATATACGCTGTAGGTGCTGGTCGATAGCCAAGCTGTTTGGTTCTAGTGTCCAATAATTGGTGGCAGGTACAGATGTACGAGTTTCAAAGACTTGTCGCCCTGTGCCGTCGAGTCGAGCTTTCTCTATTGTAGGCCTCGATATACCTGTGTTGAGCCAATAAATATACCTGTAAAAAGAAGAGTTGGTTTGACTTATTTCTTAATTATTGATTAACTGGCGTCGCCCGCGTACATAAAATATAGCCTATGTCACTCAGGAATTAATCAGCTTTCTATCAGTGAAAAAATTTTAGCAATCGGACCAAGTACTGCTTCGATTGCTAAAATTTAGAGCAGAGATTACCTTCTACAAACAAAAAAACAAACTTTACTTCTTTATAATATTATTGTAGATTTATTTATAATAAACTTTATTATGCAGCTCATAATGTGGACAGGATAATTTGCAGAATAAATGTGCACGCGGTCTTATCGCACAGGGGCCGTATTATGACCTCTTAAAACCATCATGTTTTCGGTGTGAAAAAGAGACGGAGCTATACAGAACGAATAGCACTATCCTTTTCTCACACAGAAAACATGATGGTTTTAAGATGTCATAATACGGCCGCAAGACAATTTCTCAGAGAGAAAGAAAGAAAAATAATTTATTTGGTAGAGCACAAGGCCCAAACATAATAATATACAATAACACGTATCAAAAAATTATTAATGAAAGAAGCAAAAACAAATAATACAGTTGTTGTGTGCTTCATGGCTGCACTAAAATAGATCCAGTTCAGCATGAATCCCAGACAACTTGTGCCTGACGCTGGTTTTCAACTGAACCTGTGGTTGTGACGCAACGGATGTAAAACCGGTTTTGGAGTGCAATATCCATACTAATATTATAAATGGGAAAGTGTGTCTGTTTGTCCGTCTTTCACGGCAAAACGGAGCGACGAATTGACGTGATTTTTTTAGTGGAGATAGTTAAAGGGATGGAGAGTGACATAGGCTGCTTTTTAACGCGAGCGAAGCCGCGGGCAAAAGCTAGTAATATAATATTAGTGATGATGATCTCACAAACCACCAGATTGACTGAACGAAAGGAGATAGATTTGGGATAGTCAGTGTACAAAAATCATAAATGATGTTAATTAAACATAACATTAAATATACAATATTAAAAAAAAAACCGGCCAAGAGCGTGTCGGGCCACGCTCAGTGTAGGGTTCCGTAGTTTCCCGTCCGTCAAAATAAGTGTACCCACTAATGAGTTTAAAAAAATGCTTGCATATACTACAAACTTAGTCCAGAAATTATTTTGTACAACCTTTTTGTATTTTTTGTACAAAAACTGTTCTTTCCATCAAGTTCAAAATAATTTTCCTAGAAAGTCCTTATAAAGTTCTACTTTTCAGAATTTTTTCATATTTTCTAAACGTATGGTTCAAAAGTTAGAGGGGGACACACACATTGTTTTTTTGTTTTTTTGCGATTATTTCCGAAATTATTGACATTATCAAAAAATGATTTTAGTAAACCCCTATTCATTTTTAAATACCTATCCAACAATATATCACACGTTAGGGTTGAAATTAAAAAAAAAATCACTTCCTACTTCACATATAAGGGGGCTACCCTAATAAAACATTTTTATCCAATTTTTATTTTACCACTTTGTCGGCGTGATTGATATACATATTGGTACCAAATTTCAGCTTTCTAGTGCTAACGGTCCCAGAGATTAAGCGAGGACGGACAGACAGACAGACAGACAGACGGACAGACAGACATGGCGAAACTATAAGGGTTCCTAGTTGACTACGGAACCCTAAAAATGAAAGCAGAAAAAAAAATATATTATAGTGAAAGGTTCAGCATTGTTTTAAAGGTCGGTAGCGTTTGAGCATGCCTTACTTGCCAAGTTGCTTGAAAAGTAAACGATTAAAAAAAAAAGGAAAGGGAATGCATAAGAATAATGACTGCTTTTCCACTCGTCTGTCGTCAATATCGAGCCGTCAACATTGAGCATGGTTAAAAAGCTTGTTACTTCATCTAACGCAATCAAACGCTATGTTTGACGAAAAGGCAACGCGAAAAAAGAAAGACATCGCCTGGAAACTCTGTTAGCATTCGGTAATTCCGTGATTTACTCGAAAATTTTACAAAACTTGTTCCAGGAAATATGTGTTTTTTTCCTAAACGTTTTTGAAAAAAAATGTCATCATTTTAATAAAATTTTCAAGCTATTTGTTGCACTTTTTTGACTTCTTTAATTTTTAAGTAAATTATGAAGTGTCATGCAAAATAGCAGATTTTCAGAAGTCTTTACTGGATTAGTTTCACATGAATTTATAAATTGATTTCAATAGAAGCCTAGACAATATCCACAAGATACTGTGTTTCCAAAATATCTAATGGTAAATGTATAATAACGTCATAATCGCGTAAGAGCGGTTGTATGAAAAGCAGTGAAAATGGATGTCGAGTTGCATCCCCTTAATTTCAGATTTCCCAATGGTCTCTAGTTTTAAGAGGATGTGTGTCATAAAAGAAGGAACGAAGGGTAAGGAAGGGTAGCTCGCTGTCCGACTGTCCGGTAACTGTCCGGACCGAGCCCAAGTCGTCGACGGCGCGCACTGTTCCCGCGCGCCTCAAGGAGTTGTCAGCAGGGGCCCAGCTGGGTCAAAGCCCACTGGGGTTAGGGTTAGCTCCGAAAGGTAGCTCAGCCCCGGTATGAAAGGTACGAAGGAACGGTGTGGGTTTTTTAGACAGTAAGAGTCTGACACTATCTCCCGCTCCGCCCAAGAGTGGGGGATGTTATTTGGATGATGTTTACCCACCAAAAAAAAGTATAAGAGTATTATCACAAAATTAAAACTTATGACTTACCCATTACAACTATCTACAACAATATCATGTGGGATCCCGTCGTACACTTTTATTAAGAAATTAACATTGTAGGAAGATCCAGGTTTTAACGAAAACCAATAAATGCTCTTAGTATAAGTTTCGGTGAAAAAGACTTGTTCTGTGACTGGGTCGAAGGCGATATCATAAATGGCTCTTCCACTACCAGTAGTAAAGCATTTGTTTTCTATAGACATTAGGTCATAACCACATACAGCGTCGTTGCCAGGCTGTTTGTCGATATACAGCATGATGTTGTGGACCTCGTCATAAGTCAACGCTGATAGCTTCCGGTAAGGAATGCTTATGGTTCCGGTTAAGACCTCATTCGTATAAAAATTTATTGTATCATCTCCTGCTGTTGTGGCAATATCTGAAAAAAGAAAAAAGGATTTAACATCGACTTGTATGAAACCTTAAATACTGCCATGTCTTACCAACTTATCTGTGAAATAGGGAAAATGGCAACTACGGCCGCCTTGTTGCAATGTCATTCGATTGTCAGTGTCTACTACTATCTGTCTGACAGCCCATACGGAAACAGAATTACTGGCTTATTATTACAAGCTTTTATTTAGTTTCACCTGTCCCGATGTTTGTCTGTCATCAAATTTTGCAAATTAAATTTGATCCACTTCCCGTTTACCGATTGAGCTGAAATTTTTGCATGCATGTGTGAATCAGATGACAATGCAACATTATTATGACATGGAGCCTGATCTGATGATGGAACCAGAAGGTGGCCTTAGGAGCTCGGTAGTTAAACGACACAACCCCATCGAGTTTGGGCTCGTAAGATTCGTTTTGATGGGTATTAATTATATAGGTATTCATCATCATCATCATCATTTCAGCCGATACACGTCCACTGTTGGACATAGGCCTCCCCCAAGCGTCGCCACATCGAACGTTCCTGTGCGTCCCGCATCCATCGGTTTCCTGCTACCTTCACCAGGTCATCGGTCCACCTTGTAGGAGGCCTTCCAACACTGCGTCTTCCGGTACGCGGTCGCCACTCTAAAACCTTTCGGCCCCAACGGCCATCTGTTCTGCGAGCAATGTGCCCTGCCCATAGCCACTTAAGTTTGGCAATTCTTTGTGCTATGTCGGTAACCTTAGTTTTCTTGCGGATATCTTCATTTTTTATTCGATCACGCAAGGAAACCCCGAGCATAGCCCTTTCCATTGCTCTTTGGGTGACTTTAAGCCTTCTGATGAGGCCCATTGTGAGCGACCACGTTTCGGAGCCATATGTCATCACTGGCAACACGCACTGGTTAAAGACTTTCGTCTTGAGACACTGTGGTATGTTGGACGAGAAGATACCGCGATATAGGTATTATACCGCTATAAAAGCTTGCTATGAAAAACCTGTTAGAGATACTCTTAGGCTCAGACAAGATGAAAAAGTTTAGGATTGCCTCATGGGCGGGGCAAGCGTGCCTCAAAATATGTTCAGATCATACTCATAATTGACACAACCATTAGCAAACTTGCGATCTAAGTGTGCGTAATGTGCGTTCGTATTGGTTTATTGCCTGTAGTGGAATTAAAGGGTGGCAGACAAGCGGCGACACTCGTTGCAGTACGAATCGGAAAGTATTTCCTTTCTAACCTTTTTTATCTTTTCTGTGCTTATATGTATAACGAAAGTGAGTACTTCTTCTTCCAGCCCTTGTTCCGTATTACTTGGGGCCAACCCCTAGTCAAGCAACACGTTTTTTTCTTCCGTTCTGTCCTGTCACCCGTCACACTATCACTAACTCCCTTTTCTTTCATATCACTCCTCACACAATCCATCCATCCATCTTTTCTTTAGTTTCCTTTCCCTGTTCATCCGTCTGCATATGTATGTGGATACTAAAAATTAACATGTGCTTCAGCCCTCCTCCTCACATGACTATACCAAGACACGTAACGCAAGTGTGAACAAAGAAATTTTACAAAAATTGATTCTGGAAGATTGGAATAAGTACTGATAATATAATAATAAACGATAAAGGAAAACATCGTGAGTTGACGAAACCGACATGTTCTAGAACCAGAAATTGGAAGACTTGTGACATCCACCTATACACGTTGGGCCTTTGTGGTGGATTACAACTTACAACCCATTCCCTCTCCTAGAGAAGAGGCCTGAGTCCTAGCAGTGGAAACCATTATGATGATCACAGGGATGAGTGTCCATGAAGTTTCTTGCACGTTCTTTTCCATAGACATCTACGCTTTGGAACGTGCAATTTAGCTTCACTTTTTTTGGACTGACCGACATTTGACTATTCAAAAAGGTCTGTAAATGGTCTATTTGAAAGAAATGCTTTTGATTTTGTATATAGAGAGGTAAAAAAAGCTTTAAATTAAAACTTAAATTAAATAACTTAACTTAACTTAGTTTAAATGCAAACTGACAGTGCCCATTGCTCCCTTTCGATGGCTGTAAAGTAAAATTAAGCTTACATACTCACCCCAAGAGTGCACCACTCCTACGTATAAAACCACGAACACCAACAAAAACTGCATTCTGCACATTTTAAACAGAATACTCGTAGATATACAAGAGTTGTATGAACAGGAGATTGACGTCCTTCTGTTACAATAGCTATCACAATAGTGTAACAGAACGGCGGAGTTCGACAAGATAACTACGTCTTTTATAAACATGATAAGAGTGAAAAAGACTCGCTGTGATTAACGTGACCATTAAAACATAATAAAATGAGACAGTATCAGTTTTATTTAGGTATTTAATCAGATCCAATGACTTATCTCGCGATCTAGGGATCGGGATCCCGGCGGCTGGGGCATGAGGGCCGCTCCCTCGCGTGTGCAAGTGCGGCCTCCTCCTTTGCTAGCATTACTGCTTCGTAGAAGGAGGCGACCGCCTGCCACTCTTCCTCGCTTCGGACCATGGCTTGTACCATGGCCAAGCGCGAGAGATCATTGCCGCCGATCTCCCCCACGAGGACACGGCGGTGCTCTGCCCAAGCGTGGCACAGCTCCACCGTGTCCTCCGGGCGGTCCACTCAAAGGTGGCATCCGGGCGTTACTTTTGCACGAATCCGGTGCAGGAACTTCCCGAACTGACCACGTTCTGTGAGAACCTGCGTCATGCGGAAGGTGAGGACGCCGTGAGGTCTTTCCAGCCGCTCCTTAAAGAGGGGACTTACCGCCATAAACATGGCGTGCCGAGCACTGGGTTGCGATAGTCGCTCCAGCGTTTGTTTCGCCCCGGCGTTGCATCTACATGCGCAAATGTGCAAGGACATTGATTTGCATCTAGATCCCATGGTGGTAGGCCAGCAAGGAGGCTCGCCTTCGCCTTGCCTTGAGGAGTCGCATTCGCAGCGACAGCGCCCGCACCGGCGTTCCATAAAGGGCCATGGACTGCACGATGCCCGCGTAGAGCCTCCACCAAAAGGCGTGGACCCCTTAGGTTGGATAGGAGCCGCTTGAGGGCAGCCCTAGTCCGATTAAGTTTGGAAGCCAGACATCGAAAGTGCTCCTCATTTCACCGGCTGTCGAGAACGAGGCCCAAGTACTTCATCGTCGACCCGACGCCGATGTGAACTCTTCTGGATTGATATAGGGAACGCCGTAGACTACCTAGAGGTAAGAACGTATTCCCTATCCCTGGAGGTTTTAATCAGTCAAAATCTATTACGCGCCCTCTTGCTCACTCAAGGAGTTGTCAGCAACAGTAGGGGCCCAGCTGGGTCGAAGCCTACTGGGGCCAAGGATCTGCTTCTGAAAGGAAGGCTCGGCCCCGGTATGGAAGGCAAGAAGGAATAGGGTGGGTTTTTTAGTCAGTAAGAGTCTGACACTATCTCCCACTCCGCCGAGGGGCGGGGGATGTCATTTGGATGATTTTAAGCCACCAAAAAAAAACCCCTGACCGGGAGAAGTCATTGTATGATTTCTCATTTCCCGCCTCAAAAAAATAAACGGAACAAAGTAGCGAATAGAGACGTTCCTGATCAACTCCGAAGACATTGTTACGTTGATAAGAGTACATATAAATAAAACACAAGCGGATTTTCCAAACTTGTCATCATTCAGATAACTTGGTGACCCTTTGATTTAAAAACAGATAAATTAATCTGGTTACCTAGCTGCGGTAGATACAAATTTTTAATGTTTGTTATTTTGAAGATAAAGCGACATCTATGACGCAATATAGGAACTAAAATTCGCAATTCTGCATAGCGGTATTAGAGTTCTATGCGCGAGAACATATTAGTGTCCGAACGAAAACAGGTTTTTATGATCGAAACCGAAACCGAATTTAGGCAACAGTTTTGGCCGAAAAAAAACCAAAACTTCCTCACAAGGATCATTTTTTTGAGGGAGAAATAAAGAAACCGTTATTATAATCAGGCAGTATTTATTTTTTATGTATTAATTTAGGTACGACGTATGGCGAGTATCCACCCTTACATTGTTGAAACCTCTACGGTTCGGACTAAGGCCGCAAATTCGGAACGGCGCGGCGGCGCGTGCAGCGGCCACGGAACACAGAAAAATAGTATGGCCAGACAGAAAAATAGTATGTACTAGTGTTCTGTGTTCCGTGGTAGCGGCGCATTGTTTTGAGCGTGCACGCTCGACTACTGAATTTATGGATTTGTGTGTGTGTATTCGTAGCAGCGCTATAGCGTGTAGTTAGGCGGCGTGATCAGTGTATTGGCGTTTTAACGAGCGTTGGTTCAGTGTGTCAAGATTTGCCAGTAAAAGAAGTGGTGTGTTCATAAATAAAATATGGAATGGGAAGATATTGACATATTGTTAGGAGAAAATTTCATTTATAAGATGTGAATTATTTAATGAAAGAAAAACTAAAAGTCAAACGTAATTGCATTTTGCTAATTATCATTTCGAATGACATTATGTTGACATATTATCCCGAAAGGATCGCATTCGTAGAAATGTCTCGTAGTATATCGTTCTTTTGACGTGATGAATGACACTTGCCTTTGAATGGCGGCCTCCGATTGGTCAAAGTACTTGGACGTCTCGTTCACACGCACGCTCTAGCGAAAACTAGTTGCGTGCACGCTAAACGCGACAATACACGCTAGAACGCCTCGCTGCACGCCCCGCCGCCGTTCCGAATTTGCGGCCCTAGTGTTTCGCCTCGTCATTTATACCGCGTACATCGAAGGACTGGAACAATTTGCCTGCTGCGGTCTTCTCTTTCGATTATAATTTGGATGTCTTCAAGGCTAGAGTGAATAGGCTCTTAATAAACTGGTGCGCCTCGCCATCAACGATTGCATCACTGCTTACCATCAGGTGGGATCGCAGTCAAGCGCTAATTTATCTAAGATGAAAAAAAACCGGCCAAGTACGAGTCGGACTCGCCCATGGAGGGTTCCGTAGCAGCAAGTATAATAGTGTATTTTTTAGATTTATGACGTATTAAAAAAAAACTACTCACTAGATCTCGTTCAAACCAATTTTCGTTGGTAGTTTGTATAGTAGGTTATGTACATCATATATTTTTCTTAGTTTTATCGTTCTCTTATTTTATCAGTTAGAGGGACACACACACACATATTACCACTTTGGTAGTGTCTCTCGTGCAAACTATTCAGTTTAGAAAAAAATGATGTTAGAAACTTAATATCATTTTTGAAGACCTATCTATAGATACGCCACACGGGTATGGGTTAGATGAAAAAAAAATGTTGAGTTTCAGTTCTAAGTATGGGGACCCCCAAAATTTATTGCTTTTTTCTATTTTTCATAGAACAAAGCATAGCCAAAGGGCTATGCTCGGAGTTTCCTTGCGTGATCGAAAGCCATGCAATGACTTTCCATCCAGTAATGGAAAGCCATTGCTCTTTGAGTGACTTTAAGCCTTTTGATGAGGCCCATTGTGAGCGATCACGTTTCGGATCCATGTCATCACTGGGAACACACACTGGTCATAGACTTTCGTCTTGAGACACTGTGGTATGTTGGATGAGAAGATACCGCGTAGCTTCCCGAACGCTGCCCAGCCGAGTCGGATTCGACGGTGGACCTCTTTCTCGAAATTAGATCTACCCAACTGGACTGTCTGCCCGAGGTAGACGTAATCGTCCACAACTTCGAGTATAGAGTCTCTGATCTTGTTGGGAGTGGGTGCTATATGTTTAGGGTAACCTTAATTAGAACCCATGCGTATTAACATGGCACCTGATGAATGACGTTTGAAGTATTGAGTGCATTGAACTTTATTTTATTTTTTTCAATATCAACATTTATTTTGCGCTGAGTAGTTTCTCAAGACATATACTGCTTACTTTTCGAATTTAAAATGCTCCCCTCAAACCCCAAGCGAACGCGTTCGCGCGTGATTTCGCGCCATACGGTTGAACACTAAGATTATTAAAAGTCCGCGTAGATTATTAAAATTTTGAGCGTTTTATTTATTGGTTATGTATCTAAGAATGTAAATAAGAAATTCTTCATAGAGTAGTCTGTAGATTTCGAAAATAACCAACCTTTCCATTTTTCCCGTATTTATACCTATGCTTGGGGTCTCAGCCTCTCAGGGGACGTGACAATACAAACTATTTCGGAGTTTTCAATGTAGCAACTGTTTTCGAGCCAGGTGCCAAGTTAACGCGTTCGGGTTATAAGTATTTATTAATATCTCACGTAGGTACCTACAACTAAGATTACATTTTGTTTTAGTTTTAATTCGGTTTTCCCAATCTGCAAACGTGAGATACGGATAACCTAATGAACTTGCCCCTATCAAATCATTGAACTTTAATCAAATCAGAAAAGGTGACTGACGCAAAAAAAAAAAATGGCACATATAACAAAAACAATAATATGATTTATTTGCCAGAGAGAAATAAAAACACGTGCTTTACATTTCTTTTACATACTACTTATATCTAGGTTTACAAATTCATGATTATATTATAAGTACTCAAAGAAAGCAGAAAATTACTGTAGAACTCCACACTAGGTCGAGCCTGTCTCGTAGGGTGTACAATTTTGTATATTTATCTATAAAACTGTAGTAAAGTAGTATTAATTTTGGTCACTAGATGGCGTTGTTAGATTACGTCACATTTCTACATCTCGCTATGGTTTCGTTACCGAGCTTTTATAGGGTCTCAATCAAATTACTATTAAATGTCTTCGTCTCAGTAACATTGGTTTTATTCATGGTCCTTCGAGCGGAATAACATACGGAACAGTGACCATTTGCAAAGTGCGACAGTGGCGCTCCCTATCGGTAAAAAGTTGCGAGTAAAGTTGTGAGTAAAGTGATTACGTCATTACGTGTAGTTGTGTGCCGGAAAACTGTAAGTACTCTTTGACTTGTGTAACTTGTGAATTTCAAAGACGTAAAAATTCTAAGTCTTTGAAGTTACCAAGACTTGTAAAATTTCAAAAAGCGACCAGACGGGGAATCCATGCCCGATTTCGGCTAAGTGTTAAGAAGTTCAAACACTTAGAATAATTTTGATAAAATTGGACTTAGAAAATTTTCGGAAATCGAACTTAGAAAATTTTTGGAAATTGAACTTGGAGATTTTCAAAGTTATCGCTGGAATACCAACTTCAACATGGATTCGCTTATCAGATTGCAAGTCGACATAAGCAAAAAAATAGAGAGAGCATTTACTAATTATAAAAAATCTCCTAAAGAAAGAATCACTGAAAGCTACTTGGAAACAAAACTTGAAAGTTTGGAAAAACAGTGGTTGATGTTTGATGAGACCCATACGAAACTTATAACACAGTGCAATAGAGTAGAGTTCGAAAAGTCGGATTACTATTATAATGACATGTACGGCCAATCGGAAGATTTATACTCTGATTATAAAATAGCATTGAAAGATCGTTTGAAAACCTATGCTTCAAATAAAAGCTTCGTGTCTGAGGACTGTGGCCAAGGGTCTACAGGCAACCAATTAATCCAGAAAGGCATAAAGCTACCTAGAATAACAATACCAACGTTTTCTGGTCACTACTCGCAGTGGACATCGTTTCGGGATCTCTTCGTATCATTAATTCACAATAATCACTCTTTAGACAACGTGCATAAATTACATTACCTAAAAGGCTATCTAACTGGTGAAGCTGAACAACTTTTACGACATCTACAGATCACAAGTGATAACTATACTATTTGTTGGAACATTTTAGAAAATAGATTTAACAACAAAAAATTTCTAACAGATTGTATTTTGAAAAGATTCTTTAGTCAAAAAAACCTTACTAATGAGTCATCTAGCTGTTTAAAAGAAATGTTTGACACCACCAACGAATGTCTAAATGCTTTAAAAAATGAAGGTGTTGATATAACAAATTGGGATCTCATTGTTATTTACATTTTATGTTCTAAATTAGATAATGAGTCTCGTAAGCAGTGGGAAGCTAAAATTTGCTATAACAATAACGAATTACCAACCTTAAAGAGTTTTTTAGAGTTTATTGAACACAGATTTAGGTCACTTGAATTTTTATGTCCAAAAGTCGTTAAAAGCACCGCAAACAAGTCACATCATGTTCATCAGAGTAAACCATCTGAATGTTCCTTTTGTTCGAACAATAGCCATAAAATAGGGAATTGTAAAGAATTTGCTAAACAAGAATTGTCATTGCGTCGTAATTTTGTCCAAAGTTCCGGATTGTGTTTCAATTGTTTAGGCGCAAACCATTCGGTAACGTCGTGTCGTTTGCCCACTAGATGTCGAATTTGCAAGAAGAAACACCATTCATTGTTGCACTCAACCAATAATAACCAACCAACTGATAATGAGGAACAAAACAAGCAATCAGTTGATAGTACCAGTGTTGTTGTAAACGCAACAACATCCAAAGACGAGACCACCTTGAGCAACATAACTAGTTGCTTTTCTAACACAAACTGTCATGTTGTATTGGCAACTGCCTTGGTAAAAGCAGAAACGAACACTGGGTCTACCATAACACTGAGGTCTTTAGTGGACCAGGGATCACAGGCTTCTTTTATAACGGAGTCTGCAGTCCAATTACTTGGGCTTAAACGAAACAAATGCAACAGTGTTATAGTTGGAGTGGGGGGTGATAACACAGCCTCACTAAACTGTAAGAATGTAGTTTATATCAAACTGCAATCTCTCCAGGACCCTACATTTACCATACAAGTCAAGGCATATGTACTTACCAAGCTAACTTCATTTCTACCTGAAAGAAAAATTGTGGTCCAGCTGTGGCCTAACTTACCAGTTTTGAAGTTAGCAGATCCGAAGTTTAACATACCTAACAAAATAGATTTACTGCTGGGTGCAGAAGTCTATAGTCAAATTATAAGCGAAGGATTGATTCGAGGACCACCAGGGACACCAATAGCGCAAAACACCAAGTTGGGTTGGGTTTTGTCTGGCAAGGTGGGGGGTGATAGTGAGACCAATACTGTCAGTTGCAACAGTACTATCATCACTTTGCATACCAACATTTGCAATGAAGGTTTTAACCTGAAACAATTCTGGGAACTCGAATCAGATAACTTTACCCTGGGTAAAAAACAATTTACTCCAGATGAAAAACGTTGTGAAGAGATTTTTACCAAAACAACCAAACGCGACAGTTTCGGTCGGTATATTGTAAAGTTACCGTTTAGAGAAGAAGATCCGAGCTGTAAATATGGAAATTCGCGAGATATTGCTATTAAAAGATTGTTATCTTTAGAAAAACGTTTTATAAAAGTACCAGATTTAAAAACTAAATATTCCGAAGTTATTAACGAATATTTAAAGCTCGGTCATATGGAAATAGTACCTAAAAATGAAATTGATAACACTGAAGCTGTATACTTACCTTATCATGAAGTTGTTAGAAACGATAAAACAACTACCAAATTCCGAGTCGTATTTAAAGCTTCCAGTCGGGATAGTAACGGTGCTTCACTTAATAACAACCTTCTTGTAGGGCCAACCTTACAGGCCAATCTTAGGCACATTATTA
Source organism: Mythimna ferrago (assembly GCA_910589285.2). Lineage (NCBI taxonomy): Eukaryota > Metazoa > Arthropoda > Insecta > Lepidoptera > Noctuidae > Mythimna > Mythimna ferrago. The sequence continues at coordinate 12,365,264 of OU342703.1, forward strand.
TGAAGTGGAGACTTCACCCTATCTGTTTGGTGGCTGATATCGTCAAGATGTATCGTCAGGTAAAAGTGACTGACCAAGATGCAGACTATCAACGGTTGGTGTGGAGAGCTGATTGTAAAGAAGACATACAACATTTACGAATAGGAAGAGTAACTTTTGGAACGGCCTCTGCTCCATACTTAGCAGTAAGAACGCTTCACCAAGTCGCTTATGACGAAGGAAACCTATTCCCGTTAGCATCTGAAAAAATATTAAATGACTTTTACGTTGATGATTTGCTCACTGGATGTCAAACTGTATCTGAAGGAAAACAGATATTTACAGAAATTACGAGCATACTAAGCAAGGGAGGCTTCGAACTGCAGAAGTGGTCAAGTAATGATAAGCAATTGTCTAGAGCAATTAATGAAAACCAAACAGCTATAGAAAGCAACCTAGAACTGAAAGAAAATGAAATCATGAAGATACTGGGACTTACCTGGAACCGACGAACCGATAATTTTGAATACTCTGTTCAATTACCACCGATTAGCGAACCTGTAACTAAAAGAAAAGTTATTTCTGATATCGGAAAGCTGTTCGATCCGATGGGATGGATAGCGCCAGCAATCATAAAAACTAAAATAATGATTCAAAAGCTTTGGCTTGCAGGGATAGAATGGGATGATAAACTACCATCTAATCTCTTAAACGAGTGGATTATTTACCGTACGGAACTGAATGAACTTACCAAATTTAGACTTCCACGATGGATTAATTCAACGAAGAACAGTACCATGGAACTCCATGGATTTAGCGACGCATCCAATGAAGCTTATGCTGCTGCAGTCTATATGCGTGTTGTAGATAATACAGGAAACGTTTACATCAATCTAGTGACTTCCAAAACGAGAGTAGCACCAATTAAACAAGTATCAATTCCGAGGCTTGAGTTGTGTGGCGCAGTTTTGTTATCTAAGCTTTTACAAGAAGTCTCAACAGTTTTGAACATTTCAAAGGGTAACACACGTGCGTGGACAGACTCCACAGTTGTGCTGTCTTGGCTAAGCAGTCACCCAACTCGCTGGAAAACGTTTGTAGCCAACCGAACGTCGGAGATACTCAACATTTTAGATAGGGACCAGTGGTCACATGTGTCATCTTCTGGCAATCCAGCAGATTGTGCGTCTCGCGGAATAAATCCATCAGAATTACCCAATTTTGAATTATGGAAAACAGGGCCGTCATGGTTGAAAAATGCTATTATTAACTATGATAGAAAAGAAATACCAGACAGTAATCTAGAAGAAAAAACAAAGAAAGTTTATCATGTTACGCATAGTGATAATATCGAGCTATGGACTAAGTTTTCGTCTCTTCGTAAGTTAGTTAGGGTTTTAGCTTACTGCAGGAGATTTATCAAAAAATTAAAAAGTGTAGGTAATCATAACTTACCTGCATGGTTGACTAGCACTGAATTAAATGAAGCTCTTCATATATGTATTAAAGAATGTCAAGCAACAAATTTTCGGCAAGAAATAAAAGATATTGAAAAAAATAAAAATGTAAACAAAAAAAGCAAACTTACATCATTAAACCCGTTTGTGACTCTGGCATATTAAGGGTTGGCGGTCGTCTGGAAAGGGCTGAAATTAAAACCGATTCAAGACATTCAATAATCTTACCATCAAAAGCTCATTTCACTGATTTAGTCCTCGCTGAAACTCATCACATCACATTGCATGGTGGACCACAGCTAATGCTGAATTATCTGCGGACTAAATATTGGGTTATCGATGCTAAAAATCGAGCAAAAATGGTTGTTCGAAGATGTGTTGTCTGTGTACGACATGCTGCACAGACAAGAGATCAACTGATGGGACAACTACCTCCAGCTCGGGTTACACCAATTCGAGCGTTCTATCGGAGCGGTGTTGATTATGCAGGTCCCATACAGATTCGTACCTCTAAAGGAAGAGGTCACAAGGCATATAAAGGTTATATATGTTTATTTATATGTATGGCTACAAGAGCTATACATTTGGAGGCTGTGAGTGATCTAACGTCACAAGGCTTTCTTGCAGCCTTTAAACGGTTTGTTGCCAGACGTGGACATTGCGCTGAGTTATTTAGTGACAACGGAACCAACTTCGTAGGTGCCGCCCGTGAACTTCGAAGCTTGTTCGCACAAGAAAAATCAAGTATGCTGGTAGAAATCGCTGAATATTTAGCAAACAACGGCACTACGTGGCATTTTATTCCACCACATGCTCCACACTTCGGCGGATTATGGGAGGCTGGGATAAAATCCACCAAGCATCATCTAAAGCGCATAATTGGCAATGCAACTCTCACTTTTGAAGAGATATCAACAGTATTGTATCAAGTGGAGGCTTGCCTGAACTCCCGTCCTTTGTCCCAAATCAGTATCAATTCTCAAGATCCTACGCCCCTCACTCCAGGACATTTTTTGATAGGTGAACCTTTAGTATTGGTACCGGAGAACAATTATGAAACATCACCTATCTCATCATTGAAACGTTGGCAATTAACGCAACAAATGTTGCAACATTTTTGGCGGAGGTGGTCTAGTGAATACTTAACTCAATTTTTACACCGATACAAGTGGGCAAACAAAACACCAGAACCAGAAATTGGTGACTTAGTTTTAATTAAGGAAGATAATCTTCCTCCAGCCAAATGGCTTTTAGGCAAAATAACCGCGAAACACCCGGGTTCGGACAACGTAACGAGGGTAGTGACTCCGAAATGTAAAGATGGCTTATTTAAACGACCAGTGACTAAACTTTGCATACTACCTGTCGCTAAGTAATATTTTTTTTAACTTGTTATATTAGAATTGTAAAGTTTTGTTTTTATCATAGTTACTGTTGTTATTATCTAACTGTTTTTTTTATCGATGTGTATTTGTTTTTTAACCACCATAATTTACTTATCATAATTTTAAATGTTATACAGTCCATTTTGTCGAATTTCATAGGTTCATGGTGGTCGGAAATAATGAACGTCCTGTCCATGGTGGTCGGAATGTACAATTTTGTATATTTATCTATAAAACTGTAGTAAAGTAGTATTAATTTTGGTCACTAGATGGCGTTGTTAGATTACGTCACATTTCTACATCTCGCTATGGTTTCGTTACCGAGCTTTTATAGGGTCTCAATCAAATTACTATTAAATGTCTTCGTCTCAGTAACATTGGTTTTATTCATTCATTTTATTCATTCTGTAAATATAAGTAAGTAGTTCAATTTTGACATTAACTTGTAATCGCTATTTTTTAATTTGACTTTTTCTTTTTGACAATTGTTATCTCTATTTCTTTTTTTTGACATTTGTGATGGTACCAAATTAATACGCATGTACGAAATTAATTTCTTTAAGAAAACATCAGCTGAGCGAGTTCAATAACCTGTAGGTAATAGTCGGCGTTGCGTACAAAATACCTACAGGTCATTGAACTCGCTCACATGCGTAAATTAATACGAGTTTTGAAATAAAGGTGCTTTATTTTTTAATTTTATCTTTACAAATCGATAGTGTTTCATGTACCGGATCGACCCTCCACGGGATTAAAACGATTAAAATTTAGCGGTGTATATTCTGATTATCTTTGTTTATTTTGTAGTGTGCTGATTTCGATACAATGTAAAAAATGTTTATAAAATGAATAAATGAAAAATAGAAGTGCAATTATTATGTAACCTTTTTTTTTTGAGGCGGGAAATCAATCGCCGGGGTGAAAGTCCGCTGCCGCGACAGGTCACGGCATGGCGGACAGAGCTCCGGCGGGATCTCATGGTGAAATGGCGTCAGCGACTATCGCAACCCAGTGCTGGGCACGCCACAATCATGGCGGTAAGTCCCCTCTTTGAGGCGTGGCTGGAAAGACCTCACGGCGTCCTTACCTTCCGCATGACGCAGGTACTCACCGGACATGGTTCGTTCGGGAGTTTCCTGCACGGGATTCATGCGGAGGTGACGCCCGGGTGTCGCCACTGTGCGGAACGCCCGGAGGACACGGTGGAGCACACAGTCGAGGTGTGCCCTGCTTGGGCGGAGCATCGCCGTGCCCTCGTGGGGGCGATCGGCGGCGGAGACCTCTCGCGCCGGGCCTTGGTTGAGGCCATGGTCCGGAGCGAGGAGGAGTGGCAGGCGGTCGCCGACTTCTGCGAAGCAGTAATGCTCGCAAAGGAGGAGGCCGAACGCATCAGGCAACGGCGTTATCGCCGCCGCCGTCGCCGGGATTCTGATCCCGATTTCCGGCCAACGTAGACGCGGGCTTGCGGACAGTGAGCAATGGGTAGCTCACTGTCCGGCCGTCCGGTAACTGTCCGGACCAAGCCCAAGTCGTCGACGGCGCGCACTGTTCCCGCGCACCTCAAGGAGTTGTCAGCAACAGCAGGGACCCAGCCGGGTCGAAGCCTACTGGGGCCAGGGTTATCCGAAAGGGCGCTCGAGCCCCGGTATGAAGGCTAGAAGGAACGGGGTGGGTCTTTTAGTCAGTAAGAGTCTGACACTATCTCCCGCTCCGCCCAAGGGCGGGGGATGTCAATGCATGATTTTTTCCCACCATAAAAAAAAAAAAAAAAAAGGCGGGAAATCAATAAATCATCCAATGATTTTACCTGCTTTCAAAAACCTAGGTTTTTAGTAGAATTTTTTCCAGTGAAGTTCAGTGGCTGTTTTAAAATGAATTATTCACAAATTGATTAAGTACCTACTAGTGGAAATCGTAATGTAAAATGGTGTAGTATCGTACAGTACAATTCACGAATGATGGCGGCCGTGAAGTTAGCCTTTGCGAATGTTCGCGCATACTACACTCTTCTCGCACACGCACGTCCCCATTTGGTTCCTAAAACACGTTACTGCGCAGCCTTCTGCGCAAACTTCACGGCCGCCATCATTCGTGAATTGTACTGTATCTCGGTAAAATGGAGCAATAGTGTTGACTAGTTGGTTACCTCAGCATAGCATAGCATAGCCTTATAATATTCCCACTGTTGGGACTCAGGCCTCCTCTTTAGGAGAGGGAATGGGCTATGGACCATAATCCACCACGCGGGCCCTTTGCGGGTTGGTGGATGTCACAAGTCTTCGAACTTTTGGTTCTAGGACATGCCGGTTTCCTCACGATGTTTGCCAAAAAGTTTGACTCGACACATTTATTTTTCTTCTTTGCCCTCGCCTCTTCGCGTTACGCGGGACTTTGTCGTGCGTCTGTCTGTCTGTCAAGACCCTTTATCTTGGGAACGTGTGGAGGTATCGAGTTGAAATTAAAACCATATACTGAGGTCTACGGACTCTTGAAGCTGTAAAAAATCAAATATATAAGTTAATGACAAAAAAAATTCTTCGGTTTATGTGGCAAAACACGTACATTTCGACATTCGAGGAAATCAAAATTCATAGGGTACTTTCCGTTGACCCACAACCCTGCAAGGTCTTATAGCACAAGTATAGGAATAAGTCTGAAAACTGTAAATTTATTGTTACATCACATTTGTTTTTTGTAGTTCGGAAAAAGACTTCCTATTATAGTCTCCGTTCCGGAATTGAACTATTAACATATGTAAGTTTGTACGGAACTCTCAGGGCGTGAGTCCAACTCGCACTTGCCCGGTTTTTTTTTCTTTTTAATTAAAAATAACAACATTTGCAAAAACAGTTCTGCCAACAATAGGGTCAAAGAACTTTTAAGAGTCACTGAGCTAAATGCACTTCAATCCATAACATGACAACTGACTGACAGTCTAGCCTTTTTTAATTTAAAAAACCTCAGACAAACAGGAACCAGCCCGCCATATAAAGTTGCCTTCGCGCCAAATATTTAAGAATCATAGACAAAGAGAATGGACTGTGGCTATTTTTTTTTAAATTACTCGTTCGCGTGCACTCAAACTGTCTGAATACAGTCTAGTGACGATCAAGGATTGTTACTTATATTGTAATGTATTTTACATGTTTTTTTTTTGTTTGTAGGAGGTAATCTCCCCTGACTTATGAGTTCTAGGTCGCGTGCTCGAACCCAGCCAGGCGCATTACTTTGTGTAATTATTTCATCACCACTGCTCTCAAAACGGTGAAGGGAAACATCGTGAGGAAACCGGCAAGTCCTAGAACCAAAAATTCGAAGACATGTGACATTCACCAACACGCACTGGGCCCGCGTGGTGGATTACGGCCCATTCCCTTTCCTAGAGAGGAGGCTTGAGTCCCAACAGTGGGAACATTAAAAAGGCTGGTGATGAATCTTTAAAACTACTGGTCCGATTGCTAAAATCAGAAATAAGAAATGTTTATTTCAAATAGGACCAATTACAGGCACTTTTGAATTGTCAAAATGAAGGTAAGTCAAAAAAAAATAGTAGATCCAATTTTTTTCACCGATAGAAAGCTGCTTTATTCCTGAGTGACATAAGCTATATTTTATGTACGCAAGCAATGCCGCGGGAAAAAGCTAGTTATGTGATAGAGAGTGGTAAATATTATAAGAATAGTTCAGTCCATTCTCCATGACGAACAACACTCGCCTGGCTACCAAATCAAGGTATTGCACAAACATTGTTGATTTATTGCCGGTTCATTAGAAATGAGGTGTTTTTCATGCTTTGAATGATAATCAACGAGAATTTTAGTCATGAGAAGTTTTAAGGGCATGCTGCTCGATATTCATTTTCACTGTTTTTCATACAACCGTTCTTACGCGATTATGACGTTATTACACACTAGCTTTTGCCCGCGGCTTCGCTCGCGTGGCATTAGGTACTTAAGGAATCGGGATAAAAGGTAGCCTATGTTCTTTTCTATGTCAAAGGCTATAAGCATGCCTAATTTCATTCAAATCCGTTCAGCCGTTTTTGCGTGATTTAGTACCTACAAACATCCAAACATCCACACTTTCACATTTATAATATTAACTACAGGATTTTTCATTAGATATTGAACAGGCTTTAGGATGAATTCCCTTATCCCATTCCGTCCCAAAAACCTCATATCCAAACCGCACAGCACCGCCTCTGACGGTGTAAGGAAAAAACTAGGATTCGAATGGAACGAGCCGGCCGGCCAACATATTCTACGCGCGCGCGATTAACAACCTCTGAAAATACCGTGAAATATCGTCTGAAAGTGCGTCCAAGATGATCCTGGATCCCAGCAACCAGTGAGTACCTGACTTCCAATTTTGTACCATCCTTGTAGCCTGTTTTTTAGAAACGGTTATATCGCGTCAGCCAACGTTGACGCTACACTTATTCATACCTATTCATATTTTTGGTCCATTTCGAGCGCGAATACCTGTAGATTACAGTTTTTTCAGGCATTCTCAGGTTCAATTTCGAATGAAAACTCTGAGATTTGCTATATTTTTGCATTTTAAAAGTATTATCCTACAGAATTGTGTTGGTCATATTCGCCGTGTAACCTATGCGGATTCAGAGGTCATCTTAATTTAGTCGGATTATAGTCACAAAAATTCATGTAATTTACGTAATTTGTTGTGGAAATATTATTATCTATAACTATTCACGGTATTTATACACTTACAAACATTATTACATAACTATTTCACCTAAAGGTATCGATTTACACACTTAATAAATCTCAACTTAAGTTCGTTCGTATTTCGTACCTACCTACCTACTGATTATTCGAACAAAGCAAAATGGAAGAAAGCAAATTAAAACTTCTTCAATCTCAACGCGAATATGTATATCGTGATATTCAAATCCTTTACGACTTATCAAAAACTATGATTCAAGATCGTTCAAAGGTATCGGCGTTCAAGGCGAGATATACTCGAATACATTCAATTCGCGAAGAATTCGTTTCGTTATGTAGTAACATACAAAGTTTGGAGTTAGCCATAAAACCTGACGCTCGAGTGTGTCAAAAGTCTTTGAGTTCGTTTGACGATTTGTACTACGCCGTAATTAGTGCAGCGACTGATCTGCACATTACTGATAGGAGCGACAACGTCGACGGGCCGCCGCCTGCGACTTCCATGCAAACGGGACGTAACGCGCGGCTACCTAAGCTTGAGTTACCTAAATTCGACAGTAAAATTGAGAACTGGCAAGCATTTTATGATATTTATAAAACCTTAATTCACGACAACAATTCTATCTCACAAATAGAAAAATTTCACTATTTAGCGTCCTGTTTACAAGGCCCGGCCTCATCCATTGTCAAAGGGGTCCCTATGACCGCTGATAATTATGAAATTGTTTTTAATAGTTTGATCGAACGTTATCAAAACAAGCGAATTATAGCTTTGACATACTTAGATAAATTCATCAACCAGCCAGTTTTAAAATCGGGTAACTTCCAAGATTTACAAAGGTTAACAAACGAAATTTATGAGGCATACTATGCACTTCAAGCTTTAAAAATTGACGACTTAGGTGATTTTATCTTATTTTGTTTAACTTCGCGCGCACTGGACTCAGGCACGCGTGATCGTTTCGAATCGCAAAACATTTCTCAAATACCCACCTTTAATGAATTGTTAAAGTTTCTTCAAGATTATGTAAAAATCTTAGAAACTAGTCATTTATCTTCTAAATCTAATGTCAACAACAATTCTAACCCTCGTAACCTTGAGGGGAAAAAATCTTCGCCCGCGACTAGTAGGCAAAAAAGCAGCGGATCCAAACGCTCATCTTATCTCACAAATTCCAACCCACCTGCAAATGTGACTTGTGCTCATTGCAGTGAAGCGCACTCGATTTATCGGTGCCCTATCTTTCAATCCTTAGATTCTCGTACTAGACTCGCGTTAGTACAAGGTAAACATAACATGTGTACCAATTGTTTACGTACAAATCACGTCATAGACAAATGCCTGTCTAAAATGTCTTGTACGATGTGTGGATTACGTCACCACACCCTATTGCATATTGATCCTTCGCCATCCAGCGTCGGCGCAACTACTGGAGCAAGCGTCACGGCTCACGCTCAGGCCGCCGTTCCCAACCGCGAGCTAGTCCTACTAGGAACATGTCAGGTGCGCGCGTTCAACACCGCCGCCGGCACTCAATGTACTGTACGGGCACTCGTGGACAGTGGGGCGCAGGACTGCTTTATCACCTCTGCGTGCGCACGCACGCTCGGGTTAAAACTCCGCCGGTGTAATCTTAGCATAGCCGGACTAGGACAAAACTCAGTCACACAAGTAAAAGGGGTGGTGGAATGCACTATACAACCTGTACACGGTGATGCTCCACAATTTAATATCAAGCCAGTCGTATTAGACAACATCACTGCTCTAATACCAAGCGTTAAAGTACCGTCAGCTGTTCGTGAACGGTGCAACCATCTCGTGCTAGCTGATCGCGATTACGATGTTCCCGCCAAAATTGATTTATTAATAGGAGCGGAGTTATTCCACGAAATCTATGACGGTCAACGTATCAATCTGGGGCCCGGTTTACCTGCAGCTATGCATAGCGTTTTTGGGTGGATTCTCACAGGGACAGTAAACTTTAATTCTGCACCATTAAACACCGCGTGCTCTTTAGTGGCCACCACATTCAAATTAGATGAACAAATTAAAAAGTTTTGGGAAGTGGAGGAACCACCGCGCGTTGTCATCACCGTACCCGAGAATGACATCTGCGAACGCTTGTACACTGATCTAACCTATCGCCAACCTAACGGACGGTACGTCGTACCCATCCTCTTAAAGGATAGCAAATGCTCTTTGGGTGAATCTTACAATAGTACATTATCGCGGTTGACTCATCTTGAAAACAAACTTAGTCGTCAGACTGAACTTAAATCTGATTATATTAAATTCATGCGCGAGTACGAGAATTTAGACCACATGTATCCTGTACCTAACCCTGCGATACCTACTCTCAATCCTTATCTTATCCCTCACAGTTGCGTCGTTCGCCCTGAGAGCACGACCACCAAACTGAGAGTAGTGTTTGATGCGAGCTCTAAAACAACCAACGGTCTATCTTTAAATGATATTGTATTTACTGGCCCTAAGCTCCAAGTCGATATTGTGGATATCATAACTGGCTTCAGATTACACACAGTAGTTTTAACTTGTGACATCTCAAAAATGTATAGAGGAATCTTGATTAGGCCGGAAGATCGGAGCTTTCAACACATACTATGGCGGGAATCTCCTAGTGATCCAGTTAAAGAGTACGAACTTGCGACTGTCACCTACGGAGTTAGTAGTTCGCCTTATTTGGCTATCCGCACCCTCCACCAATTAGCCGCCGATCATGGCGCCGCGTATCCACAAGCAGCCGAAGCTCTTCTTCACGAGACGTATGTCGATGATATTACGACCGGCGCCCCCTCTGTACGCGAAGCCATAGAACTAAAAGATCAACTTATAAATTTGTTAGGTTGCGCTCAACTTGAGCTCCGAAAATGGAGTAGTAATTCACAATCTCTTCTCAAGACCTTGCCTGTAGATCATTGTCAAACACCTAAACTTTTTTCTGAAGAAGGTGAGAAATCAACTTTAAAAATCTTAGGAGTCCAATATGACCCTGTGAGTGACTGTTTTGGTTACTCACAGTCCCCTATCGAGGACATTGAATGTACCAAGCGATCCATCTTATCCAGCATCGCACGTATTTTCGATCCTCTAGGGTGGCTCACACCGTATATCTTAAAAGCCAAGTTGCTCCTTCAAGATTTGTGGCGTCTTAATCTTTCATGGGACGAACCTGTGCCGAGAGATATAGCACAAGAATGGCGAAACTTTATAGCCGATCTCCATAACTTAAAACTAATAAAAATCCCTCGTAGGATTATACCATCTCAATCTAAGGAATTCCAGCTTGTCGGATTTTGTGATGGATCCACCAAAGCATATGGATGTTGCGTTTATCTTCGTGTCGTTACCTCTCATGACGTACACGTTTCTCTTTTAGTTGCTAAGTCCAAGGTAGCACCTCTAAAAGTGTTGACTGTCAACCGTTTAGAGCTTTGCAGTGCTGTATTACTATCTAAAGTAATAAATCGCATTCAATCCTTGCTTAGTTCAAAACTCATTTTGAATAAATCTATCTTATTCACAGACAGCTCGACTGTATTGTCATGGTTAAACACTGAGCCACATAAGCTTAAGACTTTCGTTGCGCACCGAGTGGTCCTAATTAACGACAGTCCTGTGCCAACTGAATGGCGACATGTGTCTACCCATGACAATCCAGCCGACATCTGTAGCCGTGGTTTATCGTGCTTATCTTTGTCTGATTCTCGAATCTGGTGGTCTGGTCCTCAGTGGCTATCTACTGAACTCTTCAACTGGCCTGTTTCAGCAGTAGAAGTATCCGATAACGTGCCAGAACTCAAGCCTGCATCACGCGCGTGTCATGCTAGTGCGACACGTGAAGCGGACGTGCTGGAATCTATCATGGAACGCCACTCCTCTCTTTCCCAAGTTGAAAGAGTGGTTGCTTGGATATACCGTTTCATTAATAACGCAAAGGCTAAACGTTCAGAGCGTAACTTCTTACCTTACCTGACAGCCACTGAATTAAGCCAATCTTTAGATCAGATAACAAAGTATGTTCAACATCAAAGTCTTAGTGATGTCATATCTTTGATAGCATCCAAGAAACCTTTACCCAAACATTTATCTAAACTCTCTCCTTTTCTCGATACTCGCGGAATCTTGCGAGTGGGGGGACGTCTCAAGCACGCATCGTTACCAGGTCGCGTCAAACATCCATACCTCCTGCCTAAGATTTCTCGGTTAAGTACTCTTCTGATTGACCACTATCATAAAACTTATCTTCATTGTGGGCCACGCCTACTCCAATCTTTAATTATGCGTCGATTTTGGATACTCGGAGTTAGAAATCTTATCAGATCGCAGCTATCTAAATGCGTAACCTGTTTTAAAATCAAACCTCTTTCACTTCAACCTTTACAAGGTGATCTTCCACCTTCCCGATTACAACTGGGTCACTGTTTTCAAACAGTAGGCATCGACTTCGGAGGTCCTTTTATGATAAAAGAGAGTAAACGCCGTAACGCTAAAACTTATAAAGCTTACCTTTGCCTCATAGTCTGCCATGCCACTAAAGCCGTTCATCTCGAACTAGTTACTGAGCTCACATCTGAAGCATTCATAGCGGCTTTAGATCGTTTCGTGTCGCGGAGAGGACTCTGTCACTCTATAGTCACAGATGGTGGTACTAACTTCGTGGGTGCCAGACGTTATTTGTCGGAAGTTAACGAAATGCTAGACCGCGAGAGCAATAGTATTTCCAGTCGACTCGCTTCTCGAAGTATTACGTGGAAGCTCAATCCTCCTTCCGGTCCCCATTTCGGAGGCATCTTCGAGAGCGGAATAAAATCAACAAAATACCATCTCAAACGTGTCATAGGATCACAAATTTTGACTTACGAAGAATTTTATACTATCTTAACGAAGGTGGAAGCTATGTTAAACTCTAGACCCTTAGTGGAACTCTCTACCGATCCCGGCGAGGTTGACGCTCTTACAGCTGGTCACTTCCTTATCGGTCGACCTTTGGTATCTCTACCTGAACCGGTGTATGCTGAAAACGAGACCTTACGTACTCGATGGCAGCTTTTGCAGCGTCTATCTCAGAGCTTTTGGCGCACTTGGCAGAGGGACTATCTGCATACATTGCAACAGCGAATGAAATGGTTTAAACACGGTAACGGTCAGCCAAAATTGAACGATCTTGTAACCATTTATGAACCTAACTTACCCGCTAACGAATGGAGACTTGGTCGCGTCGTCCAGCTCCACCCGGGCAAAGATAATATCATTCGTGTTGTGACAGTCAAAACGTCAAAAGGCTTACTTGTAAGACCTACTATCAAAATTTGTCCTCTTCCAATCGCTCAAAATAATTAATAACCCATATCAAATCATATCAAATATCTATCAACTATTTTTTTTTATTTTTTAAGAGTCTAACACTTATTATTTTATTTATTTTTTCTCATCTCCTATACTTATTAAGTACATTTAACCAGCATAATCTCAACACTTAACATACAACTATATCCGTACAGTGACATATCTGAATCTGCATGGACCGCAAGTCTCGAACTTCATCTATCTTATCTTATGAAATCCCTCGTTGATTTCAAGTGGGGGGATATGAACAGGCTTTAGGATGAATTCCCTTATCCCATTCCGTCCCAAAAACCTCATATCCAAACCGCACAGCACCGCCTCTGACGGTGTAAGGAAAAAACTAGGATTCGAATGGAACGAGCCGGCCGGCCAACATATTCTACGCGCGCGCGATTAACAACCTCTGAAAATACCGTGAAATATCGTCTGAAAGTGCGTCCAAGATGATCCTGGATCCCAGCAACCAGTGAGTACCTGACTTCCAATTTTGTACCATCCTTGTAGCCTGTTTTTTAGAAACGGTTATATCGCGTCAGCCAACGTTGACGCTACACTTATTCATACCTATTCAGATATTTTGGAAACAGTTATCTTGTGGATTATTATCTAGGCTTCTATTGAAATCAGTTTATAAATTTGTGTAAAACTAACTCAGCGAAAACCTCTCAAAATCTGCTATTTTGCATCAACTTTGACTCTTCACAATATACTCAAAAATTAAAAAATGAAGTGGAAGTCTTGCAGAAATCAAGACACAATAACATTTTTTTTTTCAAAAAGTTTTAAAGGTTTAAAAAAACACGTATTTTCTGGAACAAGTTTTGTGAAATATTCGAGTAAATCACAGAATTACCGAACGCTAACAGAGTTTTCAGGCGTTATCACTCTTTTTTCGCGTTGCCTTTTCATCAAAAATCGCGTTAGATTGCGTTAGATGAAAGCAACAAGCATTTAAAACATGCTCTATGTTGACGATGACTTACTTGACTTAATGTCCTATATCAAATTCGATTTCAATCCAACGTTTGCTTAGGTATGTGATCGGAATTCCTTCGGAGCGTGTGGTCAATCCATTTCCACTTGCGACGCTTGATCTGGCCGTCGATCGGGTTCTCGTGGCATTTTTCCGTTATAGTCTGTCTAATAATTTAAACGACTTGGGTAATTTTTAGGGTAAAATGAAATCTGATGTAGTCAACACTGGTTCAGAAATCAAGGTTGATTATGAGATTTTGGTCATTTTTATTAATGGAACCTTAAAAAAGTATCCAATTTAAGTATTTTTTTAAATGATTTAATACTACTAGGGGATTTTTTAACATTAAAAAATGCAAAAGATTTTCGTTTTCAAATATACCTATTTCAGTCTCTTTAATGATATTCTTATTACAAAAGTAAGATACATTTGCAAAGACATAATTGTGTCATAAGTAATAAAATAAATCTGGTATCGTACGTGAAATCTGATTCTTAACTCATCGAATGCCGTAATTAGAGACACAATAGAAAGACAATTGCTTATGTCGAACTGTGTAACTTAAGACATTCAAAAGGTTAATATTCTATTCCACTTACTGATTCATCATCAGTAGCCATACTACGATCAAGATCTGTTGTAGAACTATCATCATCTCAAAAAACAAGTGAATGACAACTAAAATTCCGGTTGCCAACATTAGATTTTTAATTTCCTTAAAAAAATTCCAAGTCGTTTAACTTACTAGACAGACTATAGCTCTACATTGGATATTGTCTCGGGCCAGTAAATTCCGAGGATGCGACGGAGACAGCAGTTGGTGAAAACTTGGATTGGGCGTGAGATGTCCTTTGTGACTCCACGTTTCACACCAGTAGAGCAGTACAAATTTGACATTTGGCCCGAAGATTTTAAGTTGATGACGATAGGTGAGTGGAAAAGGGGCCTCTTAAGTGATTAATTTTGACTCGTGCGTGAATTCCACCTCAGGCGTGTATTTCGCTTTGACCATATTGACCAAGTGACACTTGCATCAAAATGTACTATTATTGGTCGACGACCTAAACTAAGGGATTGAGCTATACAACCCTATTTTATATTTAGTACAAAAAAAAAAAACCGGCCAAGAGCGTGTCGGGCCACGCTCAGTGTAGGGTTCCGTAGTTTCCCGTCCGTCACAATAAGTGTACCCACTTATGAGTTTAAAAAAATGCTTGCATATACGATTATACTACAAACTTAGTGCAGAAATGATTTTGTAGAACCCTTTTGTCTTTTTTGTACAAAAAGTGTTCTTTCCATCAAGTTCAAAATAATTTTCCTAGAAAGTCCTTATAAAGTTCTACTTTTCAGATTTTTTTCATATTTTCTAAACTTATGGTTCAAAAGTTAGAGGGGGGGGGGGACACATTGTTTTTTACTTTTGGAGCGATTATTTCCGAAATTATTGACATTATCAAAAAATGATTTTAGTAAACCCCTATTCATTTTTAAATACCTATCCAACAATATATCACACGTTAGGGTTGAAATTAAAAAAAAAATCACTTCCCACTTTACATATAGGGGGGCTACCCTAATAAAACATTTTTTTCTAATTTTTATTTTACCACTTTGTCGGCGTGATTGATATACATATTGGTACCAAATTTCAGCTTTCTAGTTCTAACGGTCACAGAGATTAAGCGAGGACGGACAGACAGACGGACAGACAGACATGGCGAAACTATAAGGGTTCCTAGTTGACTACGGAACCCTAAAAACATGGAGTTCTATCAGTGCCCGTTACTGATGATATTTTTGCAGTTAAAAGTAAAAAAACGAAATCGAGTTTTGTCATAATGGTAACTTCATAATACTACCACGATAATAATATACAATTACCGTCACGGATCTTGAGCGCTGGCTTCAAGTTGCGCAGAAGTAAAATATTCGGTCTCTTTAGTGGTGCGAAGTGAGACGCGGGGGCGGGGAGTGTCAGTGATTGGCTCGCCGCACCATCGTGTCATAGACGTCACTCTTGATTCGTTCCCTGCGTTGCTGCTTCTAACAACGAAGACGATTGGCTTGCCAATGTATGGAATGCGCAAAGCGATCCCCACTCTGACGTCGAGCGCTCAAGATCCGTTTCGGCAATTGTAAGGCCCTAAAACTTCGCTAAAAAAATCCCGCCAAAAAATTCTCCACTTCTCATAAGTATCAAATCAACAAGTCGACCAAATCCATAGACAACCCATCTCTAGCACCCACTTATAAATAACGACATTCAGTTCCACAGAACTCATAAACCGATTAATATTCAATACCATAGTTAATTCGGAAGCAATCATAGATTTTATGACCACTAACAGCGACCATAGACACCTGGCTGAGTATTAATATCATTGTTTATGGTTGGCATAGTTTTATCGATGTCTTTACGAGGTAGTGAGTGAGTCATAGAGAATGTGTTGTTTATGGCTGGAAAATGTCCTGTGATCCCTAGATTGTGTCATTTTATATTTTACTTTTTTCCCGCAACTTCGTCCACGTACCTACATAAAATATAGCCTACGTCACTCAGGAATAAAACAGCTTGCTATAGGTGAAAAAATGTTAGCAATCGGACCAGCACCCCTAGCCAAGTAACAACCGTTTCGCTTGCGCCGAACGCTTCGAGTTGACCTTGCCACCAATGAATTGGTTCTGACCACGTGACTGAGCGTTAAGACGACGTATTCCCGTAAATTTGAAGCTTTCTTCAAGCGTTAACTAAAGCAGATTAACAACTTGGCTAGAGGTACAGGACCAGGTCCAGATGTTACATAATTATATAAACAAAAAAACAAACTTTACCTCTTTATTATATTATAGGTGTACATAAGCCTAGTAGCTTTTGCCCGGGGCTTGGCTCCCGTCAACTGACAAATTATAAATGATATTTATTTTGCCGATGGGTATAAAAAACAGTAGGGTACATTAGGGTAGAGTAGGATAGATTAGGGTAGAGTAGATTAGAGTAGTCCCAAGTTGAGCTTTGCGAATACTGACAAATGCCTACACTGACAGGACAGGTCCACTCAAGTCTGTATGGTTCTTTCTTCAAAAGACCATCTCAGACAAATCTGCACGATTCTCATGTGATTTGACCATTACATGCCTGCTAAAGGAATGGACTTTTAAGAGACTGACCCCTTATTTTATGGTGTCAATCATCCAATGACAACCCCCGCTCTTGGGCGGAGCGGGAGATAGTGTCAGACTCTTACTGACTAAAAACCCACCCCGTTCCCTCTATCCTTCATAACGGAGCTCAAGTTCCCTTTCGGCTAACCCTGGCTCCAGTAGGCTTCGACCCGGCTGGGCCCCTGCTGTTGCTGACAACTCCTTGAGGCGCGCGGGAACAGTGCGCGCCGTCGACGACTTGGGCTCGGTCCGGACAGTTACCGGACGAGTTTTTTTCAGTAGTTCAGTATCTGATCAGGATCAGTTATTTAGATCTGGTGAAGTCTAATCTACAAAGCCTTGAGCAGAGGCGTAGGGTAGCCAGCCTTTCGGTAATTAATAGAATACATTTTGGAGAGTGTGCGCGGGAATTGCATGACTTGATTCCACCATTTCATTTCTACCATCGGACAACCCGACGTACGGCGAGTATCCACCCTTAAGTTGTTGAAACCTCTACGGTCCGGACCAAGCAGTTTGGCTCATCTTTGTACCGTCTATAGCAAGGGACTGGAACTATTTGCTTGCTGCAGTCTTCCCGCCTGATTATAATTTAGGTGTCTTCAAGGCTCTGAAAAAAACTAGTGCGCCTCGCCTCGCATCAGGTGGGATCGCAGTCAAGCACTAGTTTATATCAATTTAAACTCATGGTAGAGGTACAGGATCAGTAATCCAGATCTGACAGCGGACGGTCGGACAGCGAGCTACCCATTGCTCACTGTCCGCAAGCCCGCGCCTACGGTGGCCGGAAATCGGGAATTAAATCCCAGCGGCGGCGAGAGCGCCGTTGCCTGATGCGGTCGGCCTCCTCCTTTGACCACAAGTCGCTCAAAAGTCACAACGAATACTGAAAAATTAAAAATCTATTTATAAATTTTAAACTGAATCTTTGCTAGACAACAAGGAAAATGGCGCTCAAAACTAAAACAATGCAAAAACCAGTCTGGTTAAAAACGAGCATAGAATCCTAATGTGTCCACACAATGGATCCCTAATAAAAATTGCAATAAAAATACCTAATAATTTAATTAGTAACCATTAAAGAATCTATATCCTTATATCGTAAAATCGATTCTTGAAAATCGATTTCTAATCGGTAATCGAGATATTTGTATGCAATCGATTGGTAGTATGCGGCTCTCAACATTTTTATTGTAGAGAGACGTCACATCATGAATTCAAGGCGTTATACAATAAGTACTAGCTTTTGGCCGCAGTTTCGCTCGCGTACATAAAATATAGCCTATTAATGTTATTCTGGAATAAAGCAGATTTCTAACGGTGAAAAAATTTTAGCAATCGGACCAGTACTTCCAGAGATCACCTCCTACAAATAAAAAAACAAACTTTACCTCTTTATTATAATACTAGCTTTTAGCCGCGACTTCGTCCGCGCACATAAAATATAGTCATAAAATATAGTCATAGTAATCAACATAAAATATGTCACTCAGGAAAAAGGCAGCTTTCTATCGGTGCAAAATTTTTAGCAATCGGACCAGTACTTCCAGAGATTACCTCCTACAAACAAAAAAACAAACTTTACCTCTTTATTATAATACTAGCTTTTAGCCGCGACTTCGTCCGCGCACATAAAATATAGTCATAAAGTATAGTCATTTTTGTTTTTTTTTATGGTGGGAAAAAATCATGCAATGACATCCCCCGCTCTTGGGCGTCACGAAAGACCTACCTCGTTCCTTCTAGCCTTCATACCGGGGCTCGAGCGCCCTTTCGGATAACCCTGGCCCCAGTAGGCTTCGACCCAGCTGGGTCCCTGCTGTTGCTGACAAATCCTTGAGGCGCGCGAGAACAGTGCGCGCCGTCGACGACTTGGGCTTGGTCCGGACAGTTACTGGACGGCCGGACAGCGAGCTACCCATTGCTCACTGTCCGCAAGCCCGCGCCTACGGTGGCCGATAAAGTATAGTCATAGTAATCAACATAAAATATGTCACTCAGGAATAAGGCAGCTTTCTATCGGTGCAAAATTTTTAGCAATCGGACCAGTACTCCCAGAGATTACCTCCTACAAACAAAATAACAAAAAAACATACTGTTCCTCCTTATTATATTAAGTGTAGATTAGTTTTAGTGTACAGGGTTATTTGTAATATCTAACAACCTGTCAGTACTATGTTACTAACACCATAAACAACAACTTTTTCTCTATGAAATAGATAATGCGATTACGCGGTCAATTTTGTTAGTGTAACGCTCTAGACCACAGAACAGATGGAAGAGGTTAGAATGCTAAGTGTGCGTGGTCTGTTAGTTGCGTAATGCGGTTTCGTATTGGTTTATTGTCTGTAGTGGAGTCAAAGGGTGGGAGACAAGCGGCGACACTCGTTGTAGTACAAATCGGAAAGTATTTCTTTTCTAACCTTTTTCATCTTTTCTGTGCTCCAGACCATGGACTGAACCAAATTTGGGCTCCAGAGGTCACCACCGTCGATTGTCTCCACGAGGACTCGGTAGTGCTCAAGCGAGGCATACGTTCACCGTACACTCTACCGTGCTCTCCGGGTCGGGTAGTCCACACACTGGTGACAGCCACCCGAGCGTTTATTCTACCTGGATCCGAAACAGCTCCGTGTCTCTCCACCGGATCCGGGCGAAAGAAACGCCCGGGTGTCACCATTATGTGGTCTGCACGAAGGACACGATGGAGCATACAGTGCAGGCGTGCTATCGTGGCGGTACCTTTGCGGTGCTCTACCGATACTCCTCGTGGGGCGATCGACGACAACGACCTTTTGCGCCGGGCCTTGTTATAGGCCATGGTCCGAAGCGAGAAGGAATAGCAAGCGAACGCCTCCTTCTGCGGAGTAGTAATGTTGGCCATGTAGACGAAAGCATGCGTGTGGTAGCTGACTTCCTCATGTCCTGGCCGGACCCTGACCTCGATTTTCAGATCCTGGCAAAGATTTTTGCGTTGCGTTTCAGGACAATACGGTTTTTTTATTTTGGTGTGTAAAAATCATCCGGATGACATCCTCGCCCTTGGGCGGAGCGGAAGATAGTGACAGACTTTTAATGACGAAAAAACCGACCCTGTTCCTTCGTTGCTTTTCATACCGGGGCCGAACCTTCCTTTCAGAAGCAGACCCTTAACCCCAATAGGCTTCGACCTTGCTGGGCCCTTATGGTTGCTGACAACTCCTTGAGGCGAGCGAGAACAGTGCGCGTCGTCGACGTCTTGGGCTCGGTCTGCACAGTTACCGGATGATCGGACAGCGAGCTACCATTGCTTGCCGTCCGCAAGCCCGCGAGGGCTATAGGAGTGGGGTTTAATCAATAAAAGTCTGACACAATAGGGCCCCAGTTCCTAGTAAGACGAAAAAAAAACTAAAAATTAGACAGTTCACCATAACTTTGGCACACTCAAAACTCAATCAATCAACCTCCAATGCAGAACAATTTTGCATACAATCGATTTGGAACGTTTTTGGCGCGCAATAGTGTGTTGGTATAATTGTCGGCAGGGTTGCCAATCGTACAGTTTTTATAGAAGATTGTATAATTTGCATATTCTACTTTTTCAGTAGTATTGATTCTGGACTTAAAGTGCCTTAGTTTTCCAGATGGTGCGGGTATACCGTAGTCTCTGAAGCGGCGAGCCCTTGCTGGTCTGCCACCGTGAGATCTGGAGGGAACAGTGAGGAAGCGGAGTTCTACTCTGGACGGAACGGTCTTCCTCATGCCCCAGCCGCCGGGATCACGACCCCGATTTCCTGTCACCGTAGGCGACCTCCCGTCTGGCCGTCAGGTAACGGTGTAGTCAGCGGCGCGTACGAAACCTACGGTTTATTGGGGCCATTGGTTCGCTTTTGAAAGGAAAACCCGGGGTCCTGGAAACTTGTTAAGCAAGGCAAAGAAGTAATGTTCCTTCTCAAGCTGGTACACTTCGGTACCAGCTAATTTCAACCTTATATTTACGTAATAAGATTTAAGTTTGCTGGTACGAGGTGTCCGTTTTCGGTACACTGAGGCCTGAGTGGTTAAAAAAAACTGTTACGCTGGCTTAGCGATTAGCAGAAGCAAGAGTAGTAAAATTAAACGAAGTAAGCAAAAGTTGTAGATAGAAAGAGACGTAAAATCTAAGTCTCATAAAATTTTCTTCTCTTTTTATTTGGGGCTTGTGTGTAGTTTTTTTCTAGGTTAGTGTTGACAACACAGATTGTCGGCCATATTGGCTTTGTTCGCGCCAACCGCCATTGTTGTGACTAATTTGTCACAATGACTGCAATTACTTTAATATTAATTATTTAATGACGACTATTAATTGTTTGACAATGATGTTATGTTTAATTGTGTGTCGGGATAGCTTTATTGTTTTTCACTAATGGGTTTGATTAGAATTGTCGCCAGTACCGAAGTAAGGATAGGTATGACGTGTGCAGAACTGAAGGGCACAAGGCTAAAGAGTTTTTTTTTACTAACTACTGAATGACTGCGATCCCACCTGATGGTAAACAGTGATACAATCGTTGATGGTGAGGCGCATTATACTCTAGCCTTGAAGACACCCAAATTATTGCGGACGGCGAGCAATGCGTAGCTCGCTGTCCGACCGTCCGGATCGAGCACAAGTCGTCGACGGCGCGCACTGTTCCCGCGCGCCTCAAGGAGTTGTCAGCAACAGCAGGGGCCCAGCTGGGTCGAAGCCTAATGGGGCCAGGGTTAGCTCCAAAAGGTAGGTCAGCCCCGGTATGAAAGGCAAGAAGGAACAGGGTGGTTTTTTTAGTCAGTAAGAGTCTGACACTATTTCAAGGGCGGGGGATGTCTTTTGGATGATATTTACGCATCAAAAAAAAAAACACCCAAATTATAACCAGACGGGAAGTCCGCAGCCGGCAAATTATTCCAGTCCATCGGTGTACCTATGCGGTGTAAGCAGCTCTTCTGGGATGGGATCTTTGCTGTAGGGTGCACTGATGGTATCCAGGCTATCATGCGCAAAGCAGCTTCCCTGCTGGCCCGTATACGGAGTAGCAATGACAGTATTCTGAACCCAATAGTTACACGTTTTGACTGTTCCTGTCAGCGACTTCGCGGATAAAGCCAGTGGCAGACGTCGAAAATTATTCCAGAGGAATATACTGTTTTTTTCTTATCTGATATAAACTTGTGCTTGTCTGCGATCCCACCTGATGGTAAGCAGTGATGCAATCGTTAATGATGAACCGTACTAGTTTATTAAGAGCCTATTCATTCTAGCCTTAAAGACACTCAAATTATAATCGGACGGGAAGACGTAGCACGCAAATTGTTCCAGTCCTTCGATATACTTCTGGAGCGTCCTGGTCTCCTGGAATAAAAAGTGAATGTAAAAGTGAGCGTTTTCATACAGTCTCTCCGCAGACCATGTCCAACCTTCCATCCTGCTTTACATCTCCTGTTAGTTGACATAGAGATCTAATGACAGCGACAGTGGATGGTAATACCGGGAGGGAATACTGGGTCATGTAAGAGATTTTGTATAGAAAACTTAAAATTTTGCCGTCGACGCGCTAAGAAAAAGAAGAACATCATTTCTACTTCTTCCTTTTCTTCTTTTCCTTCTTCTTCTCGTCTTCTTCTTTTCTTTTTTTTTCCTTTTTTTTTTTTTTTTTTTTTCTTTTTTTCTTTTCTTTTTTTCTTTTCTTCTTTTTTTTATTTTTTTTTCTTTTTTTTTTTTATTTTTTTTTTTATTTTTTTTTTTTTCTTTTTTTTTTTTTTATTGTTACTTTCTCATAAGCGTGTTGTCTACCGCCTATTGCTTCCGCTCAGTGCAATCGCATTCCTGCTCTCTTTCTCGCTCTAGTAAATGATGGTCCGGGTCCTTGCGTCTCAACAGGGCCCCAAGTCTGCTATTTTTATAAATTTGTCATTCCAACACGATCCCATTGTCATTTTGCTAAAAGTTTGTAATCTGCTAATTCATAATGATCGATCACTGATCGGCCAATGGTCTTATAATAGAATTGTGGTAGAATGATAATTTCGAGCATACTAAAACCAATAACTGCACAATAACGTTCTAATGGTAAAACACTGATCAAATAAACAGTCAAAGTTTTAGCAGATTACTGTAAACGTCAAATATTCATTTGTAATATGTACGAGATTACCATTCTATGCCACTTCTTTCAATGGAGCGTCAGTGGTTGACCATTGGAAAGTCATAATGACGCCATTATATTAGTAGATTACCAAACTTGTCAAAATCGACAATTATGACATCAATGATAGACCATTCTGATACTATTGTAATAGCAGACTTGAGGCCCAGGCACTCTAAACCACAGCGCAAAATGGTCGTCGGGTATTGAAAAAACGCCCATCCACAAAGGTGATTGCTGATCTGTTTCTTGAAGTCTATTCTCAGGGGTACTCGGCACCCACTGTTTATTTCTCATGGGTGCTAGAGTCCCCGAGCACCCACGGAGACGGCGCTCCTGATTTGGTGCTGACAGGTGCAGCTGACGCGCAGGTAAAATGCCGGCTCACTCTATTGATGAGTGAGTATATAGACAGTTATTTTTTGGTTTTTAGAGATTGATTAGAGGCAGCTGTCTCTGGCTTCTGGCCATTGTATAAAGCGAGAAGGATCAGAAGACTCAGTGGAGCACACGATGAAGGTTTCCTAAGGGAGGCGGAGCACCGCTGTATTCTTGTGGAGATGATTGGCGGCGTGGCCTTTCGTGTCTGGCCCTGCTTCAAGCTACGATCCGGAGCAAGAGAAAATGGAATGCTGTTACCTCCTTCTGCGAAGGAATGATGAGAGACTATCCTGTGTCCTTCAAAAATGAAATAACGATGAAACGACATTAAATTACAAAATGTGACACTAAATAGATTTTCTTTCTTTATTATGGATAAGCTCCATTTGGCCACTATCTCACCTGATGGAAAGCGATGATGTGGCCGACGATGGAACACGCTTGCCTAGAAGCTATCTATTCACTCTTGACTTAGACCCCTAGGTTGTAGCTATCAGGAAACATAGACTCCGGCAGGGAATTCCACTCTCTGAATGTGTTCCCAAAACGCTTTGTACGTATGGGTAGATGTCCACCATGTACCGGTAGCGCAACGCCGAACGACTTGTGGTCCGATGATGGAACGGACTTGGCGGAATTAAATTGTGTAACTCTAGTGCACACTCCCCGAAATGTAAACGAAAGAAAACAGACAGGCTAGCGACACAATTCCCACATAATTTAATACTACTTTTACTACTAAGCTACTTTGGTACTAAATTCTGTTCTGTCAAAAAATGCCAATATACATATCTGATGACTAATCTAAGTTATTCCGACCCGGTTATGAGTATGTTAATGAGCACAAATTGCGGACTGAACCTGCATGCCAATTGTTCTGCGGACCGTACCGTCTAATCATTGTTATGTGATGACGTCAGATCGGCTGATTATGACGTCACCTGTCAAAACGATCAGTTGTCTATGGTCACTAGTGTTGTGGAGGTTTTACGATCTACTTTATGGGCAGCAAAACACAAACAGAAACATATTACATTTACACAAACATACTATTATTTAATGTCTTCGAAGTTATAGTTATTAAGTTAAAAAATTAAATGTCAAAAATAATAATTAATTTGAAACAATTCCAGAATAATTTCTGACTTCATGGTATTTTGTCCTCATACATAATATTCACACACAATACTTGAACATAAACTTTCTAAAAGGCTATCCTATCTGATCACTACTTTACAATTTATTTATTTAATACATCATGGAGGACTTGCTGTTGAAACAAACTAAAAATAAAAAAAAAAACAAACAGACGACAGCAAGCCAATTACAATTCCTCACGTATAGTGTAAGAATTCAAATTAAGAAGTAAGCATAGCAACCTTTACACAATGATTGATGAAGCTTATTAAAATGTTACAATTAAGTACCTAAGCAAAGTCAATAGGGTAGTTTCCAGGGTCAAAATAATTACAATTTATTTAGTCCGTATTTTAGATTATAAAAATATATTGGACACGTATTTTTTCTTTTTTCGATTAAACAAAAAATAACAAAGATATAGCCTATTATACTAGAGGCATGTCGTCCCCTCTTACGATGGTGGTGATGTGACTCCGACCGTGGTGACGAAGTTTGTAGTTAGTATTTGACTAAGAGGCTCCCTTTTCACTCGCCTATCCTCAACACCGAGTATGGTTTAAAAGAAAAGCTTCATCTTCAAACTTCATCTAACGCAACCCAACGCGATGTTTGAGAAAGCGAAAAAAGAGAGATAACGCCTGAAAAATCTATGGCATTCGGTAATTTTACAATTTACTCGAAAATTTCACAAAACTTGTTTCACGAAAAAAAATTCGTCGTCATTTAGAATCTTGAGTAAAGTAAGGCTTCTATTATTATATTCTTTTTTGTTTTTTTTTTTTTTTATTTTTGAGTAAATTATGAAGTGTCAGAGTTCATGCAAAATAGTAGATTTTCAAAGGTCTTTACTGGATTAGTTTTACATCTGATTTCAATAGAAGCCTAGATAATATCCACAAGATACTGCGAACTCCCGCAGCCTCTCGAAGTTCGCCGGTGAAATCACAAGATCGCAGCTGTAGACCGGACCGGCCTCCGAGCGCCTGATCCCATTCATCATCTTGCACCTGGCTTCTTCATATAGAGGACAGACCCACAGCGCACGGTGTAGGTCCTCAACTTCCATACCGCAATAACACATACTGATCTCGCATAACTACATATCGTACAGTGTTTTTCTGAAACATTCCTGGCCCACGATAATCTGAGAGATCTGGTAGTCTGGGATGACCCAGTTGTACTTTAGTCTTTTTTTTTATGGTGGAAAAATCATCCAATGACAACCCCCGCTCTTGGGCGGAGCGGGAGATAGTGTCAGACTACTACTGACTAAAAGCCCACCCCGTTCCTTCTAGCCTTCATACCGGGGCTCGAGTTCCCTTTCGGGTAACCCTGGCCTCAGTAGGCTTCGACCCGGCTGGGCCCCTGCTGTTGCTGACAACTCCTTGAGGCGCGCGGGAACAGTGCGCGCCGTCGACAACTAAGGCTTGGTCCGGACAGTCACCGGACGGCCGGACAGCGAGCTACCCATTGCTCACTGTCCGCAAGCCCGCGAGTTGTACTTTAGTCTGGCTGCCACGTCCAGGAAGAAACGGTATAGTTCCCGTCCTTTCTCCTCATTCGTCCATCTCCTTTGCCATACACCCATCGTCTCATTCCAGATCGCTTGCTTACGTCTGGTCAGCTCCCGCCTCCGCAGGATCGACTCCACCTGAACCTCGGCCGCGGCCTGACGATCCTCATCATACTGCCCCGCACGGATCACTTCTTTTTACCTAGGGACAGTCGATTTGAGAATAAATGCTTTTGATATGACTGGCCTGTTGGTCTAGTGGTTAGTGACCCTGACTGCTATGCCGGAGGTCGTGGGTTCGATTCCCACCCAGGACAAATGTTTGTGTGATGAGCATAATCATTTGTTCTGTGTCTGGGTGTAATTTATCTATAATATGTATGTATTTAAAAATATATAAGTATGTTTATCAGTTGTCTAGTACCCATAACACAAGCTCTGCTTAGCTTGGGGCTAGACGGCGTTGTGTGATAGTTGTGGAATATTATTATTATTCTATTCATTTATTATTATATACATATTTATCATATTTTTAAATATTTCTTCAAAAAACATTTAAAAATATAAAAAATAGTAGCCCACCGGCATCGGGAATAGGGTCCAGGCTGCCGGCGGTCAGGGCTCCTGAGAGAGGAACCTCCGGACAATACGCGCCGTGTCTAAGAGTACTGCCTTCTGGATCAAGCCCTTGATCCAACTGCCTAACGAGAGCCTCCGCAGATGTTGGTCGAGGCTCTTGGCTATTAAGCCATTGGCCGTCACGACTATCGGCACAATGATTGCTCTATCCACTTCCCACATGTCGACAACCTCGCGAGCCAAGTCAAGATATTTAGTTTGTTTATCTTTCTCAGCTTTCACGAGGTTCTCGTCATGAGGGACCGCTATATCAACAATCATTATTATTATTATTATAGCCCAAAGACTGCCAGAAGACGAATAAAAATACCGATGGCCCATTAATAATCAATAATTCGTCAATATATGCGTCGATATATTTCCGCCGTGGCAACAGTTTGGAAATTAACATAATAAAGACATTTGTCGTCCGCCGCGGCTACCGGACGCCCTGGCCCTGGGGTAGCGTTAGCAAAAAAACAAACTAATTGGTGTCGCTAGGAATATTATGTACCTTTTACAGGTTATAATGGCGTTTCGTGTACTTGCTTTGCATATTAAGGTTTTGTTTTTTAAGACCACCGGGTATTGCGAAATATTATTTACTAGCTTCTGCCCACAGCGTCGCCCGCGTGGCTTGCGGACAGTGAGAAATGGGTAGCTCACTGTCCGGCCGTCCGGTAACTGTCCGGACCAAGCCCAAGTCGTCGCACTGTTCCCGCGCGCCTCAAGGAGTTGTCAGCAACAGCAGGGACCCAGCCGGGTCGAAGCCTACTGGGGCCAGGGTTATCCGAAAGGGCGCTCGAGCCCCGGTATGAAGACTAGAAGGAACGGGGTGGGTCTTTTAGTCAGTAAGAGTCTGACACTATCTCCCGCTCCGCCCAAGAGCGGGGGATGTCAATGCATGATTTTTTACCACCATAAAAAAAAAGTGTCGCCTGCGTACATAAAATATAGCCTATGTCACTGAGGAATTCAGCAGCTTTCTATCGGTGAAAAAATTTTAGCAATCGGACCAGTCATCATCAGCCTTTTTAATGTTCCCACTGCTGGGACTCAGGCCTCCTCTCTAGGAGAGGGAATGGGTTGTAATCCATCACGCGGGCCCAGGTTGGTGAGTGTCACATGTCTTCGAATGTTTGGTTCTAGGACATGCCGGTTTCCTCTCGATGTTTTCCTTCACCATTTTAAGAGCAGTGGTAATATGAAATAAATTACACAAAGTAACGCGCCTGGCAGGGTTTGAACCCGCGACCAACAACTCGAAAGTCGGAGCCATTACCACTCGGCCACCACGGACCAGTACTTCTAGAGATTACCTCCTACAACCAAAAAAAAAAACAAAAAAAAAACAAACTTTACCTCTTTATTATATTAGTGTAGATTATTATTATGTTGTGTTCCACTGTAGGGCAAAGGCCTACCTTCCGCTATTCCACTCTTTTCTGTCCTTATTAGACACTTCTGGCTAATCTTTAAGGTATGAGTCCAAATCGTCACGTCATCTCTTTCTGGGCCTACCGCGTCACCGGCTCCTGCTGTGCAGATGTAACCTGCCTAGGTATTGCGAATGTGCTCAAAAAAAAATACGCTAGGGCCGATACCTCAGGGTATTTTTTTGTTTTAGGCGAGAAATTATCTAATGACATCACCCTTGGCCATCGCCATCGCCAGCCAGAGCGGGAAGGCGTGTCGACTTCTAAAACCCACTCCTGTTCTTTCTTTGCCTTCGTTCCAGGGCTCCGGGGTCACTTTTGCACTACTTATGAACCTAGTAGGCTTTAACTCTCCTGGGCCCCTACGGTTTGTTGACAATTTCCTTGAGGCGCAAGTGGAACACTACGCACCGTCGACGACTTAGGCTCCGTCCCTGCTGGGGTCCTACGGTTTACTGAAATCTTGAGGTGCGGGTTTAACACTACGCGCCGTCGACGACTTTGACTCGGTCCGGACGGTTACTGGACGGTCTGACGGCGAGCTACCCATTGCTTGCCGTCCGTAAACCCGCACCTAATGCCTATAGCCTATGCCTGTTAGGGTTGCGGCATTCTTCGAAAAAGTTCCCGCGACCCTCGAAGTTTTGCTGAAATCTCTTTCAAATGCGCGTTGAACACTACGCGTCGTTGACTCGGGACTGCCGTTCTTACTGAACGGGCGGACGATGAGCTGTCTATTACTCGTAGAGCTCACATTTACGGTGGACGTAAATCGACTTGTGACTCTCGACGCCCGTGGCGTCTCCTTCGGCGGTGGCTGGGGCGTGAGTCCCTTCCCTCACGGATGCGGGCCTCTCCTTCGCTTCCCGTTACCTCTCACTCCAGATCATGGCCAGAACCAGGGCCAATCTGTTATACTACTTCGTTCATTTAGACTAGGCGTTGGAAGGAGTTCAGAGTGCAAAATATGAGGACCGAATAATTCTGTGAATAGTTTTGGACTCAGAAAAGCATGTAGATTGTGATTCTGGATGTTGCTAGGAGGTATATTGGTCCATTTTTTTTACACTCCTCTCCCTGTAACAGCAAGTAAATTGACTGAACAAATGCTAAAAATCATGTTATTAATTGTCTAAGTAACAGTATGTAATTGTTTCTTGTGATTAAAATATATCTATAGGAAGTCAACCAAATAAAGAGTGAAATGTGATAAGCGGCCTGTTTTTTTTTTCTTCGGTGGGAAAATCATTTAATGACATCCACCGCTCTTAGGCGGAGCAGGAGATAGTGGCAGACTTTTACTGACTAAAAACGCACTCATATTTTACACACTCAACTCCTTTCAGCACCTAGTTTATTTAATAATTTTAGCATAGCGTTCTCAAAACAATGATTCAAGAATTCGTTCTAAAAATAAAAAAAAAAAAACTTCAATTTTAATGCATTTTGAATCAAGAATTATTTATGGTATGTGTGTATTGCAAATAATTTACAACCAATAATAAAAAAGCAATCGTAAACACATTCGAACAACATTCAGCAATAAAAATAAAATCAATAAATCGCCATCTTTACCTGCTGTCCGTACATATTCCGTGATGGAACGCGGACTGGGCCAACTAACTATCAATTTACGGGTGTGAACCATTCCGAAATATTGTGTTATATTATCTGTGGTATGTGACACTTTGACGTTTGCTGACAGTTACGAGTGTTTGAATTTGACAGGTGTCGAAATCGGTTAGTCTATTGTCTATTCAAAAGTGATTAATCTTCTTCTTCGAAATGGATAAACATATTTTGACGAGACTTTCATTAATTCATTAAACTGTAAGCGAACGCCGGCGTGCACTCTCTATTTGTCTTTCTATTGTGTCTCTAATACGGTATTCGAAAAGTATAAACTCCTTGAGAACGAAGTCGTGGGTACTTAATAGCTAATGTATATATTTTTTATAATATACCTACCTACCCGTACTGCTTTTTAATTACTTAGTACAATAAAAATGGGGCTCCATGCATACTCGTTACTAATCATATTTTTGTAGTCAAAAGTAAAAAAAAAAATCCCAAAATTGTCCAAGAAAATTTGTCATAATTCGTAAATTCATAATTAAATCAATCAATCATAACAATTGCTACTAGAAAATACTACGCGCAGTGTTTTTTTCATTTTGATCGTCATTTATTAATTCATGAACAAATAGCCTGTACAATATTTCCATAAATTGAGTGACATTTTGGGATATAAACAAATGCTAATAACTTTGCTGTTTATGAATATTATTTATTGAGACTCTTAGTCTAAGATCCGATTAAGAACGACCTTCACCGGTCTGTTTAATGGCTGAAACGTATTTTATTATAAATTTAGTGTATTAAATAATATAACGCGGGTGGGTTGCCTAAGAAATTCCTGGCCAGACTATTATTAATTAAAAATTGAAAATTTATTTTATTTTTAGAAAAATGCACAACCGTTATCCATACCAGATTTTTTTTGCAGACAACACTATAACATCGTATTCGTAATGAAACAGCGTTTATTTTGATATAGAATTTGTTGTATATAAAATAAACACACCTCTTTATGCATACCTGTTTATACCTGGCAACCCATAGCTACGCCAGGAAACAAATAGGCAACCCAACATTTTTATGTTCTAAAGGCTTCACTCTTTCGGTTAGTATTAAATTTATTCGTTAAACACACCGGTGCATTTTACAAAAAAAAAAAAAATTGTTTGGCCAGGAATTTCTCAGGCAACCCACCCGCGTTATATTATTTAATATACTAAATTTATCATAAAATAGGTTTCATCCATTAAACAAACCGGTGAAGGTCGTTCTTAACCGTATCCTGTACTATCTAACCTAGCCTAACAAATTACACCAAGCAACGTGTGACAACGCGACAATCACTTGTCAACGAGACGTAAGGTGCATTTTTATTTTTTATTTTTTATAAATGATGAAGCGAACGCCACCTAAACCTAGCAATGAATCACATCTTCACCAAAGTTCTGACCCCGATTTGACAACGTCAGAATCGGAACAAACATTGGCCAGAATCACTTTACGACAAAGACGTAAACATAATAATAATAATAATAATAATAATAATAAGCAAACAGTTGAGCTCAGGGATGTATATCGGCTAACCAGTAACAGAAAATCTCAAACTGATGGGCCTATTACCGTCGAATTTACGTCAACCATAATGAAGGATAAACTTCTGACTAACATTAAAAACTTCAACCGCGAGCACAAGACCAACCGACTTAACAGCTCCCACATAAAAATGCCGGGAAATAGTCCCGTATTCATTTCTGAGAGTCTTACCACTAAAGCCAGGAAGCTGTTCTATCAAGCAAGAGAGTTTACAAAGCTAAATGCTTATGCGTATCACTGGACATCACATGGCAAAGTTTACATAAAGAAGAAAGAGGGAGCGCCGGCGAAGAGAATAACACAAGAATCCGACTTTGAAGATCTGAAGCAACGAGAAAAATGACTAGATACACTTATTAACAACCATCAGAGTGTCCTACCAAAAACATTAATGCTTTGTTTGAAAATTGCATGCCATAGTAACTTTCTTGTACTTACCATAGTTTTAAATATTTTTCTTCGTTTTTTTATATTATTGTACGTGTATGTCAACACACTAATATCAAAGTACATTAGGACTCTATCTACATTATACATCCAATCACTACACACAACAACAATTAATAAACACAATACATTTAATGCATTACATCAGTTTTTACTATACACATTCACAGTAACCACACTGTATTTTCTATATCATACTCATATATTCATCACTAGCTTTTACATGTGGTTTTGCCCGCGAGGAACCGAGATAAACGGTAGCCAATGTGTTGTTCTAAGTTGTAGACTGTCTGTGTGCCAAGTTTCTTTTAAATCCGCCCAGCACTTTTCGTGTGTAAGAGTAGCAACCATTTATCTGTCCATTCATCCTCTCATCCTCACAAGCTTTACAAAGATTACTGCATGGTACCATAAATCCTTGATTACTTTGAGTTTGTTTAAACTTTTACTCGTTATCGATATCGTAGATCAATTATGTACAAAATACCAAATGATGCCCCAGTCTGGTACACCCATACAAAAACCATTTAACAGTGGATAGCGTGACAGAAATTATTACCAATATAGATCAGCTCTCAGTCTCTACCACATTTAATTGTGACCCCGAAGAATGTTCTAGCTACGTCACTAATCCCTCAAAGCAATTAAAAATAATTACTCAAAACATTCGTTCTATTCATGCAAACTTTGACTCTTTCTTAGCCCTCCTCCATAGAATAAACCTTGACTGCGAATTACTAGTGCTGACTGAGTGCTGGCTGAAACGTTATGATGATTCAATCCCGACTATCGATAACTACGCTTATTATCAAACGAAAAAACACATAAATCAGAACGATGGTGTGGTCCTTTATGTTAAAAATATAGAAAACTACACTGTCGAAGAACCTGACTTCTCAGATGCTAGTTGTTTAGTGCTAAAAATCGGCACCGATAAGGCAATAATATGTATATATAGATCTCCGTCTTTTAGAGACGTAAGTAACTTCTTACAATCTCTGAACGCTCTTTTAACAAGCTTGATTACATATAAAAACATAGTTATAGTTGGTGACATTAACTTTGACATCGCATGTACAATATCTTCAAACCAAACCTCGGACTATCTCGATCTCATAGCTTCCCATGGCCTGCTACCTGCTCACTCACTTCCCACTCGAGAGTGTGCATGTCTTGACCACATTATGCTTAAATCTAACCTGACTGCACTCACCATAGTATTAAATGCCTCCGTCACCGACCATAACCCTGTAATGCTTTGCCTTAATCTCGAACGAGACATCAATTCACGCTCATGCAACATTTTGAAGACTAATTATGAAACTCTTGATGCTGAGGTGAGGACTACTGATTTCCGAGCGGTTTATGAACTTACTGATGCTAATGAAGCGACAAAAAGTTTAGTTACCACTCTAGCTGGACTCATAAATACTCACACTTCTATAATCAAGATTCCAAATAAGAAACGCTTACTCAAACCATGGATGACCGTTGGTATGCTCCGCTGTATGCGTAATAAAGATGCAATGCACAAAAAACTAAAGTTATCTCCAAATAATGTTATATTAAGTATTACATATAAAAGATATAGAAACTTCTGCACAAAAATTATAAAGAAACTAAAGAGAGATTTTGACAAGAGAGAATTGAGCGAGGCTTCTGGGGACAATAAAAAGATTTGGAGGGTGATAAAGAGAGTAACTAATACAGACAAGCAAAACATACCCAGCACCGATTTATTGGATTCTTCTACTTCACCCCAACTCTCGGTGGACCAAGTGAACAAGTTTTTTGCCAACATCGGGAAGGAACTTGCTGATAACTTTTCTTATCCACCTGGTAGTCAGAAAATTTCACCAAACATTGCTTCCACGTCTTCACCACTACAATCATTCGTCATGTTAGACACAGATGAGGTGGAGGTTGAGGAAGTACTAATGTCACTTAAGTCAGATTCTGCTATAGGCTGGGACAATATTTCAACTAAGTTTTTAAAACGATATTCATTGACAGTAGTTCCCTTACTCACACATATTTTTAATATCTGTTTTCGTACAGGCACTTTCCCCTTGTACTTTAAGAAGGCCATCATACATCCTATTCACAAAAGTGGGAGTAAGAAACTTATAAACAATTATCGACCTATTGCAGTGTTACCTTCCATTTCTAAAATTCTAGAACGCATAATCAACAAAAGACTTGTGACTTATATGGAAGACAAAAAGCTTTTTTCTCCCAATCAATTCGGCTTTAGACGCAATAAATCTACTAGCGGTGCTGTAATTGACCTAATCGACCATGTTACAAAAAATATTGACAAGAAAAAGAAAGTATTGTCAATTTTTTTGGACCTAAAAAAGGCTTTCGATACGGTTTCGATTTCGGATTTAATAATAAAGCTGGAGGAACTCGGGATTCGAGGCCAATCACTCAACCTCTTTAGGGACTACCTTCAAAACCGAACTCAGTGTGTGAAAATACAAAATTACCTCAGTAGAGAGGAACCTGTGACATTCGGCGTTCCCCAAGGTAGTGTGCTTGGCCCCACCCTATTCCTAGTTTATGTCAACCAATTATGTAATCTAAGTCTGGAAAATGGAAGAATTGTGGCATTTGCCGATGACACCGTCCTAACCTTCTGTGGCGACACTTGGGATGACACCTTCGATTCTGCACAAAAAGGACTAAATAGTGTTTTACAATGGCTCAAAAGACATATTCTCACAATTAATACCGACAAAACTAAAATTCTTACATACAGTTTACGAAATTCCACTCAACCTCCAGACTCATATACTTTAGTTGCCCACTCATGTTTACTGTCTGGCAGTGCGACATGCAATTGTCCAGAATTGGAACGTTGTCGAACCATCAAATATCTCGGTGTGACTCTTGATGACGGCCTGAGTTTTGCACCTCATATAGAGTTACTGACAAAAAGAATAAGAAAACTGATTTTTGTTTTTAGTACTCTTCGTCACATCGCAGGACCTCATATTATTAGGTGTACATACTTTGCTCTCTGTCAGTCTCTATTAACATATTGTATATGCGCTTGGGGTGGTGCACCCAAAACGGTACTTTTGAAACTAGAACGAGCTCAGCGAGCCGTGCTTAAAGTTAGTACCTTTCGGCCCATCCTTTTCCCAACTGAAGAGCTATATAAGAACTGTAAAGTCCTTACAGTCAGACAATTGTTTGTGTTGCATATACTACTATATCAGCATCAAATAACCACCTATGAAAAAATCACCACAAGACGCAAAGACAAGATATGCCAACCCTTCCGCTGTAAATATTTTTTTACAAGAAGGTTTCCCTGTTTTCAAGGTCCTCATCTCTACAATGGTCTTAACAAAATACTAAACTTTTACTCACTCCCCATAATGACATTTAAAAAGAAACTTAATAATTGGCTACAAACACTTAATTACGACAACACTGAAAGCTTATTGTTGACTCAATACAGCTCCCGTTAAATCTCATTCTGGCATCAATCGATCATCGCTCGCTACCATTACTCACATATGTATATAGAAAAAACACATACACACACAAACACCATTACACACACACATACCTTCACTCACCCCTACACACACTACACTACTCACTCAATAATTTTTTCGTAGTGTTTTACTTCATTTTATAAATAGTTTATTTGTCCGTCTACCTATGCCATATAATGAACCGGTCATATAAATGCAAAATAGCATGTTATGTATCTAAATAAAAATAAGAAACATCCAATAAAGGGTTGGGCCCAGCATCTTTAATACAAGTTGTCTTGGCAACTTAGTAAGGGTGCTGGTGTCACTACATTGTTTTATATTCAATTTAAACTGTATGTACTACTCTGTATTTAATGTAAAATGTAAATCATGACGCAAATAAATTATTAAATTATTATTAAATCTACTTAAATAATAACAAGACCTTTTCTAATAAGCTCTTTAAGTACAATGCGTTCCAAATGAGAATAGGATCGCCCGCCATGTTATGACGTCACGATTTACTGTCAAATCGAGGAAATAAATTTTTAAATATTAATTAATTTACGAAAAATTTAATTTATTTATGAACTGTGAACGAAAAAAGTTTAATCAGAATCCAGTTCTTCAATTTTACTCATCTCTGAGTTCTTCAATTTTAGCCAAAATATCTTCGATTTGACAGTATGACGAGACGTCAAAACTTAGGAATCGGTCCTATTCTCATTTGGAACGCGTAGTACTTATTTGTACTAATAAAAAATTGTGTTGTATAGTTTTATGTAATGTATAATGAAGCGGAATAGATTTTTGTTTGTTTAAACGCACTAATCTCTGGAACAGTAGTTTCAGAAATAAGTTCGATTTTTTTAGAGGTCGTAGGCTATTTTTTAGGATATTTTTTCCGATTAAAAATATTTCAGTATGGGATAGCCAGACTCATGACGAACAATATAAGCTACAAGCTAAAATACCTAACATCACGCTACGACCCACAGAAGTGATGCAGTAACATAAGACGCGGTTTTTATGTAATCTGGGGACAGCTAGCTGGTAACAAATAATTATGACATTCAAAACTTTTTAAGTAATGGTCAAATTGAAATAATTGATTTGACTATGTTCAAGAGATTTTTGTAGCATAGTGCTTCCGATTTTTTCCACGTCTGTCTGTGTCCTGTGTCAAACTCACAAAAACCAGACATTTTGTGAGTTTGACACAGGAAATCCTTTTTATACTATCTATGACTCAGTACGAACGACTAAAACATACAGAAAAAACCGTCACTAGATTTTATTGCTATTTGAATGGAGTTATAAAAATTGACTATAAATAATTTTGTGATGACTTTTAATGTCAACACCTGTAGGCTATAAAATTAGACGCCATTTTAGATTTCTTTTTTTATTATTGATATCCCAAATTTAAAGGGTTGGTTTTACTGTTTGGCCCGCTATCTGTAGGTATGTTTTTTATTGACATGGCAGATTTTTCCAATGTGGGAAGATTTGCGAAAAACTACTAGCTTAGCGGCGTCGAGCTTATAACAGTCATTATAAGTACATAGATTCTTTTTCATTTTAGCGTGTCGATGGTAAAAGAGTAAATTAGGTATCTCAATTAAATTCCTTGTTTGGCTCAGTAATCGGCGGATTTTTTAAATTATTTTGTCTAAATTAACTTTATCCAAAATTACAAATTGATTTTCAAATTCTTTCAATATTAAGTAAGTTAGAAACTTTAACGTAACGTAACGTTTTACTGACTAAAAACCCACTCCTGTTCCTTCGTTGCCTTTCGTACCGGGGCGAATCTTCTTTTCAGAAACAGATCCAGGGCCCCAGTAGGCTTCGACCCTGTTGGGCTCCTACGGTTTGCTGACAACTTATTGACGCATGTGTAGAACAATACGCGCTTTCGACGTCTTAGGCTCGGTCCGGACTGTGTAAAGACATTGTGTCATTTCCCGCAAATAAAATTGTTTTTCTTTAAAGAAAAGGAATAAGCTAAGGAATGGAATTCCCTGCCGGAGTCTGTGTTTCCTGATAGCTATAACCTAGGAGTCTTTAAAAGTCAAGAGTGAATAGATTGCTTCTAGGCAAGCGTGTTCCATCGTCGGCCACTTCATCGCTTACCATCAGCTGAGATTGTGGTCAAACGCGAGCCTATCCATTAGAAAAAAAAAGGAAATTCTAGATTTCCTTTCACGAAAATAATTGATTAAAATAGTACCCCTTATAAAGTTTAAATTATTGTATTAAAACTGCAATTGACGTTGACCACACGCATAAGAATAATTAATCAATATTCTATAAGCTCGACTCGCGTACCTGACGCGATAGAATTTCTCGAGGGCTGGACTGGAATCATGTTGCATGTTACATTACTTAATTATTATGAACACGGAACAGTAAAAACAGTGTTCCGTGATTATAAAGGTGAAAGTTTATGAGTGTACTTCTTGCTTAAACGGCTGAACGGATTTGGATGAAATTTGGCATACGGGTAGACCATATCCTAATAGCACATAGCTAGGATACTTTTCATCTCGGTATTAGATATGTGTCCTTGGAACAATTTAACAAATTTCTACAACAGCAGCAGCTGGTATGATACTGGGGCCCAAGTCTGCTATTTTTATAAATTCGTCATTCCAACACGATCCCATTGTCATTTTGCTAATTCATAATGATCGATCATTGATCAGTGAGATCTCATAATAGAGTTGCGGTAAAATTACAATATCGAGCTTATTAAAAGCAATGACTGCACAATGATGTTCTAATGGTAGGTAACTGGGCCTCAAGTCTGCTATTACAATAGTGTCAGAATGGTCTATCATTGATGTCATAATTGTCGAATTTGACAAGTTTGGTAATCTACTAATATAATGGCGTCACTATGACTTTCCAATGGTCAACCACTGACACTCCATTGAAAGAAGTGGCATAGAATGGTAATCTCGTACATATTGACAAACGAATATTTGACGTTTGCGGTAATCTGCTAAAACTTTGACAGTTTATTTGATCAGTGTTTTACCATTAGAACGTTATTGTGCAGTTATTGGTTTTAATATGCTCGAAATTATCATTCTACCACAATTCTATTACAAGACCAGTGACCGATCAATGATCGATCATTATGAATTAGCAGATTGCAAACTTTTAGCAAAATGACAATGGGATCGTGTTGGAATGACGAATTTATAAAAATAGCAGACTTGGGGCCTGAACAAAGGAACTGTAAAAAATTTTGCAGATTACCACATACGTAAGACATTCATTTGTAAATATGTACGAGATTACCATTCTATCCTACTTCTTTCAATGGAGTGTCAGTGGTTGATCATTGGAAAGTCATAATGACGCCATTATATTAGTAGATTACCAAACTTACTCAAAATCAAAAATTATGAAATCAATGATAAACCATTCTGACACTATTGTAACAGCAGACTTGGGGCCCTGTTAATTTACTACTTATTTATTATGAAGATATCTGAAGTTTTGACAAGAAAACAATAATATTTTAATACCACATCTACATCGTGGCAATACCGCCAGTCTTTAGGGCATGTTTACTAGTCGCCAGCGTTTTTTTTTTATTTTGGAAATCATCTTCAGACTTCTCGCGCTCTAGAGCGAAGCGAGAGGGATGTTAGATTTTTACTGACTAAAACTTATTCCTATTCCTTCTTTGCCTTGCATCCCAGGACCCTGGGTTTTCCTTTTAGAAGCAAACCTATGGCCCCAGTAGGCTTCGGCCCTGTTGGGTCCCAACGGTTTTGCTGACATCTCCTTGAAGTGCGCGTGAACACTACGTGCCGTTGACGACTGGGGCTCGACGCGATCCAGACCGTTACCGGGCGGCGAGCTGCCTATTGGCCGTCATCCACAAACCCAAGCCTACAGTCGGCACAACGGATCTTGAGCGGTTGCGCAGAAGTCAAATATTCGTTTTCTTTAGTGGTGCGAAGTGAGACGCGGGGGCGGGGAGTGTCAGTGATTGACTTGCCGCGCCATCGCGTCATAGACTTCACTCCTGATTCGTTCCCTGCGTTGCTGCATGTATCTAACAACGAAGACGATTGGCTCGCCAATGTATGGAATGCACAAAGCGATCCCCACTCTAACGCGCTCGGCGTCAAGCTCGGCTCAAGATCTGTTGTGCCTGCCTACTGTACGGTGGCTGGAAATCGAGATCGGGATCCCGGTGGCTGGGGTGTGAGGGAGTCTATTCGTCGGGGCCGCTTCCTTCGTTTTACAGCTTCTAACAGTACCTAAATCTACACTAATATTATAAAGAGGTAAAGTTTTTTTTTGTTTTGTTTGTCTTATCTGGAAGTACTGGTCCGATTGCTAAAATTTATTCACCGATAGAAAGCTGCATTGTTCCTGAGTGACATTGAGTATATTTTATGTACACAGGCAAAGCCGCGGGCAAAAGCTAGTAATAAACAAAACCTAGGACCACATGATCAGTTTTTTAATTTCTGCTTGTAGTAAAACCAAACCTTAACCTACGATTTTTAATTGTGTCCCCTTCAGCGCGTTAGTATTATGCGTCGCGCGTTCAGTCGGCAGCATAAAGGAGTCGACGCACAACGCGTTGCATTCGTAATGCATTTGAAATGAACGCGCCTCTAATTGATTTGTACGCGCCTGTCATGTTGGCAATGCTTATCATTTTATGTGACGTCACTTGACATGTTTTGAAGTTTTGATTTTGGAATTGTTTTTTTATTAGGGTGGCGTTTTGTTTTTAAGAGAGCTGTTTTGAGGGTTACGAAATTGAATTATACATAGAATACTCTAGCTGACCCGGCAAATTTCGTACAGCCTAACAGTCAATTGCTGTAGGTAGTATATCTTTCAATATAGTCAACCGATTGCGATGAAACAAAGCTTAAGTAGGTAATCTAACAAGTCACACAAGTTTTAATATATATAAAAATTATCTACGCCGATTTCGTGTATTTTACGTGATACGCACACAACTAAAAACTTCTACAGATTTATAATATTGTACTAAGCGTTCCAAATGAGAATAGGACCGATTCCTATGTTTTGACGTCTCGTCGAACTGTCAAATCGAAGAAATTTTCGCAAAATTGTAGAACTTGGAGATGAGTAAAATTGAAGAACTGGATTCTGATTAAACTTTTTTCGTTCACAGTTCGTAAATAAATTAAATTTTTCGTAAATTAATTTATGTTTCAAAATTTCTATCCT
Source organism: Mythimna ferrago (assembly GCA_910589285.2). Classification (NCBI taxonomy): domain Eukaryota; kingdom Metazoa; phylum Arthropoda; class Insecta; order Lepidoptera; family Noctuidae; genus Mythimna; species Mythimna ferrago. The sequence continues at coordinate 12,405,854 of OU342703.1, forward strand.
CGATTTGACAGTAAATCGTGACGTCACAACATGGCGGGCGATCCTATTCTCATTTGGAACGCATTGTATAGATAATGTCAATATAATATGTATGTACCTACCTACATACTTTGCACTAGATGAAGTCGTTTTTGCGAAAAAAAGTATCCTCGATAAGCTGTCTCAGCGCTGTATGTTCTAATAGTTTTATTAGACGAGGTATAATGCCAATGTAGCGCTGCAGCGAACTTTTGTTTTAACTTTTCAGTACCTATTTTGACAAATACCTATCTAGTTTTCTGTATTTGAAAGAATTGCAGGACAATCGAAATGTTGGGCGTCTTATACTTTATTCAAAAACAGTTTATACAGTTTCCAAAAGAAAGAAAAAAAAAACAAAATTATAAGTCAGTTGTTAAAAGTATTTCGCAAAAGTAAGGCGCATTACTTTGTGTAATTTATTTCATCACCACTGCTCTCAAAACGGTGAAGGAAAACATCGAGAGAAAACCGGCATGTCCTAGAATCAAAAATTCGAAGACATGTGACATTCACCAACACGCACTGGGCCCGTGTGGTGGATTACGGCCCATTCCCTCTCCTAGAGAGGAGGCATGAGGCCCCACTGTTGGGACTCAGGCCAGGCAGGCTGGTGATGAAGATGATGTCAAAAGTAACGAAATATCAGTTAATCTCCATAATTCATAATTTCATTGCCAAAAATAATTAGCAACACTGTTTTTCCGAATTGCCAACATTACGGCGAAGAAACTTCTTATGTGAAGTCTACGTGAAATCGCACTATAAAGTTTCGAATTCTACTTCAAAACTGTCAGAATATGTTAATATTATCAAACCAGCCTTTTCTTGGGAAGTAATCAGACATCAAATAAAATGCGCATTTTCACCAATAACTTCAACGACAAACTCATAATTATCTCCGCAAAGATCTTATAATATATTATTATCTTCACAAAAAATCGTCCAGATTCAAATCAAACCGGGTTCCTTCTATTTGGCAGAATCTTGATACTCCGATTTTTATTTGGCATAACTCACATGGCATAATCTTATTTAATCGAATATTTTTAAGGCATAAAAATTATTTAGCATAACTTTTGTTTGGCAGAATATTTACGTGTCCGAATTTACAATGGCATACTTTTATCTTGTCAGAATTTTGTTTCGCATAATTACCTTTGCCATAATTAATATTATGCATAATTTTGTTTAGCATAACAATTATTTAGAGATACGATTATTTGGTATGGGTGCATATTTGAACATCAAAAATTAAAATAGATGTATCTTCTTGTAGAAATTAGTGTTCAAAACATCAAAAACTTATAATATATGGAATAAAACTGATAATTTAAATAAAGTAAATTTATGCTGTCGAATGGTTAGATAACCTACGTGCAATGTATTTAAAATCGAATGGTCTGCAAAAGTGACATAGAATGTTCTAAATATAGCATGTATTGGTAGCATTTTCAATATTAAATTAAATTTGTGTCCTAAAAAGTCAATACGTTGTGCTGCAAAATTTTGTGACAGAAACGAATCGCTGCGAAACCGACTTTACGCAGTCTTGTCTGCCCTACCCCTAGAGTGTAATTTAAACCCGCGTAGGCGCGGAGGGGTAGGGCGGTCCGCGAGCTGAGGAGCAGGTGGTTTGAAGGCCCGCCACCGCGGCTGAGGCTGGCCGGCGAAGCCGGCCAGCAAGCCGAAGCTGCGGTGGTGAGCGTTAAAACCATCTGTGACGATAAGCTCGCGTGGCGCCGCCCAAACCCCGCAGCGCCGGAGCCGTGACAGAAACAATGCTTGCTGCATGTTGCATGCCTGCTTGCATGCTGCATGCCTGCTGCATGTTGCATGCCTGCTTGCATGCTGCATGCATGCTGCATGTTGCATGCCTGCTTGCATGCTACATGCATGCTGCATGCATGCTGCATGTTGCATGCCTGCTTGCATGTTGTATGCCTGTTTGCATGCTACATGCATCCAAGCCGACAATATTTTTGTAATTAGCATTTAGGTTAGCGTTTTGATATTAGTAGTCAAAATCAGTTCTGCCTTTTAATGACTATCGATATAAAATGTATGCCAAAAGACGATTCTGACTGTGAATTTTCAGCGATATGATGGTTCTGCTTTTTAATTATTATGGATATAAACATTATGCCCAAAGATGATTCTGACTAACAAAATTATGAGTTTTGAATGTATGACAACTGAGTGTATGCGAAATGATTTTCTGCGAAATGAAGTTTATGCTATCCGTTGTTATGCAAAACAATATTATGACGTAAAAAGTTCTGCTATAAAAGGTAGACCCGTGATGTGAAAATAAATTCAATCAATGTACGTTTTATTTGATCGGCACAAAACTGCACTTTGTCGCGCCGACGACCGCTCGATTCCAATTAATCAATTACCATAACATAAATACGCGCGCGGCGGCCATTTTAAGTGCGCCATCTTGCATTGAGCTGTCAATTTTGTCGCGGATTTTTTATGGAAGTGTTTTATTCCTTTCTTTTTAATTTTTGGTCGCACGGTTTGTGCATTCAGCCAGTGTTTAAGTTTGTAAAGTAATAAGTTTTCAGTCACTTTATGTTACTTTAAAATCTATTAGACCGCATAACATATTCTAATGTTATTGGAGTAGGTATTTTGCTGCAAATGAATTGGGTCAGCCTTCTCGGTAAGCTTCGCAATGATAGTCAATACTACAATAATTCTCAGCTCCATTTCACCGAGATCGCGCCTGTTTCAATGATTCCACATATTGTCCAGTTGCGCAGACAATTGAGATACCAAACTTCACCAATTTTACAATACAGTGTGCACTAGGAATCAATTTGCAAATAATTAAAACAGCCTAAACTTCACTCGAAGAAATCCCGTCAAAAACTCTATTATTTACATTTAGTATTTTTATTAGGTGAGTAGGTATACAGATTATGAACCTACAATATAATGTTTTAGAATGAAAAAGTTGTAACAAATGTGTTGACGAAATAATTATTTTAGCAGTAGAATTAGAGATGTGTTGTTGCCGGCAATATTGCCCGAAGTGGGAATTTGGCTGGCAGCATTGCCGCCAAAATTCATACTTCGGGCAATATTGCCAGTGCCACCAATATTCATACTTCGGGCAATATTGACACCAATATTCCCACTTCTCGGCAATATTGCCGGCAAAGGCACATCTCTAAGTAGAATTGAATGCCTCTATTTGCCTTAGTTACTACTGTTAGCGTCATCATTAACCTCGGCGGTAAGTCATTTCTTTGGGGAGTGGATAAGAGTCACCAAGGGCGGTGTCCTCATCTTCCGCCTGACGCAGATCCTGAGCAGACATGGCCAGTTCAGGAGGTCCTTCCGTTTTTTTTAATAATATAATCTAGTGCTTGACTGCGATCCCACCTGATGGTAAGCAGTGATGCTTTCGTTAATAGTGAGGCGCACTAGTTTATTAAGAGCCTATTCACTTTAGTCTTGAAGACACCTAAATTATAATAGGATGGGAAGACCGCAACAGCCAAATTGTTCCAGTCCTTCGATGTAATTGGTATAAATGACGAGGTAAAACTGACAAAAGAAACACCCAGACAAAAAAGTACAGACACACCGCTCTCGCTCATACAGCACTCCATCCGCTGGGATGAAGCGAGAGGAGGAGTCAGTTGATGATATCCATCCTCAAAAATCATCATCATCATCAGCCTTTTTAATGTTCCCACTGTTGGGACTCAGCCTCCTCTATAGTAGAGGGAATGGGCCGGCCCACGCGGGCCCAGTGCGGGTTGGTGAATGTCACATGTTCTAGGACATGCCGGTTTCCTCACGATGTTTTCCTTCACCGTTTTGAGAGCAGTGGTAACGAAATAAATTACATAAAGTAATGGGCCTGGCAGTCAACTCGTAAGTCGGAACCATTACCACTCGGCCACCTTGCTCTCCTCACACCTCAAAAATAGATAAAGTTAAATGCTATATCGAATCGTTCTTATTTACAGTACAGTCCTTAGGGATGACGCATTTACGGAATAATTTCCTTCAGATTTACTACTACAATTTTCCTTAAGCGTTGGCAGTTATTCTCATTTTCCAATCACAAAGCTCAACATAAACTGGCTACATTTACTCTGTAGCCAAAACGCGCGAACCATAAACAATGAACGCTTACTTTTTTCACGTCCAAGGCAAAGGGTATAAGGTTGTTATTCCTTAACTGTCACTTCACTGACGTTGCTTGTAACTTTGTATGTGCATCAAAGACGGATGCTATCAGGCGTACGCGTTGTAAATACTAAGGAGTATGGTAGCCCTTTTTAAATTATTGTTTTGTTCAAACGATTTCTGCGTTAGAATGAGGGGTTTAGGATTTTGTGTTTCTTCAACAGTGGCATGGGATGTTTCAAAACTTTTTAAAAATTAAGTCAGGTGATCAGAACTGTGGCAAGCAGTAGTGGCCGAGTGGTAATGGCTCCGACTTACGAGTTGTAGGTGGCAGGTTAAAACCCTGCCAAGCGCATTACTTTGTGTAATTTATTTCACCACCACTGCTCTCAACACGGTGAAGGAAAACATCGTGAGGAAACCCGCATGTCCTAGAATCAAAAAATTGAAAACATGTGACATTCACCAATCCGCATTGGGTCCGTGTGGTGGATTACGGTCCATGCCCTCTCCAAGAGAGGAGGCCTGAGTCCCAACAGTGGGAACATTATAAGGCTGATTATGCTCATTTTTACGCTATGCGTACAGATAGTTATTCTGGGTCTGGAAGTCTTGTATAAGCGATTTTATATGTTTGCAAATGCACACAAAATATAGGAGGAATTCATAATGTGGGACAACGTTTCCAAAAAAAAAAAACAATCAATGCCAACCCATAGGAGGTATGTTGTATCAAAAGCCCTCGCCGTCGGCAAACGATTGTTTACAAGCGTGTCTTATCGCACACGACGATCGTAAACAATGACTATAATATTAATGACTTTCTTAACTTTCCTGTTAGTACTACTTAGAACGGAGAAAGGACTCGTGGAAAAGTAGCAACGAGAAGGCTGACTGATCTGAGAAGAAAAGGCGTTCTCGTGTCTAAACTGATTAACTTGGCTTCGGGAACACATTGGAAACACATTCATTATAAGTACAGCTAAGGAGCGGAATTCCCTGCCGGACTCCTGATAGGTAATTATAACTTGAGAATGAAAAGGAACTTCTAAGTAAGTGTGCTGCATTGTCGAACACATCATCGCTTACCATCAGGTGAGACATTGGTCAAGCGCGAGACTATCAAAAGTAAAAAAAAAACACAAATCATCGATACCCATTCACAAGATTGTCAGTCATATTTTCTGACATCCGCAGTGTATATAAAATTTTTGATTCTGACTATTATACCCGTAACGATTGTTAAAGTCCTAAAAATGACAGCCGGGTCCAGCTGCCATACGCTTTCAAATCGTCATTATTTAATTTAAAAATTGTAAAAACACAGATTTTGCAGCTGATAACTTTAACTTCAATCAAAAAAGTTGCTGAGAATTGATGCCAGAAAATTCTGAAAGATCAGACTTCTACTTACACCGCACCCGAAGACACCCATAGATAAATATTTGAAAAATTCATCATGGCCGATTTCCCTGTTTAAGCCGAATCGATCAAAATGTACCTCACGCACGTAGTCGATTATTCACAATATTCACCGAACGCATGATCGGCGGCTCTGTAAAGAAATTAAAAAGAAATAGGGGCATAGACTACAGCGTATTGTCTATGGCGGCGCCACAAAGAAGGTCCGTTGCAACACAGAATTTCTAATGAATCTGATTAGTTTATTACGCGTGACTTGATGGCCGCCTTTGATTATTTGAAACAATAATTGTTTGAATTTTAAGTAAATTGGGCGTTGTGTGCTGTGTTGAAAATATTTAATTTTTGTTTGCTACTGAATTGCCTTTTAAATATCTTCAGAGTTCTTCAACATTCAAGTCAGTTTAATTGAGTAGCGGGTTATGTCCGGTTCATAAACAGTGGTTTCGTTAATCCAACAATTTACCTTCTTCTAGAAATACAGCAGTTGTAAAGACGCTATACTTATTAAGAGATGTCATTGCATGATATAACACGGGTGGTTCATCACTATAACTCTGACGGCCAGTACCAACGTACCTTCCTCTTTTAATGTGCCAACAAGAAAATGCAGATGAGCGCCATTATAACAATACAATGATCATTCCGCATTAAATATTCAATAATTCTAATTCCATTTCCATTCAAATCACGTATTTTCTCGGCGCCATTGTTTTTTTTTATCAAAATTTCTAAGAGATCTTTTTTAATCCCGCCGGATTTGACATAAAAAAACTGTTACAATAACGTTTTAATATTAATTTTATTTAAAAAAATTAAGTTGGCGCCATTATACGCATTGACGTTTAGGAAAAAATCGAACAATACAGATTATGTCAGAAAAAAATATTTTGAATTTATGATTTACTTGGTCTATGGTTTTGCTGTTTAGTATGCAAGAAGGATAATAGATGGCGCCAAAAGGTTGTAACATAATACATGTTTCCAAAATCGTGAGAATATTGTTAGCATTTAAAACAAAAAAATACCGGCCAATTGCAAGTCGGACTGGCGCACGAAGGGTTCTGTACTATCATCCATAAAAACGGCAAAAAAATCACGTTTGTTGTATGGCACACCCTTAAACCTTAAGCTAAGCTAAGCCTTAAGCTCCCAAAACGGTAAAGGAAAACATCGCGAATTCGAAGACATATGACATTCACAAACACGCACTGGGCCCGCGTGGTGGATTACGGCCCATTCCCTCTCCTAGAGAGGAGGCCTGAGACCCAACAGTGGGAACATTAAAAAGGCTGGTGATGATGATGATGACACCCTTAAATATTTATTTTATTCTGTTTTTTAGTATTTGTTAATATAGCGGCAATAGAAATACATCTTATGTGAAAATTTCAACGGTGTAACTATCACGGTTCATGAGATACAGCCTGGTGACAGACAGACGGACAGCGGAGTCTTAGTAATAGGGTCCCGTTTTACCCTCTGGGTACGGAACCCTAAATATGGTTAATTAGAACATTATGACTGTTTCTTTATAATAGTGGTCGCAAGCATGACTGTTGAGCGTGCGGTCCCATTCTCAGGTCGTGAAAAGTTTAATTTTGCTTTTTATCGATGTTTAAAAAGAAAGAAAGAAAGAAATCTATTTTATTTAGCATATACACAAGTAGATACACACAATTTAGTAACAATATGTAGACACTAATGATAAAAAAAAAACCATCCAATCCCACATCCCCCGCCCTTGGGCGGAGCGAGAGGTAGTGTCAGACTTTTACTGACTAAGAAACCCACCCCGTTCCTTCGTTGCCTTTCATACCGGAGCCGAGCCTACCTTTCAGAAGCATACCCTTGGCCCCAGTAGCCTTCGACTCTGCTGGGCCCCTACGGTTGCTGAAAACTCCTTGAGGCGCGCGGGAACAGTGCGCGCCGTCGACGACTTGGGCTCGGTCCGGATAGGCGCACAGCTAGCTACCCATTGCTCACCGTCTGCAATCCCACGCCTGTGGTGGCCGGAAATCGGGATCAGAATCCCGGCTGCGGCTGGGGCGCGCGTGCGTCCTCCTCCTTTGCTAGCATTCCTGCTTCGCAGAAGGAGGCGAACGCCTGCTACTCCTCGTCGCTTCGGACCATGGCCTGTACCAAAATCCGGCGCGAAAGATCGTTGCCGCCGCCTCAAGCAGTTGTGCTAGCGAAGTAGGCGGCCGCACGCGTGAGGGAATGGTCCAGCCACCGGGATCCCAACCCCGATTTCCAGCTACCTTAGGCGTCGACGGCATGTACCTAATATTCCATACATGCCTCAAGGAGATGGCAGTAAAACCTTAGGGGAGTAGCAGGGTCGAAGCCTACTTGGGCCTTGGGTTGTGAGAAAGAGAATCCCGGGGCCCTGGAACGAAGGCTAAGAAGGAACATAGGACTGTCAGTAAAAGTCTGACACGCCCTCGCGCTCCGCCCAAGAGCGAGAGAAGTCATTGGATGGTTTCCCACTGCAAAAAAAGGCGAAAAACAAATAAATCTATACATATAAATAAAATTGGAGTGTCTGTTTGTAATATTGAAACAACAATGAATATAATACCAAAATAACATTTTTTACAATTTTTGTCTGTCTGTCTGTTCCGGCTAATCTCTGAATTGACTAGACCGATTTTGACAGGACTTTTTTTGTCAGGTAGCTGATGTAATAAGGTGTAATGATTTTTAAAGAAAATATTCATAAATCGTTCAACTTCCAATGTTAAGCGATAGATGGCGCTAGTAGTTACATGAACTTTAGGCATTCGTTGTAGACACTAGGTAATAATTTATAATATTAGACTTTATGCTTTTGTTTGGTATAAATATATCATAATTGTTAAAATGAAATATTTACTTGCAGTTAATTATTAGATAAACCCTAATGTATATTAGTTAGTCAATTGATGTTACGTACTGTTTACTTCGCTCTGATTGGTCGGTTAGTCGACCGAGTGTTTGTGAAAGTTTGTGGTAGGGAACCATTGAGTTTGTAACTGTCATTTTAGACAGGGGCATTCTGCTTTGAGTGGTTGAACAGTGAACATGTCCGACTAATCCGTGTATTTGTAAATGATTGTTAATAGAACGATAAATATGAAATTGTGTTGATCGAAGTGAATAAAATATTTATACAATTTATCCTGAAGTGTTTGATTTATCACAAAGGAAGGAGTAACTTTGGCTACTTTTATTTTAGAAAAAATAAATTCAAAATACATTTAGTCCACGCGAACGAAGTCGCGGGCACAGCTAGTCTATCATACAATTTGACACTGACCAGCAAAAAACTTAAAAAGATTTAAATTTCGCGGACAACCCTTGATCAACCCCTTAACAGGCTGCTTTTCCACCCGCCTATCGTCAACATCGAGCATGCTTTAAAAGCTTGTTGCTTCATCTAACGCAATCCAACGTGATGTTTGATGAAGAGGGAACGCGAAAAAGACAGATAACGCCTGAAAACTCTGTTAGTATTCGGTAATTCCGTGATTTATTCGAATATTTCACAAAACTTGTTCCAGGGAAAAAAGGAATACGTGTTTTTTTTAAACCCACAAAAGTTTTGAAAAAAAAAAATTGGCTTTTATTGTTATACTTTTTAAACTTCTAAGTAAATTATGATTTTCGGAAGTCTTTATTGAATTAGTTTTACACAAATGTATAAATTGATTTTAATTGAAACCTAGATAATATCCATGTCTCCAAAATATTTAGAAAAAGATGTGTAATTATTGTTTATGTTTATGTTAAGTTAGTTTTTGTTGTACAATAAAGATTATTCTGTTCTATTCTTGTAATCACGTAAGAGCGGTTTTATGAAAAATAATGAAAATGTCACTCACCGAATTGGTCAATCACCGAATTGCAAAAGTTTCGCCTTGGGGTTTGCCAAAGAGCTATGAAGCGCTGCATTCTAGGTGTAAAAAGAGCAGACCGAGTTCGGAATAACACGCTGCGCTCCAAAACGGGCGTAATAGACGTGGGCAAAAAGGCTGCCAGGCTTAAATGGGATTGGGCGGGTCACGTCAGCCGCATGAGCAGTGACCGCTGGGCAAGTGTCGCCACCCAGTGGGTTCCTGCAAACGGTAAGCGCCATCGAGGTCGCCCTAGAAAGAGGTGGCGAGATGATCTAGACGCGTATCACAAGAACTGGTTAGAGACGGCGCGAGAGAAGAATGTCTGGAGGGACTTGGCCTTTGCCCATCAGTGGGACAGTAATGGCTAATAAAAAAAAAATGAAAATGTATTTAAGGTTGGACGCTCTTAAGCATGCAGGCTTTTCCCGTTCAATTCTATAAACTTGCATCCATAATAATGAATACATACTACTCCAAAGTGACTTATCAGTCATATTTCAGATCTCGACGGCTCGACGGCGGCGGGGGAACACGGCTATGAATTTTATGCATCGCCTGCACGCTTTCCGCAGTAGGGATGTGACTGATGTTGGTATTGTCGATATCGATAAGCTGATTTTTTATAATTTTTTTTTTCATTCTGGTATTTTTCTTCGACGATGCTTTCTGAAGTTTTTACTTTGGGGAGGCTTGTGTCCAACAGTGGACGTCTATCGGCTGAAATGATGATGATGATGTTTTTCTTAGACTAGTGACCCTCTTCAGTTTTACACGGATGTTAGAAATCTATCACATATGCGTGTATTATACACCATTAAATTTTGATCGTTTTAATCTCATGCAGGGTCGATCCGGTACATGAAACACTATCGATTTGTAAAGATAAAATTTTAAAAAAAGTAACCTTTTTTTAAAACTCGTATTAATTTACGCATGTACGAAATTAATTTCTTTAAGAAAACGTCAGCTGAGCGAGTTCAATGACCTTTAGGTAATTATTACGCAACTACTACATACAGGTCACTGAACTCGCTCAGCTGACGTTTTCTTAAAGAAATTAATTTTATGTACGAGATCGACCCTCCACTGGATTAAAACGATCAAAATTTAATGGGATATTTTTTTTTTTTTTAATTGAGATAAACTAGTGCTTGACTGCGATCCCACCTGATGGTAAGTAGCGATGCAATCTTTGATGGTGAGGCGCACTAGTTTATTAAGAGCCTATTCACTCTAGCCTTGAAGACACCCAAATTATAATCGGACGGGAAGACCGCAGCAGGCAGACTGTTCCAGTCCTTCGACGTACGCGGTATAAACGACGAGGCAAAACGCTTAGTCCGGACCGTAGAGGTTTCAACAACGTAAGGGTGAATATTGTTTGTCCGATGGTAGAATTGCGATGGCGGAATCAAGTCATGCAATTCCAGCGCACACTCTCCAAAATGCATCCCGTAGAACACCGAAAGGCTGGTTACCCTACGCCTATGCTCAAGGCTTTGAAGGTTGGACTTAACCAAATCTGGATCACCAATTAGCCTCTTTGCACGCCTTTCCATCGAGTCCAAAGCTGCCAGGTGGCATTTTGCAGCACCAGCCCATATGTGACTGCAGTACTCCACACACGAACGGACCTGTGCTTTGTATAACATTAAAAGCTGTCCCGGTGTGAAGTACCGCCGGACCTTTGCAAGAACGCCCAGCTTCCTAGCAGCTACCTTGGCTTTGGACTCAATGAACCGCCCAAAGTTAAGGTCTGAGGGAATTTCAACCCCCAAGAGCTGAAGGCGGTCGGTGTACTCCAGGGATAAATTCGGAAAAGTAGGAACCAAGGTGCACGGGCTCCTTTTGGCAGTGAAAAGACACGCTTGTGTTTTAGCGGCGTTGAATCCCACCAGATTGGCTTCACCCCACTTGGAGACTGCCTGAAGTGAGATATTCGTTCGCTCTACCATAGCCTCTCTTTCGGACCGGATTAGCTCCTTACTAGCCCGAGCACTGGGCAGGTATCTCGTATCTGCATACCCATAGATACCGGGCACCAGCAGATCGTTGATATGCAACAGGAAGAGAGTTGCAGAGAGAACAGACCCCTGAGGAACTCCGGCATTAATCGTCATGGGCTCTGATGAGCATCCGTCGACAACAACTCGGAGAGACCGTTCACTCAGGAAGTCTTTTACCCAGTTAATCAGACCAGGGGAAATGCCGTACGCTGGAAGCTTACTCAATAGGCTAGCGTGCCATACCCTGTCGAAGGCCTTCGAGACGTCTAAGGAAACGGCAATCGCTTCCCCATTCTTCTCGAGGGCCTCGCCCCACAAGTGGGTGGCATAAACCAGTAGGTCCCCAGTAGACCGCTTGCGGCGAAACCCGTACTGTCGGTCACTGAGGAGATCGTTACCTTCCAGGTATGCCATGAGGCGCGAGTTCAATACACGCTCCATAATCTTGCAGAGTATGGAGGTTACCGAAATCGGCCGATAGTTGGCAGAATCGGCACGACTGCCCTTTTTGGGCACGGGTTGCACGTTGGCAAGCTTCCAGGACTTGGGCACTATACCAGTCCTAAATGAGAGGCGATACAAGCTACAAGCGCGTCAATACAGGAGACAACTCGGGCGCACAAGCCTTTAGAACAATCGCTGGTATGCCATCTGGTCCACTGGCTTTATTCTCGTCTAGACGACGCAGCTCTCTCAGAACTTCTCTGTTCCTCATGTGAACCTCCTGCATTGAAGAGTTACAATGAGGCAGAGTCGGTGGAGCAGCATTGCTAGTGTCAAGACGAGAATTATGGGCAAAGAGAGATGCAAAGAGTCCTGCTTTCTCTCTTGCCGTATGAGCCAGTGTTCCATCAGGCTTTACCAGCGGAGGCAAAGTGGGCCGACAGAAGTTCGCCTCGACCGACTTGGCAAGAGAGCTGAGCCACCGATGCGTACATCGCTATAAGGGATAAAATACTCCATAGCTTGGCGTATCACATCGGTTACAGCATCCGCACAGCTCGACGGATTTTCAGAAGAGAAGCAGACCTGCTGCCAAGGATAAGACGCAAAGAAATGCCGCATCTCATCCCAATCTGCCGATCTGTCTCGCCACATTCGCCGTTCGCCACGTGAGTCGCGGTCAGGTGGAGAGAAGGACGATACAGACTTCACCAGACAGTGATCTGAAGTTCCAAGTGGTGAGGAAACTGTTACGACACATCTGTCCGGATCGGTGGTCAGCAGTAGGTTCAGACAATTGGCAGTATGACCAACTACATCAGGCACCCTCGTCGCTTGCTTTACCAACTGGGAGAGGCCCAGCGACACTGCAAAGTTTCGAGTTTCCCTCCCAGCGTAGTCGGTCCTCTGGTATGGGAAAAGCCAGTCTTGATGGCAGGCGTTAAAATCCCCCAGAGCGACAAACTGTGCATCATATTTAAACCGTTCTCATGAATCAGGGTATCTATTGGTGAAGACTACATGAAAATCCGTTTAGTTGTTTTTTAGTTTGTCGTGTTTATACAGAGAGACAGACGCGGCACCCCACTTTGCTAGTTTTTTCACCCATAGAATGGTACTGCATCTCTTAGTGACATAGGCATGTTGCTAGTGTACACTAATACGAGTATAATAAAGAGGTAAAGTTTGTGAGGTCGCGCTAACACTGCGTCTTCCGGTACGTGGTCGCCACTCCACGTTCTCGTGCAATGTGCCCTGCCCATTGCCACTTAATTTTGGCAATTCTTCGGTCTATATCGGTAACCTTGGTTGTCCTGCTGATATCTTCATTTCTGATGTGATCACGCAAGGAAACTCCGAGCAACGAGCTCCAAGAACTGGCTTATCTACACCAATATTATAAAGAGGTAAAGTTTTTGTTTTTATGTTTTTTTGTTTGTAAGAGGTTATCTCTGAAAGTACTCGTCCGATGCTGAAATTATTTCACCGTTAGAAAGCTGCTTTATTTCTGAGTGACATAGGCTATATTTTATGTATGCGGGTGAAACCCAAAAGCTAGTTGCCATTTATAAAAAAAACAAAACAAACATTAGAATTGCTAACAAATTATCGATATCGCGTCCCGTCCCTACCGAGGGGATATCGTTTACACAAACAGGCATCTGCATAACAAATAGAACATGGAAATTGATTTAAACGCCGCGTGGATAACATCGCCACGCTGTGGGGTGGTTAATGTTGAGCTGTAGCGGTGAGCTGTGCGCTGCGGTGAGCTGGGGGGATGTAGTGAGCTGAGGGGGATGCGGCACGTTTTGTTATGTTAGTAACGCGATTATAGGTACTTACGATGTTATTAATGATTGTAAAGAGTCGTATCTTTGTTAAGGCCCAAGCGCCCGAAAAGTGCCATAAAACAGTGACTTTCTGAAGCCTACTCCTCGGTAACGGCCAGGTTAATAGGTTTGAAGAAAGTATATGTTTATTATAGATTCATGAACAACATTATCAACATTTGATTTTTTCTTTTCGCAACTTTTCCCTACTCCTTCGAAACGGCTTGGATCTTTAGAAACATTTTTACACATAAAAATTGATGGTTAAATATTCTTCAAAGTGAACATTGCATATGTAAATCAATCAATATTTCGCAAAAAAAAGGTATTTAAAGGTCAGCGCTTTCCGGGCGCTGCTGGCCGCAGATTTGCATACTGCCGCCTAGGCGGGTGCGAGAGGTGCGTCCACATAATTTTGGCCAGATGGTTCAAGGGACTATAAGCCTTAATATACCTACGGATTAACATCCTAAAGTCCAAACTTAAGGTCCAAGCGCTCGAGAAGTGCCATATACAGTGACTTTCTAAAGCCTACTCCTTGGTAACAGCCAGGTTAATAGGTTTGAAAATAATGTAATTTGTTTATTATTGACTCATGAACAACATTATCAACTATTGTTTTTTTTCGTATGATTAAACCTACTTTAAAAAAAAAAAATAGCAATTTCGTAACTTTTCCCTACACCTTTGAAACGGCATGGATCTTTAGAAACATTTTTACACATAAAAATTGGTGGTTAAATATTCTTCAAAGTGAACATAGCATAAGTAAATCAATCAATATTTCTCAAAGAAAATGGATTGAAAGGTCAGCGGGGCTCTATCCGGGCGCCTGCACAGATACTCGTACTGCCGCCCAAGAGAGTACGAGTGTTGTGTCCATTTAATTTCGGCCACATATTCAAGGGACTAGCCTTAAAGTTTGCCAATTTGCTATGGAGCGCAGTATGCCGTCTGTATTGCAGTCGAAATACTACACGTTGACCTAATGCCTGCCTTTTCTTGAGGCCGTGCTTAAATTAAGGTTTTAAATAAACAAAAACAGTAATTGACCTAATGGAAAAAAAAATGGACGATTAAGCGAACAACCGGTTACCTACGGCTTCGTTTTTGGTTGCAAGTCGAGTTTTGGTTGGACATTTGGTATTACTGTAGCCACAAACTTCCCAAAAAGACCGTTATAAGCGAAAAATTTTGCTCTCCCTCAAAATTAAAACAGGCGTGAACATAACAGTACAGCAGCTAATATCATTTGACAGTCAAACAATCTCACTTGACATGGGTTTATTCTAAAAATCCCTTTTTAATTTATCCCCCTTATAAGTAGTAACAATTAATAAGTTCACAAAGGATGAATTAAAATGCTCCGCCCCCAAACAGTTAGCCATTCTGTCAATTCCTAAGGGCGTGACACGCATGCTGGCGTGACATTTTGTATGGAGTCACCGGTAATGGATGACAGAAGGGATTTTGTGAAATTATGAGCTAGATTGGCAGATGGAGCGAACGGTAGATGAAATGGAGTATTGGATTCTGATGGGGACAAACCTAAGCACTTCAGAAGTTACTTGCGAGTTATATACTTAAGAGGCTGCTTTCCACTCACTTGTCATTGAAATCGAGCATGATTTAGGGTGAGTTGCACCATTTAACTATAACGATAACCAAACCTTAACCAGCCATAAAACGGCCGCCTATTGGTCAATTCGACGATTTGACAACTGTTAACGGGTTTGTTACTCGTATCGTTATAGTTAAATGGTGCAACTCACCAAACTTTAAGGGCTTGCTGAGTAGACGAAACTGAACAACCTTCCACAAAAATTTTTTTCAGGAAACGAAAAAAAAAATCGGCCTCGCCATACAACGTGTTACTTCATCTGACGCAATCCAAAGCGATGTTTGACGAAGAGGCAACGTGAAAAAAGTGAGATAACGCCTGAAAACTCTGTTAGCATTCGGTAATTCCGTGATTTACTCTAATATTTCATAAAACTTGTTCTAGGAAAAACGTGTTTTTTTTTTAAACCCTTAAAAGTTTTTGAAAAAATTTGTCGTCATATGGAATCTTAAGCTTCTATTGTTATAGCTTTTTAACTTTTGAGTAAATTATGAAGCGTCAAAGTTCATGCAAAATAGCAGATTTTCAGAGATTTTTATTGGATTAGTTTTACACTTATTTATAAATTGATTTCATTAGAAGCACAGACTATATCCACAAGATACTGTGTTTCCAAAATATCTAATGAAAAATGTGTAAGTAATAACATCTTAATCGCGTAAGAGCGGACTTGTATGAAAAACAGTGAAAATGTATGTCGAGTTGCTAGAACCACATTAGACCGACCGGACCCATATACAAGGTGCAGTTTTAAAACTGCACAATATTTCAGGAGGTTGTAATAAAACTCATAAATAATCATGTAAAAAAACGATATCTGGTCAATAATCAGTAATACTTGTTATTTAATTTTTTAATTACACTAAACTAAATCGATTGATCGATGGCCGCGGGGGCGTGGCTAGGGTGTGGCGTGCGGGATGATGATTGGATGATACATTATTTATGAAACTATCGTTGCGAGTTAGTGTGTGTGAAAACGCCCTTTATTGTTCCGTGTTTGTGTGTGTGAAAAAAAGCGCGGTTATAAAAAAAAAAAATTACCTACTTATTTTATTATTGATTCGGGTCGAGAATCACTAACATAATTACCTCCTGAAATATTTTGCAGCTTCAAAACGACACCTTGTATGTACAGTTGCTATCACGGATTTTGAACACTTGCGCAGAAGTCAAATATTCGGC
The DNA here is from genome assembly GCA_910589285.2 of Mythimna ferrago. Lineage (NCBI taxonomy): Eukaryota > Metazoa > Arthropoda > Insecta > Lepidoptera > Noctuidae > Mythimna > Mythimna ferrago. Next base: position 12,422,409 of record OU342703.1, read on the forward strand.
CTCTTTAGTGGTGCGAAGTGCGACGCGGGGGCGGGGAGTGTCAGTGATTGGCTGGCCGCGCCATCGCGTCATAGACGTCACTCCTCATTCGTTTACTGCGTTGCAGCATCTAACAACGAAGACGACTTGCTCGCCAATGTATGGAATGCGCAAAGCGATCCCCACTCTGACGCCGAGCGTTCAAGATCCGTGATGGCAACTGTAACACGCCTGATTTGTACGTAGAACGACGTCGCCTCGTGAGGCGTGGATCTAGTGTAACCTCTACAAGTCTAGTTGCTCCATTAAACCCCAAGCGAACACCGGTGTTCGCTCTGTCATTGACTTTCTATTGTTTCTCTAATTGATGGTATTCGAAAGGTTAAATGACGCGCCCAGTACCTCTACCATGAGTTTAAAGCAAGTATTTGTCGACACTCGATACCGACTACGTAAATATTTTGTTTGGCAAATTTTACAGCGCCTCTAGCGGTCACTTACGGAACCAAAATTTGCTGTACAAAATATTTACGTAGTCTGTATCGAGTATCGACAAATACTATTGCTTTAAACTCATGGTAGAGGTACAGATCGGCGGTACTCGTGTGCGCAGTATAGTTCTACCTTAAGGCTTATAGTCCCTTGAACCATCTGACCGAAATTATGTGGACGCAACTCTCGCACTCGCCTAAGCGGCAGTGCGCAAATCTGTGCATTTATTTGCGGCCAGCAGCGCCCGGAAAGCGCTTTAAATCCATTTTCTCTGCGAGACATTGATTGATTTACATATGCAATGTTCACTTTGAAGAATATTTAACCACCAATTTTTATGTGTAAAAATGTTTCTAAAGGTCCAAGCTGTTTCGAAGGAGTAGGGAAAAGTATCGAAAAGTTGCGAAATTGCTAAATATTTTTTTTAGACAAAAATATTAATAGCACGAAAAAATTAAATGTTGATAATGTTGTTCATGAATCTTTAATAAACATTTTTTTTTTCAAACCTATTAACCTGGCCGTTTCCGAGGAGTAGGCTTCAGAAAGTCACTGTTTTATGTTACTTTTCGGGCGCTTGGCCCGTAACTTACGACATTACAGAACTGCGCATCTATGCGTCTCGCACCCCAACCACGCCCCCTATCAATCTAACAATATATCGTAAATACTTTCACACAGTCGCACTTCGAACTCGGCGTCGATGCTCTATGTGTAAGTCTGAGTATGGTTTCCGCAGTTAGTCCTATGTGGACCACTGTACGTGGGCCATAGCAGCCATAACCTTGGGTGGGCTTATTCCAACCAGCCCAGCTCTCTCCAAAAACAGATTTTTCAGTACTCTTGCTCACTTATTTCAGTGAAACCTGTGCAGTTTAGGAGCACATGCGCAATCGTCTCCTCCCCCTTCAAGCATGCTCTGCTCAGGGGACTGTCTGTGATGCCTATTGTGTGGAGGTGCGTAGTCAGTGTGCAGTGTCCGGAGATGGTCCCCGTCACCAGGCGCAGGTCACCTCTGTTTAGTCTTAGGAGTTTTTTAGCGAGGGCTTTATTGGGGTGTGGCGTCGATGCTCAAGATGTTGGAGTTATGACTCGACAATTGCATCATTGCCGATCATAATCTTGGCTCGCTTCTCTATCGAACCTAGTGCATCAAGTTGGTATTTAATTTAGTAAATAAAAAAAATTGCATACATACTCCCGACGTTTTGCGAACACATTCATTGTGCGTACAGCTAGGGAGTGGAATTCCTTGTCGGAGTCTGTGTTTCCTGATGGCTACAACCCGGGAATCTTTAAGCCAAGAGTGAATAGGTTATTTCTAGGCGCGTTCCATCGTCGACCGCATCGTCGCTTTCCATCAGGTGAGATAGCGGTCAAGCGCGAACTTATCAACAATAAAAAAAGGAACTAATAATTCCACTCCTTAGCTGCACGCACAATGAATTTGTTCCTAAAACGTTTTGTGCGTATAGGTGGGATGTACCGGTGGCGCATAGCCGTACGTCTGGTAGTCTGATGATGGAACGGGCTAGGCGGAATTAGGTTATGCAATACCGATACACACTCCCTGAAATGCAACCGGTAGAAAACCGACAGGCTAGCAACTCGGCGTCGATGCTCAAGACTTTGAAGCCTGAAGAATTAGTTTAGTTGCTTGTATATTCCCGATTGTGTAGATTTTTTGACTTCGCAACATGCAGCTGACAACTGCCCATTTATTGCTACTAGTTAAACTCACGATTAAAAGCATAATGTCGCGTATTGTGCGTCTATCATTGTGCTCACTCCCGCGTCGGTCGACCACGCCCTCAGATTAGCGACTATACGACCATTAGTTGCACATCTGTCGCTTACGATGCTATTATACCACTTATTATTAGTGCACAGTCAAGAAAGGAGACAAGTAATAAGTATTATTAAATTCATAGTAAACATGTTTCTACCAGCGGCTTCACGCTCCTGGTCCCAGTAGTTTAGGCTGTGCTTTTGATATGTCAGTCAGTCAGTTTCTCTTTTTGTATACACCCCCCTACTTTTTAATTAGTACACAAAAAAATGGGGCTGTATCTGTACCCGTCACTGATCATATTTTTGTAGTCAAAAGTAGAAAAAACCGATATCCTAAATTGGACAGTGAGCAATGGGTAGCTCGCTGTCCGGCCGTCCGGTAACTGTCCGGACCAAGCCCAAGTCGTCGACGGCGCGCGCTGTTCCCGCGCGCCTCAAGGAGTTGTCAGCAACAGCAGGGGCCCAGCCGGGTCGAAGCCTACTGGGGCCAGGGTTATCCGAAAGGGCGCTCGAGCCCCGGTATGAAGGCTTGAAGGAACGGGATGGGTTTTTTAGTCAGTAAGAGTCTGACACTATCTCCCGCTCCGCCCAAGAGCGGGGGTTGTCATAAGATGATTTTTCCCATCGAAAAAAAAAAAAAAAACACGAAAAGGTAAATTCATCATAGATTAACAATTGCTAGTAGAAAATACTGCGGGCAGTGTTTTTCCATTTTAATCGTCATTTATTCATTCATAATCAATAGCCTGCACAATATTTCCATAAATTGAGAGACATTTTGGGATAAACACAAACACTAATAACTGAGCTGTTTATGAATATTATTTATTGAGACTTTACTTAAATAATAACAAGGGCTTTTCTAATAAGCCCTTTAAGTATTTGTACTAATTAAAAATTTGTGGTGTATAGGTATAGATAAACAAACCACTATTAACCATTCAGATACCGTCAATTTGTGACACAATAGTGAGACAATAGATGCGCGAAAGGTTGGGGCCGAAAGGTTCTGGAGTAACGATCGCGTACTGGAAGACGAAGCGTTGGAAGGCCTCCTACAAGGTGGACCGATGACCTGGTGAAGGTTGCGGAAACCGATGGATGCGAGACGCGCAGGAACGTTCGTTGTGGCGACACTTGGGGGAGGCCTATGTCCAACAGTGGACGTATATCGGCTGAAGTGATGATGCTGATGATGAGATGCGCGAACGCCACCGGCGTTCGCTTGGGGTTTAATGAATTAAAATTGGGTATTCTATAAATAACATGACTTGATTCCGCCATCTACTTTCTACCATTTGACAACCCTACGTTGTTGACTCCTCTACGGTCCGTACTAAGCGTTTCACCTCGTCGATTAAACCGCATAATCTTCTTCATTTCCGATTATAATATAGGTATCTTCAAGGTTAGAGTGAATCTAAGGCTCTTAATAAACTAGTGCGAAAGAGTGCGCCTCACCATCAACGATTGCATCACTTCTTAGATGCTTACCATCAAGTGGGATCGTAGTCAAGAACTAGTTTAATTCATTAAAAAAAAAAAGACCCGGTAAGTGGTGTTGAAATCGAGAGGTAAATTTTTTAGCTTAGACAAGACTTTCCCACTATCTTTCTTTCCCCTCGCGGACTTGCGGACGGCGAGGAATGGGGGCTCGCCGTCCGACCGTCTAGTAACCGTTCGGATCGAGCCTAAGTCGTCGTCGGCGCATAGTGCACCATGCACCTCAAGGAGATGTCAGCAAATCGTAGGGACCCAGCAGGGTCGAAGCCTACTGGGGGCATGGGTTCGCATCTAAAAGGAAAACCCGGCCATAGGCAAGATTTCTCCACTATCTTTCTTACTTCCTCCTTACTTTCTTACTTTCTCCACTATCTTTCTTCTACTCCCTCGCGGGCTTGCGGACGGCGAGGAATGGGGGCTCGCCGTCCGACCGTCTAGTAACCGTTGAGATCGAGTGCCACATGCGCCTCAAGGAGATGTCAGCAAATCGTAGGGGCCCAGCAGGGTCGAAGCCTACTGAGGCAATGTGTTCGCATCTGAAAGGAAAACCCGGCCCTGGTATGAAAGGCAACGAAGGAACAGGAGTGGGTTTTCAGTCAATAAAAGTCTGACGCACCCTTACGTTCCACCCAAGAGCGAGAGATGTCTTTGGATGATTTTCCCGCCTTAACTTAGAAAGTACAAAATTATCAATAAAACTGCACAATTGTCATACATAAATCATAAATCTATTGCCAATGTCATAGGGCAATCGTATAGTCTGCGTCAATATTAAGAGGAAATTCTACTAGAAATTAATGTAAAATAAACCTTACCAGCTCACAGTAAGGTTTGTTTTTAATTGACATCAGAAACAGACTAAGTCTTGACTTGGTTTGAAATAAATTAGACTTTAAATTTATAGTTATAGTGTTTAGAATCGCATGTCTTATCCGGGATAGATGTTATCAGATTGGATTCTGAAAATAATGTGTCTGTTCTACATGTACCGATGGGTTATATACCTTAATTTGTTTACATAAGGTTGAATTTAGATTACAAGTGTGATTTAAGCACAGAAATATTTGCCAGACACGCCCCCTGCGCACTGCGATACGATAGGGTGTTCCTAAATTATGTGTATTTTTGCAGATTTTTCTTTTTATGTATAACTAGCTTTTACCCGCGGCTTCGCCTGCGTGAAAAAATAGCCTATGTCCGTCTCCAGGGTCCCAACTATCTCTGTACCAAAATTGATAAAAATCGGTTTTGCCATTTAGGCGTGAAGATGTAACAAACAAACAAACTCACTTTCGCTTTTATAATATTAGTAAGGATTACAGTTTTTTCACAGATAAAATACTTAGGCACTTTTTTCGGGTTGAGCAAACGTGCTTCCTCGGAATGGATGGAGCGAGTGGCAGTATCAGACTTTTACAGACTAAACCTTTGCGTTCCAGAGCCACGGTAACTCTTTCAAATAACCCCGCAGAATAAGCACTTAAGTACTTATAGCATTTTGGCATGCTGTAAGCTGATAATATCATAAGTAATATGCTCATTTCGATGCAGCTTACGAGAAGAGATTCGCAAGAGCAAACGTACTCGGGAGAAGGATTTATAGCAATCCAGTAAGACGCTGGTAGGGATCTTAACTGAACTTACAGGATTGTCTTGATAGTCGTGATAAGTATACCTCTCCGCTTCTCTCAAGCACCTCAGGATACAGCCCTCTTATTGCTACGTCCATTATTGCTAGCGACCGCTTTTAAGGGCCAATTTATTGAGTGTGCAAGTCAACCCCTTGCATTTTTATCGATTTTTATTATTGTTCAGGTAGAGGCCATAGTCTTAATAACATAGCTTTTTATTTCATTTATGTATCCGTTATTGTTCACCACGATATTATATGATACAATTTCAGCCTTAAAAAAAAATATAATTAGCGAACTTATCGCTTTCCGCGATCTCTTCCAGGCAACCTGGCATTGACAGCGATTGCCTGAACACAAAATGGGATTGACCTTGGAGCATTACAAGATAAGCTAAACAATTGGTGAAAAAACAAAGTATTTATATACACCCTTTAGGAGGAATTCTGATCACATACCTAAACAGACGTTGGGCTGGAATCCCCAAGGGAAAAGAAAGCGGTCCGTTCTCGGCAAACCTGGCGACGTACCGTGTTGGCAGACGCGACGGCCATCGGATTGACATGGAGCGAGGTGAAGCGTAAAGCTCAAGACCGGTCGCGTTGGGTGACTACTGTCGACGCCAGCAGCAGAGGCTCCAGCTAGGGGGCATAGGATCTTAAGTCAAACAACTTATACTGCTCCATCCCTTTAACGATTCATTTTAGATCGTCCAATAGATCGCGTTAAGAGTTCGTGGTATCCCTGATGCCCAGGGATAATAGTCGGCTGGTACTACTTTCTAGGTTGGACCATGGGCAAAAAAAAAAAAAACTGGAGCCCCTTTTTTTACGTGGAAAATCATCAAATACCTCTTCTGTTCTGGGTGGTGCAGACTTTCATTTTTTTTTGTAATATAAATTACCTACTGCTTGATTGCAAACCTACCTGATGGTAAGCAGTAATGCAATCGTTGACTGACTAAAACGGGTAAACCTATTATAGAGACTAAAACTTACTTTATACAGTTTTCGAAGGAAATTTTTCGGCAGTTCAATAAGAGAAAAAGAAAGACGAGAAGGTGAGGGAGGCAAAGGAGTTTTTGTAGATATGGGTTCAAATTGTACAATTTATTATCTTGCTGTACATTATAGTACACTTAATAAGAGATTTGCCAATCAGGTTTCGGTGACCCCTATGTTTGGGGCCCTCCCAGGGTCCACCGCAGGCGCGAGCTTGCGGACAGTGAGCAATGGGTAGCTCGCTGTCCGGCCGTCCGGTAACTGTCCGGACCAAGCCCAAGTCGTCGACGGCGCTGTTCCCGCACGCCTCAAGGAGTTGTCAGCAACAGCAGGGGCCCAGCCGGGTCGAAGCCTACTTGGGCCAGGGTTATCTGAAAGAGCGCTAGAGCCCCGGTATGAAGGCTTGAAGGAACGGGATGGGTTTTGTAGTCAGTAAGAGTCTGACACTATCTCCCGCTGATTTTTCCCATCGAAAAAAAAAAGTGCCCTAGGGTAACCCCCCACCTAGTCCTTCGGTAGCAACACCAGCCGTTGTTATCAACGATGCATAACACATTTCTGGCGAAACGTTGCTCTGCTGTTCGAGTCTAAAAGGAAAATGAAACCGCAGAAACGTTGATCACACATTCTTTAATATCGATAATAATTTGACATTATAGGCATTGCTTTTATACTTTAAATATTATACAGGTTAAATTACATCTAAATCTACTTGGTTTCTGGAGCTTTTGTTAACTGAGAACCACTGGCCTAAAATAGTGAGATGGAACTAAAAACTCATAATCGTTGTTTTAGATTAGATTTAGCCATTTTCATTAAAAATATTGTACAAGTTTAACTAGAATAATAGGTAAAGCGTGGTCGCAACATTTTAAAACCTTAGACCTCTAGGCTTTCATCATCATCATTACAATGAGACCGGTCCTTATGGTGACACTTTGGGTATGCCTATGTAAAACAAACACGTCTTGAGTTAAGATCAGTAGTATCACTGATTAAATGTAATTTTGTCAACGTCCTCTTGTTGTAAAATTATGCAACCTTGCTTTGGAATTTAGTAGTGTCATTAAGGTCGTCATCCCACTCGCGTTTTCCAAACGTTGGCGATTCTCCACCGTCTGCGCAGCGCCAACGTTGCACAGACGCGACGTTAACGTCGCGAGTTTCTAGTAGAAAAGCGCCAACGCTGAGCAGACACGTCGTTAACGTCGCGGTTTGAGATGTATCAAGGGAACTGGCGACGTTAGCGTCGCGTCTGCTCAAGGTTGGTCTTTATCACTAGAAACTAACGACGTTAGAGTCACGTCTGCGTAACGTTGGCGAAGCGCAGACGTTGGTGAAGCGCAAAAGATCGTAAAACGCCAGTGGGATAGCGGCCTAACTGTCTCAAACAGATAGATAAGTTACATAATACAAATTATTATATTATTATTCGCTCAAATTAATCGGTATTGCAATTCTATATTCGTAGTTTTAAGCCAACTAGCTCCAAAAAACCATGGTCCATTAACAAAAATTTCCAACCGAAAATTAGCTCGGCCTTCCATTTTGAAAATGTCTCAAATTTACTTGACTCATGGCCGCCATACGGTTAGGCATAGACACGTCAAACATATTGTTGCGCCCATTAACAATCGGTTCCCGTTCTAGTCGATTAATCGGATCAACTTTTGTTGCACTTAAAAAAGCTGACGTTTGTGACTGTAAAAGACTGCCGGGTAATGGCTGCTGTCTTTCCAACCTATATTGAAGGTTCTGCTTCTCCATTTGGTGATGTTGAGTCCGGATCGCGAATCGGTTGACGTGTACCGGTATTGGTACGACTATTTTCGTACCGGATCCGTTTTTGCTTGAGTGGCTCCCGGATGCGAGGCCAGCTTTCACGCGTTTCCATTTCGCGCGACGATTTTGAAACCATATTTTTACCTGCCAAAAAATAAAATTACTAATTATTTTATGTAGAACACGAAACTACATACGGACTATGTTTGAAATATTTAAGAACTGGTGTCCGCAAGCGGCGTCCCGCGCGAATCAATTCTGCAAAAGGAATATACTCCCGGAATAAAAAGTGGTATCTTAGATCCTACTACGACTAGGTCTAGTGTGTGTGAATGTCACTCATGTACTAAATTTTATCCAAATCTCCTATTGAGTATGAAGGAGTAACCAACATACACTCACACACAAACTTTTTCCTATATAATATTAGTAGTTGCTACCTGCAGCTTATTCCATTTGAAAGACGAAAATGATCCCAAAAGAACATTTCAAGGAATAAGGAAGTTATCCCAAAAAGTTCCTATTACAAGGCATGGTCCATCAGTGTGACGAATTTCATCTAAATCCGTTCAGCTGTCTGCGCGGAGGAATAACAAACACACACACGTATACATACAATCTTTCGCCTTTATAGTATTAGAATTCTTCTAAGTCGTATATTCGTAAAATCTTTGTAAGGAATGAATAAAGCTATTATTATTATTAAGTCGTACACTCTTGACAGAGTGGTCGTGGTCATGTCTCGGTCGAGTACCACACCACCGCCTCTCTCGCTATACGACGCCATGCAGCTCTGTGTTTGGCGGCTTGAGAGTTTTCGTTAACGCTGCACGTGTGTTACCGATTTGATTAGGTTCGTCCACCGAGTTTGACCACGTGGCCTTTTGCCCAAAACTTTCCCCTGCACCACCAATCGTTCTATCGAGCCCTCGTTACGATTGATATGCCTTGCATGAAGAACTTGGGGATTCGCATTTGCACAGACGAGTATTAGAAAGAGAGTGTGAGACTTCTCACCTGTACTTCACTAAGTTTCAGCGCCGAAGCGATTTGCGACCTCTCCGTGAGACTCAAGTACTTCTTGGCATGGAACTCCCTCTCTAACTCCAGCAGCTGTTCTGAAGTGAAGGCTGTTCTTCTTCTGCGCGCCTTGCTCTCTCGTGCTGTGTCTGTGCTTGAATCTTCTGGATCGGGTTCTGAGTCGTTACCTGCAGAGAGACAAAGGACTTAGTGAGGAGATTTTTCTTAAAATATTTTTATGCCATACACTGGTAAACGAGAAAAACAATAACAACCGTTACTAATTATACCGCGTACAGCGAAGGACTAAAACAATTTGCCTACTGCGGTCAAGAAGACGTCGGTCGTAAATTATAAGAAAGAGAGAGACAATAAACTAGTGCGCCTGACCTTCAGCGATTGCATTACCAGCTGCAGCAACTTACCAGCTTATTGGATCGCAGTCGAGCACTGGTTTATACAAATTTAAAAAACCGTGCATTTTCTTATTAGTTCGATCTATTAAAGTTAAATAAGCAACGCTTACCAAAGGACATTAGAGAGTTATGAAGTAACGCATTACTACAACTAAACTAAACTACTTGATCTACAAAACAAAAGTTTTCATCGCAGTCGGGGGACTTTTTATATAAGTATTTAGAAAGTATTCTACAGATCGGTCCCCCGACGGCGATGAAAATTTCTGTTTTGTAGATCAAATAGTTTTCGAAACATCGTGATTAATCAGTGAGTGAATGAATGACTGCTTTAATTTTTTATTTATACTGTTTAACTAACATCTTCTCTTTTGCTTTTTAGTTCATTTTTTTGGCATAGCAGTCGTGTTTTTAAATTATTATTTTTTTTACTTTACTCTCCGATACTGAACTACAAATTGCAAAAGCGAACGATTTGAATCTTCTGCTTCTCGAATCGATGGTTTTCCTTTCCCTAAAAGTTTTTGGGCCTAGTAGGTAGTAAGATTCATCTTCATCATCATCATTTATTTATTTACTAGCTTCTACCCGCGACTTCGTCTGCGAGTTTGTATACAATTTTCAATTTTCCCTCGGGAACTACTTAAGGAATCGGGATAAAAGGTGGCCTATACTCTTTTCCATGTCAAAGGCTATATGCATGCCAAATTTCATCCAAATTTTTTCAGCCGTTTTTGCGTGATTAAGTAACAAACATCCAAATATCCACACTTTTACATTTATTATAGTTAGGATTTTATAGTTAGGATTATATACTTTATTGTGGTTACATAAAAAAACATAACAAAGAAAAACTTATATCCAAAACAAGTACAATGGGCGGCCTTATCGCATTCCGCGATCTCTTCCAGGCAACCTAGAATAGACAGTAATTGTCAGAACATGTTAGGGGGCATTTATATTTATTATAATTAATAGATACACAGATACATACATATGCAATATGATACATACATAAATGCATACATACTAAATATATGAGCAATCATAAGAAAGGACGACTTTGGATAATCACAGCGACAAGTAGTATTCTTTAGTTTCTTTTTGTTCAAGTAGTGTTGTAAAACCAAACGCCTAAAACTTACATAAAACTATCATAATTGCATCGAAGGCATTAATAAATAATATAAAATCAATGACTGGGAAAAAAAGAAAAAAGCGTCCGTATCTGTCAACAGCACTATTAGTTATTGGTCTCCCCATTTCCCGCGCTTTTTGCAGTAATGGCGGCGGGGACTTTATGGTCAATCGTTTAGTCGAGTTTTATTGTTATGTCTTTTCGTTTCAGACGATTATGAATTTTGATACAGTACCAATTTAACTATGTTTTAATTTGTAATAATAACTAGTTTCTTTTTCGAATCCGTCTCGGCTGGGCAGCGTTCGGGAAGCTACGCGGTATCTTCTCATCCAACATACCACAGCGTCTCAAGACGAAAGTCTATGACCAGTGTGTGTTGCCAGTGATGACATATGGATCCGAAACGTGGTCGCTCACAATGGGCCTCATCAAAAGCCTTAAAGTCACCCAAAGAGCAATGGAAAGGGCTATGCACGGAATTTCTTTGCGTGATCGAATCAGAAATGAAGATATCCGCAGGAGAACCCAGGTTGCCGACATAGCACAAAGAATCGCCAAACTTGAGTGGCAATGGGCAGGGCACATTGCTCGCAGAACAGATGGCCGTTCGAGGCCGAAAGGTTTTGGAGTGGCGACCGCGTACCGGAAAACGCAGCGTTGGAAGGCCTCCTGCAAGGTGGACTGACGACCTGGTGAAGGTAGCGGGAATCCGATGGATGCGGGACGCACATGATCTTTCGTTGTGGCGACGCTTGGGGGAGGCCTATGTCCAGCAGTAGACGTCTATCGGCTGAAATGATGAATGATGATGAACTAGTTTCTTTAACTTCGCTTGCGGGAATGTCTAAAATTATTCCAAGCGAACATACTCTCATAATTAAAGTATGTTTGTAGTGATCGGATACAGTATACTTCCTTCATGATTTATCATCATCATTTCAGTCGAAAGACACCCACTGTTGGAAAAAGGGCTTCTCAAGTCGCCACAACGACCAGTCGTGTGAGTCATCCATCCATCCGATTCCTCCATGACCTCAATCCACATTGTGAGAGACCTTCCAATGATTATCCATTACAAATATACCTACAACTTAACCACTTCATAATTGTGATTTTGAAAGAGATTGCATGGGTGCAGACTCTTGCAATCTCTAAGAGTAGTCTTATTAACTTGCAGACTGGCAAGACAATTAAACTTTAAGGATTGCGATCTTATGCAAGTAAGCAAATAAAAAATTGCATGTAAATATATTTCCTATTAAGTATATAAATAATACGATAGTGTAGAGTATTGAAGAATAAAAAAAATATGCACAATAGCCTTTCATTAATTTCCGCATTTCACAATATTTTTAATTAAGATACAAATAAAGATATCTAAAGTATAAATAAAACAAAATTGCTTATCACTACGAATCTCAAGGAATTTTCTAATAAAAATCTCAACCCTCAACAAAACTAAAAATACATCTTCAACCGTCGTCAAATCAAAGGTTCTCGTCTCGTCAATCTCACCCCAAGTTTTCGCGCACTCATAACCTCGGGGTCGAATGGCGATAAAAAGTGACGGTCGAGACGAGCTGAGTCAGCGCCACGCCCAGAAGTGGACAGAATGTAATGATTAGATTGTGGGGTGACGATACGGACAGACGAACGACTAGAGGAAGTTTTGAAGATTTTTATGTGAAGATGTTTTTTAAGGCAGTAAGACAGGAAGTAGAATAGACTAGGATAGGTTTTTATTTTGGGATGAGAAAGCATTAAATGACTTCTTTCGCACTAGGATGGAACAAGATTACTTACTAAAATCCAACTGTGTCCATCAGTTGCCCTTTGCGTTATAAAGCGACGGTCACTCTTTCAAATATTCTCGCAGCCCTAGCAAGTATCGGCCCTACTGGGTCCCTTCAGTTTTGCTGACATCTCTTTAACGCGAGGTACCAATTGCTCGTCGTCTGGAAACACGCGCCTACAGTGGCTGGAAATTAACCTTTTCATATGGCGGCAGCTGGGGCGTGAGGATGTGAGTTCCCTGGTTGCGGATACTACTTTGCTTCACAAAAGGAGGCAACTATTTCCCATTCCCTCTCACTCCGGACCATGGCCTGAACTAAAGCTGGACGAGAAACGTCGCCGACGCCAAAGAATAAACTTTATTATACACCAAAATAGTTTCCCAGTTTTCCGTTGTGCGATATTTTCCGATATGTTGTTTAGTTTCTCCTTTTGTAATGTGAGGAGTTCATGGCTAAATTAAGAACAGCTGACAGATCAATCTTCGAAGTTAAGCAAAGCTTGCCGAGGTCTTTCTGTGGATGAGGTTCTGTTTCAATGATTCTAATTATTATCCAGATGTACAGACTCTAGATAAACCAAACTGCACAAATTTTACATCTCAATATCCACGAAAAATCGATAAATTCGCGAATAATTAAAACAGCTACTGAACTGCACTGAAAAATTCTTTCCAAAAACTCCTGGGTTTATGGAAGGTATATAACTGGCTTATGGAGGTTCCTCCTTGAAAACCCCTTCCGGTTAAACTAGAAACTGACCTCAACATAGAAATAGGCTAAGCAGGTTTCTTTGTGTGCTAACCGCATAAACCCGAGTCGTCTACTTCTAAAACCGACGCAAGCATGGGTTTTTCCAAGAATCAAATAATAAGTTCTTTAAAATCATAATAAAATACCTATTACTATAACAAATACGTGCTAGCCAACACGTCCTAACTTCTTAAGTACCGACCGCTTCACCAGTTTCCATGAAAAGCACGATAAAGGATCCCTTTAGAAAATAAATAAACTTATTCCTTACAACCGAACAACGATTGACAGTTATCGAAAGCGCCAAATGAATCGTAAAATCCGCCATCTTGTATTTGCTGTCAAAAAAGAACGATTTGAACGGGGAATAGACAACACAACTGCATAAGTAAACTTTGTAGACGCATAAAGACCCGCGCGTTCGCGATTCGAATTTTAAATTGAAATTCGAGCGGCGAGTTAAATCGGTTGTGAAGTTGAATGCATTTTAGTCGAATCAGATGTATCGATTACGTTAAACAGTCCGTTCAAAATGGCGGTCACGTATTATTTCAGTTTAAATTTTCACTCTGTCACTTTGGCAGTTTTCCTCGAATGAGTGATGAATTGGGAAACGGTGTGGCGTAAAACTGTTGATGAATTTGTTTACTTGATTGTTTTAATATTTAAATTGAATAAAAAAGTATGTATGTAAGCAAGAATGATGATATTTTATTGTCACTGGGTAATAAAATATTATAAAAAAGAAAGATTTGTATGTTTGTTTGTTGAAATTTTTTGCAAAAAAAAAATAAACGTGTTTCCAGGAACAAGTTTTGGGAATTATTAGAGTGAGTGGCTGAATTGCCATATAATGCAAACAGAGGATTTAGGTGCTATATATCTCTTTTTTCGCATTACGTCTTTATCAAACACTAGCCTGCGGCTTCGCCTATGTTACTTAAGAAAAAGCAGCTTTCTATCGGTGAAAAAATTTTAGCAATCGGACCAGTATTTTCAGAGATTACCTTCTACAAACAAAAAAAAAACAAGCTTTACCTCTTTATATATTAGTATACTAGCTGTACCCGCGCGGCTTCGCTCCCGCTCTTCCCTACTTCAGCCTACTATACCCTACTCTACCCTACTCTACCCTGCCCTACTCTACTCTACTCTACCCTACTCTACCCTACTCTACCCTACTCTACCCTACTCTACCCTACTCTACCCTACTCTACCCTACTCTACCCTACTCTACCCTACCCTACTCTACTCTACCCTACTCTACCCTCCTCTACCTTACTCTACCCTACTCTACCCTACTCTACCCTACTCTACCCTACCCTACTCTTTACTTACTTCGCTCCCGCTCTTCCCTACTTCAGCCTACTATACCCTACTCTACCCTACTCTACCCTGCCCTACTCTACTCTACTCTACCCTACTCTACCCTACTCTACCCTACTCTACCCTACTCTACCCTACTCTACCCTACTCTACCCTACTCTACCCTACTCTACCCTACCCTACTCTACTCTACCCTACTCTACCCTCCTCTACCTTACTCTACCCTACTCTACCCTACTCTACCCTACTCTACCCTACTCTACCCTACTCTACCCTACTCTACCCTACCCCACTCTACTCTACCCTACTCTACCCTCCTCTACCTTACACTACCCTATACTACCCTGCACTACCCTACTCTACCCTACACTACCCTAATTTTAATTTTTTTTCCATAAGAACCTTCTCTTCATAATAACGAACACAACAAAAAAAAAATTAGCGAAATCGGTCCAGGCGTTGTTGAAATATGCGCTTACCAACACATTTTGTGATTCATTTTTATATTATAGATGCTACTCAGTTTGACGACAGACGGGTCGGGAAAGGTCCTCTTAAGTTTGCGTACTAAGGCTGTTCCGTGTGGAGACGCATCATAAATCATTTTCTATTAGTACCGGCGGCGCCAACACCTCTCGGTTTTCTTGATACCTAATTGACGATTAGCCTGCCGCAAATTTTGTCTTGGACTTTTGGCCCATGTAGTAACTTACTTTGACTTAAGATCCTATGTTCCCTAGCTGGGACAGAAGGCGTCGACAGCAGTTAGTCACCCATCGCGATCGGTCTTGAGCTTTACGCTTCACGACGCTCCATGTCAATCCGATGGCCGTCGCTTCTGCCAACACAGTACGTCGCCAGGTTTGCCGAGGACGGCCACGCTTTCTTTTCCCTTGGGGATTCCAGTCCAACGCCTGTTTAGGTATGTGATCGGAATCCCTCCTAAGCGTGTGACCAATCCATCTCCACTTATCACGCTTGGCCCATGTAGTACTTTGTATAAATGAGAAATGATATTCATTTTGCAAATAGGTCTTATAAAAACACTTTTACACGTAAATATCTTTTTACACCACCTGGTCGATAATGTCGTTTTACACGTCATACAAACCTCACTTAAAGCAAGTCATTATATGCCTAGGGAGATAATGCAGTATGGCCGATCCCTAGGGAATAACGAGATTTGAATTTGGAGCATCAAGAATCGTCAACATTGTGAATTAAAATGTAGGCGCATCGAACAAGTTGACTCGAAATTCAAACCAAAAAGTATGTAATCACTATGATTCAAACTGGCCACTAACAAAAAAAAAGAAAATAAAATAAAACGTGCGTACTGACGACACGGGAGCATTATAGAAAATTGAAACTATAGAATCTTGGAGTAGTGAATTTTGTTTGTTTGATGAACTTGTAAATATAATGCTTATATTTCTCTAATATATGATTTGGTCGACCAAATTGTCTTTTGATTATCTCACAGATGGTGTAAAAAGTAGAGTATGCAACACGGGGATAAAGCTGTCTTTGTCTTGGGCGGCTTAAATTCCTCACTTCACTCAGGTTTCTTTATTAACTCCCTCGCAATGCTCGGGAGTTAATTTTATAAAACCCTCACTATCGTTCGGGATTAAAATCAGCAACCTTCGTTTCGTTCGGAATTCATCATGCCGCCCGCGACTTAAAGACACTGCTTTATCCCCTAGTCACATAAACTACTATTTTACACCACCTGCTCGATAATGTCGTTTTACACGTCATACAAACTTCACTTAAAGCAAGTCATTCTATCCCTAGGGAGATAATGCAGTATGGCCGATCCCTAGGGAATAATGAGATTTGAATTTGGAGCACCAAAAATCGTCAACATTGTGAATTAAAATGTAGGCGCATCGAACAAGTGGACTCGAAATTCAAACCAAAGAGTATGTACTTAATCACTATGATTCAAACTGGCCACTAACAAAAAAAAAGAAATTAGAATAAAACGTGCGTACTGACGGGAGCATTATAGAAAATTGAAACTATAGAATCTTGGAGTTAGTGAATTTTGTTTGTTTGATGAACTTGTAAATACAATACTTATATTTGTCTAATATATGATTTGGTTGACCAAATTGTCTTTTAATAATTACCTCACAGATGGTGTAACAAGTAGAGTATGCAACACGGGGATAAAGCTGTCTTTGTCTTGGGCGGCTTGAATTCCTCACTTCACTCAGGTTTCTTTATTAACTCCCTCGCAATGCTCGGGAGTTAATTTTATAAATCCCTCACTGTCGTTTGGGATTAAAATCAGCAACCTTCGTTTCGTTCGGAATTCAACATGCCGCCCGCGACTTAAAGACACTGCTTTATCCCCTAGTCACATAAACTACTATTGTCAGTTTAAACTAGATGAGGCCGGTTTTTCGGTTTTTCCTAGCTGACTACCCTGAGAAGAAAAACCGAGACAAACTTAGGAGTAGGTCTATTTTAAAGTCCATACTGCAAATATGTAATAGTCAAATCATATGAGAACCTTGCAGAATAGTGTCCGAGTACGATCAGGGGTCATAAGTGCACTTGTACTTTACTAATGCTAGTGTCTATTTTTTTTTAATTATTATTATTATTGATAGGCTCGCGTCTGACCACTATCTCAACTGATGGTAAGCGATGATGTGGTCGACGATGAAGCATGCTTGCCTAGAAGTAACCTATTCACTCTTGACTTAAAAACCCCTAAGTTGTAGCTATCAGGAACACAGACTCCGGCAGGGAATTCCACTCCTTGGCTGTACGCACAATAAATGTGTTCCCAAAACGCTTTACGTATGGGTGGGATGTCTACCATGTACCGGTTGCGCAACGCCGTACGTCTTGTGGTTCGATGATGGAACGGGCTTGGCAGATTTTTTTTGTTAACCTGTTCTGTCCCACTCCTGGGCAAAGGCCTCTCTCTTCCATCTTTCGCGCACCCGGGCTTCTTCTTGCCAATTCTGGTGGAATCTATCAAGTTCGTCGCGCTACCTCTTTCGTGGTCTACCGCGACCCCGACGCACTGTTTCAGTGCACCAACTTTGTGCTACTTTGGCCCACAGTTTGTCGGGCATGCGGCAGACGTGTCCTGCCTTGGCTGAATTAGATTGTGCAATTCTAGTGCAGTGCAGTATTTCTTTGCTGAAGAGAGTCAATAATTCATGACTGATTTAATTTGTAGCATAGAATCTACAGTATTGAATAAACTATAAATTGTGGACCATTCAACTTTTCATCATCTCATCATCATCATTTCAGCCGCAGGACGTCCACTGTTGGACATAGGCCAAATAATAGGGGTATTAAACTTTTACTACCAAGAAATTTTAGACAATTTAGCATTTGTAGAGTGCAGCTGTACTTTTGATCTCAGACTGAGTGGTGAAAGTATTTCTTAATCTTTCAGTCATTATGTACTGTAATGTTTTACAGAATTTCTCTTAGTTCATTGTGCCTCTTGGCACAGGCCTGCTCTTTCATCTTACATTGTCTTTTATCTCTAGCAACCCTTTCCCAGTTGGGATCGTTAGTTAATTTTATCTCATCCTCCATCTACCATGCTCGTTTATGAAGTTATCGAGATAGCCAGGTTCATGACAAATATTGTAGGCATAACATCACGCTACATTACAACCCACGGAAGCGAAGCAGTAACCAAAAAATCGATCAAGTGCGAGTCGGACTCACGCGCGCAGGATTCCGTTCCGTCGTTAGTGACACGTGGGTTGTATGGAAACCCAATTTAAATGTTTATTTTATTCTGTTACTAGCTTTTACCCGCGGCTTCCCCCGCCTCTTTCTCCCCCTTTTCTCACTTTTTTTTTAAATAACCTATGTCCGTTTCCAGGGTCCCAACTATCTCTGTACCAAAATTCATCAAAATCGGTTTTGCCATTTAGGCGTGAAGACGTAACAAACAAACAAACAAACCAATAAACAAACAAACTCACTTTCGCTTTTATAATATTATATATATATACTAGTAAGGAAGTAAGGATTACAACAAAAATACATTATTTTGTGAAAATTTCAACCTATCACTATTCATGAGATACAGCTTGGTGACAGTCAGACGGACAGATAGACAAACGGACGAATAGCGGAGGATTAGGAATTTGAATCGGGATCCTATTAGGTACCCTTTGGGACCAGATCTCTAAAAATCGCGGGTGAAAGCGCGGAGTACAGTTAATTAGTTATATTGTATTCTAACTTTTTATAAACAGTCAAGAACCTCTCAGATTGATTGAGTGTAACTACTTCTGTCACTTGATTGACATGATCTTACAAAAAACAAACAATAGCTAAATAATTTATTTTAAAGCAAATTCTATGTAAATAGACTTAGCTTAAGCATTCGACTGCATAGCCAATGATCTTGTTTTCCATAAGTAACTGTGATTGGCGTTTTTGTAGAGCAGTAATGACGTTGATACTATTTATATATGGAATACCACAAGGTACTGTTATAGGAGCGATACTGTTGAGAGCTGGTTTGGCCGAGTGGTAATGGCCCCGACTTACGAGTTTGTAGGTCGCGGGTCCGAACCCAGCCAGGCGCATCACTTTGTGTAATTTATTTCATCACCACTGCTCTCAAAACGGTGAAGGAAAACATCGTGAGGAAACCGGCATGCGTCCTAGAACCAAAAATTCGAAGACATGTGACATTCACCAACCCGCACTGGGCCCGCGTGATGGATTACGGCCCATTCCCTCTCCTAGATAGGAGGCCTGAGTCTCAGCAGTGGGAACATTAAAAAGGCTGATGATGATGATGTAGAGCATTAATGACATTATAGTAGTTTTTACACCACCTGCTCGATAATGTCGTTTTACACGTCATACAAACCTCACTTAAAGCAAGTCATTATATGCCTAGGGAGATAATGCAGTATGGCCAATCCCTAGGGAATAATGAGATTTGAATTTGGAGCATCAAGAATCGTCAACATTGTGAATTAAAATGTAGGCGCATCGAACAAGTTGACTCGAAATTCAAACCAAAGAGTACGTAATCACTATGATTCAAACTGGCCACTAACAAAAAAAAGAAAATAGAATAAAACGTGCGTACTGACGACACGGGAGCATTATAGAAAATTGAAACTATAGAATCTTGGAGTAGTGAATTTTGTTTGTTTGATGAACTTGTAAACATAATACTTATAGTTCTCTAATATATGATTTGGTCGACCAAATTTTCTTTTAATTATCTCACAGATGGTGTAAAAAGTAGAGTATGCAACACGGGGATAAAGCTGTCTTTGTCTTGGGCGGCTTAAATTCCTCACTTCACTCAGGTTTCTTTATTAACTCCCTCGCAATGCTCGGGAGTTAATTTTATAAATCCCTCACTATCGTTCGGGATTAAAATCAGCAGCCTTCGTTTCGTTCGGAATTCAACATGCCGCCCGCGACTTAAAGACACTGCTTTATCCCCTAGTCACATAAATACTATTTATATATGGAATACCTCAAGGTACTGTTATTGGAGCGTACAATACATAACTGTTTTTTAATTAGTACATACAGAAAGAAATGAGGCTCTAACCGTACGCGTTATCTACACTAATATTATTTAGAGAAGTAAAGTTGTTTTTTTTTGTTTGTAGCAGGTAATCTCTGAAATTTTTGGTCCGATTGCTAAAATGTTTTCTCCGTTAGAAAGCTGCTTTATTCCTGAGTGGCATAGGCTATTTTATGAACGCAGGCGAAGCCGCTGGCAAAAGCTAGTATTACTCGTATATAGAAGTAAAGTTTGTCTTTTTTCGTTTGTAAGGGGTAATCTCTGAAAGTACTGGTCCGATTGTTAAAATTTATTCACTGATAGAAAGCTGCTTTATTTCTAAGTGACATAGGCTATATTTTATGAACGCGGGCGAAGCCGCTGGCAAAAGCTAGTTGATTATATTTGTGTAGTCAAAAGTAAAAAAAAACGAACCATTACAAACCATAATCAAATTACTTATTCTGTGTTTAGTAATACAGTTATATATTCTTGAATAAACATAAAATTGCAAAAAATTGTACGTTAGAGTCTGTCTAAAAAGTCAAACGACTTGGGAATTTTGTATGAAATTTAATGATTTAAAAAATACTTATATTCGATACTTTTTAGAAGGTTCTTTTAGTAAACAATGATCAAGATCTCTTAATCAACCTTGATTATTGAACCAGCGTTGACTACGTCAGATTTCATTTTGCCCTAATAATTACCCAAGTCGTTTGACTTTTTAGACAGACTCTACATAAGTGATGCATCGGCCGTTCAAACTTCAAATGTCAAAAGAAAATAATAAAAAAAAAGTAAAATCTTGACAGATGTCACCTGAACAATTCGCGCCAAAAGCTAAATAGTTCGGATGCGTTCGGATACGCGTCAATTTCACGCTACAGATGCGTTCGAGTGCCGTGAAATTATCTTTAAAATGTCAAGCAGCCATTTCTAATCGGTTTATTTGTTGATTTTCTACGTTTAGGGGAATGTATGTGAACTGTTTCGAGTGCTTGCAAAATTGTAGGGACGAGAATCGTTAACTAAGCGTATTCGTTTCAGCCAATTTGGATCCAAAATTGAGATAATATAGCAAGGGTAAATTTTGTGTAACTGGGACACGACCCTATGATATCCATCCAGGTTTGGGTTACGAGAACAAAAAATCAAAAGTCCGGAGAAAAGGCCCGATTCCCATTAAAAAATCATGAGATTTTTACAGTATGAGATTTTTTTCACACTGCGGATTTAACTCATGCGTTGCATCGCACTCAAAGTGGTGGGGGTGGCAGCGGAACCCCCATTGCCAAAAGAAGATTAATTTTAGTTTATTTAACTTTTTATTTATATGTTTTATCTTGCTTAACTGTTAAGTGAAAGTACCTAATCTTTTTTTCTGGGGGAAAATCATCCAGTGACATCCCCTGCTCTTGGGCCGAGCCAAAGATAGTTTCTGACTTATACTGAATAAAAACCCACTCCTGTTCCTTCGTTTCCCTTCGTACTGGGACGAATCATCCTTTAAGAAACAGATCCTTGACCCTAGGTATTTTATTGAAAATTCTAAAAATTCTGAGATTTCATGAGATTTGCAAAATCCAGCCGCAATCCTAAGATGTGTCGAAAAATCCTGATATCTCTTGAGATATAATGATTTTTGGCCCTGGATTAGGGTGAGGATCATCATCATCATCTTCCTGCCCAAGTCCCGTTTTATTTGTGGTCGGCGCAACATGTTTTTTTCTTCCATTCTGTACTGTCACTCGTCACGCTATCACTAACTTCCTTTTCTTTCATATCGCTTCTCACACAATCCATCCATCTTTTCTTTGGCCTCCCTCTTCCCCTCCATCTATCCACATGTAAACTCATAACATTTTTAGCAACATGCGTTTCATCCCTCCTTTTCACATGACCATACCAAGACAAACGACTCCCTTTCAACTTTTCAGTCACTGGCGCCACTTTCAAGCTTCCTCTAGTATACTCATTTCTCACTTTATCCATTCTCGTCACACCACACATCCATCTTAACATTCTCATCTCCGCTACATGCAATCTTTTTTCACCTGTCTTTTTCACATTTCTGATCACATCATTCTGATTCATACAGTATGACAGGCCTTATTACGGATTAGGGTGAGGATGATACTACTTAATCCAGGGTCTTACCGTGACGTGGTAAAATGTGACCGTCGACGGCGCGCACTGTTCCCGCGCGCCTTAAGGGCCAAGCGCCCGAAAAGTGCCATAAAACAGTGATTTTCTGAGGCCTACTCCTCCGTAACGGCTAGGTCAATTGGTTTGAAAAAAATATATGTTTATTATAGATTCATGAACAATAATATCAACATTTGGTTTTTTCGTGCAATTAATACTTTTGTCAAAAAAAAAATTTAGCAATTTCGCAACTTTTCGCAACTTTTCCCTACTCCTTCGAAACGGCTTGGACCTTTAGAAACATTTTTACACATAAAAATTGGTGGTTAAATATTCTTCAAAGTGAACATTGCATATGTAAATCAATCAATATCTCGGAGAGAAAATGGATTTAAAGCGCTTTCCGGGCGCTGCTGGCCGCAAATAAATGCACAGATTTGCGTACTGCCGCCTAGGCGAGTGCGAGAGTTGCGTTCACATAATTTCGGTCAGATGGTTCAAGGGACTATACGCCTCAAGGAGTTGTCAGCAACAGCAGGGGCCCAGCTGGGTCGAAGCCTACTGGGGCCAACTATTTATTTGTTGGAGATACTAATATAATTTTAAATCACTCCGTTTTTGGTAGTCAAGTCTCATTGATTATTTCCAGACCGGGATGTTTAAGACAAGAGTGAATAGGTTACTTCTAGACAATTGTATTCACCCATTACGGCTTCGACCGCATCAGCGTTTACCATTAGGCGAGAGAGTGGTCATACGCGACCATACCAATAATAAAAAATTGGGCAAGTGCGATTCGGACTCGCGCACTGAGGGTTCCGTGCAAAGTACCTACAATTTCCGAATGGAGTTTCGAAGATTTTTCCGAATTGTATTTTTTTTTGTGACGTAGGTAACAACAAATTTACTGTTTTCAGATTTATTCCTATACCTGTGCTATAAGACCTTACTTTGTGCCAAATTTCAGGATTCTGGGTCAACGAGAAGTACCCTATGAATTTCGATCTTTGAGAGTATCAAAATATACGTTTTTTTTGCGACATAAACAGCCGTATCTTTTTTATTCGTTAACTTAGAAGTTTGACAGCTTGAAGGGACCGCAGACTTGAGGATATGGTTTTAATTTCAACTCCTATACCTCCACGCGTTTTCGAGATAAAGGGTCTTGACAGACAGACAGACAGACAGACGGACGGACAACAAAGTGATCCTATAAGGATTCCGTTTTTCCTTTCGAGGTGCGGAATCGTAAAAAGACACTACTTAACAGGACAAACCTCTGTGCGATAGCCCGCGCCTTAACCGGCCACTTCAAACTAAACAGGCACCAATTTCACATGAAACTGAGTGACACTGATGTTTGCCGGTACTGTAATCAGGAGACGGAGACGCCTAAGCACCTTTTGTGTGAATGCGGGCCCCTTATCCACAAACGCAGTGTCAACATTCAACACAGACGATATGTTTTTCGTCAATCAAGGCTTTGACTGTGGCAAAACTGACAGCAAAACCTACCGTGTAACGTTTGCCTTATATGAGCAATGTGCCCTGCCCACTTAAGTTTGGCCTGAATTTCTATCATCTTGGGGCCCGAATGCTTAATACACAATTTAAAGGTTTATACAAATGCCTAGTTGACACTTCGTGCAACTCTACGGCTGGCTTTTACATCGGCCAAAGATTAAGCATTGCCATACAACATGGCTATGTCACCAGTCTTCCTTCTAACACTGAACATTTACGACATATAATTTTGTACACATAAAAATATACACATACATATACTTTTACATATTTCAAAAACCGATTTTCATCCGTTACTCACCTACACTCAAAGGTTCAGTTGAAAACCAGCGTCAGGCAACTGCCACGGTTGTCTGACAGAATGCTGAACTGAACCTATTTGGCACTACCGTGAGACACATTGTTACGGATTGTTATTAATTTTAATTTTTATTTATTTTTTAAGTTTATTTAAGCTATTAATTTATATTAATGTTTTAATACTTGTTATGTTCATTGTGTGCCAAATAAGCATGTTTTCTTTCTTTCTTCAAACCAGTCTTTAACAGTGATACGGAAGAATCTTTGACGCCATAATTTTAAAATATTTAATTATGAGTTTTTGTTGTTAGTATAGATACTGTATTATTTGGTATTTTAACATTGTTTAATTTACATCTACACTAATATAATAAAGAGGTAAAGTTTATTTTTTTTGTTTATTTTGTTCGTAGGAGGTAATCTCTGGAAGTACTGGTCCGATTTCTAAAATTTGTTCACGAATAGAAAGCTGCTTTATTCCAGAGTGACATAGACATTTTATGTACGCGGGCGAAGCCGCGGACAAAAGCTAGTTGTGAGACTTTGTTCGCATCAGACTCGTAAAACAGCACAACGCCATTTGGTCACAATTTGAAGGTTTTTTTTTGTTAACTCTGATTCTTTTTCTAATGGTGACGTATAAGCCCACCACAAACTTTAAGGGCTTGCTCAGTAGACGAAACTGAACAACCTTCCACAAGATTTTTTATCAGGAAACGAAAAATAAAATCGGACTCGCCATAGAAATTGTCCAATCAAGCTTATCATTTTGTGTAAAAGGAAGTACACACACACACTTCCTTTTATACAAAATGCGAAACTACTGGGACAAGGAGCGAGAAATTTTGCACAAGGCTTCCTTTTATGATACAGGCGAGCGTTGACCTTCTTAGTAGTCCTAAGTTTGAGCTACACAAATACTGACAAATGCTAGCACTGACTGGACAGGTCCATTCAAATCTGTGTAGTTCTTTTTTCAAAAAACCATCTCAGACACTAATCTGCATGGTTCTCATATGATTTGACCATTACATGTTTGCTGTACGAACTTTAAAAGAAACCCTGAGTTTGTTTCGGTGTTTCTTCTCAGGGTAGTCAGCTAGGAAACACCGGCCTCATATAGTTTAAACTGACGAAAAAAATAGACATGTTTTTTTTTTTTAACCTATTTGCACAATAAATATCATTTTTACACCACCTGCTCGATAATGTCGTTTTACACGTCATACAAACCTCACTTAAAGTAAGTCATTATATGCCTAGGGAGATAATGCAGTATGGCCGATCCCTAGGGAATAATGAGATTTGAATTTGGAGCATCAAGAATCGTCAACATTGTGAATTAAAATGTAGGCGCGTCGAACAAGTTGACTCGAAATTCAAACCAAAGAGTATGTAATCACTATGATTCAAACTGGCCACTAACAAAAAAAAGAAAATAGAATAAAACGTGCGTACTGACGACAGGGGAGCATTATAGAAAATTGAAACTATAGAATCTTGGAGTAGTGAGTTTTGTTTGTTTGATCAACTTGTAAATATAATACTTATATTTCTCTAATATATGATTTGGTCGACCAAATTGTCTTTTAATTATCTCACAGATGGTGTAAAAAGTAGAGTATGCAACACGGGGATAAAGCTGCCTTTGTCTTGGGCGGCTTAAATTCCTCACTTCACTCAGGTTTCTTTATTAACTCCCTCGCAATGCTCGGGAGTTAATTTTATAAATCCCTCACTATCGTTCGGGATTAAAATCAGCAACCTTCGTTTCGTTCGGAATTCAACATGCCGCCCGCGACTTAAAGACACTGCTTTATCCCCTAGTCACATAAACTACTATTTTATACCACCTGCTCGATAATGTTGTTTTATACGTCATACAAACCTCACTTAAAGCAAGTCATTTTATCCCTAGGGAGATAATGCAGTATGGCCGATCCCTAGGGAATAATGAGATTTGAATTTGGAACATTAAAAATCGTCAACATTGTGAATTAAAATGTAGGCGCATCGAACAAGTTGACTTGAAATTCAAACCAAAGGGCCAGGCCACACGGTGCGGTGCGGCTCCGGCGCGGCGCCTGAGCGACCAATCGGCGGGCACACGAGTGACGCCACCTCGCTCGTACGGCCTGCCGATTCGTCGCTCAGGCACCGCGCCGGAGCCGCACCACACCGTGTGGCCTGGCCCAAAGAGTATGTAATCACTATGATTCAAACTGGCCACTAACAAAAAAAAGAAAATAGAATAAAACGTGCGTACTGACGGGAGCGTTATAGAAAATTGAAACTATAGAATCTTGGAGTACATAGTGAATTTTGTTTGTTTGATGAACTTGTAAATACTCGTATAAAGTCTGTCTAATAAGTCAACCGACTTGGGAATTTTGTATAATATTTAATCATTAAAAAAATACTTATATTCGATACTTTTCATAAGGTTCTTCTGTTAGTAAACAATGATATCTATCTCTTAATTAACCTTGATTATTGAACCCGTGTTGACTACATCAGATTTAATTAAATCCTGATAATTACCCAAGTCGTTTAACAGACTCTACTTATATTTCTCTAGTATATGATCTGGTCGACCAAATTGTCTTTTAATTATCTCACAGATGGTGTAAAAAGTAGAGTATGCAACACGGGGATAAAGCTGTCTTTGTCTTGGGCGGCTTGAATTCCTCAATTCACTCAGGTTTCTTTATTAACTCCCTCGCGATGCTCGGGAATTAATTTTATAAATCCCTCACTATCGTTCGGGATTAAAATCAGCAACCTTCGTTTCGTTCGGAATTCAACATGCCGCCCGCGACTTAAAGACACTGCTTTATCCCCTAGTCACATAAACTACTATTATCATTAAGATGGGGTTTTGGAAAATATATGGTAAATTGATAAATACCTAATTACCTACGTAACATAGTGAAAAACTACAGAGCGTCCTAACAACCAAGGTGTGTATGTAATAGCCGAATTGCCGCGTAGAGTAGGGCTATTTGTCATTTTCCACTTGATATATCGCCGGGAGAAGATGCGACCAAATCTATTAGATAGGTGGATGACCGTTTTTGTGGGGTCAAGACTATTGAGATACAGGGCAGGTTTCTTAGTTGAGTATATTAAGAACTAGCTTTTGCCCGCGGCTTCGTCCGCGTACATAAATTATAACCTATGTCACTCAGGAATAAAGCCGCTTTCTATCGGTGAAAAAAATTTGTCAATCGAACCAGTACTTCCAGAGATTACCTCCTACAAACATAAAAATAAAAAATAAAAACTTTACCTCTATATTATACACCACTAATTTTTAATTAGTACAAATACTTAAAGGGATATTAGAAAAGCCCTTGTTATTATTTAAGTAAAGTCTCAATAAATAATATTCATAAACAGCAAAGTTATTAGCGTTTGTGTTTATCCCAAAATGTCTCTCAATTTATGGAAATATTGTGCAGGCTATTGATTATGAATGAATAAATGACGATTAAAATGGAAAAACACTGCCTGCAGTATTTTCTACTAGCAATTGTTATGTATGATTGAATTTATGATGAATTTACCTTTTCGTGGTCAATTTTAGGATTTCGGTTTTTTCTACTTTTGAATACAAAAATATGATCAGTAACGGGTACAGATGCAGCCCCATGTTTTTGTGTACTAATTAAAAAGTAGGGGTGTATTAGTGTAGATTTATTAGTTTATTCTCTAACGAGAACTTCAAATATTTTGTCAGCGGGTTTTTGCATAATATATTATAAGCATAGCATAATCACCCTTTAATTCCCACTGCTGGGACTCAGACCTCGTCTCTAAGAGAGGGAATGGGCCGTAATCCACCACGCGGGCCCAATACGTGTTGGTGAATGTCACATGTCTTCGAATTTTTGGTTCTAGGACATGCCGGTTTCCTCACGATGTTTTCTGGGTAAAGGTTTTTGAATTGAGTATTTTGAGTTAAGAATTTATCAAACGATATCTAAATGCTAAATTGTGTTAGATTTTTGGCTAGAGTTAGAGAGATAGAAAGAAAAAGTACTTCAAACATGGCGCATACCTTAAAAAATGAAAACAATAACGACTTATAAGTGGTAGGACATGTGTCAGAACCGCGCAAAACGGCTAGCGCTTAGCAAAATGCTGGGACTCGTGTAAGACAAAACCACTGCGCAGATTTTCAACACCATAGGTACTACTATAATACTCAACTTCAAATATTTTACGGCGGGTTTTTGAATTGAGTATTTTGAATTAAGAATGTATCAAACGGTTTCTAAATCACAATTTTTTACGGGTTTTTAAACTCAAGTAGAGTTTGAGAAATACTCTACTTTATTTTACGGCGGGTTGTATTGAGTATTTTGAGTTGAGTATATATGTCAAACGATCTCTAAATTTCAAATTTTTACAGGTTTTAAGCTAGAGTTTCATAAATACCTACTCAACTTCAATTTTTGTAATTGTAATATTTGCTTATTTTCTGTTTTATCTAAGGTACCTACACAAGTTTGGGTGTAAGGTCACCCATATACCGAAATTCGAATAAAATTGTTCTTTCTGATCCTTCTCTTATGATCTCAGTTATGGCCTAATGGTTAAGGTACCTTTTTTTTTGGTGGGTAAAAATTACCCAAACGACATCCCCCGCCCTTGGGCGGAGCGTGAGATAGTATAAGAAACTTACTGATAAAAAAAACCCGCACCGTTCCTTCTTGCCTTTCATACCGGGGCTGAGCTACCTTTCGGAGCTAACCCTGGCCCCAGTAGGCTTCGACCCAGTTGGGCCCCTGCTGAGGTTAAGGCACCTCATGCTTGAGATTGCAGGACCGAAAACGGTCAAGTACCAATGTGAATTTTTCAATTCTTACGAAGGTACTTTGTTAAGTTTATCTCGGACATTACTGACGCCCCGTGCCTTGGAAAGCACGTAAAGCCGTTGGTCCCGGTTGACATTCGTAGATCTTTGACAGTCGTTACAGGTAGTCAGACGACAGAAAGTCTGACCATCAGTCTGTCTAATGAGTATCGTGCGGTATCGTATTATCGTTATTGAATAATTGTGTATTTTTGACATTTATAATTCTTACTCAATTTTGACATTTATAATTCTTACTCAATTTTGACATTTATAATTCTGACGCAATTTGGACATTTTTAATTTTGACTCAATTTTGACATTTATAAATCCAACAAAATTTTGATTCAATTATTTTTAAATATTTTTTTAGTAGGTATATTCTGTAATTTATTATTGTATGCCTAATAGGCAGGACATAATGGAACTATAATTTATTATTTAGTTTTAACACCTGTATGTAACCACAATGAAGACATTCTGATTCTGATTCTGATCGTGTTGCCCAGTAGGTAAATGTGTTGTTGAGATTTGACAGGAGCTATAAGTACACCCTGTCCTATTCCTTTAACCTTTCAGATACCGTCAATTTGAGACACAATAGTAAGACAATAGATGCTCGAACGCCGGCGTTCGCTTGGGGTTTTTAATGAACAGTTTAGTGTAGGTCGTAAAATGGATTGCGTTAAGAGCTCGTGGTATAGAACTGCTACGCTGGTTGCGATAGTCGCTGTTGCTACGAGATGCCGCCGGAAAACAGACGCGAGATGTCACTTCATTTTTAGGATTCCGTACCTAAAGGGCAAAATGTGAACCTATTACTAAGACTGCTTTTCGTCCATCTGTCTGTCCGTCTGTCACTAGACAGTATCTCATGAACTAGACATTAAAGTTTCACAGATGATATATTTCTGCTGCCCCTAATATCATCAGAATTGTAATCAGAATAAAAGAAATATTTAAAAGGGACTCCCATGTAACAAACGTGATTTATTTGCTCAAGTTTTGCTACGGGCGGTAGAGAATCCTTCGTGCACGAGTCCCGCTCGCACTTGCCTAGTTTTTTTAAACCATGTAATAAACAAGCAAACTCTACAAACCTTGATTAGTTTCTTCACCACCATCACTCTCAGCCTCACTCCCGACACTCACAGGACTCTCCCTCTTTTCTTCCTCCCTATTCTCCCTCACAGGAACTGCTGCTCCAGACCCTAGTACCCTTGACAGCCACGGCTCTGGGTATCCTAGTAAAAAAGGGAAGCCATTTTGTTGTAAAAATGGCGCGTAATATCTCATCTGATTTAATCCATCTAATCTCTCAATTTCTTCCTCTTCTGAATTTCTAGAACTTTCTGATATATTGTTTTCTATATCGATTTCTGGTGATTTTCTGTCTCCAATTATCGATTCGATAGAAAATGGTTTTGGTACTTTTTTCTGTGTTTGCGTCTCCCCTAGTTCGATTTTTGATTCCATGATTATTATCACACACTAAAAGTCACTTTTGTTTTTAAAATCACAAACCAATTACTTCTTTTTATTACGTTATGTAATACTGCTGCATCTTTTTTTTTAACGTTCGGATAGACGTCCAATTCTCTTTTTAAAAACTCAATTCTTCACTGTCCTTTGCGAACGTAAAATTATAATAAAAAAAATATCACACCATAGTTTCAGTTATCTAAACATTTTAGTGTCTTTAATACTGAATTTTACAATATCACACTTAAATTATATTGCCAAAAATACTGTTCGATTTTATATTATTAAATAACAAAGTCTTATTTTAAAATATAAACTTTAAATTTAAAAAGTCCCTAAACGTAAAGCGTAGTCCACGCGTCCGCACTCCGCGAGAATCGCGCGTTTACTCAATCGCCACGCCTACATACGGGGTGTAGTCAAAACGTTATTTTATTTTATTAGTACTAACCACTGGACGAGGGAATGTAAGCTTTATTGCTAGCGTCATAATACTTCTGTCATTATCTCCTAACCACATTGCTAACGAGCCTATTATTTATCGATCCTAATCTCAAAATCACCTTTATTGCTATCCAACTAAAGTTCACTTTAGTTATACACCGATTAAATCCAAAATCGACCAATCAACATTGCATTTCTTACCTTATGTCCTCCTCATAAAGTCCAACATCAAAAACCCTTAAACAAACATCCAACCTTATGATTCTAGCAAACAAATGATTAAGAACACTTTTGTGTGACGAGCGAAAGGGATAGCAAGGTCTGTTTAGGTACGTTAGAGGGAGATAGCGGTAGTGATATTTGTGGAGGCAGTGTGCAGTGGTAATTGGTGGTGATCACAATGTTTTGCCGGTGTCAGCACGGGGTATAAATTTCATCGTTTTGTGCCCCGTTTGGGTGCGGACGAATTACTTACTTTTCACTTTTGATTTTGAACCGATATATTTTGTTTTTGTTAGAAAGGGTTTTTCTGGTCGGATGTTCTATTTAGAATATTTTGAAGGATGTTGAAATTCAGAATTTTTAATAATAGGTAATATGACTAGCTAAGCACCGACGGACAAGATTGTTTTGGAAGTATTTTTCATTATGTCATCTTTTTTCTATAAAATCATTCTGTTACTTAAATTGACAGGAAGCTTTTGGTAGATAGATTAGGCAAATTATTTTGCTCTACCTACAAGGTGTAAGGGACAGCCCTCCGCAAACTTTAAGGGATTGCTCAATAGACGAAACTGAACAAAATTCTACAAAAAATATAAAAAAAAAATCGCCTCACCATACAAAATTATAAACTTGATTGGACAGTTTGTATGGAGAGGCCAAATTTTTTTTCGTTTCCTGAAATTTTTTTTTATGGTAGGTTGTTCAGTTTCGTCTACTGAGCAAGCCCTTAAAGTTTGCGGAGGGCTGTCCCTTACAACTTGTATGGTATATTTTTTTCTACGTGTTACTCTTTCAAAATCTCACCATTTACAGGCACATTTGAATAGTCAGGTAAAAAGATGAAGTTATTTGCTCGTTTCATAGCGAAGATCTCTAAGAAAAAGTATGTGCAAGAAATACTAAGAGCAGTCTTTTAATCGATTTCACTAAATCATAGTTACAAGTTAGAAATATTAATCCTCCTATATCACGTGGTCCGCATAGGATTGAGTGCGGAAACCATACTCAGACATAGACATCTACCTAATTGTGAGAATAATTTAGGTACGCATTTTTTTCCTAAATTATCTAGGCCGACAGACAATTAAACGTTCTTCTCCATAGAGATCTACACTTTGGAACATACAATTTAGCTTCCCTTTTTTTGACTGATCGATCTTTTTTTTTATTGTTGATAGGTTCGCGCTTGACTGCTATCTCACCTGATGGAAAGCGACGATGTGGTCGACGATAGAACGCGCTTACCTAGAAGAAACCTATTCACTCTCAACTTAAAGATTTCCGGTTTTTTGACAATTCAAAAGTGCCTGTCTATTTAAATTAGAAATTTTTGAAACCCAGCACAACATAGTTTAATGCATAATGTTGAAGTGAAGATAGTATAACGTATAATAATAATTAGTAAGATAGTGTAACGTATAGTAATTAATAAAAAGTACATAGCTTCTTGGAAACACGCTAATATAAAGCCGAAAGTTTGTGGGTTTACTTCTACACGCTCGACGGCGCGGATTTGGATAAAACCTAAACCATATCTCGAAATAGCATATAAGATACCTTTTATATCCGAGAGTCATTTTCTACTTACACGCAGACGAAGCCACAGGCACAAGGTACGAAAGAATTTAAACAAATCCACGCCTTTATTCCCCAGAGTGACACACGCTTGCGCACTTAATTCAATGTCTATCACTGTCAGGAATTATTTGCGTATATCTCTGTTTATGCCGCTAGGGAATATAAGCGCGAAGTGTGCTCTGCAGTCTGCTCTTCAGTTGGGAAATCACTTAGCTGCTGTGGTTTTAATTTGAGCAGGCTTTATACCAATCTCCTTTATGAATCTAAGGCCTATTATATTCATATACTCGTACTCAACTTTTTTTCACGTGATATCTACTTAACTAGTGCTTGACTGCGATCCCACCTGATGATAAGCAGTTATGCAATCGTTGGTGGTGAAACACACTAGTTTATTAAGAGCTCTTACATACTCCTTTTTATGAGGTACTTAATTACACTTTTACACATTTTACAGGAAATTCTAAAGGTTGATTTTTAAAGGTTTATTTTGAAAGCAATTGCATCGTATAGAAGACTTAATATACATTGTATTTGTTTATCCGCTAACTCCTCCTAATCGCTACAGATTCTGATATAGTTTCTATTAGGTACTAATAGAAAGAGCGATAACTAGGAAAGGATTGTCAATTTAATTTGCTAAAAAATAATAAAACTAGGAAAGGTCGCATAAATAAAATATTCGATACTACAACTAAATTATTTTTTGTCTGGCTATCTGTCTGTACGTTCCTGCTGATATCCGCAATCGATTTTGACGGGACTTTTACTGGTAAATAACTGATGATAAAAGGTGTAAATTGGCTACTTTTATTTTAGGAAAAGAATTAGATTTCCATGCAAAAAGCAAACCATATGAAATAGTTGCAAGTCCGACACAAACGAAGTGGCGGTCACCAGCTAGTTAATTTACATATTTATGAACACACGAAACACTTATGTTAGAAATTTTCAGATTTTTTTTCTTGCAGTCCTGCCTAAGGAGTGTATGATGAGATGAGAAACGTTAATACACACATGTATTAAATATCGCATTGGGGAAAAACAAATAAAAAAAACCTGTAAAGATAGATGTAAGATAAAAAATAAATAAATGTATTTGTCACTAGCATAGTCCAATCCACTCTCCCTAATCTAAAGCCAGCACCGCCACTTGGCCGGCGCGGTGGTCATTAGCGAGCAATTTGTCCCCTCCCCCCTTCACTCCACCACCCCCTCTAAATTGATTGTGGCTATTTGGTACACCGCTGATGTATACAAGATAATTTACGATTTGTGTGGGTAGTTTGTTATTTGATGGCTTCTTATGTGACGGAGAGTTTCTCTGATTTTTGTGGCTAATCGTCTTGTATTTAGATTTGGATGATGGATGGTAAATGAAGTCTGATTATGTGACGATTTAAATGTCACGTACGTACAAATTTTAAGATCTAAAGCTGTAACCTTCCCTAAAGAAGGTAGAAAAGGGAAAAAGTTCACTCAAAAATTAATTTTATCTCTATTCAAGTAAAATATTATTTATTTATATTTACTTTATGTACCATAAATTGAAGAAAAATTATGACAATTTCAGTCTTAAGAACGTAACAATTGGCAGTCTTATCGCATTCCGCAATCTTTTCCAAGCAACCTAGAATGGACAAAGATTGCCTATTTAAAACAAGGTAAAAAAATTGTGTAACGTAAAATATTACTTATTATCGTCTTAATTTAATTTTACTCTCTTATTTTATCATTAATGAGCTATATCAGCTCTCCCTGGCACTGTAATTTATACCCATAGAGAGCCATAGCTCTCTGTCTTCAAGATTACGTGACCAGGAGTCTTTTTTTTCCTGCTCCGGTTGCAGCAAGAGCAAGTATCTTCAATCAAGGACTCTTACTGAGTAAAACTCGACTATATTCCTTCAGCTGCCTTTGCGTTCCAAACACAGAAAATATTTAAGTTTCATCTGTTCTGTGGTTCCAATGCGGAAGACCCATAGCATAGGTTTTCCTTAATATGGGCACCTGTCTCCTATTTTTAAACGTGATTCTTCATAAACTGTACCAATGCTATAATTTGTTGGTCGAGGATCGTGCATTACGTCGGGTACAATGCGCTCAAAGTTATTATTTTCTCTTCACAATCGGCTGTTGATTGATTGTTGCTTTTTTATTGTAAAAAACTAAATTAAATAAATACAGCTCACTTCAAATATAAGTCTCTTACCTCTCTTCACGACGAAACCCAAATAAATGATATCCCTCACGATCCATATTACCGGCATTAGAATCTTTATGTCCTAAGTCCAACATAGGACGTTAATGCTCCGATATGTCCGAATGAGCTATTGTTATAAAACTTTATAGTCGATGCAATATCGCATTCAGTTCGTGAAGACATTTGGGAAGCTAATTTAAAACGTTAGGTATAGTTTTGTTTGTGAGAACTTTATACGAGACTCGACTGAGAATTCTTTTAATGGTCGACAATAATTTGACAATTATTGTGTTAGCCATAAAGAAGAAAAAACAAGGTATGTTTTTCGTGCAATGCTTTCGATACCTCAGTAATACTCCAACGAGGCAGTACGTTGTTCTGACTCGTATTTTTTTTTTAATTTTAAAATGATTAACGTCACAACGGCGTAGATTGCGGGCTGACTTAGACCATTAGATGTCTTCCTTATAGGAATATGCAAGAAGTGGTTCAGAGCTGGGAACAATAAAAGAAACAATAACAATAAGGGGTCCTATAACCCCGGACTGGTCACCAATACCTATGGAAATACTATTCTTTCCAAAGTTATTGGTAACCAGTCCACTTTAGCCTCCCTAAATCATAGCTATATGTTCGTTTTCTATATTATGTCACCATAGTTTCCCTTGATATCGACGTTCAATGAAAATAATTATCTAATCTGTTTATTGTGCAGGCTGAAGTTTGGAAATTGGTGGTGTGACACCCCCGTGTCTCGGATAGAACATGAAACTGTTGTTGGAGATTGGTCACTTTGATCGAAATTTGGTTGGAAGAATTTCTTTTCTTACACGTATAAGTAGTAATAATTACCTATCAAATCAACGTCATTTTGCCTAGACACTTAAAACATTCTATTAGAAAATAAATATGTCTCCTTCTGTTTTAGTATTCAGAGCCCTTATTTATTCAGAGCACTGAGAGCAGCTTCATAACTCATAAGCATTGTATGAAGATTTTTATCTATCTATTATAGTGTAGACTTATAGATGGATCGATGGCGTCGCAATGCCATATCCTTTATTGTCTTCCTAAGTCATCATTAATATTATCTAGGTATATCTATTGTTATGGCTTTTGCATTCAAATAAGCCAGTTAATTTTCATAGTGGTTAGTCATATCCCATGGCAATTGCAATTTTATTTAAACTTTTAACCGCCTGCGTCGGGTATATCCGACTAAGACTTATTCCAAGCATTTATTCTACCAAGGTCGCACACCCACGACCAAATACCTACTCCATCTCGTCAGCTCTTCTGTCACCTATGGGGATAGAAGAATTAAACGAGATAGAGTATTCAGTCGCAATCACACGACCTTGGCGAATAGGACGTGAAAATATTCGTCGGATCTAGGGTTAATAAGACACCTTATCACTAACACAAAAATACAATAAACTAACTTTTTTTTTTAATTGAGATAAACCAGTGCTTGATTGCGATCCCACCTGATGGTAAGTAGCGATGCAATCTTTGATGGTGAGGCGCATTAGTTTATTAAGAGCCTATTCACTCTAGCCTTGAAGACACCCAAATTATAATCGGACGGGAAGACCGCAGCAGGCAAACTGTTCCAGTCCTTCGACGTACGCGGTATAAACGACGAGGCGAAACGCTTGGTCCGGACCGTAGAGGTTTCAACAACGTAAGGGTGAATATTCGCCGTACGTCGGGTTGTCCGATGGTAGAATTGCGATGGCGGAATCAAGTCATGCAATTCCTGCGCACACTCTCCAAAATGCATCCTGTAAAGCACCGAAAGGCTGGCTACCATACCTACGCCTGTGCTCAAATAAAAAAAAAACCTTAAATTTGACGTTAGGAAACTCCTCCGCATCGCTGCAACTAATATCCGCAACTAATTCCCAAAATAAACTATCTCCAGAGAATTCACTACCCTAACTAAACCCAATAAATGACATTCACACCAAAATCAACAACTAATCGAATCACAACGACATCCAACGTCTAATCTAAACAAATCACACTTCCAAACGTTAATACGATCCGGGAACACGCCATTAACGCGCCCCCCACATAAATCCACGATAATATAATAAACTTATTCATAACAAACTTAATATGGCTATAAAATTAAATATTAAAACACGCTGTGTATTGCTCAACGATCCGCGCAAATTGCTTCTCAACTATATCCTTCTCTTTCTTATACGCATACAAAAGAAAGAGATAGATATATATTTATCGGTCTGACGTTACAGTTGCTCTGTAAGTAATGAGAACTGTCACGCCCCGCAATCAAATGCCGGCGCCATGATTGGTCGTTTAACAGGGTTCGAAGTTTGAAATGCTGTTTTTTTTTCTCTGTAATTTTTGTTCATTATCTCTATGTGTAAATGACGCGTTCAGCCAGCGATAATTTTTTAATCTCGTTAGTATAGTTTACGTTTCATTAAATTGTTTTGTAATTTGTTTATTGTGTGTAATTTAATTGTGTAGTAAGTTTTTATTGTTTGTGTGTTTGTTTGGTTAGCCGTAAATTAGGGTGTGAAGAAGTGGAGACTCATGGTGACGTTGATATCGAGTTCTGGCATTTGTTTGTACTTTTAACTTACTTTTCCTTCGCCTATTAAAAAAATTACATGGGGCGTAGATACCTTAACTTCTCCTGTTCTATGTCGAACGAGAGGAAGCGTCAGACTTTTACTGACTGACTAAAACTCACCGGTGTTCCTTAGAGGCACTTTTCACCGGTGTTCCTTAGTTCACTTTACGTTGATGCGTTCTTTTCGAATTGGCGGCTCACTTCTCAGATATTATTCTTAACCAACTAAAACCACCTCGGTGATCACTCTCAGCTCAAAGAAGGCGCTCCATTACCTCTTGAAAGACTACTCGGGAACCTCTTCAATGCGACGCACTTGCCTTTAGGGGCCTAGACAAAGTGACACCCTATTTAGCTACAAAGTTGATAAAAAAACAACAAAATAATGTAACAGGGATAGGATGTATAGTTACCTATTGGATCAAGTGACATTTTGATAGCGGATGTCAATCCCATCCATGAAGTTTTTGACAATCACCATTCTGAGAGAATCCCTTTTTGTCTATGGCATAATTTTTAATCAGAGATGGGCCAATGTGCAGTGGCGTAATTATAGGGTGGCAAGGCTGGCAAAATGCCACGGGCCCCTGCCCCGGTGGGGTCCCCGGTCCGAGAGACCTTGAGTTCAGAAGAAATAAATCTACAAATTCAAATCAATTATTCAGATTTATTAAACGCATTCTTAAGAAAAGGATCAATTTCTAGTTCTGATACGCCACTAGGAAGCTTACCTACGTTCAGAGACGAAATATAAAAATCCTTGTGTATTGGAGACTTACCGATTTATTAACAAGAAAGAATATTTTACATCTGTACATCAGTGATTTATCAAAATTAAATTACTAAGTTGACGCTTTTCCTGGGGCCGGGATTATGCCACGGGCCTCAGATGGTATAGTTACACCACTGCCAATGAAGCTATAAAAATGGTTTAATGAAAGTGGGGCATTGCTCATTGACAGATAGTCATTGGCCACTATGTCAGTTAAGTCTAGCTATAGAGTACAGAATATAGAGCCCCTTGCCCATCAAGTACCTATCTTGTGTTCTCCTTTTTAGGGTTCCGTTAGTTTCGCCATGTCTGTCTGTCCGTCTGTCTGTCTGTCCGTTCTCGCTTAATCTCTGTGACCGTTAGCACTAGAAAGCTGAAATTTGGTACCAATATGTATATCAATCACGCCGACAAAGTGGTAAAATAAAAATTGGAAAAAAAATGTTTTATTAGGGTAGCCTCCCTATATGTAAACTGGGAAGTGATTTTTTTTTTTATTTCAACCCTAACGTATGATATATTGTTAGATAGGTATTTAAAAATGAATAGGGGTTTACTAAAAACTAAAATCATTTTTTGATAATGTCAATAATTTCGGAAATAATCGCTCCAAAAGTAAAAAACAATGTGTGTGTGCCTCTAACTTTTGAACCATATGTTTAGAAAATATGAAAAAAATCTGAAAAGTAGAACTTTTTAAGAACTTTCTAGGAAAATCATTTTGAACTTGATGGAAAGAACAGTTTTTGTACAAAAAAGACAAAAAGTTTGTATAAAATAATTTCTGGATTAAGTTTGTAGTATAATCGTATATGCAAGCATTTTTTTAAACTCATAGGTGGGTACACTTATTGTGACGGACGGAAAACTACGGAACCCTACACTGAGCGTGGCCCGACACGCTCTTGGCCGGTTTTTTGTATTTATAAACAATGATGAAGTAGCTATTCCTGTTTTCACGGTCTAACAAGGCCAATTTCATAAATAAGATACTTATACCTACTCCATCAGTTTAGGTAGTTAACTAAATGTAAACAATCTTATTACCTATGTCTTTTATTTATAAAATTGGCTAAAATTGTATATAAAAATATTTAAAATTAGGTATTTACCTAAACCGATGTTAGATAATTAACTAAATTTATCGACATTGTTTACTTACGTTTTGTTTAACTGCCTCTAAACAGATGGAGTCTATTAGTAAGATAGTTAAAGGATTCAGTCTTTTACATAAATTTTAAATCTCCTATCAGAATTAAATTTTCCGTTCAAAAACTAACTCCCCTTAAAATCAACTAGCAATAAAATATACAAAACGTAACAGAAAATATGAATTGCAAATGTTGACAACAAACAATTTTGCATCCCTACGGATATTCCATAAAATTATAATAAAATCATTTCGTAACGCGAATCCGAATGTCATCTCACATCACTACGAGTGCTCTTAAAAACCATTACTAATGTCACATTTTGATTGCAAAGTTACACTTCCAGTTCAGCCAAAGAAAATTATACCTTGAGTACAACGTTATAAGTTCTATTTGATAAGAAATTTTTGTTTGTATTTTATTTGTGAAATAGAAAATCGGTGATAATTTTTTTTGTCAGTTAAAGGAATTTGAATTCTAAAAGATAGTCAATAAGTTGCATTTTCTATTGATATGTAGTTGATATTTTAGTGTTGCGGGACCAAAATACGGGTGCACTTTATAAATAAATAATAGAGTTTTATGTAGGAAGGAATAGAGTTCAAAATTGTGTAAAATATAATTTATTCAACCCTGCATATTTTTTGGATGGCAGTGCGATTTCGCGCGCTTTTCTCCAGAAAATGGCGGTCTTTTGACATTTTTGACAGTTGGTAAAGGGAAGTCTCGTTTGTGATGAAGACTGTTATTCCTAGGAGGGTAGAAGCTCAGAAGGGTTTAATTCAAGTGCCGTAGGTATATCTAATAATCTTTGCATAGTAAGTATTTATCAAGTCGTTTAACGCGTCTGTCTGTTAATAATCTGCTAACACCTCCTAAAAAACGTATTTTGATGGGTCATGGTGCTCTTTGGACCGGGGCCACGGTCAAAACTTCCACCTCTACTCTATCGGTATAAGTAGTTAATCTTTACAAGTCTTCTATCGAAAAAAAAAATCTAAAATATGTATCTAAAAATGTTTACAATTTATTAACTTTAAATCAATTTAACTTATTACATACACAACTAAAAACTATAATTACAGTAAATTAAAAAAAATAATAATAATAAAACCCTACGCTAATTACAACTAACTAAAATCAAACTAAAATATGGCGTCAAAAAACTCTTCCACATCGCTGTCGACACTTAGATATTTACCCAAACCGATGTTAGGTAATTAACTAAATTTAAATAATCTTTGTAAGGTCTCTTTTATACGATTTATTTTAAATAAAAAGGCATAAGTATCAAGATTGTTTACCTTCAGTTAACTACCTAAATCGATGAAGTTTAAAAAATTATTAATTTTTAGTAGTATTTTGGGACCACAAGGAAAAAAGCAGTAGGAACATCGGCGTTTGCTCTCTCTCATTGTCTTTGTATTGTGTCTCTAGTATTGAATTAAATTAAATTAGAATAAAATCACCTAAGCTTAATTGTCCCGCTTGCTTGCCCGGCGTCCCCCCGCAAACCTTATCTAAATTGCCCGCCACTTGAGACGTTTTTATGACCTCCCGCCGCGCGGGTTCGAATTTCACATAAAACACTAAAATTTAGCATCGAGCTACTAACTTTCGCTTTTATAATATTAGTAAGGATTTCACCGCAGTGCCTAAACTACTAAGCCGATTTCGAAGCACGAGGCGATTCATAATATTTACGAATCCATATTACATCCGTAACCATCTCTGTACCATCAGGGAGTCCCAGCAATCAGCGAATACCCTGAGAATAGAGTTGGTACCGCCACGGACCAGTGTAATCAGAGTTATATATTTGAAAGGTATAAAGGTAGTATTTGAAAGGTTAAGTTATTTTTAGTTTACTTGAGATTTTTTCTTTTGTTCTTGTGTCTTATGCGAATCATAAAATAAACGTATTTCTTTCTTTTCTTCGTTTCTTCATTTGCCTTTTAAGTTTAGGGTAACGGTGACCCTTTCGTGTGTTTACTCTATAAACTAAAAATAAGCTAATTACCTACGCTATAGTTTTCAACACCTTCGTCAACAAGACAGGCACTTGGCTATTTCTAACTAATTAGGTATCTAATTTAAAACTAATTAGTAGCTACATACATCTAATTGCCAATTAAAAGATGCAGCGAGGCACCGTTCTCATAAAACTAGCTTTTGCCCACGACTCCGTTCGCGTGATCGTCGGTCAAATATTTTTTTTTATATTATTGATAGGCTCGCGTTTGACCACCATCTCACCTGATAGTAAACGATGATGTGGTCGACAATGGAGCACGCTTGCCTTAGAATAGAAGTAACTTATTCACTCTTGAATAGACCCCTAAGTTGTACCTAGCTATCTAGTACCTATAGGTGTGAATTTGTGGTTGGTCCAATTCGCATTTAGTCCAATTCACGGTTGGTCCAATTCGTCATTGGTCCAATTCACAATTTATCTAATTAGCGGTTGGTCCAATTCGCGGTTATTCCAATTCGCTGTTGGTTCAATTCACGTTTAGTCCAATTCACGGTTGGCTCAATTCGCGATCGGTCCAATTCGCAATCGGTCCAATACGCGGTTATTTCAATTAGCTATTGGCCCAATTTGCGTTTATTCCATTTCACGGTTAGTCCAATTCACGATTGGTCCAATTCACGGTTGGTCCAATTCGCAGTTGGTCCAATTCACGGTTAAATCATCAATTAATCAAATTCTTGAAATCGATATAGTCAACACTAGTTGAACAATCTAGGTTGCAAAGACATGATCATCGTTTACTAATAGAATTTTATAAATATACATATATCTCCTATAAGTAGACTCAGGGACTTAAAAACACCTTCATAAAGGTTACAGAATTATAATTGTTACATGTTGAATGTGTAACAGAATAAAAAATGTAACACTTATAAATGTGTTTTCAATGTGTTACCCCCAACCCAAAACACTCAAAAAAGTGTAACCGTAACATATCTGTAACAGATATAAAAGTGTTAACAGTGTTAATAAGTGTAACAGGTAAACGCAGCGTTGCCAAAGTTACAATTTACTTATTTATGGTACTGTGCAATTATTTCAGTTACACATATTAACACTTATTAACACATATAACAGGTTACAGTTTGATTCGGTTGCACTTAACAACACATATAAAAGGTTACAGTTTGATTCGGTAACATTATTGTATCTGTTACACTTAAAAGTGTTTCTCTGTTAAAACTGTTTTAAAAAACAGTGTTAAAACACATTATTACGTAATACACATAGATATCCGTGGTAATATATATAACAGATTTTATAATTCGTTTAATAATTTCCAAGCCGTTTGACTTTTTAGACAGACTCTAACATTTTTATGCACCCCTAAAATGTGAAAGTTAAAAAGATCAAAACAGCTTATTGATTTATACATGGCCGTCTCGCCACTTAAGCATGAGTACGACTGTACGAGAGTACGAGTTAGTACGAGACCCACCAAGTAACCACAATACACGAT
Source organism: Mythimna ferrago (assembly GCA_910589285.2). Classification (NCBI taxonomy): domain Eukaryota; kingdom Metazoa; phylum Arthropoda; class Insecta; order Lepidoptera; family Noctuidae; genus Mythimna; species Mythimna ferrago. The sequence continues at coordinate 12,465,351 of OU342703.1, forward strand.
GAGGGGTGGGGGAGTCGGAGAAACGTTTATAAAGGTAAAGCCATATTATTGCGAAATGTAAAATAAGTATATCAATAATTTTTATTATTTTTTAATTTTTATTTTACACGCTGTTTATTACAATAAAAATAAGTATACCTTACAATACAAAAAAAAAATTATAATATGAGATGACGAGATGATTTGGGCGCATACCACGAGAACTGTTTAGATACGGCGCGGGAGAAGAATGCCTGGAACGATTTGAGGGATGCCTGTGCCCAGCAGTGGGATAATGGCTAGGAAAAAAATAAAAAATAAATAAAATATCATAGCACGAGTTTTAGACTGGCCTGTTGGTCAAGTGGTCAGTGGCTAATAATTTACATTATCACTCAAAATAAAATATTTGTGCGACAATGTAAATTAATCTGTAATACGCGTGTATTTAGAAATATTTGTATAGGTACGTTTATCAGTTGTCTAGTACTCATACATAGCACAAGTCCTACTTTTGGGATTTGATGGAGTCGTGATAGTTGTGGAATATTATTATTATAGTTTTGGTGGTCTGGTTTGCTCGTCTTGGTTTGGTTGGTGGTGGTTTAGATGCTATATGTAAGTACATAACCGATTATTAAAACTAAGTTGTAACGACTCATATCATCATGGTTATACGTTCATTTTTTTTTTTTTTTATTAGTACAGTGTGGCCGAACCTTTAATACAAGAAGTTCTCAGAGAGTTTGTTACAAACATATTTTCGATAATAGTTTCCGAATGGAAAAGATGTCCATAAATATAAAACGATATACTTGATCCACACAAGACAAAAATACATTTTTAAACTAAGTAGGTATTCTATTTTTTTTTCACTAGGTAATGGCTAATAGAGCCGATGTAAACTTATTCTATCAATGTCAAAAGTAAATTGAATAAGCAAGTGTGCATTCATTTTTTTTTTTAATACTAAGTTGACTAAAATATAGTCTGTCTAAAAAGTCAACCGACTTGGGAATTTTGTATAATGTTTAATCATTTAAAATATACTTATATTCGATATTTTTTATAAGGTTCTTCTATTAGTAAACTATGATCAAGATCGCTTAATGAACCTTGTTATTGAGCCAGTGTTGACTACATCAGATTTCATTTTGCCCTAATAATTACCTAAGTCGTTTAACTTTTTAGACAAACTCTACGCGTCTGGCAAAAGAAGATAGGTATACCTAGTAGTTATAAACAAAAAATAGGAAAGGTAAACTAGATTTAGACAATGCTTACTTTATTAACTATAAACCTAAAGCATCTTTCCCGCAACATAATAACCACAACATAATCTGTGGCATGTAATTTGGCGCGCTGTCACGATGACAGCTCGGCGGAAGGGGCGTGGCTTCCGGCCGCGTTCCGTTTTACTTAACGCACGCTCGCAAAATGACACGACCCATTAAAATCGACCAGTCTGTCTTGAACTACCCTCCGTTGGGCTTTGATCGTAAATGTTGTCAATCTTTGTGATTCAAGTGGTTTTGGAAGGGGGTATTTTGGATTGTTATCTGATTATGTTTTTGGTTTACTTTATGGTTGATTTCTTTTTGAATTTGGAAATGAAACTGTAAATGTGTTTAATTAAATAGATGGATGGTCAACTTAGATTCAAGATGCATAGAAATGTAGATTCCACTTTGCCATTTAAAACCTTTTAGAGTATTGCCTCGTCGTTTATACCGCGTGCATCGAAGGAATGAAACAATTTACCTGCTGCGGTCTTCCCATCCAATTACAATTTAGGTATTTTCTAGGTAAGAGTGAATAGGCTCTTAATAAACTAGTACGCCTTACCATCAACGACTGCATCACTGCTTGCCATCAGGTGGGATTGCAGTCAAGCACCAGTTTATGTCATCTAAATAAAAAGGTAAGCCAATCATGAAAAACTGAAGAAGAAAACACCGATTATTGTCAGTAAAAAACTTGGCAAAACGTAAAAGCGAAAGGTCATAAATAACATAACACTAACAGCCCTATAATGTACCCACTGTTGGGACTCAGGCCTCCTGTAAGCAAGAATGGGCCATGATCTACGTGGGCACCATTACTGTAGTCGGTCAGTTGTGAGAGATTATCTAGATCATTTAAGTAATTAACTAAATTATGAACCATCTAATATACCTAATCTAAGCATGCAGGTTTAGAGCGAGGGGAAAGCAGTGGTGGCCAATGGCTCCGACTTACGAGTTTTAGGTCGCGGGTTCAAACCCTGCCAGGCGCATAACTTTGTGTAATATGTTTTATTATCACTGCTCTCAAAACGGTGAAGGAAAACATCAGGAAACCTAGAACCAAGAATTCGAAAACATGTGACATTCACCAACCCGCACTGGGCCCGCGTGGTGGTTTACGGCCCATTCCCTCTCCTAGAAGGAGGCCTGAGTCCCAGCCGTGGGAATATTAAAGAGGCTGAAGATGATGATGATGATGTAGGTTTAAGAATTATTTACCCAATAAAATATTTCTCCCGACCGTATTTCGATTACCAATCTCAACAGAGATTACCCAAGTATGCAGGATGTTATAGTGTATGCGAAAATACAAGTGCACTCTTCGTTCCTCCTCTCTCATAATCCGATGCCGTCACAAATACGACACGACCGGGGAGAGATTAGGCTGGAAGCAGTCTTTACGTGCTTTCCAACTTCGAAACTCCGCGCTGCTAAAGCTTTATTCCTACTGGAAAACCCAAAAACACTTTTTGTTTAACCCGAGAATCGAATCCAGGACTACATGGACCTTTAGCAGTCCAGTTTAGGTCGTTAAGTGGATCGTGTTAAGGGCTCGTGGTAGGGGCTTTGTAATTAGAAGCACAAAATACATACAGAAGACAATCTCATGTATGTACTTCACTTTTTACACCTACGCTCGGTGGACGCACACTAATGAGCGTTTGATACAGAACTATTCGACGAGCGGACCGAAGCGCTCCGAGATATCGTGTCCGTGAGCGGTGTCTATGTGTGCGTTGCTCGAACGTGCTTTGTATGTAGATTGACTTCTGTACCTATCTATTTTGTGCTAGGAGAGAGATGCTAAATGATTTATAAGTACCTAGTTTCGGATCCATTACCTAACAATAGAACCGAATGCCACAATATTTTCCTCAACTCATCATACTTACCAAAAATAACAAAACCACCATTAAGGGTGGTCTCCTATAAATAATATTTAACAATATATCGGGAGCTCAACCAAAACTGGCCATCTTCGCTAATGGGATAATTAATAACGTCAAGATTTATGGCGCGGAACGGAACGACACGAAGCGACGCCATTTTGGAGACAAGAAAAAAAAAAAATTGAAATATTCTTGAAGACGTGTTTACAAATTATTTGGCGATACGGCTGAGATGGTTTTACGCTAATTTAATTTGGTTTTGGGATGTGTGAAGATAAAATACTGAATGTTGGAATGCCTAATGTTTTTGGGCAAATATTTTGAGTGCTTTGACTATAGGCTTTTTTTTATTGGAGGTGGGAAATCATCTAATAAGCTCTCTCGCTCTAGACGGAGTGGGACAGACATTCACTGACTTTTTTTTGGTGTGAAAATCATCCAATGACATCCCCCGCTCTTGGACGGAGCGGGAAATAGTGTTACTAACTAAAAACCCACTCCTGTTCCTTCGTTGTCTTTCTTACCGAGGCCGAATCTTCCTTTCAGGCACAGATCCTTGGCCCGAGTAGGCTTCGACCCTGCTGGGCCCCTACGGTTTGCTGACAACTCCTTGAGAGACATTCACTGACCAAAACCACACCTAAGTTCCTGCCTTTTGCATTCTAGGACCACAATTATCTTTTTACACCACCTGCTCGATAATGTCGTTTTACACGTCATACAAACTTCACTTAAAGCAAGTCATTATATGCCTAGGGAGATAATGCAGTATGGCCGATCCCTAGGGAATAATGAGATTTGAATTTGGAGCATCAAGAATCGTCAACATTGTGAATTAAAATGTAGGCGCATCGAACAAGTTGACTCGAAATTCAAACCAAAGAGTATGTAATCACTATGATTCAAACTGGCCACTAACAAAAAAAAGAAAATAGAATAAAACGTGCGTAAAAAAGACACGGGAGCATTATAGAAAATTGAAACTATAGAATCTTGGAGTAGTGAATTTTGTTTGTTTGATGAACTTGTAAATATAATACTTATATTTCTCTAATATATGATTTGGTCGACCAAATTCTTTTAATTATCTCACAGATGGTGTAAAAAGTAGAGTATGCAACACGGGGATAAAGCTGTCTTTGTCTTGGGCGGCTTAAATTCCTCACTTCACTCAGGTTTCTTTATTGACTCCCTCGCAATGCTCGGGAGTTAATTTTATAATTCCCTCACTACCGTTCGGGATTAAAATCAGCAACCTTCGTTTCGTTCGGAATTCAACATGCCGCCCGCGACTTAAAGACACTGCTTTATCCCCTAGTCACATAAACTACTATTTTACACCACCTGCTCGATAATGTCGTTTTATACGTCATACAAACCTCACTTAGAGCAAGTCATTCTATCCCTAGGGAGATAATGCAGTATGGCCGATCCCTAGGGAATAATGAGATTTGAATTTGGAGCATCAAGAATCGTCAACATTGTGAATTAAAATGTAGGCGCATCGAACAAGTTGACTCGAAATTCAAAGCAAAGAGTCACTATGATTCAAACTGGCCACTAACAAAAAAAAAAAGAAAATAGAATAAAACGTGCGTACTGACGACACGGGAGCATTATAGAAAATTGAAACTATAGAATCTTGGAGTTGTGAGTTTTGTTTGTTTGATGAACTTGTAAATATAATTATAATAGGTACTTATATTTCTCTAATACATGATTTGGTCGACCAAATTGTCTTTTAATTATCTCACAGATGGTGTAAAAAGTAGAGTATGTAACACGGGGATAAACCTGTCTTTGTCTTGGGCGGCTTAAATTCCTCACTTCACTCAGGTTTCTTTGTTAACTCCCTCGCAATGCTCGGGAGTTAATTTAAAATCCGTTCGGGATTAAAATCAGCAACCTTCGTTTCATTCGGAATTCAACATGCCGCCCGCGACTTAAAGACACTGCTTTATCCCCTAGTCACATAAACTACTATTATCTTCGTTTTCAGAGGGCAGTGATGGCCGAGTGGTGATGGCCCTGACTTAGTTACGAATTGTACGTCGCGGATTCAAATCCAGCCAGGTAAATGATAAATGATCTTTATTTTGCAAGTAGGTTTTATAAAAACACTTTTACACGTCAAATTTATTTTTCGTCAATTAAAACTAGATGAGGCCGGTGTTTCCTAGCTGACTACCCTGAGAAGAAACACCGAAACAAACTCAGGGGTCAAAGTCTCTTTTAAAGTCCATACAGAAAAACATGTAATGGTCAAATCATATGAGAACCATGTTTGAGCCTGAGATGGTCTTTTGAAGAAAGAACCACACAGTTCTAAGTTGACCTGTCCAGTCAGTGCAAGCATTTGTCAGTAGGTGACTAAGTGCATTACTTTGTGTAATTTATTTCATCATCACTGCTCTCAAAAACTTTCTTCATCATTTTGCATTTTCATTCACACGAGAGCAGTGGTGATGAAATAAATTACACAAACTCCTGGCTGGCACACGAGGACACACATAGGGGAGGGCTATGATGCGTCTTTCGTCTAAAATTATGATGATAAATGATAATAGGGTAGTTTCCAGGGTCAAAATAATTACATTTTATTTAGTTTTTTCTTTTTTCGATTAAACAAAAAATAACAAATATATACCCCACTAAAGTTACGTGTGACGTCACCCCGTGCGAAAAAATGCAGCACGTCGTGACGTTGGGCTATATCTTTGTCATTTTTGGTTTAATTTACAAATAAAAAAATACATGTCCCTTATTTTTGAATTTTCTAAAAGAAGGACTAATTACATTTTGTACGGCAACTAGCCTATTATGAATGCGCTTGGCTGCGTTTGAACTCCCGACTTACAAATCGTAAGTTGGGACCGTTACCACTGAGCCACCACTGCCCAAAATTAATAAATGCATGTCTTGATTCCATCATCTTATTTCTATCACCGGACAACCAGACGAACGGCGAGTGAACGAAGGATGGATCCTTACGTTGTTGAAGCCTCTACGATCCGGACAAAGCGTTTTTACCGCGTACATCGAGGGACTGGAACAGTTTTCCTGCTACGGTCTTCCCGTCCAATTATAATTCAGGTGTCTTCAAGGCTGTAGTGAATAGGCTCTCAATAAACTAGTTCCGTACCGTCCTTAGGAAAATTCAGCAAAAAAAATCGCGTTTGTTGTATGGGAGCCCCTTTAAATATTTATTTTATTCTGTTTTTAGTATTTGTTGTTATATCGGCAACAGAAATTTACAATTAGTGAAAATTTCAACTGTCTAGCACGTTTAATGCCGCCGACACGCCCTTTGTGTTCTTGCGAATTTCTATAGGGGAATTATAAAACGAGCGACTAAAAAAAAACTTAGCGACTGATGATGAGATACTGTTTTAATAACTTGAGCGGTATGAATTTAAGTAAGCGACACATTAACTAAACTAACAACAAATATTGATTAACAATAAAATCCAGAACGAGATTACTAATTGAAATCCTAGTTAAACGATTAAATTAGTATGTGAGCGACTAAAATAATAAGTGAGCGACTAGAAATAAAAATGAGGTTTTAAATAAGGAATTTACGCTAGCAAATGTTTTCATCATTCTCTAATTATCTAGTCGCAGGTAGACTCATCATTTGAACTGGGTGAAATAGGTTAGGTTAGGTTAGAACTGTGACCTACCGCGCGTGAGCCGAGTGAGCGAAGCGAGCGGTGCCGCGGCAGCGGCCGGCGAACGCTACGACCAAGTTGCTCGCAGATTTTATTTTACCATTTTTTAATTATTCGGGTTCGCAATATCCGGATTATCAAATTACCTTGTGACTAGTGTTGCCAGGTCTGATTGGATGAAAATCGGGACAGACAGCAAAACAAATCGGGATTTAGGGTTTTAGATCGGGACAGTTTTTATTTTCAGTAAAAATTTTTTGAGTTGGGAAATCATCTAATAACTTCTCCCGTTCTAGGGTGGAACGAGAGCAAACTTGTACTGATTAAAAGCCAGACTTCTTCAGTCGACCTTTGCATTCCAGGGGCACCGGCACTGTTTGAAACGTTCCCGCAGCCCTAGCAGGCATCGGCCCTACGAGTCCCTTCAGTTTTCCTGTTATCTCTTTGAGAAACATGTGCGGCATCGCCTCGGACCTGGTACTTATTGAACGGGCGACGAGCTACCATTGCTCGTCGTTTGCAAACCCATATCTATTGTGGCCGGAAATTGCTGTGTGACTCGCCCGGGACATCTCCTTTGGAGACGACCGGGACGTGAGGGTGTACGTTCTATTATGGTTGCGGTCAACTTCTTCGTGGTAAGAGGCGACTGCTTCCCATTCCCTCTCGCTTTGGATCATGGCCAGAACCAGAGCCCAGCGAGCGAGCGAGCAGCCGCCGCCAAAAGCCTCCATAAGGAAACAGCGGTGCTCCGCTCAAGCAGGGCACACTTCCATCATAAGCTCCATGGTGCCACCCGGGCGGTCCACACAATGCTGAAACCCGGGCATTTCTTTCGCACGATTCAGGTGCAGGAATAAAGGCAAAAACTAAAAAAATCTTGAAGTTATGAATGATTCCCGCTGTTTTCAAAGTTTTAATATTATATTAAAATTATATTGTTGGTTACATTTTATTGCATATGAATGGAATGGATAAACGAAGATGGATTATTGAGTCACAGATTACTTCGGTAAGTCCCCTCTTTGAGGCGTGGCTGGAAAGACCTCACGGCGTCCTTACCTTCCGCATGACGCAGGTACTCACCGGACATGGTTCGTTCGGGACGCCCGGGTGTCGCCACTGTGCGGAGCGCCTGGAGGACACGGTGGAGCACACAGTCGAGGTGTGCCCTGCTTGGGCGGAGCATCGCCGTGCCCTCGTGGGGGCGATCGGCGGCGGAGACCTCTCGCGCCGGGCCTTGGTTGAGGCCATGGTCCGGAGCGAGGAGGAGTGGCAGGCGGTCGCCGACTTCTGCGAAGCAGTAATGCTCGCAAAGGAGGAGGCCGAACGCATCAGGCAACGGCGTTATCGCCGCCGCCGTCGCCGGGATTCTGATCCCGATTTCCGGCCAACGTAGACGCGGGCTTGCGGACAGTGAGCAATGGGTAGCTCACTGTCCGGCCGTCCAGTAACTGTCCGGACCAAGCCCAAGTCGTCGACGGCGCGCACTGTTCCCGCGCGCCTCAAGGAGTTGTCAGCAACAGCAGGGACCCAGCCGGGTCGAAGCCTACTGGGGCCAGGGTTATCCGAAAGGGCGCTCGAGCCCCGGTATGAAGGCTAGAAGGAACGGGGTGGGTCTTTTAGTCAGTAAGAGTCTGACACTATCTCCCGCTCCGCCCAAGGGCGGGGGATGTCAATGAATGATTTTTTCCCACCATAAAAAAAAAAAGAGTCACAGATTACTTATAATTGTGTGGATTGAGTTACGTAGAAGACGCTGCGCGAGAGAGATTTATCGGGACATTTAGCGTCCCGATCAGGTGCAAATCGGGACGTGTCCCTAGACCCCCAAAAATCGGGACGTCCCGCGCAAATCGGGACGCCTGGCAACACTACTTGTGACATACATAATACATAAATATCGGTATTTAGGACATTCGATACTGTGTACATTCATATTTAGGACATTCGAAACACTTCATTTAAGATAAAATGCCGCTCAGTATAAATAAATCATTGGCCAAATCTGGAAAAAAATGCAGGACAAAACATTGACACTCAAACAAATATTAGGTCACTCAAATATTATGAAGCTTCTCATTTTGTATTTTAAGTAACTCAAATTAAAGTTTCTAAGTCGCTGTTCTATTGATTTCTCGTCACTCGCAGTCAGTCGCTCACTTATTATTTCTATAACCCAAAATAATTATTTTTGTCACTTAAAATTTTAATTTACAGTCACTCGTTTAAATACTACCCATTTCTATAACTAGGCCTCGAACACGCCAGGCGTGTCCTAATGTTTCAGTGATATTTCAAAAATTAGCCAAAATTTTCTTTTGGAATTCTCAGTACATAATCCTCTAGCTATTTCCGGTGGCCCCCGAAAAAATCTCTTCATTTGTATTTTTTTTTAAGTGATTATGTAATGCCGAGAACCCGCCAGGCGCGTCCGTGTGGCTTCATAGGGCGGCATCGCTATGAACTTCAAAAAAATTGTGGTGGCAGTGAACGTGCTAGCTATCGCGGTTCTTGAGATAGGTATAGCCTGGTGACAGACAGACGAACAGATAGCGAAGTCTTAATAGTAGGTCCCGTTTCCCGTTCGTACAGAACCTTAAAAATAGCTTTATAACATGTCAACCAAAAACAAACATTCTCATTGAAAAAGCAAACATTAGAAATTTAAAATGAAACTAATGGTTACCTCATAACATTGGGGTGTACCGTATACGTACGTGGCAATTACCATCCGGCTCAAATTGTAGCAAATTATCGAATTAATATTGATATGTTATTATTGAAGCAATGTTTGGGCCAATGTAGGTTGGCCAATCGTGTTTGGGCCAATGTTACCGATATAGCCCGAGGAACCGCCAAAAGTGGCAGCGGGCACATTGCTTGCAGAACAGATGGTCGATGGGGACGAAAGGTTCTGGAGTGGACGTGCACGTATCGGAAGACGCAGCGTTGGAAAGCCTCCGACATGGACCAATGACCTGGTGAAGGTTGCGGGAATTCACCTACCACAGTGTTGTCTTTTTTAACCCAAAGGTTGACTGGTGGAGAATGCCTTGTTGCATTAAGTCCGCCTATGTACCGTTACTGTACATGAAGTTTAAATTAATAAATAAATCCGATGGATGCGGGACGCACCGGACCGTTCATTGTGGCGACACTTGGGCAGGCCTCTGTCCAACAATGGACGTCTATCGGCTGAAATGATGATCAAAACTAATTAATAAAATTTCAGATTTTTTTCACCAAATCTTGGCCCCAACATTCCCACATTGGCGACCAACATCCCCAGCCCACTCGGAGGTACCTACTCATAAGGTTATAATTGATGGGTGCTCATGGCTCATGGCTCAATACGTGTTATTTGTGCCACAAACGTTAGGGTTCTGTTTGTTTTGTCATGTAGACAATGGGTGATGACAGACTTGGACATTTTTGTATTTTTTATTAGTTCTGCAATTTTTCAGAATTTAAATGAAACTTTTCAGAATTTAAATGAAAATTTTCAGAATTTAATGAAACTTTTCAAAATTTTGATGAAACTTTTCAGAATAGAATTTAAATTAAATTTTTCAGAATTTAAATGAAAATTTACAGAATTTAAATTAAATTTTCAGAATTCAAATTAAGTTTTCAGAATTTAAATTAAATTTTCAGAATTTAAATTAAATTTTCAGAATTTAAATTAAATTTTCAGAATTTAAATGAAACTTTTTAGAATTTAAATTAAATTTTTCAGAATTTAAGTAAGTACTTAAATTAAATTTTTCCGAATTTAAATGACACTTATATAGGTAGACCCTTTGTTTAAAATTTTGTGGAAGTGTAAAGCCACCTCATAGTTTCTTCCGCTTTCATGAAGACGGAGGGCATGCCAGGCTTTAACTGACCAAAACCACACTTGCGTCCTTCAGTCACCCTTTACTTTCATGGACCACGAGATACCGATTCAGAAACCCGTAACCAGATTGGGTATCGGCACTGTTGGGGGGCCCCTACGGTTTGGCTGACATCTCTTTAAGGCCCGCATGGAACACTAGGCGTCGTCGACGACTCGGGTTCGGTCCGGACCGGACGGCGACTTCGGACGGCAAGCCCATACCGACGGTGGCTGGAAAGATTTTACTTTAGCCTGAAATCCTGTCACAGTTTGGCCACAAAATAGATAGGAACAGAAGACCATCTCATGTATGTACTTCACTTTTTATACCTACGCTCGGTGGACGCACACTATCATTAGTGTGCGTCCACCGAGCAAACGCTCATGCGTTTGAGCCGGAACTGTTCGACGAGTGATCCGAGATGCGATTGAGACATCGTGTTCTTGAGCGGTATCTATGTGTGCGTTGCTCGAGCGCGCTTTGTATGTAGATTGACTTCTGTACCTGTCTAATTTGTGGTTTGGCTTTCAAGTAAGGTCCGAGATGTTCCCAACCACAAATGTGCTCTTGTTTAGAGCTAATAGGATCAGGCCCCTTAGCCAAGTTACAACCGTTTATATTCTATTCTCTTGTGTCGAGCGCCTCGAATTGGCCACGCCTCCGATTCTTTTGTTCTGACGTCATCTCAACGCTTAGTCACGTGGTCAGAACAAGACAAGCGGAGGCGTGGTCAACTCGAGGCGTTCGACACAAAAGAATAGAATAGAAACGGTTGTACTTGTACCTTGGTTAGGGGGGCAATGTTCATACAATCTTTGTTACTGTAAAGTCTAAAAACTTCACAACTCTATGCAGTAATTTGTGTGATCAATATATAATTCGGTAATGACCGGGTGAGAGGTGCGCTTAAGCATCGATTCACTGTCGGTCACGCCATTAATAACATTCGAAATTAGAGTTCTAGTCGCAAACACGCTGTAAGTACCCGCGTGTTTGCTGAATATGTACTACAAGTATTGATCAGAAAATAAGCCATAGCGCGCACTGGTGACTTTGTCACCATGACTTTTGACAAAAAGTCACCGTGCTTATGGACCCAACATGTAGTGCGCGCACTTGAAAACGTGACAGTTTTTTTTTTATTTTTATTATTGACAGGCTAGCGTTTGACCACCATCTCACCTGATGGTAAGCGATGATGTGGTCGACGATGGAGCACTAGAGCACTTGCCTAGAAGTAACGTATTCACTCTTGACTTAAAGACCCCTAGTTGTAGCTATCAGGAAAAACAGACAGTTACAAAAAATGGGTAGAAAAATTATCGTCACCGTGACAAAAGTCACCAGTGTGCGCTATGTCTAATAGCGCGTAGGTGAGTGCGTGTTACTAGTGAAAACATTAGGTAGTTGGGTAGTTCTCATAATCTCAACCTTCGAGCGCCCAAATATATATACTTCTTCATATTCCTTTTCACCGCATTGGGTTTATGGTTAATTCTTACACTGTCTCTACCATAAAAATCTGTAATGGGAAGCACATTCCAGATTTTTGGCATCAAAAAAGCTGAAAGTAAATTTTCCTTTAAGCGTAAAATTTGGAACTTGAAATCTTATCAACCTAAGTTCGGTCTTCGTCATAATAGTTATATTTTAAATTTTCTTAATTATAATGATTTAATATTCCATCATCTTCCTGCCCTTGTCCCGTTTTATTTGGGGTCGGCGCAACAGGTTTTTTCTCTTCCATTCTGTCCTGTCACTCGTTACGCTACTACTCACTCCCTTTTCTTTCATATCGCTTCTCACACAATCCATCCATCTTTTCTTTGGCCTCCCTCTCCCCCTTCATCCATCCACATGTAAACTCATAACTTTTTTAGCAACATGCGTTTCGTCCCTCCTTTTCATATGACACCATACCAAGACAAACGATTTCCTTTCAACTTTTCAGTCACTGGCGCCACTTTCAAACTTCCCCTAATATACTCATTTCTCGTTTTATCTATGCCCGATGTATGAATATTGGTGGCAATATTGCCAGCAATGTTCCCAATATTTAGGAGTTAGTGATAGCGTGACGAGTGACAGGACAGAATGGAAGAAAAAAATGTGTTGCGCCGACCCCAAATAAAATGGGACAAGGGCAGGAAGAAGAAGAAGAAGAAGTTCCCATATATTGCCGGCAACGGCACGTCTCTAGTCCGGAGCGAGGAGTGGCAGGCGCTCGCTTCCTTCTGCGAAGCAGTAATGCTAGCTAAGAAGACGACCGCATGTGTGAGGGAACGGCCCTCCTCGCCCCATCCGCTAGGATTTTGATCCCGATTTCCGGCCACCATAAGCGTGGGCTTGTGGACGGCGAGCAATGGGTAGCTCGTCGTCCAACCGTAAGGTAACTGATACACCTAAGTTTATACCAAAATGTACACAAATTCTCTTTTATCAGAAGCATTATGCCGTATAAAGGCCCAAGCGCCCGAAAAGTGCCATAAAACAGTGACTTTCTATAGGTTTGAAAAAAATATATGTTTATTATAGATTCATGAACAACATTATCAACATTTGATTTTTGCGTGCTATTAATACTTTTGTCTTAAAAAAATATTTAGCAACTTCGCAACTTTTTTCCCTAGGTACTCCTTCGAAACGGCTTGGATCTTTAGAAACATTTTTACACATAAAAATTGGTGGTTAAATATTCTTCAAAGTGAACATTGCATATGTAAATCAATCAATATTTCGCAAAGAAAATGGATTTAAAGGTCAGCCGCGCGCTTTCCGGGCGCTGCTGGCCGCAAATAAATGCACAGATATATTATGCGTACTGCCGCCTAGGCGATTTAATTTCGGCCAGATGGTTCCAGGGACTATAGGCCTTAAATGCGTTATGTAAATTCGCTCTCTCATTTTCTTTCTATTGTGTCTGTAATTACAATATTCGAAAGGTTAAAATGAAATTGAAAGTATCACAAGTGTAATCTAATTACGCATAAGGCATAATCTCACCCTTTGTTAACTCACCCTTGTATAACAGTGTAAACATGATTTAAAAGATCGATTGAATTTAAACAATGCTGGGGGTGACACCACCAATTGTTGGTCCCTTGTTTTTTGCACCCGATTTAATTTGTCACTTGTAATTTACTTAATGCATTTGATGCAGCTGAATGAATCAAAAGATCGAATTCACTTTAATATCGATAATATTAAAGTGAATTCGATCTTTTGATCTTTAATATAATAAAATGTGTTACATATTGGTATAATTGAAACAATTAATATTTTAATTAATAAAAAATCAATGCCACTTTTAGGGTATAGTAGGGTAGAGTGGGGTAGAGTATGGTAGATTAGGATAGGGTAGGGTAGAGTACAGTAGAGTAGGGTATAGTAGGGTAGAGTAGGGTAGAGTAGGGTATAGTAGGGTGGAGTTAGGCAAGAGCGGGAGCGAAGCCGCGCTAGCAAAAGCTAGTATAATTAATATTTTATACTAAACTAGTTTCTGCCAGCGGCTTCAACCGCGTGAAAGTAAGTTTCTCCTTGCAAACTTTAGACCCTTTCATCCCATTCATTGACTGGCCTGTTGGTCTAGTGGTTAGTGACCCTGACTGCTATGCCACAGGTCGTTGGTTCGATTCCCCCCAGGACAAATATTTGTGTGATGAGCATGATCATTTGTTCTGTGTCTGGGTGTAATTTATCTATAATATGTATGTATTTAGAAATATATAAGTATGTTTATCAGTTGTCTTGTACTCATAACACAAGCTCTGCTTAGCTTGGGACTAGACGGCGTTGTGTAATAGTTGTGGAATACTATGATTATCCCCTTAGGGAGTGAATTTTGGAAAATCCACTCTTTTAACGCTCGCCTATATCAAAAAAAAAAAATTGCAAAGGAATCCTTGTGCAAAATTTCACCACGCCCCAGTAGTTTCGAATCTGTCAGTTTTTCCATTTACCTAACTAAATAACGAATAATACTTAAAATTAAAAATTAAATAAATTATAAAACGTCGCATTGCATGCGAATTTGCGTTCGTCAAAGCTGTTTAGGAACGTGCATACGTGTATACGATGCTACGATAGATACATCACCATTTGTCAAGTGAGTACTATCTGGCATCCATTAAAACAAAACCGTCATAAACTGGCCGTTATTACCGGTAACACTGTCACTGGCTCATAGGCGGAACATATATTAACAACAAAGTATCAAAGGACAACGTTACAAATTCATAATTTGTTTGTCACAAGACTTTGAGTAAATTACTGACAGGTGCTGTCAAAAGTGACAGCATCACAGCAGATGTTTTTGGCGGGAATTTAATACGTTTATGTGTACAGCAGGCTAAGGAGTGGTATTTCCTGCCGCAGTCTGTTTCCTGATAGCTACAATATAGAGGTCTTTAAATCAACTGTAGGGGCCCAGCAGGGTCGAAGCGTACTGAGGCCTGAGGCCACAGGTGACTTTCGCACTAAGTGAAACCCGGACCCCGGGACGAAGTCAAAGAAGGAACAGAAGTGTAGGAGATGTCATTTTATGATTTTCCGCAAAGAGTGAATAGGTTACCTCTACGAGTAGTCAATCTTGCTCCGTCGTCGGCCACTTTATCGCCAACCATCAGGCGATATAGTGGTCAAACTAGTGCGCCCCACCATCAACGATTGCATAACAGTTACCATCAAGTGGGACCGCAGTCAAGCACTAGCCTAAGTCATATCAATAAAAAAAAAATCGAATTTCTGTGATTTTTTTTTTTTTTGAGCCTTTGACCACCATTGCATTTGCACCTGATGGTAAGCGATGATGTGGTCGACGATGGAGCACACTTGCTTAGAAATAACCTATTCACTCTTGACTTACCACTAAGTTGTAGCCATCAGGAAATATAAAATAAAACCTCGTCACAAGACTCGCAAGGAAATTACTGACTGTGCTGTCAAAAGTGGCAGCAAAAAATAAGTAGAAGGTAAGTTTTTGGCAGATTCCGTACATCGTGACGTATAATTGGTGTAATTTTGTATCTCAATGTAATCTACACAACTGGACTATAGGTACGTGGAATCATTGAAATGTGTCTGAAACAGAGCGATTTCGGATTTGGAACTAAGAATTTTATTGCTTCTAGTAGGTATTGGTCTACCTTCTGAAGTTCTTTAAGAGCCCATGTAGGCCTATGTGAAATAAAAATATTTTGTATTCTGAGTTGAATTATACAATGTATTTAAACTACTCCAGCAAAGCCGACTCGATACATTTGTCAACACTGGCTGAAAGGCACAAACCTTGTGAACACAAAGAAAAAAAAATAAGTGTCCAAAGATGATACATAGGTAGGTAGGTAGGTATCCTGGTGTCCAAAGATGATACATAGGTAGGTATCCTTACATACTTACATAGGTAGCCTAAGCTTCTGGGCTTATGAGGATTTTTTTTTGTACGTGGGAAAATCATCCAATCACATCTCTGCGCCCTTGAGCGGAGCGGGAGATAGTCTTATACTTTTATTGACTAAAGAGCTCTATAGTCTGTCTAAAAAGTTAGACGACTTGGGGTAATTATTAGGGCAAAGTGTAATCTGATGTAGTCAACACTGGTTCAATAATCAAGGTTGATTAAGAGATCTTGATCATAGTTTACTAATAGAAGAACCTTGTAAAAATGATCGCATTTATGTATTTTTTAAATGATTAAATATTATACAAAATTCCCAAGTCGTCTAACTTTTTAGACAGATTATACTCCTGTTACTTCGTTGCCTTTCGTACCGGGGCCGAATCTTCCTTTCAGAAACAGACCCTTGGCCCCAGTAGGCTTCGACCCTGCTGAGCCCCTACGGTTTACTGACAACTCCTTGAGGCGCGCGTGGAACAATACGCGCCGTCGACGTCATGGACTCGGTCCGAACGGTTAACGGACGGTGATATGACGAGCTACATTGCTCGCCGTCCGCCCTACGGTGGCCATAAATCGGGATCGGAATTCCGGTGGTGGCGGGCCATTGCCTCACGCGTGCGGATAAGATTAGAACTGGATTGTGGGAGTTTTGCTTCACCAAAACCAACCTGATGATCTTTTAAGAGATTACCAGGTTGGTTTTGGTGAAGTAAAAGCTCGTTAGGGCACAACTTTGTGGAGACAGTAAATTACGTATCATAAAAATAAAAAGTTTAACAACTGACTCATCTACGCCATTAAAAAAAACTACAGTATCATAATTAAAACCCCGTCAGCCAACACCGCATACTGTCAACAGCCCTAATTAGAAATCTTCATTCTAATTATAAACATGGCAATTAAACAATTTGTTTTCGACACTGGCAACACGCATGGCTTGCGACAGTTTATTACTGTGGCAACATTTTACTTGCAAGTGTGAATTACGCTTCGAAATGTCAATGAGTCGTGAAATAGTGTGTTTTCGCGCCTTTGAGTCTTAAAATGGCCGCCGTATGTGCCACAGACGTTTCGCTTGAGTTCGTGATGTTTTATTAGTTGTGTTAACTTTGCTAAGTATACTTGTTACTTGTATAGTAGTAATTTGTTGCTTTGTTAAAGTGGCATTGGAAATTAATAATGTGTTTTATGGTTCCGTACTTTAAGAGGAAAAAAGAGAACCCTAATAGGATCACTTTGTTGTCCGTCTGTTTGTCGATCAAGATCCGTTATCTAGGGAATGCATGGAGGTATCGAGTTGAAATTAAAACCATAAGTACTCGGGTCTGCGGTCCTTGAGCTGTGAAAAAATCATGCTAACGAAAAAAAAAGTGTGAAATAAAAAACTTTTTACAAAAAAAAATAACCGACTTACTAAAAAAAACACTAAAACCATCAAAATAACTTTAATTTCGGAAGTCGGTGTTTATATAATAGTTTTGCCTCTTCGTTATTTAACTCCGACTTCCGAAATAAAAGTTATTTTGATGGTTTTAGTGTTTTTTTTAGAAAGTGGGTTTTTTTTTTGTAAAAAGTTTTTTATTTCACACTTTTTTTTTCGTTAGCATGATTTTTTCACAGCTCAACTTACAGCCAGAGTACCTTTTTGTCATGACAATTCCAATTAACTCAAACCCTGCTAGGATACATTGTTTTATTATGAAGTTCTCGTGTCTACCTTCCGGCTCCATCATCATCATCAGATCAGTTCGATAGTACCTTATAGCCAAAGTGCATCTCATGACAATTCTAATAAGCCCAAACACGGCTAGGATACATTAATTAATTACGGAGTTCCAGTGCCTATCTTCCGGCTCCATCATCATCATCAGGTCATATCGATGATACCATTTTCAACATATTCAGAACTATACATTTATTTGTAACTATGTTCATTGGGAGATCTGTGTGAGTATGAACTTTCGTGGGTCATTTCTGGTCTTCTTCACCAGTTCCACTTCATCAAATGTCATGTTTTGACTATAAACTATATGTCTTTGATGAAAATACCAAAAAAACTATATGGTTGCCTATAATATTTGAGAAGTTCCCTCGATTTCGCCAAGATTCAATCATCAGATCCCGACTTGGTGACTATGGGACCATTTCCAACAAAAAAAGATTTTTTCAAATCGGTTGGCAAGTGACGAAGTTATGCGCACATACATAAAAAAAAAAAAATACAAACAACCGAATTGAGAACCTCCTCTTTTTTTAGAAGTCGGTTAAAAAAGAAACGGCCGTTTATGTCTCTAATAAAAACGTATATTTTGACACTCTCAGCGGAATATATCAATAAAAATTCCCTATAAATATGATTTAATTTCTATGAGTAACAGAATTCTGAAGAATCCCAGAAACCTGAAATTTATTAGTGTAGATATTCTGACGCCTCGGAAAGCACGTAAAGCCATTGGTCCCGGCAGTCATTCGTAGATGACAGTCGCTACAGGTAGTTAGATACCAGAAAGTTTGACCATTAGTCTCCGCGGTACATGAGGCGAAACACTTAATTCGGACCGAGAGGTTTCAACAACGTAAGGGTGGACAATCGCCGTACGTCGGTTTGTCCGATGGTAGAAAGCTGATAGCGGAATCAAGTCATGTAATTCCTGCACTCTCTCGTAAATGCATCCTGTAAAATACCGACAGGCTGGTTACCCTACGCAGCTGTGCTCCAGACTTTGTAGATTGGTGTTAACCAAATCTGGATCACCAATTAGCCTCTTCGCACACCTTTCCACTGAGCCCGAAGACAGATGAAAGTTGGAACATTCTTAATAATATAGTCTGTCTAATAAGTCAACCGACTTGGGAATTTTGTATAATATTTAATCATTTAAAAAATACTTATATTCGGTACTTTTTATAAGGTTCTTCTGTTAGTAAAAAATGATCTCTATCTCTTAATCAACTTTGATTATCGAACTCCTGTTGACTACATGAGATTTCATTAAATCCTAATAATTACCCAAGTTGTTTAACTTATTAGACAGACTCTAGTTTAGAATTTTGGATAGTTTAAATCCTGTAACCAATTTTACCTGCTCTATTATCCACAAAATCAAGATCCTAAACGGCAACAGACGTTTTAAAATCACTAAAAATAAATTAGCCATCGATTGTACTAAATACTTGCATCTGAAACGAACGCGCCTCGATCTGTTCGCGCCAAAACAAACGTCAAAATTCCCGCCCATTTGTATCAATCACTTTGACAGCTCGAGAATAGGGTTGACAAATAATGATGAATTTAGAAAGTAAAATTCACTTGACAAATGACTTATTTGTATGTTCAATTATGACTTAGAATTAAAATTAAATCGTTAATATTTAAAAAGACACATGCAAGTACGTCTATTTTATTTAAAACATTTGAATGCTTTCATAAATTAATGTTGAAAATATTTCCGTAAATAGGGTAATAGGTATGTTACAAAAAAAATCTGAACCATAAAAGACTTCAGCAGAGCGAGCGAAGCCTAAATTGCCCGTTTCAAATTCGTTAAATTTTTAGAGTTCAAAAAAAAAAATTGTAGTTTATGTGACTAGGGGTTAAAGCAGTGTCTTTAGGTTGCGGGCGGCATGTTGAATTCCGAATGAAACGAAGATTGCTGATTTTAATCCCGAACGATAGTGAGGGATTTATAAAATTAACTCCTGAGCATTGCGAGGGAGTTAATAAAGAAACCTGAGTGAAGTGAGGAATTCATGCCGCCCAAGACAAAGACAGCTTTATCCCTGTGTTGCATACTCTACTTTTTACACCATCTGTGAGATAATTAAAAAACAATTTGGTCAACCAAATTATATAATAGAGAAATTTAAGTATTATATTTACAAGTTCATCAAACAAACAAAGTCCACTAGGTACTCCAAGATTCTATACTTTCAATTTTCTTTAATGCTCCCGTCAGTAAGCAGGTTTTATTCTATTTTTGTTAGTGGCCAGTTTGAATTTCGAGTCAACTTGTGCGATGCACATACATTTTAATTCACAATGTTGACGATTTTTAGAGATCCAAATTCATATCTCATAATTCCCTAGGGATCGGCCATACTGCATTATCTCCCTAGGGATACATTGACTTACTTTAAGTGAGGTTTGTATGACTATGACGTATAAAACGGCATTATTGAGCAGGTGGTGTAAAAAAAATATATATATACCGGAACTCTAGGTCCGGGCTAATGGGTCCAGACACATAAATGACAATTTTGTGCCAATTGCCGAAACTTCCAAAGCTGTGGGGCCCCCCTTACCATCGGGGCCCCGGTATGACGCACCACACTGCTCTAAGTAGTAACGCCACTGTTAGTTGTACTCACAACGCCAGCTTTTCGCCTGACAACTATAGTATTTACTTAGCGCTGATTTTCAACATACGTTACGTTCATTGTACGGTTTCAAATAGTTTTGTCATTA
This sequence comes from Mythimna ferrago, assembly GCA_910589285.2. Lineage (NCBI taxonomy): Eukaryota > Metazoa > Arthropoda > Insecta > Lepidoptera > Noctuidae > Mythimna > Mythimna ferrago. The sequence continues at coordinate 12,485,920 of OU342703.1, forward strand.
TAATTAAACACAGCCCTTAACTCCCCACAATTGCTCGTTAAGCATTGATAGCTTCGTTAATTGTAAAACGGACACAGAATTAGACTGTTAATGAAACCATAGAGTTCGGAGTTGCCGCAGCGGGCACTGATAATACTGGCCTATCTTAGAAAAAAAAACTTTTTACAAAAAAATATAAATTAGACTTCAATGGTAGCACTGAAAAGTACAATTTCGGAAGTCTGTGTTTCTATAATAGTTCTGTCTCTTCTTTATTTAACACCGACTTCCGAAATTAAAGTTATTTTGTACTTTTCAGTGTTAACATTGAAGTCAGTTATATTTTTTTTTGTAAAAAGTTTTTTTTTTCTCTTTTTAGTTATGGTACCATCACTAAAAAGTACCCCTCAGCCTAACTTCTCTCATTCATCTCATAACGATTCTAATAAAACTTAAACACGGTTAGATTACATTAATTTACCTTTTGGCTTCATCATCAAATCAGTTCGATACATCCCCTCCCCCTTTCCTTTTAGTCAAAGCAATTTTATTTGTTACAACAGTTCTACTGTGATCCTATCTTCAAAGTTCAAGATCAGATCATAACAATATTTCTATGGGACCAACTTGGAAGCATAACCTTTCAATAAAAAAAAAAATTTCATAATCGGGCCACAATTGACCGAGCTATCGGTGAACATACATAAAAAAAATACATTCAGCCGAACATAGAACCTCCTCTTTTTCGAAGTCTGTTAAAAATCGACCGTCTCGCACTAGTGACTAATCTCAAATCAGGGAAACTGTGTTGAAGACATCAAGCGACGACTGACTCTGTCCAGAGCGGCAATTAATGGATAAGCTCAAGAAAAGATTGTGAACGAAAAAGAAACAGAACCATTAAGACCAGGTTCGTTAAAATATTAGTATCTCCCATATTATTATTTAAAGTTTGTACTTCAATTATTGAGACTGTAGCACCGTACTTAGCGTTAATATTTAATTTGTGTATAGAACAAGGAGTCTTTCCGGATCTAATGAAATATAGTAAAGTAATACCACTTTTTAAATCCGGAGACAGTAAAGACACTAATAATTATAGGCCGGTGTCCGTTTTGCCGGTTTTTAGCAAGATATTTGAAAAGGTGATGTTAAATCAAATGCTTAATCATTTTAACACCAATAACATCTTACACGATAAACAGTATGGTTTCACCAAAGGACGTTGTACAACTGACGCTGGTGTCTCCTTACTAAAACACATTTTTAATGCGTGGGAGGAGGCACAAGATGCTATAGGCATCTTCTGCGACCTATCTAAGGCGTTTGATTGTGTGGTTCATGAAACATTACTCCTGAAACTGGAGCATTACGGACTAGGCAAAACAGCGTTAAGCTTATTAAAATCGTATTTGAATGACAGACAGCAACTAGTTCAAATAAACGGTGTCAATTCGTCGGGATTAAATGTGAAAATGGGGATACCCCAAGGTTCAATTTTAGGTCCTTTTTTATTTTTAGCTTATATTAATGATTTACCCTATTTGTTGAAAAATAAACTTAATATGGTGTTGTTTGCCGACGACACTTCTTTGATTTTTAAGATAAATAGAAGGACTAATAATCTTGACGATGAAAATAACGCCTTATTGCAGGTCCAAAACTGGTTCACTGCTAATAATCTAGTTCTAAATGGGAAAAAAACTAAATGCATAAGATTTTCCTTACCAAAAGTAGACTTGTCAAAAGTAGTGATTGCGACATAGTATTGAACAATGAGAAACTAGAATTTGTTGATAAAACAGTTTTCTTGGGGATTACGCTTGACTCTAGGCTACAATGGGGTCCTCACTTAACATCTCTTGCAGGACGGCTTAGCTCGGCTGCATATGTTGTTAGAAAAATCCGCCAATTTACGGATGTTGATACTGCTAGGCTAGTCTATTTTAGTTATTTTCATAGTATCATGTCATACCGTATTTTACTCTGGGGACGGGCTGCAGACATCGAATCAATATTTATACTACAGAAAAGAGCCATCAGAGCTATTTACAATCTCCGCCGGTGCGATTCTCTAAGGGAACTGTTTAAGGATATTAACATCATGACGGTGCCTTGTCAATATATCTATGAAAACATCATGTATGTTAGAAAAAATCTTCATCTTTTTAGCAAAAGAGGCGATAGACATAACTATGTTACAAGACATAGGGACCAATTAGTTCAACCAGGCTTCAGATTGGCTAAAGTGGCCTCTTCTTTCATGGGGTACTGTTTAAAATGCTATAATAAAATACCTCCCCAAATATTAGAACTCAATGAAACGAAATTTAAATCTTGTATTAAACGCACACTATGCAGGCAGGCATATTATAAGTTGGAGGATTATATTCAAGATAAAAATGCTTGGCTCAATGCTGGTCCAGCTCCACTACCACTTGGGTGTATTGATTAGTTTGATTATTTTGGAAACCATTGTTTTTATCATTATTTCATTATTTTTGTAATTTGAAAACACTTTTGTTTTTTGCACTCAGCAAAATGCCGAGGCTCGTGTTATCACACTGGGTAATATCCTTGTTGGCATAAAAGTTTTAAGTATAATATTGTTTGGCATAACGTTTTCGCATAACTTTTTTTAACATAATAATACTGTTACATAATAATACTTAGGCATAATGCATAGATTAGCATAACTATCATTTAGTCTAATATGTTTGGGTTAAATTGGAGTTACATAAATAAAGACATAATATTTATTCGTCTAATAATCATGAGTCATAAATATAAAAAGTCATAATTGGATGAATGTAGCCAATAATTTTAAATTGATCTTTATGCGATGTTTTTGTGGCGACATTTTATCGGTTACTGGGTTAGGTTAGGTTAGGTTTATTTTTTTTTGTGGTTGGAGTGGGAAATCTGTTTTTTATAATTCTATGGGGAAATCCATCATGAACGCCCAATAATAATCAGTAAGGTGAAATAGTGTCCAACTTTACCGTCTGGAGTTATTTTTTAGGGTTTATTAGTTTTATTCCAAAGAACATTGTGTTTTTATAATTATGCGTTTATAACATTATGCTTTATAAAATTATGTTTTTTTATTATTATGCAAGCAGCGTTTATGGCAACAAGCATTACGGCAAAAGTTTTATGTCTAATAATTTTAGGCGTAATGATTACTTTATGAAGAATTTTGTTATGCCAATGTAAATTATGACAATTTATTTTATGCTAATCATTAGCAAACCATCACATAGATCTTGAGGCTGAACTATTTTTTATTAAAGAACTTAATATTAATATATTTTATGCCAGAAATTTCAAATTACCTAGATTAGAAATCACAATTCATTGTTTAAATCATTTATTAATTTATTACTAGCTATATGTATTATTATTTATGATGAAATATAAATATGTTTTTCTTTTTTTATAATTGCTGCATGTCCACGCACTCAATCCTTGGTCTATGAACAAAACAAATTGCGACTCTACTTAAAGACACCGGATTGATCGTCTCACATGCCTCTTAATACGAGGCATTTTAATTTGAATACTTTTGTCGGAGATGTGTCGGACTCTCTTTGTGAATGTCTTGTGGGATTCCGGTAGGAGGGTGTATGGATTGAGTTATTTGTTTTGGTGATTAAAGATTTAATTTAAATCTAGTTGACATTAAAAACTACAAAAGTTAATGAAGTAAAAGCTATATTTTTTTTTCAGTCTTTGAAAACAATCTTTCTACATTTTTTTTTTATTTGATACTAGCGACCCGCCCCGGCTTCGCACGGCTGCGAAGGTGTACAATAATGTACTTAGTATATTATTTTGATCTATCTCTTAGGGTTCATCCAGCGTTTGCAACGTAAGCGCAAAAAATGTGTTTATTTACGACATCATAATTATAATCACTAAAATTACCAGTGTTTCTCTACTATAATATGCATGTATTATACATATAAACCTTCCTCTTGAATCATTCTATCTATTAAATAAAACCGCATCAAAATCCGTTGCGTAGTTTTAAAGATGTAAGCATACCTACATAGGGACAGACAGCTGGAAGCGACTATGTTTTTATACTATGTAGTGATAAACTAGTGCTTGACTGCGACCCCAACTTATGGTACCTACCTAAGTAGTGATGCAATCGTTGATGGTGAGGCGCACTAGTTTATTACAATTACCGTCACGGGTCTTGAGCGCTCGGCGTCAGAGTAATCGACGGGTATCACCTATCGCTTTGCGCATTCCATACATTGGTGAGCCAATCGTCGTCGTTGTTAGATACATGCTGCAAGCGCAGGGAACGAAACATGAGTGACGTCTATGACGCGATGGCGCGGCGAGCCAATCACTGACAATCCCCGCCCCCGCGTCTCACTTCGCACCACTAAACAGACCGAATATTTGACTTCTGCGCAACTTGAAGCCAGTGCTCAAGATCCGTGCCGGCAATTGTAGTGATAAACTAGTGCTTGACTGCGACCCCAACTTATGGTACCTAAGTAGTGATGCAATCGTTGATGGTGAGGTGCACTAGTTTATTAAGAGCCTTTTTACTCTAGCCTTGAAGACACCTACATTATAATCGGACGGGAAGAGCGCAGCAGGCAAGTTGTGCCAATCACTCAATGTACGCGGTGTAAACGACCAGGCGAAACGCTTGGTCCGGACCGTAGAGGTTTCAATAACGTAGAGTGGATACTCGCTGTTCGTCGGGAGGTCCGATGGACGGTGGAATCAAGACATGCAATTTTCGCGCGCACTCTCCAAAATGCATCCTGAAAAACACAGGCTGGTTACCCTACGCCTGTACTCAAGGCTTTGTAGACACTTTCATTATTTTTATTATTCTTTACATGATTTTAATTATTATTATATTCGTTTATTCATTTTGATATACATATAAGTTATATTTTTAAATAAAAATAAAAAAAAACATTTCAAAATATAAAAAATAGTGTCCCATCAGAATCGGGAGCCACGGTCAGGGCTCCAGAGAAAGGAACCTCCTATTATTATTCTCTTTATTAATTTTAACACTTAGGGACTATTACATTTTTAAATATTTTTTTAGAAAATTATACAAAAAAAAAATATATATAAAAAAATATAGTTTTCCACCGGTGTCGGGAGCAGGGTCCAAGCTACCGGTGGTTTGGGCTCCAGAGACAGGAACCTCTTCACAATGCGAGCCGAGGAGTACTGCCTTCTGTATCAGGCCCTTAATCCAACCGCGCAACGACAGATGGTCGTCGAAGCTTTTGGCTATAAGGCCATTGGCGGACACGACAATCGGCACGATGATAGCCGAGTCCACATTTCACATGTCGACAACCTCGTGTGCTAAGTCGAGATATTTCATTTGTTTCTCTTTCTCAGCTTTCACGAGATTCTGGTCATGTGGGATGGTGATATCGACTATCATTGCGCGGCGCGCTAATCGGTCTATCACCACTATATCCGGCTTATTGGCTACAATAGTCCGGTCAGTAATGATAGACCCATCCCAGTACAGCGTGACATGCATGGTCATTTTCAAGAACTGGGTCGGGCACATACTTACCTGTAGTACGGTACCTCAGAATCCACTAGGTTGTATTTAAAAGCAAGTTGCTGGTGAATAATCCCGGCTACTTGGTTATGCCTGTGCATTATTATTATTTTCTTTATTAATCTTTTAAACTTGTTAAAATACATTTTTAAATATTCCTTAAAAAACAATTTAAAAAAAAAACACATAAAAATATTAAAAAAAAATATTGGACGTTTTTTTTTTGCCCATTAAAGTTACGTGTAAAGTCACGCCGCGCGCCGTGCTACATTTTTTCGCACGGGGTGACGTCACACGTAACTTTAATGGGCTATATCTTTGTTATTTTTTGTTTAAACTTTCAATCGTGGAAATTACAGACACAATAGAAAGACAATAGGTGCGCGAACGCCAGCGGCGTTCGCTTGGGGTTTAATGAATAAATCGAAAAAAAAATTCGTGTCCCTTATTTTTGAATAATCTAATAGACGGACAAATTACATTTTTACGGCAACTAGCCTATTTATGTGTGTTAACTGTAAGTGTAAATTGGCAATAAATAAATAAAATAAAAAATTATCACACTACTTATATTTGTACTTATAAGGCGAAAGGTTGTATGTGTATGTATGTGTGTTACTTCTTCACTCACAAACGGCTAAACGGGCTAGGCTGGGTCTAATGGTTAGTGGCCTCGACTGCTACGCCGGAGGTCGTGGGTTCGATTCCCGCCTAGGAAAAGTGTTTATAGCGTATTTTTTCGTGGCCCGTGTAAGGAGACACTAACAAACAATGTTAAAACACACGGAACAGTAAAAACTGTTCCGTGTTAAAACACGCATTGACGCGTTACGTTACGTGGCGCGTGGCATTGTGATAACCGCCTAAGTCAATTGGCCATATCTTTATGATTGTTATAGTTGGTTTAGCTCGCATTGCACCTTATATTAGGTACAGCTGTTGCAGTTGATAGCAAACTGTGGATCAGACGCAGGGGCGGTCATCATCGCTTACCATCAGGTGAGATTGTGGTCAAACGCGAGCCTATCCATTATAAAAAAAAAAAAAAGAAGGGGCGCTGGGCGTTAGGCGTTGCACATTGTTATTATCGTCGCATTAATTGAAAAATAAAAGGTTTAATAGAATTGTAATTTATTAGATAAGGTTGATAAGAAAACTGAGGTCTGAAAAAAATCAGTTATAGTTCGCCTAGGGCGAAAATTGAACTAAAAACTTGTCTAAAACATGTGTACATCTAAGCACGCCATCTATTATCCAATAGCACTTGATTCATTTTTGTAATAAAATATTCTGTAACTTACAGCGCCATCTAGTATCGAGTAGCAATTTCCAAGGTCACATGGAACGAATCATAGATAATTTCATAAATCATTCAACTCACTGAGTATTATCCGGCTTATTTTCACAGTTCCAATTTCAAATAGAAAGTGCTGTAGAAAAAGGGTTTTTAGATTTATTCGGCTAATATCAAAATCAGGGTCACGTTCCGAATATTGAAACATAATTACTTTAATACAGACTAATGAAGTTTTCCATAAACTAATTGAGCATTATATTTGTTTATAATAATCATACATAAAAATGGGTTAATTATAATAACGTTATAAACAAATTACATTTGTAAAAATATTTGTAGTAAGTCGCAATGTAATAAGATTTCCAAACGCACTTTCGCAGCAGGAAGAAAAAAGAACAAAAATAAACACGTCAGCTGTCAAAATTTGTTGTGTCATGTCGCTGTAATATTTTGTTAAAAAACCAAACACTGTGAATTTGTCTAAAATAGTGATAATTAACTCTCATAGTTTGTAACTGAGCTAGAAAACTACCGCATCGGTCTCATCACCATGCATTGGTACGGCGGCAGTATCGCGGAAGCGGTAAACTTATCAAAGCAAAAAAATGCAATTTTCGTCGTTTTTGTCGAAGGTAATTCTTTTTTTTTGTTTTATATTCTATTTTCAAGACTTCTGTTACGTTATTTATAAGAAAAATGTGGTATTTTAGCGGTTTTTGTTTGTAAAAATGTAGGTCAAACTGTGTCAAGTTTGCGAGGTTAATCATGGCAAACATTTTGACGTCATAGTAATAAAGAATTTCGTAATTACTTTCAGTAAACGTATGCGATGTTAATGCTATTGTAAAACAATCATTGAAGTAAACTAGTCGATACTTGTAACACTGAAAGGTGATTTACCTTTTGATTATTCAAATTAACTGAAGGTGTGCAATGGTAGTTTCAGAAATGCTGTTGATTTTGCATATATGTATGACTTATTCATTCTTTTTATTCCAATCGGTGTTTTATAGCATAACCTTTCGAATACTGTAATTAGAGACAGAATAGAAAGGCAATGAGATAGTGGACACCGGAGTTCGCTTGGGGTTTAACCTTTCAATCGTGGAAATTACAGACACAATAGAAAGACAATAGGTGCGCGTTCGCTTGGGGTTTAATGAATTAATGCATTAATAAGAACGGTGGTGTTCTTTTTTGATACCTATAACAAGGGTTCACAAAATTATGGCTCCAAATACCCCATTAATTCATTAACCCCAAGCGAACGCCGGCATTTGCACATCTATTGTCTTACTATTGTGTCTCAATTAATTAATTGATGGTATCTGAAAGGTTATATTTCTTAACCTTTCAATCATGGAAATTACAGACACAATAGAAAGACAATAGGTGCGCGAACAACGGCGTTAGCTTGGGGTTTAATGAATTAAAATACGATCCAGTCCGGGCCTTTTTTATCTAATCCTGGAACTTTGGGTTTTTCTATCCTGAAACAGTTTTGAGATTGTATTGTTAATAAAAAATGGTATATAAAAATCTGTAAAAAACAAAAAAAAAACAAAACAAAATTGACTTTTTATTTGTTTTTTGATTAAAATGTTCAAAATGGCTGTTTAAACAAAATTATACTTCTTTCGTAATAAACAAACTAGACACTTCTGTGAATAATCTATGAAAGTAAAAGTAACAATTAAACTTTTATAAAATTATCTTAGTGAGACTTAGTCAGTTATCTCATTACAAGTAAACTATATGCTACAAAGATCATCATATAAACTATTTTTAATTAAATTTGTAGCAGTAGTATCTTATTCATAACAATACATAACTGTGTCAAACAGATTGATAATATAATTAATAATTAAATACTGTACACACTATTATAAATTAATTAATTATCTACATTTATAAACAACTTAATAACTATAATTACAGTAAATTAAAAAATAAATAAATAATAAAACCCTATGCTAAAATACACTAACGGCGGCATTATATACTTAAAACTAAATTGATATAAAAATCCCAAAATAAACAAAACCATTTTTTTATTATTATTATTAAAGCTTTATTTTTTCCATACAATGTTTATATTTGCAAAACCATTACATTGTCATAACTACTTACCTATTTTATAAAATAATGTCATAATTAATAAATTACTGCAAATACCTGATTAAATACATATATTTTAGAGTCCACATAAGCATTTTTCTAAAAGAAAGTTTTTAAGACTGGCTATGGAAGTTCCGCTATACAAACCTTGAGAAGTAGGTAATCATTTATTGTACAATTTTATTACATTAGGTTGAGAACAATGACTGACTACTTTGAAGCTTAAGCAAGCTTATATTTGATAACTAGCAGGCCCGGCCCTTGTACTGCCTAACAGTCAATGAATGTGGTATATCTTTCGATATAGTCAATCGATTATTATTAGTATATTGATTACTAAGTAATACATCAAGTTATACACTATATATTATCTACATTGATTTCGTACATTTTACGTGATGCACGCACAACTAAAAACTTTTACAGATTTATCATATCAAGTGTAGATAGATCAAGTCTTCTAGTTTTGTCTCTTTTTATTCTTTCCTTGTGCTCTCTTTTTAATTTTAGCCAAGTTCATTAATACAACCATTACATACAATATAGCGAGGAGGCCTGAGCCCCAGCCGTGGGAATATTTGAAGATTGATTATGTTTTGTTATACAATTTAGACACTTTACGAATTACTTATTTAAATCGCAAAAATAAATCTAAGAAATAAAAAAGCATCCAGTTCTCGTATAAAAATAACTTATTCATATTTTTATTATTCATAGTTTCAGTTAACTTAATAATGTGTTTTTTGCCATTTTGTTTGGACTTGAAAACAAATTCTTTAGATTACTATAATTTTAATTTTATTTAATCGCACATCGGCTCTTAACCAGGAACATTGGAAGGAGTGGAGAGGCCTTTGCCCAGCAGTGATAATATATTAATTTTATTTTACAATTGCCGCCACGGATCTTGAGCGCTGGCTTCAAGTTGCGCAGAAGTCAATTTATTCGGTCTCTTTAGTGGTGCGAAGTGAGACGCGGGGGCGGGGAGTGTCAGTGATGGGCTCGCCGCGCCATCGCGTCATAGACGTTACTCATGATTCGCTCCCTGCGCTGCTACATGTATGTAACAACAACGACGCTTGGCTCGCCAATGTATGGAAAGCGATCCCCACTGACGCCGAGCGCTCAAGATCCGTTTTGGCAATTGTAATTGTTACTTTGTGTCAATAGAATAGAATAGTATTTATTCGGCGCAGGAAATACAATTTACAACGACATAAAATAATAATAATAGCAGGATTTTTTTTGGTAATTTAATACTTCACTTTTAATTCGTTTCGTCGTAAATGTTTTGTGTGACACAATAAAAATGTCTAAAATTAATTAGACCCCAATCGAACGCTGATGTTCCCTCTCTCATTGTTTTTCTATATTATCTCTAATTACGTTATTCGAAAGGATAATCTGTAGAAGCCCTGATAATATATAATCTAGAAGCTGCTCAATTGTTAAAAACAATTTGGTTCATCCCAAAAATCCCGAGATAAATGAAGTTAAATCTCAAAAAGAGGGATCGGTAAGAGGTATTTTTCGCCCATCACACACTCGAACAAAAAAAAGCTTCTATTTTCCAACATACTTTGCCTGCAGAGTTCAAAATGGCAATAGTTAATGCGCCTTGGTTTGCTAGGAACAACGAAATACACGACTATCTAAATATGCCATCAGTGACCTCTAAAATTGAGCGAAATGCAACCGGTAGAAAACCGACAGGCTAGCAACTCGGCGTCGATGCTCAAGCCTTTGAAGTCTCGACTCGACGAGTGCACCATTGCCAATTGTCCTCCTGGCTCGCCTCTAAATTGCCTTAGAAAATTGCCTATATTATTCGCAGGAGAACTAAGGTTGCCGACATAGCGCAATGAATTGCCAAACTTAAGTGGCAATGGGCAGTGCACATTGCTTGCAGAACAGATGGCCGATGGGACCGTAAGGTTCTCGCGTATCGGAAGCCGCAGCGTTGGAAGGCCTCCTACAAGGTGGACCCATGGCCTGGTGAGGGTTGCGAGAGGCCGATGGATGTGAGACGCACAGGATCATTCATTGTGGCGACACTTGGGGGTAGCCTATGTCCAACAGTGGACATAATATATATCGGCTGAAATGATATAGTAATATATTCCACAAAATATATTCCACAGCTATCACACAACGCCGTCTAGTCCCAAGCTAAGCAGAGCTTGTGTTATGGGTACTAGACAACTGATAAACATACTTATATATTTTTAAATACATACAATTATAGATAAATTACACCCAGACACAGAACAAATGATCATGCTCATCACAAAAACATTTGTCCTGGGTGGGAATCGAACCCACGACCTCCGGCATAGCAGTCAGGGTCACTAACCACTAGACCAACAGATGATGATTGCCTATGAAGGCAATGATCTATTTCAAGGAAAGGTAAACATTTACCTTTTAAGTACAAACAGCAGGTCATTATGACAGGCACGGTTAACAGCATCACAAATAAACAGCGGTTCCCACCTGTTAGTGAGTCAACCGTATGTCACACGCTACATTGCCAACTGTACACTCAACAACAAAAGTACGACAGTGAATTGAAATAATTTTGATACAAGTGGAGACAATTAATCACTGCAGCCCTCGGTTTCATTACACCCTCACTTGCCCTGCGTTCAAATTTGACTTTAGAATTTAATGACGTCATAACAAAAAAGTACAAAAAAAAGGGCTTATAGTCCCTTGAATCATCTGGCCAAAATTATGTGGACGCACCTCTCGCACCCGCCTAGGCGGCAGTACGCAAATCTGTGCATTTATTTGCGGCCAACAGCGCCCGGAAAGCGCGCGGCTGACCTTTAAATCCATTTTCTTTACGAAATATTGATTGATTTACATATGCAATGTTCACTTTGAAGAATGTTTAACCACCCATTTTTATGTGTAAAAACGTTTCTAAAGATCCAAGCCGCTTCGAAGGAGTAGGGAAAAGTTGCGAATGTGATGTTGTTGTATGTAATATTTTTTTTAGACAAAAGTATTAATCGCACGAAAAAATCAAATGTTGGTAATGTTGTTCATGAATCTATAATAAACATATATTTTTTTCAAATCTATTAACCTGGCCGTTACCGAGGAGTAGACTTCAGAAAGTCACTGTTTTATGGCACTTTTCGATCGCTTGGGCCTTAGATCATGTTCACGTTGCCGATAAATGGCTCGGAATGGGTCCCTCTTTAGGGCCAACGCTGCGTTAAGCGGCCGCCCGCGAGTGCACCCGACGCGTGACGTCGCGCGTCTATAGTGTGCGGCGGTCCCCTTTGCGGAAACCTGATTACCTGCGCAGTGTCGCTAGTTCAACTTTAACGGCGTGCATGTAGTCGCGTCGATGGAGAACTTTAATGTGTTATTTAGCAAAAACGACCGCGGGGCGCGGTTGCTCGCGACGGGTCACTTTTGTGTGGGCCCGCGTAACGCAGTGTTTAGCCTAAGAAGTTTGTTTTTAACCCCCGACGGAAGAGGGGCGTTATAAGTTTGATGTGTCTGTGTGTCTGTCCATAACATCGTAGCTCCTAAGCGAATGGACCGATTTTGATGCGGTTTTTTTTTTTAGTTTTGCAAAGTGCTGTGTAAATATTTTTGCTCATAATTGTACTAGTCTGGCAGATTGCCATGTTGCAGCATCATTGTATGAGAATTGGTAATTGGCACCGCTGGCCGTGACAAAAAACGTTTTTATTGATTAAAAGATACAGTTAAAATTGTAATCTTGTATATTATTAACTTTGTATTCTACTTTGGGATTATTTTGGCTTATAATTAGATTAACCTTTCGTATGCCGTAATTAGAGACACAATTAAAAAGTTATTGTGTCCCGCGTAGATCCGCGTTCCGGCAATACAACGGGTTAAATATTGAATTTTACTAAAATATTACATTTAAAATTAAAGGCGGAAAGCGAGTGTTTGCGTATGTTTGTTTCCTTCTTTACACTTCAACGGCTGAACGGATTGCGATAAACATTGCTCCACGGGTATATCCTGGAATGTGGCGACATCTATGGCGCCATAAAGGAGTTAAAAACAACGAAATCCTCCATCGCACAGTTAGAGTTTTGAATATACAACAGTCCGAAATCATCTATCGAGCAGTTGCCCACCAGGCATAACACCCGTCTGGTTGGAGGGTCCTGCCTTTACAAAGCAGCTTCGAGGGACTTCACACCCTGTTCCGCTTACCTTTAAAGTACCTATCTCACGAGGACACGTCGGTGCTCTGACCAAGCGGAGTACTCCTGTACCGTATGCTGTACCGTGTTCTCCGGGCGATCCACGCAGTGGTGATGGTGACACCCGGGCGATTCTTCCGCACGAATCTGGTACAGGAACCTGCCTAATTTACCATGTTCGATGAGAACCTGCGTCATGCGAAAGGTGAAGGAAGACGCCGTGAGGTCATTCAGCTGCTCTTCAAAAAGGGGACTTACCGTGTTCTGTTGGGATTATTGTCTAATATCACGTAGACAAAGTCGACGACAGCAGCTATCAGACACCAGTTTTAGAATGAATCGATCTACCAAGCCTTTTTTTTTGACTACGGGGTCAGCTTCCAGTTTGAACCGATGCTGCTGAATACCAGAATTTTTCATGGGGCAACAGTCTATCAACTGTTCATCAGAAGGCTTTAACTCACACAAAAGGCGATGGCTATGCTTGAAATTTCCGTGCATGATCGCATCAGGAACCAGGGGCCCAAGTCTGCTATTTTTATAAATTCGTCATTCCACCACGATCCCATTGTCATTTTGCTAAAAGTTCCTAATCTGCTAATTCATAATGATCGATCATTGATCGGGCAATGATCTCGTAATAGAGTTGTGGTAAAATGACAATATCGAGCATAGTAAAAGCAATGACTGCATGTAGGCCTATGTGAAATAAAAAACTTTTGACTTTGACTTTGAAAAAAAAAAGGAACAGTCAAAATTTTTGCAGATTACCGCATACGTAAGACATTCATTTGTAAATATGTACGAGATTACCATTCTATACCATTTCTTTCAATGGAGTGTCAGTGGTTGACTATTGAAAAGTCATAATGACGCCTTTATATTAGTAGATTACCAAACTTACTCAAAATCAACAAATATGAAATCAATGATAGACCATTCTGACACTATTGCAATAGCAGACTTGGGGCCCTGGTGGTAAGCACCCAGGGCTCCTTCCATTGTTCTGAGCCATTTCTTGCCAATTCCTAAGGAAGACATCCAAGTTGTCTCGCCCGTTTCCTTCATGGTCTACCGCGACCCGGACGCGCGATTTGTTATGCATAATGTGGTTTAGGCTAATTGATAAGTAACGAAAATTATGAGTACCTATTAGATTAATTGATGATTTTCGATAAGATATTGCACAACTGTTTACCGTTTTTGATTAAAATGATGACGTCAAAATAGACTATTTTTTTAGGTTAACTTACGTATTCATTTATTTATTAAACACTAGCTTTTGCCCGTGAAGTCACCCGAATATATAATATAGTCTATGTCACACAGGAATAAAGCAACTTTCTGTCGGTGAAAAAATTTTAGCAATCGGACCAGTACTTTCAGAGATTACTTCTTACAAAAATAAAAACAAACTTTACCAATTGATTAGTGTAGAATTTCTATCAGTCGACAATAAATCTAGAAATCAATATTTACAACAAAAACATCATGTTATGGGCAATCTCATGTATTTATTTCACTTTTTTCCTACGCTAGGCCATCGTGCTAGGGACAGTGAGTTGCGCCGAACTGTACGAGTGCGACCGGTCGATTGAGCCGAGATATCGTGTCCGTGAGCGGTGTCTATGGGTGCGTTGCTCGAGCGCGCTTTTTATGTTGATTGTCTTTTGTACCTTTATATTTTGTGCTATAGCCCTCTTAATAAAACTACTAATTATTTATTATCAACTTTCGATTTAAATATCGTATGTTTTCATTACAACCCACGGTTATAACATAACATTGCGAGTCATTATTACACTATTCACTAGAAAACAACATGTTATGCCAAATGCCGTGACTAATCTGGAAAAAAATAATAGAATTTAAAAATAAAATTATTCTTGGTTTTGTATTAAATAATTTGCATAACATAAAGCTAGAACTACATTAGACCGACGCACACGTGTAACACGCCTGATTTGTACGTAGAACGATGTCGCGTGGCGTGGATCTAATGTAGCTCTACAAGTCTAGTTGCCATATAAAATGTATGGAGACCGACGCGACCAGATCGGCGTACGTGGCCTGCGTTAACGCAATATAGGTCTATTCATTAAACCCCAAGCGAACGCCGGCGTTCGCGCATCTATTGTCTTACTATTGTGTCTCAAATTGACGGTGTCTGAAAGGTTAAATGGTACGTAAAAAAAATTGTATCTGTTCAAACACCATGTGAGTAATTTTGTTTTGCCCTTGGGTCGCCTGAAAGGGAACCCCGGAGACCTGCACGCTTAGCCAAGTTGTTATTCTGCAATCGTTAACGCTGTCGTAAAGTGATGAAACGTATGGGAATGACGTCATCTCAACGTAAAGTCGCGTGGTCAGAACAAACGAATAGACAATTCGTAGCCAAGTTCACATCGTTCAAAATCGTTTCTACAATGTTTAACGCTACATCCTTTGTTAGACAAACGCTACATTGTAGAACGTGCGGCCGACTAACATGGCTACCAACTTATCGTTTTCTACAATTGCTGTCACCGAGGCGTTACCGATTAGAGAACGGAATTCGAAACAATTTGGTTGTAACTTGGCTAGGGGGGCTGCAACGTAAAGCAAATACGATACATACGATTAGGTTTTAGTTAGTAAAAGCAACTGACTAAAACACATAGATCTCTATAGAGAAGAACGTGCGAGAAACTCCATGGATGGACACACTCCTTTAAATGTATAAGGGACCTCTGTAATAATTAATTAATCTCTACGTTCTGAGTGGTTTTATTGCGATAAACAAACTCCCGATTCTTCGACAAACAGGGCGAATAGGTCTTCGATGATCACTATGTTAAAACATTTTTTTACAATTAGTTGCAATGCTGCGGTACGCGTTCGCCCGCGCGGTCCTTTGCAAAAGTACTCCGTCGCGGATAGTCGCGCGGGCACCCGTCGCGGGCAGCCGCGCCCCGCACCTGTTTTGCTACGTAATAATACATTAAAGTTCTCCATCGACACGACTACATGCACACCGTTAAAGTTGAACTAGCGATACTGCGCAGGTAATAATCCAGTTACCGCTACGGGGACTGCCGCACAAGACACACGCGCGACGTCACGCGACGGGAACCCGCGCGGACGCTCTCGCTTAACGTAGCGTTGGCCCTTACTTGCTTTTTATTCAATTCATTTATTTATCTCAGGTAACTTTAAGTTTAACAAATTTTACACACAATCAAATTTAAAATACTATACAAGGTGTAAGGGATAGCCCTCCACAAACTTTAAGGGCTTGCTCAGTAGACGAAACTGAACAACCTACCATAATTTTTTTTTTCAGAAAACGAAAAAAATATCCGCCTCACCATACAAAATTATTAACTTGATTGGACAGTTTGTATGGAGAGGCTGAAATTTTTTTTCGTTTCCTGAAAAAAATTTTTATGGTGGGTTGTTCAGTTTCGTCTACTGAGCAAGCCCTTAAAGTTTGTGGAGGGCTGTCCCTTACACCATTTATACAATATAAATAAAATAATACAATAAAATTCATAATAAATGTCTAAAAAATTATTTAGATTGATATTTGCTTTATTAACTTTAAATCAATTTAACTTATTACATACACAACTAAAAACTATAATTACAGTAAATTAAAAAAAAATATAATAATAAAACCCTATGCTAATTACAACTAACTAAAATCAAACTAAAATATGGCGTCAAAAAACTCTTCCACATCGCTGTCGACTGGTAATGTGCCCAAAAGGCTGGCGGCATTGCCACGCTGTATAGCAATGCTTATCCTCTGTCCGAGGTAAAAGCCAGCCCTTGGGTCACGCGAAGTGTCAACTAGACGTTCAAAAAATTAAAAATCAATTCAATATAAATGTCCAAAAGTAAAAATACTTAAAGTTATCTAAATTACATATACGAGTATAATTACAACCCATACTATTTAATAGATACTGCACAGACACTGGAATTAATACCGCTTTGCCTGAACATTCCTGACGCAGCAATGCAGCATATAGGCGCAGTCCAGCCTGTCAGCAATCATCGCCAGGACTGTGTTTTTATTCATTTTCATTTAATGTTGCCCCCAGGAGACAACGACCTCTCGGCGGAGATGGCGGCCACCATCGATGATGCGGTGGTGCTGACGCGGCTGTCCAACCAGGGTAACTTCCTCGCCGTCAAGCTGAAGAGTGGATCAGCTAACTACATACACTTCGCGCAGATTTGTATCCTTTACCAATCATCATCTGTTCAGACGAAAGGCGCCCACTGTTGGACATACATAGGCCTCCCTCCTTTATCAATAGTATTACATAACACTAGCTTTTGCTCGCGGCTTCACCCGCGTACATAAAAAATAGCCTATGTCACTTAGGAATAAAGCAGCTTTCTATTGGTGAAAAAAATTTTGCAATCGGACCAGTACTTTCAGAGATTATCACATTACCACCTACAAACAAAAAAACATAAAAACAACTTTACCTCTTTATAATATTAATAGTGTAAGTAGATATATTTATTATAGCAATCGTTTTTTTTTAAATATAATTACTTGAAAATTTTAGGCACACAATTTACTTTTATCCGCACTAGTGCAGAAAAGTGCGCGAGCTTGTCCCCGCCACAATTGATTATGTTTATCGTATCGGACTGAGAGCTAAGAAACCCCCGCGAGTCACGAGTCAGTTCGCGTTTATTTATTTCTTCGTAAGTGTTTTAAAAAACACTCTATGGAGAAGAACGTGCAAGAAACTCCATGGACACTCTTTTAAATCATACTTTTTAGGGTTCCGTAGCCAAATGGCAAAAAACGGAACCCTTATAGATTCGTCATGTCTGTCTGTCTGTCTGTCTGTATTTTGGGGGTCCCCATACTTAGAACTGAAACTCAAAAATTTTTTTTTCATCAAACCCATCGTGTGGAAAATCTATGAATAGGTCTTCAAAAATGATATTGAGGTTTCTAATATCATTTTTTTCTATTTCTAATGATAAAACTAAAAATATATGATGTACATTACCATGTAAACTACCAACGAAAATTGGTTTGAACGAGATCTAGTAAGTAGTTTTTTTTTAATACGTCATAAATCTAAAAAATACACTGTTATTAAAACATCGATCAAAGTTACAACGAACTACAAGAACTTTTATATTATGTTACTTGCTGCTACGGAACCCTCCATGGGCGAGTACGACTCGCACTTGGCCGGTTTTTTATAATACTTACATTTCATAACTCCAACGATCAACACTTAATTCCTTGACTCCAACACCAGATCAATTCGTGCCAGTCCCCTCCCTGTTCTTCATAGGTCGTAATGGCACGCCACTGGATGTTGTCTGCGCCGGAGTCGAACCCAGCAACCTGGCCACCAGGATAGATAGGATCCTTGATGAGCATTGTGAGTATATTTATTTATTTATTTAAACTTCATGTACAGTAGTGGTACATATGCGGACTTAATGCAACAAGGCATTCTCTACCAGTCAACCTTTGGGTTAAAAAAGACAACACTGTGGTAGGTTTGCACAATAAACAAATACTTTAAACGGAAAAAATTAAGTGAAAAACAAAAGAACAAAAAAAAAATGGAATCCTTATAGAATCACTTTGTTGTCCGTCCGTCTGTCTGTCTGTCTGTCAAGACCTTTTATCTCGGGAACGCGTGGAGGTATTGAACCCTAAAAATTGAAGTTCGCGCTGGCGTTTTCATCTCAGAACTCTGTAGGCTAACATATTATTCTTCTCTTCCAGTCAAAGACAAGCATGTATCTGTATCGTCGTCCCTCGTCGCGCAGCCATCCACCTCGTCTACCACCGTCAAGCAGCCCGCTGTCCCACCCGCCAGTCAGGCCGCTGTCCCACCCGCCAGTCAGGCCGCTGTCCCACCCGCCAGCCAGGCCCCTGTCACACCAGGCAGCCAGGCCGCTATCCCACCCGCCAGCCAGCCCGCTGTCCCACCCGCCCTCCAGGCCACAGTCCCACCTGCCAGCCAAGACACCGTCCCACCTGTCAGTGGCTTCCAACAGAACATACAGCAGACGGTCACCTTTGTACAGGCGGAGACAGCTGCTCTGTCGCAACAGGCGGCAAAAGAAGAAGCTACAGCTGAGTCTGAGACAGGTTAGTCAGTCACCCATCTCTTTTAGGAATGTCATCTTGCAGAAGAACTGGAACAATTTGCCTGCTACGGTCTTCCCGTCCGACTATAATTTAGGTGTCTTCAAGGCTAGACTGAGTGGGCTTGCGGACGGCGAGCAATGGGTACCTCGCCATTCGCAAGCCCAAGTCTTCGACGGCACGTAATGTTCCACGTGCTCCTCAAGGAGATGTCAGGAAACCGTAGAGGCCCAGCAGGATCGAAACCTTGTGGTGCCATGGGATCGCTTCTGAAAGGAAAACCTGTTCCTGGAATGTAAGGCAGCGAAGGAACTAGGACTTCATTATTTTAGCTGAAAGACGCCCACTGTTGGACGTAGGCCTCCCCAAGTGTCGCCATAATGACCTCGAATTCCATCACCAGATCGTCGGTCCACCTTGTAGGAGGCCTTTCAACGCTATCTTCCGGTACGTGGTCGCCACTCCAGAACCTTTCGTCCCCATCGACCATCTGTTCTGCGAGCAATGTGCCCTGCCTACTGCCACTTTAGTTTTGCGATTCTTTGGGCTGTCTGTTACCTTGGTTCCCGTTTTATTATAAATATCAAATCTAACTTTACCATTTTTTTCACCAGCATCCGTCTCCCCCTCGCCCGCCAAGATCTCTAAAACCGAGTCATCAGAAACTACTGAACCCAAGGCCTTGACTCCGGAAGACATGATCTGTGATGGTGACGTGTGCGTGCGCCGGCCCCCGAAGCCAGACGAGCCGGGCCCAAGCCAGGCACCAACGCCTAGTCTGGGCCCCACAACGAGCGTACCAGAGGTCACTGTGGAGAATGCTCAGGTGGGTGGCTTGGGAGAAGGGAGAAATTATAGATGGTTTCTTTAGTTAGTTTTGAACTGTTCGACGGCGATATCTTTTAGTTTTGATACTTTTTATATTGCCGTAAGGTAGTTCTTTTGTAGCTGTTTAGCAGTAGCGTAACTAGGTCTGGGCGAAGGGGCCCCTCGCCTGTGACCTCTTACCCAAAGGGGACTCGCGCAAGTGAATGCTCTTTAAAAATTAGGGTTTTTTTATAATTGATAGGCTCGCGTTTGACCACTATTTCAGCTGATGGTAAGCGATGACGTGGTCGATCGCTACGAACGTTTAAATTAGTCCAAGATACGCCTCTGCTGTTTAGCTATAGTTTTTTGTTCGATAATGATGATATCAGTTGTTCAATACCTGATCTTTGGTAATGATACAATTTTTTTTTTTCATATTTAGATTTTAGATCATTCACTTTCTTATGACATACACAAACTGTAATTTCAAAGCGATTTGTGATTATGTAAAAGTACATCGATTTTGGAGACTGAACACTTAATACATAAATTGTGGTTGGCTGATTGTACTGTTTCAAAAAATAACATCTTAGAAAAGAATTTTGAATCAGGTTTAATAATGATCCAATTCGGGCGATGCAACGTTATTTAGACAGTCTTATAACACTGACTTGTGTATGTCGCTTTACATGTTTTTATATGCACCCACGATACATGAGCAATTCATAATATTTCATATTTTTTTTATAAATTAACTCTCAAGATTCCGCCAATGAGATTTAAGGTAATTTTCGTAAAACTTTTATGTCACAAGTACTTTTTTATACTATTAGCTTTTCTTGTTGTAGCATGCTTAGCAAAAAATCTAGCAATTACTATTTATACTATAGGAAATATGCATGTTTTTATGTCTAAATTAAATACTTACTAGCATAGCATAATCAGCTTTATAATGTTCCCACTGCTGGGGCTCAAGCCTCCTCTTTAAGAGAGGGAATGGGCCGCAATTCACCATTCGGGCCCACTGCGGATTGGTGGAATTTTTCTTTAATAATAATATTCTACAACTATCACACAACGCTTTCTAGTCCCAAACAAAGCAGTTTGTGCTAAGAGTACTAGACAACTAATAAACATATACACCCTTAAATTTTGATCGTTTTAATCCCGTGGAGGATCGATCCGGTACACGAAACACTATCGATTTGTAAAGTTAGATAAAATTTAAAAAATAAAGTACCTTTTTTCAAAACTAGCGTCAACTAACGTCAGCTGAGCGAGTCCAATGACCCGTAGGTAGTAGTCGGCGTTGCTTACAAACTACCTATAGGTCATTGGACTCGCTCAGCTGACGTTATCTTAAAGAAATTAATTTCGTACATGCGTAAATTAATACGAGTTTTCATACATACATACATATTATAGATAAATTACACCCAGACACAGAACACAAATGACTGCGCTCATCAAAAACATTTTTATTGGGTGGGAATCGAATCCACGACCTCTGGCATAGCAGACAGGGCTACTAATCACTAGATCAACAGGCCAGTCAAAATGTCTGTCAATAGTTTTTATACATCAACTAAATTTTGCCAGCGGCTTCGCCCGCGTGAAAGCCGGTTTATTCATACATTAGGACCTATTTTCCTTAATTTCCAACAAAAATAATATTGCAGGAGTCTCTCCTAAAAGCCGTGGAAAGTGGAGGCAGTGTAGAAGAGAAGATGGAACGAGCTAAGGAGTTAATCGAAGCTCGGAGACGAGAGAAAGCTGAGAAGGAGAAGGAGGTAGGGTTTCTTTCTTAGTTTTGAGGTGGAGAGAAGAGGTGGAGCGGTGGAGGGTGGTGGTTCGAAGGTGGAGGGGGGAGATGATTTATGCTGGATGGTCTTGGAGCTGGAAGTAATTTTGAATTTTCGTTTTTATGAGTGCCATTAACCATGGACTTTCCTGTGGCGTTCTTAATAAAAATTAATGCCTCCAGACAGGATTTAAAATCTAAGGCCTACTGTCCACGAACGCGTAGCTTCATAGACGCGTATTTGTCATTATACGTTTCGTGTACGCATGCTCATTACTTACCTAATGTAGTGATATTTATACTTACACTAGCTTTTGCCCGCGGCTTCGCCCGCGTGGCATTAGGTACTTAAGGAATCGGGATAAAAGGTAGCCTATGTTCTTTTCCATGTCAAAGGCTATATGCATGCCAAATTTCATCCAAATCCGTTCAGCCGTTTTTGCTTGATTAAGTAACAAACATCCAAACATCCACACTTTCACATTTATAATATTAGTTAGGGTTACATTATAGTGATTTTCAATACTTTATCTCTGTTTTCATGTCTTTTTTAGGGTTCCGTAACCAAAGGGTAAAAACGGTACTCTATTACTAAAACTTCGCTGTGTGTCCTTCCGTCTGTCTCTCTGTCACCAGACTGTATCTAAAGAACAGCGATAGCTAGACAGTTGATATTTTTACAACTTATGTATTTCTGTTGCCGCTATAACAATACTAAAAACAAAATGAAATAAATATTTAAGGTGGGCTCCCATACAGCAAACGCGATTTTTAGCCGTTTTTTTTCTACGGACGATCAGATTCCACTCACACTTGCCCTGGGCCTCAAGTCTGCTATTGCAATAGTGTCAGAATGGTCTATCATTGATGTCATAATTCTAGATTTTGACAAGTTTGGTAATCTACTAATATAATGGCGTCATTGTGACTTTCCAATGGTCAACCACTAACACTCCATTGAAAGAAGTGGCATAGAATAGTAATCTCGTACATATTGACAAATGAATATTTGACGTATGCGGTAATCTGCTAAAACTTTGACAGTTTATTTGATCAGTGTTCTAGCATTAGAACGTTATTGTGCAGTCATTGGTTTTAATATGCTCGATATTGTCATTCTACCACAACTCTATTACGATACCACTGACCGGTCAGTGATCGATCATTATGAATTAGCAGATTACGAACTTTTAGCAAAATGACAATGTGATCTTATTGGAATGACGAATTTATAAAAATAGCAGACTTGGGCCCCTGTTTTTTTTTTATTGTAATAATGTCTTCCGATAGCTTATATTATTTGTTTTTTTCTTATATCGCCACATAACACTCCTCACACTCTTATAACTTCAGTTACTCTGTCATAATATTCCATCTCACTCCTAACTCTCTCTTAACATTACATAACATTACGCGTTAGCTACGCATCCGTGGACAGGGGGCCTTAAATTAAGCGGCATTACTAGCGTTTACCAACGCGATGTCCTATATGAGCAAATCAACGTGAGTGCGAGTACGAAGCGATCCGGTGCGGTCCGAAATAAGCTCAAAAATATCAAACCTAATTGCGTCCGCTTCGCTTCGCTGATTATGTTTCGAGGTGAATTTAAAACTACAAGCGAGGATGAAGGCGTAACGGTTGGTAGATTTACGTTTGTTGCATGTTTTATATATATGTAGTTGTATACTATACTTATTATTTAGCTAAAATCTTTTGATTTGAAGAATTTTTTTTTTTGGACTTGCTTATCATACTGACAAAAGCATGTTGCATGTTTCGTATTTTAGATTTTTAAGTCAGTTACTCAATAAGATTATCTTCAAGGAATAATGAACTTTAAAAATGTGTGTAGTAGGTTGATTTTAGAATGAAAGCTTGATTTCATCATTAAGCTATATTTATTTGTCACCTATCACTGGACCTATTATAAAGCTATTAGAGGACAGTGTTTTCTTTGTGACTGCTTTGAGAAGAAGTACTTTAATGGAGTTTGTTACGGTATAAGGTACCATTAAAAACACTTCCGCCTGACCACCGCTAAGTTCATTTTTGCTCGGACTCGAAACGAAAACTTCAAAGGGTTTGGTTTGGCGCCGTTCCGCAGGATTCAAGCGAAAATGTTTTTAAATGATCAGGCAGAAATGACTGCGATGGTACCTATGGATAAGAGACTGACTTTAAAAGTCCAGAAATCTGTTATCGCAAACTGCCAGGCAGTATTTCGGGCTGTTCTAAATGGTCAAATCGCGTGATCGAAATTCGGAATAAAAATTTTGTGAGTATTTGAGTGTTCCCGAAAAAATAAAACAAAAATTTGAAACAAGTTACTTTAAGCAGTATAATGCTGTGTTCCCGTGTGAAGGAACGCCCGTGGTGGTTTTAGCCAGTACAGGGCAGACAAACCCCTTTGCCAGTAGCGTAGCTACCGAAAGGCTCAGCGGGGTTAGGGGGACTCCCAAACTTGTGGGTCCCCAAACCTGACTAACAATCCTTTTTGACCTAGCGGAAAAATCTCCCAACTTTTTAATAGGTTGCAACACTACTATAATACTTTAATCATATAAGGCGAAGGTGGAGAGATAAGGTGGACAACTATCGGAGGGACTGATCCATAATGGCCGAGGACAGACGTGTGTGGAAAAGGCAGAGGGGCCTCCCTCTCTCTCCCTTCGCTTAGCAGTGGGACATAATGGGCTACCTAATTAACTAACTACTTTATAATATTCCCACTGTTGGGACTCAGACCTGCTCTCTAGGAGAGGGAATGGGCCGTAATCCACCACGCGGGCCCAGTGCGGGTTGGTGGATGTCACAGGTCTTCGAATTTTTTGGTGCTAAGACATGCCGGTTTCCTAACGATGTTTTCCTTCACCGTTTTGAGAGCAGTGGTGGATGAAATAAATTACACAAAGTAATGCGCCTGGCTGGGTTTGAACCCGCGACCTACAACTCAAAGTCGGGACCGTTATCACTTATCCACCACTGCTCTCCTACTAACTAATCATGTCAATTCGTTTTAGTCAGTTAAAGGCTGACACTCCCTCCCGCTCAAACCAGAGCGGGAGAAGGTATTAAATATTTTCCCACTTAAAAATGGGGCCCAGAATTATTTGCCCTAAGACCGTTAGTCTACGCCACTACCCTTCCCCACTCCAGTTTGGACGCATCCACGAGCATTTCCGCTACTAAAAAGTGTACCTAATAGTCTGCCTTCTCTTTTCTTCCCCTAGTTGGAGAAGGAGAAAGAGATCGAGCGTCGGCAGGCAGGGAAGGGAGTGGCTGAGTTGAAGAGGTGGCAAGCGGAACAGGAGCTTAAGCAGATACAGGTAAGACTTATTTTTGACTTTAACCCAAGTTTTTAAAGCATGATCAAGTTGCTAGTTAGGAAATCAGCCGTCAAGGCTTATGTTAAACTGAAATTCAAATATGTTTATTTGTTACAAATATTTAGGATTAATGTATTGTTACGCCGTTAAACTTAAACACGCCATATCTTCTATAAAATAAAGAGTCGCATCAAATAATGAAAACGCATTGCTGTTCGAAAGCTCTAGAACAAAAGTACGTACGCCTGGCAAGATCTGGAACAGTCCGCCACAAGTACCTACCACTATCATTATTTAGTAGGTAGATAAGGGAATTCGTACCTTATGTTTTTAACAATAGAGTCGAAATTCGCGTGAAAATGAGGGAGGTAAAAAAATGATTTATTACTCCTCGACGCGACTATTGTTCTAGATTAATCTTGAGGCGTCGGTATCTATAATTTTCCTTGCTTCGCATTTATATACGAGCCTCCAACCGGAAGTGAGTCAGTTTTCATTTCGACTGCTAACAAGAGCGAACTACCTAAGTGTGTGAAGTGATTTCATCTAACGACTTAAGCGATAGTGTAACGGAACTCTAGTGTTAATTGTGATTTGGATTATTGTTGATCGGACTAATTTGTCATTGGTTCTCTGCTAGGAAACTGGTATTTAATTACTCACGTACCTAACAGTATGTAGGTACTGTACATAATGTTTATTATCAAATATCGACTCGATGGACCTACAAATATTATTTGCCAAATGATGAACTGATAAAAAATAATAATTTAAGTGTATTCAAGGCTAGAGTGAAGAGGCTCTCAATAAACTAGTGCGCCTCACCATCAACGATTGTATCACTGCTTACCATCAGGTGGGATCGCAGTCAAGCACTAGATTACATCAATTAAAAAAACAACAAAAAGTTTAATTTTAGTGACTGACTGATATTAGCATAATATACAGGTTTATTTGTAAAACACTAACAACTTTACAGGACTGTATAACTAACATCATATACAACAACTTTTGTTCTATGACTTTTTACAAAACATAATTCATTTACCAAAACAAACCTTCGACAAGATTTCGTTGTTCTATCTAATACATTTCAACTCTGTATTTTGCTATGCCTACCTACGTCTGTATGACGCGACGCAAGGGCATCAAAAACCCCCGTCGCCTCATCCCCTCTACCCTCCACTATTGTACTATCGCTTGCTTCGCATAAACTTCATAATATTTAGAACGTTCAATTTAAATACTTTAATTTTTGTATGAAAATCTGATGAACAAAAATATGACAGTGATGACAGATCGGACCAGTATTTCTAGAGATTACCTCCTACAAACAAAAAAAGAACAACCTTTACCTCTTTATTATATTAGTGTAGATAAAACCATGCCAAGGAAAAGCGACTCAGTGATCTTCCTTTACTAAATTGCTAGTGTTGTTAAACTTGTGACCCTAATTATTTATTTTTGTCACCCCAGGAGGAACGCCGTCGCGAAAAGATGGAGAACAACCTGGCTCGCCAGCGGATCCTGGAGCAAATAGCACAGGACAGGGCAGAGAGGCGCGCCAGGGACCAGCCGCAGAGCACCCAGCCCCAGCAGTCCCTGCAGCCCACACCCAGTATGTGCCTGTAGCCCTTATATATAATATGCTAGTTCGCCAGCGGATCCTGACAGCAGAGAGGCGCGCCAGAGACCAGCCGCAGAGCACCCAGCCTCAGCAGTCCCTGCAGCCCCCACAGCCCCCACCCAGTATGTACCTGTAGCCCTTATATATAACATGCTAGCTCGCCAGCGGATCCTGACAGCAGAGAGGCACGTCAGAGACCAGCCGCAGAGCACCCAGCCTCAGCAGTCCCTGCAGCCCACACCCAGTATGCGCCTGTAGCCCTTATATATAACATGCTAGCTCGCCAGCGGATCCTGACAGCAGAGAGGCGCGCCAGAGACCAGCCGCAGAGCACCCAGCCCCAGCAGTCCCTGCAGCCCACACCCAGTATGTGCCTGTACCCCTTACTGGGGCCAGGGTTAGCTTCGAAAGGTAGCTCAGCCCCGGTATGAAAGGCAAGAAGGAACGGGGTGGGTTTTTTAGTTAGTAAGAGTCTGACACTATATCCTGCTCCGCCCAAGAGCGGGGGATGTCATTGGGATGATTTTTACAAATAATAATAATAACCTTGTCAAAATTACATTAAACAGTAGCCATTTTCCAGCATCAGGTGACGGCGGTGGCAGGGCGCGCATTCAGTTCAAACTGCCCGACGGGAGCTCACACACGGCGCACTTCGACGCCAACGGTACGCTGCGCGAAGTGCAGCGATACGTTGCTGACAATCTACGGGTAAGTAATGTTTAACTTTTTGACCGACAGTCATATAGAATTGACGTAAGGGACATTTAACTAAAATTAAAAAAATTACCTCACGACGATTGACGGAACACTTTTTTAAGCTATCGCATAGCTTCTATCGCGGGCCTTGAGCGTGGAGACCGAATCCAGAAATTCCGTAACGAAAATAACCTAACACCCCCCACTCATTTGTTTTTTGAGCGTGGTGACCGATAAGAAAACAAATGAGTGAACAATCAATCAAAATTCAATTCAATGTGTGAAAGTGTAACTTCAATTAATATCAAAGAAAAAAAAACAAAGGAAAAAAAATACTGCATAAATAAAATAAATAAATAATTATAATTGCAAAAGTTGATAAAAATGCTATGCTTTACCGCGGCAGTCCCCGAGTGCCACACGTCTTTTTTTTTTACTAAAATGTAAATATGTCCCTTACGTCAATTCTTATTACAGGTATCGATGTCAAAGCGACTGAAAAATAATGAGTGTATTTTTCCGTATAGCATAGACGCGCATAGTGAACCAAAATAAATTGGTAGTCACATAAAAGTTTATTAAGAGAAGTATAGTGCGTTTCACATAAGAAGTTCCTTAGCCGTAATGTTGGCAATACGGGAAAACAGTGTTGCTATATTTTTAGCAATGAAATTACTTAATATTAGGGAGATTAACTGATATTTCGTTACTTTTATCAATTGCCTTATAATTTTATTTTTTTTTGTTGAAAAAATTATTTTGAATAAAATATACGATGCTGGGCTCCATTTCGATTGTCCTGCAATTCTTTCAAGTATCGAAAACGCCACGCCGCAATATAGTACCTCTCCATTAATAACTTCCTTTTAGACCAGCTTTTTTTTTTAAATAAAATCCCATTTCCCTCATCATTCTTCAAAAAGTGTTGCGATTACCTTTAATATCGATTTCGTTTCAATTTTACTGGAGTAAACAACTCTTTTCTATTTTATTTTCTTTTTTCTTTAGACAGACAGAGACAACAATACAACGAAGGGAGTTCTTACGTGAAACGCACTATACCTACTCACATAAAAGTTTATTAGGAGTAGTATCATTCTCAAAATGAATGTTCAACCTGTAACATAGAAATACTCAATAGTGTCTCATTACGGGTAGACATTTTTTCTTGCACATTGGCGGAATTCCAGAGGGTGACACTAAGTGTGTTGTCCTCTATGTAACTTGTGCCGATGCTCCAGGGTGCTGCTTGAGACTGAACATCGATTGTTCATTATGTATGTTGCATGCACTAATGGATATCTGATCAGTTTGTGGGTGGTATCTCTGAGTGGTAGGCTATTTTGCGACTACTTTTGTTACCTTGGGTATACCTGTTAAAACAATTGTATGTGCTTATAATAATAAATAAATAAATAAAAACATAATCACATGTATACACATGGAAATACAAGAAAAGAGGAAGGAAACAGAAAAAATAGTACAAAGGTGATGCTTATTTCTAATGAAATCTCTTCCAGCATACCTACCTGCGACAGTACATTAATAGTTCTTCTAGTTACCACAAGATGGCGTGCCTTGTTTTGCTGCCAAACATTACCAAATATAATCTTTTCCAGCTGTCCACGTCAAACTTCGCTCTCTGGACAGCGTTCCCCCGCCAAGAGCTGACGGAGGCGGACGCGAGCCTGCGCGGGCTGCAGCTGGCGCCGTCGGCCGCGCTGCTGGTGCTGCCGCGCCGCACGCCCGCCACTGTGGCCAGCCCCTCTGCAGTCTCTAGTCTCATCAGTAAGTCTATCTGTCTAACTTTTTCCCACAATGGTAACTGACCATTTTTTTTTTATGGTCGGAAAATCATCCAATGACAACCCCCGCTCTTGGGCGGAGCGGGAGATAGTGTCAGACTTTTACTGACTAAAAGACCCACCCAGTTCCTTCTAGCCTTCATACCGGGGCTCGAGCTGTTTTTCGAAACTAACCCTGGCCCCAGTAGGCTTCGACCCAGATGGGTCCCTGCTATTGCTGACAAATCCTTGAGGCGCGCGGGAACAGTGCGCGCGGTCTACGATTTGGACTTGGTCGGGACAGTTACCGGACGGCCCGACAGCGAGCTACCCATTGCTTACTGTCCGCAAGCCCGCGCCTACGGTGGCCGAAAATCGAGATCAGAATCCCGGCGGCATGGTAACTGACCATGTACCGGAAGACGCAACGTTAGAATGACCTCCTACAAGGTGGACCGATGACCTGATGAGGGTCCCGGGAATCCTATAGATGCGAGACGCACTGGACCGGTCGTTATGCAACACATTTAATCATCTAGTGACTTCTTCCCAGCAGCTATAATTTATCATGTCATGGTGGATATCTCACCTACACGCACATAACGTTTTGGGTACACATTCATTGTGCGTGCAGCTTGGGAGTGGAATTCCTTGCCGGAGTCTGTGTTTCCAGATAGCTACAACCCGGGAATCTTTAAGTCGAGAGTGAATAGGTTTCTTCTAGGTAAACGCGTTCCATCGTCGACCGCATCGTCGCTTTCCATCAGGTGAGAAAGCGGTCAAGCGCGAACCTATCAACAATAAAAAAAAAACATGTCGTTAATGGTGTCCTGACATGTCCGCTTTGTGCTCGGAGTTTTTCGGCCAAGGTTGGATGTGCAAGTCATATGAGGGCGCATAAAAGAGCAGCAGATCAGTAGCCTGATTCACGTAAAATCGAACAAGCCAAATATCGTTGAAGTTTTATAGTCGTTCGATCGAAGTCCTATCCAAAAGCGGTATTCACGTGTTCCATAATCGGGATTGGATAGAACGACAACTCAACTGGCTCGAAACTAAACGATCTATCGACGACTTGTTTTCAGTTACATTAATAAGTATTCTACCAGGATAATGTAATACAGTTTTTTTTTTTTTAAATAGACTCTTCGTCCATAGACTTTAAAATCGACGTCGTTCAAACTCGATTGATGGATGTGAATACGGAAATGGTTTAAACGACTAAATCGCTACGACATCGTTACGGTTTTGATTACGTGAATCGGGCTACTGAGCTCACAACCACTATGAGAATCCAAAGAATGCGGTCGCTGTGGCCGAAATCGGCTAGATGGCATCATCTTCCGCTCTTGCGCGGAGCGGGAGGGCGTGACAGACTTTTACTGACTAAAACCCACGCCTATGTTCCGTCTTTGTTTTCGTTCCAGGGCCCCGGGGTCCACTTTCATGGCCAAGTAGGCTTCGACCCTGCTGGGCCCCGTTGAGGCCTATGTCCAACAGTGGACTTCTACCCGCTGAAATTATGATGATAATGATTAAATAACATAATATTTTCTCTTCCACAGCATTCTTCACTCAACTCTTCACGACAATGATCCTCGAACCATCCCAAAACCTCGTCATCTGGCTTCGCACACGCCTATTCCCTCCCCCAACCACCCCACCTACCGCCACGCGCTCCCCCTCCCCGGGGCCCGTGCCCCCCTCTTCCCCAACAGCCCCAGGACCCCCAGGGCCCCGTCGACGCGGCAACATCCACCGCCTACCCTCAGACAGGGCCCCCGATGACGATAACAACACATGGAATGGTAATTCTACTCAACAAATGTAATTCACAATGTTAAGCTTAGCAAAGAGGATTTACTTCGTGTATAGACAAAATTCTTTGTTTTTGGGGGAGGTAAAAGCTTGTCTATGGGATCCTAAAATGTCAGATATGCCGTTGGCGTTGCAATTGTCGATTGGCGGTGATCAGTTAACATCAAGAAAACTGACTTGTTCTAATAATAAGGGAAATTGTTGCTTTAAGCAGAGTTGGGCTTATTATACACCTTGATTCAAAAAGTGAGTTTCTTTGCATACGAAGTAATTTTTCTTTCCATTTTTTTTTTGTGTTCTAGCCTCTTCCGCAATAGGGAAAAAAATATATTACAGTTATTTGCTTTTAAATACAGGGGAGGCTTCAAAGGAGGCTTTGCGCAACAAAATATTTTCAGTGCTTTCGCCTGTAAAATCGCCATAAGAGATGCGATAAAGTCGCATAATGTGATGCTAAAAGTATTTAGTCTACGCCGGGCCTTACCACCGGTTTCTTAAAAGACATTAACGCGTCACAATTAAACGCAGGTGAAGAGATGAATACTCTTCTGGCTTGTTCACGTCTTCAGCGGCAAGCGGCGCGGCGAGCGGAGAACATTTTCATAATTTTGTTTTTACCGCTCGCCGCACCGTACTTAGCTACCGCTAACAGCGGCAACGTCGTGAACGGTCTGTTCTAGCCAATCACAACGGCTTAAGCGCGTTAGGTTTATCGATCACAACGATTTACGTTTCTGAAACTGGGATTTAGTCTGCCATACTCTGCAATTATACTAATAAATATGGCTGTTTGAATGAAACCCTGCAGAGTTATAACTCACTCTGCAGATTAACGAATAACTCTGCAGTCTTACTTAAAGTTCTCGATATGATTTGCAACACAATAGGTGTATAAACACGCTTGACTGTTAATTTTAATATTTAATATTAGTCGTTCATATCACAATCTTTCAGTAATTTATAAAACCGTTACAGTTGTTCAATGTCCCAATATCCCATAACCCTAAGCAGTTGAATACGAAATTGAAAAAAAAAGTTTTCATTTATTATCTATGCCATTTGACAGCTGTCAATGGTCTGTCAAACATTGAACTACTGTCACGAAATAGTCATAATGTGTACGTTAACTCTGCAACTCTGCATTCATATCACTTAAGCTCATATTACTCAGCAAAACACTTTATTTCATGTGAAATATAAGTGAATAAACTTAGATAATAATATTTGACTAAAAAGAAATGTGTAAACATTTCTTTGGTCACTATAAACTAAATGTATGAATATTTTCTATGTATATATTGACCAATGTTTGAAAAAAAAAGGATAAAATATACACTTTCGAATTTCAATAAATATGTATAATTAAAAAATTGGTTGGAAATTATAATTTTGTGCATTTTGTTTTCAGCTTTGAAAACGGGGACGATTCTATTATTATTTGTGTTACTATTTATGATACGCGTTGAGGACATTCAATGATAATATTTGGCCCTTTCCAGTGTGTAATCGACTTTTTGTTACTTACTACTCTTGTAAAATAAAAAAAGCTATAAAAAATGATGATTTTCTATAATCTAAAACCATAGTCAATCAAAAATGCTTAATTTTCCCGCCATTTATTTATTTTTCAAAATGGCGATGACTATGTCTAATGTCACATTGGATGGGTCAATACTACAATATTTAAGTTTTCTAGATTAGTTATAAACTATTATCAAATTTTCGTTGTAATTTATATTTAAATAAATATTTGTTAAACATGTACTTGATTTGGTATTATTTGGCCTTTCTTTATTTATTTATTTATTCTTTTTGCCCCATGTACATACAACATAGGGTAAAAAAAACGTTTCCATTGAGAATTCCATTGTGAGTATACGTCTCCCAATGCCCGAAAATCTTACCCACTGTCCACGGACGCGTAGTTTCATAGACGCGTAGCTTCATAGACGCGTTTTTTTTTTTCGATGGGAAAAATCATCCTATGACAACCCCCGCTCTTGGGCGGAGTGGGAGATAGTGTCAGACTCTTACTGACTAAAAAACCCATCCCGTTCCTTCAAGCCTTCATACCGGGGCTCGTGCGCCCTTTCGGATAACCCTGGCCCCAGTAGGCTTCGACCCGGCTGGGCCCCTGCTGTTGCTGACAACTCCGTTAGGCGCGCAGGAACAGCGCGCGCTGTCGACGACTTGAGCTTGGTCCGGACTGTTACCGGACGGCCGGACAGTTCATAGACGCGTAGCTTCATAGACGCGTATTCGTCGTGTCGTCGACGGAGTTGAGAGGCAAAAGCTTTGTCGTTTATTAAGAAAACACTCCTACTTATTACAATAATTTAGTTTCAAATCACACAGAGCGACATCAAAACCGATAAATTCATATGTAATTAAAAAAAATGTCTTTATCACTCCAACGACATTGTTCTTTAAAATGCATACTACTACACGGAATCAAAATACCAGAACTGATCACTATCTTGATGACCATTAATAAACTTTTACCAGCAAACATTGAAAGAAATAGGCATTGTGTCTATAACTTTGGACGACAACAGCTCACGAGTCACGGAATAAGATTAATTGATGCTTGCGTGACTAAAATGCATTTAAATGCCAGTGTTACATGTGAAAGTTTGTCAATGAATAGCGGACTGGATAGGCTTAGTAATTAGTAGTGACTGACCGAAACACAGCCGAAAACCGTAACTGTAACGGTCTCACCGAATTGTGGTCGACGGATGCTCATGGAGATGAGGATCCCTAATGGACCGCGAAACTGGATGATTCAATTTTTACGGTTCCGCACCTCAAGAGGAAAAAACTGGATGGATGTCTGGTGACGAGAATGGATAAAGTGAGAAATGAGTATATTAGGGAAGGTTTAAAAGTGGCACCAGTGACTGAAAAGTTGAAAGGGAATCGTTTGTCTTGACGAAACGCATGTTGCTAAAAAAAGTTATGAGTTTACATGTGGATGGATGGAGGGGGAGAGGGAGGCCAAAGAAAAGATGGATGGATTGTGTGAGAAGCGATATGAAAGAAAAGGGAGTTAGTGATAGCGTGACGAGTGACAGGACAGAATGGAAGAAAAAAACGTGTTGCGCCGACCACAAATAAAAACGGGACTAGGGCAGGAAGATGATGACCTCAAGAGGAAAAAACGGAACCCTTATAGGATCACTTTGTTGTCCGTCCGTCTGTCTGTCTGTCTGTCAAGACCCTTTATCTCGAGAACGCGTGGAGGTATCGAGTTGAAATTAAAACCATATACACAGGTATGCGGACCCTTCAAGCTGTGAAAAAATCAAACTTCTAACCGAATAAAAAAGATACGGCCGTTTATGTCGCAAAAAAAACGTATATTTTGATACTCTCAAAGATCGAAATTCATAGGGTACTTCCCGTTGACCCAGAATCCTGAAATTTGGCACAAAGCAAGGTCTTAAAGCACAGGTATAAAGAAAGATCTGTAAACAGTAAAGTTTATACAATGTCAGAAAAAAAATTTTGCTATTCGGAAAAATCGGGAATTGTAGTTTGCACGGAACCCTCAATGCGTGAGTCTGAGTCGCACTTGGCCATTTTTTTTTATTATATCGAACACGGTGTGTCGATAATTCAGTTATACGATGTTGTATTCCATCGATGCTTTATTGGTGCGATGTAACGTTTGTGCGAAAAACCCCACAGCAATTGCTCATTAGTTCGATAGTACGTCGTTTCAAAACGTGACATTTAATATTAATAACCTTATGGAAATAGATTACTTACCTACTTTTATTAAAAAATAAAATAAAATATAATTTACATCAAGATACACTTATGGGTGTTGAGAGCATCAGGCGATTTAATTCAAAGTATTTCCTTAACGTCTATAACCAATGCAAAATGAGGTTTGAATAAAAATAATCTATTTCCGTGACAAAGTCGTCAAACCCGAGCCTATCATTGATAAAAAGCCTCATTCTTAAAGGACCTTCGATAGCGCGAGGCCGAGCGTCAACCCCCCGGGAGTCGCCGGTCAACCCCCGTTTATTCATTTCTTCGTAAGTATATTGCAAAAAGTCGTTTGATACACGTGCAAACTTTTCTCTACAGCTCTCGGCTCTGTACATTCGCCTGTGCCTCGTGCGAATTCCACCTCGGTCGCAATGACCAACTTTCTGCACTCGTATGCACCCCGCTAATTATAATAAACGTATCTAATAATGTTACTGGCTTGAACGAGATTATCAAATTCCGATTTCCGATTTTACAGCGCCTCTGGCGGTCACTTACGGAACCAAAATTTGCTATACAAAATATTTACGTAGTCGGTATCGAGTATCGACAAATAATATTGCTTTAAACTCACGGTAGAGGTACTGTTCATTATTATTTCGACACCGTTCTGGTTTTCCTTTATAAAATATTTTATGCTTCATGGAGTCAAATGCTTTGCTAAGTTCCCAAGCGTGACATCTGAATTATGGCTTTTACTTTTTTGTGTTTTATGTGTCATCACTGTGTCAAGCGGTTATATTATTATTATGATTGCGTGCGTAACTAAGTCGTTTATTATGCTGAGTTAACCAGGGACGTTAGGGAGCTCCATAACCTTACGGTTACGAAACTATCGGATATCCGATATAAAATAATATCCATAACCGTAACCGAATTCGAAATAAAAGTTTCGGATAATATCGGATAGGGGCAGAGCCTAATTGCGACACGTTATAACAGGTTGTTTTGTTGATCGGCCGGGCAGCAGCCGACACACGCGCGCAATGTTTGTTTTCTTCTGTTGTTCCTACCAAATAAAACTATTTTATTAGCTATTTATATTTTACTTCTGAAATTCCTTAAAAATCTAATATCCGTAACCGATATCATCCGAAACTAACGGATAATCCGAAATAATTTCATATCCGTATCCGTATCCGGTATAATAATCATTTCTATATCCGTATCCAATCCGTATCCGAAATTTCATATCCATAACATTCCTAGAAAGCCTACTTTATACAACATTATTTTTAGTTTATCCAAAATCTGAATATAGTTGTTCAGAATCAGTAACTGAATGGATTCCAATAGTTTTTACACCATGTTATATTTTTTCCCAAATATATTTTAAAAGGTCATAAGTTGGACACCATCGACACTAAGCACAACACAGGTCATGGCAGGTCATAGCGAGCATTAGGAACCAGCAAACAGCTGTGTGCAAGTGCAAAACAACCCTCAGTTGTCTGGATGGCCCGGTAACTATGTATTTTTGCTGACTTATCAAGCTTATAACTTTGTGATTTTTCAAGTTACAGTTATGAAATTTTGTAAATAGATTCTTTACAATTATAAAATTACTACACACGTGTTTCGGGTTGCGCATATACCTACTAAAAATAACATCGTATAGTCGTATATCGTTTTACTGTTAATGTGTGGTTACAGAAAATATCGTTATTTTTTTAACACAACGCTCTTGCTTATAGATTTGCTCTCGTGTAAGTGCAAATACTGAAAACATACCGGGATAAAAACTATTTTGACTTCAAAGCCTACTTACTCATGTGCCTTTCTTCAAAATATTTTGCTTCGTTATAGCATGATTGAGTTCCCGTACGTTTATAATTTAGGTGTCTCCAAGGCTAGAGTGAATAGGCTCTTATTAATTCATAAAACCCCCAGCGAACACCGGCGTTCGCGCTGCTATTGTTTTACTGTAGTGTCTCTAATTGACGGTACTTCAAAGCTAATATTACGCCTCACCATCAACGATTGCATCACTACTTACCATCAGGTGGGATCGCGGTCAAGCACTAGTTTATAGTTTATATCTATTAAAAAGTGTGATTTCACATTTAATCTAGGTATAAACTCACATATAATTTTACGAAATAGAATATGATATCTAAATCATAATCTATGATCGTATTTAATAATATTGATGGAAAGTGTGAATCGTCTTCCTGAAAGAAAAGCATAAAGCCGTGTACGCTCGTACGAGAGTACGAACTGTTGCGTTGCATGACACGCAACAACTTGGTCCGCACGTGTGTACC
Source organism: Mythimna ferrago (assembly GCA_910589285.2). Taxonomy (NCBI): domain Eukaryota; kingdom Metazoa; phylum Arthropoda; class Insecta; order Lepidoptera; family Noctuidae; genus Mythimna; species Mythimna ferrago. The sequence goes on from OU342703.1 coordinate 12,523,107, forward strand.
ACTATCGAACATCAAACACTTGTTCGTCAAACATGTTTGCGACGATCCTATTAGTATATTCTTTATAGACGGTGTTCTGTATGTACACAAAACATACATAATACTCGGTGATATTAATAGGTTTGCTAGGAGAAAACTCATTGTTGAATTGTTGAGCAGTATTTCGTGCTGCTTGATCTCGCAGATTTTTAAATGTTAACTTTTCCCGCTCAAAGAATAGTACATTATGATAAAAGTGTGTAATATTAGTGATTACCGTCGAGGCGGTATTTAGGGGGAAGTGGGGTAGATTGATGCATAAAAATTCAAACTCAAATTATAGGTGAAAAAATGACATATTTTTAATTAATTTTCAAGTGGACGTTTAGCTAAATGTATTAGACTAAACTAAATGTATTATATTCTGATGTCAAGGATAAAAATAGTTTAATATGTAAAAGAAAAAGATTAGCACTTGTTTTGTAAAAAATGGGTTTTGAATCATTCTGCCCCACCAACGGGGCACTTAGATACGACACCTGGGGCACTTTCATACTAAGCGGATATTGTATGAAATTTGTTAAATTAGAACACTTTCATGAAAATAATACTATAGAATTATGAAAATACTGTAATTATTAAAAAACTTGTATCCTAACCAAATTAAAAATTAGGAACATCTTAATTCTTCAGAACAGGACTACCAACACTGACTACCAAGAGTCTTTTTTTTTATTTTTTTTCTGTAAATCTCAATAAATTTTGCTTCTTGGGTTTGTATGTCCACATCATTTTCTTTTGACAATATAAAAATATGATTATAATTTTAATTCAATATATTTTACAAATTATATGAGGGATTGAAAATGATAATTATACTAAAGAAACTAACTGATTTCTTTCGTAAAAAATACTAAATACGTAAAAAAGGATGGTTTAACATACCTTTGGTGTATAGATATTCTCACAAGATGGTATAAGAGACCGGGGAAACACTTTTACATTTCACGTTATTTTTTAGTTGACCGCACTCAAAACACGTTACGAGTTGTAGAGCGTCAACGGCTGACAGGCTGTAGGCGCGAACGCATAGGATACGTTCAAGCATTTCTATGATCGTTTTAGGGATGTCATCACTCGAATATGTTCAATCGATTTTTAGATAATGCTTGTGTATCTATGTGCCCCTTGCATCATTGTGCCTCCCCTCCCCCTAGACTCGAGCCGTGGCGAGGGTCTAAAGAGAGCCGAGAACGAACGAGCACTAGTGCGTAATGGTAATCAAAATGTCACAGTTTGGTAAGAAGGGCCATTATGTACCTAAGTGCAGTGCAATAAGAGTCACTTTCTGAGCAAGTGTATTGAAAAATAAGTTTTTGTTCTAATTATTTCGTCTAACTATTTGTACCTAACAATTAAAAGTAATTTTTAATTATTATTTTTTCGTGGTGTTATGGTGGTCCCCTTGTGGTGGCGGCCCGTAGGCAACTGCCTATGTTGCATAAGCTTAAGGCCCAAGCGCCCGAAAAGTGCCATAAAACAGTGACTTTCTGAAGCCTACTCCTCGGTAACGGCCAGGTTAATAGGTTTGAAAAAAATATATGTTTATTATAGATTCATGAACAACATTATCAACATTTTATTTTTTCGTGCTATTAATACTTTTGTCTAAAAAAAATATTTAGCAATTTCGCAACTTTTCGCAACTTTTCCCTACTCCTTCGAAACGGCTTGGATCTTTAGAAAATTTTTACACATAAAAATTGGTCGTTAAATATTCTTCAAAGTGAACATTGCATATGTAAATCAATCAATATTTCGTAAAGAAAATGGATTTAAAGGTCAGCCGCGCGCTTTCCGGGCACTGTTGGCCGCAAATAAATGCACAGATTTGCGTACTGCTGCCTAGGCGGCTACGAGAGGTGCGTCCACATAACTTTGGCCAGATGGTTCAAGGGACTATAAGCCTTAAATCCGGCACTGCGTCCATACTTACAAATCAAATGTTCAATTTTGATGTTTGTGTTCGTACGTGCACACACGGCTTAACAGTAAAGATTTATGAATTCATCAACCTTAAACCCAGGTAAACGAACTACTTAATAGTCTCATTATCAAGATCTGCACGTAACGAGTCAATCACGTATTGTTGTTCGTTAGCTTGGACACCGCACCGGTTCCGTTATTTTGTATGTTTTTACATAATTTTGGTGTCACCTCATGCATTCATTAACATTGTGCATGTTAGGTTAATCGTTTGACCTTAGATTTCGAAAAAAAGTCGTAGATCTAAACTAGGTAAGTAACCGTTAACGCACAAAACGTTTTGGGAACATATTCATTATGCGTACAGCTAAGGAGTGGAATTCCCTGCCGGAGTCTGTGTTTCCTGATAACTACAACCCGGGAATCTTTAAGTCAAGAGTGAATAGGTTTCTTCTAGCGAGTTCCATCGTCGACCGCATCGTCGCTTTGCATCAGGCGAGATAGCGGTCAAGCGCGTACCTATCAACAATGAAAAAAAAAACCTTTTTTCAATACACTCACTCGAAAACTCGCTCTTACCCCACCGCTTACAGGCACGCAATAGGCTTCTTTCCGCACTAGTGCAGAAAAGTGCGTCATAATTTTATAACATTTACCGTATGAGGATGGGCGCGCGTCGTCCCCCACGAGTCGCCGGTAAACCCCCGTTTATTCATTTCAGTGAGTGTATTGAAACAAGCAGGGCCGTTTTATCCATAAGGCAATGTAGGCAACTGCCTAGGGGCCCCGCCAGGTTCTAGGGCCCCGCGCTTCAGGAAAAAAAATAGACTATGTTTCATAAAACAGTAATAAAAAAAAACGTGTGAGTGCAGAGCATATTCATTGGCTTTTGCTGATAATTTGGTTTAAATCAATTTTCATAATATAAAATTGAATCAAGCAACTACATACTCGTAGAAAAACAATAAAATATGTAAACTAAGTTAAAAAAATGATTTAACTATACTACTCTGTCAAGAAAGTACCGGGAAAAGAGAAAGTACACAAAATTTTTGTTATTCATCCAAATTTATTTTATCCCCTTCAAAGTATGCCCCTTCAGAAACGATACACTTACGCCAACGAATAATCCAATCATCAAAACATTTTTTAAACGCTGTTTCCGAAATTGAGTTCAGTTCACGCCGCGAATTCTCCTTTATGTCTTCTACAGATTGAAAACAGGTGCCACGAAGTGGTAATTTGAGTTTAGGAAAAAGATAGAAGTCGGCTGGAGCAATATCCAGAATATGGTGGCTGCTCGATGGTATTTGTTGAGTGTTTGGTCAAAAATTCGTTCACAATGATGGCCTTGTGCGAAGGCGCATTATCGTGGTGCAAAATCCAAGAATTTTCTTTCCACAAATCTGGCCTTTTTCGTCGAATTTGCTCTCATAAATGCCGCATAACGCTCAAATAATATTCTTTATTTACCGTTTGACCTTCCGGTAAGAATTCCGAGTGCACAACACCGCGATAGTCAAAGAAAACAGTCAACATAACTGACTTTTGATCGACTTTGGCGTGGCTTTTTCGGTTTTGGTTCAGTTGGAAGGCGCCACTCCGAAGCTTGTTGACTTGTTTGCATGTCAAACTCGTAAACCCACGTCTCGTCGCCAGTAACCATGCGTTTCATAAATGTTGGGTCGGAATTGACTCGTTCTAGCATGTCCTCAGCGACTCTCATGCGATTGAGTTTTTGGAGAAAATTCAGGTCTTTTGGGACTAGCCGAGCGGCAACATGTTTCATACCCAAATGATTAGTTAAAATGGTACAGATCGACTCGTGAGATACAGAAAGTTCGGCGGCTATCTCTCTCAAACTTGAATGAGAAACGTTAACCAGGGCGATCAAGGCGACGTTCTTTCTGAATATCCCTCACCTAACTTACTATCGTCATCTGTGTCACCGGTGAGTCGTTATTCCAGGCGGACGCGAAAACCAGTGGAGAGATTTAGGATAGAATAAGTTAGTTCATAAGAATATCTAGGTAAGTTAAATTATATATAGTACTTTGGCAGTTCTATCCACTGGTTGATGTTTATCTAGTGATCTGTTATTTCCATTGTTGTCGCCGATAAATTATAAAACATAGTATTGTAAGTTCCCTTTAGGTGTCATTAGTTGTATCCGGAACAACCTTTAAATTATAAGTCTTAGATCTGTTACCCTAATTCTAGTATAGTGGTGGAGGTGTGATATATGTAAATAGTGGGTACTTTTGTTATATTCATTTATTGTGCAACCGTCAGACCAGTCTGCGAATATACGCCCTACAGCTAAGTCGTGGTTTCATTGTCAGTCCGATATTCCTCAATGACTTTGACTTTTGATCGACTTTGGCGTGGTTTTTTCGGTTTTGGTTCAGTTGGAAGGCGCCACTCCGAAGCTTGTTGACTTGTTTGCATGTCAAACTCGTAAACCCACGTCTCGTCGCCAGTAACCATGCGTTTCATAAATGTTGGGTCGGAATTGACTCGTTCTAGCATGTCCTCAGCGACTCTCATGCGATTAAGTTTTTGGAGAAAATTCAGGTCTTTTGGGACTAGCCGAGCGGCAACATGTTTCATACCCAAATGATTAGTTAAAATGGTACGGATCGACTCGTGAGATACAAAAAGTTCGGCGGCTATCTCTCTTAAACTTGAATGAGAATTTTCTTTCACTATTTCCTTCACTTTTGCGATGTTAACTTCAGTTGCAGAGGTTGATGGCCTACCAGAGCGAGGCAAATCTTCCATCACATCTCGACCGCTTTTGAATGCTTTGTACCACTCATAAGCACGTGTTTTTGTTAAAGTTGATTCATCGTAAGTAAGTCTTCTGTAACATTTTCAGTGACTCCGAACACGAAATTCCATTGGCGATGCAAAAATTAAGACAAACTCTTTGTTCGATGTTTTTGTCCATTATGAAATTTGCAATATACACTAGATATGATATAAGAACTAAAAACAGCACTGTATTTAATATAAATAACAGATGCAACTCAAACTCCGCGCCAAGATAATATTTTTATTCCTTTATTACACATTTTAACATATTTATTACATTTTTAAATATTCCTTAAAAAATATATTAAAAAAAAACATTTAAAAATATAAAAAATAGTGTCCCACCGGTATCGGGAACAGGGTCCAAGCTACCGGCGGTCAGGGCTCCAGAGAAAGGAACCTCCTAACTATACGAGCCGTGTCCAGGAGTACCGCTTTCTGAATCAAGCCCTTGATCCAGCCGCTTAACGAGAGCCTCCTAAGGTGTTGGTCGAGGCTCTTGGCTATTAAGCCATTGGCTGACACGACTATCGGTACAATGATCGCTGAGTCCACATCCCACATGTCGACAACCTCGCGAGCCAAATCGATATACTTGATTTGTTTATCTTTCTCGGCTTTCACGAGGTTCTCGTCATGCGGAACGGATATGTCAACAATCATTGCACGCCTCTCCCTTCGGTCCACCACCACTATATCAGGCTTATTGGCTACAATAGTCCTGTCAGTGATGATGGACCGATCCCAGTACAACGTGATATCGCCACTATCGAGAACTGGGTCGGGCACATACCTGTAGTATGGCACCTCCGATTCCACAAGAGAGTACTTCAGAGCAAGTTGCTGATGGATTATCCTGGCTACAAGGTTGTGTCTATGCAAGTATTCCCCGTTAGCTAGACGAGAACAACCAGAAATAATGTGGCGGATTGATTCACCCGGTCGGTGACATGCCCGACATATGTCAACCGTGCCGTCCTTCACAATAAATCTCCGGTAGTTATTCGTCATGATAACTTCGTCCATAATTGCACAGACAAACCCTTCGGTTTCCCCAAAGAGGTCACCGCTGCGTAGCCAGGCTACGGACGCCAGTTGGTCTACATCAGGCCCATGAAGGACCCGGAAAAAGCGTCCGTGAAGTTCCTTACTCTGCCATACTTCCTTGCGTACGTTAGTGTCAAGCACTACAGGTTTGCGCCAGTTCTCGTTAGCCAAGGAGAGCGGGGTGAGTCCCTTGTCCACTGCTACTACATCACGATGCATACCGTCGGTGGCTAGGAAGTATTCCCTGAGACTGCATACCTCGCGATTGTGCAGGGTCTTAGCATTTAAAAAGCCTCGACCCCCACACTTCCGCGGGATATACAGTCTCATTACCGACGACCGAGGGTGATGTATTCGATATGCAGTCAGCAGTGTACGAACCCTCCTATCCAGGGCGTCAAGTTCCGTTTGAGTCCATTTGAGTACACCGAAGGCGTACATCAATACCGGCATGACCCAACCGTTGAAGGCACGCACTTTGTTTCCACCTGAAAGAAGGCTGTTAAGTACCTTCTTCAGGCGGCCAAAGAAGCGCTCCCTCAACGATTGCTTCATGTCACTGGCATTGATGCCTAACGCTTCCGACATACCCAAATACTTGTAGGTTTCGGTTGGAGAGAGGGATCTCAGGTGTATGGAATCCGAGAGTTGGATACCCACGGATTCCACAATCTCCCCTCGCTTTATATGCATAACCGCACATTTGTCCACACCAAACTCCATCCTGATGGCACTACTGAAGGTTTCCGTTACCTTCAGTAGCTCCATCAGTTGCAGATTGTTGGGGGCAAAGAGCTTCAAGTCATCCATATAAAGGAGGTGAGATATAACCTGACCACCTCTCTTCAACCGATAGCCTAGGCCTGAATTCTCCAGCAATGTGCTCAGAGGATTCAAGGCTAGGCAGAACCAAAGCGGACTCAAACTGTCACCCTGGAATATACCTCGCTCGATCCTTACCGGTTCGCTGTTCCTATGGATATTTCGACATCCTGGATAGCGAAGGACTGTCCTCCATTGCCTCATACATGACATCAGGAAGGTGCGAAGAGTTGCATCAACTTTATACAACTCCAGCACCCTCATGAGCCATGTATGAGGAACTGAGTCGTAGGCCTTCTTATAGTCTATCCAACATGTCGACAGATCCTTTCGGGAACGCCGAACCTGTTGGCTGATGGCCATATCGATGAGAAGTAGCTCCTTCGTACCGCGGGACCCATTCCTACATCCATTTTGAGAGGCAGACATGATAGCGTTACTATCAACGTGGTGGTTAATCTTTGCTCTCAAAATGGATGTAAGAACCTTATAAACTGTCGGCAGACACGTGATCGGCCGATAGTTTTTGGGTTCCGCGGTGCTACCTGATTTGTGGAGCAGGTGGGTAACTCCTGTTGTAAGAAACTCGGGTAGCGAGCCAGACTCTAAGGCGGCCTGATACTGAGATGCCAAACGAGCGTGCGACCTTTGCAACCACTTTATCCAAAAGTTGTGCAGTCCGTCCGGCCCTGGAGATTTCCAATTAGGCAACGGACGGACTGCACGGGCCACATCTTGGGGGCTGATTGTGATTGCCCCCATTTCTGTTATCGATTCGCACGCTCGTTCGACCTCTCGAGTCCAACCACCTTCAGTATGACTGACAGGCACCGACCAAATGTTGCGCCAGAACGAAGTCATGGCGTCATCATCCGGAAGGCGCGTGTCAGTCACACCCTGGTCCGGTCGCTCCCAAGCCCTGTATACCCACCTTTCATTACTCCGGAATGTGCTATTCTGGGTGTATCTTTCAACACGCCGCTTATACCTTCGTATACGGTTTGCCCATGCATACACTTTCTGCTTCAGGAAGTCGATGCGCTCTGTGACTCGGGACATATAGTCTCGGGGGCTGATGTCAGTCCCCGAAAACGCCCGCCTCACAAAGCGCATCACTCGTGGGCGAGTGTTGCCCTCCCTGAAGCAGATTAGTTTGCCAATGAGTGCTCTGGCCCCACCAATACGACGCTCGATCCTACACTGCCAGGCCGGCACAGCTGGTTTTGGTCGTGTAGCTACGTCACTGTTTGGAAATTTTACGTGAGCTACACGACATGCCGCTACGGCCGCGCAGTACATGATCGAGTGTGTATCGGTGAGATCTTCGCAGTCATCAAAATAGTTTGACAACTGCGAATCCAGAGCAGCCACCAGCGCCTTATTCTTATTACGCATGGGCAAACGAGGTAAACGCGGCCTAAGCTCAAGCGGCATGTTGCGATACTCCCGAATAGCACACTCCAAAGCACTCCTCAGTTCATTATTGCACTGGGCACTTACGTTAGTGACCGTGTCAGTACTCACCTCGTCAGTGTGAAAGGATATGTGGCTGGACGGGGGTACCACAACTGGCACCACAGGCTGCGACGGGGGGGTAATGACACGGTCACTCATTTCCGTTCGGAGGCGATCAAGTACAGTATCGTCCAACATATGATTACGCTGGATGACCCGCACCTGATCCGATAGTCGTTGTGCCGAAACGTTGACGGCTGGCTCAAGCACCTGAAACAAAGAGAGCATCCAGACACGGTACGCGGTCAGGTTGTTTCCTCCCTCTGTAGCCCCATAGTATGCGCGCATGACGTTTTCATTGGTCGATTGCGTCCATCTCATGCGCGGCACACTTCCGCCGGCAGCTGGGACCCTTTCAGAGGTCGGTGGGCCTCGAGGTCCTAAGCACGCTGGCGGCCGGCGTCCTCCCCGACGACGCGTAGGTGGCGGTGTCGTCGGCGGCGAGTAGTACTCGTCGCTCGAGCTCGACGCAGCTGCCACGGCCGGTGTCACAGCACTCTCAGTGAGGCTGGGTTCCGACGGCGGCGAGGCGGAGCTGAGCGACGAGGCCGGAGGTGGTGGGCGTGCACGTCGTGCAGCAGCTCTTGTCAACATAGTGATTCCAGCGTTGTTGTCGTTTTTATTTCATCATCATTCCAGTATAAAATATTATTGTGTGACATAAAATGTCATCTGTCTTTAGTCAATTTTATATTTTCTTTTCCTTTCATGTTTCGGCCTTTATTTGTGCAGAGAGGTTTAGATTTGGTTTATTGCTTACTGTAGGGGTATTGGAATAAAAAATTGTGGGTTTGCGGTACCGCAAAATTATTAATTTATATTAAAATTTGCTTGAACGACACACAACACTTTTGACATCCAGAGTTGCCAGCTTATTATTATATTAGTTATAATTAGATAGTTTTAATTATTATATTATTCCTGATTTCTTTTTTTTTATATAGCCTCTTTTTGTAATGTGAATGTGAGAACACTGTATAACTCCACGAACTCTTAGACTACTTCCTATTACGACTTACTTTGTTTTTTAGTAAGATAATTTTTATTGTGCTTTTGTATATAATATTTGACTGGTCTACACTGTTCTTACATAATATCTATCAATATTGTAACACCAACCACTTTTTTTAAAAAGCGTAACCATGGAGTTTTTTGCCGGTTCTTCTCCATAGGAAACGACCAATTTGGAGCCGTGCACTAGCTTCTGACGTTTTATAAGTGCCCATGTAGGCCTATGTGAAATAAAATATTTTTGACTTTGACTTGACTTTGAAAATGAAAAACAGTTGTGCCAATCTAGCAACAATAAAAAAATCTAAAATTTGAATTTGGAACCATAAACAAATCATCCATTCCCGATACTTTTTTGACTGAATGTATATATGTATATAATTAAATTACAAACAGTTCAGAAATTATTTTGTACAACTTTTCAAAAACTGTTAAACCCGTTAAGTTCAAAATATTTTTTGAGATTTTTTCATATTTTCTTAACTTATGGTTCAAAAGTTAGAGGGGACACATTTTTTACTTTTCAAATTTCAGCTTTCTAGTTAACAGTCGCTGAGATTATCCTCGGACGGACGGACAGACAGATAGATTTGGTGAAACTATGTAGTTGACTACGGAACCCTAAAAACAACGTAATTATGAATAAAATTGTGTTAGAAATAAAATATTTCAAGAAGTTAGAAGAGGGTAGGAGGGCCCGAGACGTGTATTGCCTAGGGGCCCCGACATGCATAAACCGGCCCTGGAAACAAGTCTTTTGAAACACGTGCAATTTTGTCACTGCAGTCCTCGGCTCCATAACACACTCACCTACGGCTCGTGCGGATTCCGCCTCGGTCGCTATGACAAACTTTCTGCACTTGTACTTATCAAATTTTTTTATTAATTTTTTTTATTTTTTATGTGGGAAATAAGCACAGGCCGGGTAGCCAGCCTTTCGGTGTTTTACAGGTTGCATTTTGGAGAGTGTGCGCAGGAATTGCATGACTTGATTCCGCCATCTCATTTCTACCATCGGACAAACCGACGTACGGCGAGTATACACGATTACGTTGTTGAAACCTCTACGGTCCGGATTAAGCGTTTCGCCTCGTCATTTATACCGCGTACATCGAATGACTGGAACAATTTGCCCACTGCGATCTTCCCGTCCGATTATAATTTAGGTGTCTTCAAGGCTGAGTGAATAGGCGCCTCACCATCAACGATTGCATCACTGCTTACCATCAGATGGGATCGCAGTCAAGTACTGGTTTATAACAGATAAAAAAAAATGATCCAATGGCTCATCCCGCTCAGTGTCGTAACCAGCCTTTTATACGCCCGGTGCGAGCTTCTATAATTACGCCCCTAGAAAAAGTAAAATACAAACAAAAAGTACTAGGTATATATATTTTGCGCCCCTCCGGGAACTGCTCCCTGTGCCTGGGCACCGCTGGCACCGCCCTATTTACGGCACTGATCCCGTTCTAGGGCAGAACGGGACTGCGTGTTAGACGTTTACTGACTAAAATTCCCACTCCTATTTTTATGATTGCCTTTTCAAACTACTCATGGCCCCCTTATAGCATCTATAGAAATATTTAAGTATGTTTATCAGTTATCTAGTACCCATAACACAAACTCTGCATAGCTTGGGACTAGACGGCGTTGTGTGATAGTTGTGAAATATTATATTATTATTATATCCGCGATGCGGTTTTCTTGCATCTTATGCTGTATTTCAGCTACTCTAAAGCTTCATCGGAATATATTATTGGAGACTAAATCCAGTCTCGTTACACCACCCACCCATCGCAGCCTCTTCAACTCCGTAAAAAAAAAATATATAAAAAAAAAATATATCTTTACAAATCGATAGTGTTTCATGTACCGGATCGACCCTCCACAGGATTAAAACGATTAAAATTAATTTAAGGGTGTATAGTTCCTTAATCCCTTTAACAGTTTGTTTTGGTCGTCGTTAATAACTCGTGGTAGGGACTCACATTGTTTAGGTAGCTTGCTAAGCTTGCCTATTTTTGGACGCGTGAGCAAGATTCACTCGCTCGAATTTAGGTATCTTGGTCGCAATACATCGACCTTACGCGCACGCACACATAGAGCCCATTGTTCGCTCAATTTTATACTTTAACCGAACATGTCTTGATATTTGAGGTATTATTTTATTTTTCTTAGTAAGTATTAATTGAGTCAAGCTTGTTTGATTTTTAGTATCAGTATTACTATATGGCAATATGTAATTGTCTGCTTATCCAGTTTTGAGTACTACTCTTATAGCAAAAATAAGTAGTTGCCATATCGTTACGGGTAATAACGACCAATTTCTTTGTAAACCTACAATTATTTCCCTGGCTTATTTCTTTAAAAATATTATATTTAACAAAATCAAATTGGTATTTGAGATTAATTTTATCAGACAATTAGGTACAACGCACAACCCCTCTCCGACATGAATTAAATCTTCAAACTCAATAAATACTCGTACGATGTCTGAAGCAAGTAGGTATTTCCAATTTAATATTCGATCTAATCGTAAAATACAGTTAAAACTATGAATACTTATGTATTTTTAACCGACTTCTAAAAAAGGAGGAGGATCTTAATTCGGATGTTTGATTTTTGGAACGAAGTTCCTTATCGCGCTTTGTGAAAGGGGGCTAGACGGAAAAAATTCTCACGAAAAGTTGTACCGACACTTTTTGCTTTTTTTTTTCTTTTTTTTTCGTTCTTTAATATTCCTTCACTAATTTTTTTTAATGTTTTTGGCTTGGAAACTAAATCTTTATCTATTAATGGAAATCCAAGATGGCGGCTGCAAGAAATTATCAACTTTTCCGTCATGGGTGTCGTTTTCATGGTTTTCGAGGGTGTTGAAACCGATAGTACTGTCAAAATATAAATTCAAGATGGCGGCTGCAAAAAAAAAAAAATTCGTCATGGGTGTCGTTTTCATGGTTTTCGAGGGTGTCGAAACCGATAGTATTGTCAAAATATAAATCCAAGATGGCGGCTGCAAGAAATTATCAAATTTTCCGTCATGGGTGTCGTTTTCATGGTTTTCGAGGGTGTTGAAACCGATAGTACTGTCAAAATATAAATCCAAGATGGCGGCTGCAAAAAATTATTAAATTTTTCGTCATGGGTGTCGTTTTCATGGTTTTCAAGGGTGTTGAAACCGATAGTATTGTCAAAATGTAAATCCAAGATGGCGGCTGCAAGAAATTATCAACTTTTTTGTCATGGGTGTCGTTTTCGTGGTTTTCGAGGGTGTTGAAACCGATTGTACTGTGAAAATGTAAATCTAAGATGGCGGCTGCAATAAATTATCAACTTTTTCGATATAGGTGTCTTTTTCATGGTTTTCGAGGTTGTTGAAGCCGATAGTGCTGTCAAAATGTAAATCTAAGATGGCGGCTGTCAGAAATTATCAACTTTTTCGTCATGAGTGTCGTTTTCATGGTTTCGATGATGTTGAAATAGTGCTGTCAAAATGTACATAAAATGGGATAGAATTTTTTAGTTATCTTGTATTGGCTAGACGGAAAAAATTCTCACGAAAAGTTGTAACGATACTTTTTGCTATAGTAAGCTATTGTAAGCCGTGCGGCGTGCGCATGTTTCTCTGTCTGTCTCTCTCTCTCTCTCTTATAGAAAGCAAGCCAAAACGGAACTTCGTTCCATCCGGGTGTCCCTTGACACCTCAGTAGTTTTTTTTTTTATGTATGTTCGCGCATAACTTCGTTGCTTGCCGACCGATTTGAAAAATTCTTTTTTTGTTGGAAAGTGAAAATTACAACTAAAAAGTGTGAAAAAAAATATAACCGACTTCACTAAAAAAAACACTAAAACCATCAAAATAATTTTAATTTCGGAAGTCGGTGTTTCTCGATATTGTTTGTTCCTTATTTAACACCGACTAGTGAAATCGATTATATCTTTTTTGGAAAAAGTTTTTTTTTTTTAATTATAAGGTAAAATATACAACGGATTTAGCAGTTATGTGTACTATCCAGACCCTATTTGTAGCATAGCCAATTTCTGTATTGTATTTGTGTGAAAAGATTGTATGGGACTGAATAATTTTAAAGCATGTAACTGGGAGATGAATAAATCATCGTTAATTTGATATCATGATATTGTGGCAACTTTAATTCCTTGTATATCAAAATGGTAACAGGAAAAATTGATTTATAAATACACTAGCTTTTGCCCGCGGCTTTGCCCGCGTGGCGTAACCTAATGTTATTTCCCATAAATTTTGGACCTCCATTTTACACGCGTGAGCAGCGTAGTTCTTACTACCTTAATTCACATATACATACTACCATTGTTGGTGTTGTGTTAGTTAAGAAAACAAACACAAAACAAAAATGCAATTATAACTTTTCAACAACTTCCAAAAGAAAACACAGTCATCAGTCGTGCGTTATTGTCGTTCGGCTTATTAGCTAAAGAAACAGTAGGCAAAACAGCGCGGGGGGAGGATCAGTGACCGCGTCATGCGTAGCTACTGAAGAGCGGAACTCGTGAACTCGTGAATTTAATTTTGAGAATTATTAAATTTATGAAAGCTTTCTAATAGTACGTCCGATTTAAATGATTCAAAAAGTAATTTACAGATACTGATATAGTCTTGAACACGAAGTAACTTATTTTGATAAGAATTAATACCGTAATTATGTAAATAGCTTTCCAATAAATGCTTCATGAATGCCAATTTTTAAAAGTAGTAAAATGGATATATTATGTTAACCTTAAGAGATAGACATATGCCACCGCGGACTTTTCTGTAGACCTATATAAGATACACAATTCCACGATACATTATTTTGTTATATCTCAAAGGGTTTAGGCAGCGTTTGCGTTAAAAGCTCCCAGACGGCTTATTTTTTCCTGACATCTTCAACAAATAACGTTAATGTACACAAAAATACATACAAAAACTTAACAAATTATATACTAAAAGCTTCCTCAAGAATCACGCTATCGAGTGGTGAAAACTGCTTGAAAATCGGTGCAGTAAATTTTGAGTTTATTGCGAACAGACAGACAGACAGACTCGGCGGGGGACTTTGTTTTATAATATGTAGTGAAAAGTGTCCTAATTTATCTTGGTACTCGAAGATATAGGCAAGCGTGCTCTATCGTCGCCCACATCATCGCTTACCATCAGGTGAGATTGTGGTCAAACGCGAGCCTATACATTATATAAAAAAAAAAACCTATTACTACTGTCCGTTCAACCGATTTTGACTTTCATTACGTTGGTAGCATGACAAATGGTGGCTGCAGCAAATAGTTGGTATTGTAATTAGTTTTTTGCTTTTAATGCCATCCTTATGCCTACGAAATAGAAGTTGAAATCGGTTGGACTGACAGTAAAAAAACTTTCTTTATATGTCTAATCCGCGAATAGGGTACAGCTCCTATTACTTGCTTCGATTTGTCTGTCAGATATTTAGCAATATAAAAAAACTAATGAGGTGTCAAGGGACACCCGGATGGAACGAAGTTCCGTTCTGGCTCTCTTATAGAAAGCATTCTATAAGAGAGAGAGAGAGAGACAGACAGAGAAACATGCGCACGCCGCACGGCTTACAATAGCTTACTATAGCAAAAAGTATCGTTACAACTTTTCGTGAGAATTTTTTCCGTCTAGCTAATACAAGATAACTAAAAAATACTATCCTATTTTATGTACATTTTGACAGCACTATTTCAACATCTTCGAAACCATGAAAACGACACTCATGACGAAAAAGTTGATAATTTCTGACAGCCGCCATCTTAGATTTACATGTTGACAGCACTATCGGCTTCAACAACCTCGAAAACCATGAAAAGACACCCATATCGAAAAATTTGATAATTTATTGCAGCCGCCATCTTAGATTTACATTTTGACAGTACAATCGGTTTCAACACCCTCGAAAACCACGAAAACGACACCCATGACGAAAAAGTTGATAATTACTTGCAGCCGCCATCTTGGATTTACATTTTGACAATACTATCGGTTTCAACACCCTTGAAAACCATGAAAACGACACCCATGACGAAAAATTTAATAATTTTTTGCAGCCGCCATCTTGGATTTATATTTTGACAGTACTATCGGTTTCAACACCCTCGAAAACCATGAAAACGACACCCATGACGAAAAATTTTTTTTTTTGCAGCCGCTATCTTGGATTTATATTTTGACAGTACTATCGGTTTCAACACCCTCGAAAACCATGAAAACGACATCCATGACGGAAAAGTTAATAATTTCTTGCAACCGCCATCATGGATTTACATTTTGACAGTACTATCGGTTTCAACACCCTTGAAAACCATGAAAACGACACCCATGACGAAAAATTTGATAATTTCTTGCAGCCGCCATCTTGGATTTACATTTTGACAGTACCATCGGTTTCAACACCCTCGAAAACCATGAAAACGACACTCATGACGAAAAATTTGATAATTTCTTGCAGCCGCCATCTTGGATTTATATTTTGACAGTACCATCGGTTTCAACACCCTCGAAAACCACGAAAACGACACCCATGACGAAAAAGTTGATAATTACTTGCAGCCGCCATCTTGGATTTATATTTTGACAGTACTATCGGTTTCAACACTCTCGAAAACCATGAAAACGACACCCATGACGAAAAAATTTTTTTTTTGCAGCCGCCATCTTGGATTTATATTTTGACAGTACTATCGGTTTCAACACCCTCGAAAACCATGAAAACGACACCCATGACGAAAAATTTTTTTTTTTGCAGCCGCCATCTTGGATTTATATTTTGACAGTACTATCGGTTTCAACACCCTCGAAAACCATGAAAACGACACCCATGACGGACCATTTATTTATTTTTATTGTCATAGTCGCTTAACTATCTTACATTGTGATATCTATGTAAGTATGAAGTTCCGTTGGCCATTTCTGGTCTTTGTTTTAGAATAAAACTCATTCTGTATCAGTGAGTCCATTATTACTCCTTAATAACAATTTTAAAAATAAGTATGATATTTGTACTTTTATTTCGGTCCGAAAAAGTAGCACGTCTTTGCAGTCGCAGTATACAAGTCGGCACACATTTTAGACGTATTTATTTTTTGTAAGAGAGCGATACGGACATCCGTTCACAAGCGCTTCTGAGCGCGGACTGACGCTAGACATCGCGCGTTCAATGAAAAATGTATGAAGAAATAGGTATTGAGAGTGGTTTTATTTTGGTCATAAATCATAAAGTTATTTATGTAGGTTCAAAATAATTAGCTATAGGTGTTGAAGACTATATAAGCTGTATTATTTTATATTTTTTAAAGTAAAAATGTTTACTGGATTTAAGTTACGGGTTCCTACTCAGACCCTGTGTTTCGTAATTTTCTTGTATTAGTGCGTTGGTAAAATCGTATTTATATGAAATTTTTTTATGAGACCGTAATATTTTTTTTATGCCATCCTGGAGATAAATATATTGTCTTTTATTTGATACCAAGATATACTCATAATTATGATTCCTAGAGCATCATAATGGTTCCCGAAAAACCGTGATATTTGTCGTAATAGGTGAATACGTCCTTAAGCAGGATATTAGGTAAATGTCATCTACAGATTCATCATCATTAGCCTCTTTAATGTTTCCACTGCTGGGACTTAGGTCTCCTCTCTAGGGAGGGAATGGGCCGTTACCCACCACGCGGGCCCAGTCGGGGTGTCACATGTCATCGAATTTTTGGTTCTAGGACATGCCGGTTTCCACGAAGTTTTCCTTCACCGTTTTGAGAGCAGTGGTCATGAAATAAATTACACAAAGTAAGTATTGCGCTTGACTGGGTTCGAACCCGCGACTTACAACTCGTAAGTTGGGGCCATTGCCGAGTGGCAAATCTATATGATGAAGTCATCTATAGATCATTATATTATATTTACATATAGACTATATTACATTCGGGGATTTCAAAAGTATTATTCACTAAAATGTAGGAAATATATAACAAAAATTGACAGTGGAAAAGTTGTTTGTTTGTGGTCGGGTTTTTTGGCACTTGCACAAAATGTATTGAGAACACATTAGTTGTGCGTACAACTAAGGAGTGGAATTCCCTGCCGGTGTCTGTGTTTCCTGATAGCTACAACCTAGGGGTCTTTAAGTCAAGAATGAATAGGTTGCTTCTAGGTAAGCGTGCTTCATCGTCGACTTCTTCGGTTCCCCATCTAGTTTATGCAAATGATGACTTTACCTGTCACGTGACTTCTCCTCAGGTAATGTTTTTTTCTTTATTTAATTTTTTTTGGTGGAAAAATCATCAATGAGAACCCCCGCTCTTGGGCGGAGCGGGAGATAGTGTCAGACTCTTACTGACTAAAAACCCACCCTGTTCCTTCAAGCCTTCATACCGGGGCTCGAGTTGTCTTTAGAAACTAACCCTGGCCCCGGTAGTCTTCGACCCATCTGGGCCCCCTCATTGCCATACATTTTGTATTTAGAGTTTGGCGGGAAAGCTAACAGAAAAGTCATTTGTTTAGGCCTGTTGGTGAGATAGCAGTCAAGCACGAGCATACCAATATTAACCTTGTAACCACGTGCGTTGAACATATCCGATAAACATTCTCGTTAAATTCCGTCAAGGCCGCACATCCACGACCAAATACTCCATCTCGTCAGCAGAAGAGGTGACGAGATGGAGTATTCTCTTCAAGGTGACACTGCTGTCACCTATGGGGATTGAAGAACTAAATGAGATAGAGTACCCCGTCAAAGCAAACACGACTCTGGCGAAAAGGACATGAAAATACACCGGACCAATCAGACGCAAGCGGTTAAGGGGGTCTTCAGGCGCAATGCAAAATTGAGGGTTTTTTTATGAAGGGAAAATCATCTAATGACGACCCCCGCTGTTAGGCGAAGCGGGAGATAGTGTCAGACTCTTACTGACTAAAAATCCACCCCGTTCCTTAGTGCCTTCATACCGGGGCTGAGCTACTCTTTCGAAACTAACCCTGGACCCAGCTGGGCCCCTGCTGTTGCTGACAACTCCCTGAGGCGCGCGGGAACAGTGCGCGCCGTCGACGACTTGGCGGTTAAGGGGTTAAAAAAAAACTGTCATTGGTTTATTTAAAGTTTCTGCCGGCCCCTAATCTCAAGAAAGTCATACGGACCAGCTGTCAAGTGACAAAGACTTCAACAGAGCAATACTCTCGGCCGCACCCAGGCGTGACCGACACACACGCTACATCTTCACCTGATTGCTAATTTTCATATAATCGTACTTAGAGATGTGCCGAATATTCGTTTTATATTCGGTATTCGGATAAATTCGGCAAAATTTTGAGGTATTCGTATTCAGCCGAATCATTTGGTTGAAATCTACACTTAATTAAAGAGGTAAAATTTGTTTTTTTGTTTGTAGGAGGTATTCTCTGGAAGTACTGGTCCGATTACTAAGGTTTTTTCACGGATTGAAAGCAGCTTTATTCCTGAGTGACATAGGCTATATTTGGTTTAATGAATCATTATAAATCAGTTTTTAGAGCAAAATAAAGTAATCCCATATTCCAAAAATCATATTTTTAGACAGCCAGTCAACCATATTGTTTTGTATTCGGGCCTTTAATATCCCACTTTGTAAGAAATGACTTCTGTAATATTTGTTGCACAATCGAAGCCGATGATGACCCGGCAATCGATGGTGGCCCAGCCACTGGTGCCGGCCGAGCCTTGGTTCAGGCCATGGTCCGGAGCGAGGAGTGGCAGATGGTCGCCTCCTTTTGGGAAGCAGTAACGCTCTCAAAGGAGGAGGCCGACCGCATCAGCAACGGCGTTCTCGCCGCCGCCGCCGCCGCCGTGATTCCGATGCCGATTTCCGGCCACCGTAGGCGCGGGCTTGCGGACAGTGAGCAATGGGTAGCTCGCTGTCCGACCTTCCGGTAACTGTCTGGACCGAGTCCAAGGCGTCGACGGCGCGCACTGTTCCCGCGCGCCTCAAGAAGTTGTCAACAACAACAGGAGCCCAGCTGGGTTGAAGCCTATCGGGGCCAGGGTTAGTTTTGAAAGATAGCTCGAGTCCCGGTATGAAGGCTTGAAGGAACGGGGCGGGTTTTTAGTCAAATCAAATCAAATCAAATCAGTTTATTGCAAACATGTTGTACAGTGGTTGGAATAAAAATAAAGAGTTTCAAACATGCACCCTGTAAGGGCACTGCAAAACAAATAAATTTCAGTAAAATAAAATACAATTTAAAATTCAGTTTCAATGTTACATTTAAAAAGGCAAAAATTATTGATATTACAAGTATTAAAATAAATAAATAATTGGATAACGTCAAATCAATTAAATGTCAAAATAAATATAAATGTCAAAAATAAGTATAAATGTCAAAATAATATGAAATACATTAAAAAATAATAATAATAACATTAGTAATAGCGAATTACGAATTAGACCAATTCAATTATGTACTTTGCGCTTATTTAATTATTTATTTATTTTTTCTTCAAAAAACTCTTTCAGTGTGTAGTAGCACTTCTGGTTCAAATGAGTGAACAATTTTGTTTTAAATAAATTGATTGCTTTAATTTCTTTTAGGGATTTTGGAATTTTATTATAAATCTTGATACACATTACATAAGGGCCTGTATTGAAAATAGATAGCTTCGAAACCGGTAATGCTAGATCGTTTTGGTGTCGCAAATTCCGTGGTTGGGTGTAATGATCCTTATTTAAGGACGCGTGAGCAAGATTCACTCGCTCGAATTTAGGTATCTTGGTCGCAATACATCGACCTTACGCGCACGCACACATAGAGCCCATTGTTCGCTCAATTTTATACTTTAACCGAACATGTCTTGATATTTGAGGTATTATTTTATTTTTCTTAGTAAGTATTAATTGAGTCAAGCTTGTTTGATTTTTAGTATCAGTATTCCTATATGGCAATATGTAATTGCCTGCTTATCCAGTTTTGAGTACTACTCTTATAGCAAAAATAAGTAGTTGCCATATCGTTACGGGTAATAACGACCAATTTCTTTGTAAACCTACGATTATTTCCCAGGCTTATGTCTTTAAAAATATTATCAAAATCAAATGGGTATTTGAGATTAATTTTATCAGACAATTAGGTACAACGCACAACCCCTTTCCGACATGAATTAAATCTTCAAACTCAATAAATACTCGTACGATGTCTGAAGCAAGTAGGTATTTCCAATTTAATATTCGATCTAATCGTAAAATACAGTTAAAACTATGAATACTTATGTATTTTTAACCGACTTCTAAAAAAGGAGGAGGTTCTTAATTCGGATGTTTGATTTTTGGAACGAAGTTCCTTATCGCGCGTTGTGAAAGGGGGCTAGACGGAAAAAATTCTCACGAAAAATTGTACCGACACTTTTACTGTCAAAATATAAATCCAAGATGGCGGCTGCAAGAAATTATCAACTTTTTCGTCATGGAAGTTGTTTTCATGGTTTTCGAGGGTGTTGAAACCGATGGTACTGTCAAAATATAAATCCAAGATGGCGGCTGCAAGAAATTATCAAATTTTTCGTCATGGGTGTCGTTTTCATGGTTTTCGAGGGTGTTGAAACCGATGGTACTGTCAAAATATAAATCCAAAATGGCGGCTGCAAGAAATTATCAAATTTTCCGTCATGGGTGTCGTTTTCATGGTTTTCGAGGGTGTTGAAACCGATGGTACTGTCAAAATGTAAATCCAAGATGGCGGCTGCAAGAAATTATCAACTTTTTCGTCATGGGTGTCGTTTTTATGGTTTTCGAGGGCGTGGAAACCGATAGTACTGTCAAAATGTAAATCCAAGATGGCGGCTGCAAGAAATTATCAACTTTTTCGTCATGGGTGTCGTTTTCATGGTTTTCGAGGGTGTTGAAACCGATAGTACTGTCAAAATGTAAATCCAAGATGGCGGCTGCAAGAAATTGTTAACTTTTCCGTCATGGGTGTCGTTTTCATGGTTTTCGAGGGTGTTGAAACCGATAGTACTGTCAAAATATAAATCCAAGATGGCGGCTGCATGAAATTATCAACTTTTTCGTCATGGGTGTCGTTTTTGTGGTTTTCGAGGGTGTTGAAACCGATTGTACTGTGAAAATGTAAATCTAAGATGGCGGCTGCAATAAATTATCAACTTTTTCGATATGGGTGTCTTTTTCATGGTTTTCAAGGTTGTTGAAGCCGATAGTGCTGTCAAAATGTAAATCTAAGATGGCAGCTGTCAGAAATTATCAACTTTTTCGTCATGAGTGTCGTTTTCATGGTTTCGAAGATGTTGAAATAGTGCTGTCAAAATGTACATAAAATGGGATAGTATTTTTTAGTTATCTTGTATTGGCTAGACGGAAAAAATTCTCACGAAAAGTTGTAACGATACTTTTTGCTATAGTAAGCTATTGTAAGCCGTGCGACGTGCGCATGTTTCTCTGTCTGTCTCTCTCTCTCTCTTATAGAAAGCAAGCCAAAACGGAACTTCGTTCCATCCGGGTGTCCCTTGACACCTCAGTAGTTTTTTTTTTTATGTATGTTCGCGCATAACTTCGTTGCTTGCCGACCGATTTGAAAAATTCTTTTTTTGTTGGAAAGTGTATACCAAATGGTCCCATAGTCACCAAGTCGGGATCTGATGATGGAATCGTGGCGAATTCAAGGGAACTCCTCAAATATCATAAGCAACCGTATAGTTCTTTTGGTATTTTCATCAAAAACTTAAGCAGCAAATGTAATTTTTTGAGTGTAAATCACTCAAAAAATTACATTTGATGAAATGGAACTGGTGAAGAAGACCAGAAATGGCCAGTGGAAGTTCATACTCACACAGATATTACAATGAACATAGTTATGAGAGCCGGAAGATAGGCACCGGAACGCCGTAATTAATCAATGTATCCTAGCCGTGTTTGGGTTTATTAGAATTGTCATGAGATGCACTTTGGCAATAAGGTACTATCAAACTGATCTGATGATAATGATGATGAAGCTAGAAGATAGGCACCGGGGCTCCGTAATTAATCAATGTATCCTACCCGTGTTTGGGCTATTTAGAATTATCATGAGATGCGCCGCACTTTGGCTATAAGGTACTATCAAACTGATCTGATGATGATGATGGAGCCGCAAGGTAGACACGGAAGCTTCATAATAAAACAATGAATTTATCCTAGCAGGGTTTGAGTTAATTGGAATTGTCATGAGAAAAAGGTACTCTGGCTGTAAATAAGTGTATTACAACTAAAAAGTGTGAAATAAAAAACTTTTTCCAAAAAAAAATATAACCGACTTCACTAAAAAAAACACTAAAACCATCAAAATAATTTTAATTTCGGAAGTCGGTGTTTCTCGATATTGTTTGTTCCTTATTTAACACCGACTAGTGAAATCGGTTATATCTTTTTTGGAAAAAGTTTTTTTTTTAATTATAAGGTAAAATATACAACGGATTTAGCAGTTATGTGTACTATCCAGACCCTATTTGTAGCATAGCCAATTTCTGTATTGTATTTGTGTGAAAAGATTGTATGGGACTGAATAATTTTAAAGCATGTAACTGGGAGATGAATAAATCATCGTTAATTTGATATCATGATATTGTGGCAACTTTAATTCCTTGTATATCAAAATGGTAACATGAAAAAATGATTTATAAATACACTAGCTTTTGCCCGCGGCTTCGCCCGCGTGGCGTAACCTAATGTTATTTCCCATAAATTTTGGACCTCCATTTTACACGCGTGAGCAGCGTAGTTCTTACTACCTTAATTAAAATATACTACCATTGTTGGTGTTGTGTTAGTTAAGAAAACAAACACAAAACAAAAATGCAATTATAACTTTTCAACAACTTCCAAAAGAAAACACAGTCATCAGTCGTGCGTTATTGTCGTTCGGCTTATTAGCAAAAGAAACAGTAGGCAAAACAGCGCGGGGGGAGGATCAGTGACCGCGTCATGCGTAGCTACTGAAGAGCGGAACTTGTGAACTCGTGAATTTAATTTTGAGAATTATTAAATTTATGAAAGCTTTCTAATGGTACGTCCGATTTAAATGATTCAAAAAGTAATTTACAGATACTGATGTAGTCTTGAACGCGAAGTAACTTATTTTGATAAGAATTAATACCGTAATTATGTAAATAGCTTTCCAATAAATGCTTCATGAATGCCAATTTTTAAAAGTAGTAAAATGGTTATATTATGTTAACCTTAAGAGATAGACATATGCCACCGCGGACTTTTCTGTAGACCTATATAAGATACACAATTCCACGATACATTATTTTGTTATATCTCAAAGGGTTTAGGCAGCGTTTGCGTTAAAAGCTCCCAGACGGTTTATTTTTTCCCGACATCTTCAATAAATAACGTTAATGTACACAAAAATACATACAAAAACTTAACAAATTATATACTAAAAGCTTCCTCAAGAATCACGCTATCGAGTGGTGAAAACTGCTTGAAAATCGGTGCAGTAAATTTTGAGTTTATCGCGAACAGACAGACAGACAGACTCAGCGGGGGACTTTGTTTTATAATATGTAGTGAAAAGTGTCCTAATTTATCTTGGTACTCGAAGATATAGGCAAGCGTGCTCTATCGTCGGCCACATCATCGCTTACCATCAGGTGAGATTGTGGTCAAACGCGAGCCTATACATTATATAAAAAAAAAAACCTATTACTACTGTCCGTTCAACCGATTTTGACTTTCATTACGTTGGTAGCATGACAAATGGTGGCTGCAGCAAATAGTTGGTATTGTAATTAGTTTTTTGCTTTTAATGCCATCCTTATGCCTGCGAAATAGAAGTTGAAATCGGTTGAACTGACAGTAAAAAAACTTTCTTTATATGTCTAATCCGCGAATAGGGTACAGCTCCTATTACTTGCTTCGATTTGTCTGTCAGATATTTATCAATATAAAAAAACTACTGAGGTGACACCCGGATGGAACGAAGTTCCGTTCTGGCTTGCTTTCTATAAGAGAGAGAGAGACAGACAGAGAAACATGCGCACGCCGCACGGCTTACAATAGCTTACTATAGCAAAAAGTATCGTTACAACTTTTCGTGAGAATTTTTTCCAGCACTATCGGCTTCAACAACCTCGAAAACCATGAAAAAGACACCCATATCGAAAAAGTTGATAATTTATTGCAGCCGCCATCTTAGATTTACATTTTGACAGTACAATCGGTTTCAACACCCTCGAAAACCACGAAAACGACACCCATGACGAAAAGTTGATAATTACTTGCAGCCGCCATCTTGGATTTACATTTTGACAATACTATCGGTTTCAACACCCTTGAAAACCATGAAAACGACACCCGTGACGAAAAATTTAATAATTTTTTGCAGCCGCCATCTTGGATTTATATTTTGACAGTACTATCGGTTTCAACACCCTCGAAAACCATGAAAACGACACCCATGACGAAATTTTTTTTTTTGCAGGCGCCATCTTGGATTTATATTTTGACAGTACTATCGGTTTCAACACCCTCGAAAACCATGAAAACGACACCCATGACGGAAAAGTTAATAATTTCTTGCAGCCGCTATCTTGGATTTATACTTTGACAGTACTATCGGTTTCAACACCCTCGAAAACCATGAAAACGACACCCATGACGGAAAAGTTAACAATTTCCTGCAGCCGCCATCTTGGATTTACATTTTGACAGTACTATCGGTTTCAACACCCTCGAAAACCATGAAAACGACACCCATGACGAAAAAGTTGATAATTTCTTGCAGCCGCCATCTTGGATTTACATTTTGACAGTACCATCGGTTTCAACACCCTCGAAAACCATGAAAACGACACCCATGACGAAAAAGTTGATAATTTCTTGCAGCCGCTATCTTGGATTTACATTTCGACAGTACCATCGGTTTCAACACCCTCGAAAACCATGAAAACGACACTCATGACGAAAAATTTGATAATTTCTTGCAGCCGCCATCTTGGATTTACATTTTGACAGTACCATCGGTTTCAACACCCTCGAAAACCATGAAACGACACTCATGACGAAAAATTTGATAATTTCTTGCAGCCGCCATCTTGGATTTATATTTTGACAGTACCATCGGTTTCAACACCCTCGAAAACCATGAAAACGACACCCATGACGGAAAAGTTAATAATTTCTTGCAGCTGCTATCTTGGATTTATACTTTGACTGTACTATCGGTTTCAACACCCTCGAAAACCATGAAAACGACACCCATGACGGAAAAGTTAACAATTTCTTGCAGCCGCCATCTTGGATTTATATTTTGACAGTACCATCGGTTTCAACACCCTCGAAAACCACGAAAACGACACCCATGACGGAAAAGTTAATAATTTCTTGCAACCGCCATCATGGATTTACATTTTGACAGTACTATCGGTTTCAACACCCTTGAAAACCATGAAAACGACACCCATGACGAAAAATTTGATAATTTCTTGCAGACGCCATCTTGGATTTATATTTTGACAGTACCATCGGTTTCAACACCCTCGAAAACCATGAAAACGACACCCATGACGGAAAAGTTAATAATTTCTTGCAGCCGCTATCTTGGATTTATACTTTGACAGTACTATCGGTTTCAACACCCTCGAAAACCATGAAAACGACACCCATGACGGAAAAGTTAATAATTTCTTGCAGCCGCTATCTTGGATTTATACTTTGACAGTACTATCGGTTTCAATACCCTTGAAAACCATGAAAACGACACCCATGATGAAAAATTTGATAATTTCTTGCAGCCGCCATCTTGGATTTACATTTTGACAGTACTATCGGTTTCAACACCCTCGAAAACCATGAAAACGACACCCATGACGAAAAAGTTGATAATTTCTTGCAGCCGCCATCTTGGATTTATATTTTGACAGTACCATCGGTTTCAACACCCTCGAAAACCACGAAAACGACACCCATGACGGAAAAGTTAATAATTTCTTGCAACCGCCATCATGAATTTACATTTTGACAATACTATCGGTTTCAACACCCTTGAAAACCATGAAAACGACACCCATGACGAAAAATTTGATAATTTCTTGCAGCCGCCATCTTGGATTTATATTTTGACAATACTATCGGTTTCAACACCCTCGAAAACCATGAAAACGACACCCATGACGGAAAAGTTAATAATTTCTTGCAGCCGCTATCTTGGATTTATACTTTGACAGTACTATCGGTTTCAACACCCTCGAAAACAATGAAAACGACACCCATGACGGAAAAGTTAACAATTTCTTGCAGCCGCCATCTTGGATTTACATTTTGACAGTACTATCGGTTTCAACACCCTCGAAAACCATGAAAACGACACCCATGACGAAAAAGTTGATAATTTCTTGCAGCCGCTATCTTGGATTTACATTTCGACAGTACCATCGGTTTCAACACCCTCGAAAACCATGAAAACGACACTCATGACGAAAAATTTGATAATTTCTTGCAGCCGCCATCTTGGATTTATATTTTGACAGTACCATCGGTTTCAACACCCTCGAAAACCACGAAAACGACACCCATGACGAAAAAGTTAATAATTACTTGCAGCCGCCATCTTGGATTTACGTTTTGACAATACTATCGGTTTCAACACCCTTGAAAACCATGAAAACGACACCCATGACGAAAAATTTAATAATTTTTTGCAGCCGTCATCTTGGATTTATATTTTGACAGTACTATCGGTTTCAACATCCTCGAAAACCATGAAAACGACACCCATGACGAAAAATTTTTTTTTTTTGCAGCCACCATCTTGGATTTATATTTTGACTGTACTATCGGTTTCAACACCCTCGAAAACCATGAAAACGACACCCATGACGGAAAAGTTAATAATTTCTTGCAACCGCCATCTTGGATTTACATTTTGACAATACTATCGGTTTCAACACCCTTGAAAACCATGAAAACGACACCCATGATGAAAAATTTGATAATTTCTTGCAGCCGCCATCTTGGATTTATATTTTGACAGTACTATCGGTTTCAACACCCTCGAAAACTATGAAAACGACACCCATGACGGACCATTTATTTATTTTTATTGTCATAGTCGCTTAACTATCTACATTGTGATATCTATGTAAGTATGAAGTTCCGTTGGCCATTTCTGGTCTTTGTTTTAGAATAAAACTCATTCTGTATCAGTGAGTCCATTATTACTCCATAATAACAATTTTAAAAATAAGTATGATATTTGTACTTTTATTTCGGTCCGAAAAAGTAGCACGTCTTTGCAGTCGCAGTATACAAGTCGGCACACATTTTAGACGTATTTATTTTTTGTAAGAGAGCGATACAGACATCCGTTCACAAGCGCTTCTGAGCGCGGACTGACGCTAGACATCGCGCGTTCAATGAAAAATGTATGAAGAAATATTGAGAGTGGTTTTATTTTGGTCATAAATCATAAAGTTATATAGGTAGGTTCAAAATAATTAGCTATAGATGTTGAAGACTATATAAGCTGTATTATTTTATGTTTTTTAAAGTAAAAATGTTTACTGGATTTAAGTTACGGGTTCCTACTCAGACCCTGTGTTTCGTAATTTTCTTGTATTAGTGCGTTGGTAAAATCGTATTTATATGAAAATTTTATATGAGACCGTAATATTTTTTTTATGCCATCCTGGAGATAAATATATTGTCTTTTATTTGATACCAAGATATACTCATAATTATGATTCCTAGAGCATCATAATGGTTCCCGAAAAACCGTGATATTTGTCGAAATAGGTGAATACGTCCTTAAGGGGAAAAGAGACATATTTTTCCTGACAAACAGACATATTTCAAAGATGTATAGAGACGTGAGCGTAAGGATATTATGTTTTATAAAGTGTGGTCTACAGCTGTCCATACATCCTATATTTGTTAAGATGCGTATGCATCTTTTTTGTACCTTGAATAGTTTATCAGCGTTTGTACTATTACCCCATAGCATTATACCATAACGAAGCCAAGAGTGCGCATATGCGCTATAGGCTGCTTTTGCTGATTTGAAATCCGTGGATCTTTTTAGTTCCGATAACGCATAAGAAAACCTAGAAATTTTGTTACTTATGTGTGCTATATGGGATTTCCAGTTTAGGTTTGTGTCAATATTAAGTCCCAATAAATTGAAATTATCCACGCAGTCTAATGTAATGTCGTTAAAAGTAAATTTTATGTCAAGGGGTCGTTTTTGGTATGGTCTGAATTGCATTATTTTTGTCTTAGCGAAATTTAGTTCAAGATTGTGTTCATTTAACCAAGTATAAATGTCAGTTAGAATTCGATGAATGTCATTGTTAAGGGTCAGATTATTTGAGCAAGGAAAAACTACAGAAATGTCATCAGCAAATAAAACGCTTACGGCATCTATTTTTTTAGGGAGATCATTAATATAAATAAGAAATAATATGCATCCGAGTACGCTACCTTGTGGGATTGATTTATGTACAGTGGTCGCTTTCGATTTAACATTAGCAATTTCTCCAGTAGTATGATTGTAGTGCTCAATTTCTACATATTGCGAACGGTTTTCGAGATAAGACGTAAACCATTTATGAGCTATGCCACGTACACCTATCCCGTCCAGTTTATTCAAGAGGATATTATATTGAACTCTATCGTATGCCTTACTCATGTCTAGAAGAATACCTATAGCGTACTTCTTTTCATTAATTATATTTAAGATTGTTGCACATATCTATAAACTGCATTTGTTGTCGATTTATTTTTCCTGAATCCATTTTGGCTATCGTTAAATATATTAAATGTCTCGCAGAAAGAATACAGGCGTGACGACATAGCGGTTTCTAAAATTTTTGAGAAGGTAGGCAAAAGCGCTATGGGACGATAATTATTACAGTCGGTCTGCAAATCTTTTTTATGGATAGGTTTGATTACTGAGATTTTAAGTAAATGTGGGACGGTTCCTTCAATAAAGGATTGGTTTATTAAGAAAGTAAGGGGCATGGCTAGAACCTTTGCGCATTTTTTAACTAATGACGGTGGGATTTCGTCAAAACCATAGCTTCTCTTGTTTTTAAGGTTTCTTATAATTGATAGTATTTCATATTCATCTACAGGTTTGATAAATAAGGATTTGTCATTTCTTGTGATGACCGGTTGACCAGTTTGATGACTGGACTTTCCTCCAACCGATTTAAAAAAGTCGTTAAATGCGTTTGCAACAGTCGTGGGGTTTTCCGTTAGAGTCTGTGCGGAAAGTAAACCGTCGTGGGATTTGAGGGCGCTGCTGTAGATAAATATCGTTTTTGTTATGTAAGCAACATTGTGACGTCATTATAGTGCGACTGTTAAATCTTGATATTTTGAAACTATGTTAGGCTAGCTTCTTCCAGCGGCTTCACCTTATAATAAAAATTATCCTATTGCTTTTGCTCACCTAATGAAACTGCAAAGTTATAGCTTATTTATGTGCTGTATTATTGCAATGTTTATGATTAACATCATCTGTCTGGTAGTTTTTGCGCGACACATCCATACATACGAGTACCTCCATCCATCTTCATAAACTTTCACATTTATAATATTAGTACAGTAGCCTATTTATTGAACTTGCTCACGTGATGAAACTTAGCAAAAATATAGGTTATAAGCCATGTTATAAATTCATCCGTTTATAAGTTTTTGCGTAATGAGTAACAAACCGTTAATTGTGGCGACACCTGGGGGAGGCATATGTCGAACAGTGGACGTCTTTCGATTGTAACGATGATGAACATTTAAATGCAAACACGAACCGGTAAAGGAAAATAGCGTGAAGAAACTGCTGTACTGCCTATCGAGGTAGGTTCCATCAACGACCACTTACCCAGTTCCAACGAAAATGGTTCTATCACTTTGACTGGGATCGGTCTATTATCAGTGACTGGAATATTGCAGCTAACAGCAAGTTTATGGTTACCCTAGTTAAATATAAAGGTAAAAATGGGACCACTTTCTCGTTGTCTTCCTCAGTACATTTTTCCCTTTTGCTAATCAATGAAAAATATGAACTTAATGACTATGAAAATAAAGTACAGTTCAGAATTTGTAATGTTGCTTCGTAAAAAATCTATTTAGCCTGTAAGGGGCCATCTCGTATATAAGATCCTTGGGAGAGTCCCGTACGGTATATCGAATTACCCTTGAACGATATAACTGTCTACAGAAAGCATGGTTCACCGACGAACGGTAATACGAAAAAACTATTAGTCGATACCATTATTTAACGACAGCACGTTTCGCCGAATAACGCTACATAGAATGAATGATTGGCCGATACCAAGATTTGCCGATGTCATGGTTCGCCGCAACACGCTTGAACTAAATAATCCTTTACCGATAGCAATTTGCATCGAAAGCACCTTTTCTTACACCGCCGATCCGAAATAATTGTCTTTAGTTTCTCGCTCATACAATTTTGACAGGCATCGATTAAATTGCATTAACTGCTATTTCCATGCGTTTATCTTAGTAATTCAATAAAAATAAATGTAAAGAAAATAATAAAACAGCAAATTTGATTATTTTTATAATTAAATGGTAAATAACAAAAATAAAGGTTGCAAACTGCGCAATCATATGAAACATGTTAGAAACCAAATAATTTTGAAAATAAAAATACTACCAGTTATGTTATATTAATGATTTCTGATGTACATGTGAGCTAGCCCACCTAAAAAAGTTTCTATACTCTTCTCACTCTTTTGGGACAAGTGCTCTCTCTTTTTATATTCAATCTGCGACGAACGAACACACACACACATCATGTACCTACTTTGTTTTTTTCCTTTTTTCTGTGGTTATTTACCTATTAATAAATTTAATTATTAAAATAATCAAATTTATTGTTTTATTATTTTCTTTACATTTATTTTTATTGAATTACTAAGATAAACACATGGAAATAGCAGTTAATGCAATTTAATCGATGCCTGTCAAAATTGTATGAGCGAGAAACTAAAGACAATTATTTTGGATCGGCGGTGTAAGAAAGGGTGCTTTCGATGCAAATTGCTATCGGTAAAGGATTATTTAGTTCAAGCGTGTTGCGGCGAACCATGACATCGGCAAATCTTTTTATCGGCCAATCATTCATTCTATGTAGCGTTATTCGGCGAAACGTGCTGTCGTTAAATAATGGTATCGACTAATAGATTTTTCGTATTACCGTTCGTCGGTGAACCATGCTTTCTGTAGACAGTTATATCGTTCAAGGGTAATTCGATATACCGTACGGGACTCTCCTTGGGATCACTTTGTTGTCGTCTGTTTATCTGTTAAGACCCTTTAACTCAAGAACGCTTGGAGGTATCGAGTTAAAATTAAAACCATACACTCAAGTCTGCGGTCTTTTGAAGTTGTGAAAAAATCAGACTTCCGAGTTAACGAAAAAAAAAAGATACGGCCGTTTATGTCGCAAAAAAACGTATATTTCGATACTCAAGGGAATCAAAGTTCATAGGGTGAATCTCGTTGACCTAGAATCCTGCAATTTGGCATAAATCAAGGTCTCATAGAACAAGTACAGGGAAAAATCTGAAAATTGTAAATTTGTAGATACGCCACAAAAAAAAATTGTTTGCAATTCGAAAAAACTTTCTAACTCAATTCGGGAATTGATTTCATAGGTAAATTTGTACAGAATCTTCAGTGCGCGAGTCCGACTCGCACTTGCTCTTTTTTTATTTTAGTTACTGTATTCTTACGCAAGCCTGAAAAGAAATATTCTAAGTTAGTCAAAATGCATTATAAATTTAAAGTATCAATACTCTTTATACTAGCCATCGAAAATATTGACCAAAACAAAATAAACAAATATCGTCATGTTTAAATGAATTTCCGTTAAATTTATATATATTTGGAGATAACAGGGACAGGAGTTCACCTAAGAAGTCTAAAAACATTAAAATAAAAGTGTTACGTACCAAAAACACAGCATACCAATGTTTCCCAAGTTCGTGACTTTGTTTTGTTCAATAATGGTGTGATTTGCGATTTGTTATCTTTGGCAAAACTGTAATATATTAAATATTTGTTCCCCTGCAGCTCAGTGAAATTTTTTATCACATTTCTGAAGATTTCAATTAAAAATCACAATAAAACAACATAATAATAAACCCTCTGTCAACATGATATGACGTTTGGCATTTAACGGATGGCTGGGTTGGGTTGCTACTTAAAATCTTTAATGTTGTTTTCACTTTACGCCACGACGGTTCTTTTATCGCACAGACAATACTGTATTTTGTATCTTTAGTTTTATATTTTTCTTTGTACGTTTGGTTGTTTTATTTGTGCGTTCTTTTATTATTTGTCACATGGTTTTCGAAATATTGGTGCTATTTCGTATTCTTTTAATATTTATGTTTTTTTTAGATTTATAAACTGCTTTTTTTAGCAGTTTTTCATATTTTTTGTAATATTTTAACAAGATAGGGGCTTCATTTTGTGTCAAGTCAGTAAGAGTCTGACACTATCTCCCGCTCCGCCCAAGAGCGGGGGTTGTCATTGATGATTTTCCCAAAAAAAAAGCCACTGGTGCATATCCAAAACCATATCGGAAAACATGGAATGCAAAATTATGGAACGGGGAACAGAATGAGCAGTATATTCGATTCGGTACGAACTTAATAGAATATTATTCGGTTATTCGATGAAACCACTATTGAGCGCATCTCTAATTCGTACACAAAGAATATCACTTACGCTTTCCTCTTTCTTGGTGTAACAAACCTTTACTAATTACACAAATATTACTTAATTTAAACGAATTTTTGAGTGAAATCTTATGCGGTTAGTTGGCACGCATAATTTTGGTTGTCATCTACGGTAATAATAAAAAGAGGTAGGAACTTATAGGAAGTTTGTTTTTTTTTTTTTGTAGCAGGTAATCTCTAAAAGTATTGGTCCGATTGCTAAAAATTTTTCACAGATAGAAAGCTGCTTTACACTTGAGTAACTAGTAGCATATAAGTTGCGCTGGTTGATCACGAGAACTCGCCTTTGTATCATCATCGACTCCGTACACGTACAACGAATTAACTGTTCATACGAAGACTTGGCTTATAAACTTAGTATCCAAGCCAAAAAAAAAAAAATAAACAAAAGGCTTGTCACTTGGCTACGTCGGGGAAATCCCTGAGGGCCTCGATCCCCGAGAGCCCCGTACCGGAAGGACCCAATTTGTTTTTATCTTGATAAACTCAAATTAAAGTCAGTTTATTTTAAAATTACCATCAGCAGAAAGTGTTAAACCTTTTATTTCTATTTTACTAAAATTATTCTTTTTTGCTTTAAGAATCAGGAAAAATACAGTATTTTAATTTGAGAATACAATAGTCTGTCCTAAAGCGATCACAGGTTTAATAATTTTAACAATACATAGGTAGTTCCCTTTTCAATACAAAAAATCAAAATATGTACCATCAAAGACACTTCCGGACCAAAGCTAAGTTGATTTTTGCTTGCACTCGAAACGAAAACTTCAAGAGTTTGGTTTGGCGTCGCGGCGCAAGTGTCAAACGATTTTTTTTAAGCGATTATTTAGAAATGACCTCAATAGTACCTACATGGAATATTTCTTTTAAATATTTTTTGCAACGCGGTCAGAAGCTACTCGTAATACCTAGAAAAATAAATAACAGAAACATTGCTCTCTTGGCCTCAAATTAGAGAGAATGTATCAAACGCACATGTCAATAAATAAACCGTGCTAAGTCAAGCTAAGTGACACTTTCACTGCTCGGCGCCATTTCTCTTTAGGACATGTCATGATTTGTAAAAGAAGATTAACACGTTGAGTGCGATACCAGGTTTAAACATCTTGTATACGTCTCGCTTATAGTGAGGCTAAGAAAAGTATAGACTTCCTTGTCGTGTAGAAGGCATAACTTCAATGTCGTTCGTTGTAGTCATAAGTAGTGATTGCGACATAGTATTGAACAATGAGAAACTAGAATTTGTTGATAAAACAGTTTTCTTGGGGATTACGCTTGACTCTAGGCTACAATGGGGTCCTCACTTAACATCTCTTGCAGGACGGCTTAGCTCGGCTGCATATGCTGTTAGAAAAATCCGCCAATTTACGGATGTTGATACCGCTAGACTAGTCTATTTTAGTTATTTTCATAGTGTCATGTCGTACGGTATCTTACTATGGGGACGGGCTGCAGACATCGAGTCAATCTTTATATTACAGAAAAGAGCCATCAGAGCTATTTACAATCTCCGCCGGTGCGATTCTTTAAGGGAACTGTCTTAATTCTTAATTCTTTATTGTACACACAAAAAACTTAACCTTAATACATTCATAATTGACAATTCATGTACAAAGGCGAGCTTAACTCAACAATGAGTTTTCTCCCAGCAAACCTTTGAGTGACAGAGAGAGAGATCACATTCGAGGGTAGGATCCAGTGTACAACATAAACCTACATAAATACGACTAAAATATATATATATATATACATAAACATATATTACATA
Source organism: Mythimna ferrago (assembly GCA_910589285.2). Lineage (NCBI taxonomy): Eukaryota > Metazoa > Arthropoda > Insecta > Lepidoptera > Noctuidae > Mythimna > Mythimna ferrago. The sequence continues at coordinate 12,557,814 of OU342703.1, forward strand.
TATACTAATACTATGTCAATTGAGAAAGGAAGTGCTCTTTAATTTTCCTCTTAAAGACATCCAGAGAAGGGCTGTCGCGAAGGGAGTGTGGGAGAGAGTTCCAGAGACGCACTGCAGTTACAGTAAAGGAGCCATCATAGCGGCTGGAAGTGTGGCGAGGAGTACGAAGGAGAAGAGAATTGATAGTGCGGCAGGGTTTACCCCTTGGTACAAGGTATTCGAAGCGTTCACGAAGGTATTGAGGAGCATTGGGATTGTGCAGGATAGTAAAGAGAAGGGATAGAATGTGAATATCTCGCCGACGCCGAATTGGCAGCCACCTTAACCTGGTCCGAAACTCCGACACATGGTCGTATTTGCGGAGACCAAAAATAAAGCGAATGCACAAATTCTGCAATCGCTCGAGTTTATTTAGAAGTACCTCCGTAGCATCTAGAAAACAGACATCCGCATAGTCTATAAGCGGTAGAAGAAGAGATTGAGCAAGCGCAACTTTTGTATGAAATGGCAAGAATTTTTGGAGACGTTTAAGAGACTGAAAAGAATAAAATACCCTCTTACTCACATCGGCAATATGAACCTCCCATGAGAGATTAATATCAATATGGACGCCAAGATTTTTAGCACTTTTGGAGTATAATATTGGTTCAGAATCATACACTACTGGTGGGAGCGACTGGTAATCTAATAGGTTGAGCATGTATCTGCCACCAATAATGGGAGCTTGAGATTTTTTTGGGTTCAGTAAGAGTCCATAACATTTAGCCCATTTATGGATATTTTCAAGATCCTTATTGATGGCAGCCACAGTCCCAGCAAGTTCATCTACTTTAAAATGCCGATATAGCTGCAAATCGTCTGCATAGAGATGATAATTAGAAGTTAGGACCTTAGTGAGAGCATTTATAAAAACTGAAAAAAGTAGAGGAGAGAGGACGCCACCCTGAGGAACACCCGCAGCCAAATCACACCATTCAGAGGAGTCCTCATCAGATCGAACGGACTGCGAGCGACCCCGAAGATAAGATTTGAACCACTCAATAACCGAATCAGAGATATTAAGGGAAGAAAGGATTCCTAAGAGGATGTCAAAGTCAACCGAGTTAAAGGCACTGCTGAAGTCCAGTAAAACCAATACCGTTAAACACTTATGATCCATGGCCAGTCTAATATCATCAGTTATTTTGACGAGAGTTGTGACAGTGCTGTGGCCAGGTCTGAAACCAGATTGGTAAGGACTCAGCAGGTTATTAGAGGACAAATAACAGGACAGTTGCTTTTGCACAACACTCTCGAGGACTTTGGAAAGGATAGGGAGGATGGAAATTGGGCGGAACTGGGATGGTGAGGAAGGATTTGACACCTTAGGAAGCGGTAGGACGTGAGCCTTTTTCCAAGCAGATGGAAAGGAGTTATTGAAAAGGGAAAAATTAACTATGTGAGTTATGACAGGAACTATTTCACTCAAAATAGGTAAAAACATTTGGAGTTGAAGGCCATCGTTACCCACCGCCTTGGTAGATATGGATAGGATACATTTCTTAATATCTTGTTCAGTTACTGGGTGGAAAGAAAAAGAAGTATTGTCTGGCAATGGAAGTTTAGCAAGATCATTGAGAGTGGAAGATTTAACATCGTCATCAAGTATAATTGGTGACTTAGAAAAGTGCGCATTAAGTGCATTGAGGTCCATTTTATCGGGAGAACTCTTGTTAGTGGCTTTGCCAATACCAAGAGTTTTTAAAAACTGCCATACTTGTGTTGGGTTGAAATTGTCAATTGAGTTATGAATATGACGCCTTTTCGCATCCCTACACAAACGACTGCAGCGATTTCGCAACTTCTTATAAAGATCCCAGTTTTCCTCAGTAGGCCGCTTCCTGTACAGCTGCTTGGCCTTGTCGCGCTTAGCCATCAGGTTTTTTATAGCTTGGGATAACCATGGCGCAGGAAGGTGCTTCACTCTCACCTTTTTAAGAGGAGCATGTGCATCGTACAATTCCAACATAGCACTACTGAAAACTGACACCTTAGTGTCCACATCCTCGCAGGTGAACACAGATGACCAATCGATCCCACCTGCATCAGCTCTCAAACGCTCCAAATCAATGTTTTTAAAACTACGAAGAACGAGAAACTTTGCCTTGCGTTTTGGAGGTCGAATCTTATAGGAAAGGTAAATGAGGTCGTGGTAGGAAAAAGGAGAAGTTAGCTGTCCATGTGTGGCTACTTTATTAGGGTCAGAAACAAGAATAAGATCTAAGAGAGAAGGAGTACAATGAGGAGCCCTGTGAGTAGCATTAAGTGGAAGTAAGTGCATATTGACAGAAGAGACAAGTGATTGGAGTTTACGGCTACGTGAGTCTCCCTTGAGCATACAAGTGTTGAAATCTCCGAGAATAAGCGTATGATCATAAACTGGCGAAAGATTTTCTAATTTAGTTTCAAATGAAGAGAAGTAATCAATTTGGCAAGATGGACTATAATAAACACCTAGAAGCAGCTTTGTATGTTGGAATTCTATTTCAATGAATAGGTGTTCAGCAAACTTTGAGTAAACACTCGGAGACTGGTCAACAATCTTGTAGGTGATATCACCACGGAGATAAATGGCAACCCCTCCACATCCCTTGCCAGTTCTGTCATTGCGCACAATCTTGTATCCTGGAAGAGAATATTGTGTGGAAGGAAGTGCAGGCTTGAGAAAAGTTTCGGAAACAAGGACAGCGTGAACAAGGTCTGAATCGAAGGACGATAACAGATCAGAATAATGAGAAGGAATGCTTTGAGCATTTATGTGCACTGCGTTGAAAAATTTGCGACAATTTAAAAAAGTTAAAGAAAGGCGGTCCCGAAGATTCAGAGAATCATCGTCGCTGAAAGCGCTGGCAAAACTCTGATTTGAGGGACAAGAGGAAGAGCATGAAAAGAAACTGTCATTAATGAGGTCATTTGACATAATAAATTATGAATATATATAATAAAATTATATGTAATTTAAAAAAAAAAACTAAATTAATTCTAATATCTAAACCTCGGTTCACTCGCCGGTAGATGACATTCTATATACGAATAGAAAACAACAAAAAAAAAAAAATATTAGAAAATAGTGAAAAGCCTCTAGGCCAAATAAAATAAAAACAACAGTTCATGTTTCCGAACGAACCTTTGAAGTGTCAAAACAACAAGTGACATTAGTGTAGTGACAATGACAAATTACAATTCTGTCAAAACGGTCAAAACAGTTACAAAACATTTTAAAAACTAAAAAATAAAAATTCGAGTGACCGACATACAGGATAAACATTATAAATACCTATCCACTCAGAATATTGGAGGTATCATGACTCTGCACCTCTACTTTGCTGGCTTGCGAGTTCTCTTCTCGGGCGCTGGCTTGGGTGGAGCGGCTGAGGACTCGACAGGAGGAAACTGGGCGACAACTTCTCTATACTCCAAGGCAGACTCAATTTTCCTTCGCGTACTATCGGAGACCTGGATGATGATTTTTCCTTCGGACGTCCAACACTTATTTATGCCATACTGCTTCCGAGCATTCATAAAGATCTCGTGTCTGGGCTTAGTGAGGAACTCAGACAGTGTTAGACCAGACCCCTTTAGTTTGGTCTTGTTTCGCCATACCTCATTCCTCACGATGCGGCTTTCAAAGCGAACCAAGAGGGGACGCGGCTTGCTGGTGTTACTTCCGAGGCGATGACAGGCGGTTATGTCTTTGGAAGCGATATTTACCATTTCCAGACGCTCAGACACTATTCCCAGGAAACCAGTTACATGGTCAGATTCCTTCTTCTCAGGCAAGCCATGTAACAAGAGAACCTTGCCACGTGAAGCTACCTCGTGCCTATCCAGACCCACCACAAGCAACTCCATCTGAGATTTTAATGAACTTAGTGTTTTCCAAATAAGTGTCTTAAATTCTGTGAAGTCCCTTGATAGGCTGGAAATGGACTTGTGTGATGCATCTCCACTGACATTCTTCAAGTCCTCTTCGTACTTGGTCATTCTTGATGCAAATGTTGACGAAAGCTCTTCCACACAGCTTGACAATTTTGAGTATAGGTCCATCGTAGTGCAATTAAGTGCTGGCAGTGTACTGAAGCGTTGTAAAGGAGAGTTGATGAACTGACGGAGTGCACCAGAGGTTTATGTACAGGTTCAACTAGTTTCTTTCATTAAAAAGTTGTTCTAATTATTTTTTATCAATTAAAAATATAAGAGCTCTATTTTTTTATGTGTATCTTGAGACTACCCTCAGAACTGTTTAAAGATATTAACATAATGACGGTACCTTGTCAATATATCTATGAAAACATCATGTATGTTAGAAAAAATCTTCATCTTTTTAGCAAAAGAGGCGATAGACATAATTATGTTACAAGAAATAGGGATCAATTAGTTCAACCAGGTTTCAGACTGGCTAAAGTGGCCTCTTCTTTCATGGGGTACTGTTTGGAATGTTATAATAAAATACCACCCCAAATATTAGAACTCAATGAAACGAAATTTAAATCTTGTATTAAACGCACACTATGCAGGCAAGCATATTATAAGTTGGATATATTATATTCAAGATAAAAATGCTTGGCTCAATGCTGGTCCAGCTCCACTACCACTAGGGCGTACTAATTAGTTGATTAGTTGGAAACTAATATTATTATTTTTTTAATTTGAAAGACACAATTGCATTGTATAATGTAGAAGCACTTTTTCCAAGTTTGTGAATGTGAAGCACCATGGAGCATTTTTATTAGGTTACAACTTTTTTTTTGACATTACGAGCATGGCAGTTGAGAGTTTGTCATGCTCACTCAAATGTCTCGCTGTTGGTGGCACGTGTTATTGGGTCGTTCAGTTCCCTTCAAAATGGTTGAGCTGAGTGGGGCTGTTGCACGCGTCATGCTCGTGAACGGGTGCCGTCAGATGGGACTGGTCATCTCTTAGCTGCCAGTGGCTTAATTCAGTTTCTATCTTTTAATTATTTTACATTTTTTATTTCATTATCGACATTGTGCTCACATGATAGAAGCAACAAGTAATATGTAACCAAGCATTATATGTAACACATAATATGATTTAAAAGTGTGTCCATGGAGTTTCTTGCACGTTCTTCTCCATAGAGACCTACTCTTTGGAACGTGCAATTTAGCTTCACTTTTCTTGGACTGACCGACATTTGACTATTCAAAAGTGCCTGTAAATGGTCTATTTGAAATAAATGTTTTGATTTGATTTGATTTGATTTGTAGGAAAGAGATATATTTTTACATAAAGCCTAGAAAAGATTAAGGTTTCTTAAAAGTTACAGGGTCTATAAGCCTTGTGCCGCCACAATGGAAGTTTTATTACCAGGTGTATAGACCTTGTACCGCAGGAATGGAAAGTATAGAAAAGTCAATGCCGCAGCGAACGCGTTAACAAATTACACACATGGATATAGCTGATAGAGCAAATAGGTGAGGGTTCTCTGATGTTTGGTTATGGGGATATCTGAAAAAGATAAGTACCCTGGCCACAATCTCACAGACCTGCAACAGTCATCATCTTATTTGGGGTCGGCGCAACAGGTTTTTTTCTTCCATTCTACCCTGTCACTCGTCATGCTATCACTAACTTCCTTTTCTTTCATATCACTCTTCACACAATCTATCCATCTTTTCTTTGGCAGCCCTGCATCAATAACTAATAAAAAACAAACAAAATAAGCAAAATTATTGTAACACACATGTAACACGCCTGATTTGTACGTAGAACGACGTCGCGTGGCGTGGATCTAGTGTAGCTCTACAAGTCTAGTTTCCATATAAAATGTATGGAGACCGACGCGCACAGATCGGCGTGTGTGGCACACGTTTGCGCAGTGTAGTTCTAGCATCACACAGCGCCATCTAGCCCCAAGCTACGCTGAGCTTGTGTTATGTGTACTAGACAACTGATAAACATACTTGTATATTTCTAAATACATACACATTATACACCGTTAAATTTTAATCGTTTTAATCCCGTGGAGGGTCGATCCGGTACATGAAACACTAAAATAAAACGTCATATATAAAACGTCAGCTGAGCGAGTTCAATGACCTGTAGTTAATAGTCGGCGTTGCGTACAAAGCACCTACAGGTCATTGAACTCGCTCAGCTGACTTTTTCTTAAAGAAATTAATTTCGTACATGCGTAAATTAATACGAGTTTTGAAAAAGAGGTACTTTATTTTTTAATTTTATCTTTACAAATCGATAGTGTTTCATGTACCGGATCGACCCTCCACGGGATTAAAACGATTAAAATTTAACGGTGTAGATAAATTACACCCAACAGAACAAATTATCGTACTCATCACACAAACATTTGTCAAGCGGTGCTATTTTCTAAGAAAACAGCCTTGAGCGCAGCGCTGGCCGCAGCGACGAGTCGAAAGCGCAGTACATTGAATTAACAATCCAATGCATAAGAGCATTGGATTGTTAATCCAATGTACATATTTGGATTTCGTCACTGTGGCCAGCGCTGTGCTCAAGGCTGTTTTCTTAGAGAATAGCACGCCAGGACTCTTGGGTGGGAATCGAACTACAAGTCTAGTTGTCAAATAAAATGTATGGATACCAACGCGCCCAAATCGGCATGTGTGGCACACGTATGCGCAGTGTAGCTCAACCTTGATATAAAATAAAAATAAACTAAATAATTAACGTAAAATAATTAAAAAAAACTGAGAGATACCTTTTCCTTTTTGAAGTCGGTAAAAAAAAAATGCATAAATAAAGTAAAATAAAAAAATGCAAAATGACTAACATAAATAAAATAACTACCTACCTACCTAATTTCGGAAATTAAAGTTATTTTGCAATTTCTAATTCTCTTGCTGAAGTCGGTTTTAATTTTTTGTTCACTTTTTTAGCTTAATTTGGGTAGAATCTAGGCTTGTCCTACATTCTAGACACCTTTATTATGATTGACGATGACTATCTACCTAGATTACAAATGTTTCAAGTAGTTTTACTAAATTCTTCACGGTAACTGTGTTAGATCTGTCTACAGATATTTTTTAGATGTGTTACAAGATAAAAAGACTGTGTTATTAGAATTGCTCTTAATGAACGAAGCCAAATTGGTTTAATTAAGGAATAATAGTAGTTTATGTGACTAGGGGATAAAGCAGTGTCTTTAAGTCGCGGGCGGCATGTTGAATTCCGAACGAAACGAAGGTTGCTGATTTTAATCCCGAACGACAGTGAGGGATTTATAAAATTAACTCCCGAGCATTGCGAGGGAGTTAATAAAGAAACCTGAGTGAAGTGAGGAATTCAAGCCGCCCAAGACAAAGACAGCTTTATCCTCGTGTTGCATACTCTACTTTTTACACCATCTGTGAGGTAATTAAAAAACAATTTGGTCGACCAAATCATATTTTAGAGAAATATAAGTATTGTATTTACAAGTTCATCAAACAAACAAAATTCAATACTCCAAGATTCTATAGTTTCAATTTTCTATAATGCTTCCGTCAGTACGCACGTTTTATTCTATTTTCTTTTTTTTGTTAGTGGCCAGTTTGAATCATAGTGATTACATACTCTTTGGTTTGAATTTCGAGTCAACTTGTTCGATGCGCCTACATTTTAATTCACAATGTTGACGATTCTTGATGCTCCAAATTCAAATCTCATTATTCCCTAGGGATCGGCTATACTGCATTATCTCTCTAGGGATAGAATGACTTGCTTTAAGTGAGGTTTGTATGACGTATAAAACGACATTATCGAGCAGGTGGTGTAAAAAAATATTTTATTTGCATAAGAATATGGTACTTACATTTAAGGTCTTATCACGTGATCATGCATGTTTCGTCATTTACTGACATATTATAAATCATCATAATCATTTCAACCAAAAGACTTCCACTGTCGGACGTAGAATATTAATCGCACTCAACGCTCTCCTTGAATCCAGTCTTAATCTATTCGCTGATGAATGGAAGGAGATATTGACTGAATGTCTGGTGATTTACGAAAAGACTGAGTATCAGGTTCAGTACAAACACAAAGTCAACTAACCCTTGTGGTAGGCGTCCAGCTCGTCTCGTCATCTCTTCCTAGATTATGTAACTACTAATTTGTCTAAATCTATAGTCTGTATCTGAAGAAAAGTATAGGTGACCAAAAACAGTTTTATTTTTAAATAATACCAGTGCTTGACTGTGAACCCATCTGATGGTAAGCAGTGATGCAATCGTTGATGGTATAGTGCGCTAATTTATTAAGAGGCTGTTCACTCAAACTTTGCAGGAACCTAAATAATAATCGGAAGAGAAGACTGCATTAGGCAAATTGTTCCAATTTTTCGATGTACTCAGTGTAAACAACAAGGCGAAATGCTTAGTCCGGACCGTAGAGGTGTTAACAGTATTTTACTCGGCCATTAAATCGTCCATGAAAGCCACTACCTATGTCTCCTGATTGAAAGTGATGATGTGGACGATGAATCACGCTTGCCACGAAGAAGCCAAGGTATACATACAGATCTTTCGAACAAGGATGCAGGAAGTGTCAATTAACTCAACGTACCTAATCAACTCTCGTTTAGTTTTTGAAAGTGTAGGCCCCTTCTACATATAAAGCCTAGAGCATGTTGTTAACTGGTAGAATTTATCTGTAATTAAGAATAGTTTTATTTTAACGAAAGAACCACTTGTTTCCTCACAATACCATCTCAGACACTAATCTGCATGGTTCTAATATAATTCGGCCATTACATTTGCTGTATGGACTATAAAAGACACTTGAGTTTGTTTCGGTGTTTTTTTTTCAGGTTATTCAGCTAGGAAACACCGGCCTCGTCTAGTTTAAACTGACGAAAAAATTGACGTGGTGACTTCTCGATCCACGCCGCCGTTGGCTCTCTCATTGTCTTTCTATTGTGTATTTTATTACGGTATTAAAAATGTTTTAAAAAAAATCGATTTTCAAAATAAATATGATTTCTCATTTGATGACAGCAAGACGCAGATATGCATCTTTATGATGAGAGAAAAGGATAGGTAGTTACATTGTATGAATCTGACAGCTGTCACCCGCACCAACCTGTAGCGATTGTAGCGTAATGTTATTCGAAACCGAAATATTTTCACTGCACAATCGAAAGTTGTAACGTTAATATTTCGCAATTATTTTGTTCTTCAAAACAGTGAAACACAATACTTTACTAATGATTGACAGATTGTGACACAAAGCTAAGTAAAAACAATAGGCTTCCGTTTTGCTCATTGTTAAAAAAAGCCTAAAGTGAACGCGACCTAATTTTTTTTTTTAAACTTTCTCGCATTCACGCCTACTCTCCCGTTTCCGTAAAATCGCTTCTAAATCGGACAGGATATGAATATTAATGTGAAAAAAGCGAAAGTCGTTACATGTTGTTTTATTTTCTTTTACCGCAGTGTGCCAACGTCTTTAAGTGAAAGAAGAAATGGGTTATTGACCTCCCTACCTCTTCGCGCGCTTAGTTTGGTCCAAGCGTTTGCCGCGAAATGTCGTTTGACATACTCTTTAGTTTATCGCGCGTGTATTTCAACAAAATAAGATCTTAAACAAATTCAATAAATAAATAATGGATTTAAAAGAAATTATAAAGTGGTTTATACCGTGTTTTCATATATTGCTACTAAAAAAATTGAAAATGTGCGGCCGTTTGACTTATATTTGTTTGTTTTTACTTTTTATTCTGCGACCCAGTTATGGACAAGGTGTGGATACAAACAGCCTAGTTAGTGATGATAATGATACCAAAAATGTAGTTAATCTTAGTTATTTAGATAATAGAAATAACCAAAGTGATTATTTTGGTGGGAATATGGAAAGGAATGAAGACAGAAGTCTTGACACCTCAGTTGGTAAGCTTAACTTTTTTTATGTGTCTATACGTTAATTTATTATAAGTCTATAGCTATTTATTTTAAAAACCTATTTATTAACTTCTAAATAAAGTGATTATGCTAATATCTTTAAGCATATTCGTCGTATAATATTTTTACGAAGATGACACCAAAATACATTAATAAACAATATTATCATTAGGCTAACCGAACTCGAACTTACAAAAAAAGTTGTAAGTTGTCGTTTGTATAGTTTTATTTCAATGTGTACTCACCATAGATATAATAAATTTATAAGGTACTCACAGACACTCACACAAAGCAGTTTCAGACATTGCCCGTAGTCATTTTTGCATTTTCGCCTCTTTATTTTAAAAGGAGTCAATGACACTCCTTTTTGAAATGAGAATTATTTAACATATAACTTACTTAATTATTTAACATACTACTTACAAAAATTTAATTGATATCTTTTTAAGTTTCTGGCTATTATACTATTTCATAGGGAGAAATACAAAGTGTAAAAATAGGGATTATTATCCCAAAACACGTAATTAACAGCCGTTAAAAAAGAACCATGCATTTGAGAAAGATATTCAGATCATAACTTAAAAAACAATTTATTTTCTTGAAATATTTGCAGACGTGGCCTTTATCTTACATTGAAACCATAATTTTTCATCGAAACTCATAAGCATAGCATAAACATAATTAACAGCCTTATAATGTTCCCACAGCGGGGACTCAGGCCTCTTGTCTAGGAGAGGGAATAGGCTTTAAAACCCGCCGAGCGTGCCCAGTCGGGTTGCTGGATGTCGCATATCTTCAAAATTTGGGCACGCCATAATTATGACGGTAAGTCCTCTCTTCGAGGAGTGGCTGGAAAGACAACACAGCGTCCTTACCTTTCGCAGGGCATAGGTCCTCATCGGACATGGTCAGTTCGGGAGATTCCTGCACCGGATTCGTGCGGAAGAAACACGCAGGGTGGATCACCATTGTGTGGACCGCCGGAGGACACGGTGAAACAACGAAGGTGCCTACACTGCCCCCGTTAGTAATAAAGACGCATCTAACATTTTTTCCAGATTTGATTTGAGTTTCATATTATTATTAAACAGAGTTAAAGCTCATTATATTCGGCTTTATTTTCAACTTTTAATATATAATTATTTAAATTTACTCAAAGACAGCAAGATTTCCCGTTTCATTCATTAAAACATTTTTTTCTCCGTTTTTACGTTTTGTTAGATACGTCTTTTTAACTATCAGGGGCAGTACAGGTGTGCCCCGCTTGGGCAGAGCACCGCCAACGATCACTCGCCCCGGGCCTTTGTACAGGCCATGGTCCAGAGCATTTAGATGATTTTCCCATCTAAAATTTTGCTCTGGGATATGCATGCCGGTTTCATTCACAGTTTTGAGAGCGTTGTGCTGAAATAAATTACACAAAGTAAAGCGCCTGGCTGGGTTTGAATCTACTCTATACAACTCGTTAGTCAGGTACATATGTTGACTCTGAGCCACCCTGCTATAATGTTATCAATATTTATTTATTTAAACTTCATGTACAGTAGTAGTGGTACATAGGCGGACTTAATGCAACAAGGCATTATCTCCCAGTCAACCAATATCAATATGTATCTTAATGAATAATTTTACCATTTGTAACATTTAAATTAACTTTTTCATAATATTAGTAGGCATAAATTGTGCCTCCTTGCAACACTAAAATTCAATTCGGTAGTTACGAGATTTATTTCAACACCGGCGACCTTGACCCTGCATTCGGCATTCCAATAATCAAAAAAACTGACCAAGTGCGAGTCGGGCTGGCACACGAAGGGTTCCGTAATACATTATTAAAATCGAGCAATAAAGCTAGAACTACATTAGACTGACGCGCACGTGGAGAACGCCTGATTTGTACATAGAACGACGTCGCGTGACTTGCAGAGCTACAAGTCTAGTTGCCATATAAAATGTATGGAGTCACACCTTTAATGTCGACAAAATAACGCTTCTTGTATGGGAACCCTCTGTAATTTTAATTTGTATTACTTGTTGATGGAGCGGCAACAGAAATACACATTCTATGAAAATTCAACAACTCTCTCACTCTCGCTTATGGTTTATTAGATACAAACCAGCTTGCTGCCAGACGGACAGACAGCGGTGGCTTAGTAAGGGTCCTTTTAGTACGGAACCCTAAAATTGTGGATGCCCAGGTACTCAATCTCCAGGTAAAAATATTACGAAGTGAACAATGTCCTTTTGTTCGAATATTTTGGATAGACATAGAAAAAAACTTTTTACAAAAAAAAAAAAATAACCGACTTACTAAAAAAAACACTGAAACCATCAAAATAACTTTAATTTTGGAAGTCGGTGTTTCTATAATAGTTTTGCCTCTTCGTTATTTAACACCGACTTCCGAAATTAAAGTTATTTTGATGGTTTTAGTGTTTTTTTTAGTAAGTCGGTTATTTTTTTTTTTGTAAAAAGTTTTTTATTTCACACTTTTTAGTTGCAATACACTTACAGCCAGAGTACCTTTTTCTCATGACAATTCCAATTAACTCAAACCCTGCTAGGATACATTGTTTTATTATGAAGTTCCCGTGTCTACCTTCCGGCTCCATCATCATCATCAGATCAGTTCGATAGTAGTGCATCTCATGACAATTCTAATAAGCCCAAACATGGCTAGGATACATTGATTAATTACGGAGTTCCGGTGCCTATCTTCCGGCTCCGTCATCATCATCAGGTCACATCGATGATACCATTTTCAACGTACCTATTCAGAACTATTCATTTATTTGTAACTATGTTCATTGAGAGATCTGTGTGAGTATGAACTTCCGTTGGCCATTTCTGGTCTTCTTCATCAGTTCCACTTCATCAAATGTCATGTTTTGACTTTAAATGCTTAAGTCTTTGATGAAAATATCAAAAGAACTATATGATTGCCTATAATATTTGAGGATTTCCCTCGATTTCGCCAAGATTCCATCATCAGATCCCGACTTGGTGAATACGGGACCATTTGGGAAGTACACCCTTTCCAACAAAAAAAGAATTTGTGAAATCGGTTGGCAAGTGACGAAGTTATGCGCGAACATACATAAAAAAAAAATACAAACATCCGAATTGAGAACCTCCTCCTTTTTTAGAAGTCGGTTAATTAAAAATAGCTTGCATTAACATCATCAAGGCATATTTTTTGTGAATGCAATGATAGTGTATAGATACCGGCACGGATCTTGAGCGCTGGCTTCAAGTTGCGCAGATGCAAAATATCGGGTCTCTATAGTGATGCGACGTGAGATGCGGGGGCAGGGAATGTCAGTGATTGGCTCGCCGCGTCATAATGTCATCACTCGTGTTCGTTCCCTGCTCTTGCTGAATGTATCTAACAACGATGACGATTGGCTCGCCGATGTATAGAATGCGCAAACCGATCCCCACTCTGACGCCAAGCGCTCAAGATTCGTGCCGGTACCTATACTATCGACTGAATGCCAAATCCATGGAATTTTTTTTTTATGTAGGAAATCATCCAATGCCTTCTCTCGCTCTTGGGCAGAGCGGGAGTTTGTGTCAGACTTTTGCTGACAAAAACCCACTCCTATGATCCTTCTTTAACTTACCATGTCCAGTGAGAACCTGCAACATGCGGAAGGTGATGACGCCTTGACGTCTTCCCAGGCACTCCTCAAAGAGAGACTTACCTATTGCCATAATTATGGCGTGCCCAGCACTGGGTTGCGATAGTCGCTGTTCCCATTCCACCATGAGACCCTGCCGGAACTCTGTCCGACTTGCTGCGACTTGGCGTGGCAGCGGAGTCTCACCCCGGCGTTGCATCCCCACGCACAAATCGTGCATGCGTACAAGGACTGTTGCCTTCCGATCCCATGATGGTAGGCCAGCAAGGAGGCTCGCAACCGTGTGGTATCCCCGCACTAACCGGATGACCATGACCCTCTGGCTACATCGATGGTATTAAGAGTGTTAACACAAAACCCTCGTCTCATTCGTGCACTCTTGACAGAGTAGTCGTGGTCATGTCTCGGTCGAGTCCTGCGCCACCGCCTCTCTCGCGATACTCGATGACGCCATGCAGCTCTGTGTTTGGCACCTTGAGAGTTTTCATTAACGCTGCAGTGTGTCACCAATTTGATGAAGTCCGTCCACCGTGTTGGAGAGGGTCCACGTGCTCGTTTACCCTCAACTTTCTCCTGCACCACCAAACGTTCCATCGAGTCCTCGTTACGGGTGATATGCCTGAAGGACTTGAGGATTCGTATTTGCACAGACGACGATAATCTCTCTTTGATATTGAGTTTTTTCAGGATCCAAGTATAGGTATATAAGCTGGTTAGCTTAATTGTGTTGGCATGTAGCAGTGAACCATTACAATTTCTGAATGTGTGTGGTGAATGTCATAAGCATGCATGCTACTTGCATACTATTGTGCCGGCTACAGGCATGTTTAGTGAATTGGTCACGCGAGCCTCAAAGTTGTCAGCAAACCGTAAGGGCCCAGCAGGGTCGAAACCTACTGGGGCCAAGGATTTGCTTCTGAAAGGAAGATTAGATTGAACTAGGCAAGATAAATGAGACATCCGCATCACTTTCAAAGAATCACCCTAAAATTCATTGTATGTGAACTCACATATCCATTCAACCCTCAATTTTGCATTTATAGCCCTCTAGAATAGCCCTAAGAATCGCCAAACTTAAGTAGCGGCGAGCAGACCACTGCTCGCAGAACAGATGTGAACAGGGTCGATGATTACTCCAGGAACCAAGGATCTGCTTCTGAAAGGAAGATTCGGCCCCGGTTCGAAAGCCAACGAAGGAACAGTCAGAGAGTGTCAGATTTTTATTCAGTAAAAGTCTGACACTATCTCCCGCTCCGCCCAAGGACGCAGAGATGTCATTTGATGATTTTTCCACCTAAAAAAAATGTGCACTAAAGGTAGAACTAAATTGCTTACACGTGTGCAACACACGCCAATCTAGGCGCGTCGGTCTCCATACACTTTATATGGAAACTAGACTTGTAGAGCTGCGCTAGATCCACGCCACACGACATCGTTCTATGTACAAATCAGGCGCGTTAATAATGTGTGCGCCGGTCCAATGTAGTTCCTAGCTTGAACGTCGTGTTTTTGCGAACTCAAAAATCATAGAAACGAACCAAACTAACGGGATTGTCACTTGATAGGTACTCAAACGTCACATGGGCTGTTAGTGATAGTGATTGTACAGTGTACTATACTACCAACAATGCCCCGAATAGTAAGTAGGTAGACCGAATCTAAGATAATTCGGTTACAACGAGGCAAAAAAATTTCTTGATAACTACTACTTAGGAATCTTTGTGTTAAGAGTGAATAGGTTACTTCTTTAAGTCTTCTGATGAGGCCCATTGTGAGCGACCACGTTTCGGAGCCATATGTCATCACTGGCAACACGCACTGGTCATAGACTTTCGTCTTGAGACACTGCCATGTGGTATGTTGGACGAGAAGATACCGCGCAGTTTCCCTAACGCTGCCCAGCCGAGTCGGATTCGTCGATTGATCTCTTTCTCTAAGTTAGGCTTACCCAACTGGACCGTCTGTCCCAAGTAAACGTAGTCGTCCATAACTTCGAGTGCAGAGTCTCCGATCTTGATAGAAGTGGGTGCTACATAGCTGTTTACCATGACTTTGGTTTGGTCCATGTTCATTTTAAGTCCCACTCTTTCGGAAGCTCTACTAAGGTCACCGAGCATTGTACTGAGCTCCTCCGTCGTCTCAGCCATAACTACTATGTCGTCAGCAAACCGGAGGTAAGTGATGTACTCGCCATTGATATTAATGCATAGGCCTCTCCATTCAAAGTCACCCGAAGGGCAATGGAAAGGGCTATGCTCGGAGTTTCCTTACGTGATCGAATCAAGAATGAGGATATCCGCAGAAGAACCAAGGTTGCCGACATAGCACGAAGAATCGCTGAACTTAAGTGGCAACGGACAAGGCACATTGCTCGCAGAACAGATGGCCGTTGAGGCCGAAAGGTTCTGGAATACCGACCACGTACCGGAAGACGTAGCCTCCTACAAGATGGGCCGATGACCTGGTGTAAGTTGCGGGAATCCGATGGATGCGGGACGCTCAGGACCGTTCATTGTGGCGACACTTCATGGAGGCCTCTGTCCAACAGTGGACGTCATTCGGCTGAAATGATGATGCTGATGAGGTTACTTCTAGGCAAGCGTACTCCTTCGTCATCCACATCGACGCTATGGCATTTATTATATATGCTGTGTCATTAGGTGAGGTAGTGGTCAAACGCGAGCCTATACATAGTAAAAAAAATAACTATAGAAAGTGAATAATCGCTCTCTCTATAAATTATTTTCGAAAATATTCATTCAGGTCATCCAATAATTAATTCAAAAGCGATTAGAATACCAAACACTAAAAACCTATAAAGGGTGATTCTTCGAAGCTGAGAGAGTGACTCATTGGTCTGTCCTAGTTTTTTCTTTACTATTTGATAGTTTTATTTGCATATTAGTTTTCCCCGATCACTAAATGTATCAAAGGCACTCATGTGCGCCCAGTGGCTTACGACACAAAATGGATACTATGGCTAAGTACGAAAACTAGGCCAGATGAATGAGACATTCTCCCGGTTTCAAAGAATCATCCTAAAACACTGTAACACTGCAAAATTGAGGGTTGACAGGACATGTGAACTCACATGTCCTGTCAACCCTCAATTTTGCATTTGTGGACATCCAGAATAGCCTGAAGAATAGCCAAATTTAAGTAGCGGCAGGCATGGCACACTGCTCACAGAACTGATGACCGATGAGGCCGAAAAGTTCTACGCATAGGCGTTGTTTCATCTTAATCGGTCGGACTATGTAGAAAGATATATGAATTTAAAGGGTTCAAAAAAAATAAAATATCACACCTTGACTGTTAGGCGGTACGAAGTTCGCTGGGTCAGCTAGTAAATAAATATTAGATAAATAAACAGTGGACGTATTTCGACTTCTTCTTATCGTATCGATGGCAAAACTAGTTAAATTCCTTGCCTGGCCCAGAATTCGGCCACAGCAATGCCGTCCGCTGATGCTGTCATTAGGTCCCCACGTGAGCAGGTTCGTCGATAATGACCAAAATATTCCGACGTAATATTCAAATATATATTTTTTAGGGTTCCGTAGCCAAATGGCAAAAAACGGAACCCTTATAGATTCGTCATGTCTGTCTGTCTGTCTGTCTGTCTGTCTGTTTGTCTGTCTGTCTGTCTGTGTGTCCGTCTGTCCGTCCGTATGTCACAGCCACTTTTTTCCGAAACAATAAGAGCTATACTGTTGAAACTTTGTAAGTAGATGAACCGCATTAAGATTTTCACACAAAAATAGAAAAAAAGCAATAAATTTTGGGGGTCCCCATACTTAGAACTGAAACTCAAAAATTTTTTTTTCATCAAACCCATGCGTGTGGGGTATCTATGAATAGGTCTTCAAAAATGATACTGAGGTTTCTAAAATCATTTTTTTCTAAACTGAATAGTTTGCGCGAGAGACACTTCCAAAGTGGTAAAATGTGTGTCCCCCCCCTCTAACTTCTAAAATAAGAGAATGATAAAACTAAAAAAAATATATGATGTACATTACTATAAAAACTGCCAACGAAAATTGGTTTGAACGAAATCTAGTAAGTAGTTTTTTTTATATGCGTCATAAATCGAAAAAAATACACTATTATTAAAACATCGATCAAAGTTACAACACATTACAAGAACTTTTATATTATGTTACTTGCTGCTACGGAACCCTTCATGGGCGAGTCCAACTCGCACTTGGCCGGTTTTTTTTATAATACTGCGTAGGTACATCGAAGGACTGAGCCAATTTGGCTGCTGCGCTCTTCCCGTCAGAGTAAAATTCAGGTGTCTTCAAGGCTAGAGTGAATAGGCTCATAATAAACTAGTGCGCTTCAATATCAACGATTGCATCACTGCTTACCATCAGGTGGGATCACAGTCAATCACTAGCTTATATTATTATTGTAGTTAGCCCATATTGTCTCACTGCGGGGCAAAGGCCTCCCTCCATTATTTCCAACGATGACGGTTCCTCGCTTTCTCATTCCAATTCTTAAGGAAGCCATCCAGGTCGTCCCGCTATCTCCTTCGTGGTCTGGCTTAATTGGGACTGGGCAGAACATGTCTGCCGCATCTCTAACGAGCTGTGGGCCTCTAAAACGCAGGATTGGAGCCCGGATACAGCGACGCGGTACCGAGGCAGTTGAAATTATGTAAAAAATAATAACCTAAATGAAGGTGAGCCAAAAATGGATAAGTCAAAGTCCGCTGCCCGCTAACCGGAAGTTCAATGACATAGAGAAGACAAACAATAGACCATAAAGATTTCATAACCGTTCAGCCAGCTGTGGTAGACACGACATCAAAATAGACACCGCAATTATTTCTTACTGACAGCAACTGGCTTCGCCTGCTTAAAAGTCAGATTTACAGGATGCACTTTGGAGAGTGTGCGCAGGAATTACATGACTTGATTCCACCATCTCACTTCTACCATCGGACAAGCCGACGAACGGCGAGTATCCACCCTAATGTTGTTGAAACCTCTGCCACAGTAGATAAATATTTATCTACTGTGCCTCTGCGGTCCGGACCAAGCGTTTAGCCTCGTCGTTTATACCGCGTACATCGAGGGACAGGAACAATTTGCCTGCTGCGGTCTTCCAGTCCGATTATAATTTAGGTGTATTTAAGGAAAGAGTGAATAGGCTCTTCATAAACTAGTGCGCCTCACCATCGACGATTGCATCACTGCTTACCATCACGTGGGATCGCACTCAAGCACTAGTTTATACCAACTAAAAAAAAAAAAGATTTTTACTCAGATTTTTTAGTTGGGATGTCATCCAATGAGTTCTTCCGCTCCAGGCGGACCGAGAGGGCCCGGGCGTGTCCATTCCTGACCTAAGGAACAGCCTTCGTGCCAGAGCACCGGGGGTTCTCTTTCCCACAATCCATGGCCCCAGTAGACTTCGACCTGCTGGGCCCCTACGATTTACTGACATCTCCTTGAGGCGCACATGGAACAGCGCCGTCAACGACTCGAGCCCGGACCGGACGGTTACCAGACGGCAAGCTAACCAGCGCTGGCTCGTTCTTCACCCAAAAAATTAGCATTGCCATTCAACGTGGCAATGCTACCAGTCTTCTGGGCACATTTCCGGATGACAGCGATGTGGAGGAGTACTTTGACGCCTGAGTGTACTTTGTCATTTTGTTTTATACTAGCGGCCCGTCCCGGCTTCGCACGGGCAATAAATAAATATAGCCTATGTTATTCAGGGTGAATGTAGCTTTCCTATGGTGAAAGAATTTTTGAATTCGGCACAGTAGTTTATGAAATTATTCATTACAAACATACACACAAAAATACAAATTTTCCCTCTATATTATATTAGTGTAGATTTATGTACCTACATAGTTAGGGTTCAGTATAAAATAGTTTGATTAATATTTGAATTTTTTTAATGTAAATAATCTATATCAACGCCCATATATTGCAATCTCTATATTATCTACTTGAAAAGACCTTGATATTGACTAAAACGACAAGAAAAAGGAAGACAGTGTGCTATGTTTACAAATGGTCGTTAATTTATTGAATATAGTAATTTGTATGACCATGACCATTGAATAGGAATAATACGAGGTACCTAAGTACTGGGCGCGCCACAATTATGGCGGTAAGTCTCCTCTTTGCCAGATGCTCTTTTGAAAAACCTCACGGCGTCCTTACCTTCCGCATGACGCAGGTCCTCACCGGACATGGCAAGTTCGGGAGGTTCCTGTTCCGGATTAAAGCGGAAATGACGCTCGGGTGTCGCCACTGTGCGGAACGCCCTGAGGACACGGTGGAGCACACAGTCGAGGTATGCCCTGCTTGGGCGGAGCATCGCCGTGCCCTCGTGGGGGCGATCGGCGGCGGTGACCTCTCGCGCCGGGTCTTGGTTGAGGCCATGGTCCGGAGTGAGGAGGAGTGGCAGGCGGCCGCCGACTTCTGCGAAGCAGTAATGCTTGCAAAGGAGGAGGCCGACCGCATCAGGCAACGGCGCTCTCGCCACCGCCGGGGTTCCGATCCCGATTTCCAGCCACCGTAAGCGCGGGCGCTCACTTGAAACACAGACTTGTCTACAATACGAAAACTGTTTTGTCTACGACGCCGCAGACAATAGTCCTAGCGCCCCGTCGCAGTCTATTTGCAGACGTCGTAGACAAGACCGCGATGTCGTAGACAAAACCGTCTTGTCGTAGACAAGTCTGCGACGTCGTAGACAAGTCTGTCTAAGACGTCTTGTCTCAAGTGTGCACAGGCCCTTACCTGTCTATATACAGTAGCGTAGTTAGGTGTGGGAGAAGTGGGCGCTTGCCCACAGCCTCGGACTGAAGGGGCCTTGCACAAGCGAGGGCTCTTTAAAACGAGGGTTTTTATTGTAATCATATAAACGTCTTAATCGTGTAAGAGCGGTTGTATAAATACAGTGGAAATTTTATGTCGGTTTTGAACGCTCTTAAATGTTTTATAAAATACTAGCTTTTAATATATAATAAATCATTTATTTTCAGGCATCTTGGCCCATAGACACATACGTTACAGACTAACATAAATATAAAGTAAATACAGTTTATTGTTTGTAAATAAGACTTATGACTAAGTTAGTAGCACTTCCACTGCACTAATTCACTTTGTGCTGTTCTGTGGCACCTGTCCGCGGAAGCGACGGAACACCACGCCCTGCGGCCAAAAGTCTTCCTTCAACACGAGGGGCAGAAAACTGTTCGGGACTCGCCCGCAGTTTCGCCCACGTATATAAAATATAGCCTATGTCACTCAGGAATAAAGCAGCTTTCTAACGGTGAAAAATTTTTAGCAATCGGACCAGTACTTCCAGAGATTACCTCCTACAAACAAAAAAACATAAAAACAAACTTTACCACTTTATTATATTAGTGTAGATATATTTTGTTGGGTCACTAAAACATAATTATGATTACGATTTGTAGGTCCCGGGTTCAAACCCAACCGGGCGCATTACTTTGTGTAATTTATTTCATCGCCATTGCTCTCAAAGCGGTGAAAGAAAACATCGTGAGGAAACCGTCATGTCCTAGAACTAAAAATTCGAAGACATGTGACATCCACCAACCCGCACTGGGCCCGCGTGGTGGATTACGACCCACTTCCTTTCCTAGAGAGGAGGTCTGAGTCCCAACAGTGGGAACGTTATAATAATATGGCCGACTATGCTATGCTATTCATCATCATCATCATTTCAGCCGATACACGTCCACTGTTGGACATAGGCCTCCCCCAAGCGTCGCCACATCGAACGTTCCTGTGCGTCCCGCATCCATCGGTTTCCTGCTACTTTCACCAGGTCATCGGTCCATCTTGTAGGAGGCCTTCCAACACTGCGTCTTCCAGTACGCGGTCGCCACTCCAAAACCTTTCGGCCCCAACGGCCATCTGTTCTGCGAGCAATGTGCCCTGCCCATTGCCACTTAAGTTTGGCAATTCTTTGTGCTATGTCGGCAACCTTAGTTTTCCTGCGGATATCTTCATTTTTTATTCGATCACGCAAGGAAACCCCGAGCATAGCCCTTTCCATTGCTCTTTGGGTGACTTTAAGCCTTCTGATGAGGCCCATTGTGAGCGACCACGTTTCGGAGCCATATGTCATCACTGGCAACACGCACTGGTTAAAGACTTTCGTCTTGAGACACTGTGGTATGTTGGACGAGAAGATACCGCGTAGCTTCCCGAACGCTGCCCAACCGAGTTGGATTCGACGGTTGACCTCTTTCTCGAAGTTAGTCCTATCCAACTGGACTGTCTGTCCGAGGTAGATGTAATCGTCCACAACTTCGAGTGTAGAGTCTCCGACCTTGATAGGAGTGGGCGCTACATGGTTGTTAATCATGATTTTGGTTTTATCCATGTTCATTTTAAGACCCACTCTTAGAGAAGCTCTACTGAGGTCATTGAGCATTGTGCTGAGCTCCTCCATAGTCTCCGCCATGACTACTATGTCGTCGGCAAACCGAAGGTGAGTGATGTACTCGCCATTGACATTAATGCCTAGTCCACTCCAGTCCAGAACCTTGAAGACATCCTCCATTGCGGCCGTGAACAGTTTCGGAGAGATGACGTCTCCCTGCCTCACACCTCTTATATTATTATGCTGTGCTATTGTTTTAATTTAAATACTGAATGAATCAATAATAAATCGTTGGCAATGGAGGGCAATTTCTCTAACGGTAAAACTGCCTAGATTGGTTTTAGTGAGAGCTGGATTCAATTTAAAGATTTAGAGATCAATCAGAAATTTTATGATTTGACGGCAAGGTCTATGGCCAGCTGTGGTCAGGTGAAATTATGATTGATTAAGCATAAGCATAATCAGCTTTTTAATGTTCCCACTGCTGGGATTCAGGCTGTCTCTCTAGGAGAGGGAATGGGCCGTAATCCACCACGCGGGCCCGGTGCGGGTTGGTGAATGTCACATTATGTCTTCGAATTTCTGGTTCTAGAACATGCCGGTTTCCTCACGATGTTTTCCTTCACCGTTTTGAGAGCAGTGGTGATTAAATGAATTACACAAAGTAATGCGCCTGGCTGGGTTTGAACCCGCGACCTACAACTATTAAGTCGGGGTCGTTACCTCTCGGCCACCACTGCTCATTGATTTGATTATGTTAATCCATAATTCTTCTAATAGTAAATGATTAATATAAATAAATGTAAACGGCTCTACCATATGTTGACTGGCCTGTTGGTCTAGTGGTTAGTGGCCCTGACTGTTATGCCGGAGGTCATTGGTTCGGTTATTTCCACCCAAGACAAATGTTTGTGTGATTGTGTGATAAAACACGACCATTTGTTCTTTTTTTTTTTTTTTGTTCTGTGCCTGGGTGCAATTTGTCTATAATATGCATGTATTTAGAAATATGTAAGTATGTTTTTCAGTTGTCTAGTACTCATATTACAAGCTCTGCTTAGTTTGAAACTAGGTATTGTAGTGTGAAAATTGCAAAAAAAAATGAACAATCCCCAGCTATGATATTTACCTAATATGTTTAAGTGAGTAGCTATATGGCTTATACAGCTACTATACAGCTACTTACTATAATAATAATAATAATATAATATTCCACAACTATCACACAGCGCCGTCTAGTCCCAAGCTAAGCAGAGCTTGTGTTATGGGTACTAGACAACTGATATACATACCTTATATATTTCTAAATACATACATATTATAGATAAATTACACCCATTACTATTATCCACTAATACGTAAAGCTGTATAATTTGGTGCCCTTTTTGCAGATATAAGAGCTGTATAATATAAACGGTTATACTACCTCTATACAGCTTAGTTAGAGTGAACATGTCGTGGCCAAATATTAGAAGTTAATCATTTCATGATATAATAAAACTGGCCAGACCGTTTTAAACGTTAAAGTTTGATGATTATGTCAATCCTTTTTTTTTTTTCGATGGGAAAAATCATCCTATGACAACCCCCGCTCTTGGGCGGAGCGGGAGATAGTGTCAGACTCTTACTGACTAAAAAACCCATCCCGTTCCTTCAAGCCTTCATACCGGGGCTCGAGCGCCCTTTCGGATTACCCTGGCCCCAGTAGGCTTCGACCCGGCTGGGCCCCTGCTGTTGCTGACAACTCCTTGAGGCGCGCGGGAACAGCGCGCGCCGTCGATGACTTGGACTTGGTCCGGACAGTTACCGGACGGCCGGACAGCGAGCTACCCATTGCTCACTGTCCGCAAGCCCGCGCCTACGGTGGCTGGAAATCGGGATCGGAATCCCGGCGGCGGCGAGAGCGCTGTTGCCTGATGCGGTCAGCCTTCTCCTTAGCAAGCATTACTGCTTCGCAGAAGTCGGCGACCGATTATGTCAATCCTCGTTTGCCCTACATTCTTCAGACCTTTTATTAACATAGAAATCCTACATCTATGATATGGCCAAACGAGGATTGACATATCATCAAACGTTAACTGGCCAGCTATATTTGGCCATATCATGACGTGTTAAATTCTAAGATCTGACCCCAACATATACTTACATGAACCTTTATACATCTCTTATACAGCTTATTGCGATATTTAGGATAGCACTTTATAAAAACTCGCGTGTTAAATGATAATAATAGACGTGAGAAGTGTAGAAAGCGAAGATTTTTAATACGTATTTCACATTATTTAAAAGTTATAAAAACGAAACCAATCTTAATTATCTGTGTATATCAGAAAGCTGTAATTAATTTAATTACATTTTCGCTTTTTCCCTCATAGAAATTGTTGTGTAAAAAGTAAATTAACATATTATATATCACGATGATTAGATGATAAATTAAAAAATGTCAAGTGCGAGTTGGGTTCGCACGCGAAGGGTTCCGTAGTAGGTAAAATATTAAAATCGAGCAACAAAACACTGACAAAATAGCGTTTCTCGTTTGGAGTCCTCCTTTAATTATTAAGGTTCCATACCCTAAGGGTGGCGGTAAGTCCCCTCTTTGAGGCGTGGCTGGAAAGACCTCACGGCGTCCTAACCTTCCGTATGACGCAGGTCCTCACCGGACATGGCACGTTCGGGAGGTTCCTGCACCGGATTCGTGCGGAAGAGACGCCCGGGTGTCGCCATTGTGCGGAATGCCCGGAGGACACGGTGGAGCACTCAGTCGAGGTGTGCCCTGCTTGGGCGGAGAATCACCGCGCCCTCGTGGGGGCATCGGCGGCGGAGACCTCTCGTGCCGGGCCTTGGTTGAGGCCATGGTCCGGAGCGAGGAGTGGCAGGCGGTCGCCTCCTTCTGCGAAGCAGTAATGCTCGCAAAGGAGGAGGCCGACCGCATCAGGCAACGGCGTTCTCGCCGCCGCCGTCGGGATTCCGATCCCCATTTCCGGCCACCGTAGGCGCGGGCTTGCGGACAGTGAGCAATGGGTAGCTTCCTGTCCGGCCGTAGCTTAACTATCCGGAGCAAGCCCAAGTCGTCGACGGCGCGCACTGTTCCCGTGCGCCTCAAGGAGTTGTCAGCAACAACAGGGGCCCAGCTGGGTCGAAGCCTACTGGGGCCAGGGTTAGTTTCGAAAGACAGCTCGAGCCCCGGTTTGAAGGCTAGAAGGAACGGGGTGGGCTTTTAGTCAGTAAGAGTCTGACACTATCTCCCAATCCGCACAAGAGCGGGAGTTGTCATTGGATGATTTTTCCCACCATAAAAAAAAATACCCAAAGGATAAAACAAAACCCTGTTACTCTTCTTCTTAGTCTCCGCTGTCCTTCCGTTTCTCACCAGGCTGATGTATTTCTGTTGCCGCTATACGACAGATAACTCTAGGCCCTTGAAATCATCGGAGAATCTAAAACTTAGTATTCATAATATGCATTCCACTTCGTTCTTCGATAAATCTTTCACGGTACAAGCAGCTTGTCTGTGGAATGCACTACCAACACATGTGAGGCAAAACGCCTCACATGTATTGGTATTCGCCTCAGGCGAGCCCAAACGCTACCAAAGTTCAAAAAAATGGTGGAGGAGTACCTGTCACTTTAATTTGTCTTCTCCTTTCCCTATTGTATATTTTAATATTTATAAGTCAATTTTTGGTAATTTATTTATGTATTCTATTGTATTATACATATAAATACATACACTATTTATGTTATGGTACACTGACAACCCCAAATCTTTTCTTCTCGTTCACTCCGTCCAAAGGTTGTCTGGTAGAAATTGCCGTGTGCAATAAGACCGCCTATTGTACACTTATTCTTTTTGTAAATGTTTGTGCTTTAATGAGCTAAGGTGTCCAATAAAGTAATAAATAAATAAATACAGATTTAATAATAGGGTTACGTTGACATCCTCTCGGTACTTACGGAACCCTAAAAAATAACTCATAATTTCAACTAAGTACCCGCGGTCGATAACCTCGTAGATAACTGTAAGTGCTTGAAATTAAAAGTTATGAATATTACATTTTTATTTTTGCCTCGTTAAGCACAATGTATAATATAATATAATATTCCACAACTATCACACAACGCCCGCCGGCTAGTCCCAAGCTAAGCAGAGCTTGTGTTATGAATACTAGACAACTGATGAACATACTTATATATTGCTAAATACATACACATTATAAATAGATAAATTACACCCAGATACAGAACAAATAACCATGCTCATCATACAAACGTTTGTCCTAGGTGGGAATCGAACCCACGACCGTCATCCAGCATAACAGTCAGGGCCACTAAGCACTAGACTAACAGGCTAGTATCGTCAGCTCGTCTGCACGTCGAGCAATGGGTAGCTTGCCGTCTGGCAGTCCAGTAATCGACCGGAGTGAGTCCCAGTCGTCGACAGCGTGTAGTGATCCACGCGCTCCTCAAAGAGACGTCAGCAAACCATAGGAGCCCAGCAGGGCCGATGCCTGCTAGGATCGCGGGGATTTACTAAAAAGGAAACCCGTAGTCCTAGTAGACTCAGGCCTCCTGTCTAAGAGGGAATGGGCCGTAATCCACCACGCGAACACCCTAGCCATAAAAAAAGAACCATTAAAGTTTTTTATCAATACCGTAATTTGAAATAAATGACATTAGACAAAAAAAACGTTATAATGGAAATATTTACGCGATTTTCTCTAATTCTAACGTTTTACGCACACGTGCATTAAGGTCAGTAGATCGCAGTATTTCCTGGTCGCTTTACGAGCTTGGAAAGCAAGTGGGCAGTAGCGTAGCAAGACGTGGGTGAGGAGGCTCCTGGCCCACGGCCTCGCACCCAATGGGGTCTCGCGCAAGGAAGGGCTTTTTAAGAACGAAGGATTTTTTCTATAATTGACTAGCTGTTGACCGCGGCGTCGCCCGTTTACATAAAATATGGGATGTTTGCAGAGGCACGTATTGATGACTTCTATGCTATCGTGCGAAAGCGGGTCGCATCCCTGATGGAGCGGGTACGGGGCAGCGCCAACAGTCTCTTAAAAACCGTAGCGGATAGGACTGATGGCCTTATATTGAAACACTGGACGAGGACGCAAGTGTTATCCTCAAACCGTGCCCAGAAGTAGTCTAATGTGTGTTGTGTATGTTTGTTAATTGTTTTTATTATGTGATTAATTATTATTATTGACATGTTTATTGAATTTATTTATTAATTGTCAGATGTTTATTATATGTACTAACACTAGCTTATAAGTTGTGCATGTTTTTACTAACAATAATGGATTGTATTATCTGAATTAAATAAATATTATTATTATTATTAATATAGTATATGTCAATCAGGAATAAAGAAGCTTTCTATTGGTGCTAAAATTTTTGCAATCGGACCAGTACCTACATCCAGAAATTACCTCCAACAAACAAAAAAACTTAAAAAAAAAAATACAAACTACCTCTTTATTATATTTGTGTAGATGATGTAGATAAGTTCGAGTTTGAACTATTATTTCGTCTGATGATAAGCAACGATGTTGAAAAGTTGATAGGCAATCGTTTGTCTTAGTATTGTCATGTAAAGAGGAGGGATGAAACGCATGTTACTAAAAAAGTTCTGAGTATACATGTAGATGGATGGAGAGGGAGGCCAAAATAGATGGATTGTTATGGTTGCCGACGTAGCACGGAGAATCGCCAAACTTAAGTGGCAATGGGCAGGGCACATTGCTCGCAGAACGGATGGCCGTTGGGGCCGAAGGGTTCTGGAGTGGTGACCGCGTACCGGAAGACGCAGCATCAAAAGGCCTCCTAAAAGGTGGACCGATGACCGGGTGAAGGTTGCGGGAATCCGATGGATGCGAGTCGCACAGGATCGTGCATTGTGGCGACACTTGGGGGAGGCCTATGTCCAACAGTGGACGTCTATCGGCTGAAATGATGATGATTGTTTGAAGAGTGATATGAAAGAAAAGAGAGTTAGCAATAGTGTGACGGGTAACAGGACAGAATGGAAGAAACAAACGTGTTGCGCCTAAGTAATATGGGATAAGGGTAGGAACAAGAAGAAGAGGTAAGCGACAATGTGGTTGAACACTGGGTTACGATAGTCGCTGTCTCGTTTTAGAATTTAAGAAAGAAAACGATCTCGCTGATGTGGGCTCACCCATGTCTAAATTAATCTGAGCTACGCCTCTGTTGGTAGTATAGTAAATTGTCTTTAGAGGGACAGCACTTGGTATTTGCTTTTTTGTGATGGCAAAAGGCAAAGGTTTTTTTTTAATTACCTACTAAAGTTTTTTTTTAATTATTATTGCATGTAGCGGAGATGAGAATGTTGAGATGGATGTGTGGTGTGACGAGAATGGATAAAGTGAGAAATGAGTATATTAGAGGAAGTTTGAAAGTGGCGCCAGTGACTGAAAAGTTGAAAGGTAATCGGTTGTCTTTGTATGGTCATGTGAAGAGGAGGGATGAAGCGCATATTACTAAAAGAGTTCTGAGTATAGATGGATGGAGAGGGAGGGGAAGGCCAAAAAAAGATGGATGGATTGTGTGAGAAATGATATGAAAGAAAAGGGAGTTAGTGATAGTTTGACGGGTGACAGGACAGAATAGAAGAAGAAAACGTGTTGCACCGACCCCAAGTAATATGAGATAAGGGCAGGAAGAAGAAGAAGATAGGCTCGCCTTTGACCACCATCTCACCTGATGGCAAGCGATGATGTTGTCGATATTTAATTTCAAAAGACATTCGTTAACTTTTACTTCTAGTTTTAAAAAATAAGCATAGCCTAGCCTAATAAGTTTTCGTGAATTACCACGCGGGCTCAGTGTGGGTTGTCAGACTTAATAATATTAGCTAAGCTATAAGGTAAAAACTTATTTAAAGACTAGTGTATTTGCCGATCACTTAATTTTTCATATCTAGCATCCTCCTTGAATCACTAGGAGCTAAAAAAGACGAATTATGTGCGAATAAACACTTGACAGACAAACGAAATATAGTTCATACTGCTGAGATGTCTTAGTACCTACTTACTTAGATCCAGTGGCGGATTCGGCGGAAATCTGAAAACAGGACTCCAGACTCTTACTGACTAAAAAACCAACTTCGTTGCTTTTCATACAGGGACCGAGCCTCTCTTTTGGAAACAGACCCTTGGCCCCAGTAGGCTTCGACCCAGTTGGGCCCCTACGGATGCTGACAACTTCTTGAGGCGCGTGGGAACAGAACGCGCCGACGACGACTTGGGCTTGGTCCGGATGGCTACCGGACGGTCAGACAGCGAGCTACCCATTGCTCGCCGTCCGCAAGCCCGCGCATACGGTGACCGGAAATCGGACCGGAATCTCGGCGGCGGCTGGGGTGTGAGCGCCATTGCCTCATGCGATCGGCCTCCTCCTTTGCTAGCATTATTGCTTCGCAGAAGGAGGCGACCGCCTGCCACTCCTCCTCGCTCCGGACCATGACCAGTACCTACCAAGGCCCGGCGCGAGAGATCGCCCTCCACAAGGTCACGGCGATGCACTGCCCAGGCGAGGCACACCTCAACCGTATGCTCCACCATGTCCTCCGGGCGGTCCACACAGTGGCGATACCAGGGCGTCACCTCCGCACGAATCCGGTGCAGCTCCCGAACTTACCATGTCCGGTGAGAACCTGCGTCATGCGGAAGGTGAGAACGCCGTGAGGTCAATACTCAATACTCAATACTCAATACTTTATTACATTCCATATTGTGTACATTGGTGGTATAACATATTTTGAAGATCAATATGGACCCTGTCGGGCACAGTAAAGTTAGGAGAGAGGATGAAGGCTAAATTACAATGCATTTATTATTATTGGAAGATCTAATAGATGTAGTTATGCATGTATATGGTGTAATGTTATAGATTATGTTTATTTTTGTCATCGTTATTATTAAATTGTATATGCATGTTTATGTATTATGTCTATGTAAAAAGTACTGGTAGATTTTGTCAGAATTTTATTTATTTTTGTCGTCATTATTATGAAATAATATTATTATTGATTAATTTATGTGCGTAATGTATAGTATAAGTAAATTAAATGTCAGATATTTTAATCTACTTTTGTCGTCAATATTTTTAAATTAAGTCAGATATTTTATTTATTTTTGTTGTAATTGTTATGATATTATGTCATTATTGATTAATTTATGTATGTAATGTCTTAATATAAGTAAATTAAATGTCAGATATTTTAATTAGTTTAATCGTTATTATTTTTAAATTATGTCAGATATTTTATTTATATTTGAAATCATTATTATCAAATTATGTTATTATTGATTAATTTATGTATGTAATGTCTTTATATAAGTAAATTAAATGTCAGGTATTTTTATCGTCATCATTATTATATATTTATTTAAATTAATTATGTGTAAAT
This sequence comes from Mythimna ferrago, assembly GCA_910589285.2. Taxonomy (NCBI): domain Eukaryota; kingdom Metazoa; phylum Arthropoda; class Insecta; order Lepidoptera; family Noctuidae; genus Mythimna; species Mythimna ferrago. The sequence goes on from OU342703.1 coordinate 12,588,191, forward strand.
ATAATTTATATTTTATTTTTTATTCATCATAGTACCTAAATTATTTTGCGCTTCTGTAAGTACTTACATTTATAACAGTAATACAGTATAGTTAATAGTTTTTATTGTGGGCGATGTTTATCGTTATAGTATTCGTCTATAGTATAGTAGCATTTGTCTATTAGAAACTGTTTCAGTTTATTGATAAACATATTATTACTATCTGCATTTTTGATGAATTCTGGCAACTTGTTATACATTTTAATAGACATAACAAATGCGCTAGAAGAGTGCATTTTCAATCGTGAAGCGGGTATGTTAAGCCTATTTTTATGTCTAAGTATAATTTTAGTTTGGATGTCTTCTCTTTTGGTATAGAACTGTGGATATTTCCGAACAAATTTGCAAATTTCCAATATATAAAGACAGGGTACGGTTAATATTTTTAGCTCTTTGAAGTAGGGTTTACAGGAGTCGGTATCTTTAATATTCGTTAATATTCTTATCATTTTTTTTTGTAAAGTGAATAGTGTCGGTGCATCTGTGCTATTTCCCCATAACATAATTCCATACTTGAGCCATGCAAATGCATATGAGTAATAAGTAACTAAGGCTGTTTTAAGGTCTGTTGTTTTTTTTATTTCTCTGAGGGCGTATGTAAACTTAGATAATTTAGCTCTTATTTTTTGAATATGGGATTTCCAATCTATGTGTGAATCTATGTCTAGGCCTAAAAGGGTGAATTTATTTACAACTTCTAAGTTTTGTCCGTTGTAATTAAAGTTGATATTTATCGGTGTTTTTTGACGCGGGTAGAAAGTTATTATTTTTGTCTTATTATAGTTAATTTCAAGGTTGTGCTCGTTCATCCAGTGTGTTGTATTATCAAGTATGGAAGTCAGTTTTTGATTTAAATCTAAATTGTTGTCACATGGTGTTAAAATAGAAATATCGTCGGCGAACAACACGCATGGCTCATTGATGTGGTCTTTCCAACCATGCCTTAAAGAGGGGACCTACCGCCATTATTGTGGCGTGCCCAGCAATGGGTTGCGATAGTTGCTGACGCCATTTCACCATGAGATCCTGCCGAAACTGTCCGCCATGCCGTGACCTATCGCGGCAGCGGACTTTCGCCCCGGCGTTGCATCTCCACGCGCAAATCGTGCATGTGTGCAAGGACTGTTGCCTACAGATTCCATGGTGGCTTCTATCACATTTCAACTCTGTATTTTGCTGTACACACCTACGCCTCCCGCACACGATTCCCGCTGCCCTCCGCCATTATACTATCGCTTGCTTCGCATAGACTTCGTAACATTTAGAACGTTAAATTTAAATATTTTTATTTTTGTACGAAAGTCTGATGAACCAATTTATGGCTAATTTTGAAAGTCATAGAACAAAAGTGGTTTTTTATGATGTTCTTAACTTAGACCTGCACGCTAAGCCAAGTTGTTATTCTGCAATCGTTAACGCTGTAGAAAAGTGATGAAACGTATGGGAATGACGTCATCTCAACGTAAAGTCGCGTGGTCGGAACAAACGAATAGAAAATTCGTAGCCAAGTTCACATCGTTCAAAATGATAGAATGAATTTCTACAACGTTTAACGCTACATCCTTTGATAAACAAACGCTACATTGTAGAACGAGCGGCCGTCGCAGGTGCGTCAACATGGCTACTCACTTGCGGCGGAGACCTCTCGCGCCGGGCCTTGGTCGAGGCCATGGTCCGGAGCGAGGAGGAGTGGCAGGCGGTCGCCGAAGCAGTAATGCTCGCTAAGGAGGAGGCCGACCGCATCAGGCAAAGGCGCTCTCGCCGCCGCCGGGATTCCGATCCCGATTTCCAGCCACCGTAGGCGCGGGCTTGCGGACAATGAGCAATGGGTAGCTCGCTGTCCGGCCGTCCGGTAACCGTCCGGACCAAGCCCAAGTCGTCGACGGCGCGCGCTGTTCCCGAGCGCCTCAAGGAGTTGTCAGCAACAGCAGGGGCCCAGCCGGGTCGAAGCCTACTGGGGCCAGGGTAATCCGAAAGGGCGCTCGAGCCCCGGTATGAAGGCTTGAAGGAACGGGATGGGTTTTTTAGTCAGTAAGAGTCTGACTCTGACACTATCTCCCGCTCCGCCCAAGAGCGGGGGTTGTCATAAGATGATTTTTCCCATCGAAAAAAAAAAATTGGCTACCCACTTATCGTTTTCTACAATTGCTGACACCGAAGCGTTACCGATCGGAGAACGGAATTCGACACGATACGGTTGTAACTTGGCTAGGGGGGCTGAGAAGTTACCAGTGTTCTACAAATAAGCCTGTATAAATAAGAAGTCCAACGGGTCCAAAACGATCGATGTCATAGACGGCAGTACTACATTCGTACGTTGCGGAGTAGGACCGGTTCCTATCTGTTACAGCACGTGACCGGACCACTTTCTTCTCATAACTAACTTTATTTGCAGAGTCATGATGAATATTGGAAGTAGATCAATTTCGTCAGTCAACATTTTATTTTTCCTTCTTTTTGCGCAACTTTTTTAGTATCCATTTATTGAATTTCATCATAGTTGCATATAGAATGTATTACCTAGTTATGTGTGTGTGTGTTTTTAGATGGTCGATGGGGCTGAAAGGTTCTTGAGTGGCAAACGCTTACCGGAAAACGCAGCGTTGGAAGGCCTCCCACAAGGTCGATCGATGACCTGAATGCGGTGGATGCGAGACGCATTTTTACAGCGCCTCTAGCGGTCACTTACGGAACCAAAATTTGCCATACAAAATAGTTACGTAGTCGGTATCAAGTATCGTCAAATACTATTGCTTTAAACTTATGGCAGAGGTGCAGCAGAGTGCCCGAGACGCCGTAAACCGCGACAAGTGGAGACGCATCGCGGGAGCCTCACTCGCCGCGAAAATGCAATATCGTCAACCACGACCATTCGACACTAAATAAAAAAGTATTTGATTAACCTTGAACCAAAGATGTGCGTACGATAGCCATGAATGGATGATGATGGAGCAATGCGATTGCAATATTGCATGGAATAAGTTCCAATAAAATCCAATAACGTGTTCGTTTCAAAATACGATGCGTCTCTGTATGGTTTGGTAATCAGTTTCTTAAGGCCCTGGCTCCCGAGTAGTGCCATAAAACAGTGACTTTCTGAACTTGAAGCCTACTGCTCGCTAACGGTGGTTAATAAATTAAAAAAAAAACATATATATATATATGTAGCGACATCTATGGCGCCACATAAGAATTACGAAGAAAGTACGAAATCCTGCATCGCACAATCTAAGTTCTCCGCGCGATTTGAACATATACGACAGCCCGAAATCATCTATCGGGCAGTAGCCTACCAGACTATAACACCTGTCTGGTCGGGGGATCCTCCCTTTTCAATGGAGGCATGTGGGACTTTACTCTCTGTTCCGCATACCTCCAAATATATATTTATTATAAACTAGCTGACCCAGCGAACTTTGTACCGTCTAACAGTCAATGAATGTGGTATGTCGTTCGATATACCTACCTAGTCAATATTGCTCAATTGCGATGAAACAAAGCTTATGTAATATATTATTCAAGTTACAGACAATTTTAATGTACAAAAGTTATCTACATGAATTTCGTACATTTTAAGCGATGCGCGCACTCCTAAGAACTTCTACACATTTATTATACATATGTATAGTTATATAGGATATAGATTATCAGCATATGATTATACTTTTGCCAAAAAAAAATTACAATATGATATTTTTAGCTTATTTTTTAACTTCTTTCAAAAAGCTTTGATCTTTAGAAATAAGTTTACATAAAAAAAAACAACCTGGTTATGTGTTATTCAGAATGCAAGTATAGCATTATGTAAATCGATAAATATTTCGCAAAGACCAGTTACCAGTAATGGATTTTATTTTAATATTTTATTTTTTATCTTTGTAGAGTTTACTAACAAAAAAAGAAGTTTAATTTACAAACGAGTAAAAAAGGCTGAAAAACGGGGAAAACTCATAGGGCATCAAAAAATTCGTCCACATCGATGTCAATGGGAAAAGTGCCCAGAACGCTGGCAGCTGGATGGCAATGCTGATTCGTTGACTGAAGAAAAGCCCAGCCCTCTGGTCACGTGAAGAGTCGACCAACTGTTTGGTGATAGCCCGAACAACTCGATGAGCGCTCGGACCCCATGGCCCTAGTGTTTCAACCCCAAACGGCTCAAACACATACCTTCCGATGAGGTTATTATATTTACGCCGTTTGAGGTTTTCTGCACCTGCAACAGCCGCCCCAGCACAGCCGGCCGTTCTCAGAAGATGGGATGGCGCAAGGATATCAACACATGTTGCATCCCACACCAAAGGCCTACCCAATTTCCAAGGCATTATAGTCATCCCATCTGGCCTCTTCCCATCGTCACGTGCCAAGCCATTGGGTTCTAAAACAGCTGGCACCCTGGCGGTGACAAGAGCTCGACGGATGATATTGCATTAATACTGGCATGCCGTGCTATCCAACCAGCGCCTCGACTGCAAGATAGGCTATGGTGTCCGAGGCGATCGACTGCTTCGTCGCACTGACATCGATGTGGAGCTCCACTAGGAGCACTCAGACGCAGGCATGTAGCGATCCGGAAGGTGGTGTTACTCAGCATAGTACCTATGTTAGGTGACGGTAAAGCCTGTAGCCAAAGGCCCGACTCCCCTTCACCCACAGCCAGTAGGCGAGCGCGCTCAGCAGTATTGGTTGTCGTATTAATGAGATTATTCCGTACCAACCTGCAGAGCAACTCATCCCACTGTCTCTGGGAAGATGGATTTTCAGGCAACGCCTTGTCCGGGCAAGCGATTTTCCAGGCGCTTACTGCATCGGCCAAGCACGGCACCTCACAGCTAACCAGTGATGGAGTCAAAATTCTTTTAGTCAGCTCTTGAGTGCTGTGGACGGAAGACAGGAACGCCGGTAGGCTTACACTAGAAATTTTGCGGATGCCGAGCCCACCAAAACGAATGGGTAGCGTGGCTTGTAACCACACTCGGCTGGATGACCGAGTGTGGTTACAAGCCGAGATGACCGAGCCACATTTAAAATGGAAGTCAGAGTATACCGAATTGTCTGATCAATTTTGTGACCAGTGAAGTACTATTTTATTTTATTTGAAATTTTGACATATAATTAGATATAAATATTGTACACCCCATGGGTATGTTACAGTGAGATATAACAAATAACAATAAGAACGGACCATACACCTGTAAGAAGCATTAAATGAACTTGAATTTAAAGAAAATTATTTAAAGGTCAACGGACGTAGTCGGCAGTACACGTGCATTTAACTCCAGCCAGATGTTCAATGGACTATGCGCCTTAAGATACTTAATATACCTTCTAATAGTAGTTTACCTCGCTGCCTCGTAGTAGTGTGTAGTGTCCGACCGAATGTACGGTTTCGGTTTCGGTCGAGTTTCGGTTTAGATTCGGTTTCGGTGGCAAACCTGCCGAAACTACTATATAGTAGAGGATACGGTTAAGAACGACCTTCACCGGTTTGTTTAATGGATGAAACGTATTTTATGATAAATTTAGTATATTAAATAATATAACGCGGGTGGGTTGTCTGAGAAATTCCTGGCCAAACAATTTTTTTTTTTTTTTTTGAAAAATGCACCGTTGTGTTTAACGAATAAATTTAATACTAACCGAAAGAGTGAAGCCTTTAGAACATAAAAATGTTGGGTTGCCTAATTGTTTCCTGGTATAACTATGGGTTGCCAGGTATAAACAGGTGTGTTTATTTTGATATACAACAAATTCTATATCAAAATAAACGCTGTTTCATTACGAATACGATGTTATAGTGTTGTCTGCAAAAAAATCTGGTATGAATAACGGTTGTGCATTTTTCTATAAAAAAAGTAAGTTTTCAATTTTTTATTAATAATAGTCTGGCCAGGAATTTCTTAGGCAACCCACCCGCGTTATATTATTTAATATACAAAATTTATCATAAAATACGTTTCATCCATTAAGCAGACCGGTGAAGGTCGTACTTAATCGGATCTTAGACTATACGACCGAAACCGAAATTGCACTCGGGAGTTCTCGCGCTGTGATCGGTCATGTTCAGCGCGTCAAATTCCTTCCAAGCGAGTAAGCAATGAAGACATTTTGCCGTGTCCATGTGCATAATCATGTCGGGACTGGCTTGTGTTTGCAGTTCGTTTTACCTACTCCCAAACCAATTTATGATAGTCAACGAATATAAATATAGTTGACTATCATAAATTGTCAAATGCGATAATTCGAACCTTTCTATAATTCAAAGTTATCACGAGTTCCCTAGAAAATCTCTTTATATTTCGAACAGGGCTTGTTAACGTTACCAAATTCACACTATAAGTATCGGTAAGTAACGTTATTTTCATAAAGTTAAAATTTTAACGGTAACACGAGTAACGATACTTTGATATCGAATCTATAAAATACCGTTACCAATTAACGTTACAAGTATCGAAACTTTTATCGTTACTTAATGCTTGTTGTGCGACGTAGTATATCCCTTGAAACTTACGTATACTCTTTGACATTTTAATAGAACAAATGTACCTAATTCCTATGTATAATGAAAAATATTGCATCGTGGAAGTGTTGTTGAATACATAATAAAACTAATTTCTGCATTAATCTAGATGAAACCAAGAGATTTAACAAAATAACGTTATTTAACGGTATTTTAGTAACGTATTTGGTAACGTTATCAAGCCTTGGGCAATGGTTACTTTACTTTTTACCGATAACATCATCGATAACGTTACTCAGTTTACCGGTAAAAGTTCACTTAAGTACCGTTACCAAGTATAACGTTACCTGTACTAATAACGTTACCTTCGTACGATGAAGGTAACGATACCAAATTTTTAACGTTATTCAAAGCCCTGATTTCGAAACAATTTTCATTTTGATTCTTTCCATAAGCAGAGATCTATAATCGTAAACTTCTTATCAGATTTGTTGTAATCAAACGATTAAGCATTCAAATTGTCTAAAAATTAAAAATATTAACAGTAGGTAATAATTTAATTTAGGTATTTAAGAACTTACAGTTCTTTTCAATAGGCTTTTCTTTTGTATGTCAACTTTACAGGTGTTGTAAAAGCTTACACTAATATTTCGTATTTTTTAGTTCATGTGGCGTTTACCGTTAAGCACTGTTAAAAGTTTTATACAGATTGTATTTTTGTTTAAAGTTGTTGTGTAAACAATTGTTGGTAGACCAAATAAATAAATAAAATAAATGAAATAAATAAAATAAATAAAATAAATAAAATAAATAAAATAAATAAAATAAATAAAATAAATAAAATAAATAAAATAAATAAAATAAATAAAACAAATAAAATAAATCAATACATTTTTGTGCATTTGGTAATTTGAACGAAAAAATCATGACTACGTAACAAAACGACGCGTTAATTCGAACTCATTGTCGTCAAGCACTCGACAATTCAAAGTTACAGAGAGAAAGACAGAGAAAAATTATCATCTACACGAGCCTATGTTTTTGTAATGCTTAGTTTGACACACTTCCGCACGAATTGGTTTGTTGAGTTAAGCTTCGATTTGAACCATTATTTTTTGGACCATTTGATATTTCGAACTTTCGATAATTCGTAATATTTTAAGGGTTCTTCGGGTTTCGAATTAACGACAGTCGACTGTAAATTTAAAATGCATTAAAACAATATGAGAACTGACTGATTATAATAACGTTTTCTTTATTTTTTCCTCAAAACATGATCCTTGTAAGGAAGTTTCGGTTTCGGTTTCGGCCGAAACGGTTTCGTTTGAAAAACCGGTTTCGGTCGGATACTACCTCGTAGGTCTCCTGTTTGCAAGCGCGACTGTTGAGCGTGGGGTCCATGTCAGACATATTAAAAACCACAAACCCACAACGCCGTCTAGTCCCAAACTAAGCAGAGCTTGTGGTATGGGTACTAGACAACTGATAAACTTACTTTATGGCGGTAAGTGCCCTTGAAGAGTGGCTGGAAAGACAACACGCGGCGCAGGTCCTCACCGGACATGGTCAGTTTGGGAGATTCATGTACCAGATTCGTGCAGAAGAAACGCCGTAGAAACTGGGGCCAAGGATTTGTTTCTGAAAGGTAATTTCGGCCCCGGTACGAAAGGCAACGAAGGAACAGGAGTGGGTTTTTTAGTCAGTAAAAGTCTGACAATTTTCCCACCTAAAAAAAATCCTGTTTTTCATAAGTAAGTTTGTACGAAACCCTCAGTGCGTGAGTCCGACTCGCGTTTGGTCGGTTTTTTGCTACACAGACGGTACAGAACCTCGTACGTGACTCCAAAACGCACTTGCTTATATGAGTTCGTATCGTATAAAATCTTCGAGCAACCATCTGGACTATTAAAACCAATATTAATTCCTTTCTTTCTCCCCTTCCAGGCCGGACCTTTGGCCGTCCTATGAAGAAGATGATGCAGGCGCTGATCCCACTGGTGTTCCAGATTGGCGCCGCGTCCACTTGGGCGGTGGTGGCCGCTCTGGTGGGGATCAAGACGCTTATCGTGACGCTGGTGATTCTGAAGCTGCTGCTAGTGGCGGGCGCAGCAAAGGTAAGGTTACTTTAGTACTTTTTGATACAAGTGAAGAAAGTTTTTCATTGCAACTGAGGAGGAATTCGCCCGAACCGCAGGCGAGGGCGACGTAGATAGATATTTTTTTTTTGGCGGGAAATCATCCAACGACTTCTCCCGTTTTAGAGAAAAGCAAACTTTGAGAGAAGAGAAAACCATTCGCCAAATATATTTTAGACCTTACGTTGTTGAAACCTCTACGGTCCGGACTAAGCGTTTCGCCTCGTCATTTATACCGTGTACATCGAAAGACTGGAACAATTTGCCTGCTGTGGTCTTCCCGTCCGATTATAATTTAGGTGTCTTCAAGGCTAGAATGAATAAGCTCTCAATAAACTAATGCGCCTCACCATCAACGATTGCATCACTGCTTACCATCAGGTGGGATCGCAGTCAAGTACTAGTTTATAACAGATAAAAAAAGGCCTAGCTTTTGCCCGAAGCTTCGTTCGCGTAAATAAAATATATAGCTTTCTATTGGTAAAAAATTTAGCAATCGGACCAGTACTTTCAGAGATTACCTCCTACAAACAAAAAAACATAAAAAAAAACTTTACCTCTTTTTTATTTTAGTGTAGATTAGATTTGTCAAAGAACGAAGTGAATTGCATCTTCATCATTCCAGCCTAAAGCCGTCCACTGTTTGATATTGGCCTCCTCCGAGTGTCGCCACAATGAACGGTCCTGTGCGTCTTGCAAGGGAATCCGATTCCCGCAACCCTCACCAGGCCAACGGTCCACCTTGTAAAAAGCCTGCCAACGCTACGTCTTCCAATACGCGGTCGCCACTACAGAACCTTTCGGTCCCACTGACTCTGTTCACGAAGGTCAAATCAATAATAACACCAGTTATCTTGATCTCATCTAAGAGTAATTAGACAAGCTTGAGCGACTTCAAAATCTCTGTATCAGGTTTATATTTTGGTTTGCGCAAGTCTGACCATGACCACGTTTCTGATTTCGTATTCGCCACTAATGGATTCGTATGCACCTTCGTTGGAATGCTCACATACTTTCTTTACTCTGTATTGTGTTCTTAAATTATTTTGCTGTAAGGGTTCCGTACCTCAAAAAGAAGAACCCTGACCCCCTACCCGGACGTACAACAAAGTGATTGTCCGTCCGTCTGTCCGTCTATCTGTCAAGACCCTTTATCAAGAGAACGCGTGGATGTATCGAGTTGAAATTAAAAAACGTATATTTTGATACTCTCAAAGATCGAAATTCTTAGGGTACTTTGCGTTGACCCAGATTCCTGAAATTTGGCACAAAGCAAGGTCTTATAACACAAGTATAGGAATAAATCTGAAAACAGTAAATTTGTTGTTACCTACGACACAAAAAAATAGTACATTGTTACACTAGGGGTGAAAGTAACTCATTTCGTAAAAAATGAGAATTAGAGGGACTAAATTAGGTACTTTCACCCCGAAGTAAGCACTGTGCTATTCATTACGAATACAAGGAAAGTAAAAATAAAATAAAAAGTTTGTAAAACCTGAGTCGTCGTACCTATGATTTTAGGTAGGTATCTTTATTTGTTTATTTATTTATTAAGCCTTCATGCAACATAAAAGTACATAGGCGGACTTAATGCCTTAGGCATTCTCTACCAGTCAACCTAGGGTGGCGAAGAGAAAACATGGCAGGTGCATAAAAAGTAAAAACAAATAAAAGATTAATACGAAAAAACAAGGGTTCAAAATAATTACCATATATACAAAATAAACATACATATATAATTTAATATAAAAATATACCTATATATATGTATATATATATTTATAAAAAGTAAGAGAAAAGAGTTTTGAGACGACTTCACTATTTGTGCAGAAAGTAATTCCGCAACATCCGCTTAAATGCATACAGACTGGTGGCCGTCCTGATGTCCAGAGGAAGCGCATTCCACGGAAGTATGGACTGTACATGAAAGGAAGAATGAACAAAATCAGAAGTATGGGAAGGACAAAGCAATAGAAGATTGTAAGAAGAACGCAGATTTTTAGCATGGGAAGAACTTAGATATTGAAAGCGAGATATGAGATTAGAAGGAGGGGTGGGAGAGTTGAGCAGAGAGTAAAGTGTAGTCAGAGCGCGCAAACTTCTTCTTTGGCGAATGGGCATCCATTTGAGCTCAGATCTGTAGCTCGAAACATGGTCATATTTCCTCAAGTTAAATATAAAGCGGATGCAGTTGTTGAGGAGTCTGTCAAGTTTATCTAGCAACACCGCGTTCAGGTCAAAGTAGCACACGTCACCATAGTCGATTATATGGTAAAATTAAAGTTTGCACAAGCATAGTCTTTGTTTTCGCAGGCAGAAAGTTTCTCAGACGATACAGACACCGTAAAGTCCCGTTGACTCTTTGGCAGACACTGGAAAGCTGACTTTGCCAGCCAAGAGTCGAGTCAAGATGCAAACCGAGATCCTTAACGTCAGGGCTGATGGGAATAATGGCACCATTAAAAATAATTGGAGGAAGAGTATTAAACACCACTTTACCCATCATCCGTGAGCTTCCAATAATAATGGCCTGACACTTTGAAGGGTTTACGGACACTCCAAACCTATCAGACCAATCCCTGACAGCGTCCAAATCTCGGTTTATATCCTCTATAGCGTCCGACAAACTCTCTACCCGCGCTGTTGTATATAGTTGAAGATCATCGGCATAAAGATGATACGAACACCGAAGACACAGAGTTATAAAATTAATGAAGATGGAGAATAGCAATGGAGACAGAATACCGTCTTGTGGAACACCAGAATCTAGATCACGCCAACTCGACGAATTCTCGTCAACGCGAACCGACTGCTGACGTCCCCGAAGATAAGATGAAAACCATTCCAGCGCCTCAGACAAAACCATTAGATGAGAAAGGATAGATAGAAGAATATCGTGACTGACAGCATTAAAGGCATTGGAGAAGTCGATTAATACCAAAACAGTAACCTCCATGGCTTCTCTAATGTCACCAGTCACTTTGAGGAGAGCAGAGGCAGTACTGTGACCAGGCCTGAATCCGGATTGAAACGAGTCAACAAGATTATTCCTGTGAACAAATCCTGACAACTGCTTATGGACGCAGGCCTCCAGCATTTTGGAGAGGAAAGGAAGAATAGAAATTGGACGAAAATGGTTAGGTAGGGAAGGATTAGAGATTTTGGGAAGTGGACGCACGTAAGCCATCTTTCTTCTTATTTAGGCGGTAAAAGGTTTTCCACTACTGCTTTAGCCTCTTCTCTTATGAAATGAGGCGTTAAATCACTATTTTAATCTGATAAACATAACGTGTTAATACAAATCTCGTTGTACGGCAATGTAAACAAAACTCGAAAAAACCAACGACTGATTGCCACTTTCCCGCCATTTTGTGTTTTTTTTTCTGTGACCGGCCAGCTATTCAGCCTCATTAATGAAAAAATAGAAATTAATTATAATCTTTTAAAAATAAAGTTTTTTTGGACAAATAAATCACTTAAAATATAATATTATTTAATTAAATACTTATCTTTAAGTTATTCAATTTTATATCGCGCTGTAATTGACTGGCTGTATGGAAAATTGCAACATGGTTCAATAGAAATGTGTGGATAGTTTTTTTTTTTAATAATTTGACAGCTGTCAGTTGTAAAGTAAAACTCCCTAGGGATGAAAAGTATCACTTTCAGCCCGCTCCTCAGGCAACTTTAGACCTACTTTCAGAGTATAAGTAATGAAATAGTACATTGTTACACTAGGGGTGAAAGTAACTCATTTCGTCCCGAGAAGGAGTTGGCGGGCGAGCGCAGCGAGGTCGCTAATTCGAGGGACTAAATGGGTTACTTTCACCCCGAGGTAAACACTGTGCTTTTCATTACGAATACGAGGAAACTAAAAATAAAAAATAAAGTTTGTAAAACCTTAGTCGTCGTACCTATGATTTTAAGTAGGTATCTTTCTTCTGATTTAGGCGGTAAAAGGTATTCCACTACTGCTTTAGCCTCTTCTCTTATGAAATGAGGCGTTAAATCACTATTTTAATCTGATAAACATAACGTGTTAATACAAATCTCGTTGTACGGCAATGTAAACAAAACTCGAAAAAACCAACGACTGATTGCCACTTTCCCGCCATTTTGTTTTTTTTTTTTCTGCTGCTGGCCAGCTATTCAGCCTCATTAATGAAAAATTAGAAATTAATTGTAATCTTTTAAAAATAAAATATTTTAAAGAAATAGTTGAACAAATAAATCACTTAAAATATAACATTATTTAATTAACACTTGTCTTTAAGTTATTTCAATTTTATATCGCGCTGTGATTGACTGGCTGTATGGAAAATTGGAACATGGTTCAATAGAAATGTGAAGATTGAACTAGTTTTTTTTTTTAATAATTTGACAGCTGTCAGTTGTAAAGTAAAACTCCCTAGGGATGAAAAGTATCACTTTCAGCCCGCTCCTCAGGCAACTTTAGACTTACTTTAGAATACTTTTTTGAAATTCGGAAAAATCTTTGAGACTCGGGAATTGTAGTTTGCACGGAACCTTCAGTGCGCGAGTCCAATACGCACTTGTCCAGTTTTATCTTAAATAACGCTTTCAGTTCCTCTGTGACACACATTCTAGTTAATTAATCATCGGAAAATCGTTTAAGGTCGCCACACACCGGCCACCGGCCACAACCACAAAACAACGCCGCGTGTGGTGGCCACCGGCGATAACCGTGCGCGACGAATCCATATAAGATGTATGAAAACTATCATCATCATCATCATCCTCAGCCATTTTAATGTTCCCACTGCTGGGACTCAGGCCTCCTCTCTAGGAGAGGGAATGGGCCGTAAACTATAAATTGAAAACTATAGGAAATCTGTATATCGATGGGTCCTATGTATAAAGGCCAATGTGTTAATTGACAACTTTTTATTAAAGGCTCTAAAAGTTTCAATTTGATATATTTTTACTTGCTTGTAACATTTTCTTGCTCTTTTGTGAAACTTTTGGAGCCTTTATTAGAATAGTTGTTAATTTTCACATTGGCCCTTATACTTAGGATATTATTATGTTTTTTTTTTTAATGAAATTCATTATTATAAATTTAGTAATGATTTTTCAAATTTAAGTATATTATCGGTTGCACGCCACCTAGAGTTAAATATATCTTATCGCAATCATGGCGGTATGGTTTGGTTGTCAAATCGCACTCACACTAGTAAACAAAATGTCAAATTTTGCATGGTTTTCAAGACTGTTTTTCTCAATATGTAATGCAAATTATTTACCAAAAAGTCGATTGCGCAACTATTTCATTGTAGAAAAGTGATAAAGTGATTCGTTTTGAGAAAAAAGTGTCTATGTATGGAGTATCTCTTAGGCATTAAATGTATGAACAGGGCCTCAAGTCTGCTATTACAATAGTGTCAGAATGGTCTATCATTGATGTCATAATTGTCGATTTTGACAGGTTTGGTAATCTACTAATATAATGGCGTCATTATGACTTTCCAATGGTCAACCACTGACACTCCATTGAAAGAAGTGACTTAGAATGGTAATCTCGTACATATTGACAAATGAATATTTGACGTTTGCGGTAATCTGCTAAAACTTTGACAGTTTATTTGATCAGTGTTTTACCATTAGAACGTTATTGTGCAGTTATTGGTTTTAATATGCTCGAAATTATCATTCTACCACAATTCTATTACAAAACCATTGACCGATCAATGATCGTTCATTATGAATTAGCAGATTACAAACTTTTAGCAAAATGACAATGGGATCGTGTTGGAATGACGAATTTATAAAAATAGCAGACTTGGGGCCCAGGCCAGCGGAACAATCACCTTAAACGATTTTCCGATGAAACTAGAATGTATATGAATAGATGATCAATGGTTTTGGAAGAGCGACCGCGTACGGAAAGACGTAGCATTGGGTGGCCTAGGCTCCCACGAAGTAGATTTCGTACATAAGTTTACATACCGCTCCGCGGGGTCGGACTCAGGAAGCTAATCACCGCACCAAATTATATTTAACTAGCGGCCCGTCCCGGTTTCGCACGGGCAATAAATATAGCCTATGTTACTCAGGGTGAATGTAGCTTTCCAATGGTGTAAGAATTTTTGAAATCGGCACAGAATCAGTAGTTTTTGAGTTTATTCGTTACATACAAAAATACAAATCTTTCCTCTTTATCCCCTATTTGGTCGAAAATTTTGGTTTCTTTACATTTTCGAAAGTTATTTGGTCGAAAATTTTGGTTTCTTTACATATTCTTCTATATATATTATATTATTTGTTTTTCCTAGAAAAAATCGAAAAAAGTTTTTATTTATTTATTTATATATACTTTATTGCACATCAAGGTTATGAATTAACAAAAAGGAAACCATATAATAAAAAAACACACAATTGTTTTTTTTTTATTTTTTTGGTAATTTACGCAAATAGTGCAATTTTCCGGGTCAATGAACCCCTGGTGCTCGAGGGGTTATAATTTATTTTTTTTTTTTTATTAATGATAGGCTTCCGTTTGACCACTATCTCACCTGATGGTAAGCGATGATGTGGTCGACGATGAAGCACATAATATATTAGTATAGATTTACTCGTAGATGTAGATAACACTCCATAAACTTACTTTCAAAAATTTAAAAGAACTGTTCAATTATTTTATTTTGTTACTGTTTTTGTCTAGTGGCGTGTTTTAGAGGTACTTATTTACTGTGTAAAGTGAATCGAGCTAACTGATCGCAAGGTCATTGCACTTGACACTACCAGCAAGGTCACCTACTGTTTATTATAGGTACACAAAGACACTTCGGCTAAACCAAATAAGAATGCTGTAGAAACTAGAGGAGGTCGATCGATCGTAAATTGAAGTGTATATACAAGGTGTAAGGGACAGCCCTCCACAAACTTTAAGGGCTTGCTCAGTAGACGAAACTGAACAACCTTCCATAAATTTTTTTTTCAGGAAACGAAAAAAAAAATCCGCCTCACCATACAAACTGTCCAATCATGTTTATAATTTTCATGCATTGAGAGCAGTGGTGGCCGAGTGGTAACGGCTCCGATTAACCATTTGTAGGTCACGGGTTCAAATCCAGCCAGGCGCATTACTTTGTGTAATTTATTTCATCACCACTGCTCTCAAAACGGTGAATGAAAACATCGTGAGGAAACCGGCATGTCCTAGAACCAAAAATTCGAAGACATGTGACATCCACCAACCCGCACTGGGCCCGCGTGGTGGATTACGGCCCATTCTTACACCTAGAGAGCAGGCCTGAGTCCCAGCAGTGGGAACATTATAAGGCTGACGATGCTATGCTACGTTTCTGATAGTGATTGCACCGATGTGGAAGTACGCGCAGTACCATTAGCATTATAATTACTAGTTTTTGCCCGCGACTTCACCCGCGTACATAAAATATGGCGTATCTACTAAATAGTCCGAACAAAGCCTAAACATTTGGTTTGGATAGGTGAGTCCGTTCTTGAGTTATAAAATTACAACGAAAAGTGGCATTGATTTTATATATTTATATATATGTACCTATATAGATATTATAATTTATTTTGATTATTTCACCGTGACAAATAACAATGAAACATTCTAAATGAAGTCATAATGTTGTCAAGATATTATGTGTGAATGAATGTCAATGTCAAAGTAAAAAATAATTTAAATTCGTAGACTATTTGATAAATTGACCATGCCAAATGAATAATAATAAGCAAATAATAATATCACTAGATATTATTGCATATCACCCAACACTATACCCATCTCTCTCTAACTCATCCTAAACTATATCTCCTTCCCTTTCTCCAACCCGGTTGGAGTAACTTTCTCTCTAAAGTATGCGAGCAAATACGTGTGCTATAATCTGTTAATGTTTATTTTGACAGATGACAGCTAATGACCTTGGAATGTGGGTCAAAGGCGATCTCCTTCCGTTAATTTATCACCACATTTCGGACACAAAATGCAAAAAAAATAATTAAAAGCGAAAGTTTGTTGACATCCACGCACCACAAACGGTTTTATACAGTTTGAATTAAAAAATTGGCCAAGTGCGAGTCGGACTCGCCCATGAAGGGTTCCGTAGCAGCAAGTAACATAATTTAAAATTAAGTTCTTGTAGTTCATTATAACTTTGATCGATGTTTTAATAATAGTGTATTTTTTTTTAGATTTATGACGTATTCAAAAAAAAACTACTTACTAGATCTCGTTCAAACCAATTTTCGTTGGCGGTTTGCATGGTAATGTACATCATATATTTTTTTTAGTTTTATCATTCCCTTATTTTAGAAGTTGCAGGGACGACGATACCCATTTTACCACTTTGGAAGTGTCTGTCGCGCAAACTATTCAGTTCACAAAACAAATTATATTAGAAACCTCAATATCATTTTTGAAGACCTATCCATAGATACCCCACACGTATGAGTTTGTTGAAAAAAAAATTTTTGAGTTTCAGTTCTATGTGTGGGGTTGTTTTTTTTCTATTTTTGTATGAAAATCTTGTTGCGGTTTACAGAATACATCTACTCACTAAGTTTCATCAGAATAGCTCTTATAGTTTCGGAAAAAAGTGGCTGTGACATACGGACGGACGGACAGACACAGACAGACAGATATGACGAATCTATAAGGGTTCCGTTTTTTGCCATTTAGCTACAGAACCTTAAAAACCTAAAGATTAAAAAAAAAAGAAAAAGTTGACTAAAATTCCACCACTAAGGGGTCCAAAATCATGTAGGTACTGATGGACACAGTACATGATTTTTCGATGACATGACCCGATCTCTTTATAGGACAGATTTACTGATTTTGACAGTTTCTAAATTGCAAAATGTAGGTCACTCACTACTCAGAATCATTCTAATAGAGAGTTGATATTACTCATTTATTTAAATGATCTTTGTAATAGGTTTTTTACCTTCCAACCAATAACTGTACTTATAACTTTCTTCGTTAATAAAAACGAAAGTGAAATTTATATAATCTTGTACATTGTATGTATGTACAGCCTCAGGCCCTATGTAATATAGCTGGACTGTTGGTCACAAAACATACACCACAAACTTTTAATTAGTACAAATACTTAAAGGGCTTATTAGAAAAACCCTTGTTATTTTATAAGTAAAATTTCAATAAATAATATTCATAAACAGCAAAGTTATTAGCGTTGGTTTATGTCCCATAATGTCACTCAATTTATGGAAATATTGTGCAGGCTATTGATTAATGAATGAATGAGTGACAATTATTAAGGAAAAAAAACTGCCCGCAGTATTTTCTACTAGCGATTGTTATGTATGATTGACTCTATGACGAATTTACCTTTTCGTGGTAAATTTTAGGATTTCAGTTTTTTCTACTTTTGACTACAAAAATATGATCAGTAACGGGTACAGATCGAGCCCCATTTTTTTGTGTACTAATTAAACAGTAGGGGTGTATAGGTACAGAAGTCAATCTACATACAAAGCGCGCTCGAGCAACGCACACAAAGACACCGCTCGTATGTCTCGGTTGCGTCTCGGATCACTCGTCGAACAATTCCGGCTCAAACGCTCATTAGTGTGTGTCCACCGAGCGTAGGTATAAAAAGTGAAGTACATACACGAGATTGTCTTCTGTACCTATCTATTTTGTGTGTTGGTCTAGTGGTTAGTCGCCCTGTCTGCTATACTGGAGGTCGTGGGTTGATTCCCAGTTAGGACAAATTTTTGGGTGATGAGCATGATCATTTGTTCTGTGTCTTTGTGTAATTTACTATATAATATGTATGTATTTAGATATATATAAGTATGTTTATCAGTTGTCTACTCACAACACAAGCTCTGCTTAGCTTGGGAATAGATAGCGTTGTGGGAAAGTTGTGGAATATTATATTTTGTCCTGGCTATCAACTCTACATTAAAATCATTTCTCATATTTTGGAAAGGCAGTGGTGGTGAAATAAATTACACGAAATGTCTGCCTAGGTTTGAACCGACGTAATCTATATGTTATGAAACGGGTGATTAATGCGGGCATTATAAATAATGTTCGAGCATTATGAATAATGTCTAGCTCTATTGTACCAAGTGATTAATTACTATCTTAACTTCAATATTTATCACATTGCGCGGTCATTATTATATTGCTACATGACAATTGGGCAATTTGATAATAAAGCTAAAGACGCGGTGCGAGGGCGGGGAGGGAAGCACGCAGGGTGTGACGGTTGCATATTAGAAAATCAAAACTTTCCTGAGCAAATTTCAAAAGAACAACGTACAAATCAACAAAGTTTAAAATAACGATGGTCATTTGATCAAAAATTCAGCTGACCAAAGTCTGGAATATCAATGTTTAAATTATTTATTACACTATTGACCAAATCGTTCAAAGATCAAAATTGATTACTGGATAAATTATTAATTATCAAATGGATTAACTGAAAAAGGTAAAAATCTCGAATGGACGAAACAACTTGGACGTAGCGTTCGCCCGGCGCCACTGCCGCGGCACCGCTTGCTCCGCTCGCTCGGCTCACGCGCGGTTGGTCACAGTTCTAACCTAACCTAACCTATTTTACATAGTTCAAAGTGCAATCAAAATACAATCACATTTTTACGAGAGATCGTAGGTATTATACGTTATTTCGAACTGGCAGAGTTTTAAGGTAGATAATAGACTCCTTGATATAATTAATCCAAATAAGAGAGTCTGATTATTTTAAGGGTTTAATATTTAGTTTATTTTAAGTTTAATGACAATACCAATAAAAAAATGGTAATTAAATATGTTTGTATTACTCTGCCCAAAAGGTGATGGGCCGTATGTATAATGCCCGGTCAATTTGATTATTTGAATAATTATTATCAAATCGCACTCTCATATTGGGCATTTTTCATAATGACCGGGTATTATGTATAATGCCCAATTTATCATTTGGTCCATAACATATACATATAATAAAATCTGTTGAAGTTTTTAGTTGTGTGTGCATCACTTAAATTTTACGAAATCATCGTAGATAACAATTATGCATTTAAATTGTGTGCAACTTGATATATTACTTAGGCTTTGTTTCATCGCAATCGGTTGACTATATCGAAAGATATACTACATTCGTTGACTGTTAGGCGGTACGAAGTTCGCCGAGTCAGGTAGTAATAAATACAAAATTAATTTTAGTATAAGCGAAACTCGAAACATATTTTTATGTAAAGAATCTATGTATAAAATTTCTATATCATGAAAAACCACAAAGTTTTAAGCTTGTTATGGCAACAAAAATACATAGTCACCGAGCCATCCAGGCGACTGAAGGGTTGTTTGGCACTTGCACCCAGCTGTTTGCTTGCTGTTTGTTTGTTTGTGTGTTTGTAATGCCCGCTATGACCTGCCGTAACCTGTGTATACTTGAATTGTTGTCCAACTTATGACCTTTTTAAATATTTTTGGGAAAAATGTAAAATGGTGTAAAAACTATTGGAGTCCATTAATTTACTGATTCTGAACAAAATATATTCAGGTTTTGTATAAATTAAAAATGTTTCCCAACAATGTGAACTGTCTAATTAACCATAGCAGCAATCTATGGAAGCGAAAGCTTACCAAGTTCTTCATCTCCATAAATCTAAATACGTATTTACGTGAAAGGTAATTCAAACTGCTTATTATATACACGCGCAACTACTATTAGGTCCCACACTATTTCCGCTCATTCGGTTTCCTCACGTTACGTGCTCAAGTCATTTGTCCATCTGAGTTTATGAGTTGGTCATCAGTACATTTGAAACCTTCCTCAGGATGCCGTTACAATAGTAGGCTCGGCGACGTGGGGATTTTGCGGGATACTAGGGCGCGTCAGAAAATCATATGGGGAGAAACCTTCCACCTTGTAATGTACCCCTACCACATACTTATAGGATGGGGTTCGTTGAGGGCAGCCCGTCCGATTAGTAAAAAAAAAATTGATCCTCGGAAAAACTCGAGCGCGTCAGATTAAGACAAGGTAACTTAAGTACATGCAGAAAAGTGTATATTTCAATAATCTGACAATTCGAGCGTGTCATTTAAAGCAAATGAGCAAGTCAGTTACATGGTAAGGTTCCTGTTAGCATTTTATTGTAACGAGTAATTGTTTTATCACTGTTTGCAAAGATAATTTTGTTGGAACGTGGAAAATTTTACACTTATCGATGGTTTTAGCTACATCGCCCCATGAAAACCGTAGATTATAGGTTTTTCGTAATCCTGATAAGATTACCTTCAAAATTAAAAAAAAAAGTCAATCGCGCCCGAATGTTTCGTTGTTGCTATTTTTTTCATCATCATCATCATCATCAGCCTTTCATAATGTTCCCACTGCTGGAACTCAGGCTTCCTCTCTAGGAGAGGGAATGGCTCATAATCCACCACGCGGGCCCAGTGCGGGTTGGTGAATGTCACACGTTTATCATGTCATGCCGATTTTTTTCACATTTTTTAAAATCCGTACACGTTCTTCCCTCCAGTGAAATGGAAACTTGTCATAGACGTGTTTTTGTTTTAGAACCTAATCTTCACAATGCAATAGATCCCCATGGCGCTTTTTAGTAACTGCAAATTTAGCATCCGTCCTTCATCATCATCATTTCAGCCGATACACGTCCACTGTTGGACATAGGCCTCCCCCAAGCGTCGCCACATCGAACGTTCCTGTGCGTCCCACATCCATCGGTTTCCCGCTACCTTCGCCAGAAACAGCGTTGGAAGACCTCCTATAAGGTGGACCGATGCCACCTTGTAGGAGGCCTTCCAACGCTGCGTCTTCCGGTACGCGGCCGCCACTCCAAAACCTTTCGGCCCCAACGGCCATTTGTTCTGCGAGCAATGTGCTCTGCCCATTGCCACTTAAGTTTGGCAATTCTTTGTGCTATGTCGGCAACCTTAGTTTTCCTGCGGATATCTTCATTTTTTATTCGATCACGCAAGGAAACCCCGAGCATAGCCCTTTCCATTGCTCTTTGGGTGACTTTAAGCCTGCTGATGAGGCCCATTGTGAGCGACCACGTTTCGTCCTTCCTCTACTACAATAAAATTCTCGCGACGGGGACTCAGACTTCGTCTCCAGGAGAGAGAGAGGGCCGCAATCCGCCATGCGATCCCAGTGTGGGTATTCGTTTTCTTCACAATGTTTTCCTTCACCGTTTTGAGAGTAGTGGTGAAGAAATAAATTACAGTAAAATAGGTATTAGGGCCACCGTAGAAACCTACCATAGAAAAATGTTTTTTTTTTTTTTTAATTTGGGTTAAGCAAGCGTGCTCCATCGTTGACCACATCATAGCTTACCTTTATAGTGGTCAAGTGTGAGCACAATCATAAAAAAACTAGGCAAGTGAGAGCCGGACTCGCGCCCTGAGGATTCCGTACAAAATTACCTATGTAAATAGTTATATTCCGGAAAAGAGTCTCAGAAGATTTTGAAAAAATTGTGAAATAACAACAAATTTACAGTTTTCATATTTATTTCTATATTTGTGCAGTGTGCTATAAGACTTTGCTTTATGCCAAATTTCAAATTTCTGGGTCAACGGGAATTACCCTATGAGTTTTGATTGCCTCGAAAGTGTCCAAATGTACATTTTGCGACATAAACCGAAGTATCTTTTTTCTCACTAACTTACAAGTTTGATTTTTTTACAGCTTCAAGAGTGCAGACCTGACTATATGGTTTTAATTTCAAGTCGATACCTCCACGCGTTCCCGAGATATAGGGTCTTGACAGACAGACAGACAGACAGACAGACAGACAGACAGACAGACAGACAGACGGACGGACAACCGTGATCCTATAAGGGTTCCGTTTTTCCTTTTTGAGTTACGGAACCTTAAAGAACAGTGGAAATGCGTCAAACTAAAAATCTTTATTAATCGACTTCAAGAGGTTGAATGTGTTTTTTTTTGTATTCTTATATTTTTGGGTTTTTTTTTGTTGTTTCTTCACATTGCCAATCAATCCTCTTTGTTCTCCATTCCAGGTGGGCGCCCTCTTCGCCAGCAAGACTCACGGCAGCAGCCACGGCTGGGAGGCTCCTCATCAGAAGGAGATCCACCTGCACATACACAACGGAGGTCATCCGGAGGTGCATGACGAGCATGGAGCTATATGTAAGATATATTATTACTTTTAAGAGGAGAGTCCTTCAGAAACACCAAAGAGGCACTCATAGATTTCAAAATTAAACTAAAAATACACCGCACTGAATTAAAGAACGTAGTCACGTAAAGAAATAATAATGAAGAACCAAAATTGATGTTCCAACAGTTTCACCGCAAAATATTTGCAAACCTATGCTTAATTTCGAGAAAATTTAAAAAAAATGGTTTTTTTTTTGTCAAAGACTTCCCTCCGCTCCTTTCATCTTTCGCGCAATATATCTATAAAAAATTGTTTAATCTATCCATCTATACATATTAATAAAATTGGAGAGTCTGTTTGTAATATTGAAATAACCGCTTTTTACTACTTACATGCTTATGAAATACACCGCTAAATTTTGATCGTTTCAATCCCGTGGAGGGTCGATTCGGTACATGAAACACTATCGATTTGTAAAGATAAAATTAAAAAATAAAGTACCTTTTTTTCAAAACTCTTATTAATTTACGCATGTACGAAATTAACTTCTTTAAGGAAACGTCAGCTGAGCGAGTTCAATGACTTATAGGTAGTTTGTACGCAATGCCGACTAATACCTACAGGTCATTTACAAATCGATAGTGTTTCATGTACCGGATCGACCCTCCACGGGATTAAAACGATCAAAATTTAGCGGTGTATATACGGTACATGCACCAAAATAACATTTTTTTCAATTTTTGTCTGTCTGTCTGTCTGTTTATTCCGGCTAATCTCTGAAATGGCTGGATCGATTTTGACGACACTTTTTTTGGCAGGTAGCTGATGTAATAAGGAGTAACATATGCTACTTTTATTTTAGAAAAAATAAATTCAAAATCCTGTAGTCCACGCGAACGAAGTCGCGGGCACAGCTAGTATTTAGTAAAATTGTCTCGTAATCCTTCTCTCTTTTAGTAAGGTCAATTTAGTTGTTTTTGAGAGATATTCTGTCTCAGAACATTTATTTTTTCTATTAAGGTTCTTCACTATTTTTTAATTCAGTACCGTATATTTTTAGACATTTTGAAAACTGTGTGAGGTTTTTCACTGTTTCTTAGGGACAGATTCATCAGCTTTAGGCAACTGGTGGGATGAGAGCTTTTTTGGACTTTCCTTGCGTGAATAAATTATGCAGAAGAAGTTACCGAGCCCGAAAAATCGCCCAAACTTAAGTGGTAGTGCAGAGTGCACATTACTCGCAGGACAAGGGGCATTAAAAGGGGCTGAATTGTTCTGAAGTGGCGACCGTGTACCGAAAGACGCAGCTTCAGAAGCCTCCCGCAAAATGGATCGATGACCTAGTGAGGGTTGCGGGAATCCAAGAGATGCGAAGCGCATAGGACCAGTCGTTGTAGTGAGACTTGGGAAGGCCTATGTCCAACAGCAGAAATGAATGAAGTTGCGCTGCGAAAATATTCACAAATGGAATGGTTGAGATAGCACAATCAACCTTGAATTGAGCGTTACCTTGTTCATAAGCATAGGTTAATGTCGAATTCGCTGGTTCAAACCCAGTCAAGCGCTTTACTTTGTGTAATTTTTATCACCACTGCTCTCAAAACGGTGAAGGAAAACATCGTGAGGAAACCGGCATGTCCTAGAACCAAAAATTCGAAGACATGTGACATTCATCAACCTGCACGGGGCTCGCGTGGTGGATTACGGCCCATTCCCTCTTCTAGAGAGGAGGCCTGAGTCCCAGCAGTGGTCAAAGTCAAAATCATTTATTTCAAATAGACCATTTGCAGGCACTTTTGAATAGTCAAATGTCGGTCAGTCCAAGAAAAGTGAAGCTAAATTGCATGTTCCAAAACGTAGGTCTCTATGGAGAAGAACGTGCAAGAAACTCTATGGACACTCTTTTTAAAACATATTATAAGTTACATAGATCTTGGTTACATATTTCTTGTCGCTTCTAATATGTGAGCACAATGTAGGCAGATACGCAACAAAAATAAGTTAATATTCTTCTTATTAAATGTAATTAAAAAAGTGGGAAAGTTAAAAGGTTTATACTACGAGTATGCTATTATGCTGATGCCAAATTTGTTTTGTATAGTGTAGGTCAAAAATGGTGCCACTAGTAGTTGACACAGAAATTTCATTGATAGGTTCTTGATATTAAGAATGAGATGTCAAGGTACTAATACTGATTTTACCATAGTGTCAGAGTGGAAGCAAGCTCCCATAGCCCCTATTGGGTCACCAAATCCAGCAGCCCCTGTAGCTCATGTTGCTGCCGCGCCCCCTGTGGGTAACGGGTACTACTTTGGGCCCCCACCTTATCAGCAACATGGAGGGTTCAAACCGTTGGGTTTCTACATCGGCGCTGGTCCTACGGAAGCTACCAGGAGGATTTTGAATATAAAGGTGTAGAAGAAAAGCGTAGATCAGTAAGTGGATCTTCAGGGAGTTGTTGTTACCACTGAAAGCTTGGCTGTTCACCCTCTCTTCTGTTTTCCGGTGGGAAATCATCTATCCTCTCGCCTTAAGTGCAGCGAGGGATAGTGTCAGACTTTTACTGCATACAACCTACCTGTTTCTTCAGTTTCACTTGTTCCAGCCACGGTAATTGTTTTCAACAGTCTTGCATGTCAGTCCACCCTGTGATCCATTTGTATGGATTTTTCGTTTTGATGATCATATTCTTGTGTGTGATTAGCGCCAACACTTTATGATTGCTGATTTCATTTTCGTTTGCATTGCTTTGATTTCCATCACAAGTTTCTGGTTTGATGTATTTATCTATATCTATTCCTTGACTGTATGCTTTAAAGGTGTCTTGAAATTTGTCTTCCGGATTGAGTTTATCTCAGTAAGTTTTTTTTTCACATTCTAGCTCTCTGCCTTGATCATTGAGATGAGAAATCATCAAATAACTTCCACCGCTCTTTTTGCTTCTTCCGATCTGAGTGGAGTAAGAGAGAGTGTCAGACTCTGCACCTGTGTTCCTTCAGTTGCTCTTTGCATTCCAGGGCCACGGTAACTCTTTCGAATAATCTTGCATGTCTTAATTCACCCTGTGATCCAATTCTTTGGATTTCTCTTTTTCGAATTTCGATATTATTGTCAACTGTATCATAGTCTTGCGGTTTTATTAGCACACCAGTTTAATTACTTTCTATTCTTTTTCTCAACCAATGTTGATTTCTGTTTGGATTGCATTGCTTTAATTTCCAGCAAATGTGTCTTGTTTGATATATGCCTTAAGTATAGGCATATCTTATCTTCTTTATCTACTTCTTGACTATTTCTTAAAAATTCGATATTTGATTGATATACATAATATATTTATCTATTTCTTGACTGTTACTTTGAGAGTGTTTATAATTCGTCTTGCGACTAGAATTTGTCTCATTAATATCTTCTTCTTTACTCTGATTAATTTCTTTGGAGTTCTCTTTTTGAGATTTTGATATTATTGTTAACTGTATCACACTCTTGGGTTTTATTAGCACCAACAGTTACATTACTTTTTATTATTGTTCGCTACCAATGTTTTTATTTTGATTCCCAGCACAAGTCTCGTGTTTGATCAGGCCTTGAGTACTATATCTTATCTTCTTCATCTACTTCTTGACTATTTACTTTGAGAGCTTCTTTTAAATTCGTCTTGTGACTTGCATTTGTTTCAATAATTTATTTTTCTTTTCATTTTACCCCTTCGACATTTTTTAGATGGAACATCATTAAACAACTAGTCCTGCTCTGGGTGGAGTGAGAGGGGAGTCAGACTTGTACGGACTAAATCCCACATGTGTTTCTTTATTTGCCCTTTGCATTCTAGAGCAGCGGTGATTCTTTCGAACAAACCATCAGATCTATCTCTCCTTCTGGTCTTCAAAATATCTTTTGGCGTCACTGAATTGTGAGCTTTTTAATGTCATCGGTTGGTGATCTAACGACGTAGAACCTTGGATCTGAAATTAGAACTAGAGAAATGGCATTTTCTCTAAATCTAAAGCCACAAAATGTGCCCCAACATGAAACGCAACGCCGTCAAATTGTCCAACAACACGGTATGCGTCACGAGAATGCGCGTGTAAGATGTTGAGAGGCAAGTTCACGGAATAAAGAAAAGTAGCAAGTGGGTAAGTTGCAGGACACTGGGCAACGTTGTAAAGTCACGTAGATTGAGCGTTGCGCATCATGTTGGGGGACACAATTGCCCCATAATGTAGGTATTTGAAGTTTTGTTTACACTTTCATCAACAATATCGAAACCGGGCACGTCAGTTCCTTTTTCTTACCGCATAACTGCACGGTTTTCAGTGGTGTAACTATAGGGTGGCAAGACTGGCAAAATGCCACGGGCCCCCGGCCCGGTGGGGCCCTCGGTCCGGTGGGGCCCCCTGTTCGAGAGACCTTGAGTTCAGAAAAAGCAAATATACAAATTTCAGTAAATTGTTAACATTTGGTAAACGCATTTTTAATAAGTTAAGGATTAATTTCCCTTGGAATTTTGCCTGTTTGACCACCTTATAGATACGCCACTAGGAAGCCCACCTTAAGTGACGAAATATAAAAATCGATTTATTTACGATTAGAGACCTGCCGATTTAATACTAAGAAAGAATATTGTACGTCTGTACTTCAGTGATTTATCCAGCATTGTAATTTATTAAAAAGTTGACGCTTTTCCTCGGGCCCCACCTAATGATTTTGCCACGGGGCTCGGATGGTATAGTTCGCCACTCACCGCTGTACCATTTTATTACGCGACTGCATTAAGGGATCTATGTTTTTATTTTGTGGTGTTATTTTGAATCTGCCTACCTTTCACGTGCTTACCTAGTCATAACAATTCTAAAAATATTTTTTCCTCTTAAAAAATATTTTGTAGGTAAACATGTGATTCTTAGTACATATAACCAAAAAAAAACCTCCGGGATTTTTTTCTGTCACCGTTCCTAGAAATACCTGTTACCTACTTGCGCCTTGCGGTTAATATCGAGAAAGTTATTCTTCAAGAGTAAAAGTAGGTTTTTTCGATGACGCATGTCGATGCCAGTTACCTAAATAGGTATGGAAAAAATGGAATCGGTGAAAGTTTAGATAAGACCGAAACACATGATATAGGGTTATTCCCAATACCATGTGTGCAGTCCTGACTAATATTTTAGTTATGAGGCTCAAAAAATCAAAACGTTTTGTACTTAGCTTTTCTGACAAAGGATTTGGTGATTTATACCTGAAATGATAACGTGCTTAGTTTAATGACGAAAAGTTTCTGCGTCTTTTTCTGACCATATATTTACGAAATATTATGTTGATACAAATAAATTAATATTTTATGTACCTAATTAATTACTGTAAAACAATTTTCCAGGCAAAAGCATTTTGGTTTCAGTAATCATAACGACATCTATAGTCAAGTAGCAAAACTGTTTATTTTTTGCTTGCGACATCTATGATCGAATAGGACAACTATTTAAACCTTTGAATGTATTGTAGTTTCAACATTATTCACTAGATGGAGAGTAAAATACCATTATTTTTAAACTGTTGCGGGCGACGGTCTGTTGCGTCAGTTTAGTCTTAATTAAATATGAAACATGTCACACGTTATTAAATGAATCTTAACTAATATTAATCAAGCAAATCGCACCTTTCTGATTTCAGTGTTCTATGTCTGTCAACTACCACTAGATGGCACTACTTTGCATTAACTAAATTAAATTTTGCTACTCACTACTAGATGGCGTTAAAACAAATTTTATTTTCACAGCCGGTTGGAGCAGAGATGGCACACCAGCAGCTACAGTACCAGATAATAAGAATATAAATTTGGTTATCAACCCTTATTCAGCAGTCCCAGGTCCTCAAACCATCAGTACGCCCTACGGGAACTATGTGAGGGTTGATCCTAATGGTTTGTCTTCACTGTCCAGTATTAGCACGTAAAATAATGTTAATGAGGTTCCAAAAGACTTAGTAATAAGGAAATTCGAACATTGATATATTCAAGTTTGTTATTGAGTAGGTATAATTATGAAATGTCTCATACTTTGTTTATTTTATGACAACTGATATCTACCTTTTGCCTTGATTATTTTAACTACCCAAAAAAGTTGTTAGGCAAGTGTTAGGCTAGATTTTTGAGGTGAGCCATCAATACTCGTAATACCTATTGTGAGCAGGGGTTTTTTTTCTTTCTTATGTAAAAAGTATTAGTAAGTAATACAACAATAGCACCTACCTATACACCTACCTACATATTTTAATTGATCAATAGCTTTTTGGATAACAAGTCTTAACTATATTATCAAAAATACTTTTAGATACCTGTGCTTAAATAAGGAAAGAATACCCCCTTCCTGCAAAAAGCACAAAATTGCAGTTACGATGTTCGCTCTAATAAGGCTCGAAATTTATATTTATATCGTGATTCAGAAGAAATCAGCTCCACTCTTAATTCCTCGAATTGTCGACGTTGGTCGTCAACATGACTGCCAAAAAGGAAGGGCTAAGGCATGGAAGGGCGTAGCTTCTTACTATTTCCATGCATCGGCATAGGAATAGTAAGTACGCTCCATATCGACGGTTGAAAGGCAAAATTATCTAAGCGGCATTGAGTAAACTTTATAAAAGTGAACTCTAAAAAATTAACTTCAAATCACACTTTTGTTAAGTTTACTCAATGCCGCTTAGATCATTTTACTTTTCAAACGCCGATATAATTATGTTATATGCCATGCCATATTCTTGTGTTCCGAAACACTTTAACAATAACATTCCTACTTAGAGTCTGTCTAAAAATCCAAACGACTTGGATAATTATTAGGGTAAAATCTGGGTATCTCCGCAGACCATGTCCCACCTTCCGTCCTGCATCACGTGCCCTGTTACCTGTTCACGTATGGACTTAATGACAGCATCAGCGGACGACATTGCCGTGGCCGGATTCTGGGTCAGGCAAGGAATTTAACTAATTTTGCCATCGATACGCTAAGAAGAAGGGTAAAATGAAATCTGATGTAGTCAACACTGGTTCAATAATCAAGGTTGATTAAGAGATCTTGATCATTGTTTACTATTAAAAGAACCCTATAAAAAGTATCGAATATACTCGTAAGTATTTTTTAAATGATTTAATATCAAAAATACTTGAGTATTTTTCATGTTAAATCGTTTGACTTATTAGACAGACTACAGTCTAGTAGGTTATGGATTTACTAACCTTTTAGTCTGTTTGCCTAACCTAGTGACAGCTAGCATTTCCTCACGGTAAATCTGAGGCTAAGTTTAGTAATTGACTATGTAAGGATAATTTGACTTTGAATGTGAGGAAAAATTGACTAAATATTAGAGAGCAGTGGTGGCCGAGTGGTAATGGCCCCGATTTACGAGCTGTAGATCGCGGGTTCGAACCCAGCCTGGCGCATTACTCTGTGTAATTTATTTCATCACCACTGCTCTCAAAACGGTGAAGGAAAACATCGTGAGGAAACCGGCATGTCCTAGAACCAAAAATTCGAAGACATGTGACATTTACCAACACGCACTGGGCCCACGTGGTGTATTACGGCCCATTCCCTCCCATAGAGAGGAGGCCTGAGTCCCAGCAGTGGGAACATTAAAAAGGCTGGTGATGATGTTAGGATAAACAGCTATATAACCTTGTAATCGCCACGTCGGATATATCCGACAAGCGTGTGTATTCCACCAGGGTCGCACATTCACGACCAAATGCTCCGTCTCGTCAGCTCTTCTGTCTCCTATGGGGATTGAAGAGATAAACGAGATGGAGTAACACACGACTCTGGCGAATAGGACACGAAAACCCGCGTCGGACCAATCCGACGCGGGCGGTTATAGGGTAAAAATTACATACCTACTTTTTTTTTTTTTTATGGTGGGAAAAAATCATGCATTGACATCCCCTGCCCTTGGGTGGAGCGGGAGATAGTGTCAGACTCTTACTGACTAAAAGACCCACCCCGTTCCTTCTAGCCTTCATACCGGGGCTCGAGCGCCCTTTCGGATAACCCTGGCCCCAGTAGGCTTCGACCCGGCTGGGTCCCTGCTGTTGCTGACAACTCCTTGAGGCGCGCGGGAACAGTGCGCGCCGTCGACGCCTTGGGCTTGGTCCGGACAGTTACCGGACGGCCGGACAGCGAGCTACCCATTGCTCACTGTCCGCAAGCCCGCGCCTACGGTGGCCGGAAATCGGGATCTGAATCCCGGCGGCGGCGGCGGCGGCGATAACGCCGTTGCCTGATGCGTTCGGCCTCCTCCTTTGCGAGCATTACTGTACATACCTACTTATACTCTGTTCAAAATAACATTAGAAATGTATGAAAACCTTTTATTACTGTCCGTTCAATCGATTTTTTACTTTTATTACGTTGGTAGAATGACAAATGACGGCTGCAGTAAATATAGATACGTATTGTAACAACTTTTTTGCTTTTAACCTTTCAATCGTGGAAATTAGACAATAGAAAGACAATAGGTGCGCGAACGCGCCGGCGTTCGCTTGGGGTTTAATGAATTCATGCCATCCTTATGCCAACGAAATAGAAGTTAAAATCGTTTGAACAGACAGTAAAAACGGTTTCTTTAATTTTCAATTCTTAACGCGAATGTGGTATAATAAGGTTTTGACTTTTTTATTTTCATGATAAAGCCAAAAACCGACCGTGATATTCTGGGACTGATTCCTTGAAATCGTATTTTTTTTATTCTTAGTTTTGTCAAATTCCTTTATATTTCCTTTTAAGTTGCATCTCCAAGAATTCGGAAAGAGACACGCCTAAATTATAGGACTTAATAAATACCTAGATTTAAAACAAAATTGCACAAGATTTTAAGGCTTAAATAACAGGTTTTAAATTTTTTTTTAATGTCTCCTTTCACAAGTCTGCTAAAAGAAATTTTCTTAGAAATAAGCAGTTCATTAACGACTGTTCATATTTCGTCGGCTTATTAAAGTTTGAAGAAAGCCACTTTTAGTAACTAAAAATGTAATTTAGTAACTAAAAGTGGCTTTATTCAAAGTTTTCCATTTGTCAGTTAATAAGTTCTAGCAGTAAGACGACGAATTATAATGTATTATCTAGTTATTACTGTTACCTACTTCCATATATAATAGAACAAAGAAATTACCAGTCAACGAGTTATAAATTTAACTCAAAATTTTGAAAGAGCTATAGATATAGGGCTTAATAATTAGTAACTAAAAGTGGCTTTATTTAAAGTTTTCTAGTTCTTGTAGTAAGCCAACGATTTATATTGTATT
Source organism: Mythimna ferrago (assembly GCA_910589285.2). Taxonomy (NCBI): domain Eukaryota; kingdom Metazoa; phylum Arthropoda; class Insecta; order Lepidoptera; family Noctuidae; genus Mythimna; species Mythimna ferrago. The sequence goes on from OU342703.1 coordinate 12,620,226, forward strand.
ACATATTACTGTTTCTATGTACTTTCATAAATAATAAAATTACCAATCATCACGTGATTCAACGCGATATGTGATGTAATTGGCTTTTGATAATTGAATACTGGAAATCAATGAGTGTTATAGTTACTTACGATTCCGTACACATAACTAATAAAAACTTGTGCAGATTTATTATATGTATAGATTTATGGATAGAGATACTTTTTATAACAAAGAATTAAAAACTTACTCGACTACCCAATATATTCAACCAATTACAGCACACGCGTTTGTTAATTTTTTAATACACTTACTCGGAAACCCGTAAATTTCACACTCGTCACAATTGTTTGTTTATCGTATCAGCCTAAGCGCTAAGTGAATTTCACGAGTCGCCGGTAAACACCCGTTTATTCATTTCTTCAAGTGTATTAAAAAAAGTCGTTTGATACACGTGGAAAATTGTCACTGCGGCACTCGGCTCCATAACACCTCCAACTAGTGTTGCCAGGTCTGTTTGTATAAAAATCGGGACAGATGGTAAAACAAATCGGGATTTAGGGTTTTAAATCGGGACAATTTTTTTTTTTTTTTAAGTTTTTTTTAGATGGAAAATCATTCAGTAACTTCTTTCCCTCTGGGGTGGAACGAGAGGGCGTGTCAAATTTTTACTGAGTAAAACCCAGACTTCTTCAGTCGCTCTTTGAGTTTCAGGGTTTTTGATTTATCGGGACAATTAGCGTCCCGATCAGGTGCAAATCGGGACGCGTCCCCAGACCCCTAAAAATCGGGGCATCCCGCGCAAATCGGGACGCCTGGCAACACTACCTCCAACGGCTCGGGCAAACTCCGCCCCGGTCGCAATGACAATCTTTCTGCACTGGTATCAAAATGTACTATTCTTTATAAGTGTATTGAAAAAGGTCGTTTGATACACGTGGAAATTTGTCACTACACCTCCAACGGCCCGGGCGAACATCGCCTAGGTCGCAATGACAGTTTCTGCACCGACTGGCCTGTTGGTCTAGTGGCTAGTGGCCCTGACTGCTATGCCGGAGGTCGTGGGTTCGATTCCCACCCAAGACAAATGTTTGTGTGAAGATCACGTTCATTTGTTCTGTGTCTGGGTGTAAGTTATCTATAATATGTATGTATTTAGAAATATATAAGTATGTTTATCAGTTGTCTAGTACCCATAACACAAGCTCTGCTTAGCTTGAGACTAGACGGCGTTGAGTGATAGTTGTGGAATATTATTATTATATTATATATACTGTATCAAAATGTAGATACTATATCACTTTAGTTTTGCGATACTTGCCGGGAAACTGAACCTCTTTTTACGACATTGTTAGTAAGTATTTCTTACTCAAGTAATTTCTATTGTCAACCGACTGCGCTTGACTTTAGAAATACTTTCATTCTTATAGCTTAGAAAGCTTTTTACAGCTTCGTGTATGTTACCAGAAATAAACCTTTATAGGGAAGTTACTAGAAAATAAAATTTGTGTTAAATAGTAGTAAAATGTTTATTTATTTTTGTATAAAATTATCAGATAGCTTATCTTGTAAGTAACTAGATAATAAAACGATTTCTGTAATTTTTTTCGTGTTTTTATTTTACAAACTTTTTACTTTTTTTTAAATCATGTAGATTTCCATTTTATTTATATATTGCCTTCAAACAATAATACGGTCCATTTTGTTAGTAAAATACCTTGTAGATCCTGCATCACTGTTTACCCCTGCATCTCTACTGACCTCTGCATCCTTACTCACCCCTGCTCCTACTCTCTTTTCTCCTATCTCTATTCTTCGCGTTTGACGTTATAAGTTAATCTTGGACATCACTGAGATTATCGAAGGAAAACATTCTAAAAATCACCACAAGATCATGTCAACGTTAAAGCACCTCTACATTATAATCTATCAAGAGTCTTAACTCACTACCCTTCACATATAACCTTGCCAACTGGTTCTATTGATTAAAATCACCTCTGCACCCCTCCTATTCACCCTGTATCTCTATTCACCCTGCATTTTTACTCACCCCTGCATCCTTACTCACCCCTGCATCCCCATTCACCTCGTTCGACGAAGGAAAACATTCTAAAGATAACCACAAGATCATGTCAGCGATTGAACACCTCTGCATTGTAATCTATCGAGAGTCTGAAGCCGCTACCCTTGGCATATAACCTTGCCAACTGGTTCCAACGATCAAAATCACTCCTGCATCCCTATTTAACCCCACATCCGTATTCACTCCCGTATCCATATTCACCCTTGCAGCTCTGTTTACCCCTGCATCCCTACTCACCTCTGCATCCTTGCTCGCCCCTGCATGCCTAATCACTCCGTAATCTTGGACATCACTAAGATTATTCTAAAAATAACCACAGAAGCTTGTCAACGATTAAACACCTCTGCATTATAATCTATCGAGAGTCTGAAGCCGCTACCCTTGACATATAACCTTGCCAACTGGTTCCAACGATCAAAATGTTAGAATTCACTTCGACCAGTATATTTCCACTTTTGTTGCTTTATTTATGACTAGCTCTGTCTCGTGGATTAGTTTGTTAAGGACTTTGATTCTAGAAATAATAATACTTACCAAATATATAATTATTATTTATTTAAGACTTTGAAATTTAATCCAACGATTTTTTCATTAGTTACATAAAGCATAATTCTCACTTATTACTAGAACTAAGTTACCCTACGCGTCTGTCTGTCTCTATGAACGCGATAAACTCAACAAACTACTGGCCGGTTTTTCAAGCAATTTTCACCAAATAGACCGAGCAATTTAAGAGCAAAATTTAGATGTATAATACATGCATATTATAATAGAGAAACGCGAGAATATCAAAGATTCTGACGTCTGTGAGAAGCTGAGGTGAGGCGCTAGAATATCATATTATTTTTAAACCATTGATAGGCTCGCGTTTGACCACCATCTTACCTGATGGTAAGCAATGATGTGGTCGTCGATGGAGCACGCTTGCCTAGAGCTGCCTAGAAGTGTCCTATTCAAGATAGCTGGGTTCTGAATGACGGTTTGGTGGTCACTGGGGTTATAGTACACAGAACTTACTTAAAATAGCTTAAATAGTTTAAAAAAATTAGGGAGAAATCATCATGCTTCTTTAAAACAGTGTTATGACCTGAAATGAAATTCAACTAAAAAATGGAAAAAAAATAAAACAATTTTTATATGTGAATATTTATTTAAAGTATTCTCTTAATTTAGTTTATTTGGTATAGTCAGGAGTAATAATATAATCAAATAAAAGTATTTTAGAACAAATGGTCGTACACTCATTTCTTGAATGGCAGAAATTAAAATGGATAGAAAATGTGACAATTGTATAAACATTGTTAAATATTACTCGTGACTTTACATAACATACCTTAGAGTGAGTTTCAGTTAAGAAGTTCCTTCGTCGTAATGTTGGCTCCCCTTTTTGTCTACAGAAAAAAGAAGGGAATAAAGAAGAGTTGCCTACTCTACCAAAACTGTTGCCCGAAATGCGAAACGAAATCTATTTTAACGGTGGTTGAAACACTTTTTGGAGAATTATGAGGGAATGGGATTTTATTTAAAAAAAAAAGCAGGTCTAAAAGGAAGTTGTCAGTGTTTTCAGTATTTGACAGAATTGCAGGACAATCGAAATGGTGCCCAGCGTAGTATACTTTATTCAAAAATAGTTTCCAACACTGTTTTTCCGTATTGGCAACACTACGGCAAAGGAACTTCTTAAGTAAAACGCACTAAGAATTCCCTTCGTAATGTTTGCAACATATTGTAATATTGGCACTGTTTTTCCGTAGAAAAACAGTGTTGCTAAATTTTAAGCAATGAAATTACTTAATATTAGGGAGATTAACTGATGGCCTGGGCCCAGCACGGCCGATGCTCGCTAGGAACCACGGAGGATTTCTGAAAGAGGAGCTTTGGTCCTAAAACCCAAAGGACAACTAGTGTGGTTTTTAACCGACTTCTAAAAAAGGAGGAGGTTCTCAATTCGGATGTTCGTATTTTTTTTTTTTTATGTATGTTCGGGCATAACTTCGTCGCTTGCCAACCGATTTGAAAAATATTTTTTTGTTGGAAAGGGTATACTTCCCAAATGGTCCCATAGTCACCAAGTCGGGATCGGATGATGGAATCTTGGCTAAATCGAGGGAACTCCTTAAATATTATAGGCAACTAAATAGTCATTTTGATATTTTCATCAAGGAATTAAGCATTTACAGTCAAAAAGTGGCATTTGATGAGATGGAACTGGTTAAGAACACCAGAAATTGCCAACGGAACTTCATACTCAAACAAATATCACAATGAACATAGTTAAGCGACTATGACAATACAAATAAATGAATAGTTCTGAATAGTTATGTTGAAAATGGTATCATCGAAGTAACCTGATGATAGTGATGGAGCTGGAAGATAGGCACCGGAACTCCGTAATTAATCAATGTATCCTACCCGTGTTTGGGCTTATTAGAAATGTCATGAGATGCACTTTGGCTATAAGGTACTATCGAAGTGATCTGATGATGGAGCCGGAAGGTGGAAGGTAGACACGGGAACTTCATATGAAAATGATGTATTCTAGCAGGGTTTGAGTTAATTGGAATTGACATGAGAAAAAAGTACTCTGGCTGTGTGTTGCAACTAAAAAGTATGAAATAAAAAACTTTTTATAAAAAAAATATAACCGACACTAAAAAAACACTAAAACGATCAAAATAATTTTAATTTCGGAAGTCGATGTTAAATAAGGAACAAACAATAACGAAAAACACCGACTTCCGAAATTAAAATTATTTTGATCGTTTTAGTGTTTTTTAGTGAAGTCGGTTATATTTTTTTTTTAAAGTTTTTTATAGTAGGCACAGATACCTGAACGTGGTCTAAGTAGCTAAGACCACGGTTTACTCGTAACTAAGAATAAATCACACACCATTAGTCACAGAGACTTAATTTCTAACACATATCTAAATAAAGTTGTCACAATTATACGATTTCTCAGAACCCATGAGCTCACACACTCACCGTGACGCCATCTTAATGTGATCTTTGGACATTTAGTCACCAAATATATATGTATAGAAGTCAATCTACATACAAAGCGCGATCGAGTAATGCACACATAGATACCGCTGTACCGCTCACGGACACGATATCTCGGAGCGCCTCGGCCTGCTCGTCGAACAGTTCCGGCTCAAACGCTCATCAATGTGCTTCCACCGAGCGTAGGTATAAAAGTGAAGTACATACATGAGATTGTCTTCTGTACCTATCTATTTTGTGATTTAGTCAACTCTAACGACTCTATGGTTTCACCTAGTCACCGTGTTGCCTTACCTTACAAGACCTTGACCTTACAAGTTAGGTCCGGAGCGAGGAGGAGTGGCAGGCGGTCGCCTCCTTGTGTGAATCAGTGATGCTAGCAAAGGAGGAGGCCGACCGCATCAGGCAACGGCGCTCACATCCTAGCCGCCGCCGGAATTCCGATCCCGATTTCCGGCCACCGTAAGCGCGGGTTTGCGGACCGCGAGCAATGGGTAGCTCGCTGTCCGACCGTCCGGGAACTGTCCGGACCGAGCCCAAGTCGTTGACGGCGCGCACTGTTTCCGCGCGCCTCAAGGAGTTGTCAGCAGCCCAGCAGGGTCGAAGCCTACTGGGGCCATGGGTGATGCGAAAGAGACACCCGGGGCCTTGGAACAATGGCAAAGAAGGAACAGGAGTGGGGTTTTGGTCAGTATAAGTCTGATACGGCCTCCCGCTCCGCCCAAGTAGGGGAGATGTCATTTAAATGATTTTGACACCACCTAAAAAAAGCCTAAACTAAGATAAAATATGTTTGAATGTAGAAAATTATTTATACGGCCTCTTTACATTCCTAGTATTTAACATAGTCATTGGCAATAGCAGTAAACGAGGAAGGTTTGTGTACCTATATGATTCGCACCCGTGCGAATTCAGACAAATCACTAGCAACATAATTTCTGGTCTTAAGCACCTATAAAATAATTATACTACTCTGTCAAGAAAGTACCGGGAAAAGATCAATAATACACAAAATTTTTGTTATTCATCCAAATTTATTTTATCACCTTCAAAGTATTCAGAAACGATACACTTACGCCAACGAATAATCCAATCATCAAAACATTTTTTAAACGCTGTTTCCGAAATTGAGTTCAGTTCTCGCCGCGAATTCTCCGTTATGTCTTTTACAGATTGAAAACGGGTGCCACGAAGTGGTAATTTGAGTTTAGGAAAAAGATAGAAGTCGGCTGGAGCCATATCTGGCGAATATGGTGGCTGCTCGATGGTATTTGTTGAGTGTTTGGTCAAAAATTCGTTCACAATGATGGCCTTGTGCGAAGGCGCATTATCGTGGTGCAAAATCTAAGAATTTTCTTTCCACAAATCTGGCCTTTTTCGTCGAATTTGCTCTCTTAAATGCCGCATAACGCTCAAATAATATTCTTTACTTACCGTTTGACCTTCCGGTAATAATTCCGAGTGCACAACACCGCGATAGTCAAAGAAAACAGTCAACATGACTTTGACTTTTGATCGACTTTGGCATGGTTTTTTCGGTTTTGATTCAGTTGGAAGGCGCCACTCCGAAGCTTGTTGACTTGTTTGCATGTCAACCTCGTAAACCCACGTCTCGTCGCCAGTAACAATGCGTTTCATGAATGTTGGGTCGGAATTGACTCGTTCTAGCATGTCCTCAGCGACTCTCATGCGATTGAGTTTTTGGAGAAAATTCAGGTCTTTTGGGACTAGCCGAGCGGCAACATGTTTCATACCCAAATTATTAGTTAAAATGGTACGGATCGACTCGTGAGATACAGAAAGTTCGGCGGCTATCTCTCTCAAACTTGAATGAGGATTTTCAGTCACTATTTCCTTCACTTTTGCGATGTTAACTTCAGTTGCAGAGGTTGATAGCCTACCAAGCGAGGCAAATCTTTTATCACATCTCGACCGCTTTTGAATGCTTTGTACCACTCATAAGCACGTGTTTTTGATAAAGTCGATTCACCATAAGCCTTCTGTACCATTTTCAGTGACTCCGAACACGAAATTCCCTTGGCGATGCAAAATTTAAGACAAACTCTTTGTTCGATGTTTTTGTCCATTATGAAATTCGCAATACACACTAGATATGATATAACTAAAAACAGCACTGTATTTAATATAAATTAATAACAGATGCAACTCAAACTCCGCGCCAAAATGGAAAACAGTTGTGCCAATCTAGCAACAACAAAAAAATCAAAAATTTGAATTTGGAACCATAAACAAATCATTCCCGACACTTTTTTGACTGAACAACTGTATAACACAACAAACAAAGTCCGATTCCGATTTCCATCATCATCAACGGCGCGTAGTATTCATTTCAGTAAAAGAACAACTGCGAGGAAATTGTTGATGAAATTATTAAGTGTCTACATAAGTATATCACCATGATACATAGTTGCGAGATAATTTACCAAGTATTAGGTATTTTTTTTTTTTTTTATGGTGGAATAAAATCATGCATTGACATCCCCCGCCCTTGGGCGGAGTGGGAGATAATGTCAGACTCTTACTGACTAAAAGACCCACCCCGTTCCTTCTAGCCTTCATACCGGGTCTCGAGCGCCCTTTCGGATAACCCTGGCCCCAGTAGGCTTCGACCCGGCTGGGTCCCTGCTGTTGCTGACAACTCCTTGAGGCGCGCGGGAACAGTGCGCGCCGTCGACGACTTGGGCTTGGTCCGGACAGTTACCGGACGGCCGGACAGTGAGCTACCCATTGCTCACCGTCCGCAAGCCCGCGTCTACGTTGGCCGGAAATCGGGATCAGAATCCCGGCGACGGCGGCGGCGATAACGCCGTTGCCTGATGCGTTCGGCCTCCTCCTTAGCGAGCATTACTGCTTCGCAGAAGTCGGCGACCGCCTACCACTCCTCCTCGCTCCGGACCATGGCCTCAACCAAGGCCCGGCGCGAGAGGTCTCCGCCGCCGATCGCCCCCACGAGGGCACGGCGATGCTCCGCCCAAGCAGGGCACACCTCGACTGTGTGCTCCACCGTGTCCTCCGGGCGTTCCGCACAGTGGCGACACCCGTGCGTCACTTCCGCAAGTATTAGGTATCAAATCACGCTAATAGCCAGTTTAGGCAGTGCAAAAATATCGTCATAATTCGAAACTGAGTTGACTAGATTTTTTACGATAATAAATAATCATGGCCTAGTTGTATTTTTTTGCTGGCTTGACTTACTGACTTTTGGATAAACTAAACTCATTCGCTAAAAAAATATAGCAGCAAAATTTTGTTCGGGACTTCGCCATGATCCTTTCAGTGCTTGAACTAAGATATATTATTATGTATTATGTTGTTTATTATTTAATATATATTTATAGTAGAAGTTATATATTATTTTTATATTTAATTATAGGATACTTTGGATTAAGACTTCACACATTCTTCTTTTGCTTCTTACACACTACTGTCTACATTTCTTTTTGATTTCTCCTTTCGCAGGTCTGCTGGAAGAAATTTCTTTAGAAATAAGCAGTACCTTTGTACTAATGTTTCTTATGTATTATCTTTTCTGTTATTTTTGTGTGTACATAAATAGTTAAATAAATAAATAAATAAGATTGTTATCGAATTTTCTAATTGAGGTGTAGCCTCTAAACCACTTGAAGGATCCACACCCACTCCGGTTGAGGCAACGAGTTCCAAATAAGCGAAGACAACAATTAGTTTTAGCGTTCATTGTCAAATGGTTGCTCAATACGTTATTTCCTTATACGTGAGCTGTTTATCGTATGTAAATATCTTAGGAATATTAGCTTTATTTTTGAGGTGGGAATATCGTGAAATTATTTCTCCTACTATGAGTGGAGAGAAAGGGCGTGCCAGGTTTTTACTAACTTTTTTTTTGGTGGGTAAAGATCATCCAAATGTCATCCCCCGCCCTTGGGCGGAGCGGGAGATAGTGGCAAACTCTTACTGACCAAAAAACCCACCCCGTTCCTTCTTGCCTTTCATATAGATACCCGCAAGAATCTTGAGCGCTCGGCGAGAGAGTGAGGATCATTTGCCAATCACTGTAACTACAAAGATATACTCCCAGCTCCCGCGTCTCACTGCATACCACTAAAGAGACCCAATACTTCACTTCTCATTTAAGTTTGTGCGACTTCAAGTTCAAGTCAACGCTCAAGATCCGTGCCGGTATCTGTAGACCCTGGCCCCAGTAGGCTTCGACCCAGCTGGGCTTCTATTGTTGCAGTTCTATAATTGACAGCTCCTTGAGGCGCGCGGGAACAATGCTCGCCGTCGACGACTTGGGCTCGGTCCGGACAGTTACCAGACGGTCGGACAGCGAGCTAGACTTTTACTGACTTAAACTGTTCCTTCAGTTACCTTTAGCATTCCAGGGCTTTATTTTAGGTGGGATATCTTCCAATGACTTCTCCCGCTCTTGTGTGGAGCGGGAAGGCGTGTCAGACTTTTACTGACTAAAACTCAACTGTGTTCCTTTAGTAGCCTTTATTATTTCAGGGCTTTTTTACGTTGGATATCGTGCAATGACTTCACCCTCTCTTGTGCGGAGAGAGAGAAGTGTCAGACTTTTATTGATTAACGGCCCATTGACGACCTTACTGCTATGAGCGGTAGCTAAGCACGGGGCGGCGAGCGGTAAAATCAAAAGTATGAAAATGTTTGAAGCACGCCACGAGACGCCGCTCATAGCGCCCGGCGCCCGCTTACGGCCCATGCGCCCTAAAAGTGCCATAAAACAGTGACTTTCTGAAGCCTATTCCTTGGTAACGGCTAGATCAATAGGTTTGAAAAAAAAAATATGTTTGTTATAAAGATTCATGAACCACATTATCAACTATTGATTTTTTCGTGCTATTAATACTTTTGCCAAAAAATATTTTTTGCAATTTCGTAATTTTTGCTTACTCCTTCGAAACGGCTTGGATCTTAAGAAAAATATAACTCATAAAAATTGGTGGCTAAATATTCTTCAAAGTGAACATAGCATATGTAAATCAATCAATATTTCGCAAAGAAAATGGATTAAAAGGTCAGCGGGGCTTTATCCGGGCGCAGCTGGCCACAATTAAATGCACAGATACGCGTACTGCCGCCTACGACTGGCGGGTACGAGTGGTGTGTTCAAGGGACTATAAGCCTGGAAGCCCTGGAAGGAAGGCAAAGAAGGAACATTAGTGGGTTTTACGGCCTGTTCACAACTTCGGTCGAAGCGGCGAGCGCGGTATCGGTAATGCCTTGATCACACGTACCAAGTAAACAGGCGAGACAGCGCTCTTGGCCGAGTACTCGGTACGTGTGAACACAGCGCCGAGTGCTCGCCCGAGCGCTTATCTTCGCTTACCTTATTGGAGACCTTTCTCAAAGAAGAGTTTTGGCCGATAGGTGTCGTGTATCGACGATTTCGTGGAAGGATACCGACCTCGCAGCGGAACACGACGCCGTCACTTCGTGTGCAATAGTATGAATTGTGCATAGACTAGTTTTTAAGCTATTGCATAGCTTCTATCGCGGGCCTTGAGCGTGGAGACCGAATCCAGAAATTCCGTAACGAAAATAACCTAACACCCCCCCCTCATTTGTTTTTTGAGCGTGGTGACCGATAAGAAAACAAATGAGTGAACAATCAATCAAAATTCAATTCAATGTGTGAAAGTGTAACTTCAATTAATATCAAAGAAAAAAAAAAACAAAGGAAAAAAAAATACTGCATGAATAAAATAAATAATTATAATTGCATAAGTTGATAAAAATGCTATGCAATAGCTTTACCGCGGCAGTTCCCGAGTGCCACACGTCTTTTATTTTTTTAAGCTATTGCATAGCTTCTATCGCGGGCCTTGAGCGTGGTGACCGATAAGAAAACAAATGAGTGAACAATCAATCAAAATTCAATTCAATGTGTGAAAGTGTAACTTCAATTAATATCAAAGAAAAAAAAACAAAGGAAAAAAAATACTGCATAAATAAAATAAATAAATAATTATAATTGCATAAGTTGATAAAAATGCTATGCAATAGCTTTACCGCGGCAGTCCTCGAGTGCCACACGTCTTTTATTTTTTTTAAGCTATTGCATAGCTTCTATCGCGGGCCTTGAGCGTGGAGACCCAATCCAGAAATTCCGTAACGAAAATAACCTAACACCCCCCACTCATTTGTTTTTTGAGCGTGGTGACCGATAAGAAAACAAATGAGTGAACAATCAATCAAAATTCAATTCAATGTGTGAAAGTGTAACTTCAATTAATATCAAAGAAAAAAAAACAAAGGAAAAAAAATACTGCATAAATAAAATAAATAAATAATTATAATTGCATAAGTTGATAAAAATGCTATGCAATAGCTTTACCGCGGCAGTCCTCGAGTGCCACACGTCTTTTTTTTTTAATATGTATTAGTATATTATTTTGTAAGCTTATTATTTGTGTATTTTGTCTATGGGCCTTAGTTGCCTGATAATAAAGAATTATTATTATTATTATTATCTCTACAACTTGCTTACATCACTGTCTCGGCCGAGCAACATTTTACTGTCTCGCCCTTTTACTTGGTACGTGTGATCAAGGCATTACCGATACCGCGCTCGCCGCTTCGACCGAAGTTGTGAACAGGCCGTAAAACCCACTAATGTTCCTTCTTTGCCTTCCTTCCAGGGCTCCGGTGTACACTTTTGCACAACCCATTCCACCTGTAGGCTTCAACCCTGCTGGGCCCCTAGGGTTTCCTGACATCTCTTTGAGGCGCTTTACACTCCAGGGCTGCCGTCGGGCTTGCGGACGGTGAGCAATGGGTAACTCGCCGTCCGCCCGTCCGGTAATCGTCCGGACCGAGCCCAAGTCGTCGAAGATGCGTAGTGTTCTACGCGCGCTTCAAGTCAGCAAATCGTAGGGGCCCAGCAGGGTCGAAACCTTCTGGGACCAGGAGATGTTATTGGATCATTTGCCATATATATATATTTTCTGTGAAATTGTTACTATTTTGGTGTACAATAAAGTTTATTCTATTCTATTCATATAAAAAGAAAGTGCTCTGGTAACTCTTTCTATCAAACGCAGACAATCTGAGAGCAGTGGTGCCCTAGTGGTAACGGCTCCGACTGACGAGTTGTAGGTCGCGGGTTCAAACCTAGACAGGAGCATTACTGTGTGTAATTTATTTTATCACCACTGCTCTCAAAACGGTGAAGGAAAACATCATGAGGAAACCGGCATGTCCTAGAACCAAAAATTCGAAGACAAGAGACATCCACCAAACCGCACAAGTCTCGCGTGGTGGATTACGGCCCATTCCCTCTCCTAGAGAGGAGGCCTGGGTCCCAGCAGTGGGAACATTATAAGGCCGACTATGCTATGCTGTGCTATCAAACGCAGATGTGTGAACAAGACGATTGTATTTTGACGTGTTACGTTTATAAATATCACATTAGCTTGCAAATTAATTCGGTACCGACATGTTCTGGGCACGTGTGGTTTTCGGTTGCTCAACCTGAGTTGTCTGTCGACCGACCGGTCTGACAATTTGATATTAACAGCATTTTTAGATTTGAAGGCTGACGGTTGCGGTGGCGCTAATATTGTAACGTTATTTATAGGCGCTGTACTAACTGATTTAAAACTGTAAGTCTGTCTAAAAAGTCGAACGACTTGGGAATTTTGTATAATATTTAATCAATTAAAAAATACTTAACTATATTCGACACTTTTTATAAGATTCTTCTATTAATGAACAATGATCAATAAAATTTGCTTAAATTTCTTTTTGTTTTTTTTTTTTAAAAAAAGACGTAGGAACCTAGATAAATATTGTCTATAACCGAACATCATCATAATATGTTGGAAATATGCTCCAACTGCAAATGAGCGTGGTATTATGGAAATTCATCCGTCGCCGGCCCCTTAAGTTTGTTATTTATGTTTTATTTTTGTTTTTATATGTAAGTTCCTAAAATCCTTACTAGCCGATCAGCGTCTCATCGTCGACGACGGCTGGTGCTGAAAATCAGCGCTGTGGCTATGTCTTACACGAGCCCCAGCATTTTGCTGAGCACCAGCCGCTTTGCGCGGATGTGACGCATAACCTATTTACGTGCTATTTTAGTCGAATTTGTTATTTGTTTTATTTTAAGGTGTGCGCCATGTTTCCCGTAAATAAACACTTTTTCTTTCTTTCTTTTCTTTTTTTTTTTCTTTTTAGGCGGAGCGGGAAATAGTGTCAGACTCTTGCTGACTAAAAAACCCACCCCGTTCCTTCTTGCCTTTCATACCAGGGCTGAGCCTCCCTTTCGGAACTAGACCCTGGCCCCAGAAGGCTTCGACCTTTTTTTCGGTGGGTAAAAATCATCAAAATGACAACCTCCGCCCTTGGGCAGAGCGGAGATAGTGTCAAACTCTTACTGACTAAAAAACCCTCCCCGTTCCTTCTTGCCTTTCATACCGGGGCCGGACTACTTTTCGGAACTAGACCCTGGCCCCAGTAGGCTTCGACCCAGCTGGGCTTCTATTGTTCCTGACAATTCCTTAAGGCGCGCGGGAACAGTGCGCGCCGTCGACGACTTGGGCTCGGAATGGGCGCGGATTAAAATCTAGCCAGGCGCATTACTTTGTGTAATTTATTTCACCACCACTGCTCTCAAAACGGTGAAGGAAACATCATGAGGAAACCGGCATGTCCTAGAACCAAAAATTCGAAGACATGAGACACCCACCAAACCGCACTGGGCCCGCGTGGTGGATTACGGCCCATTCCCTCCCCTAGAGAGGAAGCCTGGGTCCCAGCAGTGGGAACATTATAAGGCCGACTATGCTATGCTATGCTATCAAATGCTGATGTGTGAACAAGACGATTGTATTTTAACGTGTTACGTTTATAAATATCACATTAGCTTGCAAATTAATTCGGTACCGACATGTTCTGGGCACGTGTGGTTTTCGGTTGCTCAACCTGAGTTGTCTGTCGACCGGTCTGACAATTTGATATTAACAGTTTTTTATTTGAAGGCTGACTGACGGCTTAGGTGGCGCTAATATTGTAATTTATAGGCGCTGTACTAATTGATTTAAAAATGTAAGTCGGTCTAAAAAGTCTAACGACTTGGGAATTTTGTATAATATTTAAACAATTAAAAAATACTTATATTCGATACTTTTTATAAGATTCTTCTATTAATGAACAATGATCAAGATCTCTTAGTCAACCTTGATTATAATTTGAATCAGTATTGACTACATCAGATTTCATTTTGCATTAATAATTACGCAAGTCTTTTTAGATAGACTCTAGTAGGTTTTTTTTTTTCAGTTGGTAAAAACCATTCAAACGACATCCTTTTTAGGCGGAGCGGGAGATAGTGTCAGACTCTTACTGATTAAAAAACCCACCCCGTTCCTTCGTTGCTTTTCATACTGGGGCCGAGCCTCTCTTTCAGAAATATACCCTTGGCCTCAGTAGGCTTCGACCCAGCTGGTTCCCTACGGTGGCTGACATCTCCTTGAGGCGCGCGGGAACAGTGCGCGCCGTCAACGACTTGGGCACGGTCCAGGCTGGCTAAGGTGGCGCTAATATTGCAACACTATATTTAAAGGCACTGTACCAACTGATTTGTAACTGTAATAGAATAGAATAGAATAGAATAGAATGGAATAGAATAGAATAGAAAAGAATAGAATAGAATAGAATAGAATAGAATAGAATAGAATAGAATAGAATAGAATAGAATAGAATAGAATAGAATAGAATAGAATAGAATAGAATAGAATAGAATAGAATAGAATAGAATAGAATAGAATAGAATAAACTTGATTGTACACCAAAATAGTTACAAAACTTTTGAAAACTTACATCTATGGCACAAAATAGATAGGTACAGAAGTCAATTTACATACTGTGCGCGCTCTCACAACGCACACATAGACACCGCTCACGGAAACGGTATCTCGGAGCGCTTCGGCCCGCTCGTCGAACAGTTCCGGCTCAAACGCTCATTAGTGTGCGTCCACCGAGCCTACGTATAAAAAGTGAAGTACATACATACATGAGATTATCTTCTGTACCTATCTATTTTGTGTCTTTGGGTACAATGGAGGTCTTATCGCTGACAGCGATGTCTACCAGACAACCTTAGGATGGATTGCAAGAACTTAAAATAAAAGCGGGTAATCTGCGGTGTACTGCAAATTAATGAAATATTTTTACATTAAAAATAAATAATAATAAATAAAAGGTGCAGTCTTTGTGAAGGATTTCGTACAGAAATAGAATAAATAACCTCTATGGTCCGCTGCGGTCTTCCCGTCCGATTATAATTTGGGTGTCTTCAAGGCTAGAGTGAATAGGCTCTTAATAAACTAGTGCGCCGCACCATCAAAGATTGCATCGCTGCTTACCATCAGGCGGGATCGCAGTCAAGCACTAGTTTATATCAAATAAAAAACCATTATTGTTAGTATACAATAATGGTTTTTTATTTGGCGAAGGAGGAATCACGCCCACTGTTGGACGTAGACCTCTCCTAAGGACGTAGGTCTCGCATCCATCAGATTCCCGCGACCCTCACCAGGTACACGGTCCACCATGAGGGAGGCCTTGCATCTTTGCGTCTTCCGGTGCGCAGTCGCTACTCCATAACCCTTCGGCCTCTGAATCTAACGACCTATTTTTATTACAAAAACGGTTTTTCAACCTCTCAAAATCTTTTTCCCTGTCCGTCATAACTTTTTAAAATCTTGTCAATTCTTGATATTTTAATTAAATTAGGTACTTAACATTTAAATTGACATTAGTATTATGCAAATTAATTTAATTAACGTAAAGTTCAGGCAGTAATAGGCTAATGGGAGAAATAAAATTGATTTGTGATATGAAAAGCAAAGGAGGTTATTTCGTTTTAATATTTAGATACAAAGGAGCGGGCTTGCGGACGGCGAGCAACGAGTAGCTCGCTGTCCGACCATCCGGACCGAGCTCAAGACCTCAAGGGCGTGTATTGTTCCACGCGCGCCACTAGGAGTTGTCAGCAAACCGTAGGGGCCCAGCAGGGTCGAAGTCTACTGAAGCCAAGGGTCTGCTTCTGAAAGGAAGATTCGGAACACTAAAAACACCTTCACATAAGCACGGTTTGGTCTTCAAAGTACAAAGCACCAGGCCCGATTGTATGTGGAGTACTGCAGCCACATACGAGCTGATGCTGCAAAATGCCACCTAGCAGCTTTGGACTCAGTGGAAAGGCGTGCGAAGAGGCTAGAAGGTGATCCAGATTTGGTTAAGTCCAGTCTACAAAGCCTGAAACACAGACGTAGGGTAACCAGTCTTTCGGCATTTTACAGGATGCATTTTGAAGAGTGTGCGGGAATAACCTGACTTGATCCCGCCACCTCCTTTCCACCGTCGAACAACCCGACGAACGGCGAACCTCTACGGACCGGACTAAGCGTTTCGCCTCATCGTTTATACCGCGTACGTCTAAAGTCTGGAACAAGTTGCCAACAATATTGTCGCAACAGTATTCCTGTCCGATTATAATTTAGATGTCTTCAAGGCTAGAGTGAATAGGTAGGCTCGTAATAAACTAGTGAGCCTCACAATCAACGATTGCATCACTGCTTACCATCAGGTGGGATCGCAGTCACGCACTAGTTTAATACAAAATCATTTTTAGCATATAATATGAAACTTGAATATGGTTTGTTCAAAATCAGTAACTGATTTAATTATAAAGAAGTGTTTGGTGGGTAAAAATCATCCCAATGACATCCCCCGCTCTTGGGCGGAGCAGGATATAGTGTCAGACTCTTACTGACTAAAAAACTCACCCCGTTCCTCTTTCATACCGGGGCTGAACTACCTTCCGGAGCTAACCCAGGCCCCAGTAGGCTTCAACCCAGCTGGGCCCCTGCTGTTGCTGACAACTTGTTTACACCATGTTAGAAATTTTCACAAAAATATTTTAAAAATGTTACAAAGTTGGTCACCACCAACACCAAGTACAACACAGGTCACGGCAGGTCATAGTGGGCATTAGGAGCCATTGCACCACTGGGTGCGGGAGCAAAATAATCCCTCAGTAACAGTGGTCAGTAGCCTGATTCAGGTAAAATCAAACAAGCCAAATATCGTTGAAGTTTTATAGTCGTTCGATCGAAGTCCTATCCAAAAGCGGTATTCATGATCTTCGTATCGACTTATTTCCAGTTACATTAATAAGTATTCTACCAGGATAATGTAATACAGATTTTTTTTAAATCGACGAATTTCAAACGCTTTTAAAATCGGTGTCGTTCAAACTCGATTGATGGATGTGAAAACGGAAATGGTCTAAACGACTAAAATGCTACGATATGGTTACGGTTTTCATTACGTGAATCGGGCTACAGGTAATATAACGAGCTTATAACTTTGTGATTTTTGATGATACATTTATGAAACTGTGTACATAGATTCCATACTAAAAATAATGTACTATTATTTTAAAAAAAAAAGGTTAAGCAAAACTTGCTGAGATCTGTCCGTGGATGGGTATCTCCAGCATAGCAACAAAATTAAAAAATCTTCCTCAATAATAAAATATTTTATCTAGTTAATAACATTTAGGAACAGGTAAAGTATTTGACTTTTAAATATTAAACAGTCGTGTGCGTCCAAGGGCGTCTAGTTGTGATGTCATAGCGTTAGTCTTGCGCTCTGTCGACACTGATTCTGTTGATGTTTAGATGGTTCTGTTTTACCTTCAAGAATTCTTACTTCTTCAAAATCCTACTCACCGCACTGGGTTTATTTGTGACTAGTTTCTGCTAGTGGCTTTGTCAATAAAAAGTAGAGAATATATTGCTCATTTGGTACAACAATCACGTAATTACACTGTTAATACTTTACAGGAGGTGCTAAAGGTATGGCGTTTTGAAGACACTTATTACAATCGACGTAAATGATAATGATGAATGATATAATATAATAATAATAATAATATTCCACAACTATTACACAACGCCGTTTAATCCCAAGCTAAGCAGAGCTTGTGTTATGAGTACTAGACAACTGATAAACATACTTATATATTTCTAAATACATACATATTATAGATAAATTACACCCAGACACAGAACAAATGATTATGCTCATCATACAAACATTTGTCCTGGGTGGGAATCGAACCCACGACCTCCGGCATAGCAGTCAGGGTCACTAACCACGAGACTAACAGGCCAGCCAATATCGATGCGCTACCAACATAGTGTAATTAGGTAAAGTTATTCATGTACTTATACTGATTTTATACAGCAAAAGAATAAAGTGGAAATGCCTGAAATCCCGAGATTAATTTTAATGAGCAGTTTTTTTTTATGACTCAAAAATATAGCTGAAAAAGTTTCTTCCTGCATTAATGACGAGGAGGAAGAAGTGTATAAATTTGTTAACCTCACCTCAGTTGACGTACACGTCTTTTTCATTGAAAAACTACTTCCTAATAAAAATTTTATGTTAATTATTATCTTTGTATTATTTGTCTTATCTATCTCTGACGTTTTTGTTAATTTATTTGTAATTTTGTTGGCCACACGGGATTTTTTATTAGAAATCCCGGGAAGATCAATATTAATATTAACATTTCGATGTAAGTACATGAATAATTCCACTTAATACCGACATCTATTGATGACATATATATCGTCACCCTCCCTGCTAACTGTCGTAACTAGCAATTGATATTTTTCCAGGGCGACCGTTTTTCGGTCGGGCGTTAAAATCATATTCCTGTAGTTGCGTTGGCTGTAGCTTTATTAATGAATTAATAAGTTTTTTGTATTAATCTTGGCATATTCTTTTAGTTAGTAGTGGCCCTAACACCCTAAATTACGAAGGTAATGAGGATATTTTTTACCTTCTTTTACACTTCCGCAACACGAAATACTTGAATATCTTCTAAATGGTAAACGATACAGATATGACGATTAGAGACATTGATATACAAAAAACCCTTAGCGGGGAGGGCGACGATATATATAAGAAACTATAAACATTCCAAACAAAACACATGTAACAATATAACTTTATAGAAACATAGCAATAAATAAAAAATTCTGAAGTTTCCCCTGAAAACAAACACATTACACATGTAACCCAAGAAAAAAAAGCACTGAAAAATCGTCTTCCAAATAAATTCTTCTGTCTTCTTCAAAATATTCTTTCTTCTTCTGATCCAACGTTGAAACAATGGGATAAAACGTAACCTCTATCAGGCTATGTCTGAAACATCTCTACGATACAGACAAAGCCAAGGAGAGGCTAGGTCAACACCCTGTGACGAGTAGCCTGCTGTGATGAGAAGGTGGTCCCACACGACGCCCGGACTGTTCAGTTCCTGTTCCGAAGTGAAGTTGTTCCGGAAAGAGTCTAGGCTAAGAGCTGGGTTCGAGATCCATTCCACACCAAAGGCCTACCCAACTTCCAGGGCATCCCATCTGGTCTCTTTTCATCGTCACGTGTCAAGCCGTTAGGTTGGTACATTACAATAAAATACATTGCAAAATTCACAATTACATTTTACAAAGAAAAAATAATAGAATAGACACCAAAATA
Source organism: Mythimna ferrago (assembly GCA_910589285.2). Taxonomy (NCBI): domain Eukaryota; kingdom Metazoa; phylum Arthropoda; class Insecta; order Lepidoptera; family Noctuidae; genus Mythimna; species Mythimna ferrago. Next base: position 12,639,871 of record OU342703.1, read on the forward strand.
GTAACAATTTCACAGAAACTTAAATCTATGAGTACAATGGCAGTCTTATCGCTGACAACGATATCTGCCAGATAACCTTGGGATGGACTATAAGAACATAATAAATACATAAGTTTATTATAAAATAAGGTATTTTTTTTTAAACTTATATTTTATCATTACATTAATTACTTTTGCCCTATGAGTTATCCCCGTTTTTCAGCCTTTTTCACACGTTTGTACAAATTATTATTTAAGTTTGTAAATATAGTAATTAACTTAGTAGTAAAATTTAATTAATGTAATAAATAATTGAATTAATAATGTCAAATCAAATAGATGTCGAAATTAAATTTATTAATTGAAGAAATTTTAATTTTAATTTACAGTACCGCCTGCGCTTATTAATGTATGTAAAATAATTTTACGTCTATTCTAAGATATTACGAGTAGTTTTCCCGTGAGTCAATCGACACGGTTGGCGTAATGGTACAGCGATTGGCTGCTGCACTAACATCGTGAGTCCAATTCCCGCAGGGAACAAATACACTTGCGTGCAAAAAAATCGGCCCACCTCTAACGTTTTGGTTTAAAACACGATACTTAGATGAAAAACTAAACTTATTAAAAAAAGTTTTTGACATCAATTTACAGATAAAGAAGGAAAGTTTCATTGCACTTGGTTTAAAAGTTATAGTTTTTTTTTATTAATTAAATCGACTTATATAAAGCACAATCAAATTAAAACCACGCTTAGCGATGCGCAGGAGATTATTTCATCAGGATCATTAAATTGGCAGGCTTGTGTGGATCTAATCTTCTTATATATAAGTCCACTCACTGAGACGGCTTCAGTTGGGGTTGTATCTATTTTACATTAAGTAAATCCGCTTAAGATCAAGTTAGATCATCAAGAAACGTTGGTTTTATATGTTTAAGAACGCTCCCACGATACACGAGTTATGCCTAGTGGGGGGGGGCAATGTTTATTTATTTATTTAACAATTTATGTACACACAATAATAAAAGAACAGATGAAGGAAACAGAAGAATAGTACAAAGGCGATCCTTATTTCTAAAGAAATCTCTTCCAGCATTTCCTGAGGATGATTGGTGAGAGAATCGACACTGTTCTGCTCAGTAGGTTCACTGAACTCCATGTGTTGCGAGACCGGTGAGTCTACTGGGCAGGGGTAGATGGTGTGTCCAATTTATTTGTTGGATTTTTTACTAACATTATTTATAAGTTAAACTCTTGTTACTAACAACTTATGGACTGTTTTGTCTGAATTAAAAGATTTTCATTTTTATTTATTTATTTATACCTGCGAAAGGACAAAATCCAGATCCATTCAGTCGTTTGGACCTGTAGGAAAAATTCACAAACAAATTAACAAACAGACTTTCGTCTTTATAATAAAAGTGTGACTGATGTGTGACATCACCAGGTTTGTCACAGCCTCAAGGATAAAGAAGTTTATTAGTTTATTCTAAGAATATACATTTCACATCACACTCCACATCACAATATACATATATTATTTACTACCTGTGCCCACGACTTCGTTCGCGTGGACTACAGGATTTTGAATTTATTTTGTCTAAAATAAAAGTAGCCTATGTTACTCCTTGTTACATCTACCTGCCAAAAAAAAGTCCCGTCAAAATCAGTCCAGCCATTTCAGAGATTAGCCCGGACAAACAGACAGACAAAAATTGTTAAAAATGTTATTTTGGTGTATGTACCCTATAAATGGTGTAAGGGACAGCCCTCCACAAACTTTAAGAGCTTTCTCAGTAGACGAAACTGAACAACCCACCATAAAAATTTTTTTCAGGAAACGAAATAAAAATTCAGCCTCTCCATACAAACTGTCCAATCAAGTTAATAATTTTGTATGGTGAGGCGGATTTATTGTTTCCTTTCCTGAAAAATTTTTTTATGGTAGGTTGTTCAGTTTCGTCTACTGAGCAAGCCCTTAAAGTTTGTGGAGGGCTGTCCCTTACACCTATATATATTCATATGCATGTAGTAAAAAGCAGTTATTTCAATATTACAAACAGACACTCCAATTTTATTTATATGTATAGATGTATACAGTTAATCTACATATAACACAAAGTACAACGGACGACTAAATACTCATGTGAATACGAACTACGTGACGTACGTAACTCATACGTAAGTTTAACAATATAATAAAGTAGGTGTATACCTAGTAAAAGGTCGATGAATGAGCGCATCCCTACTGACATCGCGCATTATCACCCCCGCACTAGCATTTTTGACAATTGATCAAGGAATTACGAGTCTTTTTCGGAATCGTACTTTTGTAGATCCCAGGCTCAAACCCAGACAGGCCTATTAGTGTTTTGTGTAATTTATTTCATCACCACTGCTCTCAAAACGGAGAAGGAAAACGTCGCGAATAGGGAAGCGCAAGCGCGGGATCCCGCAACTTTTCTGCGGGATTAGAAATGCGATATTACTCATGGCAAACTTGTAATAGTAAAGTTAGTGCCCTGAAATCGCACGACGGTGACTTATTATGGCTTAAATATTATGTACATGTAAAAAAAATATATTTCAAATTAACATCATGGTAGTTATAAAATAATAATGTCAATCTTAAAAAAAATATTTGAGATAGGTAACACGATATCTCTTGACTCGACTGGTTCAGATCTTATTTCAAATATTGCTCAATAATCTAAATATCAGTAAGTAATACAGTATAGAAGCGATTTAAAATTAAATCTTACAGATTGATTTAATATTTAAATTACAGTCGTGAGTAACGGGTATATCACGACTTTTAATTTTGGTAATTATATTTCATAACTTGTACATTTGGAATAACGAATAGAAAATGTAATAGACTTAAAGTATATATTTTGGAGGTTATACCATTGCATCATTTTTATTTCAAATCATAATATATTATATAAGAATTCTAAAAAAAATATTAACATAAATAATGAAATTATTAGCAGTTAAAACACCTAAAGGATAGGTTTATCCTAGTTCAGGTTAGGTCTAATTTTATTTTGTACCATATCTGTTGTACTTTGAGGCCGCACTTATTGTGAACTTGCGTGTTATTCTTCTTAATACACAATAAACTTATTGAAATAACCAATCAATCAATCAAATAATCAGGTGGGATCGCAGTCAAGCATTAGTTTAATATCAATAAAAAACTGGGTAATTGCGAGTCAGAATCGCGCACAGAGGGTTCCATACAAACTTACTATGTAAATAGTTCAATTACAGAATAGACTCACGAGAAATTTTCCAAAAAGGTTTTTCACAGAAAGAATTTTTTTTTTAAATTGTGTCGAAAATCAGAAAATTACAGAAAACTACGACTATTGAACTTTTAAGCTTTTGACAGTTAATTGCTAACAACCTCTGTTGGATCAGCTAATTCAAAATAAAAATCCATATACAAATTAAATGTCTCTACTAACGGATTACAACAACTTAAAATAATAATATGTAATAATATTCCACAACTATCACACAACGCCGTCTAGTCTCAAGCTAAGCAGAGCCTGTGTTATGAGTACTAGACAACTGATAAACACACTTATATATTTTTAAATACATACATATTATAGATAAATTACACCCAGACACAGAACAAATGATCCTGCTCATCACACAAACATTTGTCCTGGGTGGGAATCGAACCCACGACCTCCGGCATAGCAGTCAGGGCCACTAACCACTAGACCAACAGGCCTGTCAAAATAATGTTAGTTTATAAATACACAAGTGTAGTTACATAATATCTTAACAATTATATTAGTAGACAGTACCTTGTCACAAACTTCAAATTTTTTTTAAAAATGATTTAAGCTAGTGCTTGACTGCGATCCCGCCTGATGGTAAGCAGTGATGCAATCGTTGATGGTGAGGCGCACTAGTTTATTAAGAGCCTATTCACTCTAGCCTTGAAGATATAATCCATCCAAAGGTTGTCTGGTAGAAATTGCCCTGTGCCAAGACCGCCTATTGTACACTTATTTTTGTTAATTATTATTCTTTAGTAAGTTAAGGTGTGCAATAAAGATATATAATAATATAATATAATGATACGTATAACCACGGCAGGCTTTGTTCATTTTATAAAACAGAATGTGTAAAACATTCTTGAACAAATTTCTTACTGGCTTTGAAAATAAGAACTCTGTTTGATTTTAAAGAACCATTTTAGACTAGCTGCCACCAGCGGCTTTGCTCGCGTGATTGTAGAAAAATATCCCAAGAGAACATGGTCTCAGGATAATAATTATCTGATGTGTTATTCCAGGAAAAGGGCTACCCGTGTACAAAGTTTCATCGAAATCCGTTCTACTATTTACGCATAAAGAAGAAACAAGCATACACAAACACACTCACTAACTTTCGCCTGTATAATATTAGTGTGATTTATACCAAGATTCGGTCCCTAACACATGGTATTACTATAGTATTATTATTTATATTAAATTTTATGATTAATATATTTTTTTTTAAACCTTTTAAAGAATCATGAAAAATAATACAAATAATATATTTTTTTAAAGGTTCTATTTTTTTATATATATATATTTTAAACAAAAAATAATATAAATAGTCTAGTATTCAATAAAACTCTTAATTACTTACTTATATTACTTTTAAAACTGTTTAAAACCATTTTAAAAAACAATGTTTCATTAATTTAAATTATGGAAAAACTTGTAGTTCAAAAGATATCAACGCGCGCTCACTATTAATTCACAAATAAATGTTTTTTTAACTAAATATTTATTTGCTGATTATTTATGTTATTATAGTTAGTTCACAATTTTTACTAGCACTGTGTATCATTAGGCACTTCACATCGTATACTGTGACCAAGATACTACACGGAGGCTCATCTTAGTGATAAACTTAGAATAGAATAGACGGTCGATGTAGTAACACTTGGAGACGGCATTTGTATTTTATTTATTTTTCGGGTGAGAAATAAAAAAATTACTTTTCCCGCTCTGGGTGGAGCGAAAGGAAGTGTCAGTCTTACACTTCCTTTCGCTCCACCCAGAGGAGAGAGTCAGTCTGACACTTCCTTTCGCTCCACCCAGAGAAAGGAAGTGTCAGACTTGTACTGACTAAAACACGCAAACGATTTCGTGACATACATTTACACCAGTACAACGAAAAATGCTCGTGCATATCAAACAATGTTTTTTAGCGCACTTACAAAGAAACAATCTATGTACACAAAAAAAAAACATTTTCTAACAAAAAAATGTAAGAGAATGTTTTAGGGATTGCGGGATTGATTGAAAGAGTTACATGGGCCTGGATTGCAAAGGACAACTTCTAATAACCTCAGCTATCTATCAAAATCAGTCTCGACAAAATCGATCCAGTCGTTTCGGAGATTAGCCAGAACAAATAGACAAACAGACAGACAATAATAACAAAATTGCATTTTTGTAATAGTTACCTACACTTTTACATTAATATAATGTTATAAGAAGGTAAAGGTTGTTTTTTTTTTGTTTTTATTTAATTTGGTTTGTATAAATTTTGCAATCGAACCTGTAATTTTAGAGATTACCTTTTTTTATGGTGGGAAAAAATCATCCAATGACAACCCCCGCTCTTGGGCGGAGCGGGAGATAGTGTCAGACTCTTACTGACTAAAAGACCCACCCCGTTCCTTCTAGCCTTCATACCGGGGCTCGAGCTCCCTTTCGGGTAACCCTGGCCCCAGTAGGCTTCGACCCGGCTGGGTCCCTGCTGTTGCTGACAACTCCTTGAGGTGCGCGGGAACAGTGCGCGCCGTCGACGACTTGGGCTTGGTCCGGACAGTTATCGTACGGCCGAACAGTGAGCTCATCTCTAAAATTACACGTTCAATTGCAAAATTTTTTTCACCAATGGAAAGCTGCCTTATTTCTGCGTGACATAGGCTATTTTTCATGTATGTAGACGAAGCTGCGGGCGAAAGCTAGTGAAATATACTTTCGTATGCATTTCGTCAAAAAAATATATTATTTTGACATTACAAAACAGACACTTTATTTGTATTTATTTGTATAAAAAATCCTTTTGTCGAATTGCCTTAGATTATTATTCTATATTTCGCCATCTACTAACATGTAAACAGTTTTAAGGTTATGTACGGTTGAACGAACGACCATACCGTTTTCATTGGTGACGATACCTACGCTTGCTTGTAGGAAGGTCACCGGAATAATAAAACGTTTTTTTTTATGTATTCTAATAGTTTTGGTACTTGTGAAGACGCCAGTCTGTGTCTGAGTGTAGGATGTTTTTTTTTTTTTGAGGTTTTAAAATGTCAAATCACTTTTAGGGGGGAACTAGAATGTGTGTGAGGCTTGTGACGTAAAACCACCTTGCCTTCAATCGTATGAGCACAATTCCATTTGATAGCGAAGCAAAGGAATATTTTGTCGCATATATTAAAAAATATATTTACTATTTTATTTAAGGCTATTTTACCCTCTTACCCCACCCTTTATTATCTCTTTGATAATTTAAATGGCAAAACAAAATTATATCAAATCACTTTAAGGGTGGAACTAGGTGTGTGAGGCTTTTGTGACTTAAAACCTTGCCTTCAATCGTATGAGCACAATTCCACGCGATAGCGAAGCGAAGGAATATTTTGTCACATATATTAAAAAATATATTTACTATTTTATTTATGGCCATTTTACCCTCTTACCCCACCTTTTATTATTTCTTTGATAATTTAAATGGCAAAACAAAATTAGCCAGATCCGCATCAGTTAGTAAAATATAAAATGTTTAAATTAATACGGGAACAGAAAAAAATTGCATGTAAGTATTATTGCTCAAGAATTTGTCATAGATAAATGTTAGAAGGGAAAGGATGCAGAAAATATTATTCCCATAAATCGCTAAATTTACATATATACAAATATAAGATAATATAATTAAGATAAGATAATTAAAAACTTTTTAGTTTTTTGTTTATTGCTAAAAGTATGAAATTTAGAGTTACGCGCTTTGTAGAATAAAGTGTTGTTCTCATTGAATGTATTCTTAAATAAATATTAGACAAGTATTTGCGGAACTCACCAATCATCAAATAAATATATCACAAAATTTGACTGTAATGTGGAGGAGTTTTTTGACGCCATATTTAAGATTCTTTTTAATTAGTTCTTAAGGAAGGCTGGCCTCCACTGTTTGTATATTTGTCTGTCCGTCAGTAGGCTGTATTGTCTTGAACACTTCGTGTGTGAGACCGACTCGCAATTAGCATTTTTAATTAATTAAGAGTGTTTATTATTATTTTAGTACGTCTATTTAAATAGTCAGTTATTTGTTTTTTTTTTTTAATTTGTTACTTAATTATATGATAAAAGCATTTTTGCAAACTGAACCAATGATTCTAATTCTAAGAAATAAACACTTGTCTGTAGCCCATCCATATCGTCTAATAGAATATTTATTTTATCTTTTAGAGTAGTCTACAACCAAATATGGGCAACGTCGAGAACAATAAAAAAACAAGTGCCATATATTACAAAAACCTGACAATTTAAAACCAGTATAAAATACTAATAAAACAAAATAATTAAATCAATTCAAGATTCGCCTGTCTCTGGTTCTACCGGATTATCATACATTAAATAATAACCATGTTAAGTTGACATTTACTCAGCCTGGTTTTCCCCCCAGAGGCCCGCGGTTTGTAAAGCCGAAGGGGGGCAGGGTATGTCTAAAAGAACTGGTTGTTTCTGTGATAGCAACAATTCAAGGTTTTCTAGTATTTTTCCACGCTAACCACGTTTTTAGTATTATTCTTGAATAGAAGTTATCTCGTGTTTCATAATTCTATTTTATTGTAAGAATGTTAGAAGATATTCTATCTGATTTGAAATTATTCCATTTGTATCTCTGACTTTGAATAAAATGTTTCTTTTGAAATAACATGTAGGTACATAAATTACTTATATACAAGGTGTAAGGGACAGCCCTCCACAAACTTTAAGGGCTTGCTCAGTAGACGAAACTGAACAACCTTCCACAAGATTTTTTTTCAGGAAACGAAATAAAAAATCGGCCTCGCCATACAAATTGTCCAATCAAGTTTATCATTTTGTATGGTGAGGCTGATATTTTTCACTGCATTCTACCTGCAAGCAAGCGTGTAAATTATTTATGTATGTAATTCTTCATGTAGTTAAAAAGCTTAATAACTTCGTTGTTAATAAAAATATTTTTAAAACTCTTTCATAATGCTACATAATAGCCAAAAATTGTGTGGTGTCTATGGTGTGTGTTGGTCTAGCGGTTAGTGACCCTGACTGCTATGCCGGAGGTCGTGGGTTCGATTCCCACCCTGGACAAATGTTTGTGTGATGAGCATAATCATTTGTTCTGTGTCTGGGTGTAATTTATCTATTTATAATATGTATGTATTTAGAAATATATCAGTATGTTTATCAGTTGTCTAGTACCCATAACACAAGCTCTACTTAGCTTGGGACTAGACGGCGTTGTGTGATAGTTGTGGAATATTATATTATTATTATTATTTAACTAATAAAAAAATTGCATTCTTTATTCCTCACTCGCTCCAGGGCCAAAAGTTTTCCTTTTAGAAAAAAAACCCATGGCCACAGCAGGCTTCGACCCTGCTGGGCTCGATCCGGACGGTTACCAGACGGTCGGACGGCGAGCAATCCCATTTGTACCTAGTTTTCTGTTTCCTTCTTTTTATCTTTTACTAGCTGTGACCGCGACTCCGTTCGCGTGGACTACTGAATTTTGATTTTTTTTTCTAAAAAAAAAGTAGCCTCTGTTACTCCTTATTACATCAGCTACCTGCCAAAAAAGTCCCGTCAAAATCAGTCCAGTCATTTCAGAGATTAGCCCGGACAAACAGACAGACAGACAAAAATTGTAAAAAAATATATTTTGGTGTATGTACCGCATATTCATATGCATGTAGTAAAAAGTAGTTATTTCAATATTACAAACAGACACTCCAATTTTATTTATACGATTATGTATAGATGTGATGTGTTTACATAAATAGTTAAATAAATGTAAATATGTTCCTCTAAGATAACATTTACGTAAACGAAACCGCAGATAGAAACCAGTAATAAATATTACTAAGAAACAGCTCATAATAACTCAAAGTGTAAAGTCTAAGGTCCAGACGTAAGGTCGTCAGTTCAAACCTGACCTCGATACTAAGTCGGCGAGCCCCTCCCAGAACGTGTGTAGTCTAGAATTTGTTCGTTTAATCTAGTCTACAATCTAACACAATAAGTTAACAATGAAAATTTTTTTTTTTTAACAATTGTGTCCCCCCTTACATGGTCAAAGACCTTATCTGGCATTAACATCGTTTTATTATTCCGATTACATTTGTATAAAATTCTAATATGATCTATGCTTAACTTTTATATACAAGGCGTAAGGTACAGCCCTCCACAAACTTTAAGGGCTTGCTCAGTAGACGAAACTGAACAACTTCCACAAGATTTTTTTCAGAAAACGAAACCAAAAATCGGCCTCTCCATACTAAATGATAAACTTGATTGGACAGTTTGTATGGCGAGGCCGATTTTTTTTTCGTTTTTGTCAGAGTTACCCCTATATTAGGCTAGTTGCCGTAAAAATGTGATTAGTCCGTCTTTTAGATTATTCAAAAATAAGGGACACGTATTTTTTTATTTGTAAATTAAATAAAAAATGACAATGATATAGCCCATTAAAGTTACATGTAACGTCACGCCGTGCTGCATTTTTTCGCACAGGGTGACCACACGTAACTGTAATGGGCTATATCTTTGTTATTTTTTTATTTAATCGAAAAAAGAAAAAATACGTGTCCAATTTTTTTTTTTTAATCTTAAATACGGACTAAATAAAATGTAATTATTTTGAACCTGGAAACTACCCTATTGTGACGGCGGAATCAAGTCATGCAATTCCTGCGCACACTCTTCAAAGTGCATCTAGGTTCTTCAAAGCGAGTTTATAGCCTCAAGGAGATGTCAGTAAAACCTTAAGGGCTAAGCAGGGACGATTGACTGTCAAGAGTGTACGACTAAGAAGAAGCAGGTACGAAGCCTACTGAGGCCATGGGTTCGCTTCTGAACAGAAAACCCAAGATACTGGAATGCAAGGCAAAGAAGAAACAGGAGTGGGTTTTAGTCAGTAAAAGTCTGACACGACCTCCCGCTCCGCTCTAGAGAGAGAGAATTAAGTCACTAAATGATTACCTAAAAACTACTTGACCATTTGGTTATGAGCTACAATACCACAAATGGACAGACAGCAAAGGACTACAAACTTTTTAAGTCTCACGTGTTTCTCGAAAAAAAATCACTCAAAAATAACTTATTATTCGTCCCAAAAAATTCCGTCTACAAAACAAAGAAATTTCCACAAATCGAATATCAAAATAAATCGTTATAAACAGACTCGATACCTAAGACCTGAAGAATCCGGATTGTCTATGACATCATACGGCACAGAAGATCACCTCAAAGTCACTTTACTCCACAGGTCGAATACATTATACCTTTTTTTAGACCGGTAAGGACGGACGTTCTCTCGACCAAGGATATTTGATTTGTTTGATTTTCAATCTGTACTGTATTAATATCATAAATGCGAAATTAATTCTGTCTGTTTGCCAATCTCTTCACGTTAAAACCCCATAAAGCCCAACCTAAATTTAGGTTGGCATTACGACCTGATGTACTAAAAATAGTCGCGAATAATACACTAGTTTACAAAATTTAACTTTTTGTCTGTTGCCGCGAATTTTATGGTTGATAATGTTCACTTATGACTTGTTTTTGTCAAATCTACCCTCAAAATTTTTTGAGCAGCTCGAGTTACTTTGTTTTTGATTTTTATCATTTAAGCCTAAATATTAATCGATAACAGGCGTATTTTACTGTGTTCAGATTGGTATCTGAAGTTTTTGCGTCATGAGTAGTTCAAGGAGACGTTGTTTAAACAATCCAGATCATTTTTGCTATATATGCGGAGAATATGTGTTTAACGATTGTAGAAAAGTTGATCAGAGTTGGTGAAAAATACCTATTTTGAGTATTTTGGGATGCTCTTGGATAAAAATGAGAAGTCTTGGGCTCCCAATTGTGTTTGTAAATCGTGTGTGGAATATTTAAGATTATGGAAAAGTGGTAAAAGAAGTGCCTTTAAATTTGGAACACCGACTATTTGGCGAGAACCACGAAATCATCTCGAAGACTGTTATTTTTGTAGCGTGAACGTAAACGGTTTAAACACTAAAAATCGAGCTAAATGGCAGTACCCAAGTACTAGTTGTATTCAACGTCCAGTGCAGCGTTCACCTGACTCTTCAGTGCCTAAAAATATATCTGAACCCTTAGAACTAGACATTGAAGGACCAAGCTCATCACAAAATGATGCTGATTTTGAAAGTATGTCAAATGAGCCAAAATGCTTTTCCCAAAATGAGTTAGATGATCTTGTAAGAGATTTAAATCTTTCTAAATAAGCTTCAGAATTATTAGCATCAAGACTGAAAGAAAAAAATTTGCATTCCTCAGATACTAAAATAAGTTTTTATCGTGAAAGAGATAAAGAATTACGGCGCTATTTTTCCGAACAAAACGGTATTACCTTTTGTTCACATATCAAAAACTTGTTGATAAAAATGGGCTTGAAACAATACGAACCAAACGACTGGCGTTTATTCATTAACAGCTCAAAACGTAGCCGAAAGAAAAGAAAGAGCGCTATCAGGGTTTCTGGGATACGAATATGATGTCTGACTATTGTTGGTCTCTGATACGTCATTTTCCAAAGTCAAAGTCATCAGAGAAGAGCTTTAAAACGAAGTTTTTTAGAACTCAATGATTAATTTTTTTTTTTTTAAGTTTTTCTCAATAAATACATGTTTTTTTCTGTTTTATACCTACATAGCTGAAACTCAGAAACTAGAGCTGATAAAAATCTTCTAATTGTATTTTTGAAAATAGCATATCATATGTAGTCAGCAACAGCTAAAATTTCTTCGGCAACAGATGTACTGTAAACTAGTAATAATTTATTTATTTGCCAGTTTACAAAGTACCTATGTATGTTCTTAATTTAAACGAGTGCTATACAATCTACCATTACTTGTGGTGTGCAAATATACTACACTATACTACAGGATACATTAAATTTATTAAAAACTAGTTTTTGCAGCAGCTTCGCCCGCGCACTTAAAATTTAGTCTATGTCACTCAGGAATAAAAAAGCTTTCTATCGTTGAAAAAAAATTAACAATCGGACCAGTACTTCCAGAGATTACCTCCTACAAACAAAAAAAAAACAAACCAAAAAAACAAACCTTACCTCTTTATTATATTATAGTGTAGATTAATATCATAAATGCGAAATTAATTCTGTCTGTTTGCCCTACGTCTTAACCTTGTATGGCCCAACCTAAATTTAGGTCGATATACATTCCGACCCAATGTACTAAAATCACAAATAATAAAAATATATTTATTTGCCAGAATGTAGGTGTACAAAGTAGTTTGATCTTAATTTAAATGTGTGCCATTTAAATTCTACCATTACTTGTGGTTTACAAATATTAAGGATACACACATTAACACACATATAACATAGGACATTTTTTTTTTTTGATAGGACATTTTAAATAAATTTAATGTAACAGAACTTTTTTCTTTCTTATTTAAAGCTTTTGGCTAAATTCTTTTATGTGGTATTTCCTATACCTAAAGTTATCTATTTCATGCAACAAATATATCGATATAATATGTACATGGTAAATATTTTATTGAAATTGTTTATAACAAAAAAATAAGTGTAAATATCATGTTATAATTTTAGGTCACTGGACTGTAATTTTATGATTATAACAACTATCTTGGGACGAAATGTTACAATGAAAAAGCATTTTTTGCAATTCGGAAAAATCTTCGTAACTTAGTTCGCCAATTGAACTGTTTTCATAGGTAAGTTTGTACGAAACTCACAGTACGCGAGTCCGACTCGCACTTGCCTGGTTTTTTTTTTGTCTTCGCACAGTTTTTGAGTTTAACCAGTGTTATTTCAGAAAGTATTAAGTTTTCAGTCACTTTCAGTTACTTTGAGTTCTATTAGAAAGCGGATGTGACACATTCTAAAGTTTTTGCAGTATTTGCCTACTGCTGCAAGAAGGCTGACTGGGTAGACATCCTTCTCGGTAAGCTTTGCTATGGTAGTCAACACTACAATAATTCTGAGTTTTATTTTACCAAGATCGCGCCTGTTTTAAAGATTCCAAATATTCAGTTTCAGTTGCGCAGACACCTGGGGCCCGGGCCTTGGTTGAGGCCATGGTCCGGAGCGAGGAGGAGTGGCAGGCGGTCGCCGACTTCTGCGAAGCAGTAATGCTCGCAAAGGAGGAGGCCGAACGCATCAGGCAACGGCATTATCGCCGCCGCCGCCGCAACCGGGATTCTGATCCCGATTTCCGGCCACCGTAGGCGCGGGCTTGCGGACAGTGAGCAATTGGTAGCTCACTGTCCGACCGTCCGGTAACTGTCCGGACCAAGCCCAAGTCGTCGACGGCTCGCACTGTTCCCGCGCACCTCAAGGAGTTGTCAGCAACAGCAGTGACCCAGCCGGGTCGAAGCCTACTGGGGCCAGGGTTATCCGAAAGGGCGGTCGAGCCCCGGTATGAAGGCTAGAAGGAACGGGGTGGGTCTTTTAGTCAGTAAGAGACTGACACTATCTCCCGCTCCGCCCAAGAGCGGGGGATGTCAATGCATGATTTTTCCCACCATGAAAAAAAAAAGACACCTGGGGCCCAAGTCTGCTATTTTCATAAATTCGTCATTCCAACACGATCGCATTGTCATTTTGCAAAAAATTCGTAATCTGCTAATTCATAAAGGTCGATCATTGATCAGTCAATGGTCTCGTAGTAGAATTGTGGTAAAATGACAATATCGAGCTTATTAAAAGCACTGACTGCGCAATGACGTTCTAATGGTAGGATTTTTGCAGACTACCGCATACGTCAGACATTCATTTATCATAGTGTACAAGATTACCATTTTATGCCATTTCTTTCAATGGAGTGTTAGTGGTTGACAATTGGAAAGTCATAATGATGCCATTATATTAATAGATTACCAAAACTTGTCAAAATCTACAATTATGAAATCAATGATGGACTATTCTGACGCTATTGTAATAGCAGACTTGAGGCCCTGAGATACAAAACCACCAATTTTACATCGCAATATCTACTAGGTATCAATTTGAGACTAAAAAACAGCCAATCAACTTCACTCAAAAAATTCCCCCAAAAGTCTTATGTTTACTTTACCCGATATTTGAAATTTGAATGAAGTGACAGAAAATTAAAGATGGACGCCTCGAAATGTCAATGTCAAGTCGATTTCGAAATTTAAACGGGTTTGATTTTATTTAATTGAAGCCTTGGAAGGTTAACCACATCTTATTTGTCTAATCATATTCCACAAAAAAAAATACCAAGATTTACTTACTAGCGTTTGCACATGGCTTTGCTTGAAATCTATACTCTATACATACATACATATAAATAAAATTGAAGTGTGTGTTTGTAATATTGAAATAACTGCTTTTTACTACATGCATATGCCAAAATAACATTTTTTATAATTTTTGTCTGTCTGTTTGTCCGGGCTAATCTCTGAAATGGCTGAACCAATTTTGACGGGACTTTTTTTGGCAGGTAGCTGATGTAATAAGGAGTGACATAGGCTACTTTTATTTTAGAAAAAATAAATTCAAAATCCTGTAGTCCATGCGAAGTCGCGGGCACAACTAGTAATAATTATTTATCATATATTATCCCACGGGATTGCGGATGAGAAGGGCACATTGCTCTCAGAACAGATGGTCGACGGGTCCGAAAGGTTCTGGAGTGGTGACCGCGTACCTACTGGAAGACACCGCGTTAGAATGCGACCAACAAGTTGACCCATGACCTGTAGGGGGTCGTAGGAATTCCGTGGATGCGAGATGCACAGGATAGGTCGTTATGGTGACACTTGGAGGAGGCTTATGTCCAACAATGTTTTTTGCCTGAAATGGCGATAGATTTTTATATGTGCTGTCATGAAACTTATAGCACCTTCCTCCTCTTATCACACAATGTCACACTATGATTTTCTCCCCTTTTACTAACAAATTTACGGCAGTTGAAGTCTAAATAATTAAAAAAAAGACGTGTGGCATTCGGGGACTACCGCGGTAAAGCTATTGCATAGCATTTTTATCAACTTATGCAATTATAATTATTTATTTATTTTATTTATGCAGTATTTTTTTCCTTTGTTTTTTTTTTCTTTGATATTAATTGAAGTTACACTTTCACACATTGAATTGAATTTTGATTGATTGTTCACTCATTTGTTTTCTTATCAGTCACCACGCTCAAAAAACAAATGAGTGGGGGGTGTTAGGTTATTTTCGTTACGGAATTTCTGGATTCGGTCTCCACGCTCAAGGCCCGCGATAGAAGTTATGCAATAGCTTAAAAAATAAAAATTTTGCAAAACCATTGTGTTAGAAAAAAAAATGTATAAATATTAAAACAAAGGTGGAGCAGTTAATAGACACAATATTGATGAGTTACCAGGGGGACTCATAGCATGCTCGCTAAGGAGGAGGCCGAACGCATCAGGCAACGGCGTTATCGCCGCCGCCGCCAGCGCCGGGATACTGATCCCGATTTCCGCCCACCGTAGGCGCGGGCTTGCGGACAGTGAGCAATGGGTAGCTCGCTGTCCGGCCGTCCGGTAACTGTCCGGACCAAGCCCAAGTCGTCGACGGCGCGCAATGTTCCCGCGCGCCTCAAGGAGTTGTCAGCAACAGCAGGGGCCCAGCCGGGTCGAAGCCTACTGGGGCCAGGGTTATCCGAAATGGCACTCGAGCCCCGGTATGAAGGCTTGAAGGAACGAGATGGGTTTTTAGTCAGTAAGAGTCTGACACTATCTCCCGCTCCGCCCAAGAGCGGCGGTTGTCATAGGATGATTTTTCCCATCGGAAAAAAAGGGGGACTCATAGCACAAGCTCTGTTTAGTTAGCACTAGATGGCGTTTGAAAGTTGTGGAATATTATTATTAACTAGCTTTTGCCCGCGGCTTCGCTCGCTTTAAATTCGGGGTAACACGGTTCCCCTTTCAGTAGGGGTAAAAAGAGACAAAAAGTAGCCTATTTTATTCTCCATCCCTTCAACTATCTCCACTCAAAAAATCGCGTCAATTCGTAGCTCCGTTTTGCCGTGAAAGACGGACAAACAGACACACACACACACACTTTCCATTTAGTATGGATTTTCAAAAAGAATCACGTATTCGCCGTATCCATACCTGTAATACTTTAGACCGTCTAAAGTTATGACTACGAAATCGTGAGAACGAGTTAATATTGATCATGCAGACACCATTCAAACCATGCTAATTTTTAAGTTAAACATATACATATACTAAGTTTTCTAGGACATGACACAGGAGATTTTTAGCTTGGTATTAGGTATTGAAGCCTAGCATTCTTGAAAATCCTGAAGGTCTACTTCAAATATCATCATCATCAGCCTTTTTAATGTTCTCATTGCTAGGACTCAGGCCTCCTCTCTAGGAGAGGGAATGGGCCGTAATCCACCACGCGGGCCCAGTGCGGGTTGGTGAATGTCACATGTCAATTCCTCATGGTGTTTCCCTTCACCGTTTTGAGAGTAGTGATAATGAAATAAATTACACAAAACACAATTGAGAGCAGTGGTGGGCGAGTGGTAATGGCTCCAACGTACGCGTTGTAGGTCGCGGGTTCAAACCCTGCTGCATTACTTCAAATATAAATGGCAGAAAATTGTTAACTGGTAGAAAATGGCTAAGATATTTTTTTTGAGGTAGGAAATCATCTAAAGACTTCTCTCGCTCTAGGTTGGATCGAGAATCAGAAAGTGTCAAAGTTTTACTGACTAAACGCTGTGTGAGGTTGGAATACGTTGCGCCGTCTTTAGTTCGGGCTTGGTTATTACCGGACGGCTGGACGGCGAGCTACCTATCGCTAGTCATCCGCAAGTCCGCTGGAAATCACGACTCCAGACGCCCGGAGGTTTCCTTCTTTGGCGGCTGGCGCGTAAGGACCCTACCCTCATGGTTGCGGCCACCTCCATCATTTGCTTTATCGCTTCACGGGAGGAGAAGGCCATTTCCCGTTCCCCATCCGAACCAGAAACAGAGCCAGGTCGCCACCATCCAATTGCATCCACGAGGACATGGTGGTGCTTCGCCCAAGTGGGACAGACTTCAATCGTGTTCTCCGGACGATCAGCACACCCGAGCGTTCCTTCTGCCTGAATCCGAAGCAGGATCGTCCCGAACTGGCCATGTCTGGTGAGGACCTGCGTCTAGCAGAGAGTGAGAACGCCGTGGTGCCTCTCTAGCTACCCCTCAAAGTGATTTACCACCGCCATTACGTCGTGTCCAAAGCCAAAGTCCGGTAAATCATCCAATGACTTCCCCCGCTCTTGAGTGGAGCAGGAGATAGTGTCAGACTTTTACTGACAAAAAACCCACTTCTGTTCCTTCTTTACCATAGTTCTAGGGCGCCGGGGATCTCTTTCGCATCACCCATGGCTCAGTAAGCTTCGACCCTGCTGGGCCCCTGCGGTTGCTGACAACTCCTTGAGGCACGCTTGGCTACGCCCGTCGACGACTTGGGCTCGGTCCGAACGGTCGGTTACCAAATAAAATGGGGTCTAATTAAGAGTTAAAAATAGTAACAGCCTAAAATCACGTGTCATGCCGGAGCAGGAAGACTCAATTTATTTATAATTAGTCACTAATTGACAGTTAATAAACAAAACAATTGCCACATAAGAAATGAGACTAAAAAAAACTACCTTTGTTTGTACTGCCGCGTTTTTCTCAGAAACTATTGAACCTACGCGAATGATTTCATCGCAAAGTATAAATATGAAACTAAGCTACATTTTGCTACAACAATACTAATGAAAATTAACTACCTTTTTATTAATTATTATAATTAGGCTCGCGTTTGACCACCATCTCGTAAGCGATGATGTGGCCGACGATGGAGCTCGCTTGCTTAGAAATAACCTAATCACGCTTGACTTAAAGACCCCTAAGTTATAGCTTTTAGGAAACACATTCCGGCAGGAAATTCCACTCCTTGGCTGTACGCTATCTTTATTACCAAAGAGTCAAAGCTGCTGGTGGTCAGCTGGCTCCTGAGAGAGTAACCTCCTAACAATACGCACCGTATCCAGGAGTACCTGGTACTTTCTAAATGATGACTCTTGATCCAAGAGCCTTCTCCTCCACAGATGTTTTTTTTTTTTTTATGGTGGGAAAAATCTTCCATTGACAACCCCCGATAGTGTCAGACTCTTACTGACTAAACGACCCTCCCTGTTCCTTCTAGCCTTCATACCGGGGCTCGAGCTCCCTTTCGGATAACCCTGGCCCCAGTAGGCTTCGACCCGGCTGGGTCTTTGCTGTTGCTGACAACTCCTTGAGGCGCGCGGGAAAAGTGCGCGCCGTCGACGACTTGGGCTTGGTCCGGACAGTTACCGGACGGCCGGACATCGAGCTACCCATTGCTCACTGTCCGCAAGCCCGCACCTCCTCAGATGTTAGTCGAGGCTTTTAGCTATTAATTCATTAAACCTCAAGCCAACGCCGGCATTCGCCTCGTCATTATCTTTCTATTGGGTCTTTAATTACGATATTTGAAAGGTTAAGCCTTTGGATGTCACACACAATGACTGCTGTGTCCATCATCATAATCTTTCCACCCTTATCCCGTTTTATTTGAGGTCAGCGCAACGTACTTTTCTTCCATTCTGTCCTATCACCCGTCACACTATCACCAACTCCGTTTCCTTTCATGTCACTTCAACTATCTTTTCTTTTGCCTTCCTCTCCCTCTCCATAAAGAATATTATTTTAAACAGGTTATTCAATTTACAAATGAGGATAAAATGTAAATTGCGAATCTGTGGTTGCAAGAAAATGGCGGTAAAATAAAGTTTTATAGGGCCGCAGAATAAGCAAAGGTATTTTACCATAATGCCAATGATGTTTAAAATTCTTGGCGCTGGATACATTCTACTTTGTAATTTTAATAAGGGGCTTAGGTATTTGACATTTACGGTAGTTTATGTAATAGTTTCTATGAGATGGTTGTGTAATTATTATAATTAAATTGCGTCATAATTATCAAGGTAAAGTATTAAAGGCTTAATTAACACATTACCAAGTTCGTAATTGTGGTAATAAAACAGTTTATGAACAGGTTTTAAAAATCAACGCTTAGAAACCATAAATCAAATTATTCGAACGTAACTTTTTTTAAATAGAATTGAAATGTTATAATTCAAAAATTCACAAGAACGAGACCATAGACAAAACATAAAAAGAAGTAATTTAAAAAAAATCAAGACTCACCGTTGTTAACTCATTTCAGGCAAAGGCAACACAATATTTTAAAAATATAGATTTAAAAAAAAACCTACAGATCTCCGACACGTCCGTACACACTGGCACACAACCGAAACTGAACGATAATCGCTACGGAGCGAGATATCGATATAAGAATCGATTAAGAATCGACAAAACAGGTCGCACGTTTAATTATCTGGCATTATGATGAGACTGTTAGGTTAGACTCTTGCCTCCTGGCTGATTTTAAAACGATGCTCGAAAAAATATCGCGCGGATTCGTAGACATTTTTTTTTTAGTTTTTGGAGGGAAAAGCTTAGATGGGTTCTGTATTGGATTTATTCTAGCAGTAAACTGTGACAAGGCTTGACTTTATTTTGATTTCTTTTGTAAATTATCATTAACTGGCCTGTTGGTGTAATGGTTAGTGACCCTGACTGCTATGCCTGCTAGACACATATTTGTGTCATGCATGATCATTTGTTCTGTGTCTGGTTGTAATTTATGTATAATATGTAAGTATGTTTATCAGTTATCTAGTAGTCACAACACAAGCTCTGCTTAACTATTATATTATATTATATTGTATTGTATTGTATTGTATTGTATTGTATTGTATTGTATTGTATTGTATTGTATTATATTATATTATATTATATTATATTATATTATATTATATTATATTATATTATATTATATTATATTATATTATATTATATTATATTATATTATATTATTGTTACGCCATTAAACGTGAACCCGCCATATCTCCGAGAAAATAAAGAGTAGCACGTAATAATTAAAACGCATTGCTGTTCGAAAGGTCTAGAATGGTTGTACGTAGCCAGCCTTAGAAAAATCTCGAAACATCCACAAAGTACTTACAACTAGTGGGTAGGCATTTATCTAGGATAAGGGAAATGATACTCTCCGACGTTAACAATAGAGTCGAAATTCGCATGAAAGTGACTCTTATTACCACGAGTAATAAAAATGATTTATGACTTCGAGAAGCGATTCAATTGTTCTGGAATTCTGGATCGTTCGTGGGAAGTCGGTATCTAGAATTTTCTTGGCTCCGCATATAAATACGAGCCCCCGGCCGGAAGCGAGTCAGTTGTGATTTCGACTGCGATCAAGAGCGAACTACCCTAGTACTTGAAGTGATTTTATCTAACGACCTAAGCGATAGTGTAACGGTACTCTAGTGTTAATTGCGATTCGGATTATTGTTGACTGGACTATTTTGTTGTTGTTAGTGGTGAATAAAGTTGTCTCTTAGTAAATCGGCATTTGATTACCCACGTACGTAACAACTGGTGTCAGAAGTGAAATGCCATTAACACCGAGGGACGACGAACAGCGACCACGAACAAGGAAGCAAATGGAGATGGATGCTGCGCGTCATCGTTTGGAGGAAGAAGATCAGGCTGGTATGGGAGCAACAGCAGCTGCTGAGGTGCCAACAGGACCATCCTCGGAATTGAACCTCGCTGCGGTGTTGGCCGCCATGCAAGCTAGTATGGAGGCCAACCAGCGCAAGCTCCAGGACCTAATCGCGGCTAACCAGGAAGAAGCCCGCCGCGAACAGGAAACCGCTCGCCGCGAACAGGAAGCCGCTCGCCGTGATCAAGAGGCTAAGCAGAACCTGATCCTCGATAAAATCGACCACGGCCTCGTCACGTTGGGCGAGAAGGTAAAGAATCTCACCTTGGAGGTCAAGGAGGTTTCCGCCCGAGCTGATAGCCTCGAAACAAGAATTAATGGCTACGAAGATCGCCTGCTGGACTTCAACAAAAAAATTATCAAGCTCGAAGCACGCGAACCCGTTGCTGTTGGCTCACCATCGCACACCCCCTGTGCATGCGCCGCAAAATTTGATGTGCCGCATTTTGATGGCACGTCTTCCTGGACGGCATTTAAGTACCAATTCGAGACATTGGTCGAAACAAACCGCTGGGATGATAAGCAGTCTTTTGCGGCATTAACTTTGGCTCTACGAGGGGACGCTCTGCTGGTCCTAGAGAACCTTCCTCCGAACAGCAGGACGTTGGAGCGTCTCATGGAGGGATTAGACACTTGCTATGGAGACAAGCACCTCGAGCACGTTTTCCGCGCGCAGTTACGCGAGAGAACGCAGAGGTCGAACGAGAGCCTCCAGCAATGGGGAGTTGAGGTTGAACGGCTGGTCCGGCGTGCATACAGGTCGATGACACCAGAGACGGTGGAAGTTAATTTGGTGCAAGCATTCATCGACGGTCTTCGGGATACAGAAGTAAGGGCTACGGTGCGACTCGGACACCACCAAACTCTGAAGAGTGCGATGACACACGCTTTGGAAGTGGAAGCGGTACGAAAAGATTCTCGTACGCATGGAGTACGGGAAGTAGTGGTCTCGCCTTCAGTGCAACCACGTCACCGAGAAGTAGTGGCTTTTTCACCAGCACAGTCCCGCTATATTCCAACGTGTTACGGGTGCAGAGAAAAAGGACACATTCGTACCGATTGTCCTAAGAAAAAGAGGGAAAGTGTGGACTCCGGAACTCAAGTCAACGAGGAGTCGTTAAACTAAATGTCGCCAGGGCCGCGGGGCGGGTGCTGGCTGGTCAACTGAAGGCCCCAACCATCACCATCAATCAAGTACGCAGTGGAAAAGGGCATAACAATGCTGACGCCCTGTCGCGACGTCCATGTAATGAGGACTGCAGACACTGCCAGCAGAATGAAGCCCGAGAACACGTTAATTTAATTAGGGCTGAAGGCAACTTCAAGAAGTCCCAGGAAGAAGATGACGATATTCGACCTATACTGGACTGGAAGCGTAGCGGAACTAGGCCCCAGTGGAGTGAAGTATCGTCACACAGTCCCGTAACTAAGAGCTACTGGGCACAGTGGGACAGTTTAGTCCTAGAAAATGATGTGCTTTGTAGGAAATGGGAATCGAACGATGGCAAGGAGGTGACCACACAAGTGATAGTACCACGATGTGAAGTAGTCCCCCTGCTACAGGAAATACACGATGGTGCTTCTGGAGGACACCTGGGCATCAAGAAAACTCTACTGAAAGTGAGACAGCGGTATTACTGGCTCAATTGTAGAGATGACATAGAGCAATGGTGTCGGAAATGTACAGCGTGCGCATCTGTGAAAGGACCACAGACTAGGAGCAGGGGCAGGCTTCAGCTGTACAATGTGGGAGCCCCATGGGAACGCATCGCTATCGACGTCGCTGGACCTTTTCCAGTTACGAATGACGGAAACAAGTACATAGTGGTGATCCAGGACTATTTCACAAAGTGGCCCGAAGTCTTCGCCATACCCAATCAGGAAGCGACGACAGTGGCGAAGAAGGTGGTCGAAGAAGTAGTATGTCGGTATGGCGCACCTTTGGAAATCCATTCCGATCAAGGCCGTAACTTCGAATCTGCGCTGTTCCAGGAAATGTGTACACTTCTGGGAATTTATAAGACACGCACAACACCTGCGCACCCGCAGTCGGACGGAATGGTGGAAAGGTTTAACCAAACCCTGGAGAATCACCTGGCTAAGGTTGTCGATGACCATCAGAAGGACTGGGACCGGTATATTCCACTATTTCTGATGTCTTACCGATCGGCAGTGCATGATAGCACGGGACATACCCCAGCAAGAGTGAATTTCGGCAAATTTCGGGAAATGAGACTTCCAGTCGATGCCATAACTGGCGTGCCACCTGACAAGACTAAGCCAGTTACGGACTACGTAAGTGACCTTCAAGATCAATTGGACGAAGTGCATAAACGAGTTCGTGAGAATAGCATGAACGCCAGCGTAAAAATGAAAACTAGATACGACCGTAATGCCAATGCCAAGGGATTTGAGGAAGGTACACTGGTCTGGCTCCACAACCCGCTTCGACGGAAAGGGAAGTCGCCGAAACTCCAAGCTCGATGGGAGGGACCTTACACCGTGTTAAAAAGGATTAATGACGTGACCTACCGCATCAAGAAAGGGCTAAGAGGGAAACCCAAGGTTGTCCATGTGGATAGATTGGCGCCGTATCACGGATCTAATAATGCTCGGGACGAGCATGACTAAGAGGGGGGCACTGTTACGCCATTAAACGTGAACCCGCCATATCTCCGAGAAAATAAAGAGTAGCACGTAATAATTAAAACGCATTGCTGTTCGAAAGGTCTAGAATGGTTGTACGTAGCCAGCCTTAGAAAAATCTCGAAACATCCACAAAGTACTTACAACTAGTGGGTAGGCATTTATCTAGGATAAGGGAAATGATACTCTCCGACGTTAACAATAGAGTCGAAATTCGCATGAAAGTGACTCTTATTACCACGAGTAATAAAAATGATTTATGACTTCGAGAAGCGATTCAATTGTTCTGGAATTCTGGATCGTTCGTGGGAAGTCGGTATCTAGAATTTTCTTGGCTCCGCATATAAATACGAGCCCCCGGCCGGAAGCGAGTCAGTTGTGATTTCGACTGCGATCAAGAGCGAACTACCCTAGTACTTGAAGTGATTTTATCTAACGACCTAAGCGATAGTGTAACGGTACTCTAGTGTTAATTGCGATTCGGATTATTGTTGACTGGACTATTTTGTTGTTGTTAGTGGTGAATAAAGTTGTCTCTTAGTAAATCGGCATTTGATTACCCACGTACGTAACATTATATTATATTATATTATATTATATTATATTATATTATATTATATTATATTATATTATATTATATTATATTATATTATATTATATTATATTATATTATATGACTAAAAACCTACTCCTGTTCCTTTGCTGCCTTTCGTACCAGGGCCGAATCTTCATTTCAGAAACAGATCCTTGGCCCCAGTAGGCTTCGACCCTGCTGGGCCGCTACAGTATGCTCAAGGCTTCGGAGTTAAGACTCTTGAGACCACTTTGGAGTATGATATTTATGATACTAGATTTTGCCCGCGGCTTCGCCCGCCTACATAAAAAATAGTCTATGTCACTTAGGAATAAAGCAGCTTTCTATCGGTGAAAAAAATTTAGCAATCAGACCAGTACTTATAGAGATTACTTCCTACAAAAAAAAAAAAAAAAAAAAACAGACTTTACCTCTTTATTATATTAGTGTAGATGTAGATAGTGTAAATGATCTTCTTGGCTCGTTCTTACTTAACTCGAGCGCATTAACCTGAAGACTTTTGGACTACCTACACACTACCGAGTGATAAAAATCTACAAATGACAGCAGCCGACAGTGACTGTTATTATTTTAATCTCGAGCTTTTGAACATAATCCTTTGTATAAGTATAGAGTCAGGGGCGTAACTACCACCGCGTCAGCCGTATCAATGGTGCGGGGCCCCCGGCTATAGAGACCATGACGTGTGCATAAATTCGTAATATGTTCTATACAACCTTTTTTCAAGGTGGGAAAATATACAATGACCGACGCAACCTCTCAGTAGCCTGATTTACGTAAAATCAAACAAGCCAAATATCGTTGAAGTTTTATAGTCGTTCGATCGAAGTCCTATTCAAAATCGGTATTCACGTGTTCCTTAATCGGGATTGGATAGAACGACCACTCAACTGGCTCGAAACTAAACGATATATCAAACACTTATTTCCATTTACATTAATTTAGTATTCTACCAGGATAATGAAATACAGATTTTTTTTTTTTAAATCGACTCTTCGACTGAACGACTTTAAAATCGGTGTCGTTCAAACTCGATTGATGGATGTGAATACGGTAATGGTCTAAACAACTAAATCGCTACGATATCGTTACGGCTTTAATTACTTGAATCGGGCTAAATGATGACCCTTGATCCAAGAGCCTCCTCCTCCACAGATGTTTTTTTTTTTTATGGCGGGAAAATTCTTCCAATGAAAACCCCCGCTCTTATAGTAGATAGTGGGAGATAGTGTCAGACTCTTACTGAATAAACGACCCACCCTGTTCCTTCTAGCCTTCATACTGGGGCTCGAGCTCCCTTTCGGATAACCCTGGCCCCAGTAGGCTTCGACCCGGCTGGGTCCCTGCTCGATTGATGCATGTGAATACGGTAATGGTCTAAACGACTAAATCGCTACGATATCGTTACGGCTTTAATTACTTGAATCGGGCTACAGGACTATGTTTCTAACATCATAAACGTTTTGTTCTATGACTTTTAAAAATTTATCATACTATAGTCCACCAGGTTTTCATAAAATAAAATAAAATATTTAAATTAAACATTCTAAATATTACAAAGTCTATTCGAAGCAAGCGATACTATAACAGTGGAGGGGAGCAGAGATCGAGCGGTAGGGATGCTTGATGCGCTTGCTTCGCGTCATACAGACATAGGTAAGTATAACAAAATACAGAGTTGAAATGTTTTATATAGAACAACGAAATTTTGAATGTTTGTTTTTGGTAAATCTATATATAAATATATATATATATATATATAAAAATTAATGCCACTTTTCGTTGTAATTTTATAACTCAACAACGGGCTCACCTATCCAAACCAAATGTTTAGGCTTTGTTCGGACTATTTAGTAAATGGTTTATGTGAAGTTTGGTAGGGTAGAGTAGTGTATAGTAGGGTAGAGTAGGGTAGAGTAGGGTGGAGTAGGGTAGAGTAGTGTTTAGTAGGGTAGAGTAGGGTAGAGTAGGGTAGAGTAGGGTAGAATAGGGTAGAGTAGGGTAGAATAGGGTATAGTAGGGTAGAGTAGGGTAGAGTAGGGTAGAGTAGGGTAGAGTAGTTTAGAGTAGAGTAGTGTAGAGTAGGGTAGAGTAGGATAAAGTAGGATAGAGTAGGGTACAGTAGGGTAAAGTAGGATAGAGTAGGGTAGAATAGGGTAGAGTAGGGTAGAATAGGGTATAGTAGGGTAGAGTAGCGTATAGTAGGGTGGAGTAGGGAAGAGCGGGAGCGAAGCCGCGTGGGCAAAAGCTAGTTAATTATGTTTTGTAAAAAGTCATAGAACAAAAGTTGTTGTTTATGATGTTAGTAATGCAATCGTACTATATTTTAAGAGTTTTACAAATAACCTTATTTATGATTAATCATAATTAGATATTCAGACTTTATACATCGAATATTTTTTTATAGGGGCCCCTTTGGTTCTAAGTTACGCCACTGTATAATATGATGTAATATTAAATATTTCTAAGCGACAATTCGCAATCGCCACGCAACGCCGCGGGGGTTTTCTCACCCGCCCACGGATCGCCAAAGCCCCTTCTCTCAAATGTCAACGTTCAAGGTTAAATGGCCGCCAAATGTCAAACTATGTATTATTATTTGAATAGATATTAAGCGCTGATGCTTATGTCGTACTGCCATACTGCTAGAACATTAGTTTATGTATATGCGAAATCACGTGTCTAGTATTTTATATATAAAGAATCTATGTACAAAATTTCATAACTGTATCATGAAAATCATAAAGTTATAAGCTTGTTAAGTCACCAAAAATACATAGTCACCGGTCCATCTAGGCGATATAGGGGTTGTTTTGCACTTGCATTCAGCTTTTTGCTGGCGTCTAATGCCCGTTATGGCCTTTTTTTTTATGGTGGAAAAAAATCATGCGTTGACATCCCCCGCTCTTGGGTGGAGCGAGAGATAGTGTCAGACTCTTACTGACTAAAAGACTCACCCCGTTCTTTCTAGCCTTCATACCGGGGCTCGAGCGCCCTTTCGGATAACCCTGGCCCCAGTAGGCTTCGACCCGGCTGGGTCCCTGCTGTTGCTGACAACTCCTTGAGGCGCGCGGGAGCAGTGCGCGCCGACGACGACTTGGGCTTGGTCCGGACAGTTATCGGACAGCCGGACAGTGAGCTACCCATTGCTCACTGTCCGCAAGCCCGCGCCTACGGTGGCCGGAAATCGGGATCAGAATCCCGGCGGCGGTGGCGGCGGCGGCGGCGGCGGCGATAACGCCGTTGCCTGATGCGTTCGGCCTCCTCCTTTGCGAACATTACTGCTTCGCAGAAGTCGGCGACCGCCTGCCACTCCTCCTCGCTCCGGACCATGGCCTCAACCAAGGCACGGCGCGAGAGGTCTCCGCCGCCGATCGCCCCCACGAGGGCAATGCGATGCTCCGCCCAAGTAGGGCACACCTCGACTGTGTGCTCCACCGTGTCCTCCGGGCGTTCCGCACAGTGGCGACACCCGGGCGTCACTTCCGCATGAATCGAGTGCAGGAAACTCCCGAACGAACCATGTCCGGTGAGGACCTGCGTCATGCGGAAGGTAAGGATGCCGTGAGGTCTTTCCAGCCACGCCTCAAAGAGGGGACTTACCGCCATGATTGTGGCGTGCCCAGCCCGTTATCGCCTGCCCTGACCTGTGTTGTACTTAGAGTCGGTGGTTTCCAACTTGTAACTTTTTTAAATATTTTTGGGGAAAAATGTAACATGGTGTAAAAACTATTGGTATCCATTCAGTTACTTATCTCTACCATGAGTTTAAAACAATAGTATTTGTCGATACTCGATACCGATTACGTAAATATTTTGTATGGCAAATTTTGGTTCCGTAAGTGACCGCTAGAGGCGCTGTAAAATTTGCCATACAAAATATCAGGGATGTTATGGATATGAAATTTCGGATACGGATTGGATACGGATATAGAAATGATTATTATATCGGTTACGGATACGGATATGAAATTATTTCGGATTATCCGTTAGTTTCGGATAATTTCGGTTACGGATATTAGATTTTTAAGGAATTTCAGAAGTCAAATATAAATACATACTATTTACTACTATACTATTTATATTTTACGACGCGATACGTTATGACAGGCTGTCAGAACGTGTCGCAATTAGGCTCCGCCCCTATCCAATACTATCCGAAACTTTTATTTCGGATTCGGTTACGGTTATGGATATTATTTTATATCGGATATCCGATAGTTTCGGTTACGGTTATGGATATTATTTTATATCGGATATCCGATAGTTTCGGTTACGGTTATGGAGCTCCGTAACATCCCTGCAAAATATTTACGTAGTCGGTATCGAGTATCGACAAATACTGTTGTTTTAAACTCATGGTAGTGGTACTGATTCTCAACAAACTACATTCAGGCATATACTAAAAATTATGTTATATATGGGAATAATCTAGCCTCTTTTTTAGCTGTCAATCATCCAATGACTTCTCCCTCCCTAGGGTGGAGCGCGAGGGCGTGTTAGACTTTTACAGATTAACACCTACTCCTAAGTTCCTTCTTCAACTTGCGTTCCAGGACCTTGGGTTTCCCTTTCGAAAGCGACCCCAGTAGGCTTCGACCCTGCTGGGCCCCTACGGTTTTGCTAACATCTCTTTGAGGCGCGCGTGGCTCGGTCCGGACGGTTACCGGACCTTGCTCGCCGTCCGCAAGGCCATGCGTTTTTTTTCCGTTGGGAAAAATCATCCAATGACAACTCCCGCTCTTGGGCGGAGCGGGTGATAGTGTCAGACTCTTACTGACTAAAAAACCCATCCCGTTCCTTCAAGCCTTCATACCGGGGCTCGAGCGCCCTTTCGGATAACCCTGGCCCCAGTAGGCTTCGACCCGGCTGGGCCCCTGCTGTTGCTGACAACTCCTTGCGCGCCGTCGACGACTTGGGCTTGGTCCGGACAGTTACCGGACGCCCCGACAGCGAGCTACCCATTGCTCACTGTCCGCAAGCCCGGCAAGCCCACGCCTACGACTTCGACTTCACGTCCACATTAACCAGCATTTACACGGACGAAGTCGCGGGTCATCATCATCATCACCAGCCTTTTTGATGTTCCCACTGTTGGGACTCAAGCCTTCTCTCTAGTAGAGGGAATGGGACGCAATCCACTATGCGGGCCCAGTGCGTGTTGGTGAATGTCACATGACTTCGAATTTTTGGTTCTAGGACATGCCGGTTTCCTTGCGATGGTTTCCTTCACCGTTTTGAGAGCAGTAGTGATGAAATAAATTACACAAAGTAATGCGCCTGGCTGGGTTTGAACCCGCGACCTACAGCTCGTAAGTCGGGGATGTTACCACTCGGCCACCACTGCTCTCTCACGGGTATAAACTAGTGACTGGATAAATTGAAAGAACTTATTAGCACCGTACTAAACAACGGTCATCCGTTGGGGCCGAAAGGTTCTGGAATGGAGACCACGTACCGGAAGACATACCGTTGGAAGGCCTCAAGGTGGACTGATGACCTGGTATGGGTTGCGGAAATCTGATGATGCGAGACGCACAGGAGCGTTCATTGTGGCGACACTTGGGGGAGGTCTATGTCCAACAGCGGACGTCTTTTGACTGAAATAATGTTGATGATGATGATGAAACCGCTGGGAAAATTTTCAGATACTGATGACGGATGACAAATTATGAGTGCAGGTGTTATTATCAGATAGGGGACGACCCTAGAGTAATTCCCAAGAAAATCCCCGTATCAAAAATTATGAATTGACATTGTTTTACCGCCTTTGCGCACATACTTGTGCACTATAAGATCTCCTGACAACATGGTTGATCTCTATTGAAATTGGCCACCGTGATCAAAATTCTATCAGAAATTTCATTTATCTCAGGATCCTGAGTTTCTAGGCCTTTGGAAGACGTACGATGGGCCCAAGACAACACGCAGAGGCCCTTTAGACACTTTTCATGGAACGGGGTACTAGTCGACGATTACTTTATTTTCATTTAGTTATTTGTTTTTTTTTTAAACTGATGTAGGCCACATCAAGAATAACTCCAGTATTACGGGTGACATGTAAACTCATACACACAAGACATCCAGACTCGGAACACCTGTCTGTAGGCCATACAAATGTTTGTACCGTGTGGGAATCGAATCTGCGACACGCAGCGTAGCAGTCAATAGCTGAACCACTGCGCCAACCGTGCCGTATTATTATTAAGCTGCAATCTACAAGGAAACAGGAAACGCTGCGAAGCAATTTTTCATATTCTTTCTGCCAATGCGTATGAGGTCTTTGAGGGGCAAAATTGAACTTCTTTGCAGTGCGTACGTATGAGACCTTTCCGGCCTCACAAAATATTGTTTCTAAAAAACACCGCCGCAACGCTTCGTGAGAGAATCAATATTATATACAGTACAATTCACGAATGATGGCGGCCGTGAAGTTTGCGCAGAAGGCTGCGCAGTAACGTGTTTTAGGAACCAAATGGCGACGTGCGTGTGCGAGAAGAGTGTAGTATGCGCGAACGCTCGCAAAGGCTAAGTTCACGGCCGCCATCATTCGTGAATTGTACTGTACTTGTCTTTATTATACCTATAGAAATGTTAACATAGCTGTCCCGGCACAGAGTGAAAGAAAGAAATTTTGACTGCCGCGCATCTACAAGAAGTTACACATGCGGCTTGTTCGACCTCATAACGCAGCGTGCGGCGTTTTTAACACTGTTTCCTTGTAAGAACATAGGTTCCTGGTTGTAGTTTTCATGAGTGCTTAAGTTGACTGACTCAGAGAACACTATTTGGCAATTTGTCATTTGACCTCAAACACGTAGTAGGTACTTACGGGTTTTCCAAACATTAATCTAATGTTTAAATGTAGGTACAGAATTTAAACAAGTACAAAACAGGAAGGAAAATATCGCGAGGAACCCGTATGTTAGGAAAATATTATCATTATTTTTACCTGTCCTTGGGTTTCCACACGAAAAAGGAAAACCTTCAAGGAAAGATTGATAACACAAGCAGATAATTTCAGCTAACCTTAGGAGTTCTAGGTAAACTGATGATCTTCTCTCAGCAATTTTAACATTATGCTTGGTAAGAGTTCCTTTGATGTATGTATTTTTTTCTGGATTCATTTTAATATGTAGGTAATACTAGCTTCGCCCATCGTGACCATCAGACAAAAAACAAAAGTGGCCGATGCCCTTATACATGCACTCACACTTAAATGGAAGTGGGCTGGACACATCTCACGATGTACAGATAAAAGATGGACTATTGAAACCACACGATGGAAAGGCCCAGTGGGGAAAAGAAATGTTGGAAGACCAATGAAACGGTGGGCTGATGATATCATTCAGGTAGCAGGAAACAATTGGCTAAATACTGGCAAAGACAGAGAGTTGTGGAAGAAGATGGAGAAGGCCTTTACCCTTACAGGAGTCCATATTTCAACATAAAAACAGGTACTAAAATTACTAACTTAATTTAAGCAAACTTACTAATCACTAACAACATTTGAAATGTAAATCTAAGAAAGAAATAATTATGGAATTAAATGGCTATTATTATTATTATTATTATTATTACTACTAGCTTCGCCCATTTGAAGCTCGGTTTCTCAATAGTCCATTTTGATACAAGTGCAGAAACTTTGTTATTGTGACCGAGGCGGAATCCGCACGAGTCGTAGACGAGTGTGTTATGGAGCCGAGGACTGCAGTGAAAAAGCACATCTTGCAAATGACTTTTATCAATACACTTACTGAAATGAATAAACGGGGGTTGACCGGCTCGTGGGGGACAACGCGCGCGTCGCCGACTTCTGCGAAGCAGTAATGCTCGCAAAGGAGGAGGCCGAACGCATCAGGCAACGGCGTTCTCGCCGCCGCCGTCGCCGGGATTCTGATCCCGATTTCCGGCCAACGTAGACGCGGGCTTGCGGACAGTGAGCAATGGGTAGCTCACTGTCCGGCCGTCCGGTAACTGTCCGGACTAAGCCCAAGTCGTCGACGGCGCGCACTGTTCTCGCGCGCCTCTAGGAGTTGTCAGCAACAGCAGGGACCCAGCCGGGTCGAAGCCTACTGGGGCCAGGGTTATCCGAAAGGGCGCTCGAGCCCCGGTATGAAGGCTAGAAGGAACGGGGTGGGTCTTTTAGTCAGTAAGAGTCTGACACTATCTCCCGCTCCGCCCAAGGGCGGGGGATGTCGATGCATGACTTTTTCCGAACATAAAAAAAAAAAAAAAAAAAAAGGGGCACAACGCGCGCCTAGCTTGATACGGTAAATGTAATAAAATTATGGCAGGGGCGAGATTGCGCACTTTTTTGCACTAGTGCGGGAAATAGCCTATTTCGTGCCTGTAAGCGATGGGATAAGAGCGGGTTTTCAAGTGAGTGTATAGAAAAACAAATTTTGACCCCCTTTCTCCGCTTAGGGGGCGAATTTTGAAAAATCCTATCTTACGGCTCGCCTCAGTCACAGAAGGGCAAACTTTCATGGTCTTCGAGTGTGTACTGATATGGTCAGTTAGTCAGTCAGTTTTTTCTTTTATTTAAATAGATATTATTTAGAAGATAAGGGGCTATGCATCACCCATAGCGTAGGGGATGTAGTCACTGCGAACTAAAAGATCTATTGTGACTCGCCACCTTGTTAGAGTAACTCTTTTAGCCCGGAGGCTTCCAAGAAATTTAGAATACTCCTAGCTTTTAGAGTTTTAATCTCCTCCGGGCGAATAATGTGTCGGACCAGATGGACACTGCGTTTGTGGATAAGGGGCCCGCATTCACACAAAAGGTGCTTAGGCGTCTGCGTAGTATGTACTTATACATTAGTTGCTTACCATATTCTGTTACTTAAAAGAGCAAACTTTCTAGGCTTTGGAACGTGCAATTTAGATTCACTTTTTTTGGACTGACCGAAATTTGACTATTCAAAAGTGTCTGCAAATGGTCTGTTTGAAATAAATGTTTTGATTTTGATTTTGATGGCGGATCAGTGAAGTTGGAAATAAAAAAAAACACTGGTCTGCCCATAGACTACATTTACCTCACCATAGAGCTGGCTATAAGCGCCGGCGCCATTTTTTGCCGCCATACTTTTTGCACAGGTAACCGGTTGAAATTACCGGTTGTCGAGCTGGTGATGTCATCATCAAATTCTTAACGTTACGTCCGTCTGCCTCATAAATGTGACCGTCATCACTTATGTTTGTAATTGATTATTTAGTCAGGTACCACTTATAAGAATTTAAGCTTTATTTAAGCTTCCACATTTACGTAGAAACATATATACTTAACATGAAAACACATTATTACAATAATCTACATCTTCACTAATATAATAAAGAGTTAAAATTTGTTTTTTTGTTTGTAGGAGGTAAACTCTGGAAGTACTGCCCCCCTAGCCAAGTTAGGGTGGGAAAAAATCATCCAATGGACATCCCCCGCTCTTGGGCGGAGCGGGAGATAGTGTCAGACTTACTGACTAAAAGACCCACCCCGTTCCTTCTAGCCTTCATACCGGGGCTCGATCGCCCTTTCGGATAACCCTGGCCCCAGTAGGCTTCGACCCGGCCAGGTCCCTGCTGTTGCTGACAACTCCTTGAGGCGCGCGGGAAGCGCAGTGCGCGCCGTCTACGACTTGGGCTTGGTCCGGACAGTTACCGGACGGCCGGACAGCGAGCTACCCATTGCTCACTGTCCGCAAGCCCGCGCCTGCGGTGGCCAGAAATCGGGATCAGAATCCCGATCCGCCTGCCACGCCTCAAAGAGGGGACTTACAGCCATGATCTTCGAGTTGACCTTGCCGCCAATTCTTTTGTTTTGACCACGTGACTGAGCGTTGAGGCGACGTCATTCCCATACATTTGAAGCTTTCTACAAGCGTTAACGATTGCAGATTAGCAAATTGGCTAGGGATACTGGTCCGATTGCTAAATTTTTTTCACCGATAGAAAGCTGCTTTATTTCTGAGTAACATAGGTTCCTTTTGAAGTACGGTGGCGAAGCTGCCGGCAAAAGCTAGTAAAAAAAAAACTGGGCAAGTGCGAGTCGGACTCGCGCCGTGAGGGTTCCGTACAAACTTACCTGTGTTCAATTTCGGAACGGAGTCTCGGAAGATTTTTCCGAATCGCTAAAACAAAATTAAAAATTGTGACGTAACAACAAATTTACTGTTTTCAGATTTATTCCTATACTTGTGCTATAAGTCCTTGCTTTATGCCTTTCAGGATTCTGGCTCAAAGGGAAGTACCCTATGAATTTTGATGTCCTCGAGAGTACCTTCCTTTTCTTTTTTTTTCAGTATCTCTTTTTCTTGTTAACTTACAAGTTTGATTATTTTACAGCTTCAAGAATCTGCAGACCTGAGTATATGGTTTCAATTTAAACTCGATACCTCCACGCGTTCTGTATATAAAAGGCCTTGACAGAGAGACGGAAAACAAAGTTAAGTAGTAGTTAAGTATAAGGATTTTTTTTGGTGCGTAATAGTCATCCAAATGACATCCCCCGCCCTTGGGCGAAGCAGGAGATAGTGTCAGACTCTTACTGACTAAAAAACCCACCCCGTTCATTCTTGCTTTTCGTACCGGGGCCTAGCTTCCCTTTCGGAGCTAACCCTGGCCCCAGTAGGCTTCGACCCGGCTGGGCTCCCTGCTTCTGCTGACCTGACAACTCCTTGAGGCGCGCAGGAACAGTACGCGCCGTATCCTATAAGGGTTCCGTTTTTTTTTCTTTTGAGATACAGAACCCTAATAAAAATCCTAACTAACCTAATCCTAACTAATATTATAAATGTGAAAGTGTGGATGTTTGGATGTTTGTTACTAAATC
Organism: Mythimna ferrago; assembly: GCA_910589285.2. Lineage (NCBI taxonomy): Eukaryota > Metazoa > Arthropoda > Insecta > Lepidoptera > Noctuidae > Mythimna > Mythimna ferrago. The sequence continues at coordinate 12,674,875 of OU342703.1, forward strand.
ACGCAAAAACGGCTGAACGGATTTGGATGAAATTTGGCATGCATATAGCCTTTGACATGGAAAAGAACATAGGCTACCTTTTATCCTGATTCCTTAAGTACCTAATGCCACGCGGGCGAGGCCGCGGGCAAAAGATAGTAGGATAATAAATCTTGCAAAAAAAATAATACAAGTAGTTCAAATATACCAGAAATGTTAACACAATGAACAGATATTGCCAAGAAACACGGAAAGGTTGAGCTTAGATTTACGAGAGGATTTAAATCTCAAGTAACAATCATCATACCTCAGGGTGAGGCTAAGGCCACTAGTTACAATTTTCCTGGTTTTCTCGTGACTCGGCAATAATTGCTAGTCTTGCCATTGATAGAAAAACTAACAAGGTTTGATTTAATTGAGGAGCGATTAATTTTTATTATTGTTTCTTTGACGTTTTGCTGTCAAGTTGTGTTGCAAGGAAAAGGTTTTGTGTCACTGCTTGGTACGGCATTGTTTCCTTAAAAAAATCTAAAATGTGTATTTATTTCACTGATCTCTATAAGTAGAAGTCAGTGATTTATTTGTTTAATGAACTTTTTTTGTTTCGCACGGTCTGTGCATTTAGCCAGTGTCAAATTTAGGAAGTGTCAAGTTTTCAGTCACTTTCAGTTACTTTGATCGTAGGTATATAAAAATATCTCTCCTTCTCTGAAAAAAGAAAAAATCAAAGATTGTCTAAAAAATCGTTTTTAGCGATAGGACCGCCCATTTTGACATCCTGTTAATTTTAAATTCCTAATGCAATTTTTATTTTTGTTGTACAATTAAGAATCTATTTATCCATCTTTGAGTTCCATTAGAACGCGGATGTAACACATTCAGATGTTTTTGTAGTATTTGGCAGCAAATGTATCGAGTCAGCCTTCTAGGTATTCCGGGCCTTGGTTGAGGCCATGGTCCGGAGCAAGGAGGAGTGGCAGGCGGTCGCCGACTTCTGCGAAGCAGTAATGCTCGCAAAGGAGGAGGCCGAACGCATCAGGCAACGGCGTTCTCGCGTCATAACATGGCAGGTGCAACTTAATAAATAGACAAACAGAAGAGAAACAAATACAATAGTAAATAAATACTTAAATACATACATATAAATAAATAATGCTGTTGTGAAAAAAACAAATCCAACCAATTAGTGCTGTGATGATTCTACCAACATCTTGCGAAAATGCTCACGTGCCATCACCATAAAGGAAAATCGGCTAGTTGCCATCTTGATATTCAGAGGGAGCGCATTCCAAAGAGATATCGCCTGGACGAAAAAGGAAGAGTGGACAAGTCCAGAGCGGTGTGAGGGACATCGTAGAAGACGATTATTAGTAGACCGAAGATTTTTATTGTGTATATATGCCGGTGATAGTTTATGCCTATGTATAAATATAGATATATAAAATATATAATAGTAATAATGTATTAAATAATAATTACAATAGATATTTGAAAGATAACGTTTAAATTCAAACTAAAAACCAACGTTCAAGCGGTAACAAGCAAGTGACTGATGGTTGTTTGTTACCGCCTATAAAAGCCACTGCGCCGGCCGTCCTGAGTCATTCTCGGTTCAGACGTCGGACGGTGCGGAGCTCTCTCTACAAAAATAAGTTACACAGTTTGTGTACAAGTGTGGAAATAGTGAGTTAAAAGATAAGTATAATTATTATTTTATTAAATTAATTGTTGTTGCGATATTATTATGGTTGTAAAATATCTAAAGACTTTGTCTACTAAAATGTAAGACGTTGTGTGTTGTGCGACAACCTGAGATTTGTAGAAGGTGGAAGGATATTTGATGTTTAAGTGTCAACCCAAAGGTTTGACACTTGAGCGTCAGGACTTTCCTATAAATAAGATTGGTTTCTATTAAAGTCCTCTTACTTGCTGTTCAGCTCTAGACCTTTACGGACTACCTAAGTTCACGTAAGTTATTTAATATAATAGCTTAATATTATTGCTAATGTTGTTTTGATTCTGTGTATTTGTTATACTGTGACTTATGTTTCTAATTATGTTATTGTGATGATAAAATGCTTCCGAGGTGTTTCTTGGCCGTTCTTCACCTCGAAGACCTAGATTCCGAACGAGCCAGTAGTTTATTCGATTAACTGACAAGCCAATTGAAATAAATACTTAGTCTTGTCTTTCTGTGCTTTTCTTCATAAAACCCTTTCCTTACACACCAGTCATAGGAACTTTGATACACAGTAAATAACCGTTATCCATCTTGACATTTTATTATGATATATAGGTAGTTATAAATATATATATATAGTCCATTTCTAACATCAGAAGTGGGACAGGCCTCTGGCTTACACAACTGATTTTTAATGCCTTTTGTCTTGTTATTTTCATGAACTATAACCGTCGAGTCTACTACCATCAAGAAGATGACGCCACGATGTCACCATGCCGTCCCGGAAAACGGAGCTGCAAATGAGCTGTGGATCTTCAATCAAGCTACTGCATCTGCATTGGTAAAATATAGCAAGTACCTTCAGTAGCTAAAAGATAAGATAACATCATTTATTTGTATAAACATGTGTATGTTAAGATGGTGATAAAGTGAATACAGTTCAACATGTTTTGCCGTAAATCGGCGTACAAAATTAATTAAAAAAAAGCAAAAAAAAAAAAAAAATCAATTCCTTAAAAAAGCATTCAAAATTCAGTCAATTTAATAATAGTCTACATAATTTAGTCAAAATTCCATCAATAAAAATTACAGTCAATACAGTAAATAGAATAATAAAATTAAAAGTAAAATTAAAATATTAAATAGTCATGGCTCAAAATTTTTCATTTAAAATCTCCGCAACATTATAATAAGCCTTACTGAGTAGCAATTTTTTTTTATTTAAGAGGGGAAACAAATGCGGATTAGATTTTACAAATACCGATATCTCTAATATGTAAAGTGACGGAAGTGTTAGAATTCTGTGCTAAAGTCTGTAAGACCTTCGTTAGCATTGCTTTTTGTTTTTAAAGATAATGTTGAGTATCTTATATGTTATAAAGGGTTTTTATAGATAAACGTAAAATTGGTCCCAATACAAAGCATTAAGAAAAATCCCGATTCTTTTACCAGTGACATAAAAGGCTACATGATTTTGTAATCATAAGTATAAAGTTGTACAAAAAGATTATGCATATTAATATAAAAATGGGGGTAGTCTACGGACTACGTCGGTATTAGTTACATCTAGGATGGCTATTTGAAACAAAACTAAACACTTTGCTAAAGATGTCTCACTGTAGGTAATGGGCATTTAGCATTGTTCCTATAAAGCCACGAGATAAGATCGTTAGATTTTTATTCGGTATAAAATGTTCATAATTATTTTGATCACCAGAGTGTATTTTTACAAAAAGTGTACTTGACATAAAATGGAAATAGTTGGTACCCATATTTTTGCAAGTTTATTAACGTAATACCGTCAATAGTTTAGTTAGGTAGTGTAGGTATTGGGTTTAGGTAATATTTCAATAAAGTCGAATAGATTTCTATAAACGCAATTTTACTCTTGTTCACAAAGAAAAAAAATATTTTCTTGACATGACGGTGACGGAAAAACAACAGCGCCACTCGTGTTCGAAAATGAAACGTAAGAACAGGTTTACGAAGACACTCTTCCACAAAGGTGTTTACAAAGGCATCTATCTATCTTATGAATTTATATTTGCTCAGCAGTAGGGTAGTTATTTAGGTAGCTTAGGATAGTTGTTAGTTAGGCAGCGTAGAGTGGTTGGTTAGGTAGGAAATCATATTTATATTTTATTGGACTACCATAATATTCATTAGAAATATTTATACTTCAAAACAATGTTTGCCGAATCGGCTGGTTTTCTGTAATATTCTCACGTTTAGAAGAAGCTAGTCTTTGGGCTATGGTTTCTTGGCGTGTCTTGTTTGATAAAATTTTAAAGGGAATAAAATTAGTGTGCTGGTAGTTCAAAGTTACTCGTTTTAAATAAAATTAAAAGTTGATGTGGAACAATAAAGTAAACAATCTATTTCAAAGTTTCGTGATCATAGATTTTGATATGTCGGAAAACAAATTGAGGTCAGTGAGTCGTCTTAGGGGCGTGAAAACTATTTTACTAAGATATCTTTTAAGAATTGCAAAAGTAACTAATGATAGTTAAGTGTAAATTTTATTTACCCTCAGTTTTAGTCACAAGCTGTGATGGTAACTGATAATATCAAATAAAATTTAATGTTGTGGTCTGAAGTAAATAACTGATATAGTAGGTATAAACAGAAATTCAACATTAAGAGCAATTTGCAAAAATATTGTCAGGTTGACCGAGCGATGTATTGTGTTGATTATGTTGCTAAAACGGGTTAGTGTGTTGAATCAACTGTGGAATAGCATTGAATTATTTATTTCCCGGTTATTTTGAAAAGTCAATAATAACGACTAAAACGATCATTCTGTTCTAATAAAGTAAAATAGAAAAATACAATTCAAAATTATGCTCTGTAATTTAGTGTTGATTAATCTAATCTTACCGTAACCAGGTGTATAGAATCAACATAGCTGTTACAATGATTTAGTTATTGCTTATTAGCTGCTAGGCCTTCTATTTGGCGCTAATGTGTCTCACCAGCAGCAGGTGAATGTGCTTAGCGTGACTAGATATTTGGCTCAAGTATTAGCTGCTAGGCCTTTTATTTGGCGCCAATAGGTCTCACCGGCAGCAGGTGAATGTAATTGGCGTGACTAGGTATTTGGCTCAAGTAGGTATTGTCTAGAATGCTTTTGTGTCAGCTGTGTCGGTTATCTGCAAATGTTTAGGTCACAAATTAATGACAAAATATTGTAATTAAATATGTACTAATTTGTGATTGAGGTGCATAACCTTAAATGTGAAACTACTTCTACCTTGTCATTGCCAATATTTTAAAGTCAATTCAAGGTTCAATCTTATTGATTTGAATTAGAAGTTATTTATCAACTGTACAATGTTTTGGTTTAAATTAAGGCTTTTATAAAAACATAAGTTGCCAACATAAAATATTATTGGAAACATATACATGATACAAAAAATAAATACCCTGATTAACTTTCTCTGGAGAAACTCCTAATAAGAAACTGTCAATGTTAGACCCAATGTCATATTGTGAATGAGTAAAAAATATTTGAGTACCGCTGGTCGGCCTACTATTTGGTGTCAATTATCTCACAAGCAGCGGGTGAATGTGATTGACATGACTATGTAGTTGGCATTACTCAATAACCGCTGGTCGGCCTACTATTTGGTGTCGATTATCCCACGAGCAGCGGGTGGATGTGATCGACATGTCTATGTAGTTGGCAAGAATACTCTGTTACCTATTTCAAGAGGACCATCGTGTCCATACAATTGGTTGACTCGAAATTTATGAAATATGAATTTCGTTTTTGTGTTATGTATATGTTGATTAATGAATCAAATGTACCTACTTGTATGTTATAAACAACATAGTAATACTTCGAGGACGAAGTACTGTCAGTATGGCCGTGATAGTTTATGCCTATGTATAAATATAGATATATAAAATATATAATAGTAATAATGTATTAAATAATAATTACAATAGATATTTGAAAGATAACGTTTAAATTCAAACTAAAAACCAACGTTCAAGCGGTAACAAGCAAGTGACTGATGGTTGTTTGTTACCGCCTATAAAAGCCACTGCGCCGGCCGTCCTGAGTCATTCTCGGTTCAGACGTCGGACGGTGCGGAGCTCTCTCTACAAAAATAAGTTACACAGTTTGTGTACAAGTGTGGAAATAGTGAGTTAAAAGATAAGTATAATTATTATTTTATTAAATTAATTGTTGTTGCGATATTATTATGGTTGTAAAATATCTAAAGACTTTGTCTACTAAAATGTAAGACGTTGTGTGTTGTGCGACAACCTGAGATTTGTAGAAGGTGGAAGGATATTTGATGTTTAAGTGTCAACCCAAAGGTTTGACACTTGAGCGTCAGGACTTTCCTATAAATAAGATTGGTTTCTATTAAAGTCCTCTTACTTGCTGTTCAGCTCTAGACCTTTACGGACTACCTAAGTTCACGTAAGTTATTTAATATAATAGCTTAATATTATTGCTAATGTTGTTTTGATTCTGTGTATTTGTTATACTGCGACTTATGTTTCTAATTATGTTATTGTGATGATAAAATGCTTCCGAGGTGTTTCTTGGCCGTTCTTCACCTCGAAGACCTAGATTCCGAACGAGCCAGTAGTTTATTCGATTAACTGACAAGCCAATTGAAATAAATACTTAGTCTTGTCTTTCTGTGCTTTTCTTCATAAAACCCTTTCCTTACACACCAGTCATAGGAACTTTGATACACAGTAAATAACCGTTATCCATCTTGACATTTTGTTATGATATATAGGTAGTTAAATATATATATATATAGTTCATTCTTAACACCGGCAACCTCATGATATTTTTCCCCTTTTTAGAGTAGTAGTGATGATACATATAAATTACATAAACCAAAGCACTAGCCTTTTTTCGGGGTGGGAAATCATCCAAAGACTTCATCCGCTCTAGAGTGGAGCGAATGGTGTCAGACTTTTACTGACTAAAACCCTTTGTCCTTCAGTTGCCCCGGTCAATCTTTCAACCGTCTCTGCCGCTCTAGCAGAAAACACCTAGTCTGTCTAAAAAGCCAAAAGACTTGGAAAATTTTAAACGAATTAAAAAATCTGTTATAATTACATACAATACTTTTTTATTAGATTCTATTAGTAAACAATGATAATCTCTTTGCAACCTTGATTGTTCAACCAGTGTTGACTATGTCAGATTTCAAGAATTTGATTATTTGATTAGACTACCCAAGTCTTTTGACTTTTAGGCAGACTCTACTTGAGTTTGGCCACAACTCCGAAAAAAAAACAGTATTATCTAGAATACCTAATTCGCAGCTACCAATGATCACCACGCTTGATCCCTGATCATTACTCGTGCCGTCTCCAGCCATCGCTTCTCGTCTGCGAATAATAATACCGGCCACAAGTCAGCTGTTACCGGTCCGCCATGTCAGTTATGTTTTTTTTTTAATCAAACGGCAAAGGAATGCAAGGTTATGTCTGTCACGGTATAATATTATATTAGGTAGACGTTAATGATGTCTGCTGAGAACGAATGTGTGTTCGTTTTGAATTTAGAAATAGATGTAAAAAGAGTGTCTTTGGAACTGGACACTTTTTTTTATTAGGAATTCAGGGTAGTAGGGCTTTTTGGTTCCGATCGTAGAACCAAAAATTCGAAGACATGTGACATTTACCAACCCGCACTGAGCCCGCGTGGTGGATTACGGCCCATTCCTTCTCCGAGAAAGAAGGCTTGAGTCCCAGCAGTGGGAACATTTAAAAAGGCTGATGATGATGATGATGATGAGGGCTTTTTGGACCGGAACCGCAGTCCCAGCTTCCACCAATAATAGTAATTATTGTTATTGAGTAATATTTTGGGACCACAAGAAAAAAGCATAAAAGTACAGTTACCAAAAAACTGTATTTATTTTATTTGTGGTCCCAAAAAACTTACTCAAGAAAAAAGTATTTGAACACTCTATGCCGCACTAATTCTACAGCACTCGCGACCATAGCCAAGAGGAGGTAACACTAATGAGATCACTTCACATATTGTGTAACTTTGTATTCAATACATTCAAAACTTTGGAACTAATTTCAAATAATATTCATCGCAGAAAAATTATGCAGGCTATTGATTAATGAATGAATAAGTGACAATTATTAAGGGCCAAGCGCCCGAAAAGTGCCATAAAACAGTGATTTTCTGAGGCCTACTCCTTCGTAATGGCTAGGTCAATTGGTTTGAAAAAAATATACGTTTATTATAGATTCATGAACAATAAATAAAATCAACATTTGATTTTTTCGTGTAATTAATACTTTTGTCAAAAAAAAATATTTAGCAATTTCGCAACTTTTCGCAACTTTTCCCTACTCCTTCGAAACGGCTTGGACCTTTAGAAACATTTTTACACATAAAAATTGGTGGTTAAATATTCTTCAAAGTGAACATTGCATATGTAAATCAATCAATATCTCGCAGAGAAAATGGATTTAAAGCGCTTTCCGGGCGCTGCTGGCCGCAAATAAATGCACAGATTTGCGTACTGCCGCCTAGGCGAGTGCGAGAGTTGCGTTCACATAATTTCGGTGAGATGGTTCAAGGGACTATACGCCTTAAGAAAAAACACTGCCCGCAGTATTTTCTACTAGCAATTGTTAGTATGATTGATTCTATGATGAATTTACCTTGTCATGGTCAATTTTAGGATTTCGGTTTTTTCTACTTTTGACTACAAAAATATGATCAGTGACGGGTACAGATAGAGCCCCATTTTTTTGTGTACTAATTAAAAAGTAGGGGTGTATAATTATTTAAAATATGATTGGGTTGAGGCTAGCTCTATCGGTCCGAAGTCTAGACATTGTCCAAAGGTCACCAGTACTTCTAGATCATTCGACCGATGAGGTGTGGGCAGGCCACCTACATTGTAAAAGATTGTTAATTGTTTTGTTATACAAAATCTTTTTTAGAAATTTTACTGTTAAGCTCGCGTTTGGCACACTTGAAGTTAAAAGTGAAGCGGGCTTGCGGACAGTGAGCAATGGGTAGCTCGCTGTCCGGCCGTCCGGTAACTATCCGGACCAAGCCCAATTTAAGTCGTTGACGGCGCGCACTGTTCCCGCGCGCCTCAATGAGTTGTCAGCAACAGTAGGGGCCCAGCCGGGTCAAAGCCTACTGGGGCCAGGGTTATCCGAAAGGGAACTCGAGCCCCAGTATGAAGGCTTGAAGGAACGGGGTGGGTTTTTTAGTCAGTAAGAGTCTGAAACTATCTCCCGCTCCGCCCAAGAGCGGGGGTTGTCATTGAATGATTTTCCCCACCGAAAAAAAAAAGTTAAAAGTGAATAGCATCACTACTTAACCATCAGGTGAGGTCGCAGCCAAGCACTAGTTTATATCATCATCATCGTCATCATCTTCCCGCCCTAGTCCCGTTTTATTTGGGGTCGGCGCAACACGTTTTTTTCTTCCATTCTGTCCTGTCACTCAAGCAAGCACTAGTTTATTTAAATAAAATAAAAAATAATAGGTTACCTCTAAGCAAATGTGCTCCATCCAGGGCAGTCAGATAGGAAACACCGGCCTCATCTAGTTTTAATTAACGAAAAAAAAAATTGACGTTTAAAAGTGTTTTTATAAAACCTACTGGCAAAATAAAGATAATATAATAATAATATAATTTATTATTCCACAACTATCACACAAACGCCGTCTAGTCCCAAGCTAAGCAGAGTTTGTGTTATGGGTACTAGACAACTGATAAACATACTTATATATTTTTAAATACATACATATTATAGATAAATTACACCCAGACACAGAACAAATGATTAATATGCTCATCACACAAACATTTGTCCTGGGTGGGAATCGAACCCACGACCTCCGGCATAGCAGTCAGGGTCACTAACCACAAGACCAACAGGCCAGTCAACCAAGATCATTTATCATCGTCGACCGCATCGTAGGTTACCATCAGGTGGGATAGTGGTCAAGCGCCTGCATTGGGCCCTTGTGTTGGAATACGGCCCATTCCCTCTCCTAGAGACGAGGCTTGAGTCCCTGCAGTGGGAACATTAGAAGGCTGATTATATTATGCTATGCTATCTGACCACTGTTTCACCTGATGGTAAGCAGTGATGCAATCATTGATGGTGTAGCGAACTATTTATTAAGTGCCACTTTGGCCTTAAAGACACCGGTCAATCGGACGGGAAGACCGCAGCAGGCAAATTGTTTCAGTCCTTCGATGTATGCAATATAAACGACGAGGCAAAACGCTTAGTCCGGACCGTAGAGGTGTTAATAACGTTGGGGGTCCGACGTTAGAAAGGAGATGGTGATATTAAGTCATGTAATTCCCGCGCATACTCTACAAAATGCATGCTGGAAAAAAAGGACAGAAAGGTTGCAAATAGATCATTTACACCAGTTTTAGGGGCCCAGGGTCTGCTTCTGAAAGGAAGGCATGGCCCCGGTATGAAAGGCAACGAAGGAACAGGATGGGTTGCGATCGTCCGGTAACTGTCCGGACCGAGCCCAAGTCGTCGACGGCGCGCACTGTTCCCGCTCGCCTCAAGGAGTTGTCAGCAACCGTAGGGACCCAGCAGGGCCGAAACCTACTGGGGTCAGGGTCTGTTTCAGGCTCGGCTCCGGTATGAAAAGCAAGAAAGAACGGGGTGGGTTTTTTAGTCAGTAAGAATCTGACACTATCTCCCGTTCTGCCCAAGGGCGGGGGATGTCATTTGATTGATTTTTACCCATCAAAAAAAAAAAAAACAAAAAAAAAAGTAGTTTGTTTTTTTTTGTTTGTTTGAGGTAATCTCTGAAAGTAATGGTCCGATTGCGAAAATTTTCACCGATAGAAAGCTGCTTCACTCCTGAGTGCCATAGGCTATATTTTATGTATGCGGGCGAACCGCGGGCTAAAGCTAGTCATAAATAAACAAATCTAACCGCATCTCTGATTGTTTATGTTTCCTAAACCATTTACCTTTAATCATTTGTCTTTGACGATAATTCAATTGACATTTTATTTTTTGGAAAAAGATGAACTTTGAATGTCAGTTTGGTGTTATTTTTATACATCTAATGTCAATGGTGTGTTAAAATATTATCTGTTATTCTTTTGTTATTTTGCAATTTAAATTGGACATTGGACATTGCTCGCAGAACAGATGGTCGATGGGGCCGAAAGGTTCTAGAGTGGCGATGGGGTACCAGAAGACGCAGCGTTGGAAGGCCTCCCATAAGGTGGACCGGTGACCAGGGCCTCAAGTCTGCTATTACAATAGTGTCAGAATGGTCTATCATTGATGTCATAATTGTCGATTTTGACAAGTTTGGTAATCTACTAATATAATGGCGTCATTATGACTTTCCAATGGTCAACCACTGACACTCCATTGAAAGAAGTGACATAGAATGGTAATCTCGTACATATTGACAAATGAATATTTGACGTTTGCGGTAATCTGCTAAAACTTTGACAGTTTATTTGATCAGTGTTTTACCATTAGAACGTTATTGGTTTTAATATGCTCGAAATTATCGTTCTACCACAATTCTATTACAAGACCAGTGACCGATCAATGATCGATCATTATGAATTAGTAGATTACAAACTTTTAGCAAAATGACAATGGGATCGTGTTGGAATGACGAATTTATAAAAATAGCAGACTTGGGGCCCAGGCCGCGGGAATCCGATGGATGCGAAACGCACAGGATCAGTCGTTATGGCGACGATTGGGGGAGGTGTATATCCAACAGTAGACGTCTTTCGGCCACCGGCCCACTCTGAAAACCAGCGCTTTGAGCTCATTACATAATTAGGCTTGAAGTTGCAGCTATGTGCTGAGTGTTCGGCCGTTTTGCGCGGATGTGACGCATATATCCTATTTATTGATTATGTTCGTCAGCTGGTTATAAGATTGCGTCATTTCGCGTAAATAAACTGTTTTTCCGTCTTCTTCTTTCTTTCTTCAGATGAAATGATGATGATGATGATGAATGTTGGAAGCAAGCCTGTTTCAAGCATGCCACAATTGCGGCAGTGAATTCTTTCCTTGAGGAGTGCCTAGAGATCCATCCTCCCCCTCCACCTGACGCTGGTCCTCATCAGACATGACCAGTTCGGGAGGCTCTTGTTTTGAATTCAAGCGGAAGAAATTTCCGCGTGTCACCATCTTGCGGATCGGGTGCCGTCACTTGAGATGTGTCATCTTATTTCAATTTTGTTTTTTAATTACTTGTTTTTTCATTACCTATCTATGTTGTTTTCACTTAAAAAAAGCAACAAGAAATATGTAACCAAGCATTATATGTAACACATAATATGATTTAAAAGAGTGTCCATGGAGTTTCTCGCACGTTCTTCTCCATAGAGATCTACGCTTTGGAACGTGCAATTTAGCTTCACATTTTTATTTGGACTGACCGATTTTTGACTATCCAAAAGTGCCTGTAAATGGTCTATTTGAAATAATTTAAGCTTTTGATTTGATTTGATTGCCTGGAAGACAAGGTGGAGCATAAAGTGGATGTATCCCGATGTCGCCAAACCAGAAACTGCATGAAAGCCGCATGTCAAAGTATGCAAATCATTCAAAGCAAATAAATACCTAAATAGAGTCTGTCTAATAAGTTAAACGACTTGGGTAATTTTTAGGATTTAATGAAATCTGATGTAGTCAACACGGGTTCAATAATTAAGGTTGATTAAGAGATAGAGATCATTGTATACTAACAGAAGAACCTTATGAAAAGTATCGATTATAAGTATTTTTTAAATGATTAAATATTATACAAAATTCCCAAGTCGGTTGACTTATTAGACAGACTATACCTACAAAACTTCTGACATTATGAAATGACAAAAGAATGTCAGAAGATATGATTTGAACAAAACCGGTTTTTAGGGGACTTTTTCGAATGAAGATCAGTGGATGTTTCAATTATCAAATTGATTTCTAGTAGATGTTTTTATTTATTTATTATATACATTATAGTACTTAAATCAAGAAAAACAAGAAAGTAAGTAAGTAACTTATATATCTAAAACACATACAATGGACGGCCTTATCGCATTCCACGATCTCTTCAAGGCAACCTGGAATGGACAATAATTGTCAGAACATGAAATGGAGCTGTCATACGGTGGCCGGAAATCGGGATCGGAATCCCGGCGGCGGCTGGGGCGCTGTGAGCGCCTTTGCCTGATACGGTCGGCCTCCTCCTTAGCTAGCATTACTGCCTCGCAGAAGGAGACGACTGCCTGACGCTCCTCCTCGCTTCGGACCATGGAATGTACCAAGGCCCGGCGCGAGAAATCGTTGCCGCCGATCTCCTTCACGAGGACACAGCGGTGCTCTGTCCAAGCGGGGCATATATCTACCGCAGCCATACTCAAAGTGTGCTCCGCGGAACCCTAGGGCTCCGCAAAGCCTCTTTTAGGGGTCCGTGTGAATAATTATAACGTGGAAGAAGGTATAAAGACCATGGGCCTTGCCATGACGTGTTAAAATTACAAGAGTGCGAGCGAGAAAGAGAGTTATACCTCCATCTCCTAGTTTAGGTCGTCAAATGGATCGCCTTATGAGATCGTGGTAGGATCTCAGTATGTTTGTTTAACTGTTAAAAAATAAAAAGCAGTGTCATACCTCGGATTAGATTTTACTGTAACTCATTCAAAGTAAACATTGCCCGTAAACCTTTTTTTTTATTTAAGGGCTCCGTCAAATATTTTGCCTTCCAATAGGGTTCCGTTGGATAAAAAGTTTAAGAAACGCTGATCTACCGTGTCCTCCGGGCGGTCCACACAGCAGTGGCACCCGGGCGTTATTTTGTCTTACGTATATCGTATAGTGACTGTAAGCACGAAGCACCTAATACGTATGTCGTACAGTGACTGTTAGCACGAAGAATCGCCAAAATTAAGTGGCAATGGGCAGGGCACATTGCTCGTAGAACAGATGGCCATTGGGGCCGAAAGGTTCTGCAGTGGCGACTGCGCACCAGAAAACGCAGCGTTGGAAGGCCTCCTACAAAGTAGACCGATGAGCTGGTGAAGGTTGCGGGAATCCGATGGATGTGGGACGCACAAGGTCGTGCATTGTGGCGACACTTGGGGGAGGCCTATGTCCAACAGTGGACGTCTGTCGGCTGAAATGATGGTGATGATGATGATAGTGACTGTTCTAGCTAGCGAACGCATCGCGACGGTATCGAAGCGAACGCGCGACAACATCGCTGCTGCATCGGCCTAACATCCCAATGACAATTTAACGAACGAATTGCCTAGAACTAGTCTCATTAAAACATTTCTGTGACCTTGTTTTTAATTAATTTCTCTAGATAAACGAGTATTTCTAACTTTAATGCATGATATCCTCTCGAACAGACTCGAGCACGTAAATATCGTTTGATATTCAAAATGTTGTGCTGGGCGGATGTCGGCGAATACCAGTATGGGACTAAGCGAGTAGGGGTCCTTGAGGTGGATCGTAAAACCATAACGGACATTTATTTTTATGGGTGACCCAGAGAGTTGTCAGCAACAGCAGGGACCCAGCCGGGTCGAAGCTTACTGGGGCCAGGGTTATCCGAAAGGGCGCTCGAGCCCCGGTATGAAGGTTAGAAGGAACGGGGTGGGTCTTTTAGTCAGTAAGAGTCTGACACTATCTCCCGCTCCGCCCAAGGGCGGGGGATGTCAATGCATGATTTTTTCCCACCATAAATAAAAAAGAGAGACATATACTTTTGAAAATTCAAGGAAAAAAAACACTGTATAATTTTGAAGAACTTTACTTATTACAATTTAATCGTGCAAGTGATTTCCATGACGGTTCCAACATTCTTCCAAACTGGTAACAACATTTTGGAAAACTTTTGTTAGATTTATCTTCGAACTGGATTCCATATCTTGCCAAATATTCAACTTCAGTTTCTGCAAGGTTTTTGGGTTATCAGAGTGTACCCTGCAAAGAGAAGACTGCTGGAGTGAGATCGGGGCTTTTTGATGACCTAGAGATGTCACTTCTGCATGAAATGAATTTTTGTGGAAACTCGCGCATTTCATTTGCTAATCTCAATCTCGAATCGAAGTCTGCTGCCTTTAGTTCCTGTACCAATTGTATCTTATATGTATATATAATTGGTACAGGAACAGGATTGGTATATAATTTATATAGGTTATATTAATTTGTTTAAGTAGTTTAGGTAGTTTTATTTACCATCATCCGTGTGTCACTCCGGGGTGCCAGCTGAAAATCAACGCTGGGTGTTTGACGCCCAGCAATTGCTGAGTTGGTGACCCTTTCGGTTCAGGCACAGTCACTGCAACTGTATTGTATGTCTGTACTCTTTTTTTTATTACTATTTTATGTTGTGGTATATTGTGTTGCTTGCGCCGAATAAATGCTATTCTATTCTATATAAGGATGTTATTTCAAATCCAAATCAAAGCCGTAAAATTCGCTGCAATGTCGATCTAGACAATCCCAAAGTTGATGTACAGTAGTGGGCAAATCCACAAATGTACATCAACTTTCCTATTTCTTTTCTAAACTCTTTTATCTTTACTGTGATTACACCCGTGCGAAGCCGGGGCGAGTCGCTAGTAAAGTACTAATTGAGCAAAATAAATAAATTGTTCTGGTTGGTTTAAAAATATATACCGTTATGTGGTTCCAACCGTTGATTAGTGTTATAGTAGGCAAATTACGAGTAACGGCTTACTGGAAGCTTTTAGCAATTAGTTCAGCGTTTTAAGCGAAAAATTAAATGTCTTGTAGCCAATTGCTAACACACTAAAACTGGTCGCGCCCTGTGTGTCTGTGGAGACCGACAGTCGCGGGAAACGATTCATCTGCTAATTGAATTAGTGATAAACAACCTACAGGTTACTGCCAGGCCTTGGTACAGAGCTTGGTCCGGAGCGAGGAGGAGTGGCAGGCGGTCGCTTCTGTACTAAATAAAAAAATAGTCACATTTTTCTGTTACTGAGGACATTAACTACAGAACCCCAAACATTACAGCAAGCGCTCGCTTTTAACCATATTTTTTTGGCGTATCAAGAAACTCAGGAATCTTAATGGACCAACAGTATGCACAAAATAAAACTACAAGATTTTGGGCCAGAAACATAATGTGGCATACTAAGTAAATATCTATAATATACCTCTACATAACTAGCGACCCGTCTGAGCTTCGCACGGGGGTTCGAAATCTTTCAAATTCTCGGCTTTTTTCTACTACAATATACAATTATTATACACCAAAAACTTCCTTAAGAAATACTCTGTCTATTGATGAACACCGCATGAAAATTCCTTCAGTAGTTTTTGAGTTTATTCAGTACAAACGCAAAACTTTTTACAAAATAAACATCATGACATCACGAAAACTATACAAGGTGTCGTTTTGAAGCTGCAAAATATTTCAGGAGGTAATTATGTTAGTGATTCTCGACCCGAATCAATAATAAAATAAGTAGGTAATTTTTTTTTTTTTTATAACCGCGCTTATTTTCACACACACAAACACGGAACAATAAAGGGCGTTTTCACACACACTAACTCGCAACGATAGTTTCATAAATAATGTATCATCCAATCATCATCCCGCACGCCACACCCTAGCCACGCCCCCGCGGCCATCGATCAATCGATTTAGTTTAGTGTAATTAAAAAATTAAATAACAAGTATTACTGATTATTGACCAGGTTTCGTATTTTTACATGATTATTTATGAGTTTTATTACAACCTCCTGAAATATTGTGCAGTTTTAAAACTGCACCTTGTATATGTGTAGTTATATTAGACTTAGTTATGTAGAAAAAAAAATGAAAATTTAATTGACGAATAGGCTAACTGAAGATGGTGAAATCGGCACTAAGGGTGAGTTGCACCATTTAACTATAACGATAACGAAGCCGTTAACAATTGTCAAATCGTCGAATTGACCAATAGGCAGCCGTTTCACGGCTGGTTATGGTTTGGTTATCGTTATAGTTAAATGGTGCAACTCACCCTAAGACGTTCAAAATAACTCTGATTTCGGATGTCGATGTTTTTGGTTTTATTTGTTTGTTATTTAACACCAATATTTGACGAGTGTTTTCAATTCCTCATTGATCTCATCATCAGAACTGGATTTTGAAAAACATGGGACCAATCGGGAAGCATAACCATTTAACTAAATTATAAGTCTGTTTTTCTTGATAGCTGGCCTTTAAGTCAAGAGTGAATAGGTTACTTCTAGGCAAGCGTATTCCATCGTCGGCTACATCATCACTTACCATCAGGTGAGATAATGGTCAAACAAACAAAACGGGCCTATCAATAATTAAATAAAAAACATTGCAAATTGGTCCATAAATGATGGAGTTCCGAGGTAACAAACATAAAAAAAAACACATACAACTGAATTGAGAACCTCCTCCTATTTTTTAAGTCAGTTGAAAATACAAATCTCTTTATAATATTGTGCAGTGTTTTTTTTTATGATGGGAAAATCATCAATGACAACCCCCGCTCTTGGGCGGAGCGGGAGATAGTGTCAGACTCTTACTGACTAAAAACCTACCCCGTTCATTCAAGCCTTCATACCGGAACTCGAGCTATCTTTCAAAACTAACCTTGGCCCCGGTAGGCTTCGACCCAGCTGTTGCTGACAACTCCTTGAGGTGCGCGGATACAGTGCGCGCCGTCGACGACTTGGACTCGGTCCGGACAGTTACCGGATGGTCGGACAAAAGCCCACGCCTACGGTAACCGGAAATCGGGATCGGAATCCCGGCGGCGCGGGCGACGAGAGCGCCGTTGCCTGATGCGGTCGGCCTCCTCCTTTGCGAGCATTACTGCTTCGCAGAAGTCGGCGACCGCCTGCCACTCCTCTTCGCTCCGGACCATGGCCTAAACCAAGCCCCATGAGGGCACGGCGATGCTCCGCCCAAGTAGGGCACACCTCGACTGTGTGCTCCACCATATTGAGCATCGTCGTGCCGTCGTGTCGCGTGTATGAAGCTACGCGGCCGTGCACAGTAGGCTATAGTTTTGTATGTAAGCTTCACGCAGGCGTACACCAAGCGTATAATGACGAATACGCGTCTATGAAGCTACGCGTCCGTGGACATAAGGCTATAGATTAGTATGTAAGCTTCACGCAGGCGTACACCAAGCGTATAATGGCGAATACGCGTCTATGAAGCTACGCGGCCGTGGTCATAAGTCTATAGTTTTGTATGTAAGCTTCACGCAGGCGTACACCAAGCGTATAATGACGAATACGCGTCTATGAAGCTACGCGTCCGTGGATAGTAGGCTATAGTTTTGGGTTCACTAATGATTAGCATAAAATATATTGGCATAATATACATAGGCATACCAAAATTCAGCATAATGATCATTACGCATAAGTTTATTAGGCATAAAACTTTTGCCATAATGCTTGTTGCCATAAATACTACTAGCATAATAATAAAGAAGCATAATTTTATAAAGCATAATGTTATAAACGCATAATGATAAAAACACATAATGTTCTTTGGAATAAAACTAATAAACCATAAATCAATAACTCCAAACGGTAAGTTGTAGACACTATTTCACCTTATTGATTGAGACTTCAGACTCCTGCAACAAAAAAAAACCTAACCTAACCTAACCCAGTAACCTACAATACGTTCGTCACAAAAACTCAATTTAAAATTATTGGCTACATTCTCTCAATAATGACGTTTTATATTAATGGCTCATGATTATTAGACGAATAAATAATTAGCCTTTAAAATTTATGCAACTCCAATTTAAGCCAAAACATATTAGACTAAATGACAGTTATGCTAAACTATGCATTATGCCAAAGTAATATTATGCAACAGTATTATTATGCTAAAAAAAATATGCGAAAACGTTGTGCCAAACAATATTATGCCTAAAAATTTTATGCCAACAAAGATATTACCTTAATTTTGTATGTAAGCTTCACGCAGGCGTAAACCAAGCGTACAATGACGAATACGCGTCTATGAAGCTACGCGTCCCTGGACAGTAGCTCTAACTTAGCAGAGTATCTATCATGCGAATAGCAAGGTTGTGTCATGACGTCACCACGTTAGCCGTCGCGACGCAGGTTCCAATGATGTAATAACTTGGGGTTAGGAGCTAGGGGACGACTTCGTGAAGTTATGTTATAATACTTGTGAAAATAGAATGTGACATTCTTTCTTCGTTTATTCTCGTGAATATCGTGAGGAAACACCATTTTGATTTAAATGAGTTGAGTTTAGGGAGGCGTCTTCACATGTTTTTTTTGGAATGGATAATCATTAAATAACTTCTCCCTCATTGGGTGAAGCGAGAGGAAGTGTTGGACATTTACTGACTGTATTGTATTGCGTTAAGAGGGTTTTACAGCTCACCAACAGTGCGACACACATATACACCGTTAAACTTTGATCGTTTTAGTCCCGTGGAGGGTCGATCCGGTACATGAAACACTATCGATTTGTAAAGATAAAATTAAAAAATAAAGTACCTTTTTTTCAAAACTCATATTAATTTACGTCAACGTCAACAAACGATCAGTAACAATCGTCAGCTGAGCGAGTCCAATGACCTCTAGGTAATATTCCGTGTTGTGTACAAACTACCTACAGGTCATTGAACTCGCTCAGCTGACGTTATCTTAAAGAAAAAAGAATAATTTCGTACATGCGTAAATTAATAGCATTAAAACGATCAACATTTTGCGGTGTATAGATAATACACCCAGACAGAACAAATGGTCGTGCTCATAACACAAACATTTGTCCTGGGTGAGAATCGAACCCACGACCTCCGGCATAGCAGTCAGGGTCACTAACCACTAGACCAACAGGCCAGTCAAACATTAGAATGCTTACGAGTTCAAAATAGGACTTTTGGCAGCACTTGTCCAAGTGAAAAACGTTAAGAAACACAAACACTGTCGTGATCCATTGGCTTAGTTCAGGAGCTAGGAAATGCTTTTATAAAGTTATGCTGGCAGTGATTGTACACTTGCTCTTAATTTTTATGACTGACTGACTTTTTGACAGTTCAAAAGTACGGCGTTAGTGTTTTGTTTATTTGAAACTAACTTTTGCCCGCTGTTTTGCCCGCGTACATAAAATGTAACCTATGTCACTCAGGAATAAAGCAGGTTTGTATCGGAGAAAAATTTTTCGCAATCGGAGCAGTACTTACAGAGATTATCTCCTACAAATAAAATAGAAAAACAAACTTCACCTCTTTACTATAATTAGTGTAGATAAAGTTAGTAGTATTCCAGTTTTACATGTATTTCTGCAATTTTTTTAAAGACAATATCTACGTAATAACATAAAAAAAACTTAAATATATTAACTAAACTATTTATACTAAAACCTAATTATCATTAATTATTATTATCTATTATAGCTTGGTTGACTTTTCGCGTGGCTGGGCTGGGGCTGGCTTCTACCTCGGTCAGACATTAAGCATTGCTATACAACGTGGCAATGCCGCCAGCCTTTTGGGCATACTTCCACTCGACAGTGATGTGGAGGAGTTTTATGACCTCATATTTAGCTAGGCCCTTAGTGTATATATATTTTTTAAATTAGTTAATTGTATTTTATAATATAACTTGTTTAATAATTGTAAATATGGGATAAGGACAGGAAAAAGAAGAACGAAAAGAATTGCCCTAAAAGAAATCCTTCTGTGTAAATATAATACAAACACAAACTAATAATTTATATTTCTGTTAAGAAATAAAATAACATTCACAACTCAAGCCTAGCTCCTCGCCTATAACATCCGGGTCATCTCATGCATAAAACACGACCAGTTCGTCAGCTGTTAGACTATGATCGCCAAACCGAGCGAAAAGAACGAATGGAATACTGATACAATGTCTCATCACGCTTGTGTTGCAAGAGGGGTAGGCAGAAGAGTATCTCTACATAGTTTATAGGTTCGCGTATTGTTGATAGGTTCACGCTTGACCGCTATCTCACCTGGGGCTCAAGTCTGCTATTACAATAGTGTCAAAATGATCTATAATTGATTTCATAATTGTGGATTTTGACAAGTTTTGGTAATCTACTAAGTAACATAATGGCGTCATTATGACTTTCCGATGGTCAATCACTGACATTCCATTGAAAGAAATGGCATGGAATGGTAATCTTGTACACAATGATAAATGAATATCTGACGTATGCGGTAGTCTGCTAAAATTTTGACAGTTCCTTTAATCAGTGTTCTACCATTAGAACGTCATTGTTCAGTCAGTGCTTATAAGCTCGATATTATCATTTTACCACAATTCTATTACGAGACCATTGACTGATCAATGATCGATCATTATGAATTAGCAGATTACAAACTTTTTCAAAATGACAGTGGGATCGTGTTGGAATGACGAATTTATAAAAATAGCAGACTTGGGCCCCTGATGCAAAGCGACGATGGAACGCGCTTACTTACCTAGAAGAAACCTATTCACTCTCGACTTAAAAATTCTCGGGTTGTAGCCATCAGGAGACTCAGACAAGCACAAGAATTCCACTCCTTACGTTCACACCTCTACGGGGCGGACTAAGCGCGTCTCCTCGTCGTTTATACCGCGTACATCAAAGGACTGAAAGAGTTTGCCTGCTGC
This sequence comes from Mythimna ferrago, assembly GCA_910589285.2. Classification (NCBI taxonomy): domain Eukaryota; kingdom Metazoa; phylum Arthropoda; class Insecta; order Lepidoptera; family Noctuidae; genus Mythimna; species Mythimna ferrago. Next base: position 12,696,179 of record OU342703.1, read on the forward strand.
GGTCTTCCCGTCCTAATAATTTAAGAGTCTTCTAGGGTAGAGTGAATAGGCTCTTATGAAACTAATGCGCCTCACCATTAACGACAGCATCACTGCTTACCATCAGGTGGGGATCGCGGTCAAGCACTGGTTTATTTACACTAATGTAATAAAGAGGTAAAGTTGGTTTTTTTGTTTTTTTTTTGTTTGTAGGAGGTAATCTCTGGAAGTACTGTTCCGATTGCTAAGATTTTTTTACCAATAGAAAGCTGCTATAATCCTGAGTGACATAGGCTATATTTTAAGTACGCGGGCGAAGCCGCAGGCAAAAGCTAGTAAATAAATAAATAAGCATCGTCAAGTTATAAACAACAATCTAACCTCCTATTTCGATCTCACATCCTCACGCTCCGTCTAACCTTGACAGTATTAGACCATCAAGTTGTGACCCCATAACTGAAGCCAATAATAATATACATACACTGCATTCTTAAACTTATGTATGTATGGACGAGCTGTTTGTATGTATGTATGTATGGGTCGTTTGGGTGTGTATGTATGTATGTACGTATGACGTCAGACTACCTGAACAAGTTCTAAGAACTAACGACTTAGACCAGTCTTGATTTTTAGGAGGTAAGAAGATTTTTTTGGAGTTGGTATATTTAATTCGATTGCCCCAGAATAAAGTTTTCAGTCAGAGAAGGGATTAGCATAGTCGGCCTTATAATGTTCCCACTGTTCGGACCCATGCCTCCTTTCTAGAAGAGGGAATGGGCCGTAATCCACCACGCAGGCCTAGTGCGGGTTGATGAATGTCACATGTCTTCGAATTTTTGGTTCTTGGACATGCCGGTTTCTTTACGATGTTTTCCTTCACCGTTTTGAGAGCAGCGGTGATGAAATAAATTACACAAAGTAATGCACCTGGTTGGGTTTAAACACGCGACCTACAACTCGTAAGTCGGGGCTTTTACCACTCGGCCACGAGGAAAGAAAGGAAGAAAGAAAACCAATTTATTAATTATTATTTTTTAAAGGAAGAATCATGATGTTGTTCTTATGTATGTAGACTGCAAGTGGAGATTCGAAACCAAACCAAAAGACTACCTACTTAATTACTACAAAAGTCTGTGTTTCCTGATAGCTACAACTTAGGGGTATTTAAGTCAAGAGTGAATAGGTTACTTCTAGGCAAGCGTGCTCCATCGGCGACCACATCATCGCTTACCATCAGGTGAGATGGTGGTCAAACGCGAGCCTATCAATAATAAAAAAAAGGGTTGGCTCTAAAAATCGCTTTTAGCGATAAGACCGCCCATTGTGACACCCTAATATTATAATAGTGTAGTTATTACTAAAATAGCCAATAGTACACCGGACCTAATTATTATTTTATCGTTTCTTTCAGTTTTGTTCCAAGTTAGGTACATTCTAGGGTTTTTCTCAAATATCAAAATGGGTCTTTCCTTTTTTAGTGAGTTTAATACCATAAATACGATTTGAGTTGACAAAAAAAGAATCACCTTGAATAAATCGCTGTTTAAAAAAATATTTAACCAAATTTTTTACCATGTTCATCAATTGTACCACATCCATTTTTCACACATCCTTGTATACGACCACGCGTTCTTGGGTCATTCGTATTTTTGGGACAAATATGCGCGTTTGATCCGCCATATCGATACGTGAGGCCGCAGCTTTGTCAACACAATGACTTTTAAACAGAAAAACATTCAAATAAAACAGAGAAACGAATAAAATACGTTACAAACTGGTTTTACTGTCGATGTTAGTAATTAACGGATAAATTATAATTTAATTACACTTTTTATGCTCAACTGTAAATAATATTCATAGAATATTAATCGTTAAGCAAGATGTGAAGCAACTGAGAGATTGACATTGACCTGCTCTCATTGTAGTGAGTTAATTGGTCTTAGTTGTGTGTTGTTAATTTGTAATATCACTTAACTGTTTCATTTTTGCCGTAGGGTAATTAAAATCCTTGCATTTTTGTTGTTATGTTACGCCATCTAGGGACAGTCATATAAAGACATCTATTAGCTTTGATTTTATTTGTAAAGCGACATCTATCGGCGAGTAGCATCACTTTTGTAATGTTTAGTTAGGAGTATACCGAAATTTTGCATATTTCAAAAACTAGATGTCACTAGCTCTGCATAATGGTGTGCGCATGTCAAAAATTCATGTCATTCACACATCATTTTATTTAGTGATATCGTAAAAACGAGTTGAATTTGTTAAAATATAAGGACGTGGTGTCTTCGGGCATGAGTGCCATATATAAACGAACGATTTTGTTAAATAAAATAACCTGGACAATGTATTAGTGGATGTTAAAACGGGAGTGTATCATGGTGGTCAGATCCTGAAAGAAAAATCGACTATATTGCAATTTCCCTCTGAATTTTCGTGTGGTGTGTTCAGTTCAATAAATATCTTGTTTTGTTTCACATTCCGAAGATGATGTGACTGTATTCCAACTGGTGTGTATAGTGGACAACTAATTGTCTATTTTTGACTACGTTTTCAATCTATATTTATCGACTGTGATTCCAATTTAATGAATTACTTGTATGAAGACTCGCAAATTGCGTAAGTTGCACATTTGTTTTCGTTATTTCAGCGTTCGTTCGATAACTGGCCCGTTGGGTGCAGTTGCTAAAGTAAAAGATCATGAATTTGAGCTTCAGAGATACATAGAAGTATGTTTACATACATAGTACACAAAGGCAGTCCGAATTTCAGTTGTAGAAATATTACCGATACAATTCTTACAAATTTACAGCGATATTCCAAGTCAATGAGAATTTAATTGCACATCCTGATATTGCAAAAAACAAACAAATTAACAAACACTAATTATGTATGCTTAAAAATTTACAATTAAATACAGGAAAAACTTATTTGCAATTTTACAACAAAGATAAAATGTCTTTGTTACAAAATTGTTGTAATATTACTGAATAAATGTATTTTGACAGGTTATTGTTTACAAATCTAGTAGAACATGGCGAAATTCAGTTTTGAATATATATCATTTTGATATCAATATCTTGCGATCTCCAACAATTTACTTATGAACCACGCTTTTGTTATAATATTGTAGAGGTACAATAACTCTAACCCGTATTATCCCACTACTGGGCAAAGATTCCCTCCATTCTTTCCAACAATCATGCTTTGTTGCATTCTCTTTCCAATTCTTAAGCAAGATATCCAAATCATCCCGCCATCTTCCTCATAGAACCATGCTGAACAATTTTTTCCCACTAACGCTATGTTTGGCAATATGGTGATCTTATTCTGGTTACTATCAAAGTTGCCATCACGGATCTTGAACGCTCGGCGTCGAGAGTGGGGATCGCTTTGCGCATTCCATATATTGGCGAGCCAATCGTCTTTGTTGATACATGCAGCAACGCAGGGAACGAATTAGGAGTGACGTCTATGACGTTTTGGCGAGGCGAGCCAATCACTGACACTCCCCGCCCGCGCGTCTCACTTCGCACCACTAAAGACCGAATATTTGACTTCTGCTCAAGATACTTTGTGGCAACTGTAGTAGCTGTTTTAATAGTAGCTACCCTACACCAGACAAGCCGCTAGGTAGTCAAAATATAAATGTCAAAAGGGGTTTTTTTTGACAACTTTAGCGGACATTAACCTGCTGGACCCCCACTGTTTGCTTACATATCTTTGTGGAGTATGTGGAGCCCTAAGCGCTGTTGACAACTCGGACTTTTGGAGACAAAAAAAAAACAAAAATTATTATTATTCCATTTATTTTTTATTTAAATTATGAATATGAATATAAAAAATATGTTTATTTTGTATGTGAGCTGTTTTTGTTAATACAGTAAGCTATTTAATTAAATCTACACTAATATAATAGAGAGGTAAAGTTGGTTTTTTTGTTTGTAGGAGGTAATCTCTAAAGTACTGGTCCGATTGCGATGATTTTTTCACCGTTAGAAAGCTGCTTTATTCCTGAGTGACATAGGCTAAATTTATGTTCGCGGACGAAGTCACTGGCAAATGCTAGTCTAAAATAAAATATGAAACTATGGTTTCAATTCGCAACATTCATATCACTCATTAAACCAAACCTCTGCTAATTGAACTAATTATCGTTGAATCGGGCTCCGAGTACAATTTTCATAGATTTTGTTCAAAGGCAGAGGTAACTGGAGTGTGAAAATAATTAGCATAGCCTTGTAAATTAACATACGTCATTGATAACCGAATTGATAAGTATGGTAGTGCCTAGTTCATGTTCTATCCCATTTGCTATTATATTGGTTTTTATTAAAACAAACTCGATCAGTTATACTCTAGTCCTTTTGCGGCAACTAAATGGTTTTCTAGAATTCAATCTGAAAGAAAAAAAGAAAATTATGTTTACTGTCATTAATGAAACCGGAACTTTAAAACCTTTCAATCGTGGAAATTACAGACACAATAGAAAGACAATAGGTGCGCCGGCGTTCGCTTGGGGTTTAATGAATTAATTAATTCGGACTACCAGACGTACGGTTATGCGCCACCGGTATATGGTGGATATCCCACATACACGCACAAAACGTTTTGGGAACACATTCATTGTGCGTGCGGCTAGGGAGTGGAATTCCTTGCCGGAGTCTGTTTCCTGATAGCTACAACCCGGGAATCTTTAAATCGAGAGTGAATAGGTTTCTTCTAGGTAAGCGCGTTCCATCGTCGACCGCATCGTCGCTTTCCGTCAGGTGAGATAGCGGTCAAGCGCGAAACTATCAACAAAAAAAAAAATTAAACAAAAAATACTTAAATTATTAACTAAACTATTTATTTTAACGTTAAAGTTACTAAAACCTAACTATGTGGGGTACATAAATAAAATACAAAAACAGCAAGAATACTCACAGGCGTTGAAAACGACGGACGGTCGGACGGCGATATCCAAAGTCTTCTTGCACTCTAGGGCGGAGCGAAAGAAGTATGTTACTTCTTTGCCTTGCGTTCTAGGACCCTGGGTTCCCTTTTCGAAAGTCAACCGATGGACCAATACAACGTAGTAGGTACAGAAGTCAATCTACATACAAAGCGCGCTCGAGCAACGCACACACAGACACCGCTCACAGACACGATGTCTCGGTCGCGTCTCGGATCACTCGTCGAATAGTTCCGGCTCAAACGCTCATTAGTGTGCGTCGTCCACCGAGCGTAGGTATAAAAAGTGAAGTACATACATGAGATTGTCTTCTGTATCTGTCTATTTTGTGGTATTGGTCTGACACGCCCCCACGCTCCATTTAAGAACGAGAGAAGTCATTAGATGATTCTCTACCTCAATAAAAAAAAGCATTTAGTAAAAAATAGTTATTTTGATATTGACACTTCAATTTTATTTATAACTAGCTGTGCCCGCGACTTCGTTCGCGTGGACAATAGGATTTTGAATTTATTTTTTCTAAAATAAAAGTAGCCTAAGTTACTCCTTATTACATCAGCTACCTGCCAATAAAAGTCCCGTCAAAATCGGCCCAGCTATTTCAGAGATTAGCTGGAACAAACAGACAAAAATTTGGTGTACTTATGTACCGTATATATATTCATATTTATGTAATAAAAAGCGGTTATTTCAATATTACAAACAGACACTCCAATTTTATTTATTATATAGATGCTACCTACATAGATGTATAGATTGGACGAATACCTTAGTAAAAATGTAACCTATATACTGCTGACCTCATCCACAATTCGTTCCTTCCCCCTTTTTCTAGAACAACCTTTTAACATTAAAACTAACTCGCTGTTCTAGGAAACTTGACTAGCTTTATAGGCTTAGGTCGTTAATAATGTTTTATCAGCCAATCTTTAACCTTTACCGCGAGTTCCACTAAGGAGGGGGGAGTGGGGTGTAGATAGACCCCCGAGAACCCCCCATGAGTGAATCAGATGCATTGAGTCAGATGGCCCTGACATTATGTTCGTTTCTGTTGATATTAGATCGGGTATACTCAGGCGGGGACTACATTAGACGAGGCGTGTATCAAATGTAGCTCTTTATGTCTAGTTTCCATATAAAAAAATGTATGGAGACCGATGCGCCCAGAATGGTGTGTGTGTCAACCGTACGGAGCTGCTGCAAATACGCTGCATGACGGTATAGACTGGCGATTTATTGGCGAATTCATCGGACGTAAAGAGCTTTTTATTTTTATTGTTGACTAGCTTCTGCCAGCGGCTTCGCCCGCGCACATATAATATAGCCTATGTCACTCAGAAATAAAGCAGCTTTCTATTGGTGAAAAAATTTTAGCAATCGGACCAGTACTTTCAGAGATTACCTCCTACAAACAAAAAAACATAAACAAACTTTACCTCTTTATTATATTAGTGTAGATAGGCTCGCGTTTGACCACCATCTCACCTGATGGTAAGCGATGATGTGGCCGACGATGGAGCACGCTTACCTAGAAGTAACTTATTCATTCTTGACCCCTAAGTTGTAGCTATCAGGAAACACAGACTCCGGCAGGGAATTCCACTCCTTGGCTGTACACACAATAAATGTATTCCCAAAACGCTTTGTGCGTATGGGTGGGATGTCTACTATGTATCGGTGGCGCAACGCCGTACGTCTCGTGGTCCGATGATGGAACGGACTTGGCGGAATTAGCTGGAAGATTTTTATAAAATATCAGGCAGGCAGTCATTGGATGATTACTCAACACAAAAAAGAAATGGTTTCACTCACACTCACTCACAATGGCCTGCAAAACTATGGCCTGTCCACAGACGCGTACTACTAGCTACATAGACGGCACGGCAAAGAGTAACCATGGAGTTTCTTGCCGGTTCTTCTCCATAGGAAACGATCAATTTCGAACCGTGCACTAGCTTCTGACGTTTTATAAGTGCCCATGTAGGCCTATGTGAAATAAAAAACTTTTGACTTTGACTTTGGCAGGATGTTGCGGCTTCGTCCACAGTGTTTCATAATTCTGTATGTAAGCTTCACGAAGGCGTGCACCAAGCATATAAAGACGATTTTTTTTTTTAATAATGGATAGGCTCGCGTTTTATCACTATCTCACCAGATGGTAAGCGATGATGTGGCCGACGATGGAACACGCTTGCCTAGAAGCAATCTATTCACTCTTGACTTAAAGACCCCTAGGTTATAGTTATCAGGAAACACAGACTCTGAATACGCGTCTGTAAAGCTACGCTTCCTAGGACAGTAAGCCTAACTCGTAACTCGTTCCACCCTTATCTTTATTTGGGGTCTTCGGCACACTGGAACTTCCTCTTCCCATCTCCATTTCGCCGTCAATACATCATCTCATTTCTAGCCACTTTCACGCCACCATCACCATCCACAGAATCCAGTAACTCTTCAGCCAACTCGTAAATAACTACAGTTCAATGCATCGCCTGGTATAAACAGTCGTAGTTTACGTAGTGTTCAGTTAAGATCCGGGTTTTGTGACGTCATGGCTAATCTCGGAGTTATTAGTGTACGTTAACTGTAGTTCTATACTGCAATGATCGTCAGTATATTGAAGGCTAACGAATTTTGCCAAGAGCTTTTTCCTACTCTTATCCCATATCACTTGGGGTCGGCGCAACACGTTTTTTTCCTTCGTTCTGTCCTGTCACTCATCATACTATCATCATTCATAATCATCATCATTTCAGCCGTAAGACGTCCACTGTTGGATATAGGCCTCCCTCAAGTGTCGCCTCAATCAACGGTCCTGTACGTCTCGCATCCATCGTATTCCCGCAACCCTTACCAGGTCATCGGTCCACCTTGTAGGACGCCTTCAAACGCTACGTCTTCCGGTACGTGGTCGCCATTCCTGAAGCTTTCGGCCCCACGGCCATCTGTTCTGCGAGAAATGTGCCCTGCCTATTGCCTTTTAAGTTTGGCGATTCTTCGTGCTATGTAACAAGGTAACCTTGGTTCTTTTGCTTTATGTCTTCTGATGACTTTAAGTCTTCTGATGAGTGTCACACTATCACTAACTCCCTTTTCTTTCATATCACTCCTCGAACAATCCATCCATCTTTTCTTTGGCCTCTCTCTACCTCTCAATCCATCCACATGTTAACTCAAACTCTAAAATTTTGCAAAGAGCAAGGTCTGGAAAATGAAATTAAAAACGGCGTGAACATCAAACGTACGAGCAAAAGTTTAAAATTAACAAAAGACTGTCTTCCGAAACGTATGCTTGTCATCACTTCACTCCCTAGAATTTTATCTGGGAAGATAGAATTCTAGGGAGCGCGTACCTTGTACTTTTTATATTGCCGTAGTAGGGAGCGCGTATCTTGTACTTTTTATATTGCCGTAGTAGGGAGCACGTACCCTGTACTTTTTATATTGCCGTAGTAGGGAGCGCGTACCTTGTACTTTTTATATTGCCGTAGTAGGGAGCACGTACCTTGTACTTTTTATATTGCCGTAGTAAGGAGCGCGTACCTTGTACTTTTTATATTGCCGTAGTAGGAAGCGCATACCTTGTACTTTTTATATTGTCGTAGTAGGGAGAGCATGCCTTGTACTTTTTATATTGCCGTAGTAGGGAGCGCGTACCTTGTACTTTTTATATTGCCGTAGTAGGGAGCGCGTACCTTGTACTTTTTATATTGCCGTAGTATCGGAACTTAGTTTCTCAGTTGATTTGATTTGATGTAAAAAAAAAATCGGCCGTGTTGGTTGGTTTTCTTAGCGGTATCGGCACGTTTAATAATTTATTCCCAAACTAGTAGTGACGGCATACCTCTGGAACTATGTACATTACGTATCCACCTGTTTACAGTAACCTGTCGTAAACTTGTGAAAGTCTCTGATACATTCAGTTTTATGCTGTGCAGGGTTGTCTGTCTCTGCGGGATTTTTTTAAAGAGAAACCGTGATCCTGGAGCGTAAAGGGTAATGGTAGCCACATACGTTCCAGTATAGGTATTTGCGCAAGTCTAGACTTGTGCAAACACATGTTATTTGAAAGTGACAAAAAACTGAGCAAATATCTTCCAACACACGTTCCAGTATACAAATACCGGCACGGATCTTGAGCACTCGGCGTCAGATTGGGGATCGCTTTGCGCATTCCAAACATTGGCGGGCCAATCGTCGTCGTTGTTAGATACATGCAGCAGCGCAGGAAACGAACCACGAGTGACGTCTTTAACACGATGGCGTGGCGAGCCAATCACTGACATTCCCCGCCCCGGCGTCTCACTTCGCACCAATAAAGAGACCGAATATTTGACTTCTGCGCAACTTGAAGCCAGCGCTCAAGATCCGTTCCGGTAATTGTACTTGTGCAAGTCTTAATTTGCGCAAGTATTCAGGAACGTGTGTGGCTACCATAACTGAAAGAACACAAGTGGGTTTTTGACTCAGTAAAAGTCCGACACGCGCTTCTGTTGCTTTTTTACCCACCATAGTTCCATGCTACTTGTGTTTACAACAGCCTGAAATTACAACGTGATGTGATGGTAAAAATAAGTAGAGAACAGGTCATAATACTTCCTTAGAAATCTTTCGGGGACCTTTTTTTTTATGGTGGGAAAAAATCATCCAATGACATCCCCCGCTCTTGGGCGGAGCGGGAGATAGTGTCAGACTCTTACTGACCAAAAGACCCACCCCGTTCCTTCTAGCCTTCATACCGGGGCCCTTTCGGATAACACTGGCCCCAGTAGGCTTCGACCCGGCTGGGTCCCTGCTGTTGCTAACAACTCCTTGAGGCGCGCGGGAACAGTGCGCGCCGTCGACGACATGGGCTTGGTCCGGACAGTTACCGGACGGCCGCACAGTAAGCTACCCATTGCTCACTGTCCGCAAGCCCGCGCCTACGGTGGCCGGAAATCGGGATCAGAATCCCGGCAGCGGCGGCGAGGACGCCGTTACCTGATGCGTTCGGCCTCCTTCTTTGCGAGCATTACTGCTTCGCAGAAGTCGGCGACCGCCTGCCACTCCTCGCTCCGGACCATGGCCTCAACCAAGGCCCGGCGCGAGAGGTCTCCGCCGCCGATCGCCCCCAATCTTTCGGAGACCTGGGCATCTTTAAGTCAAAAGTGAATAGGTAGGAATAGGGAATTCAGCACACGATATTCAGACTCGTTTTATTTTTTGTTCCGAGTAAGACAGTCTGATTCTTATTACACTACGCGACACGACGCGACATCGACTAAGACTGTCTAAATATCGAGTGGTGTAATACTGTAATAGGCTTTTCATCAGGTGAGATAGCAGACAAGCGTGAACCTATTAACAGTAAGTATAGCATAGTCGGCCTTATAATGTTCCCACTGTTGGGACTCAGGTCTCCTCTCTAGGAGAGGGAATGGGCCGTAATCAACCACGCGGGCCCAGTGCTGGTTGGTGGATGTCACATGTCTTCGAAGTTTTTTGGTTCTAGGACATGCCGGTTTCCTCATGATGTTTTCCTTCACCGTTTTGAGAGCAGTGGTGATGAAATAAATTACACAAAGTAATGCGCCTGGTTGGGTTTGAACCCGTGACCAATAAAACGACGACGACTCGTAATTCGGGGCTGTTACCACTCCGCCAGTACTGCTCTCTAGCATTAAAAAAAATGGTTTTCTTTCTTTCTTTTTTTTATGCGCCTGGTTGGGTTTGAACCCGCGACCTACAACTTGTAAGTCGGGGCCGTTACCACTTGTCCACCACTGCTCTGCTTTCAACAGTAAGAAAAAATACATTTATTAATTTTCTCTAACCAGCACGCTTAGCCAAATTGTTATTCTGCAATCGTTAACGCTGTCGAAAAGTGATGAAACGTATGGGAATGACGTCATCTCAACGTAAAGTCGCGTGGTCGGAACAAACGAATAGACAATTCGTAGCCAAGTTCACATCGTTCAAAATCGTTTCTACAATATTTAACGCTACATCCTTTGTTATACAAACGCTAAATTGTTGAACGAAAGCCCGACTCAGGCGCGTCAACATGGCTACCAACTTATCGTTTTCTACAATTGCTGTCACCGAGGCGTTACCGATTAGAGAACGGAATTCGATTGTAACTTGGCTAGGGGGGCAGTTCTCGTGATACGCGTCTAGATCATCTCGCCACCTCTTTCTGGGGCGACCTCGATGGCGCTTACCGTTTGCAGGAACCCACTGGGTGGCGACACTTGCCCAGTGGTCACTGCTCATGCGGCTGACGTGACGTGACGGAAGGACTTGGGGGAGGCCATTGCCCAGCAGTGGGACAGTAAAGGCTAATAAAAAAAATAAAAAAAAATTCTCAATAAACCGTGTTTTCTTTTAGTACCATCCTTATCTTGATATGTTTAATCACAACTAAAACATTGTTTACGCCAAACAGATTTAATTATAAACTGAAACGATGTACGTTTGTTTATGAAAAATATTTTTTTATTATCGACATAACATTGTTTTGGGACTTTCATATCAAAATATGGACGCGTTTGACTCAGTCAAGGTTGTTTAAAGGTTTTTTGGCCTGGAGTCATCGTTAATTTTGTTCTTTTTTAGCCGGTCCCATGGCTTTCTTTCCTGTGGGTCAAAAATCATCCAGACGATATCTCCCGCACTTGGGCGGAGCGGGAGATAGTGTCAGAGTCTTACTGACAAAAGAACCCACCCCGTTCCTTCGTTGCCTTTCATACCGGGGCCGTGCCTCCCTTTCGGAAGTAGGCCCTTGGCTCCAATAGGCTTCGACCCTGCTGGGCCCCTACGGTTGCTGACCACTCCTTGAGGCGCGTGGGTACAGTACGCGCCGCCGACGACTTGGGCTTGGTCCGGACGGTCGGACAGCGAGCTACCCATTTCTTGCCGTCCGCAAGCCCGCGCCTACGGTGGCCAGGAATTTGGATCGGAATCCCGGCGGCGGTTGGGGCGTGAGCGCCATTTGATTGCCTCATGCGGTCAGCCTCCTCCTTATCATTCTAATCTAATCGCCAATATGATTCTAACATAGACTTTTTTTGCTTTATGATCTCGTCTTGCATACGATGACGTCTGCATTAGTCGTGACCTACGCTTCCCGAACTGTCTTCTTTCAAACACATGTGCCATATGTCTGTTTCAGTCACTTACATAAATATAAATAAAGCTAGAAAACGATGTATCGCATTTCAGACCTGCTTTTTAACGTTTTAAACGAGACTATCAGTGTGTTGCTGGGGAGTTTTTTTATTATTATTAATAGGCTCGCCTTTGACCACCATCTCGCCTGATGGTAAGCGATGATGTGGTCGACGATGGAGCACGCTTGCCTAGAAATAACCAACCGCTTGTTGTACTACTTCTGCTGCGTTTGTATCAAAAGTTATTGCTATGCTCGCATTTGTTTGACTGGCCTGTTGGTCTAGTGGTCAGTGGTTCTGTCTGTTACGACGGAGATTGTGGGTTCGATTCCCACCTATTTGTCTTAGGTGGGAATCGAACTCACAAGTTTGTGTGATGAGCACGATCATTTTATTATAATTACTAGCTGTCCGCCCGCGACTTCGTCCGCGTGTACTTCGGTTATCGCACTCTAAACGTGTTTTCCCGTAAGAATATGATGTATTTCCGGGATAAAAAGTAACCTATGTTCTTTTCCATGTCAAAGGCTATAAGCATGCCAAATTTCATCCAAATCCGTTCAGCCGTTTTTGCGTGATTAAGTAACAAACATCCAAACATCCACACTTTTACATTTATAACTAGCTGTACCCGCGCGGCTTCGCTCCCGCTCTTCCCTACTTCAGCCTACTATACCCTACTCTACCCTACTCTACCCTACTCTACCCTACTCTACCCTACTCTACCCTACTCTACCCTACTCTACCCTACTCTACCCTACTCTACCCTACTCTACCCTACTCTACCCAACTCTACCCTACTCTACCCTACCCTACTCTACTCTACCCTACTCTACCCTCCTCTACCTTACTCTACCCTACTCTACCCTACTCTACACTACTCTACACTACTCTACCCTACTCTACCCTACTCTACCCTACTCTACCCTACCCTACTCTACTCTACTCTACCCTACTCTAGGGTAGTGTAGGGTAGAGTAAGGTAGAGGAGGGCCTCTACCTTACTCTACCCTACACTACCCTAATTTTCATTTTTTTTTTCCCATAAGAACCTTCTCCTCATAATAACGAACACAACAAAAAAAAAATTAGCGAAATCGGTCCAGGCGTTGTTGAGTTATACGCTTACCAACACATTTTGCGATTCATTTTTAGGGTTCCGTAGCCAAATGGCAAAAAACGGAACCCTTATAGATTCGTCATGTCTGTCTGTCTGTCTGTCTGTCTGTCCGTCTGTCCGTCCGTATGTCACAGCCACTTTTTTCCGAAACTATAAGAGCTATACTGTTGAAACTTTGTAAGTAGATGTACTATGTGAACCGCATTAAGATTTTCATACAAAAATAGAAAAAAAGCAATAAATTTTGGGGGTCCCCATACTTAGAACTGAAACTCAAAAATTTTTTTTTCATCAAACCCATGCGTGTGGGGTATCTATGAATAGGTCTTCAAAAATGATACTGAGGTTTCTAAAATCATTTTTTTCTAAACTGAATAGTTTGCGCGAGAGACACTTCCAAAGTGGTAAAATGTGTGTCCCCCCCCCTCTAACTTCTAAAATAAGAGAATGATAAAACTAAAAAAAATATATGATGTACATTACTATAAAAACTGCCAACGAAAATTGGTTTGAACGAAATCTAGTAAGTACTTTTTTTTTTAATGCGTCATAAATCGAAAAAAATACACTATTATTAAAACATCGATCAAAGTTACAACACATTACAAGAACTTTTATATTATGTTACTTGCTGCTACGGAACCCTTCATGGGCGAGTCCAACTCGCACTTGGCCGGTTTTATATTATAGATTCACTCTTGACTTGAAAGACCCTTACGTTGTAGCTATTAGGAAACACAGAATCTGGCAGAGAATTTCACTCCTTAGCTGTACGCACAATAAATGTGTTCACAAAACGTTTTATACGTGTGGGTGGGATGTCTACCATGGACCGGTGGCGCAACGCCGTACGTCTGGTGTTCCGATGATGGAACGGGCTACTAAAGACTACACCACATCAGCTCCCCTTGGTCTTTAGTTTGATAAACTAAAAAAAAAACCGGCTAAACGCGAGTCGGACTCTCGCACGAAGAGTTCCGTACCGTCGTAGCAAAAATACGACAAAAAATGTTTTCAGTATGGAAGCTCCCACCTAAATATTTATTCTTGTCTGTTTAAAAATCATGTGTTTGTTATTAAAGCGGCAACAGAAATACATAATCTGTGAAAATTTCAACTACGTTGCTATCACGGTTCATGAAAATAAAAAAAATCCGCTAGTCTAGCTAGTGTGACAAGCGGAGTCCCGAGTTAAGGCCCAAGCGCCCGGAAAGTGCCATAAAACAGTGACTTTCTAAAGCCTACTACTCGGTAACGGCCAAGCTTATAGGTTTGAAAAAAATATATGTTTATTATACATTCATGAACATGTGAAGAGGAGGGATGAAGCGCATATTACTAAAAGAGTTCTGAGTATACATGTAGATGGATGGAAAGGGAGAGGAAGGCCGAAGAAAAGATGGATGGATTGTGTGAGAAGTGATATGAAAGAAAAGAGAGTTAGTGGTAGTTTGACGGGTGACAGGACAGAATGGAAGAAGAAAACGTGTTGCGCCGTCCCCATGTAATATGGGATAAGGGCAGGAAGAAGAAGAAGATAGATTCATGAACAACGTTATCAACATTTGATTTTTTTGTGCTATTAATACTTTTTTCTAATTAGCAATTTCGCAACTTTTCGGAACTTTTCCCTACTACGAAACGGCTAGGATCTTTAGAAACATTTTTACACATAAAAAATGGTGGTTAAATATTCTTCAAAGTGAACATAGCATATGTACGAGTAAATCCTAACTAATATTATTTTATGTGAAAGTGTGGATGTTTGGATGTTTGTTACTTAATCACGCAAAAACGGCTGAACGGATTTGGATGAAATTTGGCATGCATATAGCCTTTAACATGGAAAAGAACATAGCCTTTTTATCCCGGAAAAACATCTTATTCCTACGGGAAACACGTTTAGAGTGCAATAACCGAAGTACACGCGGACGAAGTCGGGGGCGGACAGCTAGTCAATCAATATTTCGCAAAGAAAATTGATTTAAAAGTCAGCCGCGCGCTTTCCGGGTGCTGCTGGCCGCAAATAAATGCACAGATATGCGTACTGCCGCCTAGGCGGGTGCGAGAGTTGCGTCCATTTAATTTCGGCCAGATGGTTCAAGGGACTATAAGCCTTAACTGAATCAATAGGTTCCCGTCGTTACCCTTTGGTTACGAAACTCTAATAAGTTCATGCATTTTTCCTATTTACGGCTTCATACTGGCGAAGTTGCTTACTAAAGCGAACACTATGATATATATTAATCCGTGTATGTTGTGTTTATATGCGCGTTTCAGTAAAAAAACTATCGTAATGTTATATATTTTATGCGATTATCTCGCGAATGACTGGCATCTGTTGATAGATAGCTTTTACGCGATATTTCCGGCGTTTATGGCTTAGTGTTGGGCGGTGTTTTATCGATATTCCAAACATTGGCGTAGCGTGAATTATACGTGGGCGAAGGCGCTTCAGCGAGGCCATTTTCTTACATGAGTTCGAAAACGAGACAGCGACCGTCGCAATCCAGTGTTCGACTAAATCGCCGCTTACCACCAAGTGAAATAGTGGTCAAACGCAAGGCTTCATCATCATCTTCATCACCGGCCTTTTTAATGTTCCCACTGTAGGGACTCAAGCCTCCTCTCTAGGAGATGGAATGGGCCGAAATCCACCACGCGGGCTCAGTGCGTGTTGGTGAATGTCACATGTCTTCGAATTTTTGGTTCTAGGACATGCCGGTTTCCTTTTGATGTTTTCCTTCACCGTTTTGGGAGCAGTGGTGATGAAATAAATTACACAAAGTAATGCGCCTGGCTGGGTTCGAATCCGCGACCTACAAGTCGTAAGTCGGGGCCGTTACCACTCGGCGACCACTGGTCTGATACGGCGTCTCCCAACACGGCCACGTCTTGTATCATTGCAGCTTCGTCGACAGAGTTTCATAATTTTGTATACATATAAGCTTCACGCAGGCGTACAATGACGAATACGCTTCTATGAATCTCCGTGAGCTGTAGGCGAAATGTAGCAACATTTTATCGATAAAAATTCCAACTAATGACGTCTTCCCCACACTAGCACATAACTCGACATTGACCGCTGCAGATGTTCCCATTCCCGCAAGTCATGTAACTCTATCGATGTTCAGTTGCTAATAGACTACAAAGCTACTAGTTTTTCGAGCTAGAGTAATGTTGGCACTGACAGTATAGGCTAGTTGCCGTAAAAAATGTAATTAGTCCGTCTTTTAGATTATTCAAAAATAAAGGAAACATATTTTTTATTTGTAAATGAAGCCAGTGACTGAAAGATTGAAAGGAAATCGTTTGTCTTGGTATGGTCATGTAAAGAGGAGAGATGAAAAGCATGTTGCTAAAAGAGTCATGAATTTACATGTGGACGGATGGAGAGGGAGAGGGAGGCCAAAGAAAAGATGGATGGATTGTGTGAGAAGTGATATGAAAGAAAAGGGAGTTAGTGATAGCGTGACGAGTGACAGGACAGAATGGAAGAAAAAAACGTGTTGCGCCGACCCCAAAGAAAATGGGACAAGGGCAGGAAGAAGAAGAAGAAATGAAACCAAAAAATTGGTTGCCTGTAAAGTCGGTATACGGGCGAAAGTTTTACGTGACAACGACTTTGAGTGGTAAAATAATTTTAATGTGAATATTCATTCGTATAGTAGGAAGAAGGATGAAATATGTCTGTCTCTCTCGCTCTTAGGCGGGCTAACCATGCCCGAGTGGAAGGGACGCGTGCCTCTCACTCGCTCTCATTGTGAGCGCATAACGTGAGCGGAGCGTAACGCAGTTTCTTGAAGTGTCACCCGGCAAACCAATTTATAAGACGTTGTCACGTCAAAATGACAAAGATATAGCCCTGAAAGTTACGTGTAACGTCACGCCGTGCTGCATTTTTTCGCACGGGGTGACGTCACACGTAACTTTAATGGGCTATATCTTTTTTTTTTTTTTTTTTTTTCGAAAAAAGAAAAATACGTGTCCTATATTTTTTTTATAATCTAAAATACGGACTAAATAAAATGTAATTATTTTGAACCTGGAAACTACCCTATTGAAGACTAGCTTTCGCCCGCAGCTTGGCTCATTTACATAACATATAGCCTGTGTCACTCAGGAATAAAGCAGCTTTCTATCGGTGAAATAATTTAAGCAATCGGGTCAGTACAAAAAAACAAACTTTACCTTTTTTTTTTAATTGATATAAACTAGTGCTTGACTGCGATCCCACCTGATGGTAAGTAGCGATGCAATCTTTGATGTTGAGGCGCACTAGTTTATTAAGAGCCTACTCTAGCCTTGAAGACACCCAAATTACAATACCTCTTAATTATATTAGTGTAGATGGCACAATTTGCACTCTATTGCAGTTACGAACGCGTATACTTAGATTATTCACTTGGTCATTAAGTTCATAATCATTTGTTCTGAAATCTAAGATGCTTAGAGCCCGTAAAATTAAAATTTTCTTATTAATATCGACGCTTGAAAGGCCAAAATTACGAAGCGACATTTAATAAACTTTATAAGAGAGTGATTTAAAGTTCAAATTGTTAGTTAAAAAAAAATCGGATTTAGGTAGTATTATCAAGATGTTAATACTTACTAAGTAAATCCGACTATTTCGTAATTTTATAATTTTTTACCCACACCGTCCCAGACCGTAATTTTTGGTCCACTGTAATTTCTTAAGGCTTATAGTCCCTTGAACCATCTGGCCGAAATTAAATGGTCACTACTCTCGTACCCGTCTAGGCGACAGTACGACTATCTTATATTTTCTTTGCGAAATATTGATTGATTTACATATGCAATGTTCACTTTGAAGAATATTTAACTACCAATTTTTATGTGTAAAAATGTTTCTAAAGATCCAAATTGTTTCGAAAGAGTAGGGAAAAGTTGCGAATGTGATGTTGTATGTAATATTTTTTTAGACAAAATTATTAATCGCACGAAAAAATCAAATGTTGAATTATTTATTTACTTATTTATTTATTATATTCTTTATTGTACACCGCATGAACAAAAAAGATACAGGACAAACATTATTCAAAATAAGTGTACAATGGGCGGCCTTATCGCACAGGGCGATCTCTTACAGACAACCTTAATAATGTTGTTCATGAATCTATAATAAACATATATTTTTTTCAAACCTATTAACCTGGCCGTTACCGAGGAGTAGGCTTCAGGAAGTCACTGTTTTAAGGCACTTTTCGGGCGCTTGGGCCTTAACCAATCAGAGAGTCAAACGCAGTAAACGTTTCGATCGCGTTAAAGTAAAATTATCATCATCATCATTTCAGCCGATAGATGTCCACTGTTGGGCATAGGCCTCTCCAAGTGTAGCCACAATGAACGGTCTTGTCCGTTTCGCATCCATCGGATTCCCGCAACCCTTACCAGGTCATCGGTCCAACTTGTAGGAGGCCATCCAACGCTGCGTCTTCCGGTACGCGGTCGCCACTCCAGAATCTTTCGGCCCCAAAGGCCATCGGTTCTGCGTGCAATGTGCCCTGCCCATTGCCACTTAAGTTTGGCGGCTCTTCCTTCTATGTTTGCAACCTTAGTTCTCCTGAACCTTACTTCTTCATTTCTGATTCGATCACGTAAGGAAACTCCGTATCCGTAAAATTATCACTCAACACAGAATATGGTAGCTATAGTTGTAACACTTCCGCAGCCATGGCGTCTAAACGCACGTGCAAGATACATGGTGGTGGCATGTGCGTTACCAATTTGTATACAATTTGAGCAACGCCATACGAGAGTTCCTGGCAAAAAGCCATACTACGTTTCACCATACTTTTTGTATTGCTAATAATTATGTTGAAGCGGACATGATAGAAATTCTGACCTAGAATTGCTTCTTTTGGAGTCAGTTTTTATTTTTTTTAAGCGGTTCGCGTTTTACCGCTATCTCGCCTGATGGAAAGCAACAATGCGGTCGACGATGGAACGCGCTTACCTAGAAGTAACCTATTCAATCTTGACTTAAAGATTCCAGGGTTGTAGCCATCAGGAAACGCAGACTCCGGCAAAGAATTCCACTCCTTAGCTGTACGCACAATGAATGTGTTAATAATAATATAATAATAATAATATTCCACAACTATCACACAGCGCCGTCTAGTCCCAAGCTAAGCAGAGCTTGTGTTATGGGTACTAGACAACTGATAAACATACTTATATATTTTTAAATAAATATATATTATAGATAAATTACACCCAGACACAGATCAAATGATCGTGCTAATCACACAAACATTTGTCCTGGGTGGGAATCAAACCCACGACCTCCGGCATAGCAGTCAGGGTCACTAACCACTAGACCAACAGGCCAGTCAAATATTAAATCAGTAGTGTCCCTGATCTTTACCATTCGCATTTAAAAGATTAAAGTCATATTACTGAGGACCGTTAAGTACTTTCAAAGAAAGAATTTTCATGAAAGAATTAACTTCAGCGTTCTTAAAGACATGAGAGTTAGTTTAAGTTAGATTTCTTATGCTATCGACATTGACCAAAAAAATTCAAAATTCAAATATTTTTATTTCATACCAGCTTTTGCCCGCGCGACTTTGCTTTCGCTCTTCCCTACTCCACCCTACTATACCCTACTCTACCCTACTTACCTTACTCTACCCTACACTACCCTAATTTTCATTTTTTTTTTCCATAAGAACCTTCTCCCGACAATAACAAACACAACAAAAAAAGAATTAGCGAAATCGGTTCAGCCTTTCACGCGTGATGGCGTGACCAAGGGAAATAGGTATTCATTTTTATATAATACTAGCTGTACCCGCGCGGCTTCGCTCCCGCTCTTCCCTACTTCAGCCTACTATACCCTACTCTACCCTACTCTACCTTACTCTACCCTACTCTACCCTACCCTACTCTACTCTACCCTACTCTACCCTACTCTACCCTACTCTACCCTACTCTACCCTACTCTACCCTACTCTACCCTACTCTACCCTACTCTACCCTACTCTACCCTACCCTACTCTACTCTACCCTACTCTACCCTCCTCTACCTTACTCTACCCTACTCTACCCTACCCTACTCTACTCTACCCTACTCTACCTTACTCTACCCTACTCTACCCTACTCTACCCTACTCTACCCTACCCTACTCTACCCTACTCTACCTTACTCTACCCTACACTACCCTACACTACCCTACACTACCCTATACTACCCTACACTACCCTAATTTTCTTTTTTTTTTCCATAAGAACCTTCTCCTCATAATAACGAACACAACAAAAAAAAAAATTAGCGAAATCGGTCCAGGCGTTGTTGAGTTATGCGCTTACCAACACATTTTGCGATTCATTTTTATATTATAGATAGATAGGCCTACATGGGCACTTATAAAACGTCAGAAGCTAGTGCACGGTTCCAAATTGGTCGTTTCCTACGGAGAAGAACCGGCAAGAAACTCCATTTCCAAATCCTGGCCTTGTTAACACCGCTTAACCCTGAAGATCAGTCTTCCGAGCACGTGCAAAGTCAACAAGAAAGGCACGTGTTTCAACGAAACGTCTTAAAAATTGTTATACAGCGCAACAGTGACAGTTTTCTGGTCCACTGCCAGGATACGACTAATTCCTATCGCCGTATTTAATTTTCCTTGTATTTTTCTACGTATAAATTGTTAACCTTTTAGAGGGCTGTTCATAAAGAAACTTCTTCTTCTTTTTGTGTCAATGCTCTTAAACTAAACTTTACACTCACTTCACTTTACACACTACTACACTTTACACACTACTACACTTTACACACTACTACACTTTACTTTTTTCACTTTACTTTTTTTTAAACTTTCTGCCCAATATTTGGCAACCTGTACGGCTCTATTGTTGGCCTCGTATCTTCTTCTTCTTCTTCCTGGCCTTATCCCATATAACTTGGGGTCGGCGCAACACGTTTTCTTCTTCCATTCTGTCCTGTCGGCTGTCACCCGTCAAACTATCCCTAACTCCCTTTTCTTTCATATCACTTCTCACACAATCCATTGTTGGCCTCGTATAGATCCTGAAAACTACAGGTGGTTATGCAAGATGCATAGCAGGTGGCGCATGTCCTGTGGAGAGGCTCCGCATTGGCACTGTGCTTGAGATGGATCGAGGAAACCCCATTTGGCCAGGTTGTTTTTACTGCGGCCAACCTGGGTTCGCAGTCGGTTTAGAGATTTCCAAATTGGCCACTGCAGTTCGCGTTCAGAGGGAAGATGTTCCGATGGGGTGATGAAAAGTGGAGGAGTTTAATGTTTCTGTCTCCAAAGAAGCTGTTATTTCGATACTATATCGAGATGCAGATAGCTATGCAGGGCCCCAAGTCTGCTATTTTTATAAATTCGTCATTCCAACACGATCCCATTGTCATTTTGCTAAAAGTTTGTAATCTGCTAATTCATAATGATCGATCATTGATCGGTCACTGGTCTTGTAATAGAATTGTGGTAGAATGATAATTTCGAGCATATTAAAACCAATAACTGCACAATAACGTTCTAATGGTAAAACAGTGATCAAATAAACTGTCAAAGTTTTAGCAGATTACCGCAAACGTCAAATATTCATTTGTCGAGATTACCATTCTATGTCACTTCTTTCAATGGAGTGTCAGTGGTTGACCATTGGAAAGTCATAATGACGCCATTATATTAGTAGATTACCAAACTTGTCAAAATCGACAATTATGACATCAATGATAGACCATTCTGACACTATTGTAATAGCAGACTTGAGGCCCTGAACCGTGGTTACTTAGGCGGAGGTATAGGACCAGCGACAGTATCGCGACTGTACGCCATTCAACGCGATTTTTTTTGCGATTGTATCGTTACTGAATACCTGTCTTTCCTGAATTTTAGTTGTGCATCTATTTTTATATTATTTTATGATTTTGCATTTGCATGCCAAAACCACCATGAATGATAGCTGGACGGTTGATGGTTTGGTATGGTGGATTCTTTTATATGCATGACTTGATTCTACCATCTCTTTTCTACCATCGGACTACCCGTCGTACGGTGAGTATCCACCCTTACATTGTTGAAACTCCTACGGTTCGGTCTAAGCGTTTCGCTTCGTCGTTTATACCGCGAACATCGAAGGACTGGAACAATTTGCCTTCTGCGTTCTTCCCGTCCAATTATAATTTAGGCTAGAGTGAATAGGCTCTTAACAAACTAGTGCGCCTCACCATCAACGATTGCACCACTGCTTACCATCAGGTGGGATCGCAGTCAAGCACTGTTTTAAATAATTAAAAAAAAATTATATATACTATATATAAACACGTATATCGTCACCCTCCCTGCTAACTGTCGTAACTAGCAATTGAGATTTTTCCAGGGCGACCCTTTTTCGGTCGGGCGTTAAAATCATATTCCTGTAGTTGCGTTGACTGTAGCTTTATTAATGAATTAATAAGTTTTTTTATATTAATCTTGGCATATTCTTTTAGTTAGTACTGGCCCTAAAGCCCTAAATTACGAAAGTAGTGAGGATATTTTTTCCCTTCTTTTGCTTACACTTCCGCAAAACGAAATACTTGAATATCTTCTAAACGGTAAACGATACAGATATAACGATTAGAGAGAATTCATTCCAAATCATGTTATGAACACGTTGGTAATATCAGTGCAGATACGCCAGTTTGTGAGATACGACAGTTAGCGGGGAGGGCGACGATATATATATATTATTGTATATACCTACACACAGCAAATAAATGAATATTCATCAGTAAATGTGAACGAATGGAGAGGGAGAGGGAAGCCAAAGAAAAGAAGGATGGATTGTGTAAGGAGTGATGTGAAAGAAAATGAAGTTAGTGATAGCGTGATAGGATAGAATTTTCACTTATACAAGACACATGTTTCTAGGTTTACACAGAACCTAACTGTAATATAAAATCATCAAAAGACAGCTTGCTCATAACATTCATAAACGTAACATAGACACAACAATTTTCCAAATAATCTTTTAAACATGAAACAAAATTACATAAACACAAGAAGGAACATCAAAAAATTTCTACGAATGTTTACAGACATAATGAAAATAAAAATAAAACATATGTCTGAACTAATATATCAAAATGCGAATTAGTAACACGGTATAGAAGACTTCATTCAAGAATATGACGTATCCCATATGTACTGAGCTTGTCCGTGTGTGCGTTAAACAGTCCTATTTACAATCATTACGTTACAATGACACGACCATGTGAAATTGACATTCCAAGATGGCGCCACTATCTGCTTACACATTCAAATTCAGAACTTATTGACGTTAGTACCAATTTTCGCCGCGTGTCATTATTATTGGCACAGTTTTGTGTTCATGTTATGTCTATGTGTGTGTGTGATGACGTATACTGTGGTTGACGTCTATATGACCTTGTATGAGTGGGTGTTAGTATGTAATACACTGCTGGCATTTCCTGTCGGCGCGTGTTTTAAATAACTGTGGTTTTTGGTTGTTGGGTCAAGATTTTTGCAAGTTTATGTTGTTGTTGCGAATCTAGAAAAGGGCTATCAATAACCATTATGTTCCTGCTCGCGTCCCTTATTATTTGGGGTCGGCGCAACGTGATTTTTTCTTCCATTCCGTCTTGTTACTTGTCATGCCATCACTAACTCCCTTTTCTTTCATATCACTCCTCACACAATCCATCTATGTTTTCTCTGGCCTCCGTCTCCTTTTTCCATCCATCTACATGCATACTCATACCTGTTTTACGAACATGCATTTTATCCTTACTCACATGACCATACCAAGATAAACGACTCCCCTTCAACTTTTCAGCCACTGACACCACTTTCAAACTTCTTTTAATGTACTCATTTCTCACTTTATCCATTCTCGTCACACCACACATCCTTCTCAACATTCTCATCTTCGCTACGTGCAATCTTTTCGGCTTTTTGCATCCGTCATACCTGTTTTACTAACATGCATTTCATCCTTCCTCACATGACCATACCAAGATAAACGACTCCCCTTCAACTTTTCAGTCACTGACACCACTTTCAAACTTCTTTTAACGTACTCATTTCTCACTTTATCCATTCTCGTCACACCACACATCCTTCTCAACATTCTCATCTTCGCTACATGCAATCTTTTCGGCTTTTTGTATACGTCTTTTTCACAGCCCAACATACAGAAAAATCACAATTGAAGGGGAAAGTGGATAAAGGCGTTAACTACCTACTATTACGATTCTCTGGTAATATTTCTATTGTTAGCACATTTTAAATATACACTTGATTGACAGTTAAAACCTTGCTAGCATCTGCAACTATGTAACGAATTAGAATTGGGGTGTTTTAAATCCATAGACCGATTTACCATTAATGAAAACCTCTGTTCATGCAAACAAGTCAGATTTTTTGATTTTGTCAGATAACACCTTTGTCCACTTAACCCTTCAATTGTATCCGCCAATATTTCCTAACCCGACGATGCCAGACGATGCCAGTATTCTGACTCCCTGTATGTGACTACTCTAGCCCATCTGTGTGTGTGCATTTTGAATTGGCTAGTTCGATTCCACTTCAGTTTTGCTGATTTATTGCCCACATCGGCAATAATAAAAAATCATAGTATATTAATAACATAGCTCAGTCAGGGGCCATAGTGACCAGTCCACTTAGGCCATAGCCCGATCTCTATATGTTGCAAAAGTTTGCCATCAACCGGAGCTTGTCCTTGGGTGCACTTGCATAGCGCGTACAGGTATAATAGTCGGTTGGTTCCAAATTAAACTGTCTAAGGAGCCTCTTCGAGTTGGCTCCTCGTTCGTCTTCCAAAAGTTCAGAACCCTAGGGCCCTGAGATAAATAAGTACATGCAAATAATAAAAAAGTCTCAACCTCGTAAAAGCTGAGAAAGGTTAACAAAATATCTTGACTGGAATCTCGAGGTTGTCGGCGGCATGTGGGAAGTGGATTCAGCAGTCATTATGCCGATAGTCGTGATGGCCAATGTCTTAATAGCAAAGAGCCTCGACCGACATATGAGGCTTGCGTTGGGCAGTTGGATCATGGGCTTGATCCAGAAGACAGTACTTTTAACTTAGGTCTCGAGTTGTCGACATGCGAGATGTGGATACCGCAGTCATTATGCCGATAGTCGTGACGGCCAATGTCTTAATAGCAAAGAGCCTCGACCGACATCTGAGGCTTGCGTTGAGCAGTTGGATTATGGGCTTGATCTAGAAGGCAGTACTCTTAGACACGGTGCATGTGCTTAAAAGATTCCTCTCATCTTGACCACCGGTAGCTAAGGCCTTGTTCCCAATGCCGATAGGATACCATAAAATCTCTTATAGATAAAAGCGGTGATGTATTAAATTAAATTCTTTTAGCTTCGCCCACGCTTTATCTATTCAGCTGAAAATCAATACACGTGCCTATAATAAACCACTGAAACCAGCAGAGGAGACGAGAGTTTAAATATAATACAATTTCGGAGTTCATCTGGTGTAAACTAATGTTAACGGAATGGCAGATTTTACCAGAATAATTTATTACGTGAACTAGAATTTAGTATGAAGATGAGTGTTAGTACGCGGGCATTTAATTAAGTGGACGATAATATTTAACACTAGTCACCAGTCGTATCTACGGCAATGCGCTGCCTGTACTACATGGTAGACATCCCACACGCAAATACAAAAAAAATTTAGAAACACATTCATTATGCGTACATCTAAGGAGTGGAATTCCATGCTGGAGTCTGTTTCCAGGTAGCAACTATCTGGAGATCTTTAAGTCAAGAGTGAATAGGTTACTTCTAGGCAAGCGTGCTCCATCGTCGGTCAAGCGTGAGCCTATCAACAGTAAAAATAGCAAATTATTTAGAGGTGTTAACTGCCGTCCAGCTTCCAAACAGTGCGAAACACCTACACGCATATATGTATACATAAACTTGCTTTTCTTTATATTATTGATAACCTCGCGCTGACCATTATCTCAACTGACGGTAAGTGATGATATGGTCCGTGATGGAGCACGCTTGCCTAGAAATAACCTATTCCCTCTTGATTCAAAGACCTACAGGTTACGGCTATCAGAAAATAGTCTTCAGCAGCTAAGTCCACTCCTTAATTTTACGTACGTTCAATACTTACGCTTTTTCTCATGGGCAGATGATGGTCGCAAGCTGGACTACTAAGCGTGGTGTCTTAGGAGTAATTCTCTAGTCAGGAGAAATGTGCTATTGGGTTTATACATTAGGAATTACTCTGTAGCTGCCCAGAGTTGGAGGTGTGATACCGCCATGCCTTGATAAGCACCTAAGCCTTTGGTCCTGCATCTGAACCCTCGCCGGTCGTGTCCGAATTATAAGAGTAAAGAGACAGTGCATCCGAGTTTGCGCACGCGCTTGAGTACTTCTTCTTCTTCTTTATGGTCTGGTTTCCGCACTTAGTCCTTAGCAGACAGTTGTGCGTGGGCAATGGTGGTCCTTACTCCAACCAGCCCAGCTCACTTCAGAAGCAGATTAGTATCTTCAATTTGCTCAGGGCATCTATGAGTGAATTCGGTGCTCCTATCTTGCTGACGGCTGTGTACTCGAGCAGCACATGCGCGAATTTCTTCTGACTCCATGCATTCTCGCTTAAGTACTATGAAATCTACTGCTGGCTGATCGTGGTGGAGATAGGCCACCATCATTGCTATTCGGTTGGGATTATTTTCGTGCCTTTATCATGAGGAAACCACAAACCCAAAATCTCTCACAGAAGAAAAGGAAACAACAGCAATCCATCTTCCGATAGCCCGATTGCTTCTCTCGTGGTATTTGTAAACACGTAGCTATACATAGTTGGCACGCGGCTCGGGCCGCTGAACGCGACTTATAAATAGCTGACCAAATGTAACGTGACGTCAGTGCGCTACATGTCTTACGAGTTACGAGCAGTAATTAGCTTTATGGATGGGAAGAAACGCCTTTTGGAAGAGAAGATGGGATCTTCTTCTTTTCAGACCAATATTTTTTCCCACTTGGTTGACGACGGTCCAAAGAGACATAAAAGCTTATCTCGACATCGATATGGCACAAAATCTTGCACAATGGATAACGAAAACAAGGATGGCCGACCCCGAATAAATGAGATAAGGTCTAGCCATAAAAAGAGGTTTCCTTTCCCCTCAAAGTCATCGACGCCCAGTTGCTAGCCTGCTGGTTTTCTATCGTTTACATTTCGGTGAGTCTGCATTGGAGTTGCACAGTTTAATTCCGCCAGGTCCCTCCCATCATCGTACCACTAGATTTACGGCGTTGCTCTACCGGTACATGGTGGAAATTCCACCCATACGTACAAAGCGTTTTGTGAACACATTCATTATGCGTATAGCTAAGGGGTGGAATTGCCTGCTGAGGTCTGCGTTTGTAGTATGACTGTGTATTTTGGCTGTTAGGTGGCCACTTAGACTGGTCCCGGTTGTCATTCGTAGATATTTGACAGTCGTTACAGGTCAGTCAGACGCCTGAAAGCCAGACCATCGGTCTATCCAAGGAGTATAGCCAGTAGCTGGGTTGTGGAGGTCTGATAGGCAGTCGCTCCTTGTAACTCAAGTATTCAGCCGCATCTGGTTAGATTGGAAGCCGACCCCATAGCTTGGATTGGGAAAAGACTAAGGTGATGGTGAGGTGGCCGCGGTTATAGCTGCGTCTGTGGTGTTTTTAAGATACCCTAAAGTGTAGATGTAAGGACGCTTTGAGCACTCTAGTAATTGGGCCGTCTTCTGCTCAGGAGCACCGCACTTGCACTTGGTATCGGGTGAGATAATCCCCCATATTGCCAGGTTGTGTTTGCAACGGCATACTTGGGTGCGCAGTTTCTTGATCGCTTTCCATATAAACTACTGCAGTTCACGTCTGAGTGGCAGATGTTCCTAGGGTTGAAAAAAAACAGTCTTCCATCTTCCAAAAAAGTTACATCTCACCGTAGTCAGCTGAATGACCTTTGTGCAGCAAAGAAAGCTCTTCTCTCTTTAGAAGAGAAGATGGTAGGAGATAGAGGTAACATGAGCATCAGCCTTATAATCTCCTACTGCTGGGACTCAAGCCTCCAGTCTAAGAGAGGAAATGGGTCGTAATCCACACTGCGGTCCAAGTGCGAGTGCAGGGGATGTCACGTCTTCGAATTTTCCGCTCTAGAACATACCGGTTCTGCGGAAACGTTTGAAAGAATTACCGTGGCCCTAAAATGCAAAGGCCAAATGTAGGAGCATAGGCGGGATTTAGTTTGTAAAATTCTGACATACACACACAAATCAAACACAAAAAAAAAAATTAAGCATACTTTTTTTTTGCTATTATCATCTCATAAAGGAGCCTAAGGGCGGAGGGTTTTGCCGACTCACGGTATAGACTCGAAAAAAAAAAACTCAAACTGTCTATCACAGTTCAAATTGATATCTAGTTTTAGGTCTTCAAATTAGCCGCAAAGTGACGAGCGACGGCGGTGCGGCTGCAGCGCTACCATCACGCTGCTTGTTATTCCATATAATTTAAAACGCGCGGCCGCAGCGCGGATGTAGCGCGGCAGTCTCGCGGCACTTTGCAGCTTTTATTTATATGGAATAACAAAGCAGCGCGGTGTCAGTGCTGCAGCCGCGCCGCCGTCGCGTGGCACTTTGCGGCTAATTTGAAGGCGCCCAAACATATCAAAAAGGGGATAAAGTCTGTCCTTGAAAATCAACGGTCATCAACCAACGATTTCGCCTGCTACTCTTGCTGTCACAATGAAACTGGTTATTCCATCTGTCTGTCTGTCTGGACCCTTCGTACAGCATCCCTTCAGAGGGGTACATTTGTAACGGTCACTGTCTGGGTTTTAATTGATGGTGAATTTGTTTATTTTTTATTTGGCTGTGTATCAAATTCACGGTGTTTTAGGTTTGTACAATTGAGATGTGAACGTGGTACGGTAGCTTGTGAATTAGGGTTGTGAAATCATCAATGCGAAATCTAGAATGGATTTTTTTTTACAATAAAAAAGCTTGAGAGCAGTGGTGGCCGGTCGCGGGTTCAAACCCTGCCGCGCGCATTACTTTGTGTAATTTATTTCATTACCACTGCTCTCAAAACGGTGAAGGAAAACATCGTTAGGAAAGCGGTATGTCCTAGAACCAAAAATTCGAAGACATGTGACATTCACCAACCCGCACTGGGCCCGCGTGGTGAATTCCGGCCCATTCCCTCTCCTAGAGAGGAGGCCTGAGTCCCAGCAGTGGGAACATTAAAAAGGCTGATGATGATGATGAATACAAAAGCTTAACCCTTTGTGTGTCCGAAACGTGGATCCACGCGAGACACAATAACTTTTTAATTGTGTCTCTAATTACGGCATGCGAAAGGTTAATACTAATAAGTAGAGGTACAATATTTGTTACTCATGTGTACTTCTTTATCCTCAAACGGTTGAACAGATTCAAATGAAACTTGGCACAAGGAATTCTCTGCTGGAGATCGTCAAGCACGAGCCTATTCATAAAAAAACACATCATCATCATCATATAAGCCGATAGACGTCCACTGTTGGACATAGGTCTCCCCCAAGTGTCGCCACAATAAACCGCTACCTTCACCAAGTCATCGGTCCACCTTGTAGATGGCCTTCCAGTACGCTGCGTCTTCCGATACGCAGTCGCCAATCCAGAACTTTTCGGCTCCAACGGCCATCTGTTCTGCGTGCAATGTGCCCTGCCCATTGCCACTTAAATTTGGCGATTCTTCGAGCCTCGTGGACAATCTTTGTTCTCTTATTGTACAGTTGTCGTAAATGATTCAAAATGGTGATTTAGATTCGGATTAATAAACTTACGGGGACGTATTATTCGATGTTAAATTTTTCGGAATTATGTAACACACTCAAAAAGAATATGGTTTTTTTTTATTTATTGATATAAACTAGTGCTTGACTGCGATCCCACCTGATGGTAAGCAGTGATGCAATCGTTGATGGTGAGGCGCACTAGTTTATAAAGAGCCTATTCACTCTAGCCTTGTTTTTATTTTGCTTCGACTTCACGTCCACAGTAATCGGCATTGTCGCCGACAAAGTCGCTGACAAGCGTTAGTCTTTCTATAACCGCATGTCCCTATCGATAACACAACACCCTCTCTGCCCTTGAGACTAAAAATAAAATTTACCGACGTACTAGCGACCGCCGGCTCTATATAATCACCCCCCTTATGCCCTTTACAACCCTTTTCCACACCGTCCAGTTTTTCTGATGTGATCTGAAAAGAGCGCTCTTTTAAATTCTCAAAAAGGTTTACGTGTAATTTTATGTAGTGCTAAGAATTCGTCTGAATTTGTTGTCAGATTTTTTAGCACAAAAAAAATAATTTTTCCCACTGCTGGGAACCTTAGTCCTCCTATCCCTATCTCTAGGAGAGGGAATGGGCCGTAATCCACCACACGGGCCCAGTGCGGGTTGGTGAATGTCACATGTCTTTGAATTTTGGGTTCTAGAACATGCCGGTTTCCTCACGACGTTTTCCTTCACCGTTTTGATAGTAGCGGTAGTGAAAAATAAATTACACAAAGTAATTCGCCTGGCTGGGTTTAAACCCGCGACTAACAACTCGGTAAGTCGGGGCCGATACCACTCGATCTCTCTAAATATTTACAGTACATGCAGTAAGTGTAACCCGAAGAATCGCCAAACTTGAGTGGCAGGGTGCTCGCAGAACAGGTGGTCGATGATGACGATAGGGTCTGGAGTGGCGACTACGTAACAGAAGACGCAGCGTTGGAAGGCCTCCCATTAGTGCCTATTACAGCACGCGTTATTCAGCACACGATATACAGACTGTCTTGGGCACGCCATAATTATGGCATTTTTTTGGGAGCTTTAAAGCGTCTGTTAAGCAATATGGCCGACGGAATGTGTCTGGGAGTATTGGCGACTTGATTTTAAAGATATTGCCTACAAAATAAAAAAAAATCAGCTTTGAGAAAATACGTGAAGTTACATCATTTTTTGGGAGCTTTAAAGCGACTGTTAAGCAATATGGCCGACGGAATGTGTCTGGGAGTATTGGCGACTTGATTTTAAAGATATTGCCTATAAAATACGTAAAAACCAGCTTTGAGAATTTACGTGAGGTAAGTAATAATTTTATGTACCTTGATTACCTGATACCTGAAAATTGGCCGTCTAAGCAAGCTAGCAGGTAGGCATGCGTTCTTAGTACATACTAACAGTACTCAATCGTCTGCATTTCGTTCGTCAGAAAGTATGTGACGTCTGGCGGCCTTAGGATCTTGGACTATATGAATATATACGGTACATATAATTTTTTTTACAATTTTTGTCTGTCTGTCTGTTTGTCCAGGCTAATCTTTAAAATGGCTGGACCATTTTGACGGACTTTTTTGGCAGGTAGCTGATGTAATAAGGAGTAACATAGGCTACTTTTATTTTAGAAAAAAAAAATTTCAAAATCCTGTAGTCCACGCGAATGAAGTCTCGGGAACAGCTAGTAATGTAGATATAAAGCACACTTACAAAAGAATAATGTATATAAAGATTACGCAGATTTTCAGTTAAATGTAGTTAAAAAAATAATGTTTAATGATTTGAAATTACATAGTTTTATTATACTACCTAATATTTGTATACCAATTGTTGAAGGCGATAAGGTTGATTTTTGGATTGACAATGAATTTGTATTAAAACTGCGTGTGTGCGGTTTGACTTTTTATTTTGAACGATCGTGTGTGAACGATGTTTAACCATAGCTATATAGCTAGGTACGCATACTAACGTTGATATGCTTGACCACCAATCATTGGTGAAACATGTAGAACTTATGTACTGTATTCAACATCCTCATTACCATGTTTCTGACTAATAAAGTACTTTGACTTTGAGTGAAAGCTAACCTTATCATATTCGAGGAAAAGTTTGATAGAAATAATATGACATAAGAATTTATGCTGCATCTGAAAATGTTCAAATAGAGTTGATAACAAAGACATTTACGATTTCGCTTTACCTAGAAAATCAAGTTATATTCTGAACCATAAACTATTCTCTAGATACCCATTTTGATTAATCCCACATTCTTAATCACCACTCTACAAACAAATGCACCATTAAAACGTAGCGACACTAAAAATCCGCTAATTCGTAGCCAATAAACTGGGCTCTCAGCGCTCGGCGAACTTCGGGAACGGTCGGGAGAGCCGAACGATCCAGTTCTATCCGGTTCCAGCCGGTTACCAGGTTATTGGGGCAACGCACACGCGCGGTACATGTTCCCAGCCCTTTGTCCTTTATGCAGTTTCTGTGCAATGTGTAGGGACGGTAGATACTTCGTTTATACGAAGTTAGACTTACTTCGTTTAGACGGTAGATGCTGCGCAAACGGAGACACTTTTTGTTCCAGTTACCGACACTGAACACGTTTTGATCCTCATGATTGTTTTAAGTGAAAGCAACTGGATACAAAAAAATGTTAATGTATTTTTTTTTTTTTTTATGGTGGGAAAAAATCATGCATTGACATCCCCCGCCCTTGGGCGGAGCGGGAGATAGTGTCAGACTCTTACTGACTAAAAGACCCACCCCGTTCCTTCTAGCCTTCATACCGGGGCTCGAGCGCCCTTTCGGATAACCCTAGCCCCAGTAGGCTTCGACCCGGCTGGGTCCCTGGTGTTGCTGACAACTCCTTGAGGCGCGCGGGAACAGTGCGCGCCGTCGACGACTTGGGCTTGGTCCGGACAGTTACCGGACGGCCGGACAGTGAGCTACCCATTGCTCACTGTCCGCAAAATGTTAATGTATGCGCAGGGAGTGGATGATTTCATACTGGTTCTATAGAAATCAAATATTCAACGGTAGCTTGTATTGTATCTGACACATGACACACGTTTGCGCCCTGCCTGACTTGACTTTGGAGTCATGGCAACTTTTAAATGGATGTACGCACTGATTTATATGAACAATTTTCAATATGGGACTAGCATTAAAATAGTTGAAAATTGAGTTGTTGAGTACACTAATTTCATATTTTTTTTCCACAACTATCACACAATGTCTCAAGCTAAGCAGTGCTTGTGTTATGA
Source organism: Mythimna ferrago (assembly GCA_910589285.2). Lineage (NCBI taxonomy): Eukaryota > Metazoa > Arthropoda > Insecta > Lepidoptera > Noctuidae > Mythimna > Mythimna ferrago. The sequence goes on from OU342703.1 coordinate 12,729,501, forward strand.
GTCCTAGACAACTGATAAACATATATAGTATGTTTATATTTCTAAATCTATTCATATTATAGATAAATTACACCCAGACACAGAACAAATGATCATGCTCATCACACAAACATTTGTCCTGGGTGGGAATCGAACCCACGACATCCGGCATAGCAATCAGGGCCACTAAGCACTAGACTAACAGGCCATATTCGCATTAACTAGAATATTCATGAGTCCTTTCACAACCTAGTAACATAATTATGGTGAATCTGTAAAAAAAAAAAATACCCGTGAATCTTTTTTTTATAACAGATAGGCTCGCGTTTGACCACCATCTCACCTGATAGTAAGCGATGATGTGGTCGACGATGGAGCACGCTTGCCTAGAAGTAACCTATTCACTCTTGACTTAAAGACTCCTAAGTTGTAACTATCAGGAAGCAAAGACTCCGACAGGAAATTCCACTGCTTAGCTAGCTGTACGCATAGTAAATGTGTTCCCAAAACACTTTGTACGTGTGGGTAGGATGTCTACCATGTAAGTACCGGTGGCGCAACGCCGTACGTCTAGTGGTCTGATGATGAAACCACAAAATAAATTAGTGTTCTGTGATGGAATAGACTTGGCGGAATTAAACTGTGCAATTCTAGTGCACACTCTCCGAAATGTAAATGACTAGCTTTTGCCCGCGGCTTCACAAATAAAGTAAATAATTTCATCAATCAGACCAGGACTTTTAGAGATTACTTTCTACAAACAAACAAAAAAACAAAGTTTACCTCTTTATAATATTAATTTAGATAGCTAGCAAGTCGACGTCGATGTCCATATATATCACGCTTTTAAATTACTAACAAACAAAAAGTAAAAAAAACAAAAGGTTATCATTTTAAAACTAGCTTGAACGGTCGATTACTAAAATAATTCTAATCACGCTTACGATTTTATGTTATTAGATTTCCAGTGAGAAATGAGTGTATTAGAGGAAGTTTGATAGTGGCGTCAGCCAGGGCGCCAGTGACTGAAAAGTTCAAAGGGGATCGTTTGTCTGGGTTCGGTCATGTGTAGAGGAGGGATGAAATGCATGTTACCTACTAAAAGAGTTATGAATACACATCTGAATGGAAGTAGAAGGAGAGAGACGAGGCGAAAGAAAAGGATGTCGGATTATACGAGGATATTGTCATGGTTGATAGCACCGAATAGACACTTGAAAGACCCCTAGGGGTGAGATTTAAAGAGACGTCCTAAAAGCCGTTATGACGTAACCGAAGACCTCTTAAAATTATCATTTCACTAATACACGACTTACACATGAATACTCTACATATATACTAAGATCCCAGAGCGATCTGACGTGACTTATTTCCATACGGATTAAACCTTAGGTTCTCAGTAGCGTCTCATATGCTTTGAACGCCTGTGTGGCTCCTCCTTGGGGACTCTTGGCAAGTACCAGGTGAGAATGGGAACTAAAAATAAGAGTTGCTTAACTTAAATTTTTATATATGTTTTGTAGAATATTATTCTAGTATCATAAATGTCAGAAACATTCCATTGACCAAAATATCTGTCAGACGCTTTAAAGCTACACAACATAAATAAATAAACTACTTATTTTTACATGTCTGATTTTTAAATATGTTATTAGGCTTATTACAAAGTTATATTTCATTATTTAGACAAATTGTAGTGAGTAAACATTTAACGTTTTTGCCCGCGGCTTCACCCGCGCACATAAAATATAGCCTATATCATTCAGGAATAAAGCAGCTTTATATTGGTGAAAAAATTTTTGCAATCGGACCAGTACTTCCAGAGATTACCTCCTCAAACAAAAAAACACAAAAACAAACTTTACCTCTTTATTATATTAGTGTAGATAGTCTATAACAATAATAATTCAGGCTCTGAAATTCGGTGTGCTTAATGTACTACTATGCCTTACCTATGCCTAATGGTTTCGGCGAAAGAAGCAAACGTTCTATTGGTCACAACCTGAAACAAAGTTTAAAATTAAAATCAAATAATCATTTTCATATCCACCATCACATTCAATCAATTTACCATTTTTATCGATCTAAAACTCTGACTCATGGTAATTTAACTAAATGACCTACATACAACCATAATGTACAAAATATAACAAGCGATTATTAAAATAAAATAGATTTATTACAGCACCAGTTACATTCGACCTCATTCCTACCCCTAAAACCTTTTTCTTGGAACCTCTGTAGCGTTACCTTGGAATCCATGACTAATTTTTCACCAAAAGTCTGTGGGTTGTAGAGTACGGAATCTTTGCGATAGCAGCGATAACAAACACAATGATTGATTCATTAAACCCCAAGCGAACGCCGGCGTTCGCGCACCTATTGTCTTTCTATTGTGTCTGTAATTTCCACGATTGAAAGGTTAACACAGGTGTTCTGAAAAGTTTCCAACCCAACAAGATGCGAGATATTTTTCTTACAATTTATTTTTCTTTTTTTACATTGTCTCCTTGTAACTCTACACACTTCTTCTTCTAACCCGTTCAAATATTAGTCGGTGTTTTATTCTGTAAAATAATTATTCACTAAATTTGCCTCCGCATTTGGCTAAAATCTCTATCCTCCGAGTGCACTTATTAAATGAGAGAGCAAAAAAAAATCCTTGAAAAAGATCGTGAGTAAGGCGAATGATCAAGCAGTTCAAACCATAATTCGTAGATTTTCGCCGTGGCAACCACTGAGGTGCGACAGGTACGCGTCCAAAATGCCTAAAACGTTGTTATTATAGCAGTCAAAAGATGCACAACTAGGAGTGTTGCTATCTTCAAATTGAGATCGGAAACTTTTATGATAGCTACAACTTAGGAGTCTTTAAGTCGAGAGTGAATAGGTTTCTTCTAGGCAAGCGTGCTTCATCGTCGACCACATCATCGCTTACCATCAGGTGAGATAGTGGTCAAACGCAAGCCTATCATTAATAAAAATAAAAAAAAATTAAAACCATATACTCAAGTCTGCGGTCCCTTGAAGCTGTGAAGAAATAGTTCTGTACCTTAACGAAAAAAATGACTAGTGTTATACCCAAACTATGCATAGCATAAGCTCTGCATAGTTTGGGACTAGATGTCGTTGTGTGAATATTGTGGAATATTATTAAAATGATTCTAGCAGTTGCCGTCGACGGCATTTCGTTGCTCTATGGTGGCCTAAAACCCTGAAGTTGGCCCCATTGGGTAGAAGTCAAGGTCAAAGCGGTATGACTCAGCTGTTCCAAGGTGAAATGGGTCTACATTGTCGGGGTATGAAGTTCAAGATGCTTGTGGAATCAGTGGGTGGGTTGGATGAGTTGGTTGCATGTTTTGGTGCCATTGTTGGGTTTATTAGCTTAGTTGGTTTAGGGTTTTTTCTTGGAGTTAGATTACAGAATTTTTTGCGGTAACCTTTCTTAGTATGGTTATATGCTGGCTGTTCTTTTTAGGGTTCCGTATCTCAAAGTAAAAACGGAACCCTTATAGGATCACTTTGTTGTCGGTCTGTGAAGACCCTTTATCTCGGAAACGCGTTGAGGTATCGAGTTGAAATTGAAACCTTGTACTTAGGTCTGCGAACTCTTGAAACTGTAAAAAAATCAAACTTGTAAGTAAACGAGAAAAAAGATACTTCGGACACATAAAGTCGCAAAAAACATACAATTCGACACTTTCGAAGAAATCAAAATTCATAGGGTACTTCCAGTTGACCCAGAATCCCACCATGCTGCCCCGTAGGCTTGCGGACGGCGAGCAATGGGTAGCTTGTCGTCCGGTAAACGTCCGGAACGAGCTCGAGTCGTCAAAGGCGCTTAGTGTTCCACGCGTGCCTCAAAGAGTTGTCTGCAACCGTAGGAGCCCAGCAGGGTCGAAGCCTACTGGGGCCAAGGGTCTGCTTCTGAAAGAAAGGCGCGGCCCCGGTATGAAAGGCAAAGCAGGAACGGGGTGAGTTTTTTAGTCAGCAAAAGTCTGATACTATCTCCCGCTCCGGCTGATTTTTACTAACGAAAAAAAAAAAACCTGGAGCCCTGGAACGAAGGCAAAGAAGAAAAAAGAGAGGATTTTAGTCAGTAAAATCTGACATGCCTCTCTCCCGCCCCACCCAAGAGCGGGAGAAGTCATTGAATTATTTCTCACCTAAAAAAAAGCCTACCATGTTCCCACTGCTAGAACACAACACAGTCTACTCTTCAAGAAATAGCTTGATTATAAAACAACCAAAAATAAATGAACGGTCCAAAGCCTGCCGTCATGACGTCATAAAAATCCTGAGCGCATGATAGATAGTTCACCTACATTGCCTGGATGGACTGTATCCTGTATGTAGGTCACCTGTACTCCTCCCAACCCTCCCTCTGTGCCCCTCGCATCGACTGGCGCCCAATAATAGAGCTGTGCTCATTGTGCAATAATATTCGCTAGGTTTAATGTAGGGCTTAAACCTTTTCATATGTTATAGTGAAGGAAGGATTGGTCGCCGTGTTTAAGTATCGTGAGTTTGATTCCCGCATCGCACAAATATTACAGATAATTGTTCTGGACCTTATTTTGGGGTTCCGTACCTCGAATGGAAAAAACGGAACCCTTGTAGGATCACTGTTGTCCGTCTGTCTGTCAAGACCCTTTATCTCGGGAACTCGTGGAGATATCGAGTTGAAATTAAAACTATATGCTCAGGTCTGTGGACTCTTAAAGCCGTGAAAAATGAAACTTGTATAAATATATTTGTAAATATATTAATTTATATTATTAATTAACTATACTTGTATAAATATATTTAGGTAAAACGTACATTTCGACACTCTCGAGGAAATCAAAATTCATACATAGGGTATTTCCCGTTGACCCAGAATCCTGAAATCTATATATATAAAAGAAAGTCGTGTTAGTTACACTTTTTATAACTCAAGAACGGCTGAACCGATTTATTTGGCTGAAAATTGGTGGGGAGGTAGCTTAAAACCAGGAGACGGACATAAGACCTAAGTTTTTTTTTTTTTTTTTTTTCTTTTTTTTTTTAGGGTAGGGTAGAGTAGGATAGAGTAGAGTAGGGTAGGGTAGGGTAGAGTAGGGTATAGTAGGCTGAAGTAGGGAAGAGCGGGAGCGAAGCCGCGCGGGCAAAAGCTAGTTTGTAATAAAGCAAGGTCCACGTTTAGGAATAAATCTGAAAAATGTAAATTTGTTGTTACGTTACAATTTTTTTTGCGATTCGGTGACTCCATTCCGGAATTGAACTATTTATTTACGTAGGTAAGGTTGTACGGAACCCTCAAGGCGCGAATCCGATTCGCACTTGCCCAGTTTTTTTTTTTTTAATGATATAAACTAGTGCTTGACTGCGATCCCACCTGATGGTAAGCAGTGATGCAATCGATGATGGTGAGGCGCATTAGTTTATTAAGAGCCTATTCACTCTTGCCTTGAAGACACCCAAATTATAATCGGACGGAAAGACCGCAGCAGGCAAATTGTTCCAGTCCCTCGATGTACGTGGTATAAACGACGAGGCGAAATGCTTAGTCCGGACTGTAAGAGCCGTACGTCGTTTTGTCCGATGGTAGAAGTGAGATGGTGGAATCAAGTCGTATAATTCCTGCGCACACTCTCCAAAATGCAAGTAGTAAAACACCGAAAGGCTGACTACACTTCGTCTGTGCTCAAGATTTTGAAGATTGAACTTGACTAGATCTGGCAATATCTAACAGACACCTCGTTTTCAAGATCAGCAACTACATTCAGGCATTGCAATGTCACTGATTCCCCCACTAGCCCAATACCCCAGTTCGGTGCGTTCCCCGGGCGAGTCGGTGACCCCTAGTTACAAATAGGTCACTATGCACCTCGCCCGCTGCAGTGGGACTGGCAGGGCCGGTTTATGGATGTCGGGGCCCCTAGGCAATGCAGGTCTGGGGCCCCCCTACCCTCTTCTAACTTCTTAAAATATTTTATTTCTAACACAAATTTATTCATAATTACGTGGTAACGTGGTTTAGGGTTCCGTAGTCAACTACATAGTTTCACCAAATCTGTCTGTCTGTCCGTCCGTCCGAGGATAATCTCAGTGACTGTTAGCTAGAAAGCTGTGAATTTGAAAAGTAAAAAATGTGCTCTAACTTTTGAACCATAAGTTTAGAAAATATGAAAAAATCTCAAAAATTATTTTGAACTTGACGGGTTGAACAGTTTTTGAAAAGTTGTACAAAATAATTCCTGAACTAAGTTTGTAATTTAATTATATACACCGTTAAATTTTAATCGTTTTAATCCCGTGGAGAGTCGATCCGGTACAGTCGGCGTTGCGTACAAACTACCTACAGGTCATTGAACTCGCAACTGACGTTTTCTTAAAGACATTAATTTCGTACATGCGTAAATTAATACGAGTTTTGAAAAAAGGTACTTTATTTTTTAATTTTATCTTTACAAATCGATAGTGTTTCATGTACCGGATCGACCCTCCATGGGATTAAAACGATTAAAATTTAACAGTGTAAATATAGTTAAATCATTTTTTTTAACTTGGTTTACATATTTTATTGTTTTTCTATTTAGTTGTTTGATTTAATTTTATATTATGAAAATTGATATAAACAAAATTATCAGCAAAAGCAAATGAATATGCTCTGTACTCACACGCTGCTTATGAAAGATTGTGTTTTATTAAACTCCATGTGTTGACAGCTTTTCGCATAATCCAATGCTAGGATTGCTAGTTAAATGGCATGTCATCGAAAATTCAAATATTTTTATTGTTTATGAAACATAGTCTATTTTTTTCCTGAAGTGCGGGGCCCTAGGACATGGCGGGGCCCCTAGGCAGTTGCCTACATTGCCTTATGGATAAAACGGCCCTGGGGACTGGTGACCTGCTTGCAGGGACGAGCCTGCATTTAGATCATTGTGATCATCTATTTATTTACTAGCTTTTGCCCGCGACTTCGTCCGCGCACATAAAATATAGCCTGTCACTCAGGAATGAAGCAGCTTTCTATCGGTGAAAAAAATTTCCGAATGGAGTCTCAAAGAGTTTTCCGAATTGCAATTTTTTTTGTGTGTGTCGTAGGTAACAACTTTTTCAGATTTTTCCCTATACCTGTGCTATATGACCTTACTTTGAGCCAAATTTAAGAATTCTGGGTCAACGGGAAGTACCCTATGAATTTCGATCTTTGAGAGTATCAAAATGTCAGAACAATGTCAGACAGACGGACGGACGGACAACAAAGTGATCCAATAAGGGTTCCGTTTTTCTTAAAACCACCGGTACATGGTGGACATCCCACCTACACGCACAAAACATTTTAGTAACACATTCATTGTGCGTGCAGCTAAGGAGTGGAATTCCTTACCGGAGTCTGTGTTTCCTGATAGCTACAACCCGGGAATCTAAGTGAATAGGTTTCTTCTAAGTAAGCGCGTTCCATCGTCGACCGCATCGTCGCTTTCCGTCAGGTGAGATAGCGGTCAAGCGCGAACCTATGAACAAATAAAACAAAAAATACTGACCAAGTGCGAATCGATAATTGAAATCCCTAAAATTTTTTTGAATCGCGTTTTTTTTTGTTTCGTTCATATCTAAGAAGCACAGAACATTTGCTGTGCCTCAGTGTCGCACTGTTGCCGGTGCTCAGTCTCCAATACCTCGCACTTTGGCTGCACTAAATGATCTCTTGGATTCTTATCCAACAAACGATCTGTTTGCGGATGAATGGAAGATGATTTTATTGGCATGTCAGAAGTACTGTGAGAGGAATTGATGTACGTGTTGTTAATACTTTTACTCTTTGTTTAGTTACTGTAATTGGTGGTTTAACCGTTGTAATTAATTTAAAAAAAATCTAACTAGAAATTTATAGTTTTTTTTTTTACTTCGTTTAGGTACTAAAGGGCAATGGAAAGGGCTATGCTCGGAGTTTCCTTGCGTGATCGCATCAGGAATGATGATATCCGCACTAGAACCAAGGTCGCCGAAATAGCCCGAAGAATCGCCAAACTGAAGTAGCAGTGGGCAGGGCACATTGCTCGTAGGATGAATGGTGGATAGGGCCGAAAGGTTCTAGACGGGCGAGGCGATCGCGCACCGGAAAACGCAGCGCTGGAAGGCCTCTCACAAGGTGGATCGACGACCTGGTGAGAGTCGCGGGAACGCGGTGGATGCGAGACGCACAGGATCGGTCGTTGTGGTGACGCTTGGGGGAGGCCTATGTCCAAAAGTGGGCGTCTTTCGGCTGGCACGATGATGATGATGTTTAGATAATAATAATAACATTCCACAACTATCACACAACGCCATCTAGTCTCAAGCTAAGCAGAGCTTGTGTTATGAGCACTAGACAACTGATAAACATACTTAAATATTTCTAAATACACACATATATAGATAAATTACACCCAGACACAGAACAAATGATCATGCTCATCGCACAAACATTTGTCCTGGGTGGGGATCGAACCCACGACCTCCGGCATAGCAGTCAGGGTCACTAACCACTAGACCAACAGGCCAGTCAAAACTCTTAGTCATCTACTTTTTAATCTAACAATATGTTGGACCCAATAGCGTTTTAATCGCGTCCAACCAATTAGGTACCATGAAACCCAGGCTATCATCGTCTAATATCAAAGGCATTCCCCATAAAGCTCGTAAATGAAATGCCCTGATGACGCATAGATGTTCTGAACTTGCTTCAAAGCAAGGTCAGGGTTGTTTGTCATGGACGGCTTGTTTCCATTGTGTGTCCGTCAAAATGATGAAGTCTTGGGTTCTGGTCGCAATGGATCAGAAATTATTGCCTCCTATACATGTATACATACATACATACATACATATAAATAAAATCGGAGTGTCTGTTTGTAATATTGAATATATATACGGTACATACACCAAAATAACATTTTGTCTGTCTGTCTGTTTGCCCGGGCTAATCTCTGAAATGGCTGGACCGATTTTGACGGCACCTTTTTTGGCAGGTAGCTGATGTAATAAGGAGTAACATAGGCTACTTTTATTTTAGAAAAAATAAATTCAAAATCCTGTAGTCACCTTAAAAAATACGTGGATATTTATTCCCTGGAAACGGTTGCGGAAACAATACCTTGTGTTCCCAGAGTGGGACACAGACCAAGTTGTCATAGAAATCAATCAATCAAAGTCGTCTCACCAATAACTTTAAAAGTTTTTTTTTTATTCCACAACTATCACACCACGCCGTCTAGTCCCAAGCTAAGCAGAGCTTGTGTTATGAGTACTAGACAACTGATAAACATAATTATATATTTCTAAATACATACATATATAGATAAATTACACCCAGACACAGAACAAATGATCATGCTCATCACACAAACATTTGTCCTGGGTGGGAATCGAAACCACGATCTCCGGTATAGCAGTCAGGGTCACTAACCACTAGACCAACAGGCCAGTCAAAAAGTTTAAAAGAGTGTCCATGGAGTTTCTTGCACGTTCTTCTCCATAGAGATCTACGCTTTGGAACGTGCAATTTAGCTTCACTTTTCTTGGACTGACCGACATTTGACTATTCAAAAGTGCCTTCAAATGATCTATTTGAAATAAATGATTTTGACTTGATCTTAGAGCTAGCTTTTGCCACTGGCATCGCTCGTGAAGTCATCAGATGATTTCCCGCCTCAAAAGAAGAAGTATTGATAATTTTAATAAGTACTTACCTACTGCAAAACGATTCAAAGTAATTTTTCAGTAGGTACTCAAAATTTCGGAGATCGCAAGATGTAAATCATAAGTTAAGTGGCATACTTGAAAAGGAATCCCATACTAAACAATTTTACGTCTATGTTTTATTACTTGCAATACCTAGCCCAGTTCTCTCGCATTCCTTCATGACTTACATAAATCATAATAATCACACTAATAAATAACATTATTTTTAGTCAATTCGAAACCTGAATAAATAGTCATTTAATGTCATAGATAAAAACAATTAACTAAGTGTTTATATTCCAAATAAAGCATAAGGAATATCAAAAGAAAGGATACGAGATCTGTACGAAAAACACAAAAAAACAGCTTACGTTCCGCCAGTTATGATGAAAGGTGTGGCCCTTGAGAGGGTGCTAAATTTTAAATACTTGGGGCACATAGTTACTGAGACTTTGAAAGACGATGATGACATGGAAAGGGAACGGAGGGCGTTGGCTGTCCGATGCAATGTTGGCCCGCAGGTATGCACGTTGTACACCAAAAGTGAAAATGACGCTTTTTAAGGCATTTTGCCAAACTTTGTACACATGCACCCTGTGGGTTCGGTATACGCAGCGGGCATACAACGCCCTCAAAGTTCAGTATAACAACGCCTTCAGGATGTTGTTGGGGCTCCCACGTTACTGCACGGAATGTTTGCCGACACGCATATGATGGTTTTAAAGCCATCATAAGAAAGCGGGTAGCGTCCATAACGCGCAGGGTCCGTGGGAGCGGCAACAGCATTCTGAGGGTCATTAGTGATAAAGCCGTGTTGCGCCACTTTGGCGGCTGGGTGCATGTACACGTACATGTACCCGGTACGCAAAAGGTATCTAAATTAAGCTCTCTTTTTTTTGTATCTTTTACTAACATAGTTTTTAAGGTGTTTGATTACTAACATAATATGGACCACGGTCTGAAATAAAGTATTTTTATTTTATTTATTTTGTTACTCAGTAAAGATGAAGCTTTTTAACGGTAAAAGAATTTTTGAAATCGTTGAAGTAATTTTTGAGTTAAATCGGAATATACAAACAAACAAACGAACAAAAAATTTAATTTGTCCTCTTTGTAATATTAGTTTAGGAGAAAAAGAAGATAAAGATTTTATATATCTGCTAGCTAGTGAAGTGACTCATTCTCGTAGCACTGTCGTAGCAGTTGATCCTGCTACACAACTAACTCGCGTAGACGTTGGCTCACTGTCGTAGCACGTAGCATCCGAACTTGCTACGGACGACCATGGCCTTACCGCGATCTTCTACTGTTTCCATTGATTTACCGTACGACATTTGTTTGTTTTAGATTTGTTTTTGTTTATGACTAGCTTTTGCCTGTGGCTTTGCCCGCTTACATAACATATAGCCTATGTCACTCAGGAATAAATCAACTTTCTAACGGTGGAAACATTTTAACAATCGGACCAGTACTTCCAGTGATTACCTCCTACAAACAAAAAAAAAAACAAAAAAACTTTACCTCTTTATAATATTAGTGTAGATTTAGATTATTTGTTTTTCGTGCATTTTAAAAATAACTGATATCAACGGACAGGAGTGACAAAAATTACAGACATACACCATAATAAACGCACATCTTGAAAGCAGTGTGTTCAGAATCTGCTACTGAATCGTTTTCAGCTAATTTTGAAATAGGGTACGTCAGAATACGTTTTGGGAACACATTCATTATGCGTACAGCTAAGAAGTGGAATTCGTTGCCTGTCTGTGTTTCCTGATGGCTACAACCCGGGAATCTTTAGGTCAAGTTTGAATAGGTTTCTTCTAGGTCATCGGACTACCAGACGTACGACTATGCGCTACCGGTACATGGTCGATATCCCACCTACACGCACAAAACGTTTTGGGAACACATTCATTGTGCGTGCAGCTAGGGAGTGGAATTCCTTGCCGGAGTCTGTTTCCTGATAGCTACAACTCGGGAATCTTTAAGTCGAGAGTGAATAGGTTTCTTCTAGGTAAGCGCGTTTCATCGTCGACCGCATCGTCGCTTTCCATCCTGTGAGATAGCGGTCAAGCGCGAACCTATCAACAATAAAAAAGGGTTTTAACGTCTTTACCTAATGTGTTTGTCAGTTGATCCACTGTCGTAGCATAGCGTTTAATCCTGTAATACATCACGTAGACGATGACTCACTGTCGTACTCGTAGCATTTCAACTTGCTACGTACGACCATGACATTAGGTCACGGCTTTAACGTGGTTCTGGTACTGTTTCCATTGTATTACGGCATGACCACACGATATGAATAGTTTGGTGCGAGCAGGTATTCTAAAGTATTTGAACTATTTATTGTTTTAAAACAAGGAAAGAAATACACCACCATATTTTGTGATAAATGATATTTATTACAAGCTTTTATTTAGTTTCACCTGTCCCGTTGTTTGTCTGGCATCAAATCTTGCAAATTAAATTTGACCCACTTCCCTGTTACCGAGTAAGCTGAAATTTTGCATGCATGTGTAAATCAGATGACAATGCAAAATTATTATGACATGGAGCTGATCTGATAACGCAACTGAAAGGTGGCTATAGGAACTTAGTAGTTAAACGACACACTCCCATCGAGTTTGGGCTCGTATGATTCGTCTTGACGAGCATTAATTATATAGGTATACCGAGCTATAAAAGCTTGATATGAAAAAAATATTTTCATTAAAATCTTGTTTTGCAAATAGGTTTTATAAAACAATTTTACACGTCAAATTTTTTATCAATTTAATCTAGATGTGGCCGGTGTTTCCTAGCTGACTACCCTGAGAAGAAACACCGAAACAAACTCAGGGGTCAAAGACTCTTTTAAAGTCCATACAGTAAACATGTAATGGTCAATCCTATGAGAACCGTGCAGATTAGTGTCTCAGACTGCCTTTCAAAGAAAGAACTACACAGATTTGAGTGGACCTGTCCAGTCAGTGCAAGTATTTGTCAGTATTCGTTTTGCTCAAAGTTAGGATTATTAAGAAGCTCAACGACTTGACGAATAATACCAAAGAAAGGACATTTGGAATATAATCTAGTACCAACAAATCACAGTTCGGTGTCATGGGACAGTGGACACATACCGCAGATCGTTCGATATCGCTGACTGATTGCCTCATTTCGTTCCGGCTTACATAACTAACGATAGCGGTCTGAGCGCGTTACTTTACTGCTTATAACCCCAAACGATGACGTCATTATGTGGTTCTAAAACCCACGTCTGTTCCTTCAGTAGTCCTCTCTTCTCAAAACCATCTTTTTTATGGGCCTTAGTTACTTGATAATAAATAATTATTTTCCATTTATTCATTTTCGTAACATGTTTTTAAGTATTTAAATAAAAAATAAAAAAGAACAGTATCCCACCGGTATCGGGCACAGAATCCAAGCTACCGGCGGTCAGGGCTCCAGAGAAAGGAACCTTCTCGTCTAGCCTGGCCCTTGATCCAGTCGCCTAACGCGAGCCTCCTAAGGTGTTGGTCGAGGCTCTTGGCTATTAAGCCATTATTATTATTATAAAGAAAACTAAAAACCATTGATCACCATACTTGCTTACTTCGTGTTGGTGATTTCCACAGACTAATATTGGTGACTAACTTCTGCCAGCGCAGCAGCTTTGCCTGCGTGAAATTTGACTTCTCCATACAAACTTTGGTCCCCGTTTTGCCCCCTTAGGGGTGGAGTTTCGTACAATCTTTTCTTAGCAAATGTCTACACCCTATAAGGAACTTACCTGCCAAATTTTAAGTTTGTAGGTGTTATAGTTTCTGAGATTTTGTGATTAATCAGTGAGTGGTATTTCGCTTTTATATAGATGATAACTATTAGTTAGTTATCATCTGTAAAAATGAAAAAAAAAAAAAATGCTGTCGGTTATAACAACCAACAGAGTGTTTAAAATACATTATAAAAATGTGTGTTCCACTGAATAGAAAATAAAAGAATAAAAAAATTAAGAATTCGGGCGCCAGATGAAACACGAAATTAACCGGGATAACTTGGTCGGGTAAGAGATTAGACCATTAATCTGCCAGACCACAAAGCCCTCGTTTCGTAATAAATTCAAAAGTCGCCCAAAGCAAAGTCAAATGTTGTCCAAAAAACTACGAAGTGTTATAACACGCATGATAAGATAAGATAGTAATTTATTTGCTCAAACTTAAGTACTAACAAATTGACAGTACACAAGAGAACCTAACTAATATTATAAATGTAAAAGTCTGGATGTTTGGATGTTTGTTACTTAATCACGCAAAAACGGCTGAACGGATTTGGATGAAATTTGGCATGCATATAGCCTTTGACATGGAAAAGAACATAGGCTACTTTTTATCCCGGAAAAACATCTTATTCCTACGGGAAAACACGTTTAGAGTGCGATAACCGAAGTACACGCGGACGAAGTCGCGGGCGGACAGCTAGTGAAAAAATAAAAATAATCGAACGTATTGTTTTTATTTACATCCAATGACTTCACCGCTATAGGATGGTTCGGGAGAGCGTGTTACTTTAACTAAACCACGCCTATGGGCCTTTTGGGCATCGGCCCTGCTGGGCATATTTAACCTAGCAGTTATAGTTTTTTTGCTGTTTTTTAGGGTTCCGTACCTCAAAAGGAAAAATACTGAACCCTTATGGGATCACTTTGTCCTCCGTCTGTCTGTCAAGACCCTTTATCTCGGGAATGCGTGGAGGTATCGAGTTGAAATTAAAACCATAATTATACTCAATTCTGCAGTCCCTTAAAGCTGTGAAAAAAATCAAACTTTTGAGTTAATGAAAATAAAGAAATACGGTCGTAAATGTCGCAAAAAACGTATATTTCGAGACTCTCAAGGGAATCAAAATTCATATTAGCCATGAAGCAAGGTCTCAACAGAAGTATAGGAAAAAATCTGAAAACTGATTTGCAGTTACGTTTACGATTCGGAAAAATCTCCGTAACTCAATTCGGGAATATAACTGTTTTCGATAGGTAAGTTTGTAAGGAACCCTCTGTGCGCCAGCCCGACTCGCACTTGCCCGGTTTTTCTATACCTATATTTATTGTCTTATAGGTACTGAGTTTTATATTTCTATGGTTAAAGCCGAGACTCCGTGACTCGTACAAGTTAGCTCTGTAATTATTTGGCTTCTATCTACCGCCGGTTGCTAATTACAAATGGGTACTTTAATTAGGTACCTGATATAATTTGTGTCAGTTATTCTGAAATAGCACGGGAAAAACCAGAGTGGTATTGGTCTATACTAATATATTATAAAGTAGCTTTTGCACGTGGCTTCATCCGCCTGTATAAAATATAGCCTATGTCACTCAGGAATAAAGCAGCTTGCTATCGGTGAAAAAATTTTCGCTATCGGACCAGTACTTTCAGAGATTACCTCCTACATACTGAAAAACAAACTTTACCTCCTTATAATATTTTTGTGTAGAAATCTTCTGAAAAAAGTTCCTGTGGTAATACGCCGCAACACCCAGTGTTGTTTTATCGCTGAAACTTGAAAAAAAAAATCGATTAATATATTTCTCTTTTGTTTCAGATACATGGCGTCCGTGATACAGATACAGCATCAACTGGACTCCTCCGCTCTCCCTCTGTTTTCCGCCACTTTGCAATAAAGAAAAGAAATTTTCAAAAAAATGCGCTCCGTCAACTACCGTCCATGTACGCACAGCACAAAAGCCATAAAAAAACTAAAAATAAAAAAGAAATACGAGCTTACCAACATAAAAATACTGTGTTCTAAAGCTAAACTATAGTTACCAACTTAAGAGCGCGAATTTTTTTTGTTAAAAAAAAAGTTTTTGACTAAAGAGGCTTTAAACTCTGTAGTTTATGGATGTAATATTAAATAGTTGCCTTCTCTTAGTTGTAGACAGTGTTGGTCCAATCTCTTTAATAATAATAAGTCATAATTTTCCCCTTTATATATAAAGAAACAGTGTTTTAGAAGTGTTATATTTAAAGAGTGAGTGAAGGTTAGTATAAATGTTTTATATTTAATTATAGTAACTTAAGGGGCCGGCGACGGATGAATTTCCATACAAACGTAATACCACGATCATTTGCAGTTGGAGCATAGTTCCAACATATTTTGATGATATTTCGGTTATAGACAATATTTATCTAGGTTCCCACGTCTTTCTTTTTTTTAAAAACAAAAAGAAATTTAAGCGAATTATATTTCGCATTTTTTTACAGCGTAAATGGCAAAACATGCCATTTGGCTTTTCCTGTATTAAAAATAACAATATTTCTAACATTCTCGACATTGTTTTTTTAAAAAAGAAAGACGTAGGAACCTAGATAAATATTGTCTATAACCGAATATCATCATAATATGTTGGAAATATGCTCCAACTGCAAATGAGCGTGGTATTACGTTTTTATGGAAATTCATCCGTCGCCGGCCCCTTTATTAAATTAAATATTATTCCCAGGGTTCGATTCCCTAGATGCGGGAATGTTCGAAAGAGTTACCATGATCCTGGAACGCACAGGGCAAATAGGAACACAGGTGGGATTTAGGCCCGGCGCCCATTATCGGCATCAGCAACAAAAAGGAACTTTCGGCATCCCTCATGCAAGCGCACACTGTCGTGAATGTATGCACGTAGGGATGCCGAAGGGTGCCGAAGAATCCTTTTCCATGCCGATGCCGATAATGGGCGCCGGGCCTTAGTCAGCCAAAATCTGGCATGCCCTTTCGCTCCACTCAGAGCGGGTTATTTGTTGATTTCCCACCTCAAAAAAGGGTTCGATCCCCAAAAAAAAAATTGTTTCAAGTCTAAATATTACAAACAGTCGTTGTCTTGAAACACAAATATGCAACCAATGGGCACGCCATAATCGTGAAACCAAAATTTTACTATTTATAAATCGAAACCTGCAGGCTTACTTTCCAAATTAATTTCAATTTCAATCTAAAGTCAATCCGATTGCAATGTCAATTTTGATGTTACGTGATTTGGTACTCTTGAAAACAATATTGTCAACATATACGATTTCACTTAGTTCTCAAAATGGTCACGCAATTTTGAACCAATTTGGCGCTAGCATTGAATTCAAGGGTACGAAACGTCACAATCTCAATGTCGACCGATCGGAATTGAACTCAAGAGTAAGCCTGCTGGTTTCTCCACTTTTTTTGTGACTGAGTAACGTTAAAGCGGATTTGAAATTCTTTCTATATGCGATTTTGGATAAAGTTACTTATTGATATATTTAAAAAAAATGTTTAATTCCGAATTCCTAAGACCTACTGTCCACGGAGACGCGTAGCTTCATAGACGTCGAAACTCTAGACAAAGCGGTAACCACATGACAGCACAATATTGCCGCTTCGGCGACAGCGTTTCACAGTTTTATATGTAAACTGTGAGCTGGTATAGTGCATTGGGGTAAGATCGGCATTGGGGTAAGAACGTATAAATATAAATTATACCACTTATTTAGCTTTATTTTTAATGCTAGTCATATTGCGTGCCGCGTCATTATGTTCCACCTTGCCCAGCAATGTGGCTGGCATTAAAAATAAAGCTAAATAAGTGGTATATTGATTTATGCGTTCTTACCCCAACCCACCTTATACACCAAACGTACGTATAGTCACTTCCGCCTGACCACCGCTAAGTTCATTTTTGCTTGCACTCGAAACGAAATCTTCAAAGGGTTTGGTTTGGCGCCGCGCTGCAGGATTCAAGCGAATATTTTTTTAAGTACCCAGGTAAAAATGACCGCGATGGTACAATGACGCATACGCGTCCATGAAGCCACGCGTCCATGAACAGTAGCTCTAAGTAATGTCTCTAGCCGCTTCCGCTGGCTCAGCCATTCCGTGCTTTGAAAATGATCTGAATCATAATTGGATTTCATTCAGGCCTTCAATTTAAATTCCAGTGTAAACACATAACAATGGAGACCACGGAAATGGAAAAGAGCGCCGCGCCTGGCTCCGAGGAAACCAGCCAACTGAACAGGAACAGGGTGAGTAGAATATCAAGCTCTGGACCAATGGGCTCTAAGAACGTCATCATCATTTCTGACGGAGAATACTGACTGACATATCAACGCACCTGGTTAGTGATTAGGGGAGGGACGGATGCTAAATTTGCAATTACAATTACCGGAACGGATCTTGAGCGCTCGGCGTCAGAGTGGGGATCGCTTTGCGCATTCCATACATTGGCGAGCCAATCGTCTTCGTTGTTAGATACATGCAGCAATGCAGGGAACGAATCAGGAGTGACTCCTATGACACGATGGCGCGGCGAGCCAATCACTGACACTCCCGCCCACGCGTCTCACTTCGCACCACTAAAGAGGCCGAATATTTGACTTCTGCGCAACTTGAAGCCAGCGCTCAAGATCTTTACCGGTAATTGTACCAAAGCGTAATGGGGACCTATAGGATTGTGAAGATTACGTCGTAAAACGAAAAAAAGTCTAAGTGGGGGGTCTCCCCTCCACTATTGTAAAAAAAAAAAAACGAATAAACGTTTTTTCTTCTTTCTTCTTTTTTCTTCTTTTATTGTAAGAATTCTCAAAAATTTTAAAAAAAACTTCACCTCGAAATACTAAAGTGCGATTGATATTTCCTGCACCGGATTCATGCGGAAGTGATGCCCGGGTGTCGCCACTGTGCGGAACGCCCGGAGGACCTGGTGGAGCACACAGTAGAGGTGTGCCCCGCTTGGGCAGAGCATCGCCGTGCCCTCGTGAGGGCCATCGGCGGCGGCGATCTCTCGCGCCGGGCCTTGCTACAGGCCATGGTCCGGAGCGAGGAGGAGTGGCAGGCGGTCACCTCCTTCTGCGAAGCAGTAATGCTAGCAAAGGAGGATGCCGACCGCATCAGGCAACAGTGGCGTTCAGATTTCCGGTCACCGTAGGTGTGGGCTTGCGGACGGCGAACAATGGGTAGCTCGCTGTCCGACCGTCATGTATCTGTCCGGACCGAGCCCAAGTCGCCGACGGCGCGCACTCTTCCCGCGCGCCTTAAGAAATTGTCAGCAACAGCAGGGGCCCAGCAGGGTCGAAGCCTACTGGAGCCAGGGTTATCCGAAAGGGAACCTCGGTCCTGGTACGAAAGGTAAGAAGGAACAGGAGTGGGTTTTTAGTCAGTAAAAGTCTGACAACATCTCCCGCTGCGCCCAAGAGCGGATGTCATTAGATGACTTTCCCAACGCGCGAAAAAAAAAGTGCGATTGACTTGTATTTTTATTTTGAAGGTACGATAAACCTACAATCTGGCGGTTTTCAGTAGAAATCAACGTTCCTAGCAAAATTATTATAGCAAACTGTGGTAAAAACGAAAAACGTAGCAATCAAATATTAACAGGAACCTTACAACTTGAACGAACATGAAATGCACGCGCGCAGTTTGCAAGCGGCGCATTCGCCAGGTCTGGACACACCTTAAGCACAAAATAGATAGGTACAGAAGTCAATCTACATACAAAGCACGCTCGAGCAACGCACACATAGACACCGCTCACAGACACGATGTCTCGGATCACTCGTCGAACAATTCCGGTTCAAACGCTCATTAGTGTGCGTTCACCGAGCGTAGGTATAAAAAGTGAAGTACATACACGAGATTGTCTTCTGTACCTATCTTATTTGTGCCTTAAGCTACCATAATAAAACCAAGTCCTTAATCACTTGCAACACCCTCATTAGCAAGAAGTAACACCGACATTACCTTACCTGCAGCCTTGTCCTGATATCACGTAACATTACCGGCTTGATATACATTAGATCTTATTTTTAACCCTTGTGCCTTCGCCTTGACTTTGGCATTGAGAATGAAGGTTACCGTGCTTTATAATGTGGGTTCACAACTGCAGTATGAGCACTAACGCTATTATACAGGGTTATTTAAAAAAAAAACGTTCTGGGAACACATTCATTATGCGTACAGCTAAGGAGTGGAAATTCTTTGCCGGGTTCTGTGTTTCCTGATGGCTACAACTCGGGAATCTTTAAGGCCCAAGCGCCCGAAAAGTGCCATAAAACAGTGACTTTCTGACGCCTACTCCTCGGTAACGGCCAGGTTAATAGGTTTGAAAAAAATATAATTATGTTTATTATAGATTCATGAACAACATTATCAACATTTGATTTTTTCGTGCTATTAATACTTTTGTCTAAAAAAATATTTAGCAATTTCGCAACTTTTCCCTACTCCTTCGAAACGGCTTGGATCTTTAGAAACATTTTTACACATAAAAATGGGTGGTTAAATATTCTTCAAAGTGAACATTGCATATGTAAATCAATCAATATTTCGCAAAGAAAATGGATTTAAAGGTCAGCCGCGCGCTTTCCGGGCTCTGTTGGCCGCAAATAAATGCACAGATTTGCGTACTGCCGCCTAAGCGGGTGCGAGAGGTGCGTCCACATAATTTTGGCCAGATGCTTCAAGGGACTATAAGCCTTAAGTCGAGAGTGAATAGGTTTCTTGTAGGTAAGCGCGTTCCATCGTCGTTGGGTGAGATAGCGGTCAAGCGTGAACCTATCAACAATAAATAATTAATACTGGTAACCTTTCATGAATACGTTACTAACATCATAAACAACAACTTTTATCTATGACTTAAAAATTCGTCATATTTTAGTTCATTAGATTTTCATACAAAAATAAAAATATTTAAATTTAACGTTCTAATTATTACGAAGTCTATAGCGAAGCAAGCGATAGTACAATAGCGGGAGTGCTTGATGAGCTAGCGTCGTGTCAGACGTAGGTAGGTCCGGGCCTTGGTTGAGGCCATGGTCCGGAGCGAGGAGGAGTGGCAGGCGGTCGCCGACTTCTGCGAAGCAGTAATGCTCGCAAAGGAGGAGGCCGAACGCATCAGGCAACGGCGTTATCGCCGCCGCCGTCGCCGGGATTCTGATCCCGATTTCCGGCCGACGTAGACGCGGGCTTGCGGACAGTGAGCAATGGGTAGCTCACTGTCCGGCCGTCCGGTAACTGTCCGGACCAAGCCCAAGTCGTCGACGGCGCGCACTGTTCCCGCGCGCCTCAAGGAGTTGTCAGCAACAGCAGGGACCCAGCCGGGTCGAAGCCTACTGGGGCCAGGGTTATCCGAAAGGGCGCTCGAGCCCCGGTATGAAGGCTAGAAGGAACGGGGTATGTCTTTTAGTCAGTAAGAGTCTGACACTATCTCCCGCTCCGCCCAAGGGCGGGGGATGTCAATGCATGATTTTTTCCCACCATAAAAAAAAAAAAAAAAGACGTAGGTAGGTATAGCAAAATACAGAGTTGAAATGTGTTAGATAGAACAACGAAATCTTGTAGGTTTGTTTTTGGTAAATGAATTATGTTTTGTAAAAAGTCGTAGAACAAAAGTTGTTGTTTATCATGTTAGTAATACAGTCCTGCAGGGTTGTAAGTGTTTTACGAATAACCCTGTATACTAGCTCCTGCAAGCGACTTTACCCATGAAAGTAGGTTCCACCATACAAACTTTGGATCAACATTTCATCTCTGCCTGGTCCCAACTGACGGTAAGCAGTGATGCAATCGTTGATGATGAGGCGCACTAGTTTATTAAGAGCCTATTCACTCTGGCCTTGAAGACACCTAAATTATAATCGGACGGGAAGACCGCAGCTAGCTAATTGTTCCAGTCCCTGTTCAGTGAATTTTAGGAAATTCTTTTCTTAGTGCTCGCTTACCTACGTCATAAAAGGAATCTGAAAAATTCACGTTCCTAGTCCCAGTAGTTTCGGCTGTGCGTTGTATGTCAGTCAGTCAGTCAGTTTCTCCTTTTTAGGGTTCCGTAGTCAACTAGGAACCCTTATAGTTTCGCCTTGTCTGTCTGTCTGTCTGTCCGTCCTCGCTTAATCTCTGTGACCGTTAGCACTAGAAAGCTGAAATTTGGCACCAATATGTATATCAATCACGCCGATAAAGTGGTAAAATAAAAATTGGAAAAAAATGTTTTATTAGGGTAGCCCCCCTATATGTAAAGTGGGAAGGGTTTTTTTTTCAATTTCAACCCTTAGGTGTGATATATTGTTGGATAGCTATTTAAAAATGAATAGGGGTTTCCTAAAATCATTTTTTGATAATGTCAATAATTTCGGAAATAATCGCTCCAAAAGTAAAAAACAATGTGTGTCCCCCCCTCTAACTTTTGAACCATAAGTTTAGAAAATATGAAAAAAATCTGAAAAGTAGAACTTTATAAGGACTTTCTAGGAAAATTATTTTGAACTTGATGGAAAGAACAGTTTTTGTACAAAAAAGACAAAAGGGTTCTACAAAATAATTTCTGGACTAAGTTTTTTTTTTTATTAATGATAGGCTTGCGTTTGACCACTATCTTACCTGATGGCAAGCGATGATGTGGTCGACGATGAAGCACGCTTGCCTAGAAGAAACCTATTCACTCTCGACTTAAAGACTCCTAAGTTTGTAGTATAATCGTATATGCAAGCATTTTTTTAAACTCATAAGTGGGTACACTTATTGTGACGGACGGGAATCTACGGTACCCTACACTGAGCGTGGCCGGGGCCCGACACGCTCTTGGCCGGTTTTATATACATTACTAGCGGCCCGTCCCGGCTTCGCACGGGCAATAAATATAGCCTATGTTACTCTGGGTGAATGTAGCTTTCCAATGGTGTAAGAATTTTTTAAATCGGCGCAGTAGTTTTTGAGTTTATTCGTTACATACAAAAATAAAAATCTTTCCTCTTTATAATATTAGTATAGATATAGATAAGAGTAGAAGACAGTTAATATACACGCCATGCAATTTACGACTCTGAACCTTACCATTCATTAAACCCCAAGCGAACGCCGGCGTTCGCGCACCTATTGTCTTTCTATTGTGTCTGTAATTTCCACGATTGAAAGGTTAACCTTTCAATCGTGGAAATAGTAGTACGTTCGCTGCGGCAGTGATTTTTCTATACTTTCCATTCCTGCGGTGTTAAGGACCTGGTATCGCACTCAACGTGTTAAGAGACCTTAACAGTACTTTTACTTTTACTTTTTCTGTGTTTACAGTTATACCTAAACATCTATATTTGCTTTAGGTATGTTGTATGTATGTTCGGATATCTATACATATAAATAAAATTGGAGCGTCTGTTTGTAATATTGAAATAACCGCTTCTTACTACATGCATATATATATACGGTACATACACCAAAATAATATTTTTTACAATTTTTGTCTGTCTGTCTGTCTGTTTGTCCGGGCTAATCTCTGAAATGACTGGACCGATTTTGACGGGACTTTTTTTGGCAGGTAGCTGATGTAATAAGGAGTAACATAAACTACATTTATTTTAGAAAAAATAAATTCAAAATCCTGTAGTCCTCGCGAACGAAGTCGCGGGCACAGTTTTAACATAAATATTGAAATGTCTTTCTTTCACCTTTCCAGAGCTTCAAATCAAAACAACTAGTGCGCAGTCAAGCTATACGCGAAACGCATTCACCACCGCGTGCGTTGTCGCCCGCGCAACCTACGCCTACAGTCACAATCTCCGCTACTACCGTCGCAAACTCGACTCCTAGCATCGATAACACCGTGCCTAGCGTCGAAAACGCCAGTCACATCAGTAAAGCTGCGAGTACCATCGAAAATGGCACGAATGATACTGAAAACACCGTGCCGAATAACATAACGACGCCTAGCGTAGGAAACTCGCCGCCTAGCGTGGGAAACTCGCTGCCTAGCGTGGGAAACTTGCCGCCTGGCGTGGGAAACTTGCCGCCTGGCGTTGGAAACATGGTTAACTCCAGCGCTACGAGTGAGAAAGCGAGTAATGAACGAACTGTGAGTGTGTGTGAGGATTCTAGTCATGTTAATGTTAGGTGTAGTGATGTGGTTAACAGTAGTGATGTGAAACATAGTGATAGTGATGATTTTAAGAAGAAACAGCCAGTTGAGATTCAGGTAAGTTTTGTTTGCTTCTTTTTTCAGTTAAGATTAATTTGTATGATATATTTATTTATTTAGAGCGGTTTAAAGTTATGCAAGGTCTTCAAGGTTTACCGAAGATCTGACAAGGTTTGCGGGAATCCGATTGCGAGACGAGACTCACGGAAAAGTCGTTGTGGCGACGCTTGGGGGAGGTATATCCAGCAGTGGACGTCTTTCAGTTAAAATAATGATGACGACACCACAAGCCCTCACTCCTGAACTGACATGACAGTTTTATCTTTTTTTGTTAAATTGTTATTGATTTTGATAAAACAAAACATGTCGGACGGACTAATTGGATTTTTTTTTATCGAAAAACATTATTAATACAACCTATTTTGATGTGGCAAAATCAGTATCTCGGACAGCAATTTTGGTTTTTAAGCCTAGCAAGTAAGGTCTCTCCCAAACCGCGCAACAACGACCATTTCTAAGCGTCTCGCATTCATCCGATTCCCGCTACCCTCACCTGGTTTTCCGTCGTTCTTGTGGAGTGTCGACCACTCCAGAATCTATCGGCCCCTTCGATAGTGCGAGCATGAGAGGGCATTTTTTTCCGGTTGGTCATCATCTAATGACATTTCCCGCCCTTGGGCGGTGCGGGAGATAGTGTCAGACTTTTACTGATTAAAAACCCACTCCAGTTCCTTCTAGCCTTCATACCGAGGCTCGAGCTCCCTTTCGGATAACCCTGGCACCAGTAGGCTTTGACCCAGCTGGGCCCCTGCTATTCCTGACAACTCCTTGAGGCGCGCGGGAACAGAGCGCACCGTCGACGACTTGGGCTCGGGCTGGACGGTCGGACAACGAGCTACCCATTGCTCGCCGTCTGCAAGCCCGTGCCTACGGTGGCCTTAAATCGAGATCGGAATCTCGGCGGCGGCTGGGGCGCTGTGAGCGCTGCCGTTGCCTGGTGCGATCGGCCGAGAGGACCTTTGCTAGCATTACTGCTTCGCACGCGGAGGCGATCGCCTGACAGTCCTCGCTCCGGACCTTGGTGTGTACCAAGGCACGGCGCGAGAGATCGCGGCGCCGATCGCCCCCATGAGAGCACGGCG
Source organism: Mythimna ferrago (assembly GCA_910589285.2). Lineage (NCBI taxonomy): Eukaryota > Metazoa > Arthropoda > Insecta > Lepidoptera > Noctuidae > Mythimna > Mythimna ferrago. The sequence continues at coordinate 12,754,242 of OU342703.1, forward strand.
ATAGCTTGAGAGGGCTGCGGGATTGTTTAAATGAGTTATCGCTGTCCTGGAATGCAAAGAGCAACTGAAGGAATAAACCCTCCACCCTCAACCCTCCAAGCTCCACCCAGAACGGAAAGAAATATTTTATGATATCCCACCTCCATAAAACCAGTAGACATAGGCTTGTGACGCCACTTCTGGGTTTTTTTAGATAGAAAATCATACAATGACTTTTCCATCTTTACTGTGAGAGCGAAAGAGAGTTTTCAGACTTTTTCTGAGTAAGACCCACCAGCGTTCCTTCAGTTGGCCTTCGCGTTCCAGGACCACGGTGTCATCATCATCATGACAGGGCATAGGCTTCCCCCAAGCGTCGCCACAACGAACATTCTATACGTCTCGCATCAATCGGTTTTCCGCAATCTTCACCAGGTCATCGGTCCACCTTGTAGGAGGCCTTCCGACCCTGCGTCTTCCGGTACGCGGTTGCAACTTCAGAACCTTTCGGCCCCAGCGGCCATCTGTTCTGCGAGGAATGTGCCCTGCCCATTGCCACTTAAGTTTGGCAATTCTTCGTGCTATGTCGGCAACCTTAGTTCTCCTGCGGATATCTTCATTTTTAGGGTTCCGTAGCCAAATGGCAAAAAACGGAACCCTTATAGATTCGTCATGTCTGTCTGTTCGTCCGTATGTCACAGCCACTTTTTTCCGAAACTATAAGAGCTATACTGTTGAAACTTAGTAAGTAGATGTGTTCTGTGAACCGCATTAAGATTTTCACACAAAAATAGAAAAAAAGCAATAAATTTTGGGGGTCCCCATACTTAGAACTGAAACTCAAAAATTTTTTTTTCATCCATCCCATACGTGTGGGGTATCTATGGATAGGTCTTCAAAAATGATATGGAGGTTTCTAATATCATTTTTTTCTAAACTGAACAGTTTGCGCGAGAGACACTTCCAAAGTGGTAAAATGTGTGTGTCCCCCTCTAACTTCTAAAATAAGAGAATGATAAAACTAAAAAAAATATATGATGTACATTACCATAAAAACTGCCAACGAAAATTGGTTTGAACGAGATCTAGTAAGTAGTTTTTTTCTAATACGTCATAAATCTAAAAAAATACACTATTATTAAAACATCGATCAAAGTTACAACGAACTACAAGAACTTTTATGTTATGTTACTTGCTGCTACGGAACCCTCCATGGGCGAGTCCGACTCGCACTTGGCCGGTTTTTTTTTTTATTCGATCACGCAAGGAAACCCCGAGCATAGCCCTTTCCATTGCCCTTTGGGTGACTTTAAGCCTTCTGATGAGGCCCATTGTGAGCGACCACGTTTCGGAGCCATATGTCATCACTGGCAACACGTACTGGTCCACGCATGCACTGGGACCTGGACCACGGTGTGCCTTTTCAGAAATACTACGTTGACTTCTCGATAAAGGCGTCATCTCATGTGATATTTCAACGCGCTACCTATACCTATCTTTTTATTTTTAGAATATAGATGACAAAAACTTTTTACAAAAAAAAAATATAACCTACTTCAATGTTAAAAAACACTGAAAAGTATAAAATAAATTATTGGTTTCGATTGGAAGTCGGTGTTTCTATAATACTTTAGTCACTTTGTTATTTAACACCGACTTCCGAAATAAAAGTTATTTTATACTTTTCAGTATTTTTTAACATTGAAATCGGTTATATTTTTTTTTTGTAAAAAGTTTTTTATTTTACACTTTTTAGTTATGGTACCAACACTAAAAAGTAACTCACACACAAACTTTAATAACTTATAACCACAGTGCATCTCATAACGATTCTAATAATCCCAAACACGGTTAAATTACATTAATTAACCTTTTGGCTTCATAATCAGATCAGTTTGATGCATCCCTCCCCCCCTTTTCCGTCAGTCTGTCAGTCATCGACTACACGTATAAACAAAGCAACTTTACTTGTAACCACAGTTCTGCTGTGATCCTATGAGGAGTTCTGTTCCATATCTTCGAAGTTCATGATCAGATCATCACAATATTTCTATGGAACCAACTTGGAAGCATAACCTTTCAATCAAAAAAAAAATTTTCAAAATCGGTCCACAATTGACCGAGATATCGGTACCGATTCCTTTTCGAAGTTGGTTAAAAAGAAAAAATACTTGGTTAATTATTTTCCATAAAATAGTTTTGGGTTCCGTACCTGAGTAGGTAAATTACTTAGACTTCACTGTCCGTCTGTCTGCCACTAGGTTGTATGTCATGAACTGTGATAGCTAGATAGTTAGACAGTTGAAATTTTTACAGATGCAGTATCTCTGTAGCCGTTATAACAACAAATATGTACTAGAATCAAATAGGTAAATGTTGTAAAAAAAGTTGTATTAATAAGTACGCGAGTCCGTCTCACACTTGGCTGGATTTTTTTTTTAAAGCTACTTTTTTCCGACCGAATCTGGTTTTTTAACCGAAACCGAATTTCGGCAACAGTCTCAGTTTCGGCTGAAACCAAAACCGAAACTTCCTTACAAGGATCAGGTTTTGAGGGAAAAATAAAGAAAACGTTATTATAATTAGTCAGTCCTTATTTCTTTTTTATGCATTTTTTTTAGGTATGTAGATTCGTTGACTATCATGAATTTTACTACACTCGATTTTAGTTTGGGAGTAGGTAAAATGAACTGCAAACACAAGCCAGTCACGACATGATTAGGCACGTGGACACGGCAAAATGTTTTCGTTGCTTACTCGCTTGGAAGGAATTTAATGCGCTGTAGTTGACCAATCACAGCGCGAGAACTCCCGAGTGCAGTTTCGGTTTCGGCTGTAGGTTCGGCAGGTTTGCTACCGAAGCGGAAACTAAACCGAAACTCGTTTTTAGGGTTCCGTAGCCAAATGGCAAAAAACGGAACCCTTATAGATTCGTCATGTCTGTCTGTCTGTCTGTCTGTCTGTCCGTCCGTATGTCACAGCCACTTTTTTCCGAAACTATAAGAGCTATACTATTGAAACTTTGTAAGTAGATGTATTCTGTAAACCGCATTAAGATTATCACACAAAAATAGAAAAAAAGCAATCAATTTTGGGGGTCCCCATACTTAGAACTGAAACTCAAAAATTTTTTTTTCATCAGACCCATACGTGTGGGGTATCTATAGATAGGTCTTCCAAAATGATACTGAGGTTTCTAATATCATTTTTTTCTAAACTGAATAGTTTGCGCGAGAGACACTTCCAAAGTGGTAAAATGTGTGTCCCCCCCCCCCTCTAACTTCTAAAATAAGAGAATGATAAAACTAAAAAAAATATATGATGTATATTACTATAAAAACTGCCAACGAAAATTGGTTTGAACGAAATCTAGTAAGTAGTTTTTTTTTAATGCGTCATAAATCGAAAAAAATACACTATTATTAAAACATCGATCAAAGTTACAACACATTACAAGAACTTTTATATTATGTTACTTGCTGCTACGGAACCCTTCATGGGCGAGTCCGACTCGCACTTGGCCGGTTTTTTTTTTTGCCGAAACTCGACCGAAACCGAACATTCGGTCGGACACTAAAAGCTACCTTATGCTCGTAGTTGAATGACCTTGACGACGATCCTCTGATTTTCATTATTTTATTCACCATTATTTTTTTTATAATGGATAGGCTCGCGTTTGACCACAATCTCACCTGATGGTAAGCGATGATGTAGCCAACGATGGAACACGCTTGCCTAGAAGCAATCTATTCACTCTTGACTTAAAGACCCCTAGGTTATAGCTATCAGGAAACACAGACTCCGGCAGGGAATTCCAGTCCTTAGCTGTACGCACAATGAATGTACTCCCAAAACGCTTTGTACATATATTATAGTGGTTTTTCTCCATCCCTTTCTCACACTTGTATCTCCTGTTCACCCCACAGATAACATCAGGCGGCTGGGACGACTCCCATCACGAGAGGCACCGCCCTCGCCGCTGGCATTCCGACGCGCCGAGAGACCTCCTATCAAACAATCCAAGAGTCAGCTGCGTTTGTGGATACTGCGCAGCTTGCGTTCACTGCAGGTATGTTTGGCGCTTGTTAGGTTTTAATAGAAAGCCTTGTATTTAATTTAATTTTCAAGTTTATTTAATGTGGCAACATTTAAATTGATTTGAATGCTAGACCGGAAATCGTTATAATAACGGTTTTAAAATGTTAAAGGGGGATGTCTCCTCCCTTGCAATAGCACTGGGTTGGGGTATGGGCAGCCGTTCGACAGCACTCGTAGCGTTCAGACGTAAATTATATTATATTTATATTTTTTTTAAATATATTTATTATTTATTTAGGCATTAAGTCCGCCTTAGTATCTTTTGTTGCATGAATATTAAATTAATTAATTCTAGTGTTGACTACGATAAGTTTACCTACTTAGCAGTCTACTTTTTGTACTAATAAATGATTAAAAAACAGTGTGAGTATCTGAAGAAATAAACAGGTGCATTATTTAAGGTGTGTTTAGAATATAATAGAATCGTTTACTTCTGAGTACATGGTACATGAAGATCTTAATGTTAAACGGAATCATATATAGGGTGACTGGCAATTAGTGTACGATACTTAAACACGTGATTGTGCTCATGATAACAAACAATTTTTATTATGGAAGCAAAGCCGAAATCGCGAAAAAAATATTAGCTGTTCAGTACATTAGGCAAACATAAATGTACTGAACAGCTGATTTTTTTCGCGATTTCAGGTTTGTTCCCATAGTAAAAGTTGTTGGTTATCATGAGCACAATCACGTGTTTAAGTATCGTACACTAATTACCAGTCACCCTATATACAAGGTGCAGTTTTAAAACTGCACAATATTTCAGGAGGTTGTAGTAAAACTCATAAATAATCATATAAAAAAACGATACCTGGTCAATAATCAGTAATACTTGTTATTTAATTTTTTAATTACTCTAAACTAAATCGATTGATCGATGGCCGCGGGGGCGTGGCTAGGGTGTGGCGTGCGGGATGATGATTGGATGATACATTATTTATGAAACTATCGTTGCGAGTTAGTGTGTGTGAAAACGGCCTTTATTGTTCCGTGTTTGTGTGTGTGAAAAAAAGCGCGGTTATAAAAAAAAAAAAAATTACCTACTTATTTTATTATTGATTCGGGTCGAGAATCACTAACATAATTACCTCCTGAAATATTTTGCAGCTTCAAAACGACACCTTGTATACTACCTTTACTAGTGTAGAAATATTAAATGAGTATGTAATTTACAAATTCGCATAGTTATAGATCATGCAATATTAAATAAGATAAAAAAATATGTTTGAAATAAGTTGTCTTACCACATTCTTTTAACCGAGGCCCCAAGTCTGCTATTTTTATAAATTCGTCATTCCAACACGATCCCATTGTCATTTTGCTAAAAGTTTGTAATCTGCTAATTCATAATGATCGATCATTGATCGGTCACTGGTCTTGTATTATAATTGTGGTAGAATGATAATTTCGAGCATATTAAAACCAATAACTGCACAATAACGTTCTAATGGTAAAACACTGATCAAATAAACTGTCAAAGGTTTAGCAGATTACCGCAAACGTCAAATATTCATTTGTCAATATGTACGAGATTACCATTCTATGTCACTTCTTTCAATGGAGTGTCAGTGGTTGACCATTGGAAAGTCATAATAACGCCATTATATTAGTAGATTACCAAACTTGTCAAAATCGACAATTATGACACCAATGATAGACCATTGTGACACTATTGTAATAGCAGACTTGAGGCCCGAATAGCTTGCTTGTACTTTATATGTTCTAGCCGCGTTATTATTTTGATAGAATACTTGCTGCCGCTTGCCGCTGAATTAAAAAGCGAAAGAAAAACAGTAGTTTATGTGACTAGGGGATAAAGCAGTGTCTTTAAGTCGCGGGCGGCATGTTGAATTCCGAACGAAACGAAGGTGGCTGATTTAGTTAATCCCGAACGATAGTGAGGGATTTATAAACCTGAGTGAAGTGAGGAATTCAAGCCGCCCAAGACAAAAACAGCTTTATCCGTGTGTTGCATACTCTGCTTTTTACACCATCTGTGAGATAATTTAAAGACAATTTGGTCGACCAAAATATCATATATTAGAGAAATTTATGTATTATATTTACAAGTTCATCAAACAAACAAAATTCACTTCTCCAAGATTCTAAAGTTTTAATTTTCTATAATGCTCCCGTCAGTAAGCTCGTTTTATTCTATTTTCTTTTTTTTTTTTGTTAGTAGCCAGTTTGAATTTCGAGTCAACTTGTTCGATGCACATACATTTTAATTCAAATGTTGACGATGTTTGATGTTCCAAATTCAAATCTCATTATTCCCTAGGGATCGGCCATACTGCATTATCTCCCTAGGGATAGAATCACTTGCTTTAAGTGAGGTTTGTATGACGTATAAAACGACATTATCGAGCATGTGGTGTAAAAAAAATGTATATTCTGTCCGAATAGACGCACCCATAATTACAAAAAAAAAAAAAAAAAAACAGTTTACCGGTCAGGTCATGGTGTGGACCGGGCATAACTGTGTTGCACTATAGACAACACAGTTGTTTAGGTTGTCTATTGCATCTCCGACACCTGAGACCGACAGACACAAACAATAATAAACAAAAATAACATAAGAAAACGTAATTTTAACAGATACAATAAAATATAATAGAGGTCGCCTTTCATGAGATCCTCCTTTAACCAAACAGCTGTTCTAAGTGCTTTCAGTGCGTCTTGCACATCGTTTACCCTGTCTCGCTTGGAACTAGACAAATTATTTATTTATTAAGACTTCATGCATCATAAAAGTACATAGGCGGACTTAATGCCTACAACAACAACTGACAATTACCACAATTACAAACTAACTGACAACAACAACAAACTTAACTAACAATTAACCAAACAAATAACAAACAACAACAACCACCAACAACAACAACAAAACAATTAATTTAACTGACAATTAGCTAATATGTGGTCCTTCGAGCCGGATGGTTACCATCTTAGATCAATCTAAATGCTGAGGTGTATTTGTGACCACCTTCAAACGATTGACGGAACCAGAACTTAGTGTTGTGGTGCAAATGGACCTAAAAATCCAATATAGACATCTAAGAAATGTCTATACGGGTGATGATCTAGCCTCGCCCTCTTGTGTGCGTAGTGATATGAAAGAAAAGGGAGATAGTGATAGTGTGACGGGTGACAGAATTGAAGAAAAAAAAACATGTTGCGCCGACTTGGGGTCATATGAGATAAGGCCAGGAAGACGAAGAAGATACTTTCAATGTTCGATCTAGCCTGTTTCTCTCCCATCGACGCTCTGAAGCCGAGTTCCTTACCCTACAGGGGTTAAAAAAAAGGGGTTCAATTCCGGGCTGAAGACCATTAAGACTGCCACAGGCAACTCCGGTTAAGCGGACGATAACCTCATAAGTGGACTTGCAGAGAAAGGAAGATTCGGTCCTGGTACGAAAGGCAACGAAGGACTTGCCTTTCGTACCGAGATCTTCCTTCTTTCCAACAGGAGTGAGTTTTAGTCAATAAAAGTCTTACACTACTCCCGCTCCTCCCAATGAGGGATGGGAGGGATGTCATTGGATGATTTTCCCACCTAAAAAAAAGGTGGACTTGCAAAAAGCCACTATTAAAATACCACAGAATATGAAATGCTAACAATACAACAGTTGTAACTCAAGAGCAGTCAAATCATACGTATGCATAACCAAGCATGCATAATACATACTCTCATAAACAGACGCGAGCAACCAAACTCTCACACATCACATACTCAACACACACACGCACAGACACAAATACACCATAACACATGCACAACACACACACGCACTCACGCATAGACACATAATATATACATTGATTACATTGCATCCACCAATGAATTGTAACGAACTCACTCGCCGCGGGAGGAAGACCTGAAGTCCTGCAATACAGGGCTACCCTAGTTTAGGCTCCAGTCCACTCCATTTATTAAACTGTCTGTACTGTGTTACATCAATGTGGAAAGATAAATGAATTTTTACTTTTTTTTTTAAGCTATTGCATAGCTTCTATCGCGGGCCTTGAGCGTGGAGACCGAATCCAGAAATTCCGTAACGAAAATAACCTAACACTCCCCACTCATTTGTTTTTTGAGCGTGGTGACCGATAAGAAAACAAATGAGTGAACAATCAATCAAAATTCAATTCAATGTGTGAAAGTGTAACTTCAATTAAAATCAAAGAAAAAAAAAACAAAGGAAAAAAAATACTGCATAAATAAAATAAATAAATAATTATAATTGCATAAGTTGATAAAAATGCTATGCAAAGCTTTACCGCGGCAGTCCCCGAGTGCCACACGTCTTTTTTTTTAATTCCAATATTTGTGCCCACAGAGGGCGACGCCGCCGCCACTACTGCCCGACGAAACAGGACTCCGGTATCGTGTGCCCCGACGACTGTACCGACAACGACGACCATGACATAGGTGAATAGTAATTATATGATAATAAGCTACCGCCTTACGAGGCGTCTGACGACGTGGGTGAATAAGAAGTTAGGCGATTACACTGCCACGCACCACGCAGCGTACTGCATGAATGCGTGTTTTAACGTTGCTTGTAAGTATCTCCATTTGTACAGAAAACACGCACAGTCCAACACCGAAAATGCAATCACGCGTGTTCATGCAGAGTCGTAGTGCCGTGCGTGATTTTGGATGAAATGAGTCAGAGCCTGTGAATTTAAAAAACGCACTTACGCGCGTGAGTGCGTAAAAAACCCGCACGATGATGCAGATCTGTACTCCCGCAAGTACGCGCGTAGGTGCAATGACACGCAACATGCAGCGTGATGCGGTGGCAGTGTGATAATCGCCATAAGCCATTGGCTGACACGACTATCGGTACACTCTCTCACGATAATCTCTTTTTAAAGTCCTTAAGGGGCCGGCGACGGATGAATTTCCATAAACGTAATACCACGCTCATTTGCAGTTGGAGCATATTTCCAACATATTATGATGATATTCGGTTATAGACAATATTTATCTAGGTTCCTACGTCTTTCTTTTTTTAAAAAATAAAAAGGAATTTAAGCGAATTGTATTTCGCACTTTTTTACAGCGTAAACGGCAAAACGTGCCATTTGGCTTTTCCTTTATTAAAATTAACAATATTTCTAATATTCTCGATGTAGGAACCTAGATAAATATTGTCTCTAACTGAATATCATCATAATATGTTGGAAATATGCTCCAACTGCAAATGAGCGTGGTATTACGTTTGTATGGAAATTCATCCGTCGCCGGCCCCATAAAGCAAATATGTTATGGTTCTTATTTCTGTGTTCGCAGGTGCATCAAATAATAACGACACGATGAGAAAATCGACCAGTCTGGATGTTGACGACCAACCCTATTATTGTAGGTAAGTACAAAAAAAAATCAACACTCTTCAGTCGTGTCGGATTGCCTTCCTATCGGGCTATGAGACTAAAAAAACAAAGAGTGCACCTGTGTTTGCTCACATACTTGTGCAATAAAATATCTCCTGCGTACTTGGCCAATCTCTGTTGAGAGCCACCGTGATCGAAACTCAGTTGGATTTATGAGTTTACATGTGGATGGATGGAGAGGGAGAGGGAGGCCAAAGAAAAGATGGATGGATTGTGTGAGGAGTGATATGAAAGAAAAGAGAGTGATAGCGTGACGAGTGACAAGACAGAATAGAAGCAAAAAGCGTGTTGCGCCGACCCCAAATAAAACGACAAGGCTAGGAAGATGATGATGATGATGATATTTAAATAAAAATGTTATGTACTTTCAGATGCCCTGAACGTAAGGAGACCAGACCAAGGACAATAACTAGAAATGATTCTGGTAAGACCATTTTAATAATTTGCAAGCTAAAAAAACTATTTCGTTTACTTAGTCGGTCGCGTTATAATTAACTTAGTTTTATCAAATTAGGCTTAAAAAAAAATCGTCATAATTGGAAACTGAGTTGACTAGATTTAAAAAAAAAATACATTAGTTTTTTTATATGCGTAAACCGGAACACGTGTCTATTTTTTTTTAATGTAAAGAATCTATGCATAAATTTCATAACTGTATCATGAAAAATCACAAAGCTATAAGCAGGTTATACATAGTCACCGGGCCATCCACTCGACTGAGGGGCTGTTTTGCACTTGCACCCAGCTGTTTGCTGGTGCTTAATGCCCGTTATGATCTGCCGTGACCTGTGTTGTACTTGAGTGTCAATGGTGTTCAACTTGTGACCTTTTTAAATATTTTTGGGAAAAAATATAACATGGTGTAAAAACTATTAGAATCCATTCAGTTACTGATTCTGAACAAACTATATTTAGGTTTCGCATAAACTAAAAATAATGTTGTAAATAGGTCGCGATGTAATTTACTTAGTTTTATCAAATTAAGCCAGTCTTAATTTTGCAAAATAATCATCATAATTGGAAACTGAATTGTCTTTTTTGCTGTAATAAATAAATATAGCTTAGTTATTATTTAAAAAAAAAAATATGCCTGCAAAATTTTGTTCGAAAATCTGCCATTTAAAAAAATCATCGTCTTATTCCAGACGACCGCTACGAGCCGACCGGCCCCGAACTGGTGAACTTCATAAAGGATACGCTGAACAAGAACATGCGCGACAGGATGGCGCTGCTCAAGATCGAGAGGGAGCTGCATGCGCTTGTCAACGACACAGGGTAAGCTTCTGTTCTTTGTAGGGTTCCCTACCTCAAAAAAAAACCGAACCCTTGTATTTTTAATTATTATTATTCCCTTTATTCATTTTTACACGTATTATGTTCTAGCCGCTGCATAGTCCGTTTCCCTGTGATGACGTCATACGGCCGCATGTTAGTGCACCGCTGCGCCGCGCTCTTCCAACTGTCGCATCATCTCGATATGACTAACAAGACTTCCGTGCTGGTGTCCAAAAGTGGTGAGTATATCGTCCACATACCGCAGTGTCCCAAGACGAAAGTCTATGACCAGTGTGTATTGCCAGTGATGATATGGCACTGAAACATGGTCGCTTACAGTTGCCAAAACGGATCTTGAGCGCTCGGCGTCAGAGTGGGGATCGCTTTGCGCATTCTATATCTACATTGTCGAGCCAATCGTCTTCGTTGTTAGATACATGCAGCAACGCAGGGAACGAATTAGGAGTGACGTCTATGACGCGATGGTGAGGCGAGCCAATCACTGACACTCCCTGCCCCCGCGTCTCACTTCGCACCACTAAAGAGACCGAATATTTGACTTCTGCGCAACCGCTCAAGATCCGTGATGGCAACTGTACTATGGACCTCTTCAGGCTTAGTGACCCAAAGGGCTATGCTCGAAGTTTACTTGCGTGATCGCATCAAGAATGAAGATATCCGCAGGAGAAACAAGGTCGCCGACATAGCTCGAAGAATCTCCAAACTTAAATAATAATAATATTCCACAATTATCACACAACGCCGTCTAATCCCAAGCTACGCAGAGCTTGTGTTATGTGTACTAGACAACTGATAAACATACTTATATATTTCTAAATACATACATATTTTAGACAAATTACACCCAAACACAGAACAAGTGATTATGCTCATCACACAAACATTTGTCCTGGGTGGGAATCGGTGGGAATCACGACCTCCGGCATAGCAGTCAGGGTCACTAACTACTAGACCAACAGGCCAGTCCATGACAGGACAGGACAGAACAGGACAGTCCAATGGCAATGGGCAGGCCACATAGCTCGTCATCGAACGGATGATCGATGGGGCCAAAAAATTCGACCGCGCACCGGAAAACTGACTGCTTTTCAACATCTTATTTTAAATTGTGATTTTTCAGGAACCTCTGGTGGTCGAATTCCCTGCACCAGTTTCAAAGAGTGGTGCACCGCCTCGTTCCCGCCCAGTCCGCTGCGTCACCAGCCCGACCCGCCACATGCCAAGTAAGTACTCAACACAAAACCCAGCTGCTCCAGTGGTAATGGTACCGTCTTACGACTTGTAGGTCGCATTATTTTGTGTAATTTCTCAAAACGGTGAAGGAAAACATCATAAGGCCGGACCGGCATGTCCTAGAACCAAAAATTCGAAGTCATGTGACATTCGCCAAACCGCACTGGGCCCGCGTAGTGGTTTGCGACCCATTCCCTCTTTCTAAAGAGGAGGCCTGAGTCCCAGCAGTGGGAACATTACTATATAGCTGATTTTGGTAATAATAAGAAAGTGGTATTCGAAGACATGTGACGTCCGTCAACTCACGCTGGGACTGGGCGGTTGCTACTACGGCCTAGTCCAACTAAGGCTGAATATGCTATGCTTTATACTGTACTAGCTTTTGCCCGCGGCTTCGCCCGCATGGCATTAGGTACTTAACGAATCGGGATAAAAGGTAGCCTATGTTCTTTTCCATGTCAAAGACTATATGCATGCCAAATTTCATCCAAATCCGTTCAGCCGTTTTTGCGTGATTAAGTAACAAACGTCCAAACATCCACACTTTCACATTTATAATATTAGTTAGGATTGCAAATATCAGAAAATCCCAACCTCGCATTAGACGGGTGTTATGTCTGGTAGGCAACTGCCCGGCAGATGATTTCGGGCTGTTCTATACTTTCAAATCGCGCGGAGAACTTAAATTGCGCGATGCAGGATTAGTTCTTATGTGACGCCATAGATGTCCCTACTTACTTTAATTCAAATTCTTTTTGAACAGGTCCATACTAAAACGCGACACCCACTCATTGGACGAGCCCGGCGCAGGCTCGCTAGCTAACAACAGGAGCAAGTCGCTCGAGCAGCGAGAGAGGGAGTACGAGAAAGTGAGACGGAGGATATTTAGCTCGGTAACTATCAACTGTTTTTATTATACTACGCGTTCCAAATGAGAATAGGACCAATTCCTTTGTTTTGACGTCTCGTCGTACTGTCAAATCGAAGAAATTTTGGCAAAATTGAAGAACTCAGAGAAGAGTAAAATGAAGAACTGGATTCTGATTAAACTTTATCGTCCACAGTTCATAAATAAATTGAATTTTTCGTAAATTTATTAATTTTTAAAAAAAATTTTGCTCGATTTGACAGTAAATCGTGACGTCACAACATGGCGGGCGATCCTATTCTCATTTGGAACGTATTATAGATAGGCTCGCGTTTGACCACTATCTCACCAGATGGTAAGTGATGATGTGGCCGACGATGGAGCACGCTTGCCCAGACTGTTCATTCCTGACTTAAAGACCCCTATACCACAAAATACATAGGTACAGAAGTCAATCTACATACAAAGCGCGCTCGAGCAACGCACACATAGACACCGCTCACAGACACGGATGTCTCGGTCGCGTCTCGGATCACTCGTCGAACAGTTCCGACTCAAATGCTCATTAGTGTGCGTCCACCGAGTGTAGGTATAAAAAGTGAAGTACATACATGAGATTGACTTCTGTACCTATATATTTAGTGCCTATACTCGTTTAGGTAATTAACTAAACGTAAACAATCTTGATATGTCTTCTTATTTAAAATAAATCGTATAAAAGACATACAAAGATTATTTAAATTTAGTTAATTACCTAACCGTGATTGTTGGAAGGAGTGGAGGAAGGCCTTTGCCCAGCAGTGGGACAGTGTGGGCTAAGTAATAATAATAATAATTACCTAACATCGGTTTAGGTAAATACCTAATTGTAAACATTTTTAGAAAAAAATTTTAGACATATTTTTTTTTTTCGATAGAAGACATGCTAAGATCGTTTACATTTAGTTGACTACCTAAAAAAATGGAGTATAAGTTGTAGCCATCAGGAAACAGACTCCGGCAGGGAATTCCACTCTTTAGTCTGTTTGTAATATGGAAATAATAGCTTTTTACTACATGCATATGAATATAGACACGGTACATACACCAAAATATTTTTTTTTAAATTTTAGTCTGTCTGTCTGTCTGTTTGTCCGGGCTAATCTCTGAAATGGCTGGACCGATTTTGACGGGACTTTTTTTGGCAGGTAGCTGATGTAATAAGGAGTAACACAGGCCACTTTTATTTTTTTTAAATAAATTCAAAATCCTGTAGTCCACGCGAACGAAGTCGCGGGCACAGCTAGTAATGAATATGTTCCCTGTACGTTTAGTGCGTATGGGTGGGATGGCCATTGGTGCTCAAGACTTTGAAGCTTCGCTTCGACGAGTACATCAAGCATCACAATACACTCTTGATTTAAAGATCTTCCAAATTATACCTACGCAATGTATTTATTATGGTGTTTGTGTGATTTCTGGCCACTTAGAATATTTAAAACTTATATCATATTTGCAGCAAGATGAGTCGCAATGGCCGTGGCTTGCTACAGGACCTATCAAGCTGCTGACTCCAGAAGCTGGCGGCAGGAATAAGCTGTTGAAGGTATGTTGCGTATTTTAGTGTAAGGGAATTTTCTACCTATTTACAAGCTTTTATTTAGTTTCACCTGTCCCGGTGTTTGTCTGTCATCAAATCTTGCAAATTAAATTTGATCCACTTCCCGGTTACCGATTGAGCTGAAATTTTGCATGCATGTGTAAATCAGATGACAACACAAAATTATTATGACATGGAGCTGATCTGATAATGGAACCAGAAGGTGGCCTTAGGAACTCGGTAATTAAACGACACAACTCCATCGAGTTCGGGCTCGTATGATTCGTCTTGACGAGTATTAATTATACAGATATACTGCGCTATAAAAGCTTTTATGAAAAAAAAGATTTTCATTAAAAACTTGTTTAATTAAAGAATGAATGAATGAAACATTTATTTGCTACAATATAGGTACATTTTGGCTGTAAATATTCCAGATGATTTGACTGCATTCTAAAAGTCGAATGCAAAATCGTGCAGATATTTAGATTAGGTACATGCATGGTCGGTACATTTTAGCATACATTTTTTTTTTTATTATGGATAGGCTCGCGTTTGACCACCATCTCACCTGATGGAAAGCGATGAGGTGGCCAACGATGGAGCACACTTGCTTAGAAACAATCTATTCACGCTTGACTTTACCCCCAGTTTATAATGTCACTGTTTATCAATGTCAATAAAATAAGATTTCATAATATTAATATTAATAGTTGGATGTCAAATAAAATAAAATTTAGTATATTTAGTATTTTTTTTTGTTAAAAACTAGTGCTTGACAGCGATCCCCCCTGATGGTAAGCAGTGATCAATCGTTGATGGTGAGGCGCACTAGTTTATTAAGAGCCTGTTCACTCTTGCCTTGAAGACACCTAAATTATAATCGGCTGGGAAGACCGCAGCATGCAAATTGTTCCAGGTCGAACTAAACGAAGAGGCGAAATGCTTAGTCCGTACCGTAGAGGTTACAACAATATAACGGCCTGGTCACGACTTCGGTTTTAGCAGATCGCAGTGCGGCGAGCGGGGCAGCATCAGTAAGCTGTAAGCGGCGTCTCGTGGCGTGAAAACATTTTCACACTTTTGTTTTTACCGCTCGCCGCCTCGCGCTTAGCTACCGCTCACACCGATAAGGTCGTGACTGGGCCGGGCTGTCCGGGTAGATACTCGTCCTAAGCTCGTCGTAATTCGTGATCAGATTTCTAATGTTTTAATACACTTTTGAAGTGATAGAGACGGATTCCCTTTTCAGTAATCAGCCATTAGATTCGTCCGTTTAACTTTATCAATAAACAGAACATTATTTTTAATTTATGTGAAACCTGACTATGGTTTGTTCAGAATCAGTAACTGAATGGATTCCAATAGTTTTTACACCATGTTATATTTTTTCCCAAAAATATTTACTAAGGTGACAAGTTGAGCACCAGCGAGGCATCGATACTAAGTACAAAACAGGTCATAGCGGGCGTTAGGCGCTAGCAAACTGCTAGGTGTAAGTGCAAAGCAACCCCTCATTCACCTGGATGGCCCGGTGACCATGTATTTTTGCTGACATAACAAGCTTTTATCTTTGTGATTTTTCATGATACAGTTATGAAATGTACATAGATTCTTTACATGAAAATACTAGACACGTGTTTCGGGTTTCGCTATACTAAGGCTGCCTGTCCACAGGAGCGGAGCGAAGCTGCGGAGCGGAGAAACTGAGAAATATTAACTAATAGGATTGCACAAAATCTCCGCTCCTCTGATTTTGTGGCATCCTATTGGTTATTTTCTCCGCAGCTTCGCTCCGCTCCTGTGGACAGGCACCCTAAAGCTAATGTGAATGGAGTACAAAGGTTGCCGACATAGCACGAAGAATCGCCAAACTCAAGTGGCAATGGGCAGGGCACATTGCTCGCAGAACAGATGGCCGTTGGGGCCGAAAGGTTCTGGAGTGGCGACCGCGTACCGGAAGACGCGCGAAGGTTGCGGGAATCCAATGGATGCGGGACGCACAGGATCGATCATTGTGGCGACACTTGGGAGAGGCCCATGTCCAACAGTGGACGTCGAAATGATGAAAACTAAAGTTGTGTAAACCGATTCCTTTCTCCTGCAGGTCCAGTCTCTAGAAGGTAGCGTCCCAGGCTCCAGCGGGTCCTGGCGAGGAGCACGAGGACCTGTCTCCAAGAGTCATAGCTTTGGTGGCTATGCTGCTGCAGAACCGCACACACCCAGGCTTCTAAGCAGACAAGGTAGCTACAGACAATTCATTTTTTATTTATTTTTACTATACGGAGGCCACTTTCAACCACTATTATTAGTGGAATTGCGTATTTTTCCACATTTATTTTGGAACAATATATTTGCTATACAAGAAACAATACAAAAAATAAGTCTTTTTCTGAAAACCAAATTTAAAATGATCGTAAAATGAAGCAGCGATTAGCATTTCAAATATTGATATGAGGAAGAGTGCCACGTGGTGGGGCCATCTCGCTATTTCTTTTCTGCGCGCGTATCATTATGGCGGTGACGTCACATTTCAGTATATGCATCCTTTTTCTGTTTTTTGACAGTTTCACTTTCCACCAAATTAGAAAGGTTTCTTATTTACTTTATTTTAAACGGATTTTTAAAAAATCCATGCCTACGGCGTTTGGAAGTCGGGGTGGGATTCCCGGAACGTGAGGTTGTCCGTTCCGTCACGCGTGCGTCGTTTGCCTGCATTACTATTTCGCAGAAGGAGACGACCGCCTGCCATTCCTCCTCGCTCCGGACCATGGCCTGTACCATGGCCCGGCGCGAGAGATCGCCGCCGCTACCTATTTCGACCTGTGGTTACAATAATCAGTGCCTAATATTACCATATTCCATGTTCCTCCAGGTGACCTGGCGTCCAGCAGTTGGCGCTTGTCTCCATCCAGCTCAGGATATAAGACGCTCAGTCTTCGGAGCACCGACTCCATCACACCTTCACCTACAGGTAAGATAGAACTACCTAATGAATTGATAAGGCAGGGTTCTCTCTCTTTGGAAGAATCTTGATGCTTTGAAATTTATTTGGCATTAGATTTACCCACAGCATCGCCCGTGTAGCTACATAAAATATAGCCTATGTCACTCAGAAATAAAGCAGCTTTCTATCGGTGAAAAAGTTTCACAATCAGACCAGTACTTTCACAGATTACGTCCTACAAACAAATATAACAAAATAAAAACAAACTTTACCTCTTTATTAATAGGTGTAGATAAAAGATATTATATTATATAGATTTTTTTTAGTGGGTAATGGCTATCATGACATTGAAAAAGACTTTTTTTTGTGAGATATCTTCAAATAACGACTGATGGTCGCTCTCGCTCCGTTCAAAGCGAGAGAGAGTGAAAAATGATTTAACATAGGGAAAAAAAATTATGGATCTAATTGTCCACCATGTGCCGATAACGCAATGTCGTCTAGTCGTCCAATGATGAAACGGAATTGGCGGAATTAGATCGTGCGATTGCAGTGCACACTCCCTGAAATGTAAACGATAGAAAACCGACAGTCTAGCAACTCAGTGGTGATGCTCAAGGCTTTGGAGTTTCGACTCTACAAGTGTATCGTTGCCGATGATTCTCTTGGCTCGCCTCTCAGTCGACTCCAGGACACATCAAGGTGGTATCTGGCAGACCCATCCCAAAGATGAGAACAGTCTCCCTAGCCAATTTACAACCGTTTCTCTTGCGTCGAACACCTCGAGTTGGCCACGCCCCGATTCTTTTGTTCTGACCACGTGACTGAGTTGAGATGACGTCATTCCCGTAGATTTGTAATTTTTTAGTAGCGTTAACGATTGCAGATTATCAACTTGGTTAGGGGTAAAGTACTCCATACATGATCGAACTTACGCTTGATAAAGATTGAGCACCTGTTCCGGCGCGAAGTACCGTCTCACCCTTGCTAAGATCTCCAATTTTCTTGTTTGTAATATATTGTTACGTCATTAAACGTGAACACGCCATATCTCCGAGAAAATAACGAGTAGCACGTAATAATTAAAACGCATTGCTGTTCGAAAGATCTAGAATGGTGGTACGTAGCCAGGCTTAGAAAAATCCACAAAGTACATACTACTAGTAAGTAGGTATGTATCAAGCGATAAGGGAAATGGTACTCTCTGCTATTAACAATAGAGTCGAAATTCGCATGAAAGTGACTCTTAGTACATCGTGCAATAAAAATGATTTATAGCCCCGCGAAGCGACGCTATTGTTCTGGATCGATCTTGAGATGTCGGTATCTATTACTTCGCTCCGCATATAAATACGAGCCCCCGACCAGAAGCGAGTCAGTTTTTGATTTCGACTGCGATCAAGAGCGAACTACCTAAGAGTGTGAAGTGATTTTATCTAACGACCTAAGCGATAGTGTAACGGTACTCTAGTGTTAATTGCGATTCGGATTATTGTTGACTGGACTAATTTGTTATTGTTTGTGGTGAATAAAGTTCTCTGTTAGTAAATCGGCATTTAATTACCCACGTACGTAACAATGTATCTATGTGTATTCCAAACAGGTGGAGCCAGTCCAGAGCCAGGCGTGAACGCGAGCATCCCAGTGAACAGCGGCGCGGAGAGCGCCGGCGTCGTGTGGTGCGTCACCGACATGTCGGCTGTTCCACCCGGCGCCATGGTCATACATCCGCACGTATGTACACATGTATTTCTACTTCAAAAAATGCAAAAAAATGATTTCATGTAGATAGGTCTATATGAAATAAAAATATTTGATTTTTTTTTACCTACATGGTCACTTACAAAACGTCAGAAGCTAGTGCACGGTTCCATATTGGTCGTTTCCTATGGAGAAGAACCGGCAAGAAACTCCATGGTTACTCTTTTTAAAGAAAGTGGTTGATGTTACAATATTTCCATATATTATGTAAGAACAGTGTAGATCAGTCAATATTGAACTTTTGGGTACAATATAGACTGGTCTACACTGTTCTTAACACTAACAATAATCATGATAAAACTTCACAACAAAAATAATCGTAATAAAAAAAAAAATACTATTTTTCTCTCAAAAGGCCTGCATGGAACGTCTTAATGCGGTATTAAGAAATTCCAATGCCATCGTATTCCCATTGTAAGAAAGAGAATATCGTTCAAATTCAAATTTCATTTGTTCACTTTTAGCATTGCATAGTGTAACGAGGGGGACGCTAATAAAAGGCTTCATTGAACTTTACTAATTATATTGTTAGGAGCCTTTGAATTATGTTAATATACAAAATTAAATTAATATTTTTCTTAGTTGACAATCATCTATCATAATTCGAATCTATTTTTTAAATACCATAAACCTTAAACGATCCACTATGTGGCCAGTTTTAACTACAGCTGATATGTGACTTTCATAGTCGTCACAATAGTTAGCATAATCGGCCTTATAATGTTCCCACTGTTGGGATTCAGGCCTCCTCTCTAGGAGAGGGAATGGGCCGTAATCCACCACCTGGGCTCAGTGCGGGTTGGTGGATGTCGCATGTCTTCGAATTTATAGTTCTAGGACATGCCGGTTTCCTCGCGATGTTTTCCTTCACCGTTTTGAGAGCAATGTTGATGAAATAAATTACACAAAGTAATGCGCGTGGCTCGGTTTGAACCCGCGACCTACAACTCGTAAGTATTGGCCGTTACCACTCGGTCACCACTGCTCTCACTGTTTTGTTCACTTTTAACTAGAATAATTAGATTCGATGGATTATTATGTTACATAATTTAATCTTATATTCTACTAGCTGTATCCGCGCGGCTTCGCTCCCGCTCTTCCCTACTTCACCCTACTATACCCTACTCTACCCTACCCTACTCTACTCGACCCTACTCTACCCTACTCTACCCTACCCTACTTTACCCTACCCTACTCTACCCTCCTCTACCTTACTCTACCCTACTCTACCCTACTCTACCCTACTCTGCCCTACTCTACCCTACTCTACCCTACCCTACTCTACCCTACTCTACTCTACCCTCCTCTACCTTACTCTACCCTACACTACCCTAATTTTTTATTTTTTTTTCCATAAGAACCTTCTCCTCATAATAACGAACACAACAAAAAAAAAATTAGCGAAATCGGTCCAGGCGTTGTTGAGTTATGCGCTTACCAACACATTTTGCGATTCATTTTTATATTATAGATTTAGCCTGCGTACGGCATGTGAAGTTGTTTTTCTTTATATAAAGAAATAGAGAAGAAATGTATAGAGCTTTTCGCATAATGAAATTAAAAAATTTACTCGTCGATAAATGTTATTTGTAACAGTATTTATGGCTAAACTAATATATTACTCCTATTGAAGCTATTATCTAAAACTCATCCCAAATAAATCCTAGTTCTTTCAAGTAGGTACTGTTATGTCTTCAATAGATCAACATATTTCTCTTTATTTTGCAGACCGGACGCCCCCTGACGAATCCTGACGGCACAGTGTACCAGTTCGACCCGGCCAACCCGCCCGTCTTGTACGACCCGGCTATTGTACAAAATGACCAGCAGAAAGTAAGTAGATATGAAATTTTTTACAATCTGCAGGGTTATTTGTTAAACACTGGCAACCTCTTAGGAATATGTTCTTCTTCTTCTCCTGCCCTTATCCCATATTGCTTGGGATCGGCGCAACGCAACACGTTTTTTTCTTCCATTGTGTCCTGTCACCCGTCAAACTATTACTAACGCCCTTTTCTTTCATATCACTCCTCACACAATCCATCCATCTTTTCTTCGGCCTTCCTCTCCCTCTCCATCCATCTACATGTATACTCAGAACTCTTTTAGTAATATGCGCTTCATCTCTCCTTCATCTTCCTCTCAAAGTTGTTGTATAATATGTTACTAACATCTTAAACAACAACTTTTGTTTCATGACTTAAAAATCTATCATATTTTAGTTCATTAGATTTTAATAAAAAAAAATTATTTAAATTGATGTTCTAAATATTACGAAGTCAATGGGAAGCAAGCGATAGTACAATAGCGGAGGGGAATAGGGATCGGGGTGCCGAGGGGCTTGATGCACTTGAGTCACATTGTACAGACGTAGGTAGCTATAGCAATTTACAGAGTTGAAATGTGTTAGATAGAACAACGAAATCTTGAAGGTTTGTTTTTAGTAAATTCTTCAAAGTAAGAGTGTATAGGCTCTTAATAAACTTCACCCCCAACCTCCCACCTCACCATCAACGATTGCATCACTGCTTGCCATCAGGTGGGATCGAAGTCAAGCACTAGTTTATAACAATAAAAAAATAAAAAAAATAATCAGGTTTTGTAAAAAGTCGTAGAACAAAAGTTATTGTTTATGATGTCAGTAATACAGTCCTGCAAGGTAGTTACTGTTTTACAAATAACCCAGTATACCTATGTGTGGGTATGTAATGTAAGTAAACGCATCCACGTTACTGTAGTAATCCTAACTAATATTATAAATGTGAAAGTGTGGATGTTTGGATGTTTGTTACTTAATCACGCAAAAACGGCTGAACGGATTTAGATGAAATTTGTTATGCATATAGCCTTTGACGTGGAAAAGAACATGGGCTACTTTTGATCCCGGAAAAACATTTTATTCCTACGGGAAAACACGTTTAGAGTGCGATAACCGAAGTACACGCGGACGAAATCGCGGGCGGACACCTGGTTACTAATAATAGGAACTTTTTTTTATAAAAAATGTCTTGATTTAATGGTATTTCTTTTTCAGTTGGATCCAAGCAGTGAAAAACGCCGCGGCAGGTTGGAGAAACAGCATTCATTTATTGATAATGGTAAGTTTGGAGGTATTCGGGGAGGGAGAATAAAGATTTTCATGTTAATTAGTGTTTTTTAGTCTAATAGTATCTATTAGTAACGATAGAAGCCAATTTGTAAGTATTTGAAAAGTCGAAAACGTAAAGCCGCATACAGACATCGCGAGGCGTGCGTCGCGAATGGTTCATCTCGAATGCCTCGGGCTGTGTGGACGTGTGTGCTCACAGCGAGCATTCGCGTCATACGATCGTTGCGAACGCCGCCTCAGTACGAGCCGTGCGCTCCGTGTGGACGGACCGGTGTTGTTTGCCTTTTCTTCTGACGAACACCGTGAGTGGTGGTTTGCGTGCTCAGCTTGAGCATGTTTCATTCGGGACGCACGCATAAATGTACCGTCGTATGCCTCAGGTTGAGGCATGCGTGACGAACCATTCGCAACGTACGCCTCGGGATGTCTGTACGCGGCTTAAAATGTTGGCGATCTCAGACAAATATGGTTTAAGGGGCCGGCGACGGATGAATTTCCATACAAACGTAATACCACGCTCATTTGCAGTTGGAGCATATTTCCAACATATTATGATGATATTCGGTTATAGACAATATTTATCTAGGTTCCTACGTCTTTCTTTTTTAAAAAAACAAAAAGAAATTTAAGCGAATTGTATTTCGCACTTTTTTACAGCGTAAATGGCAAAAAATGCTTTTCCTGTATTAAAAATAACAATATTTCTAATATTCTCGACGTAGGAACCTAGATAAATATTGTCTATAACCGAATATCATCATAATATGTTGGAAATATGCTCCAACTGCAAATGAGCGTGGTATTACCTTTGTATGGAAATTCATCCGTCGCCGGCCCCTTAACATCATTGGCACCAGATTTAGCTAGGCAACCTATTCGCAATGTCTTAATGAACGCATTATCTAGCACGTAATATTTATTATTATAGGGAAGAGATTTCTTCTACGGATCTTAGATTATAAGTCGTAAATGGACGCGTTTTACAGAGGTCGAGTGCCAACCAAACGAGGAGTGTCGAAGCAAATGCTGCTGCGACTGTCGGAGAGATGACGGATGTCAGATGAAGACCACCACTGAGAAGGTACAGTACTTCATAATAATAATGTATTCACTTGATTGTCTTATCATACAGAAATTCCTTAATTGAGTAGTAACACTTGTCCAGTAGAAGTTTAGCTACAGTGTGTTTCACTTAAGATGTTCCTTCGCCGTAATGTTGGCTCCCCTATCTGTCTACAGAAAAAAGAAGGGAAAAAAAGAAAGAGTTACCTACTTTACCAAAAATTGCTGCACGTAATGCGAAACGAAATCGGTTTTAACGGTAGTTGCAACACTTTTTGGACAATTATGAGGGAATGGAATTTTATTTAAAAAATGCCCATTGCCACTTAAGTTTGGCGATTCTTCGTGCTATGTCGGCAACCTTGGTTCTCCTGCGAATATCTTCATTTTTGATTCAATCACGCATGGAAACTCCGACTTTAAGCCTTCTGATGAGGCCCATTGTCAGCGACCACGTTTCGGAACCATATGTCATCACTGGCAACACGCACTGGTCATAAACTTTCGTCCTGAGACACTGGTATGTTGGATGAGAAGATACCACTATGCTTATTATTATTTTGTATTTTATTATTTTCAGGAAACAATCACAAAACCACCGAGCCCCTTCGAACCCACCACACAAACAATACATACACAAGAAGAAACACCCCCCAAACAACAGCAACAACAATTACAACAGCAACCAGACTACGAACAACCGAACAACCAGCATCCCGAACAATACGAGATAGCCAATCAGCAACCAGCATACGAACCGCCGACCAATCAGAAGGCTTATGAACCGGTGCGGAGTTTCGAGCCGGCCAATCAGAACGCTGTGAATAACGGTGTGAATGGCAGAGTGGGGAAGTCGGGGAGTGATGGGCAGGAGATACAGTACCAGGGATACCAGCAGGGATATAGGGGAGAGGAGGTAAGTTTACTCTTATAAGTAGCTTAAGGGCCAAGCGCCCGAAAAGTGCCATAAAACAGTGATTTTCTGAGGCCTACTCCGTAACGGCTAGGTCAATTGGTTTGAAAAAAATATATGTTTATTATAGATTCATGAACAATAATATCAATATTTGATTTTTTCGTGCAATTAATACTTTTGTCCAAAAAAAAAAATTAGCAATTTCGCAACTTTTCGCAACTTTTCCCTACTCCTTCGAAACGGCTTGGACCTTTAGAAACATTTTTACACATCAAAATTGGTGGTTAAATATTCTTCAAAGTGAACATGGCATATGTAAACCAATCAATATCTTGCAGAGAAAATGGATTTAAAGCGCTTTCCGGGCGCTGCTGGCCGCAAATAAATGCACAGATTTGCGTACTGCCGCCTAGGCGAGTGCGAGAGTTGCGTTCACATAATTTCGGTCAGATGGTTCAAGGGACTATACGCCTTAAGAGGCTTCTTTTTCACTCACCTATCATCAACATCGAGCATGGTTTAAAAGCTTGTTGCTTCATCTAACGCAATCCAACGCGATGTTTGATGAAGAGGCAACGCGAAATTAGAAAGATAACGCCTGAAAACTCTGTCAGCATTCGGTAATTCCGTAATTTACTCGAATATTTCACAAAACTTGTTCCAGGAAACACGTGTTTTTTTTAAACCCTTAAAGAAAAATTTTTGACTGAATTACCGAATGACAACAGAGATTTTAGACGTTATCTTTCATATTTCGCTTTGCCTCATCAATACATTGCTTTGAATGAAACAACAAGCTTTTGACGGCCCGTTCACGACCTTGCCACTGTGAGCGGTAAGATCAAAAGTATAAAAATGTTTGCACGCCACGAGACACCGTTCATAGCGCCGCGCGTCCGCGTACGAATACCGCCCCGCTCGCCGCGCCCGAGTCGCTAAGACAGAAGTCGTGAACAGGCCGTAAACCAGTAGGGAAGTACCCTCTTAGATCATTAGCCGAATAACAATAACTTTTTGACTGGCCTGTTCGTCTAGTGGTTAGTGACCCTGACTGCTATAGCGGAGGTCGTGGGTTCGATTCCCACCCAGTACAAATGTTTGTATGATGAGCATGATTATATTTTGTTCTGTATCTGGGTGTAATTTATCTATATATGTATGTATTTAGAAATATGTATATAATATGTATGTTTATCAGTTGTCTAGTACTCATAACACAAGCTCTGCTTAGCTTGGGACTAGACGGCGTTGTGTGATAGTTGTGGAATATTATTATATTATTAATAAACACCACACTATTTCTTCACCAGGTCACGTCACCGCCGCAGATGGTGAACCACTTCGTCCACCACGAAGTCCCCGTGCAGGTCATGTCCCAACAGAAAGTGCCACAGCTACCTTTACCAGACCCGAATATACGTAAGTTGGTTTCAAAATAAGTCTTCCACATTTCAGCCCAAAGTAGTCTTTTATTTTATTTTTTTCGATGGGAAAAATCATCCAATGACAACCCCCGCTCTTGGACGGAGCGGGAGATAGTGTCAGACTCTTACTGACTAAAAAACCCATCCCGTTCCTTCAAGCCTTCATACCGGGGCTCGAGCGCCCTTTTGGATAACCCTGGCCCCAGTAGGCTTCGACCCGGCTGGGAACCTGCTGTTGCTGACAACTCCTTGAGGCGCGCGGGAACAGTGCGCGCCGTCGACGACTTGGGCTTGGTCCGGACAGTTATCGGAGACTGGACAGCGAGCTACCCATTGCTCACTGTCCGCAAGCGGTGGCTGGAAATCGGGATCGGAATCCCGGCGGCGGCGAGAGCGCCGTTGCCTGATGCGGTCGGCCTCCTCCTTAGCGAGCATTACTGCTTCGCATATGTCGGCGACCGCCTGCCACTCCTAGCCCAAAGTAGTCTACTACTGACATCAGGAACTACATTAAACCGACGCACACGTGGACGACGCCTGATTTGTACGTAGAACGAAGTCGCGTGGAGTGGAGCAAGCGTAGCTCTACAAGTCTAGTTGCCATATAAAAATGTATGGTGACCGACGCGCCCAGTAGCCTGATTCACGTAAAATCAAACAAGCCAAATATCGTTGAAGTTTTATAGCCGTTCGATCGAAGTCCTATCCAAAAACGGTATTCACGTGTTCCTTAATCGGGATTGGATAGAACGACAACTCAACTGGCTCGAAACTAAACGATCTATCGACGACTTATTTCCAGTTACGTTAATAAGTATTCTACCAGGATAATGTAATACAATTTTTTTTTTTTAATTCGTATCTTCGACCAAACGACTTTAAAATCGGTGTCGTTCAAACTCGATTGATGCACACGCCGCGAGTGTAAACTCCCGGCGCACTCTGAGCTCGTTGTACCCCACCATACCCAGTACAAAAAGTGTGGGACACATGAGTTATGAATTTAGTTATGAATTTCTATGCAAACAATTTTTGTTTTTCAGGACAAATGCCAATAACGAATATGACAAATATGGTGTACCAAGCACCTATGGCGCAAGGATACAATCCATATCAATGCAGAGTGGTAAGTATTTCTTTCTATGTATTTATTTTTTACAGTCTCCTCGTACGCCTTCCAAAGGATCAGGACCTTAGGCACAAAATAGATAGGTACAGAAGACAATCTACATACAAAGCACGCTCGAGCAACGCACACATAGACAACGCTCACGGACACGATATCTCGGCTCAATCGCCCGGTACTCGTACAGTTCGGCGCTACGCGCTGACTCTAGCGCGATCGCCTAGCGTAGGTATAACTGGAGGGCGCCATATCGAGTTTTGTGACATGTCATGTAGCCTATGTTCAGCGGACGATTGAGACGGTTCTAACGATACCTCATATGTCGATTTCCGATAAGTAGATGAGGGAACAGATGAACATACTCACATACATACATACATACACACATACATAGCCTGTCAAAATCATAACCCTCCTTTGGCTTTGCCGTAGTCGGGTAAAAGTGAAGTACATACATGAGATTGACTTCTCTACCTATCTATTTTGTGCCTCAGGGTTCTGAGATATATAGACACATAAAATAATAATAAATTTATTAAAGGCAGGTACATCTTATCTATCCTAATCAAAATTCAATGTATTAAATAATTTATATTTCCTTTGGAAAGATAGAGTAAACGACGATGAATGTACTATAGAAGACGACAGATAACTGTGTTAAACAAGGCGCCAGATAAACTTAACATAAAGTGCATTGACCTTTTCCTAATATCTCCAATACACCCCTACTTTTTAATTAGTACACAAAAAAATGGGGCTGTAT
This sequence comes from Mythimna ferrago, assembly GCA_910589285.2. Lineage (NCBI taxonomy): Eukaryota > Metazoa > Arthropoda > Insecta > Lepidoptera > Noctuidae > Mythimna > Mythimna ferrago. Next base: position 12,781,812 of record OU342703.1, read on the forward strand.
CTGTACCTGTTAATGATCATATTTTTGTATTCAAAAGTAGAAAAAACCGAAATCCTAAAATTGACCATGAAAAGGTAAATTCATCATAGATTCAATCATACATAACAATTGCTAGTAGAAAATATTATCATGTCATTTATTCATTCATAATAAATAGCCTGCACAATATTTCCATAAATTGAGAGACATTTTGGGATAAACACAAACGCTAATAACTTTGCTGTTTATGAATATTATTTATTGAGACTTTACTTATAAAATAACAAGGGCTTTTCTAATAAGCCCTTTAAGTATTTGTACTAATTAAAAATTAGTGGTGTATATCAAAGGTACCCGAAAACCATCAATGAACTGTTTTTCAGAAAGAGTAAATGGTCACGATAGACGCCGATTCAAGACCGCTTTAAGTTTTTAATTTCGTTTTTGAAATTAATAATCTCAATAAATGTATAGTCTGTCTAAAAATTCAAACGACTTGGGAATTTTGTATAATAAATAATCATTTAAAAAATATCTATATTTGATACTTTTTAAAAGGTTCTTCTATTAGTAAACAATGATCAAGATCTCTTAATCAACCTTAATTATTGAACCAGTGTTGACTACATCAGATTTCATTTTACCTTAATAATTACCCAAGTCGTTTGACTTTTTATACAGACTCTAGGAGGGTCAATGACTGATTCCACGTTTATTTGGCGCCTACTAGTATATAAACTTAGCAAGACTGGAGTTACACTAGTTTTCTTTTATAATCTTCAAGGCATACCTTTCTTGCTTCAGGAGCCGTCTCTTCAGATGTACTCGCAAGTACTCCAGACAGAGGATCACAAGCTCGCTCCTTCACCACACCCCAACGAAAACGCTTTCAGGATCGGTGAGTTGTCTTACATCAAAAAAATTGTTTAAAAATATCATGGTTAATGGACATTTCTATGTATATTGATTTTTTTATTTATTCAATAAAAAAATATACACATACAGTTCTCACAACGGAGACCCAATGGGATGTTGCGTGTGTAAAAAAAATACAATTTAATTATTGTATTTTTTTTTAACATTAACAATATAGTACAATAAATTAATCCATATTATATAATTCAAGTAATGATATTAACAATATAACTCAAAAACGTATTCAATAAACAAAATATATGTCAATCTGTCAATTAATTTATTTATTTGAAACAAAACATACAAAGAAAGAACATGAAAAATTTTGATTAATTAATTCATTGTTAATTGTTACAATAACACAAGTGTATTTTTTTTACGTAACGTATTTTCAACAAAATTGTTTACCGACAGAACAGCTTATTATATTTTTTATGTTACTTGTAATTTTGTTGAATTAATTCAGTACGGACGGAATGACGGCAGGTCACGGGAACAACTTGTGTCCCACGGATGCTGCTCATGTTGAAGGGTAAAATCTACAAGTCCGTGATAAGACCTGTCATATTGGGCTGTGAAAAAGACGAATGAAAAAAGATTGCATGTAGCGGAGATGAGGATGGATGTGTGGTGTGACGAGAATGGATAAAGTGAGAAAGTGCGTCTTTTCCCTCCCTTGTCGATGCGCGGCGGCATCGACCGGACCACATTAACCGAAATGACCGCTGCGCAAGTTTCAACCATATTTCTACTACTTTAGCAATCATAATTTCTTGACACAAAGTGACACATTACGTCTCGCAAAATGCAATGGCGCTCCGCGGCATGCCACAGTATGCCGCGGCGCGACCCGTCATGAGACGCCACGGCATGCCGCGGCATCGTGGTATTGAAATAAAGTAACATGAATGGTAATAAAATCCTTTGCCGTGCCATGCCGGTAGCGGGCCATAGCGTGACGGGTGACAGGACAGAATGGAAGAAAAAAACGTGCTGCGTCGACCAAAAATAACTGGGGTCATGGTAGGACAATTAATGTAACATCCTAGCGTAATTTTATATTATTTTTTTCACGTCCGTGGATAGTAAACCAAGTTGTCTTGTTATCCCTCAGACCCCAGCTACCCGTACGCGGCGGTGGACGTGTCAGCGGCGTGTCAAGCGTGCGTCGACACCAGCTCCATGCAGACCATGCACCAGCACCCGCAGAGAAGGTATGATCCCTCAGACCCCAGCTACTCGTACGTGTCGGTGGCAAGCCAGGCGTGCGTCGACACCAGCTCCATGCAGACTATGCACCAGCACCCGCAGAGAAGGTATGATCCCTCAGACCCCAGCTACTCGTACGTGTCGGCGGCGTGCCAGGCGTGCGTCGACACCAGCTCCATGCAGACCATGCACCAGCACCCGCAGAGAAGGTATGATCCCTCAGAGCCCAACTACCCGTACGTGTCGGCGGCGTGCCAGGCGTGCGTCGACACCAGCTCCATGCAGACCATGCACCAGCACCCGCAGAGAAGGTATGATCCCTCAGAGCCCAACTACCCGTACGTGTCGGCGGCGTGCCAGGCGTGCGTCGACACCAGCTCCATGCAGACCATGCACCAGCACCCGCAGAGAAGGTATGATCCCTCAGAACCCAGCTACCCGTACGTGTCAGCGGCGTGCCAGACGTGCGTCGACACCAGCTCTATGCACACCATGCACCAGCACCCGCAGAGAAGGTATGGACTGGCCACTTGATCTGCTTAGCCGTTTCTAGAGTTCCGTACCTCAAAAGGAAAAACTGACAGGATAGAAAAAAACGAAACCCTTAGAAGATTTCTTGTTATCCGTCTGTCTCAAAAAAACAAAAAAACGAAACCCTTAGAAGATCTCTTGTTGTCCGTCGATCCTTTATCTCAGAAACGCGTGAAGGTATCGAGTTGAAATTAAAACCATACTAGCTTTTGCCCGCGCGGCTTCGCTCCCGCTCTTTCCTACTCCACCCTACTATACCCTGCTCTACCCCACTACACTACACTACTATACCCGACTCTACACTACACTACTCTACCCTACTATACCCTACTCTACCCTACCAAACTTCACATAAACCATCTACTAAACAGTTCGATCAAAGCCTAAACATTTGGTTTGGATAGGTAAGCCCGTTCTTGAGTTATAAAATTACAACGAAAAGTGGCATTGATTTTTTTATATATATAGATACTCAGATCTGCGGTCCTTTGAAGCTGTGAAAAAATAAAACATATTTGAGAAACACGTTTCAGTCACTCTTACCTCTTCCCCCCTTCCCCCCTAATCACGTACATAATGGACGCTCTCTAATCAATGAAATAACGTAACGTTTTGGTTCCAGCTACAGCGTACCATACGGTCAGATGGAAGTACCACAACAGGTGCTGCCGCCCTACCCTGTCGGCAATGTACTACTGCAGCAGCCTCATTTACAGCAGTTACCAGCTTATCCGGTAAGTATTAACAACTGTCTGACTATACACCACCATGTTTTAATTAGTACATATACTTAAAGGGCTTATTAGAAAAGCCCTTGTTATTTTATAAGTAAAATCTCAATAAATAATATTGATAAACAGCAAAGTTATTAGCGTTGGTTTATGTCCCAAAATGTTACTCAATTTATGGAAATATTGTGCAGGCTATTGATTAATGAATGAATAAGTGACAATTGTTAAGGAAAAACACTGCACGCAGGATTTTTTACTAGCAATTGTTATGTTTGATTGATTCTATGATGAATTTACCTTTTCGTGGTCAATTTTAAGATTTCGGTTTTTTCTACTTTTGACTACAAAAATATGATCAGTGACGGGTATAAATAGAGCCCCATTTGTGTACTAATTAAAAAGTAGGGGTGTATAAACGTCAGGTGTAGCGACATCTACAGGGTTATTTGTGAAACACTAACAACCTTGCAGGACTGTATTACTAACATCATAAACAACAACTTTTGTTCTATGACTTTTTATAAAACAATACATTTACCTAAAACAAACCATGTATGTATATATTATTATATATATACTAGCTGTACCCGCGCGGCTTCGCTCCCGCTCTTCCCTACTTCAGCCTACTATACCCTACTCTACCCTACTATACCCTACTCTACCCTACTGTACCCTACTCTACCCTACTCTACCCTACTCTACCCTACTCTACCCTACCCTACTCTACTCTACCCTACTCTACCCTCCTCTACCCTACTCTACCCTACTCTACCCTACTCTACCTTACTCTACCCAACTCTACCCTACCCTACTCTACTCTACCCTACTCTACCCTCCTCTACCTTACTCTACCCTACACTACCCTACACTACCCTACTCTACCCTACACTACCCTACTCTACCCTACTCTACCCTACTCTACCTTACTCTACCCTACTCTACCCTACTGTACCCTACTCTACCCTACTCTACCCTACTCTACCCTACTCTACCCTACTCTACCCTACTCTACCCTACTGTACCCTACTCTACCCTACTCTACCCTACCCTACTCTACTCTACCCTACTCTACCCTCCTCTACCCTACTCTACCCTACTCTACCTTACTCTACCCAACTCTACCCTACCCTACTCTACTCTACCCTACTCTACCCTCCTCTACCTTACTCTACCCTACACTACCCTACACTACCCTACTCTACCCTACACTACCCTACTCTACCCTACTCTACCCTCCTCTACCTTACTCTACCCTACACTACCCTACTCTACCCTACACTACCCTACTCTACCCTACTCTACCCTACTCTACCTTACTCTACCCTACTCTACCCTACCCTACTCTACTCTACCCTACTCTACCCTCCTCTACCTTACTCTACCCTACACTACCCTACACTACCCTACTCTACCCCCACAGACTACCCCCTGTATTATTTTAAGTTCTTATCCATCCTAAGGTTGTCTGGAAGAGATCGCTCTCAGCGATAAGACCGCCGTTGTGCCCGTTAATTTAAGTTTTTTCTTAAGCTGTATTACTTTTTGGTGTACAATAAAGTTTATTCTATTCTATCAAGATTTCGTTGTTCTAACACATTTCAACTTTGTATTGCTATACCTACCTAGCTTGTGTTAGCGCTTGTGTTGCATCATACAGATGTAGGTAGTACCTACATCTGTATGATGCAACACAAGCGCATCAAGCACCCCCGCCACCTGATGACTCTCTTTCGCTATTGTACTATCACTTGCTTCGCCTAGACTTCGTAATGTTTAGAACGTTCAATTTAAATATTTTTATTTTTGTATGAAAATCTGATGAACTAAAATGTGATACATTTTTAAAAGCCATAGAACAAAAGTTGTTGTTTATGGTGTTAGTAAAATACTCCTTAGAGCTTGCCAGTGTTTTACAAATAACCCTGTATAACACCAGATAAAACAACCTTTTGAAAGAAAGAAAGAAAACTATTTTATTTGGCATACACACTTGTAGATACACACAATGTAGTAACAACATGTAGACACTAATAAATTGTTATATATAAAAAAAAAAGAGACAACTAACAATGTGTGTCTCACGGTGGCGCCAAATAGGTCCAGTTCAGCAATAATGCCAGACAACTACATGGTAGTTGCCAGACGCTGGTTTTCAACTGAACCTTATTTCGAGTGTACGGTTGTGTACTTTTGACTGCTACAGTCATGTATTCATTACAAAGGAAATTATGTCCAGTACGCCATGGTCACGAATACACGACAGAAGCCTAGCATCGAGAGCACACTTTTTTTGACGTGACGATCAAAAGTTAAAGCTTTAAGATTAACCGATCCTGGCGAGTCGGCGTTCGCCCTCTTATTGTCTTTCTATAGTGTCTCTAATTACGGTAATCGAACGGTAAATGAATTAATTTTGTTTCAGCAATACCAAGAGCAGCTCCCGTGGGCAGTTCCGTCGCACGGCATGGCGCCACAGAAGCTGATGCTGCCGGAGCTCTACCCCATCATGCAGTACCCGCAGCCCACCTACCAACATTACAATATCGTCTACCCACAAGTGAGTTCAATAGCCAACACAAATTTATATAAACTATACAATGCGCCAGATGATAAACTTAAAATAAAGTACATTGACCTTTTCCAAATATCTCCAATATATCAAAGGTAAAAACTGTTTTTCAAAAATTCCGTTTTCCAAATTAAGAATGTCAATATTTATAGGGTCAATGACCGTTATTCCATGTTTATTTAACGCCTACCTTAGTGCTTGACTGCGAGTCTGATGGTAAGCAGTGACGCAATCGTTGATCGTGAGGCGCACTAGTTTATAAAGAGCCTATTCACTCTAGCCTTGGAGATACCTAAATTATAATCGGAATACCGCAGCAGGCAAATTGTTCCAGTCCTTCGATGTACGCGGTATAAATGACGAGGCGAAACGCTTAGTCCGGAGTTCCAGATGTTAACAATCTAAGGGTGTATACTCACCATTTTAAGTTCATTGTGTTGGCAGATTGTTTTAAGTAAGCTAAGTAAACCCTCAAGCCGCGTAAGGACATCGTGAGGCGTGCGTTGTGAATGGTTCGTCACGCATGCCTCAATCTGAGGCATGCGATGGCACATTTATGCGTGCATCCCGAACGACACATGCTCGAGTTGAGCACGCAAACCACCACGCACTGTGTTCGTCAGTAGGAAACGCAAATACCTGTCCGTCCACACGAAGCGCACGGCTCGTACTGAGGCGGCGTTCACAACGATCGTATGCCGCGAATGCTCACTATACAAGGTGTAAGGGACAGCCCTCCACAAACTTTAAGGGCTTGCTCAGTAGACGAAACTGAACTACCTTCCACAAAAATTTTTTTCAGGAAACGAAAAAAAAAATCCGCCTCACCATACAAAATTATAAACTTGATTGGACAGTTTGTATGGAGAGGCCGAATTTTTTTTTTCGTTTTCTGAAAAAAATTTTTGTGGAAGGTTGTTCAGTTTCGTCTACTGAGCAAGCCCTTAAAGTTTGTGGAGGGCTGTCCCTTACACCTTGTATAACGCACGCACGTCCACACAGCCCGAGGCATGCCTCACGATGTCTGTATGCGGCTTTAGATGACAAATATTCAAGATACTGTCAAAAACATGCTTGTTATTGATTCAGACAGAAAAACAAATGTAGATCGTCATCGAGCGACACAGCTGAAAAATCTCATATGAATACTCTTTTTTCCAGGTTATCCAACAACCTTACCCAATCTGCCAGCCGGTCTACCCAGTCATAGACAACAAACAACAGGACCAGAGACGAAACAGTCTATCGAACCGCCCCTCCAAACGGAACTCCGTTTCCGGTTCCGCCCGAGCAACGCCATCTAACGAGGAGAAAGTGAACTACGATGAAAGTAATAGGAATAATGAGATAGCTGCTAAGATCCAGCAGATTAAGAGTCAGATGGCGCAGCTGGATACGAGGGATTATAGGTTCGATAAGGATAAGAGGGGGGAGTGGCGCAGACGCAACAGTGGCAGTGGGATCCTGGGGAACTGTCCTGTTAGTAGCTTAAACAACAGGGTTATGGGGTGAGTGTTGTACTATTTATTGATATGTAACTACTAAATCGCGACACCCAAAAATTGTCATACTAAAATGGTTATACTAAAAAGCGACAACCCGCACTGGGCCCGCGTGGTGGATTACGGCCCATTCCCTCTCCTAGAGAGGAGGCTTGAGTCCTAACAGTGGGGACATTAAAAAAGGCTGGTGATGATGAAAACGCGACAGCCAAAAAAAAAGGTTATACTAAAACGCAATAGCCAAAGATCGTCATTCTAAATCGCGACCGCGACGGCCAAAGATGCTCATACTAAAACGCGACGACAAAAATGGTCATACTAAAATGTGACGGCCAAAAAAGATCATACTAAAACGCCATAGCCAAAAATAATCATGCAAGTCAAACATCAATCGTCTAAAATCGACAGTCAACATTAGGTAAACGACAAACGACAAGCGTTGGTCAAAAATCCGTAAACTTAACTTAAAAATCTTCAAGTACCGATCAAAATTCAATGAGCCCATCAAAAATGGGAGCGTAGAAAGGTAGAATCGTAAGTATTCGAACATATCATAGAACATCACAGTTGGCAAGATCCAGCAAATTATGAGTCAGATGATGCAACTGGATACGAAGGATTATAGGTTTGATAAGGATAAGTGGGGGGGAGTGGCGCAGACGCAACAGTGGCAGTGGGATCCTGGGGAACTGCCCTGTTAGTAGGTTAAATAACAGGGTTATGGGGTAAGTGTTGTACTATTTGTTGCTATATACTATCGTTCACCGTCATATACAAACGTTATAGTTAATAATGGTCATACGAAAACTCGACAGCCAAAGATGGTCTTATAAAATCGATCGCTAACATTGGGTAAAAGAAGATCAAAATCGGATCGTGAATCGGGTACATTTATGCGAATTGTTACTATTTTGGATAACTTGAATCACGCTCGAACGTGTACGTACTCTCGAAGATCGCTCGAAAGTATATTTTTATATATTAAACTTATCTAAGTAGGTTTATATATTGTACACTGGATTCTACTCTTGATTGTTACCTCTCTCTGTCACTCAAGGTTTGCTAGGAAAAAACTCATTGTTGAGTTAATCTCTCCTTTGTACATGAATTGTCAAATTACTGTGTATAATAAAGAATAAAACAAAAAAAAAAACAGACAGACGGACAACACAGAGACTATAAGAGAGATATTCCGTTTTTTTTCCTTTTGAGGTACTGAACCCGAAAAATGATACGTTTCACATTAACGTCATACATTTTGTTGTGCAGACGCGGAGGCAACGATGACAAGCACTTGTCAACGGCCGCGCGCGCCATCGTCGACACTATAAGGAACATGCAAGCTAAAAATACATGTAAGTAGTTATTATAATAAAACTTGCTTCTCACGGCAAGAAGTGGCTAGAATAACAACAACCGCACAGGTGGATAATGTAACGGTGGTTAAGTAACGTGTTTACAAATCAACACGTTTAAAAAAAAAACTTTTTCTAAACTAAGATTTATATTTTAGATAAAGTTACAGAAGTACGTTGGACGATGCAATATTGAAAACGAAAAAAGGGTTGGTCGGCGGCCGCGGTGCAATGGCGTATGCCGTAGTGTCGTCGCACTCGCCTAGTGATGCGCTCGCTCGCGCGAACCGTCGATTAGTGCGGTGCGCGTACATAACGCTTACTAAGTTCAGAGTGTAGAAAAAAAAACATATTTATCTACTTTGTTTTCAGATCATGATAACCGCCGCGACTACCAACGCCACGACCACAAATACGACCGTCCCGACAGACACACAGACTACCGCCGCCGAGACAGAGAAGACAGCAGCACGCCGCACACGCGCACAGACGTACAGCCCGAGCGATACGACGCCAGGAGGGGCCTCAACGTGCCCGTGTATAGACAGCCTTATTTACTTAGACAAGTGAGTATAGTATACACAGCCTGTACCACTCAGCCACGTGTACGTGTGTGTCGTGTGAAACACACGTACACGTGCCGTCGATACAGAGACGACAGCAGCACGCCGCACACGCGCACAGACGTACAGCCCGAGCGATACGACGCCAGGAGGGGCCTCAACGTGCCCGTGTATAGACAGCCTTATTTACTTAGACAAGTGAGTATAGTAAACACAGCCTGTACCACTCAGCCACGTGTACGTGTGTGTCGTGTGACACATACGTAGACGTGCCGTCGATACAGAGACGACAGCAGCACGCCGCACACGTGCACAGACGTACAGCCCGAGCGATACGACGCCAGGAGGGGCCTCAACGTGCCCGTGTATAGACAGCCTTATCTACTTAGACAAGTGAGTATAGTATACACAGCCTGTACCACTCAGCCACGTGTACGTGTGTTGTGTGACACACACGTACACGTGTCGCCGAGACAAAGACGACAGCAGCACGCCGCACACGCGCACAGACGTACAGCCCAAGCGATACGACGCCAGGAGGGGCCTCAACGTGCCCGTGTATGGACAGCCTTATCTACTTAGACAAGTGAGTATAGTATACACAGCCTGTACCACTCAGACACGTGTACGTGTGTGTCGTGTGACACACGCGTACACGTGCCGCCGAGACAAAGACGACAGCAGCACGACGGACAGACCGAGCGATACGACGCCAGGAGGGGCCTCAACGTGCCCGTGTATAGACAACCTTATCTACTTAGACAAGTGAGTATAGTATACACAGCCTGTACCACTCAGACACGTGTACGTGTGTGTCGTGTGACACACACGTACACGTGCCGCCGAGACAAAGACGACAGCAGCACGACGGACAGACCGAGCGATACGACGCCAGGAGGGGCCTCAACGTGCCCGTGTATAGACAACCTTATCTACTTAGACAAGTGAGTACTGTATACACAGCCTGTACCACTCAGACACGTGTGCGTGTGTGTCATGTGACTCACACGTACAGGTGCCGTCGAGACAGAGACGACAGCAGCACGCCGCACACGCCATCAAAAATCTTCCGTTGCCCTTTGCGTTGCAGTGCCACGGTAACTTTTTCGAACAATCCTGCAGCCCAAGGCGTTTGTGACCTTACATTAATTTCTCTGTTGCAGATGACACCTGGGACATGGTGCCGCCGCTCGCCAGGACCAGTACATCCAGGTAAGTATCTATAGAGCTCCGGCGGGATCTCATGGTGAAATGGCGTCAGTGACTATCGCAACCCAATGCTGGGTACGCCATAATTATGGCGGTAAGTCCCCTCTTTGAGGGGTGGCCGGAAAGACCTCACGGCGTCCTTACCTTCTGCATGACGCAGGTCCTCACCGGACATTGCAAGTTCGGGAGGTTCCTGTACCGGATTTGTGCGGAAGAGACGCCCGGGTGTCGCCACTATGCGGAACGCCCTGAGGACACGGTGGAGCACACAGTCGAGGTGTGCCCTGCTTGGGCGGAGCATCACCGTGCCCTCGTGGTGGCGATCGGCGGCGGAGACCTCTCGCGCCGGGCCTTGGTTCAGGCCATGGTCCGGAGCAAGGAGAAGTGGCAGGCGGACGCCTCCTTCTGCAAAGCAGTAATGCTAGCAAAGGAAGAGGCCGACCGCATCAGGCAACGGCGCTCTCGCTGCCGCCGGGATTCCGATCCCGATTTCCGGCCGACCTTAGACGCAGGCTTGCGAGCTTGGTGAGCTATGGGTAGCTCGCTGTCCGACCGTCCGGTAACTGTCCGGACCGAGCCCTAAGTCGTCGACGGCGCGCACTGTTCCCGCGCACCTCAAGGAGTTGTCAGCAACAGCAGGGGCCTAGCTGGGTCGAAGTCTACTGTCTAGTTTCGAAACATAGCTCGAGCCCCGATATGAAGGCTTGAAGGAACAGTGGGGTTTTTAGTCAGTAGGGTCGGACACTATCTCCCGCTCCGCTCAAAAGCGGGGTTGCCATTGGATGATTTTCCCACCAGAAAAAAAAAAATTAAACCATCAGACAGAAAGAATGCTGATCTATACTTTTACACAGTCATACCAAATTGGATAGTTGACTAATTACATTAAAATTATTTGTTTCAAAAAACATCTTCTTCTTCTTCTTCCTGCCCTTGTCCCATTTTATTTGGGGTCGGCGCAACACGTTTCAAAAAACATCATCTGTACAAAATTAAGTAAATCAGAAACCTTTCAAATATGGTTGAAAGGGATACTGTCCACTAACATAAAAAAATGTACAAACTGACATGTGACGTCATCGCTATTAAGTGACGTATGTATTTAAAATCTGGGGCATGTGCCCATTTATCTCAGGACTATGTTCCCTTGGGACGATATTCTACTTTCAGCAGGCAAACTCGCTGGCAACAGTTAGTAATATAATATTTTGTGTTACAGTACTAAACCCGCCGCGGCGGCCGCACCCCGACGCCCGCAACCCTCGCCGTTAACTAAACACACAATCACAAGCAATAATACATGTACATACTGTGAGGTTCAGTAGAAATGCAGCTCGGTATTAACAAACTTGCTCCACACTATACTCTGTTCAAAATGACATTAGAAATTTCTGAAACCCATTTATTACTGTCCGTTCAACCGATTTTGACTTTTATTACGTTGGTGGCATGACAAATGGCGGCTGCAATAAATAGTTGGTATTGTAACCACTTTTTTGCTCCTAATCCCATCCTTATGCGTACAAAATAGAAGTTAAAATCGGTTGGACAGACAGTAAAAAAGGGTTTCTTTATATATCTAACTTTAACGCGAATAGGGTATACAAATTACTCCTGTATCGTGGTTGCGTTCACAAACATGTAAGCTTCGTACACAAGACACCTACTGGGTTACCATGACGTTCAAAGTAAGTTGGTTTTATTCTTATTCCAGTGTGGTTAAGAGATGGTGCTAGACAACCTCTATAGCTCTCTCAGACCTTAAAAGGCCTATTAAAGGCCCTTAAAAGACTCATTCACTGACTCATCAATGCACAGCATAAACCCTTAGACCTAAAATGCTGAAATTTTACACAGAAGTTCTTTTTATTAGATATACAAAGAATAAGAAAAGATTATCCTAAATTCACCCCCTAAAGGGGTCAAAAGTTTGTATGGAGAATCCTACTTTGTGTAATGTATGGAGAAGGTAGTTCGAAATACTAAAGCTGCATCTCTGCTTACCCTCCTAAATAGTAATACAAGACAAGTCAAAGGAATCAACGTAGTCTTAAAGATCTCACGCATAACCGGATCTAGTCATTTTTTTAATAAAACAATCATAGATTAGTCGTAAAACAATGTTTTTTTTTTTTTTCGATCTTTTTTTTTAATTACTACGAAAATATCCTTTGACTAAAACTAGTGTACAATAAGTCTAACTTATTTAAGATTTTAGGTTCTGACCGTTTTTTTTTTTTTTAGTTTTTTCTTTTCGTGGGATTGAATTTTGTGATCTGGTTAAAATATGTATGACACATACTACCTTTGGCTTGAAAATCTACTTTTTATAAGTTACAACAAAAGAATTAAATTCCCTGCCGGAGTCTGTGTTTCCTGATAGCTACAACCTAGGGGGTCTTTAAGTCTAGTTACTTCTAGGCAAGCGTGCTCTATCGTCGGCCACATCATCGCTTTCCAAGCGAGATAACAGAAAAGCGTGAACCTATAAGTAATATAAAAAAAAAACTGATGTCTTACAAAACCGTTCACAAAATTCAATTTCACGTGAACTCACCTTTAATAGTCTAAGTTACCGTTAAGTTTATAACTTAATACACAAATATCAAGTTAAATTTTATTTAGTGAACACGGACATGGACGCGTTGCTTCATAGACGCGTGTTCGTCATTGTACGCTTGGTGTACGCCTGCGTGAAGCTTACATACAAAACTAAGGCCTTCTGACCACGGCCGCGTAGCTTCATACACGCGTATTCGTCATTGCACGTTTGGTGTACACCTGCGTGAAGTTTACATACAAAACTATGGCCTTCTGACCACAGCCGCGTAGCTTCATAGACGCGTATTCATCATTATACGCTTAGTGTACGCCTGCGTGAAGCTTACATATATAACTATGAAACATCGACGTCAGCGACAACGTTGTGACATGACGTCGAGTCGTTGCAGTGTAAGCAGGTGGCTCACAGCTTACAAACTGCATCGACACGACAACAAGCGTATAATGATTAATACGCGTGTATGAAGCTACGCGGCCGTAGTCAGTAGGCAATAGTTTTGTATGTAAACTTCACGCAGGCGTACACCAAGCGTATTAACGACTACGCGTCTATGAAGCTACGCGTCCGTAAACAGTAAACCTAACCTCTCAAATGACGTATGAACCGCAGTTTAGAAGTTACAACGCTCGAAAAGTTAGCCGAACACCTCAAGTTCAAATGCTCTAGTAAACCTTGGGAACTGGAAAGCAGTCAATAATGAATTGGTTACTTTTAGACAAGCGTGCTCCATCGTCGACCAAGGTGAGATAGTGTTCAAGTGCGAGCCTACCCACTTTTAACTGTATTGTTTTGTTCACTAAATAAAATTTAAGTATATCGACAATGTAAATTAAAACTATTGAAAGTAAGCAGAGTTTCAAAAGCATAAGAAATAAAAATTAAATAATGAGACATAACAACTAACATGTGAAGTATTCAAATCTCGGATGTAACGTGAATTGTAATAATAATAATTTAAATCCCGGAAAAGCAAAGGGTATTCAAACACAAAGCACGGAATCGCCTCGCCATCCAACTACACTCCAAACGCAACAAGATAACACATTTAAACCAACCGTTTATTACTGTCCGCTCAACCGATTTTGACTCTTATTGCGTTTGTAGCAAGACTAATGGCGGCTGCAGTAAAAAGTTGGTATTGTAAACACTTTTTTTTGCTTTTAATGCCATCTTTAAACCTACGGGATTGAAGTCGAAATCTGTTGTACGGACAGTAAAGAATAAAAAAGCTTGTTTAAATATGTAATTTTGTTCCGAATGGAGCATAGAGATTTTGTTAGAGGGATTGCTGATAAATATACACCGTTAAATTTTAATCGTTTTAATCCCGTGGAGGGTCGATCCGGTACATGAAACTATCGATTTGTAAAGATAAAATCAAAAAATAAAGTTCCTTTTTTTAATTTTATCATATATAAAGGTACTTTATTTTTTAATTTTATCTTTACAAATCGATAGTGTTTCATGTACCGGATCGACCCTCCACGGGATTAAAACTGTCAAAATTTAGCGGTGTATATGTTCATAAGCTTTCATATGAGGGTAGACAGAAGGGTTGAAGTCAGCCAGTGTTGCACATCGACCTTACACCCACTAGATGTCTCATGCTTGAGCTATCGCACCAAAACAATTTTGTCAACTAGCCGAAGTACGGGGGAGCGGGGTACTGCGTTCTGCTCAGTAAATTATTACTAGAGATTGGAATAGGTAAGGCTGTTTTACGTACTTGTCATAGGTTAGAATAACATGGATAGTCCCCGAGTCCCGGGATTTGGTTTTAAAGTAGTAAAATTATAAAAAAAAACATATCCTTCGGGACTAATAGAAAGAAAGAAAGAAAGAAAAGTATTTATTTTGGTGCAAAAAAAACATTGTAGACAACAAAAACTTAAGACAAACACAAAACAAAAAAATAAATAAAAAGTAACATTGTCTGTCACACGTTTGCGCCAAAAAAGGAAAAAGAAAGATTACACTTCCTTTCTGACGGGTAAATATAAGAAGGACGGGATTAAGGATAGTACTAGTATAATACGCTCAAGATCCGTGCCGGTATCTGTACGCGTCTCAACAAAGCGGTAACGTCGCGCGCTTGGCAAAAAGTTTTATAGCGTGCTGTTGACGTGAAATTTACAACGTCGCATATCACGCGCTTATGGCTTACTTAATTTTTTTTTATACATATTGACAAAAATAATGAAATTCAATTATATCGCGTAGTATCAGCCGGAATCCCGTGGAATATCCATATTAACATCAATGTTCGCGGTCAATGAACATAAATAGCCCTACCTATTCCGGTCACTGATTATTACGCATACGATGTACTTAGTAAAAATCGGATTTGCTATCATGTGATTGGTCCTCATTGTTTTGTTTAAGGTTATGACAACGCTCTCTCTAGCAATGGCCGTCGAGGCGACTCGGTGCACTGTGGTATCAAAGAAATATGGTCGGTTTCTGAATTGAAAATATTTATGTAAAATACCTAAAATAAGCTGCGACTCTAACTAAAGCATAATCAGCCATTTTGATGTTCCTACTGCTGGGACTCAGGCCTCCTCTGTTAGAGATGGAATGCGCCGTAATCCACCACGCAGGCCTACTGCAGGTTGCTTGAGTGTAGTCGAATATTAATTTAGTTGTTTCCTAATACCTACAACTTAGGTGTCGTTAAGTCAAAATTGAATAGGTTACTTCTAGGCAAGCGTGCTCCATCGTCGACCACATCATCGCTTACCATCAGGTGAGATGGTGGTCAAACGCAAGCCTGTTCATAGTAGAAAAGATATTTTTTGCAAGTTTTATATGATTTTGTGGTAATCATTTGACTAAGTTCAATGTAGTGAAATGACTGATTACAGCAAATACTATTTTATGTTTTACTTGACTTAATAATACTCCCATACACTCAAAAACAAAATAAAAGTAACAAATTGAGTACAGCGCCATCTAGCGAAAACATGTTTTACTAAAAGAGAAAACTTTGACAGATTAAATTATACTTTATGCACAATATGACTAGACATTTATGAAAACCTTTTATTACTGTCCGTTCAACCGATTTTGACTATTATTACGATGGCGGCATGACAAATGGCGGTTGCAGTAAATATTTGGTATTGTAACCACTTTTTTTGCTTGTTATGCCATTCTTATGCCTGTGGCATAGAAGTCAAAATCGTTTCAACGGACAGTAAAAAAGTTTGTTTAAATTTCTAATCATATTACGAATGAAGTTTAAAGTTTGACAAATACTTCTCATATTCTTAATTCAGAAACCGGTTATAAGCAAATGAATAAATAAATAATTGTTAGATTAGTAGATATTGATGTCATAATGTAATTAATAGAGATTACACCTCTTCTAGGATTTTCGCAGTGTTACAGTTTTTTCGAAATACTCGCATTTAATGATTGAAAATTGACATAATTGGTATCGATATCTAAAAACGATGAAATGGAAATTAAAAAACGTATTATGCGTACAGCTAAGGAGTGAGTGAGTCAATGACACTTGGCTATATCAGTTTGTTTTTTTTATTAAATATCGATACCTATATGTTAACGGGGTTATTCGAGCCAACTTAATTTGAATCTGTACATTTATATAATTTGATTTTGCTCTGAAATGTCTGTCCTAATATAATTTCTTTAAACATTCGGTTTGTTCGACTTTTGTGATTATTTTATTTCACCACTCTGCTTACCTTTCTGTAGTCAACACGACATTAAAGGAAATAATAATTAAAATTAAAACAATATTAATAATTAAAAAATTTCAATGTACCAAGCAAATAAGTATAGACAATTGTTTTTTTTTTTAACCACTTTATTTCGTGTTCTATACGCCAGGGTCGTGTATTAGCGACTGGTTACTCCATCTCGTTTAGATCTTCAATCCCCATAGGTGACAGAAGAGCTGACGAGATGGAGTATTTGGTCGTGGATGTGCGACCTCGGTTGAATAAACGCGAGCGTGTTTGTCGGACTTAGGCCCGGCGCCCACTATCGGTGGGCATCGGTGCGGCTCGGTACAGCTCGAGCGCTTTACGCCGGCTTCGAGCGGCTTAGGGCGCCTTAGAGCTCCGTCGGGCGACTTCGGGCGGCCTCGGCAGCCGTAAGCATGGCTAAAGATGCCGAGGTGGTCTTCGGGTAGCTCGGGTGGCATTTTCGGATCAGACACGTCGCAGAACAGTCATTTCGATCACCGCACGCACCTTCATTATCGTATCGTACAAGTAGACGCAAAATAACTTGGCAGTCCTGAACATAGGCTCTGCGAACTTCTGCGCATGTACATTCGTAAAGAAAACTGTTATTGGCATTTTTTTAACCAAAATACTAATAAAAATGTCCTAATACCAAGTAAAAATAAAGCGCTCGAGCTCTACCGAGCCGCACCGATGCCCACCGATAGTGGGCGCCGGGCCTTATGCGACGTAGACAGTTAAAAACTAAAAAAAAAACAGATTCTATAAGATGAAAGGTATTTTCAGCCTCCTATATCATCTCCAGGGCATAACTTTCGATAAAAAAATCAATTGTCTGTATTTAAAATAAAAAATATGTTATATAATTCCTGTTTGTTACTCGTCTATCAATTTTGGAAATTAAGGGTGTTTAACTTACTTATGATAATATGGCTACGTTATTTATAACTGTATGGTATACAAGGAGTTGTCAGCTAACCGTAGGGGCCCAGCAGGGTCGAAGCCTACTGGGGCCAAGGACCTGTTTCTGAAAGGAAGATTCGGCCCTGGTACGGCGGAAATGACCGTGATAGTACGTTTAACTTCCGTTCTATAGTTTGTGTAATTTTAAATGTTTGTCTTAGTTTGGGAAGCGGGACATGAAGGCTCGATTGTAAATTAATTTTCAGAATAGACACTTGACTCAATTTTGATCAATAGGGTAGTGTCCAGGGTCAAAATAATTACATTTTATTTAGTCCGTATTTTTTAGATTACAAAATAACATTGGACACGTATTTTTTCTTTTTTAGATTAAACGAAAAATAACAAAGATATAGCCCATTAAAGTTACGTGTGACGTCACCCCGTGCGAAAAATGCAGCAAGGCGTGACGTTACACGCAACTGTGTTCTTTATAGTATTTAATCAACTTTATTGTTAAGTGAGCCCTATGTTATAAATAAACGATTTATTATTATTATTATTATTTTTGGTTTAATATACAAATAAAAAAATACGTGTCCCTTATTTTTGAATAATCTAAAAGACGGACTAATTAATTTTTTTACGGCAACTAGCCTATTCTGTGACTGGCTGACTGACTGCCATTGCACCAATTGCGTGCTTATCCCTTACTATAAAAAAGTAGGGCATAGCAAGCTAATAGCTGCTAGAGGACCCTGCTGACTTGTGATACAGATTTCATAGGCACCTATCATATGCACCAGTCTCTCACAAAGTTAATTCCACGTTCGTGATCCATGTAACCCTTGCATTAAGTATCTTGTGTAGAGAAAACAAACGTCCATTATTATTATTATACCGACAGACTCAATTTTCACTGCCAAACAATTATGAACACTTTTCAATCGAAATAAAGTCGTAAATAACTCTGCGACCATCAAAGTAGTTAATCTTGATCAATGTTTATTTATTTCCGACTTTATTTCCTTGTTGACAGTGTTGATTTTGTTTTGGCACTGAATACCGTACTTTACCACTCCCGAGCTAGTTCTTACTCAGGTCAGCTACCGGTCTTATAATATACCATTACTTCTCTCCTTACTATCAGGTGAGATAGTGGTCATACGCAAGCCTTTCAAAACTATACTTTATTCGCAAAACGATGAGACATTTACACAAACCTATAAGCCATTTAATTTAAAGATACTTCATTCTATTTGTAATATCTATTATTTATTTATTGTGCACACCTTAATTAATCCTTTTTATTGTCTGTTCAGCCAATTTTGACTTTTATTACGTTGGTAGCATGACGAATGGCGGCTGCAGTAAGTAGTTGGTATTGTTACCACTTTTTGCTTTTAATGCCGTCCTTATGTCTACGGAATAGAATTTAAAATCGGTTGAACGGTCAGTAAAGAAAGTTTGTTTAAATGTGTCATCTTATCATGAATGTAGTATAGAGCTCTCAAATTGATGTAGCCATGTTATCATGATGAGGTTCTGAATACTTCAAACCAAATTGTAAATATCGCTCGATTTAGCGATATTAATAAAAACTGATTATTGTAATTCATAAAGGATTATTCCTTAATTTAGTAGCGAATTTTAAGAGACTTTGTAATTTTACAAAAAATTGCCGACAAATCCTTATTCAAATGAAGCAATTTTTCTACAATTTTGCGATTTTGTGATGGTAGAGTTGTATTTCTTAATACCATGCTTGGAAAATGGGGTGACTATTCTCAGAAATATTGCTTATATTTTTGAATTGATATAATAGTTGTTCCATATAAAATACTAAAATTCAGCTATACTCGTTGTCGTAGAACACAAAGGGCAACTGAAGGACTCAGGTGTGGTTTTAGTTTGTGAAAATCTAATACGCCCTCACGCTCCACCCTAGAGCGAGAGATGTCTGTGGACGATTTCCCATCTTAAGAAAACAGTTGGATTATATATCATTAACCCTTTGACCTCCACGTAAAAAAGCAAAAGTGTACTCTCAGTGCCACCCTACAATTTCATCCTATAACCTGTCATGTAGTCGTGACCGTGGCGTGAGGGACACAACTTTCTTTGTCATGTATACGTATACATGACTGAGGCGGTCAAAAGTTACAAACGGTTTTCCTGTTTTTTGCGGATATGTGACATGTACCAGTTTTCACTAACGGCTAACTATGTGAAACTCAAATGTATACCCGAAAACCATGCTATTAGATTTTCAACTCTCTGCTTACCACCGAAAGTTGAAAATCAAATAACGCGATTTCAAAAACGGGAATTACTGTACCATTTCTAGTTTCCATTATAAATGTGTTGAAGTATAAAAATTCGCTACAAAATAAAGGTACAACCCTTTTAAAAACATCATCAAAATATTAAATATATTTCAGTTTACCGCCAAAAATTGTCCTGTCAAAATAATGACGTAACAACACTGACAGTTTTGACAGTTGAACTGTCGCGGCGTATAGTACAATTCACGAATGATGGCGGCCCTGAAGTTAGCCTTTGCGAACTTTCGCGCATGTACACTCGTAGAAAAAACTGTTATTGTCATTCATTTTATTTTAAACCGAAATACGAATAAAAAAATCCTTATGCAGGAACCAAGTACAAATAAAAGTAATATCAAAACGCTATGAGACAGAAAGCTATAAAAATAACGTAATAAATTAAGGATTCACTCATCTCTCGACAAAATAATTAACAACAAATTATCGAAAACTTTTGTAACTGTCCGTACTCTAGAGAGAGATAACAACACGAACTCGACACCAATGCTAACGTGTGACTGAGACACATGATCGCGTACCGAGAGTTGCCGAATATGCACGAAGATATACGATGTCAACAAAAAGGGATGTCCAATATGCATTTCCGAGGATGTTGTTTAGTCGATTTTTTTTCGAATCGATTAAAATTGAATTATAAAAATATATTTATAATCAATTTTATACTTGGTTTAAATTACTCTCGAACAGTAGTTATTGAAGTAGTAGTTAATAAATAACTGATATTTAACTAAATTATGTCTTTGAACTAAGAAAATGATATGTTACTATTTTTTTTTTAATTAAAGTTTGAAATCTCATTTACTAACGACAATGTTTAATAAGTTTTTAAATCTGTTTCGTTCAGTATCTTATATAAACAAAAATCAATAAATTGCAAATCGATAAAAATCGATTACGATTTTTGATTGAACAAAGGAACGATTGTGTTTAAATAGAGTCAATCCCTAGCATATCCCTGCCTCGCGCACGTCGCAATTTGGATCCTAAAACACGTTACTGCGCAGCCTTCTGCGCAAACTTCACGCCCGCCATCATTCGTGAATTGTACTATAAGATCGTAGAACGCTATTTGTAAGAAAGTTTATTGTAACATGTAGAGTATATTATTGTTAATAATAAAGATTTTAGCCTATATTTAGTGTGTTTATTTTAATTCTGATACCCTTACTTACCTCCCGTTGTTGGGCAGATGAAGATCTTCGTTCTCTGGTTCTCATCGTAATTTCACCTAAGTATCGATTGGTATAAATCATTTAATTTTCTTATTTATTATGACTGCTAGAAGAATAGTCCTATTTCTAGAATTCAATCTGAAGTAACGCTAAACATTTTGTACGCTGCCATCTAGTAGTTAATCTGAATAACTACTATATTCAAATGCGATAGTCTTGCCATCTAGCGGTGAATAGCTTTACTAAAAAACGACATCTAACGGCGAGTCTATTTACTACAACCATAAATAGTTTAGAAAATGCTCAACAGATGGTAGTAAATATCCGGTAGAAACGAATTCGGCATTATCAAAAAAGGTAGACCCCAAGCGAACGCCGGCGTTCTAGTAACACAATCCGACCAAGCTATACCATTATTATTAACACTCTCTATTTTGAGCAGTCGGGTAAAAAAATTGTAGATTCTATAAGGTAATACCATATGTATCAGGAAGGAGTTTCTTTTTTTATATTTCTATGGTAACTGCCTACCCAACACCTAAGTAGACTCCTTAACTAAACCACTAATCTTGGGCACGCCACAATTATGGCGGTAAGTTCCCTCTTTGAGGAGTGACATCCTTCCGCATAACACGGGTCCTCACTGGATATAATAGGTTCGGGAGGTTCCTGTTCCAGATCCTATAAAATAGTTGGAAGAGATATCCGGGTGTCACCAGTTTATGGATCGTCCGTAGGACACGGTGGAGGATACGTGGAGGTGTGCCCCGCTTGTACTTCGGGTCCTGGTCCTTCTGCGAAGCGGTAATGCTAGCGAAGGAGACGGACGGGCGGCCGCACGCGTGACTAAATGGACATCCTCACGCCTTTTCTGCTGCGACAAGTGACGCCCCGGGCTTTGGGAGTCGGAGGATGATCACCGGCCACCGTAGGCGCGAGCTTGCGAACGACGAGCAATGGGTATCTCATCGTACGTCTACGGGTACGTCGCAAACAATATTTGTCAAAAAAATTATCAAAATAGGTAATTTTTGAGGCAAAATAAGTGATCTCTTTGAGGCAAGCATGGAATACTATGTGCCTTGAACGACTTCGGCTCAATCCGGACGGTCGGACGAGCTACCCATTGCTTGCCGTCCGCAAGCGGAAATCGGGATCTTAATCCTGGCTGGGGCGAGAGGGCCGTTGCCTCACGCGTGCGCGTGTGGCCTCTTCCTTTGCTAGAATTACTGCTTCGCAGAAGGAGGCGACCGCCTGCCACTCCTTCTCGCTCCGGACCATGGCGCGTACCAAGGTCTGGCGCGAGAGATAGTAAGTTGCCGCCGATCGCCGGCATGACGCTCTGTCTGCTCAAACGGGTTACACTTCTACCTTTCCCGGGTGATCCTCACAGTGGTGACGCTTGGGCGATTCTTTCGCAAGAATCTGGCGCAGGAACCTTTCGAACTGACTATTTCTGGTGAGAAACTGCATCATACGGAAACTGAGGACGGTGCCCCACCCACTGCCACTTAATCTGGTTCTTCTGCTCCTATGTTCATTCCTGATCCGATCACTCAAGGAAACCCATATTATTTTTATACAATAAAGATAGCTAACGTCTTTGAAAAAAACTATGTACGATCGAAGACGAAAGTGCATGGAGAGCTTAAGGTCGACTTTTGTCTGAAAGGTTTTGCATTACGTTTCATGAGACGACTAGATGGCGCTGTTCAAAAATGAAAATAACACTGCAAAGCTTAAAAACCTTATTATGCAGAGGCACATAGTAAGGTTCTTAAAATCTAAAATAATTACTATTGGTAAGGCAATATACAGACAAACACAAATTATTTTATTTTCTTATTTCCGGGTACTTAATACAGCGCCATCTAAACCAAACCAAATAAACCAATTGGTATATTAGTTAATTCGACTACAGATGGCGTAGATCTTAATTATTTAAGAATCCCAACATTCACAAAGTAGCTCACATATTCGCAAATTTAAGTAGTTAGATCGGTAGCACAGGTGGATAAGCATGACAGAATAACAAAGCTCGTTTCACAGGGCACTGGTTCGAAACCTAGTTCTCAGTCGACTTTTTTAAAATTCAATTTCATATATAATTCATATTCTATTTTTTTATATTTTTAAACGTTTTTTATTTTATTTCTTGTTATAAATAATATAAAAAATATGAGGTATAAATGAATAAAGGCATAATATATATACCATATATATATATATATATATATAAATTAGATACTATCATAATTAGTGGTAAGTATTAGTATTATTAGTAAGAAATATTTATGTAAGAAGATATATATATATTATTATATATAGATATATTTATTTATCTTACAGATTAAGATTTACTAAGTTTAATTCTCGTAAAGGATAAGAAATAAAACTATTTTAGTGATATTATAGTTTAACATTTAATTCTCAAAGAAGAATACAATTTATTTCTTTCTTTCTTATACAGTGTATAACCAAACCTAACAGCTTTACACCCAACTGACAATTATTTAATTCACTTGTTATGAAGAATACAAGTAAAATTTATAACTGAATAACTTGGAACATAACAAAATGGAAGACATTAACAAAGTAAAACTGTTTAATTTATATTATAAGTCTTCTATTATTTAGTTTTATTTACATAATGTTATAATACCTTTTACTATATATGCAACCTTAGTTCTGTAAATATTTTACCTACTCATAGATTATAAAAGTATTACGTTTTGCATAATTATGGTTAGTATAATGATTTTGTGCATTATGTTATGACTAAGGTTCACAGCTTAAGTATTCGTTCCAGAACAAGGAAGAAATTGAAGCTAAACCTCAAATCAATAACAATTGTAAGACCGGGTTATAACTGTCATTTTGGGACCGAGTTGTTTATAATAATAAATAAATAATTTATTATATTAGAAAGGAATCTATATTTATGTTGTTTTTTATTTTAATTTCTTATATTATATAAGAAACTAAAATCATTAGTGTAATAACATTTTGTTGTTATAAAGTAGTGAATAAATTTATCCCACTTACACTAAGTTTGAACACTGTAATTTATCAAATAAATTATAGCTACCCCGGACTTTGTTATTACTCAACCCGATAGTCAACACTTTATATTTTTTTTAATAACTCGTGTGTCCTCCATTTTGATCGATTACAGCTTGCAAGCGCGAACCCATGGAGTTTATTAATTTTTCACATAAATTTTGACCCCGTATAGAATCCCATACCTGCATGCAGTGGGTACTCAGTACTTCTTTAGTCCTTTCTTTCCTATTGTTCCCACCTTTGAACTATAACGCCCCATAAATTTTCAATGGGGTTTAAATCTGGCGATCTCGCAGCCAAGGAAT
Organism: Mythimna ferrago; assembly: GCA_910589285.2. Lineage (NCBI taxonomy): Eukaryota > Metazoa > Arthropoda > Insecta > Lepidoptera > Noctuidae > Mythimna > Mythimna ferrago. The sequence continues at coordinate 12,806,439 of OU342703.1, forward strand.
AATCTGTATGTCCGATTGCTGGCTAAACCACTCTTGCACAATTCTGGAACGGTGTATAGGACAATTGTCTTGCACGAACGTTATCACTGGCACGTCTTCTACAGGAAAAACATTCCGCGCGGTAGGCAACATGACGTCATTCAGCACATCTACGTAGTTTATACTGTTTGCACGACAGGGTATTACAGTAAGTTCTCCTGGTCCTGCAGCACTCATCCATCCCCACATGATCACTGTTATACGACCGGATTCACAGTTAGGCACAACGTGATCATCAGCATAACACGTATTATTCCTACACCACAACATGACTCGCCAGTGCTGGCTAGACTTGAAAGTCTTTTCATCACTGAAAATGACATTGCTCCAGTCGAAATCTCTGTATTTCAAAGTGAATTCCAATCCTGCTCTTTTATTAGCTTCGGTTAGCAATGGCTTAATAGCATGTCGACGATAATGCAGACCTTCACTATGAAGAGTACGACACACCGTCCGCAAAGATGTATCAACAACTCTGCGTAATATCTTGTTGGTGTAAAGCCATTTTCCTCATAACCTTGCACCATAAGTTGACGCTGGTCTGAGTCAATATGGCATCTTCTGCCAGATCTACTACGGTGTTCCAACGAGCCCTCTTCTTGAAACCGCTTTATCCATAAAGTGACACCTGTAAGGGAAACATATTATTTATTATTTTCATGTATCGATAACCATGGATAATAAAATAAATAACGAACAGGGATTTTAAAACATTACTTACGTTTAAGCTCCTTTCTCTAGAAATTTCAGAATAATTTAACCCTTGATTATGCAATGCTTGAATTATTTGATTATTATTTATTATAAATTTATTATTATTTGGGCCCTTGTAGCCATATCAATATTTGAGCGCGAACTCATGATAAAAATAAATATTAAAAACTTGTTAAACGCGATCGTAACTGAACTCACTCAAAGATAGTAAAGAACGTTATGATTGAACAAAAAGATTTCATTTTTATACAGTGAATATTAAACTACCCTCAATTCTTTTGAGATTTATGATACGGGTTAAAGTCGCTAAACAACTTCAATATAATAAAGAGTAGGATAATTTCAACTCATTACGTAGTGACGCAATGGTCCAGTGGCTAATGGTATCGGTAAATTTTATGCTACCGAGTTCGAATCCTAGTTATTACGTGCTTTGCTTTATAAGGTTTGTAATTTGTGTTAAAATTAAGTAATATTGTAACTAGCAAAAAATAAGATAATATTCTTTAACAAGAGACGAATATTTTCCAATCCAACTACTATACTAGTGCCATCTATGTCATATAAGACATATTATTAAGGCGATGAAACCCTGTGCAAACGATTTTGGTTTGGAAATCTCCATGCACTTTCGTCCTCCTTAGTACATAGTGCGTTTCAGTAAAATTTCAGTGCATTTTTCCAGTTTCATACCACAGTGTCTCAAGACGAAAGTCTTTGGCCAGTGTGTGTTGCCAGTGATGATATATGGCTCCGAAACGTGGTCGCTCACAATGGGCCTTATCAGAACGCTTAAAGTCACCCAAAGAGAAAAGGAAAGGACTATGCTTGGGGTTTCCTTGCGTGATCGAATCAGGAATGAAGATATCCGCAGGAGAACTAAGGTTGCCGACATAGCACGAAGAATTGCCAAACTTAAGTGGCAATGGGCAGGGCACATTGCTCGCAGAACAGATGGCCGTTGGGGCCGAAAGGTTCTGGAGTGGCGACCGCGTACTGGAAGACGCAGCGTTCGAAGGCCTCCTACAAGGTGGACCGATGACCTGGTGAAGGTTGCGGGAAACCGATGGATGCGAGACGCGCAGGAACGTTCGTTGTGGTGACACTTGGGGGAGGCCTATGTCCAACAGTGGACGTATATCGGCTGAAATGATGATGATGATGATTCCAGTTTCAAGTAGTAGGTATCACTACCGAACCAAAACCAGTCCAAACCCACAACCTCCCTCTCCCGCAGTCGGGTAATTCCGGCCCCCAAGTCCGTCCCCTACAGCTCACAACAACAGTCACTTGATTAACGCTACCACTGCATCTCTCTCGCTCACTCCTATGCGCGCAATGTGCTCTGTCTCCCTTGCACGGCAGTAGCTTCACTTCCATTGTTTTTGTATTTTTTTTAATTCAGAATTTTGTTTGAAAATTGTATTGTTATTTTTAAACTACCAAATTTTATTTCTACTACTACTATTTTTTAAAGTAACTCTGTGCCAAAAAGTAAGGCATATTTGCCCTATTCAGTTGATTGTAAACATCTCAAAAATATGCATATTTTCAAAGATAATGTTTTTTTTATCAGTAATCAATGCAGTACAAATATAACTAAATATTATAATATTCATCTGTTTATAATATGGGGTCGGCTCATCATGATTTTTTCTTCCGACCATTATTTTTTATGTTGGTAATCATCAAACGACTCTTCGCACTCTGGGAGGTGCGAGAGGCAGTGCTATTAAAAACCACCCGTGTTCCACCAGATGTCTTTTGCATTCTTGGACCACAGTAACTTTTTCGAACCATCCCGCAAATTATCTGTACCTATACGGAATATTCATGATTTTTTTGAATTTGCTAAATTAAATAATTTTTAGATTTATAAACAAATATAAAGATTTCAATGACCTGTAGGTAGTAGTCGGCGTTGTGTATAAACTACCTTCAGATCATTGGACACGGTCAGCTGACGTTTTCTTAAAGAAATTAATTTCGTACATGCGTAAATTAATACGAGTTTTGAAAAAAAGGTACTTTATTTTTTCATTTTATCTTTACAAATCGATAGTGTTTCATGTACCGGATCGAGCCTCCACGGGATTAAAACGATCAAAATTTAACGGGGTATAGATTTTTTTTAAATATCACCATCAACAACGAAGTTACAAAGCTTGAAAACTGCTAACAAAAAAACAAGTCCGACGTAGACTTTGACGTCATAGTTCTTCATGTCCGTACGGCCGCACTAGATAACGGCGTTTTGATGAGAGACAGATATAGGTATTTATTTTAAATTTTCACATCTCGTTTGTTTTTCTTCCAATGTTGATATTGTTTTCACTGATAATATTCTATTTTTGTATATCTATACGTCACTATTTTGTAATTAGTACAAATACTTAAAGGGCTTATTAGAAAAGCCCTTGTTATTTTATAAGTAAAATCTCAATAAATAATATTCCTAAACAGAAAAGTTATTAGCGTTGGTTTATGTCCCAAAATGTCACTCAATTTATGGAAATATTGTGCAGGCTATTGATTAATGAATGAATAAGTGACAATTATTAAGGAAAAACACTGCCCGCAGTATTTTCTACTAGCAATTGTTATGTTTGATTGATTCCATGATGAATTTACCTTTTCGTGGTCAATTTTAGGATTTCGGTTTTTTCTTCTTTTGACTACAAAAATATGATCAGTGACGGGTACAGATAGAGCCCCATTTTTTTTGTACTAATTAAAAACGTAGGGGTGTATACGTACATAAGTAAAGGAAAAACTGACTGACTGACATATCAACGTACAGTCGAAACTACAGGACCTAGGAGCGTGAAATTTTGCACAAGGCTTCCTTTTATGACGTAGACGAGCACTAAGAGAGGATTTTCCAAAATATCCCCCTAAAGGGATGTAACGGGGGTCCAAAGTTTGTATAGAGAAACCGACATTTATGCGAGCGAAGCAGCCGGCAGAAGCTTGTTTATTCATAACAAAAAAACATCTCATGCATGTTTCCAATGGGGTAGTTTCCAGGGTCAAAATAATTACATTTTATTTAGTCCGTATTTTAAATTATAAAAAAATATTGGACCTGTATTTTTTATTATTTTTGATTATACAAAAAATAACAAAGATATAGCCCATTAAAGTTACGTGTGACGTCACCCCGTGCGAAAAAATGCAGCACGGCGGCGCGCGGCGTGACGTTACACGTAACTTTAATGGGCTATATCTTTGTCATTCTTTGGTTTAATTAACAAATAAAAAAATACGTGTCCCTTATTTTTGAATAATCTAATAAAAGACGGACTAATTACATTTTTTACGGCAACTAACCTATTGTCGTAAATTAATCTTCAACCAGGTAATCGAACCGGCACTCCTCCGTATCTCTGTAGCACAGTAGCCACGGGTAGCTCGTCTGTTTCGTTACGTCTCATCTTTAATTTGTTCGTTCTGTCGGCCCACGAAACTCGATAGGCCGGGAGCTTGGATGCTGGGAAAATGGCTGTCATATTGGTGTTACTAACATAATATACGACTAACAGTACCATACATTTTTACTATCGGCTATCATGAAAAATACAAGTTATTATAATTGTTTTATTTCACACTAGATTTTGCCCGTGGCTTGGCCCGCGAACATAAAATATAGCCTATGTCATTCAGAAATAAAGCAGCTTTCTATCGGTGAAAAAATTGCTCCACCTAATATCGGGGGTAGTCATTGGATAGTTTTCCCACCACGAAAAAAAAAAGCTCAAGATCTACATCCTTCGAATTTCGAAAAAGCAGCCAGAAAAATTCGTTCCACACTCTCGTTCCTCCCCATACCTACACATAGCACTACAGTTCTACTAATTGCTACAATTACTGAAAATGCTCTCTCATTGCTCTGAAACTCGCTGATATCTCCCTCCCCCTCCCCCAAGGGGGGTGCAGGCAATAATGTCACATTACATAGACTTATGGGCACTACAATCGCTAGATCCGTGCGGTTTGCTGCAAGGCTGGGATTTGGATGGGTGGGCGGGTGTGGTAGTGATTTGTTGATTTGGAAGTTTTAAGTCGTAATTTATTAACGATATAATAAATTATATTGTCTTTAAAATAAAACATGGATAATATCTGGTAACACAGTACTAGATCACTAATAAATATACTTATTTACACTAATACAAAAACCGGCCAAGTGCGAGTCGGACTCGCCCATGAAGGGTTCCGTAGCAGCAAGTAACATAATATAAAAGTTCTTGTAATGTGTTGTAACTTTGATCGATGTTTTAACAATAGTGTATTTTTTTCGATTTATGACGAATTAAAAAAAAACTACTTACTAGATTTCGTTCAAACCAATTTTCGTTGGCAGTTTTTATAGTAATGTACATCATATTTTTTTTTTTAGTTTTATCATTCTCTTATTTTAGAAGTTAGAGGGGGGGGGGGACACACATTTTACCACTTTGGAAGTGTCTCTCGCGCAAACTATTCAGTTTAGAAGAAAATGATATTAGAAACCTCAGTATCATTTTTGAAGACCTATCCATAGATACCCCACACGTATCGGTTTGATGAAAAAAATATTTTTGAGTTTCAGTTCTAAGTATGGGGACCCCCAAAATTTATTGCTTTTTTTCTATTTTTGTGCAAAACTCTTAATGCGGTTCACAGAATACATCTACTTACAAATTTTCAACAGTATAGCTCTTATAGTTTCAGAAAAAAGTGGCTGTGACATACGGACGGACAGACGGACAGACAGACAGACAGACAGACAGACAGACAGACAGACAGACAGACAGACAGACATGACGAATCTATAAGGGTTCCGTTTTTTGCCATTTGGCTACGGAACCCTAAAAAGAGGTACCTAAAGTTTTTTTTTTTTTGTTTGTAGGAGGTAATCTCTGGAAGTACTGGTCCGATTGCTAAAATTTTTTCACCGATAGAAAGCTGCTCTATTCCTGAGTGACATAGGCTATAATTAATGTACGCGGGCAAAGTCGCGGTCAAAAGCTAGTATTCTATATATATTTCTAAATACATATACATCTATATAAATAAAAGAAAGTCGTATTAGTTACACTATTTATAACTCAAGAACGGCTAAACCGATTTGGCTGAAAATTGGTGGAGAGGTAGCTTAGAACCAGGAGACGGACATAGATTACTTTTAACACGGAAAACTTCTTGAAAATCTTTAATCAGTTTCCGCCTCCGTCATAGAGCGGGAGAAATCTTTGGATGATTTATCCAACTTAAAAGAAAAAAAAAACTATACAGGCCAGTCTTAATCTTATTTATATTTTTTATAATGTATCTGTAAGAAGAAGCTTGTGATTTGCATGCCTCAAGGTGTAATATGGTTGGACTGTGCTATATTTTCAATATCTTTATGTAATTAAACGATTATGATTATGATTAAGAAATACATCATCTAAATATGGCGATTAGCTCCCCCTGTAAGCAACATGAGGGGGATAAACTCATAATGACTTGTGCTAAGTGGATTAATCATAGCTGTATATTATTGTGTATGTATTTCATTACCTTTTGGGGACATTACATTATTGTCGACAGCGATGCGGACGAGTTTTTCGAAGACATATACAGACTTTAGATTACTTTCAGTTAGGTTTTAAGGTTTTTTATTATTATTTAGTGTATATAATATATATGTCGTGGCCAAATCTTAGAAATTGACCACTTTATGATAAAACTTTAATGATATTTCACTCTTCGTTAGGCCATATTTTTTTTAAATTGATATAAACTAGTGCTTGACTGCGATCCCACCTGATGGTAAGCAGTGATGCAATCTCTGATGGTGAGGCGCACTAGTTTATTAAGAGCCTATTCACTCTAGCCTTGAAGACACCCAAATTATAATCGGACAGGAAGACCGCAGCAGGCAAACTGTTCCAGTCCTTCGACGGTACGCGGTATAAATGACGAGGCGAAACGCTTAGTCCGGACCGTAGAGATTTTAATATCATTATCACTATTAGTTGGCCATATCATGAAGTGATTAATTCTAAGATCGGGACACGATATACGAAAACAGTTAAGTGTTTTTTTTAAATAGGTTTCTTCACGCAAATTTTGGAGGCCCATTGCAGTCCCATGGCGTGCGAATTTGGAAAAATCCGCTCTTGTTTGTATGGTATAATTTAAATAATACTCGTGTTTGACAGCACGTTTAGCGCAGTAGTTAAGCGATTAGCTGCACTACGTGTAGTGGGTTCGAGTCCCGTACGCAACAAATATTGGTATGGCCTACTAACAAATAGGTGTCCCCCGGGTCAGACGGTCTTGTGTGTGTGTGTGATGTTTGTAAATGCATCCACAATACAGAAGCTAACCCAGTGGCAACGCTTTTTTTTAAACAAACAAACAGAAACCTTATCTGCATCTGAACCATATTCGTACAATCTACTATTTAACCAATAGTTACAAAAACAATAAAACAAAAGCCTCAAAAACAAAAACAACTCTAACTTCAATATAATTTATCCCCCAAATCCGGCATCGCAGTCCGTCCCTGCCTCCCATCCAATTAGCGATGAGATTAAAGATATGCCGGGGGAGCTATTACCTAACAAATTACCTCTCGACGGTGGAACAGGCGCGCCCGGCCGCTCCCCGCTGCCACCCGCGCAAGATATGAGCGGTCGCGGGCGCGGAAGCGGGAGCGGGGACAATCGGCCTAGCTTTTGCATGTACGTGTGAACTGAAGCTGAGCGAGTTCAATAACACGTAGGTTAGTAGTCAGCGTTGCATACAAACTACCTACAGGTCATTGGACTTGCTGAGTTGACGTTTTCTTAAGAAATTAATTTCATACATGCGTAAATTAATACGAGTCTTGAAAAAAATTTACTTTATTTTTTAATTTTATCTTTACAAATCGATAGTGTTTCATGTACCGGACCGACCCTCCACGGGATTAAAACGATCAAAATTTAACGGGGTATACATAAATAAATATAGATGTAGATAGACTACAGCCCTTAAAAAGTGCGGTCCCTCAGTGTGCATAGACCATCCGCCGGATCTCAGAAAGTATTTGAAAAGTTAAGGTATTGTGAATAATGAGTAAAGAATATGTAAAGATATTTACTGAATAACAGAACGTAAAGTTAGTATACCTGTAAGAAATTCGAATGACAACCGGGACCAACGCTTTACGTGCTTTCCGTGGTACAAGGCGTCAATGGTGTCCCAGATAAACTTAGAAAAGTACATATGAATTGGATCCGAACCCGCAATCTCATGCATGAGAGACAGGCCCATTGGAGCTGTATAGGATTTATAGATCCATCCCCCTTTCTTGCTCGCTCGCTTGACTTTTTATCACGTCATGGTAAGGCACCTATACAAAACGTTTGTAATAAACACACTCGAAAACCCGCTCTTATCCCACCGCTTACAGCCACGCAATAGGCTATTTCCCGCACTAGTGCAAAAAAGTGCGCGTGCTCTCCGCCATATTTTTATTACATTTACCGTATCAGGCTGTGCACAGGTCGTCCCCCACGAGTCGCCGGTCAACCCCCTTTTATTTATATCAGTGAGGGTATTAAAAAAGTCGTTTGAAACACGTGCACATTTGGCAATTCCGCTTCGGTCGCAATCACAAACTTTCTGCACTTGTATCAAAATGTACTATTAAAACCGCTGCTCGCCTCTACTTTGCGCCAGCCCCAAAACGCTGTACGTTTCATTCACTGTTAATTGTTTTAATCGCACTCACCTACCGTTATATACAACGCTACATAGCGACGTATATATATATGGATAGAGATACAGAGACAATTTTATATAGGTATGTGACACGATGCAATACGACTGCTGCCTTTTTTAGGGTTCCTTAGCCAAATGGCAAAAAACGGAACCCTTATAGATTCGTCATGTCTGTCTGTCTGTCTGTCTGTCTGTCCGTCTGTCCGTCCGTATGTCACAGCCACTTTTTTCCGAAACTATAAGAGCTATACTGTTGAAACTTTGTAAGTAGATGTATTCTGTGAACCGCATTAAGATTTTCACACAAAAATAGAAAAAAAGCAATAAATTTTGGGGGTCCCCATACTTAGAATTGAAACTCAAAAATTTTTTTTTCATCAAACCCATGCGTGTGGGGTATCTATGGATAGGTCTTCAAAAATGATACTGAGGTTTCTAATATCATTTTTTTCTAAACTGAATAGTTTGCGCGAGAGACACTTCCAAAGTGGTAAAATTTGTGTCCCCCCCCCTCTAACTTCTAAAATAAGAGAATCATAAAACTAAAAAAAATATATGATGTACATTACTATAAAAACTGCCAACGAAAATTGGTTTGAACGAAATCTAGTAAGTAGTTTTTTTTTAATGCGTCATAAATCGAAAAAAATACACTATTATTAAAACATCGATCAAAGTTACAACACATTACAAGAACTTTTATATTATGTTACTTGTTTTTAATTGATGTAAACTAGTGCTTGACTGCAATCCCACCTGATGGTAAGCAGCGGTGCAATCTTCGATGGCGAGGCGCGCTAGTTTATTAAGAGCCTATTCACTCTAGCCTTGAATACACCCAAATTATAATCGGACGGGAAGACCGCAGCAGACAAACTGTACCAGTCCTTCGACGTACGCGGTATAAACGACGAGGCGAAACGCTTAGTCCGGACCGTAGAGGTTTCAACAACGTAAGGGTGAATATTCGGCGTACGTCGGGTTGTCCGATGGTAGAATTGCGATGGCGGAATCAAGTCATGCAATTCCTGCGCACACTCTCCAAAATGTATCCTGTAGAACACCGAAAGGCTGGCTACCCTACGCCTGTGCTCAAGGCTTTGAAGGTAGGACTTAACCAAATCTGGCCTTAAACTGTTATAGACTTTTTCAGTCATATTTTTTTGTACTATTAAGAATAAACTTATGGACTATGCTCGGTGTTTCCTTGCGTAATCACATCAAAAATGAAAATATCCGCAGGAGAACCAAAATTACCGACATAGCTCGAGGAATCGCCAGGGCAGGGTATATTGCTCGCAGAACAGATGGTCGATGGGGACGAAAGGTTCTGGAGTGGAGACTGCGTACCGGAAGACGCAGCGTTGGAAGGACTCCCACAAGGTGGATCGACGATCTGGTCAGGGTGAGCATGCCACAATTATGGCGGTAAGTCCCTTCTTTAAGGCGTGGCTGGAAAGACCTCACGGCGTCCTTACCTTCCGCATGACGCAGTTCCTCACCGGACATGGCAAATTCGGGAGGTTCCTGTACCGGATTCAAGCAGAAGTGACGCCTGGGTGTCGCCACTGTGCGGAACGCCCGGAAGACACGGTGGAGCACACAGTCGATGTGTGCCCTGCTTGGGCGGAGCATCGCCGTGCCCTCGTGGGGGAGATCGGCGGCGTAGACCTCTCGCGCCGGGCCTTGATTGAGGCCATGGTCCGAAGCGAGGAGGAGTGGCAAGCGGTCGCAGACTTCTGCGAAGCAGTAATGCTCGCAAAGGAGGAGGCCGACCGAATCAGGCAATGGTGCTCTCGCCGCCGCCGGGATTCCGATCCCGATTTCCAGCCACCGTAGGCGCGGGTTTGCGGACAGTGAGCAATGGGTAGCTCGCTGTCCGACCGTCCGGTAACTGTCCGGACCAAGCCCGAGTCGTCGACGGCGCGCACTGTTCCCGCGCGCCTCAAGGAGTTGTCAGTAACAGCAGGGGCCCAGATGGGTCGAAGCCTACTGGGGCCAGGGTTAGTTTCGAAGGACAACTCGAGCCCCCGTATGAAGGTTTGAAGGAACGGGGTGGGTTTTTAGTCAGTAAGAGTCTGACACTAACTCCCGCTCCGCCCAAGAGCGGGAGTTGTCATTGATGATTTTTCCACCAAAAAAAGAATAAAACGACCTGGTCAGGGTCGCGGGAATCCGATGGGTGCGTGACGCACAGGACCAGTCATTGTGGCGACGCTTGAGGGACGCCTATGTCCAACATTGGACGTCTTGGCTGAAATAATGAAGAACAAACTTAATAATTGATTACAATCTGGCCTAAAAATTAAAGACTTCTTTTTAATAACATTGCCTTCAAATTAATGTTTTCTTTTTCTTTTTACTAAGTCAGACATATTTAACGAGAGCCTGAATGGTTACTACCTTAGCCACTATCTTCTATGTAAGCCACTTTCTGGGTGGTCATAAAAAAAAATAACTATAAAGGCTGAGACAGGAGCTCCGCTCCGCTTCTCTCCCACCTTAGCCTTTTAACCCAACCTGTCCGTGTCGGAGTGCCTAAAGCTAGAACTGCATTAGACCGACGCACACGTGTCACACGCCTGATCTGTGTCCGCGTGGATCTAGTGTAGCTCTACAAGTCTAGTTTCCATATAAAATGTATGGAAACCGACGCGCCCAGATCGGCGTGTGACACACGTGTGCGCAGTATATTTCTAGCTTAAGTCGTCACTTTCAGGAGTGGCTAAAGCGGCACCAATGTGGCAGAGTACTCACTTTCGGCCTGACTCAGGTCCCTCACCAGACATTGGAAATTCGGGAGGTACAGATGGGGCGATACAGTAATAATAATAATATTCCACAACTTCACACAACGCCGTCTAGTCTCAAGCAAAGCAAAGCTTACATACCTATATATTTCTAAATACATACATATTGTTTGTACTCACATATTGTTTTTTTGTAAATTATCATGGTGATAAAGAATTAAAGAAGATTATTAAAGAAAAATTACACCCAGACACAGAACAAATGGTCGTGCTCATCACACAAACATTTGTCCTGGGTGGGAATCGTAGGTACCCGGCATACCTCTGGCATATAATGTAATTCTATGATCCAATGTTGATTGATATAAATAAATAAATAGTAGTCAGGGCTTTAACTAACCACTAGACCAACAGGCTTGTCAAATTTACACTTCTACACTAATATAATAAAGAGGTAATGTTTGTTTTTATGTTTTTTTGTTTGTAGGAGGTATTGATCTCAAAACGGTGAAGGAAAACATCATGAGGAAACTGGCATCTCCTAGAACCAAAAATTCGAAGACATGTGACATCCACCAACCCGCACTGGGCCCGCAGGGTTGATTACGGCCTCTCCTAGAGAGGAGGCCTGAGTCCCGCAGTGGGAACATTAAAAATGCTAATAATGAGGTATTTAGATTCTGTCTAATAAGTTAAACAGCTTGGGTAATTATTAGGATTTAATGAAATCTGATGTAGTCAACACGGGTTCAATAATCAAGGTTGATATCTCTTAGATAGAGATCATTGTTTACTAACAAAAGAACCTTATAAAAAGTACCGAGTATAAGTATTTTTTAAATGATTAAATATTATACAAAATTCCCAAGCCGGTTGACTTATTAGACAAACTATAAGAGAGTACAGCGGCCGTATTATGACATCTTAAAACCATCATGTTTTCTGTGTGAGAAAAGGATAGTGCTATTCGTCCTATATAGCTCCGTCTCTTTTTCACACCGAAAACATGATGGTTTTAAGAGGTCATAATACGGCCCCTGGTCTGATTGCGAAATTTTTTTTTACCGATTGAAAGCTGCTTTATTCCTGAGTGACACAGGCTATATTTTATGTACGCAGGCGAAGCCGCGGTCAAAAGCTGGTTTATTATTATTACGCACTAGATTTGTTTTCATCACACTCATATTGCTACATTACTTAAAGCCAGCGATAATGAATTCAATGGATGTCCATTGCATCAATATCATGGTGGGTATCATTATTATTTTATCTTGATTACTTACATAAAAAGGTTTGCTTTTTCGACAGATACTCGTCCGCTGTGGATCAACACTGTTTAAATAATGACGTGGGTGGAGCGAACCTTGTTGTACAGAGAATGGTTCCGTAGCTATTTTAAATATTAAAGAATCAAGGCTACCGACATAGACCAAAGCATCGCAAGACAAGTTGTAGTGCTCGTAGAACAGATGGTCGATGGGGCTGAAAGGTTCTGTAGTGGCGATCACGTTCCATAAGACACAGCGTTGGAAGGCCTCCGACAAGGTAGACCAGCAACAAAGGAGGGTCGAGGAAATCCGATGGATGTGAGAGGTACAGGACCATATACTTGTCCTGGTCGTTGTGACTACTCTTAGGTAAAATGATAAAGTAACTGGATAGGACAGGCCTGTTGGTCTAGTGGTTAGTGACCCTGACTGCTATGCTGGAAGTCGTGGGTTCGATTCCCACCCAGGACAAATGTCTGAGCACGATCATTTGTTCTGTGTCTGGGTGTAATTTATAATATGTATGTATTTAGAAATATATTTAGTATGTTTATCAGTTGTCTAGTACTCACAACACAAGCTCTGCTTAGCTTGAGACTATACGGCGTTGTGTGATAGTTGTGGAATATTAAAAAAAAAAAACTAAGAAATAGCATACCACTCCTGCTTCATGTGCATACCAGGTATCATGGCGGTAAGTCCCCTCTTTGAGGCGTGGCTGGAAAGACCTCACGGCGTCCTTACCTTCCGCATGACGCAGCGCAGATACTGACCGGACATGGTTCGTTCGGGAGTTTCCTGCACTCGATTCATGCGGAAGTGACGCCCGGGTGTCGCCACTGTGCGGAACGCCCGGAGGACACGGTGGAGCACACAGTCGAGGTGTGCCCTGCTTGGGCGGAGCATCGCCGTGCCCTCGTGGGGACGATCGGCGGCGGAGACCTCTCGCGCCGGGCCTTGGTTGAGGCCATGGTCCGAAGCGAGGAGGAGTGGCAGGCGGTCGCCGACTTCTGCGAAGCAGTAATGCTCGCAAAGGAGGAGGCCGAACGCATCGCCGCCGCCGCCGCCGGGATTCTGATCCCGATTTCCGGCCAACGTAGGCGCGGGCCTGCGGACAGTGAGCAATGGGTAGCTCACTGTCCGGCCGTCCGGTAACTGTCCGGACCAAGCCCAAGTCGTCGACGGCGCGCACTGTTCTCGCGCGCCTCAAGGAGTTGTCAGCAACAGCAGGGGCCCAGCCGGGTCGAAGCCTACTGGGGCCAGGGTTATCCGAAAGGGCGCTCGAGCCCCGGTATGAAGGCTAGAAGGAACGGGGTGGGTCTTTTAGTCAGTAAGAGTCTGACACTATCTCCCGCTCCGCCCAAGGGCGGGGGATGTCAATGCATGATTTTTTCCCACCATAAAAAAAAAGGTGCATACCAGGTACCATATTTTTATTAGGTATTGTTTCAAAAAAAGTCAAAGTCAAAAAAAGTCAAAAGTCAAAGCATTTATTTCAAATAGACCATTTGCAGGCACTTTTGAATAGTCAAATGTCGTTCAGTCCAAGAAAAGTGAAGCTAAATTGCATGTTCCAAAGTGTAGGTCTCTATAGAGAAAAACGTGCAAGAAACTCCATGGACACTCTTTTAAATCATATTATGTGTTACATAGGTTTGCGCTTGACATCCATTTCAACTGGTTGTTAATGATGATATGGTTGATGATGGAACACTCCTACCTAGAAGTAATTTTATCCATACTTAATAATAAAACTGTGAAAGTAACTCTGTTTGTCTGTTACGCTTTCAAGGTTGAACTGCTGAACCAATTTTGATGAAAGGTAAGTACAGAGGAAGCTAAAACTCCAAGGATGGACATCTTTTAATTTATTGAACCGTGAATGTGACCGTGGCATCACCGCGGGCCCCAACAGAATACCAGCTCTGCGTTATTTATTTTTTTAAATATCGCAGCATATGCTGAATTAGGCGCCCTTTTGGCCTTGCACAGATTTTAAAGTTATCTTTTTTTTTATTAATCGAATTCTACTGTATGTGTGAAGTACGAATAAAAGTTTTTTCTTTCTTTCTTAAGATACTTTTTATTGGTTTTCATGGTGAACTACCTGGAATGCATGGACTATTTTTTATTCGTTTTCGTCTTCGCGCCCGTAATAACCAACATTCACGCGGACGAAGCTGGTGGTAGAAGCTAGTGCTTTATAAATATTATTTGTGAAGGAACTCATAATTAAATAATACTGATATTATTTAGTTACTGTATGTAATTTCTAAAATTTTTAAGGTTGCCGACATAGCTCGAAGAATCGCTAAACTTAAGTGGCAATGGGCAGGGCACATTTCACGCAGAACAGATGGTCGATGGGGACGAAAGGTTCTGGAGTGACGTACACGTACCGGAAGACGCAGCGTTGGAAGGCCTCCAACAAGGTGGACCGATGACCTGGTCAGGGTCGCGGGAATCCGATGGATGCGTGACGCATAGGACCGGTCGTATGATGATGATGTAATTTCGAGGTTAAGCTACTTGTCGAGTTTAGTCTGTGGATGGGTGACGGATCGATGATAGGAAAGCACGTAAAGCCGTTAGATCCGACTGTAGTTTGTATACCTTTGACAGTCGTTCCAGATAGTCAGAAGACTGGAAACCTTACAGCTGTCTCGCTGAGGGATATCTTGTAACCCAATTATTAGGTTGTGGAGGTTAGGAAGGCAGTTGCTCTGTGTAGAATACTGGCACTGACCACAACATGATTGGTGCCTTTCTTTTTTACCCGACTACGGCAAAGCCAAAGGAGGGTTATGATTTTGAGAGGCTATGTATGTATGTGAGTATGTTCATGCGTTCCCTCATAGCTCCTAATCTACTTATCGGAAATCAAGATATGAGATATCGTTAGAACCGTCTTTTTTTTCCGATTTTCTTTATGTTCTGTTCTTGTTTTTCCAGTTACCTTGTTTATTTCAGCATCCTGAAAAACTTGTTTCATACTTTTACAGTTTCGTTTTTTTGTCGTAGTCGGGTTTTAATTTTTTTACTTTTTTTTTTAAGAGGAGAGTCCTTAAGAAACAACTTTAACAGTTTTCAAAAACTTGTAAAATACAATGTACAATGTGACACAAAAAAAATAATGAAGAACCTAAATAAATGTGGCAACAGTTCCACCACAAGATATTTGTAAACTTCCTTTTCTATTTGCAAGATTTACTAAAGGGTGTAGCAGGATAAGGTAGGGCCAGCGGCTCCCACGAGGTTTTGCCAAAAAAGAAATTGTGATATTATATCAGTGACATGTATTATTACTGTTGACGTGAATTTAGCCTTCTATCTCACTTCGTTACGGAGATAATTGACTAAAATGAAAATTTTTCAAAAATTTTTTTGTTCCAGAACTATTATAGCTACACTAATAACCCTTTCACACATTTTTTTTTATTTTTCTCATAATTAGGATAGGCTAGCAATTAAATACCTAGCAGTGAAACTGTTGGCACATTTATTTAGGATCATCATTTATATATCTTTTGTGTAATTCAGTCTTCTTCTTCTTCTTCCTGCCCTTGTCCCATTTTATTTGGGGTCGGCGCAACACGTTTTTTTCTTCCATTCTGTCCTGTCACTCGTCACGCTATCACTAACTCTCTTTTCTTTCATATCACTTCTCACACAATCCATCCATCTTTTCTTTGGCCTCCCTCTCCCTCTCCATCCATCCACATGTAAATTCATAACTCTTTTAGCAACATGCTTTTCATCTCTCCTCTTTACATGACCATACCACGACAAACGATTTCCTTTCAACCTTTCAGTCACTGGCGCCACTTTCAGACTTCCCCTAATATACTCATTTCTCACTTTATCCTTTCTCGTCACACCACACATCCATCTTAACATTCTCATCTCCGCTACATGCAATCTTTTTTCATCCGTCTTTTTCACAGCCCAGTGCGACGTATTTTTAGAATTTTTTAAAACTGCAAGTGCCTTTTTGGTGTCCCCTCTTAAATTATGATGGATTGGCTCGCGCTTGATAACTATCTCACCTGAGGGTGCCGACAATGGTTAACGGTTGAAAACGCTTCCCAAGAAATAAGTGGTAACCTATTCATTCTTTTTTTTATGTGGAGATGTTTTTTTTCTTTCTTTCTTTCGTTTATTAACTTTAAATCAATTTAACTTATTATATACACAACTAAAAACTATAATTACAGTAAATTAAAAAAAATAATAATAATAAAACCCTACACTAATTACAACTAACTAAAATCAAACTAAAATATGGCGTCAAAAACTCTTCCACATCGCTGTCGACTGGTAATGTGCCCAAAAGGCTGGCGGCATTGCCACGCTGTATGACAATGCTTATCCTCTGTCCGAGGTAAAAGCCAGCCCTTGGGTCACGCAAGTGTCAACTAGACGTTTCGATAGATCTTTAAGCAACTTGTGAGCACTCGGACCCCACGATCCAAGAGTTTCAACCCCAAACGGTTCGAAAATATAACTTCCAACAAGGTTGTTATATTTCCGCCGCTTGAGGTTCTCCGCAGCCGCAGCGGCAGCACCAGCACGACACGACGAGCTAGGAAGATGTGAAGGCGCAAGAGTATCGACACAAGTAGCGTCCCATACTAAAGGCCTTCCCATCTTCCAAGGGAATAACGACATGCCGTCCGGTCTCTTGCCATCGTCGCGTGCCAGGCCATGGGGTTCCAATACGGCTGGAACGCCGACGGTGACAAGAGCGCGTCTGATGATATCGTTGATATTCGCGTGTCGCGCTATGCGACCCGCACTACGGCTGCATGACAGACCGTGTTGTCCGAGGCTGTTGACGACTTCGCCACAGTGGCAGCGATGAGGAGAACAGCATGGAGTACCTAGACGTAAGGCAACAGCGAGGCGGAAAGTGTTATCATCGAGCAAGGTGCCAATGTTCGACGACGGTAGTGCGTGAAGCCAGAGACCCGACTCCCACTCTCATTCATTCTTCGCTTAAATATCCTTATGTGGCAGATATCAACAACTCAGCCTTAATAAATTCAAATCATTTGTAAAGCGAAAACTTTTCCAAAAGGCTTTTTACACTGTAAAGGACTATGTTGAGGACGAAAAGGCTTGGGATTGACCTGCCCCAGTACGCTCTAATATTTATAACTATTGCAATTTTTGTTTTATTTTTTTCATTTTCCTTTTGTTTTTTTTTTATTTTATTTTCAATTGTGCTTTTTATTATTTTTATTAATTTTGACATTAAGGTTTAGTTTTTACAATTTGACATTGTAAATTATTTTTATTTTACAGTTTGCCATGTTTTTAATTTATTTATTAATTATTTTTTTTATTATTATTAATTTTTGACATAAATATTTACTTTGCGAAGTATTACATTTTGTAAACTATATATTTCTTTTTATTATTGTGAATGTGTGGACTATGTTGATTACTTTTTTTTTCTTGTAACCGTATGTCTGGCAATTTGAGTATTTTCTGCGGCCTACCCAAATATCCTTTCACTGGTATTGTTTGTCAAGTCGTTGAGCTCCTTATTAGTCCTGAGTTAAGTTTTGCGAATACTAACAAATGCTTGCACTGACTGGACGGGCCCACTCAAATCTGTATGGTTCTTTCTTCAAAAGACCATCTCAGACTAATCTGCATGGTTCTCATGTGATTTGACCATTACATATTTACTGTATAAAGTGACTGTGACCCCTGATTTTGTTTCGGTGTTTCTTCTCAGGGTAATCAGCTAGGAAACACCGGCCTCATCTAGCTTAAAGTGACGAAAAAAAAAAATTGACGTGTAAAAGTGTTTTTTTAAACCTATTTGCAAAAATAAATATCATTTATCATCATTTATCAGACTCCAGCAAGGATTACTCCTCAGCTGTACGTACTAAAATGTTTTCCGCGTATAGGTCGGATACAGAATTCGTGGAAAATATTTTATATTCAGCTACATCTAGGCAGACTTGAAAGCGACCAAAGGAGGAGGCCGAACGCATCAGGCAACAGCGTTCTCGCCGCCGCCGCCACAGCCGGGATTCTGATCCCGATTTCCGGCCACCGTAGGCGCGGGCTTGCGGACAGTGAGCAATGGGTAGCTCGCTGTCCGGCCGACTGGTAACTGTCCGGATCAAGCCCAAGTCATCGACGGCGCGCACTGTTCCCGCGCGCCTCAAGGAGTTGTCAACAACAGCAGGGACCCAGCCGGGTCAAAGCCTACTGGGGCCAGAGTTATCCGAAAGGGCGCTCGAGCCCCGGTATGAAGGCTAGAAGGAACGGGGTGGGTCTTTTAGTCAGTAAGAGTCTGACACTATCTCGCACTCCGCCCAAGAGCGGGGGATGTCATTGGATGATTTATTACCACCATAAAAAAAAAAGACTTGAAAGCGACCACAAAAAAATTGAGAAAAGGCTGAGTACATTCATTGATGCAGGAACGTAGGAAAGAGTGATCGTAGTTCTGGAACGCAAAGGGCAACTGAAGGACACAGGTTGGTTTAAGTCAGTAAAAGTCTGTCACACCCTCTCGCTCCGCCCTAGGCGGAGAAAGATTTTTGGCCACAGGGTGTGGTGTCCCGTCGCTTCCACGGACGGGTGCCACAGAATAGCACGAAGTGCAACGTGAAGTGTTACTAACATAGTCTTAAGTCTTATTTACTAACGACAAGTTCTATTTACTCTATACATGTTAGTCTGTAAGGTATTTATTTATCTATGATTATAAATGATTTATTCTTATTGTCTTTGGAAGATTACCATGTTATCCACCAAGGTGTACTGTCGTCCGGGAAAGTGTTGTGAGATTAATTGAAAGAGTCACTGAGGCCCTGGAACGCAAAAAGCAACTGAAGGATCATGGGTGTGTATTAGTCAGTAAAAGTCTGTACTATTATTATAAATTATTTAGTACATTTTGATACAAGAGGCGGAATTTGTTCGAGCCGCAGGCGAGGGTGTTTTGAAGCCGAGTACTGCAGTGACTCTCGTGTATCACACGACGTTTTTCAGCACATTTAAGGAATATATAAATAAACAGGGGTTGACCGTTAACTCGTGGGGGTCGCTTAGCGCCAAGCCTGATACGATAAATAAAATAAATGGTGACAGGGACGAGATCACGCACTTTTCCGCACTAGTACGAAAAACAAGAGCGGTTGTATTGAATCAGTCTTTTGGTGATTTCCAACCTCAAAAAAGGCCAATTTACTTCGAAAAAGGATCCCTAGCGCATACCATTCAGTGTTTTATCCTTATCAGCAGTTATCAGCGTCCAGCTAATTGACAGTAAGTGACAGCAAGTAGCTGAGTGATGGCAAACACCGCTACCGGTGACAGAGCATGTGTTAGTGTGTCAATAGCTTTAGTTAGGGGGCTTAATGGGTATGCGCAGGTCGATAACAACAGGATGTGCTTAGAAATGCATTGTTTCAATCGATATTATTGACGAATATGATAAGTACAACATTAGTATTAGTACCTATATACGAAACCCGAAACACGCGTCTATACTAGACGCGTGTTTTATGTAAATAATCTTATGTACAAAATTTCACAACTGTATCATGAAAAATCATGGTAATAGTAATCATGGTAATTTGGTAATATTCCACAACTATCACACAACGCCGTCTAGTTCCAAGCTAAGCAGAGCTTGTGTTATGGGTACTAGACAACTGATAAACATACTTACCTCCGGCATAGCAGTCAGGGTCACTAATATGTTGCCTGATTGCACAAATACATGGTCACCAAGCCAAAGCCATCCGGAGGGTAGTTTTGCTCCTTTTTCTTAGATGGGAAAATCATCCAATGATATCTCCGCGCCCTTGGGCGGAGCGGGAGATAGTGTCTGACTTTTAATGACTAAAAACCCACTCCTGTTCCTTCGTTGCTTTTCCTATCGGGGCCGAATCTTCCTTTCAGAACCAGATCCTTGGCCCCAGTAGGCTTCGACCCTGCTGGGCCCCTATGATTGCTGACAAAGCAACTTTAGGCGCGCGTGGGACACTACGCGCCGTTGACGAGTTAATGTGCTCGGTCGGTCCGAACGGTTCTCGGACGGTCAGACGGCGAGCTACCTATTGCTCGCTGTCCGCAAGGAGGCGACCGCCTGGCTTTCCTCCTCGCTCGACCGGAACTACTAGCTTTTGCCCGCACCTTCGCCTGCGTACATACAATATAGCCTATGTCACTCAGTAATAAAGCAGCTTTCTATTGGTGAAAAAATTTTAACAATCGGACCAGTACTTTCAGATATTACTTCTTTACCAAAGGTAGGTAAGTAATAATTGAAACACAAGTGGGAGCTTGGAACAGAATGTTTATTTGATGGTTTGCTCAGCCTATATATACAATTTTGATTTGACACAAAACTCTTAGAATAATACCGGACCAATCGCAAACGAGCTAGTGCGCGGGTCCGCCGTGGTATCAAAATGTGTTGCTGCTGTCGCCTCTTCGGTTTACTCGGTACATAGTTTTGTAACTACATATAAACATACGCGGCCGGCGCGCGCGCTAGTGATCTATGCTCGCGCTCCGCGCGCGGTCGTTCATGCTGCCTGTAGGTGTCTGGTACACTTCCTACAAACAAAAAAAAAAGAACTTTACCTCTTGTATAAATGTAGATTTATGTACACACGTACCTACTTGTATAAGACAAGAAGAAACATCATCATCATCATCATCATTTCAGCCGATAGACGTCCACTGTTGGACATAGGCCTCCCCCAAGAGTCGCCACAACGAACGATCATGTGCGTCCCGCATCCATCGGATTCCCGCTACCTTCACCAGGTCGTCAGTCCACCTTGTAGGAGGCCTTCCAACGCTGCGTTTTCCGGTACACGGTCGCCACTCCAGAACCTTTCGGCCCCAACGGCCATCTGTTCTGCGAGCAATGTGCCCTGCCCATTGCCACTTAAGTTTGGCGATTCTTTGTGCTATGTCGGCAACCTTGGTTCTCCTGCGGATATCTTCATTTCTGATTCGATCACGCAAGGAAACTCCGAGCATAGCCCTTTCCATTGCTCTTTGGGTGACTTTAAGCGTTCTGATAAGGCCCTTTGTGAGCGACCACGTTTCGGATCCATATATCATCACTGGCAACACACACTGGTCATAGACTTTCGTCTTGAGACACTGTGGTATGTTGGATGAGAAGATACCGCGTAGCTTCTCGAACGCTGCCCAGCCGAGTCGGATTCGACGGTTGACCTCTTTCTCGAAATTAGAGAGAAGAAACATATCATCATCATTTTAGCTGTAAGACGTCCACTGTTGGACCTAGGCCTCCCCCAAGTGTTGCCATAATGAACAGTCCTGTGCGTCTCGCATCCTTCGGATTCCGGCAACCTTCACCAGATCCACCTTGCGGCAGGCCTTTCAACGCTGTGACGTAGGTGGCCACCAATACTGAACCTTTCGGCACAAAATATAAGTACGACGCGGGGGCAGTGTCAGTGATTGTCTGGCCGCGCCATCGCATCATAGACGTCACTCTTGATTCGTTCACTGCGTTGCAGCATGTATCTAACAACGAAGACGATTGGCTCGCCAATGTATGGAATGCGTAAAGCGATCCCCACTCTGACGCCGAGCGTTCCAAATCCGTGATGGCAACTGTACAGAAGTCATTCTACATACAAAGCGCGGTCGAGCAACGCACACATAGACACCGCTCACAGACACGATGTCTCGGTCGCGTCTCGAATCACTCGTCGAACAATTCCGACTCAAACGGTCATTAGTGTGCGTCCACCGAGCGTAGGCATAAAAAGTGAACTACATACATGAGATTGTCTTCTGTACCCATCTATTTTGTGCTTTCGGTTACAACGGCCATTTGTTCCGCTAGCCATGTAACCTGCCCACTGACACTTAAGTTTGGCGATTCTTCGTGCTATGTCGTTAACCTTGGTTCTCCTGCGGATATCTTCATTCCTGATGTGATCAAGCAAAGAGACTCCGAGCATAGTCTTCTTCATTGCCCTTTGTATGACTTTAAGCCTAGTAGTCAATACTGTAACAAAATTCTCACCATTTTACGGGCCTGTTTCAAAGATAGGTACTACATGGTGCCACGCGCGCGCACTAAGTTACTGAGCGAGGCGCCTCTGACGCGCGCGCTGCGCACGCTCAACCTCATAGCGGACGACGCGGATATATTTTATTGTATTTTGAGTGAATTCACTAAGATAGCACTTTTTAAAATTTGTTATGGAACCTAGTTTGTAAGTTTAGTAATAAGAAACCTCAATATCGATTTGGACTAGTCTGTAAGGATATTGTTGAGAATAAAAATAAATAAATAATTTTTTTACCGTTGTGTAGACACGATACAATAAAACTACTATAATATCTACGAGGAATCAATTTGAGAGGAATTCAAACAGCCACTGATCTTACTAGACTCGAAAAATTCTTACCAAAAACTCATCTACATTTTTAGAAGACAACCACCAATTTTCCCGCCAACAAACCAACCATAGACAACTCAAACACTCCCATTATTAATTTTTTATGTTAATGTTTTTGTCTTGGATACTAAATTCTTTAGCCCGTGTCTTCATATGAATAGTTCATTTGTTTTATACCATTCTGCATTAATATTATAAAGAGGGACACGTATTTTTGTGTGTATGTTTGTAATGAATAAACTCAAAAACTACTGTGCTGATTTCAAACATTCTTTCATCGTTGGAAAGCTATATTTACCCTGAGTACCTAACATAGACTTTAATTTTTATTGTCCGTGCGAAGATAGATAGAAAGATTGATTCTTTATTGTACACCAAAAATAAAAATTACATGAGAAACTTAAAATTAATAGGATGTCACAATGGGCGGTCTTATCGCTAAAAGCGATTTTTTACAGACAATCTTTGGATGGATTTGACAGAGAAGGAGAAAAAGATACTCGGGTAGTTGATGGTGTAGGTACTATTTACATAAATACATAATACATAAACTAATAAATTACAAAACAATATACAATATACATATATATATGTATAAACATACATAGGAATACTTATACAATTCAATGAAAACAGAGAATTACTGTACTTAATGACAACGTTCAGGAGGAAATGTAGTGATCCGTAACCTCATTTTTAAAAATTGTGAGTGTTTGAGCTTGCTTTACTGACACGGGCAAAGCATTCCACCACCGAAGCCAGGACGGACCGCTAGTAGAATATAATTAAATAGTATTTGGCATTAAATGTATCAAGTTAACCTTCTTAGCAAACTTTACTGAGGTATTCCAGACTACAACTAAATTCTCAGCTCCGTTTCACCGAGATCGCGCCTGTTTCAATGATTCCACATATTGTCCAGTTGCGTACACACTTGAGATACAAAAGTACACCAATTTTACATCACAATATACTTACACTAGGAATCAATTTGCAAGTAATTTAAACACAAACAGCCATTGACCCTATAAAAATCTTACCAAAAACTCTCCTACATTTTTAAAAGAAAACCACCAATTTCCCCGCCAAAAATCCAGCCATAGACAACACAAACACTCCTACCAAATACTAAATAACACCATAAACCAGACCATAGACCACAGAGTGGCTAATTACTTTCCCACCGCGCACCACATAATATGTGTGCTCTGTATGTTTGTCTGTTTGATTTGCGAGATAAGCGGCCGCGGCAAACACGTCGGACCGATGTTTTACCCGTTAGATTTATTAAAATATGATTATGGGAATCGGGCCGTGGGATATTTTAATCGATACATAGTAAATAGTTGTGCGGGTTGAGCTAGCGTATAACAATAATATTGGAACCATTTATTATGATATGATGGGAAAAGATAAGCAGATCAAGTATCTTTTCTTGACTGATTGATTTTGATTGATTTTATTCAAGAAACCATAAACATTGTATGCGAATATTAAATACTTAAAAACTAGTAATAAATAATAATAATAATGTTGAAAAGATTTGAGTTGCACCATTAATAAAACCACATAATTATCATAAAAAATAAAGAAAAATGAAAGTGTTTACTTTCATTTTTCTTTATTTTTTATGATAATGTCAAAAATATTACAATAACCAAAATGGCTCGCGAGGTTATCATTTAATATTGTTTATGAATCTACAATAAACACATATTTTTTCCAAACCTATTAACGGGCCTCAAGTCTGCTATTACAATAGTGTCACAATGGTCTATCATTGATGTCATAATTGTCGATTTTGACAAGTTTGGTAATCTACTAATATAATAGCGTCATTATGACTTTCCAATGGTCAACCACTGACACTCCATTGAAAGAAGTGACATAGAATGGTAATCTCGTACATATTGACAAATGAATATTTGACGTTTGCGGTAATCTGCTAAAACTTTGACAGTTTATTTGATCATTGTTTTACCATTAGAACGTTATTGTGCAGTTATTGGTTTTAATATGCTCGAAATTATCATTCTACCACAATTCTATTACAAGACCAGTGACCGATCAATGATCGATCATTATGAATTAGCAGATTACAAACTTTTAGCAAAATGACAATGGGATCGTGTTGGAATGACGAATTTATAAAAATAGCAGACTTGGGGCCCTGGCCGTTGTCGAGGAGTAAGAAAGTCACTGTTTTATGGGACTGCTCGATAACAGCCTTTAAAACCCCGTTAACCATCTTTTGAGGATAGTTTTGGAAAACTAATAGTGACAGTTTATTATTCATTTAAGTTAAAATTTGGACCCAGAAATCAGAATCATTCATACGATAACACACACTAAATCGTCTTAAGATTAGTTTTAAAAAACAAGCAAGACCACCTTTATTATTATTTTTTTTTTATTGTTTATAGGATTTATTTATTTTACTTTACTATTTATGTTTCAAAAACAGTTAGTCAGTTTTTCAGTTTAGGAAAACATCGTGAGGAAACCGGCATGTCCAAGAACCAAAAATTCGAGGGCATGTGACATTCACCCACACTGGGCTCGCATGGTGAATTACGGCCCATTCCCTTTCCAAGAGAAGAGGCCTGAGTCCCAACAGTGGGAACATTAAAAAGGCTGAGGATGATGGATGATGATGTTAAGTTTCAAGTAGGTATAAAATAAATTCTCTCTTTTCAACCCCATAAGGTTGAATTTTCCCTACGGTGAAATGGGGTGAATAGAAACTCAGGGGTAAATAAAAACTAAACTTCAAAGGGTATTTTCGCGATTGAATATTATTTGCAGCATTTAACTAGGTATATCAATTTACCAATGAACTGATATTTGAAAAAGTCGATGTTTTGTTAGAAGGCGATAATATGGTACAGTAGGCACAACGGATCTTGAGCGGTTGCGCAGAAGTCAAATATTCGGTCTCTTTAGTGGTGCGAAGTGAGACGCGGGGGCGGTGAGTGTCAGTGATTGGCTCACCGCGCCATCGCTTCATAGACGTCACTCCTCATTCGTTGCCTGCGTTGCTGCATGTATCTAACAACGAAGACACAGTTAAACTATAAATTTTAAATCTCATGTTAGTGAACGATGTAATGTGTTCTTATGAGAAATAAAGATTCTTTAAACCTAAGACGATTGGCTCGCCAATGTATGGAATGCGCAAAGCGATCCCCACTCTGACGCCGAACGCTCATGATCCATTGTGCCTACTGTATCAAAGTGAAAAACAAAAAGTTTTGTTTCTATTCACCCCTGCGTTTCTATTCACCCCGTTTTACGTACGTCATAATATAAAGCCTTGTGTACAATTTCACGTTCCTAGTCCCAATAGTTTCGGCTGTGCTTTGTAGATATGTCAGTCAGTCAGTTTATCCATTTATATTATAAGATAGGTAGATAGAATCTGAAAAACCTGGTTGACATTCTGTAGGTACTACGAATCTAAGTCTATCTTAATAAAGTAGATATAAATGTCCTCAAAATCATCTTCTAACACAAATAACCTACAGATATTCACACGCACATAATCTTTAAAAAATAAACTTTTTATCTTTGGAGCATTTCGTCAACAAATCGTGGAGATACAGTACGACACTAAAAAGTAAATAATTCATACTTATGTTGACGTTATCTCTGACACCTGTCAATTTGCCCGCCTTAACTGACATGCGTTGGGGTTGCCAGTTTTTGGAATGCAGTAAAAGTACTTTTATCGTGGAATTATTTTTTACTTTACTTTTCAATCAGTATGCTTTTTTCCAAAAATGTTGGGGGTTGGTTTCAATCAAACTGGATGTAGCTGGATACCAGTGTTTTAAATGGAGCGACTGCCTCTCTGACCTCCACAATCCTGTCAAAATACAAATGTCAAAACGCCCGTTTTGACATTTGTATTTTGACTACAATTACCGTCACGGATCTTGAGCGCTCGACGTCAGAGTGGGGATCGCTTTGTGCATTCCATACATTGGCTAGCCAATCGTCGTAGTTGTTAGATACATGCAGCAAGCGCAGGGAACGAATCATGAGTGAAGTCTATGACGCGATGGCGCGGCGAGCCAATCACTGACACTCCCCCCCCGCGTCTCACTTCGCACCACTAAAGAGACCGAATATTTAACTTCTGCGCAACTTGAAGGCAGCGCTCAAAATTCGTGCCGGCAGTTGTACTTACCGGCCTGTCCAGTGTAGTGTAGCTACTGCTAAACCGGACCCATAATTATTATTTTATTGTTTCTTTCAGTTTCGTTCCAAGTTACATTCTAGGGTTTTTCTCAAATGTCAAAATGAGCTTTTTCTTTTTTAACCAGTTTAGTAGTTAGAGTCTGTCTAATAAGTTAAACGACTTCGGTAATTATTAGGATTTAATGAAATCTGATGTATTCAACACGGGTTCAATAATCAAGGTTGATTAAGAGGTAGATATCATTGTTTACTAACAGAAGAACCTTATGAAAAGTATCGAATATAAATATTTTTTAAATGATTAAATATTATACGAAATTCCCAAGTCGGTTGACTTATTAGACAGACTATAGTCAAATATTTTATAAGTTTATAAATAGTACCTATTCCAGACATCACATAACCTGGCAACACTGTCATCCTCAAGAAAACCCAAACAACGATTCGGAAATTACATTGTGATTCATTGCATCTGACAAGAGATGTGTTTATCTTTATCTTTGAGAAAAGATAACAAGTATCGGATATGTTTCGACATGGCTAACAATTTAACATGTTTAACTAGGGTAAGTTATTTGTTAGTTTACAATTTTATTACGATTACGGAGTATGGGAATTGGGGAAATGATGAATTTCTGATAAAAATTGTTAGATTTGTCATGTAACTATTGTGATTTTGAATAAATAATATTGATTTCAGACATAATCCGTATATTAAAAAATTTAAATCAAATTCAACATTGAAATGATCATGAAATAAATAAAATTTGACATTAATTATTTTTTTTAAGATAGTAAATCATCTAATATAATGACTTCTCCTGCTCTAGGTTAGAGCGAGAGGGCGTGTCAGACTTTTACTGACTAAAATCACACCTATTGTGAATCAATTACAGAATAAGACATGCACAATAAAGAAATAGATACAAAAAACAAACCTTGAATAAACCTTTAACGCAATGTCAAATATGAAAAGCTGCTCACGATATTTTAATGTCTATTTTTTAATGTTTTATTTTATTAGATTTTAAGGCGTATAGTTCCTTGAACCATCTGGCCGAAATTATGTGAACGCAACTCTCGCACTCGCATAGGCGGCAGTACGCAAATCTGTGCATTTATTTGCGTCCAGCAGCGCCCGGAAAGCGCTTTAAATCCATTTTCTCTGCGAGATATTGATTGATTTACATATGCAATGTTCACTTTGAAGAATATTTAACCACCAATTTTGATGTGTAAAAATGTTTCTAAAGGTCCAAGCCGTTTCGAAGGAGTAGGGAAAAGTTGCGAAAAGTTGCGAAATTGCTAAATTTTTTTTTTTTTGACAAAAGTATTAATTGCACGAAAAAATCTAATGTTGATATTATTATTCATGAATCTATAATAAACATATATTTTTTTTTTAAACCAATTGACCAAGCCGTTACGGAGGAGTAGGCCTCAGAAAATCACTGTTTTATGGCACTTTTCGGGCGCTTGGCCCTTAATACATTAGTTTTAACATATGTGAAACACGAAACACGTGTCTAGTATTTCTATGTAATAAATCTATGTACCAAACATAACTGTATATATAATGAAAAATCACAAAGTTATAAGCATGTTACGTCAGCAAAAATACATAGTCACCGGGTCATCCAGGCGCATGAGGGGTTGTTTTGCACTTGCACCCAACTGTTTGCTGGCGCCTAATACCCGCTATGATCTTCCGTGACCTGTGTTGTACTTAGTGTTGGTGGTATCCACCTTGTGACCTTTTTAAATATTTTTGGGAAAAAATATAGCATACTGTAAAAACTATTGGAATCCATTCAATTACTGATTCTGAACAAACAATATTCAGGTTTCAACAATATCTGAAATAAATAAATTAATAATAATAAGTTAACATGAAGTTGGATCCTCGTATGTATCAGAGCTAAGTCCTACCCCACTATACTCGGTAGGTACACTTCATGAAAAATAAAAATGACTCAGGACAACGTAGTACTTACAGTACAATTCACGAATGATGGCGGTCGTGAAGTTTGCGCAGAAGGCTGCGCAGTAACGTGTTTTAGGAACCAAATGGCGACGTGCGTGTGCGAGAAGAGTGTAGTATGCGCGAACGTTCGCAAAGGCTAACTTCATGGCCGCCATCATTCGTGAATTGTACTGTACATAATTAATGTTTTTTTATCCCTTGAGCGGGTGAAGCCGTTGGCTGATTAATATAGTTAGTATTCGACCAGACTGATCTGCTAATGTAGAGATATTTCATTAATTTACTAGCTGTACCCGCGACTTTGTTCGCGCGGAATACATTATTTTGAATTTATTTTTTCTAAAATAAAAGTATGTTAGCCTATGTTACTCCTTATTACGTCAGCTACCTGCCATAAAATTCCCGTCAAAATCGGTCCAGCCATTTCAGAGATTAGCCCGGACAAACAGACAGACAGACAGACAAAAATTGTAAAAAAATGTAATTTTTGTGTATGTACCTTATATATATTCATATGCATGTAGTAAAAAGCAGTTATTTCAATATTACAAACAGACACTCCAATTTTATTTATATGTACTCGTATTAATAGATGTATAGATGATTCATCAATAGATCAAGAAAATTCATAATCTGTCGATGAATCATAAGTTCACAAAAACAATAAAACATTATACTAAATGTGAAGTCACCAAATCCCCGCCCTTATTTTACCACCCACCCCAAAACACACAAATATCAAAACTGGAATACATTAAATACGTTTACATCAAACCTCCTTAGTCCACACCTCTATAACGAGCTACGATTGTCTATGGCAATCCCCCTAATGGCGCCAATTTAAGTTCAAATGAAATTTTCATCCATATTTCTCTCACAGGGTTGCCAACTCCAGAATTAACAGTAGGTATATTATTAGTATATTTTTAAGTCTTTTTTCGACAGGCCTATTGGTCTAGTGGTTAGTGGCCCTGACTGCTATGCTGGAGGTCGTGGGTTCGATTCCCACCCAGGACAAATGTTTGTGTGATGAGCACGATCATTTGTTCTGTGTCTGGGTGTAATTTATCTATAATATATACACCGTTAAATTTTAATCGTTTTAATCCCGTGGAGGGTCGATCCAGTACATGAAACACTATCGATTTGTACAGATAAAATTAAAAAATAAAGTACCTCTTTTTCAAAACTCGTATTAATTTACGCATGTACGAAATTAATTTCTCTAAGAAAACGTAAGCTGGGTCTACCTACAGGTCATTGAACTCACTCACTTGAAAGTAATTATCCCTTCTTATATGTTTATAATGACAATTAATAATACATTGTCGATCAGCCAAAAGCTGTAAGCTTTTAGGTTTATTTTTAAAATTTATTACCTCCACTTTTATATCTTGTATGCAGTTTTTCTCTCTGATGCCAACCCTGTCCCCACCCCCAGCATCCCTGGCTCCCTCGCTAACTGCCGTTTATTAATTATAGCCGAGCAGACTAATTTCAGCGACATTACCTTTATAATTTTATGTAGATTGCGATTTACGCGCCAAACGACTTTTGAAAAGGACGCCATATTTTTTATTTTTTTAAAAAGAGCGGTCTATGAATATCACCTAGAGAGTCTACACTTTAGTTATATGTGTGCTCAGTTATATTTATTGATTAAAACTTCATGTAACACAATGATACAGCACGTGGTGAAGAAAAAACATGTTAGCTGGATGAAAAAAAAGAAAAGATTAATCTTATTATTCTTTTTTTTTGTGACTTTTTTTTATAATAAAGAGGTAAAGTTTGTTTTTTATTTGTAGGATAGAGATTACCTACTTATCTCTGGAAGTACTGGTCCGATTGCTAAGATTTTTCCACCGATAGAAAGCTGCTTCATTCCTGAGTCACATAGGTCATTCCTGAGTCATTTTATTGTACGCGAACGAAATCGCGGGCAAAAGCTAGTAAGAAAATAAGGATATAAAACTGTATCAATAAGTATGTCAAATTCTAGAATCATTTCAGATATGAGCATAAATTACATACTTAGGTATCTACATTCTCTCATATTCTACATTTCTGTCCTGTACCCCTAGCCAAGTTGCCAATCTGCGATAGTTAACGCTTGTAGAAAGCTTCAAATGTACGGGAATGACGACATCTTAACGCTCAGTCAAGTGGTCAGAACAAAAGAATAGGCGGCAAAGTCAACTCGAAGCGTTCGGCGCAAGCGAAACGGTTGTAACTTGGCTAGGGGGGCTGATCAAGTAGTTAAAAAAAAACTTGGATAGTGTAGGTAATTGTACTTAAGTACCTATCTTGTTCTAGAAATAACTCAGTTTTGAAACTCAAAGAGTCAAGAAGAGAGAGGGGTTAGTCAAGAACAAACGGTACGTTTTGTATTTTCAGCTGCAGTCCGTCTGTCGTTTGTTTTTTTTTTATCTGTTATAAACTAGTACTTGACTGCGGTCAAAATCTTGATCTGCGATGTAAACTTGTGATATAGTTATAGAAAGGCATTACATTAGCTGAAATACGTAATATTAAAATTGAAATAAAGTTAATCATCTAATTAACTATGTTTAGGTATGAATTAAAAACTAAACGCAAGCCTAAAAATAAATACTACATTATTTAAATAGACCCAAAAAATCAACAATATTTATTTATTCATTTATGTACACACAAACACTTAAAATCTAAAAGAACAAATAAGGATTAAAGAGTACGAAGGACCTGCTTATTTCTAACGAAATTTCTTCCAGCAGACCTGTGACAGGACAGTTGGATGAGATATGTAGACACAGTGTTAAAATGAGACATTAAAAAAAATAGACAAATTAAATAATTATATATACAATATCGTACTACACTACACGTAATTTTCATAGATCGCAACTTGGACGCTATTACTATAAAAAATATAGATAATTATGGATAATTAATAACTAAAACATTTATAGTTATTGTGTTAATGACCGTAACAGTACTAGTCTTGCGTCAATGTGATTTATAGTTATTTTTAAACATCAAAAAAGATAGAAGTTAAACAGAAAAGCTCACAAGTCAGATTTTAGGTCATGTCTGTCTAAAAAGTCAAACGACTTGAGTAATTATTAGGGCAAAATGAAATCTGGTGTAGTCAACACTGGTTCAATAATCAAGATTGATTAAGAGATCTTGATCATTGTTTACTAATTGAAGAATCTTATAAAAAATATCGAATATAAGTATTTTTAAATGATTAAATATTATACCAAATTCCCAAGTCGTTTGACTATTTAGACAGACTAACTCGGTGTCAGTATAGCACCCAAATACCAATTTATGGTAATTATTCAAAACCCGCCAAGACTCGGTCAAAAACCAAATCCGCTGTCATTCAAAACAAAGTTATCAAGAGAATAACATACTATATCTTACTCTTTCTTTAATTCAAATAAAAGTATACATCCATCTCTTTCACGCACTCTACGATTGGGTTGAAGAGTTCCCGCCTTACGTCAAAAACAATGGCTGGAAGAAAGAAAAAAGAATCGTGCTATCTCGCTCGCACTGAGCGGATACGTGACGGAAGATTGTGGAATTATTTTTGATTTTGTTTTGTTTTTTTTTTTTGTTTGTTTATGATTGACTTGCTTTTTTTTTAAGTGGTAGCGACTAAATGTATTTTAAGAACGATTTGTTTGTTAGGGTTTTTAAAGGTTCTTGGTTTACATAACATAATTCAGCTTTATAATGTTCTCACTGCTGGGACTCAGGCCTCCTCTCTAGAAGAGGGAATGGGCCGTAATGCCACGCGGGCCCAATGCGGGTTGGTGAATGTTACATGTCTTCGAATTTTTGGTTCTAGGACATGCCGGTTTCCTCACGATGTTTTCCTTCACCGTTTTGGGAGCAGCGGTGATGAAATAAATTACACTAAGTGTAATGCGTCTGATAGGGTTTGAACGGATTGAACCCACGACCTACAACTCGTAAGTCAGGCAGAAGTGTGCTCGGAAATTGCATATCTTTATACCGCCATCACCTTTCTAACTTACGGCGAGTGTCCTGACGTTGTTGTCACCTCTACGGTCCGGACTAAGCGTTTCGCCTCGTCGCCGCGTTACGTGTATATCAAAGAACTGGAACAATTTGCCTGCTACGGTCTTCCCTTCAGATTATAATTTGAGTGTCTTCAATGCTAGAGTAAATAGTTTTTTTTTTCCGATGGGAAAAATCATCCAATGACAACCCTCGCTCTTGGGTGGAGCGGGAGATAGTGTCAGACTCTTACTGACTAGAAAACCCATCCCGCTCCTTCAAGCCTTCATACCGGGGCTCGAGCGCCCTTCCGGATAACCCTGACCCCAGTAGGCTTCGACCCGGCTGGGTCCCTGCTGTTGCTGACAACTCCTTGAGGCGCGCGGGAACAGCGCGCGCCGTCGACGACTTGGGCTTGGTCCGGACAGTTACCGGACGGCCGGACAGCGAGCTACCCATTGCTCACTGTCCGCAAGCCCGCGCCTACGGTGGCTGGAAATCGGGATCGGAATCCCGGCGGCGGCGAGAGCGCCGTTGCCTGATGCGGTCGGCCTCCTCCTTAGCGAGCATTACTGCTTCGCAGAAGTCAGCGACCGCCTGCCACTCCTCCTCGCTCCGGACCATGGCCTCAACCAAGGCCCGGCGCGAGAAGTCTCCGCCGCCGATCACCCCCACGAGGGCACGGCGATGCTCCGCCCAAGCAGAAACTAGTGCGCCTCATAATCAACGATTGCATCACTGCTTACCATCAGGTGGGATCACAGTCAAGCACTGGTTCATCTACATTATCTACACTGGGCATCTTAATATAATAAATAGGTAAAGTTTGTGTTTTTGTTTTTATGTTTTTTTGTTCGTAGGAGATAATCTCTGAAAGTAATGGCCCGATTGCTAAAATTATTTCACCGATAGAAAGCTGCTTTGTTCCTGAGTGACATAGGCTATTATTCTATTTTATGTATGCGGGCGAAGCCGCGGGAAAAAGCAAGTAATTATTTGCTGCTTTTCCAAACAAACACTCTCTTCTAATAAATATTAACTACTAACAATGTCAAAGCTCTTACTTCGTGCACTGGATCAACAAACCTTAAACCTAATTGCTAAAGTCGTACTTAATTTGACTAACATTTTGTACTCGACGCGTTCTTACTTAGTCTTGCTTGTAAGAAAACAAACAACACATAGTAATCTACAAAAAAAAAATATAAATATGTATATCTAACTAGCTGCAGCCAGAGACTTCTCCCGCGTGATTGTAAAAAAATAATAATTACGATTACGACTTCAAACGAGTAGAACCTGGCCTTAAATTGTGATGGGATCGAACTCTCGTACTATTCAGCACTAGTGCGAAAAGAGCGGGTTTACGAATAAGTGTATTGAAAATAAAATAATAGGTAATAGATTGTAATTTTATTTACTAATATTATCTTCGGAGACCAAACTCCATCGTTTTACTACACAGCTTTCTGTTCTATCAGATGGTCCTATATAAAGACCTATTTAGACGGTGCGAGCTGCTCGCACGTTTTGGTTCGAGATATCATACGCAATAATCGCCCTAACATTATCGTATCAAAATGTTTACACAAAGGCAAGAAATAAATTCTCGCCTACGTTTTTTGAAGAAACTTTTTTATATTCTTACTATTATCGTATTTATTTATTTATTTATTAAATTCTTTATGCACAAAAAAAGTACAGAGGCGGACTTAATGCCTTAGGCATTTTCTGCCAGTGAACCTTTGGGTGATGCAGATGTACAGCGAGCATCTACCCTTACGTTGTTGAAACCTCTACGGTCCGGACTAAGCGTTTCGCCTCGTCATTTATACCGCGTACATCGAAGGACTGGAACAATTTGCCTGCTACGGCATTCCCGTCCGATTATAATTTAGGTGTCTTCAAGGCTAGAGTGGGCTCTCAATAAACTAGTGCGCCTCACCATCAACGATTACATCTCTGCTTACCATCAGGTAGGATCGCAGTCAATTGGTTTATAACAGATAAAAAAAAAAGAGAAAAATAGTAGATATGTTCGAGACGAGAAACTCGCACCGTGTAAATGGGCCTTTAGGGTGGACATTTTTATCTAACAGTTCGTGACTTTTCGGGTTTTCGAGGCCTAAGTTCTCGCCAAGCACTTATTAAGTTCACAACGACGCTTTAGATCGCATAAGTGAGTTCTGATTACCACTTAAATGTACAAATAGTCGGAAAAGTGACACATTTGGCATTATTATTGGGTAATAATTCGATATCTCTGTCAATACTTGTATTTGCGTACTTAAGTTACGCTTATCTACTGGGAAGGCGCCACTTCTTGGTTTAAAATAGTCGAGATATGATGTTTTTCTTTGAATGATCAAGATAGATAGATAGATAGATTGATTTGGTCCTATTTCAAAGGATCAAAGCCCTTTTTTAAAGAATCGAGGCTCTTTCTCGAATAATCAATGTCCCTTTTGAATGATAAGGCCTCTTCTCAAAGGATCAAGACCTTTTTTCGATGGATCCAGTGCCTCTACCATGAGTTTAAAGCAATAGTATTTGTCGATACTAACCAATTTTGGTTCCGTAAGTGACCGCTAGAGGTGCTGTAAAATTTGCCATATAAAATATTTACGTAGTCGGTATCGAGTATCGACACATAGAGGTATATGCCCTTTTTTCGATGGACCCAGGCCCTTTTTAGGTGGCAAATCATCATATAACTTCTCCCGGTCTGGTTAGAGCGAGAGTGAGTGTCAGATTTCAATTGACAAAAAACCACCTCTGGTCTTACAGTTGCCCTTTGCGTTCAAGGCCGCGGTAACCCTTTCAAACGATCCTGCAGCCCAACCCTATGTCTTATCTTAGATGACTAGATGCAAACATTTAAAGAAACAGGGAACTGGATTTTTTCCATCGGTGGGATTTCATCCATCTTTTCCCATCAGGTTGATCAAGGCAATTAAAAATTTAAATAAGCTTTTTTTGTTTATTTTTTCGGTGGGTAGAAATCATCCAGATGACAACCCCGCTCTTGGGCGGAGCGGGAGATAGTGTCAGACTCTTACTGACTAAAAACCCACCCCGTTCCTTCGTTGCCTTCGGTTTCAAGCTCAAGACTGGTTCAACATCAAACCGTTTATAACATGACCTACTTTCATAACACTCTTACACACTCTCTTCTGTTCTTTCTTCTCTTTTTTCTCTCTTTATACCATTTTTAGGGTTTCGTACCTCAAAAGGAAAAAACGGAACCCTTATAGGATCATTTTGTTGTCCGTCCGTCTGTCTATCTGTCAAGATGAAATTAAAACCATATACTCAGGTCTGTAGTCCTTTCAAGCTGTGAAAAAACAAACTTCTAAGTTACCGAAAAAAAAAGATACGGTCGTTGATGTCACAAAAACACATAATTATATTTCAATACTCTCAAAGATCGAAATTCATAAGGTACTTTCTGTTGACACAGAATCCTGAAATTTGGCACAAAGGAAGGTCTTATAGCACAGGTATATCATAAATATGTAGATATAAATCTACGTCACAAAAAAAACTTCATTTTAGTAATTCGAAAAAAAATTTTGAGACTTCATTCGAAAATTGTAGTTTGCACGGAACCCTCAGTACGCGAGTCCGACTCGCACTTGCCCAGTTTTTTTTTTTCATTTGTCTAGTAATTTTTCATTAACAATATTAGTTACTAACTTTGGCCCGCGACTTCGCCCACATACATTAAATATAGCCTACGTCACTCAGGAAAAAGCAGCTTTCTATCGGTGAAAAAAAATTAGCAATCGGACCAGTACTTCCAGAGATTACCTCTTACAAACAAAAAAAAAAACTTTACCTCTATATTATGCTTATTAATGTAGATTAACATGTTTTTGGATGTAAAAGAACGTAAAATGAATCCTCTCGCTTTGGGTGGAGCAAGAGGGAGCATCAGATTCAATCTGACTTAGACCCCTACATTTTCCCTTCCAGGTTCCTTCAGTTCCCCTTGCATGCCAGGACCGCGGTAACTTTCTCGAAAAATACCACAGCCTATTCATTATAAGTGCGACAGCTATTTCCTGTTTTAATATGTCATCAATATTTTTTTTATTTTTTTTCAATTTCAGTCAATTTATTAAAAGCTATATAATATCAATTAATCTAATAAATAATCACTAGGTATATATATACAAACTTAAAATAATAATATGTACAAACGAGTAAAAAAGGCTGAAAAACGGGGATAACTCAGAGGGCATCAAAAAATTCGTCCACATCGATGTCAGTGGGAAAAGTGCCCAGAACGCTGGCAGCATTGCCACGCTGGATGGCAATGCTGATTCGTTGACTGAAGAACAGTCCAGCCCTCTGGTCACGCGAAGAGTCGACCAACTGTTTGCTGATATCTCGGACAACTCGATGAGCGCTCGGACCCCATGGCCCTAGAGTTTCAACCCCAAACGGCTCAATTGTCATCAATAGATAAAATCTTCAAAAAACAATCAACATTTTACTCACGAATCATACTTGTACATACTCCGGAATAACCTTGAGAGATGATTCACTAAGATGTGGCAATATACTTATATATATTTTCTATCTGTTTAGGTAATTAACTAAACGTAAACAATCTTAATATATTATGTTTTTTTATTTAAAATAAATCGTATAAAAGACAGACAGATTATTTAAATTTAGTTAATTACCTAACATCGATTCAAATTAATTAATTTATTAATACTTATAACTTATATATTAAATATCAATAACAATTCAATCAATATATAAAAAGAATTAACATTATACAAATGAAACGTCAAATGTCAATAAATAACCCGCCCCTGATCGTTCCCGGTGGAAAGGTGCCCATAACACTCGCCGCATTACCTCGCTGAATAGCGATGGCCATTCTTTGCACCAAGAACGACCTGGACCGGGAGTCACCCGTTGCCTCACCGAGCCTACGGCCCAAATCCCGCACAAAAGACCTTGCCTCCGTACTCCAACTGCCCAGAGTCTCCACAGCAACCGGCACAAAATAGTAAAGCTGCTCCAAGGAAGCGTACTTCAGCCTTTTTTTAGAGCAGGCATCTTCAGCGGCGGCAGAAGCAGTGTGCATGGTGCGACTCAACATCGATTTAGATAAACACCTAATTGTAAACATTTTAAGATAAAATTATTAGACATTTTTTTTAGATAAAAGACTTGTTAAGATTGTTTACATTAAGGGTGAGTTGCACCATTTAACCATAACGATAACAAAGCCGTTTACAGTTGTCAAATCGTCGAATTGACCAATAGGCGGCCGTTTCACGGCTGGTTATGGTTTGGTTATCGTTATAGTTAAATGGTGCAACTCACCCTTAGTTAACTACCTAAACAGATTGAGTATAGGCCAGTACATAAATACTGAAAAATAAAAACTCATAACACAATTACATATTACAGTAAATTAAAAAAATAATAATAATAAAACCCTACGCTAATTACAACTAACTAAAATAAAACTAAAATATGGCGTCAAAAAACTCTTCCACATCGCTGTCGACTGGTAATGTGCCCAAAAGGCTGGCGGCATTGCCACGCTGTATGGCAATGCTTATCCTCTGTCCGAGGTAAAAGCCAGCCCTTGGGTCACGCGAAGTGTCAACTAGACGTTTCGATAGATCTTTAAACAACTTGTAATTATAGTTTTTAGTTGTGTATGTAATAAGTTAAATTGATTTAAAGTTAATAAATTGAAAAAAAAAATTACATATTTCAATTAAAACTTTTTTTCATTTATAGGCACATAAAGAATTAAGATTAAATGTGCTCGTTCCAAAGCGTAGATCTCTATGGAGAAGAGAAGAACGTGCAAGTAACTAAATAAGGATACTATTTTTAATCAAAGAATTAAATTCAAATGTCAAAGTGAAATATATTTATTTGTCATGGTACAAATTGTGACGTTTGCTAAAAGAATGTCGGAAGATCATGATAAAGCAAAATCGTTTAAATTTATCACTTGATTTGACAAATGACGATAAAAAAAGATTGCATGTAACGGAGATGAGAATGTTGAGATGAATGTTTGAAATGATGAGAATGAATAAAGTGAGAAATGACCACTTTAGAGGAAGTTTGAAAGTGGCGCCAATGACTGAAAAGTTGAAAGGGAATCGTTTGTTTTGGTATGGTCATGTGAAGAGGAGGGATGAAACGAAAATTACTAAAAGAGTAATTAATATACATGTGGACGGATGGAGAGGGAGATGGAAGCCAAAGAAAAGATGAATGGATTGTGAGAGGAGTGATATGAAAGAAAAGGGAGTTAGTGATTATATGACGGGTACCAGGACAGAATGGAAGAAAAAAAGTGGTGCCTCAAGTAAATATAGGATAAGGGCTTGTGGTTAATATAGGTATGAGACATGGAACATCTGATTGACGTGGTAGCTCGCAATGGGCCTCATCAGAAGGCTTAAAGTCACCCAAAGGGCAATGGAAAGGACTATGCTCAGAGTTTCCTTGCGCGATCACATCAGAAATGAAGATATCGAAATGAAGAGAACCAAGGTTGCCGACGTAGCACGAAGAATCACCAAACTTAAGTGGCAATTAGCAGGGCACATTGCTCGGGACGATTGCGGAACGCGCAGGATCGTCACTGTGGCGACACTTGGGTGAGGCCTATGTCCAACAGTGGACGTCTATCAGCTGATATGATGATGATAATGATGGAACATTTGATCATATTGTAACACGTCTCTTTGTTTTTTTTAACCTTTCAATCGTGGAAATTACAGACACAATAGAAAGACAATAGGTGCGCGAGTTGACTGTTAGAGAATGCCTTGTTGCATTAAGACCGCGTATGCACCACTACTGCACATGAAGTTTAAATAAATAAATATTCTAAAACCAGATCAACAGATTATCTTAATCATAAGCTACTCACAAAAATAGAGACGTGACCCTCGTACTATCCTCGCAGATAAGCATTAAGATTTCGAAGAATATTATCTGTACTTAATTTTAAATTGATAGGAAAACCACTCCTAGGTATATAGTAAAACACACAAATGTTTATCCTATATAACTAAAGTGACAAAATACTTGTACCGAAAACCTTCGAAAATAGATATTGGATAGCGGAGAATACGAAGAGAATACGAAGTATTTATTGGTTTAATTTAAGATTTCACTAACTTTTCTTTACTCATTTCTGCACACTACTGTCTACATCTCTTGTAATTTCTCCTTTCGCAGGTCTGCTGGAAGAAATTTATGTTTGAAATAAGCAGTACCTTTCTACAAAGTATTCTAATAATGTTATCCTCCTCAGTATATTTGTGTGTACATAAATTGTAAAATAAATAAATAAATAAGAAGGTTTCAACAAATAAAAACCTGGGCAAGTTCCGTTCACAGTGGATATTCAAAATATATTTAAACATAGAAAGAACATGAAAAATAAAAACGCTTAACTAATTTAAACTACATCCCTATATACACAATAACTCTTACCTAAATATGGCGTCAAAAAATTCCTCCGCGTCGCTGTCGACTGGGAGTGTGCCCAAAAGACAGGCGGTATTGACACGTTGTATGGCAATGCTTAATCTGTGATCAGTTCGATTCCCAAATGGAGTCTCGAAGATTTTTCCGAATTACAAAAAAGACGTAACAACAAAACTGTTTTCAGATTAATTCCTACACCTGTGCTATAAGACCTTGCTTTATGCCAATTATTAGGATCCTGGGTCAACGAGAAGTACCTTCTGAATTTTGACTCCCTTGAGAGTGTTTTGCAACATAAACGGCCGTTTCTTTTTTTCCATTAACTTAGAAGTATGATTTTATCACAGCTTCAAGGGACCGCAGATCTGAGAATATGGTTTTAATTACTACTCGATACCTACACGTGTTCCCAAGATAAAGGGTCTTGACAGACCGATAGACAGACGGAAAACAAAGTGATTCTATAAGGGTTCCGGTTTTTTTTTTTGGAACGGATACGGTACTCTAAAAAACCCACCAAGTTGGTTAAAGCTTATGCTTCATGTGAGTTAACGGCTCATTACAAACCTAACCATATTGTCCTTAGTATTTGACCTGGTATAAACAAACAAACAATAGAAATCAGAGCTTTTCAAGTGGCTCTAACAAACCAATTATCCATCACAAGTCTATTTGACGTGCATCTTCAACAGATTTTCATTATTTGCTAATACTCAAATTCATTTGATCGTAACGCATGGAAAACTTATCTTCATCATCATCCCAAGTAGCAAAACAAGCTGTATAAGAACTGTATAAAGGTTCAGGTGTACACTCTTAGCTGTATAGTAAACTCTATAAAGACTATAGAAGCGCTTTGCAGCTCTTATAACTGCAAAAAGGGCTCCAAATTATACAGCACTAGCTTTTGCCCGCGGCTTCACCTACGTACATAAAAATAGCCTATATCACTCGGGAATAAAGCAGAACTAAAAAAAAATTACCAATCAAAGCAGAACTTTCAGAGATTATCTCCTACAAAAAAATAAAAATAAAAAAGAAACAAGCCTTACCTTTCTATAATATTAGTGTAGATTAAGAAGAAAATAGTTGCTTTATAGTAGCTGCACAAGGTCCAAGTGTACACTCTAACCTGTATAGAAGTTGTATATCGGTGTATTATGGAACATTGACTCTACAGATACTCATTATAATTTTCATCTAGCAGCTTTGGGCTCAGTGGAAACGTGTGCGAAGAAGCTAATTGGTGATCCGAATTTGGTTAACACCAATCTTCATAGCCTGGGGCACAGGCGTAGGGCAGCCAGCCTATCGACATTTTACAGGATGCATTTTGAAGAGTGTGCGAGAATTGCATGACTTGATTCCGCCATCATATTTCGACCATCGGACAACCCGAATTACGGCGATTGTCGACCCCTACGTTGTTAATACCTCTACGGTCCAGACTAAGCGTTTCGCCTCGTCGTTTACACTGCGTACAACGAAGGACTGGAAACAGTTCTACATATTTCAAACTAGCGATACTCACGCCAGATTTGCACGGGTTATGTGCAAATCATTAAAATTCTCGGCTTTTTTCTAATATGATATGCGTATATTATACACCTGGTCCTCCCTCATGAATCATTCTGTCCATTAGTGAGAACTACATGATAATAGGTTTAGTAGTTTTTGAGTTTATCACGAACAAACAAACAGATGCGGTGGAGAAATTTGTTTTATAATACGTAAATAAAAGTAATTATTTGACTTCTGCTACATACTATGTATTTGTAAAATTAAACTTAATTAAAGTTAAAACTTAAAAAATAAAAAATAGTTTATGAATCACCATTACAAATCAATTACAAACATCTATTTGATCTTCATAGAAGATCTATATACGATTTTAAATAAGCATTACTCTAATGTCAACTCAATCGTAAACCGTCGTGTCTACTCGTGACTCATCGGAACCTCATTACTCAAACACAATCTCAGCACTTAACAAGTCCGTAAAACTTAAAAAGCTTCTTAAAAACATAACTTGATCTTCATTTTAAAAGCCAAGAAAAGAAAAACTACCGTCTAAATACGTCGTTAGGAGAAAATAAGCCAACTAAAGAACATTATTTTGGTTGTACAAACAGAAAATCTGCTGCGGTCTGGCTAAACGGGTAGAATAAGAGTACTCATGCGTGAAATCCCTTCATGTTAGAGGGAGAATACAATATAGAACCGAAGGAGATGACAATAGGGGTGGGGCGTACGAAAAACCAACTTAACTCGAGCTTTGCCTGTCTAAAAATTTTAAGGTTATGAATAGAAATGTAGGTGTCAGGTTGTTCTGGGTGGAACGCCCAGTCGTTTTGTCCACACACGACACAATATGATGATAATCGGTGCTAGTCGTCGCCTTAATAAAATAATTCAGTTGTTAGTAAGTATT
This sequence comes from Mythimna ferrago, assembly GCA_910589285.2. Classification (NCBI taxonomy): domain Eukaryota; kingdom Metazoa; phylum Arthropoda; class Insecta; order Lepidoptera; family Noctuidae; genus Mythimna; species Mythimna ferrago. The sequence goes on from OU342703.1 coordinate 12,849,491, forward strand.
GGTCTCGGGTGGATATCGGAACGCGTCGGACATTTTGAATTTTATTATTTCGTTTTTATTGCGCGGCCGCTGAAGTAGTGTGTGCATGTTTTTTGGTTTAAAAAAAAAAGTGTCAAGTGGATTTTTTTTGTCTGTGGTTTTTTTAACTTTCTTTTTTTTAGTAGGTGAGTGTTGTTTTTTGAATATTATTTTTAAGATAAAATAAAATTTGTAAATAATATTTTTATTTTAGTTAAATAATAAAAAATCGGTAACAAATCTAGGTAAATATTAAAGATATTATTCTCATAAAGTTCTTATAAGAAAGGATTTATTAAATGCCATCTAACTGATTTTTTTTTTCATTGACAAACTTTCTCGTACATTTATATGAGTAGCAGACAAGGCATAAAAAATAACATAATTTTTTTTGAAGTAGATATTCAACAAATAACTTCTCTCGCTCTATGTGTATCGAGAGGAAGTATGTCAGACTTTTACTGACTAAAATCCACCTGTGTTCAAAGAAAGAAACAAAGAAATCATGTTTATTTGTCACACAATGAATAAACAAGTATTAAAAATTAATTAAATGCTAAAATTATATTAAAAAACTTACATTAAAAGTAAAAAAAATAAAAACAACAAACATTCCATCAGCACCCTTGTCAGCCTATTTAATGTTCCCACTGCTGGGACTCATGCCTCCTCTACAGGCAATGGGCCGTAATCCAACACGCGGGCTAGTGCGTGTTGGTGAATGTCACACGTCTTCGAAGTTTTTATTCTAGGACATCGTCGGTTTCCTCACGATACAAAGTAATGTGCCTAGCAGGGTTTGAACCCGCGACCTACAACTAGAAAGTCGGAGCCTTTACCACTCGGCCACCACTGCTCTGCGGCCAATAAAAATGTAATAACATAAAAAAAAATGTTTAACTAAGTACTGTTATTAGGAACAATCTTTGAGACATTCTTCTAGTCTTCTAGGCTGTAACATTTCCCCAACAATGACGACTTTAATTCTCTCTTGAATTCGTTTGAATTCATAGCATTTTCTTTCATATTACTCTTCACATAATCACTTCATCCTTTTTTTTCTCCCTCTCTCTCTCCATTCCATTTTTTTTTAATCGGTTTAAAGAATCTCTTCGAACCATTCAAACTTTATTGTTCCATGCGCGCCGTACGGTTGTCAGCAAACCTTAGGGGCCCAGCAGGTTTGAAGCCTACTGGGGCAAAGAGAATGCTTTTGAAAGGAAGATTCAGCCCCGGTACGAAAGGCAACGACGGAACAGGAGTGGGTTTTTAGTCAGTAAAAAGTCTGACACTATCTCCCGCTCCGCCCAAGGGCCCGGAGAAGTCAGTGAATGATTTTACCACTTACAAAAAAAAACTATTCAAACGTAATTATTCAGGAAAAGCCCAGTAGACGAAGCATAACCTAAGCTTCACTAAATTGAAGAGCTTCACAAATAAGCTTCACATTCCTTCACGCACTAACCCAGGGATGGCCAACCTTTGCCGACGTACGGCGAGTATCCATACTAACGTTGTTGAAACCTCTACGGTCCGGACTAGGCGTTTCGCCTCATCGTTTATACCGCGTACATTGCGGGACTGGAACAGTTCGCTTGCTGCGGTCTTCCCGTCCGATTATAATTTGGGTGTCTTTAAGGCTAGAGTGAATAGGTTTTTAAATAAACTAGTGCACCTTTTTTTTTTTTTTTTTTTTATGGTGGGAAAAAATCATGCATTGACATCCCCCGCCCTTGGGCGGAGCGGGAGATAGTGTCAGACTCTTACTGACTAAAAGACCCACCCCGTTCCTTCTAGCCTTCATACCGGGGCTCGAGCGCCCTTTCGGATAACCCTGGCCCCAGTAGGCTTCGACCCGGCTGGGTCCCTGCTGTTGCTGACAACTCCTTGAGGCGCGCGGGAACAGTGCGCGCCGTCGACGACTTGGGCTTGGTCCGGACAGTTACCGGACGGCCGGACAGTGAGCTACCCACTGCTCACCGTCCGCAAGCCCGCGTCTACGTTGGCCGGAAATCGGGATCAGAATCCCGGCGACGGCGGCGGCGATAACGCCGTTGCCTGATGCGTTCGGCCTCCTCCTTTGCGAGCATTACTGCTTCGCAGAAGTTGGCGACCGCCTGCCACTCCTCCTCGCTACGGACCATGGCCTCAACCAAGGCCCGGCGCGAGAGGTCTCCGCCGCCGATCGCCCCCACGAGGGCACGGCGATGCTCCGCCCAAGCAGGGCACACCTCGACTGTGTGCTCCACCGTGTCCTCCGGGCGTTCCGCACAGTGGCGACACCCGGGCGTCACTTCCGCATGAATCGAGTGCAGGAAACTCCCGAACGAACCATGTCCGGTGAGTACCTGCGTCATGCGGAAGGTAAGGACGCCGTGAGGTCTTTCCAGCCACGCCTCAAAGAGGGGACTTACCGCCATGATTGTGGCGTGCCCAGCACTGGGTTGCGATAGTCGCTGACGCCATTTCACCATGAGATCCCGCCGGAGCTCTGTCCGCCATGCCGTGACCTGTCGCGGCAGCGGACTTTCACCCTGGCGTTGCATCTCCACGCGCATATCGTGCATGTGTGCAAGGACTGTTGCCTCCAGATCCCACGGTGGTAGGCCAGCCAGAAGGCTCGCCGCTTCGCGGGAGACCGTGCAGTATCCCCGCACCATCCTTATCGCCATGACCCTCTGACAGGCGTTCAGTATGGCCGCCGGTTGCTTTTTCAGCGACGGCGCCCACACCGGCGCCCCGTAGAGGGCCATGGACCGAACGATCCCCGCGTAGAGCCTGGCACCTCACCATCAACGATTGCATCACTGCTTACCATCAGGTAGGATCGCAGTCAAGCACTAGTTTATATCAATTAAAAAAAACCTTCATTGGAGAATATGATATTAGAAAATTAAAATATATCTAGATACGTAGCTATGCGTGTCGCTAAAAGATCTATCTTGGACATTTCATTCAAAATAAATAATACTAACTTTAAAAACATACATAAAGTCGGTTATTGCAGACATGAAGTCAAAACAGCAGCGGCAGTGGCAACAGCATTCTAAAAACAGTAGCGGAGAGTGTGCTTTCCCCCTTTTTCAGGCATTTTGTGGAGAAGATGAAGCTGGACTCATCTTCTGTGCTAAATGCTTAGAATAAATTAGTAATTGTAATGTAGAAGACTAACAGGAATATACGGTACCTATTGTAATCAGTGTAATTGGCATTCTGTCGTTCTGGTTAAATAAATAAATATGAGACTCATTGAAAGTACAAATATAACACTAGGTTTAAAGTATTTGTTTACTAACACTATGTCGTTTTCATTCATTCGTTGTCTGTGAAAATATATAAATAAAATTAAAACAAGATAAAAAGTAGCCCAGGTCCTTTCTTGGCTTCTTGCTCACTCGACCAAAGGTCATCTGGCACCAATCTGCATGGTTCTCATATGATTTGACCATTACATGTTTGCTGTATGGACTTTAAAAGAGACTTCGATCCTTGAGTTTGTTTTGGTGTTTCTTCTCAGGGTAATCAGTTAGGAAACACCGGCCTCATCTAGTTTAAATTTACAAAAAAATTGATGCATGTACGAAATTAGTATCTTTAAGAAAACGTCAGCTGAGCGACTTCAATGACCTGTAGTTAATAGTCGGCGTTGCGTAAAAAGTACCTACAGGTCATTCAACTCGCTCAGCTGACTTTTTCTTAAAGAAATTAATTTCGTACATGCGTAAATTAATACGAGTTTTGAAAAAGAGGTACTTTATTTTTTAATTTTATCTTTACAAATCGATAGTGTTTCATGTACCGGATCGACCCTCCACGGTATTAAAACGATCAAAATTTAGCGGTGTATAGCAAAACAAGTATTAACCTTTCAATCGTGGAAATTAGACACAATAGAAAGACAATAGGTGCGCGAACGCCGGCGTTCGCTTGGGGTTTAATGAATTATAATGACTTCTTTTGTATAAAAACCGAAATACTTTCTAAACTTGTCACTGTTTGATTGACTAAATGCTTTTGAAATAAAAACAAGTTTTCCAATCCAAACATTGTTTTTATAGCAAACTTTAATATCATATATACGACTCTTCTTCTTCCTGCCCTTGTCCCATTTTATTTGGGGTCGGCGCAACACGTTTTCTTCTTCCATTCTGTCCTGTCACTCGTCACGCTATCACTAATTCCCTTTTCTTTCATATCACTTCTCACACAATATCAATATCATATATACGACTATACGTATATAATTAATCCCATCTACTTTACATCAAGACCATTTCAAAAAGTTCAAACACGATAGGGTTATCTAATTGCGCCTATGCCCATCTTCTAGCTCCATTGTTATCTGATTCACACATGTATACAAAATTTTAGCTCATTCGATAACCGGGACGTTGATCATATTTAATTTGCAAGATTTGATTACAGACAAACATCGGGATAGATGAAACTAAATAAAAGCTTGTAAAAAAAAAGAATTAATCAAAAGAATAATCTTACATTGCCACGCACCAAAACCAGTACGCAGGCCATAGGTTCACCTCACCATCCCTGCCCTAGACATTCCCTTCAGCTACCAACACACGGAACAGCATGAAGTATTTATACTCTGTAGGGCATGCAAACATTTGACTAGATGTGGGAACGAACTCGCAACCGTGAGTTTGACTTCTTAACTAAATAGTGGAAGTTCAATTGCGGTTTTCCGCCGTCTATTTTCAGTTCAGAGGTGCGCTTGCATTGACCGATGCGTTTAATGGACATTTTTTCATATACATATGTATGTATCTAATATTTTCAAATGATTGGTGGGCTGAGAAAGATAACTTAATTTGTTTTTTTTATTGTTATAACCCGTGCTTGACTGCGATCACACCTGTAGCCTGATTCACGTAAAATCAAACAAACCAAATATCGTTGAAGTTTTATAGTCGTCCGATCGAAGTCCTATCTAAAAGCGGTATTCACGATCTATCGACTTATTTCCAGTTACATTAATAAGTATTCTACCAGGATAATTTAATACAGATTTTTTTTTTAATCGACGAATTTCAGACGACTTTAAAATCGGTGTCGTTCAAACTCGATTGATGGATGTGAATACGGAAATGGTCTAAACAACTAAATCGCTACGATTTCGTTACGGGTTTCATTACGTGAATCGGGCTACTGATGGTAAGCAGTGATGCAATCGTTGATGGTGAAGCGCACTAGTTTATATACTAAACCAAATAGTGGATATTCAATTGCGGTTTTCTGTCATCTATTTTCAGTTCTGAGGTACGTTCAGCGCTAACACTTTTTCATATACTACATTAATTTTAATATATACGAAACCCGAAACACGCGTCTAGTATTTTTATGTAAATAATCTATGTACAAAATTTCATAACTGTATCATGAAAAATCACAAAGTTATACGCTTGTTATGTCAGCAAAAATACATAGTCACCGGGCCATCCAGGCGACTGAGGGGTTGTTTTGCACTTGCACCCAGCTCTTTGCTTGCTCTTAATGCCCGCTATGACCAGCAGTGACCTGTTTTGAACTTAGTATCGGTGGTGTTCAACTTCCGATCTTTTTAACACGCTTATATTAGCTTCACCTGTATGTTTGTAACCAACGCCTTTGAGCTCGATTTTGACCTACTTTGGGCGATCAGATTTTCTTCAAACTTTGCACACCCATCAATAACTGATGACAATACAATAATCCGGTTTTTGTTTTTAGTGAAAAATAAAAATATAGTTAAAAAAAAAAACTAAAAAAACATGCTTTCATAGCATATCAAACTAAAAAGTGTAAAATAATTTTCAATATAAGTAGAATATAATAATAATGAACGAAAAATATTAATATCATTGCGAAAAAAGCGTGAGGTGCTCGATTTACGAAAAATATGGCACAAGCGCCCCACGCTTTTTTCGCAATGATATTAATATTTTTCGTTCATTATATTCTACTTATATTGAAAATTATTTTACACTTTTTAGTTTGATATGCTATGAAAGCGTGTTTTTTTTAGTTTTTTTTTAAACTATATTTTTTTAAATATTTTTGGGAAAATAATATAATATGGTGTAAAAAATATTGGAATCCATTCAGTTACTGATTCTGAACAAACCATATTCAGGTTTCACATAAAATAATAATAATATTGTATGTATATATCTCTGTTTCTGATATTTTCAAACGATTGACGGAGTAAGAATTAATACTAGAGGGTTTTTTTGGTGTTTAAAAATCATCCAAATGACATCCCCCTCCCTTGGGCGGAGCGGGAGAAAGTGTCAGAGGCTTACTGACTAAAAAACCCACCTCGTTCCTTCTTGCCTTTCGTACCGGGGCCGAGCTTCCCTTTTGGATAACCCTGGCCCCAGTAGGCTTCGACCCAGCTGGGCTCCGCTGTTGCTGACAACTCCTTGAGGCGCGGGGAACAGTGCGCGCCGTCGACAACTGTGACAGCGAGCTACCCATTACTCGCCGTCCGCAAACTCGCCGGTGGCCGGAAATCGGAATCGGAATCCCGCCGGCGGCTGGGGCGCTGTGAGCACCGTTGCTTGATACAGTCGGCCTCATCCTTTGCGAGCATTACTGCTTCGCAGAAGTCGGCGACCGCCTGCCACTCCTCCTCGCTCCGGACCATGGCCTCAACCAAGGCCCGGCGCGAGAGATCGCCGCCGCCGAATGCCAGAGGGTGACGAAAATTGCTTCTAAAGACATCAACGCGCTCACAAACATATATTTTTGACTATTAAGTTTATAGACACGGCACTTGCTTGATCGATTGACTGCTGTACTGCGGGTCGCTAGTTTGATTGCCGCTCGGAACAAATATTTGTATAGCCTACAGATAGGTAATGCCTACAGGTAGTTGAATTGGTTGGATTTGTTTTTTCACTACAGCATTGTTTATTTATATGTATGTATTTAAGTATGTATTTAATATTGTATATATTTGTTTCACAGTTTTTTTGGGCATAAAGCTTTAAATAAATAAATAGGTAGTGTTTCGGGTCTGGGTGTCTTGTGTATTTGAGTTCACATGTTTGTGAACGCACCCACGGTACAGAAGTAGTTAGTGTAGGCTACGATAGCGTTTTATTTTTAAATGAATAATAAAGAAATAAAATAACTAGTTTCTATGTGCGAATTCGGTCGCCTAAAAGATGGTTTCTTCATGCCAGTTTTAGACTCTCGTGTAATGACACGAACGACGGATTTCCTAAAATAGGGGTTTATTTTAGAAAATTCTTTCTTATTCTTTATTTTAGTTTTCTTATTATTTACTAGCTGTGCCCGCGACTTCGTTCGCGTGGACTACAGGATTTTGAATTTATTTTTTTCTAAAATAAAAGTAGCCTATGTTACTCCTTATTACATCAGCTACCTGCCAAAAAAAGTCCCGTCAAAAATTCAAAATCGGTCCAAGCATTTCAGAGATTAGCCCGGACAAACAGACAGACAGACACAAATTGTAAAAATGTTGTTTTGGTGTATGTACCGTATATATATTCATATGTATGTACCGTATATATATTCATATGCATGTAGTAAAAAGTAGTTATTTCAATATTACAAACACTGACACTCAATCAAGAGCGGGGGTTGTCATAAGATGATTTTTCCCATCGAAAAAAAAAAAAAACAAGGGTTTGGGCTGGGCGTTGATGAGTAAGTGAGTCAGTCAGGACTTTGCGTTTTATATACATACATATATCCTAAGTAATATTATAAATGTGAAAGTGTGGATGTTTGTTACTTAATCACGCAAAAACGGCTGAGCGGATTTGATGAAATTTGGCATACATATAGCCTTTGACATGGAAAAGAACATAGGCTACCTTTTATCCCGATTCCTTAAGTACCTAATGCCATGCGGGCGAAGCCGCGGGCAAAAGCTAGTAGATTATAAGTCAAAGTTAAACCTTACCTTTTTGGTGTTGGAGTTGTCTGTACATGCCTTGTTAATCACATGGATGGATTGAACCAGAA